>OU898276.1:69067366-70366590 GCA_918026665.1 Diabrotica balteata | reverse complement strand
ACTCTCGTAAATATATGTTAATTCTCGTTTCACTTTTGGATACGTTCGATTTTTGGTAATACTATGCATGAATACTAACCTTTCCCTTTTTCTGTGCCGTTTTTCACTAATGAAGGTTGGTATAACCATTGCAAATTCGTCTCTATCTTCTGGTTTTCTTAAGAGCGCCTGTGTGTATAATCCGGTTCAGTCACAAATGATTTTCAGCCAGGATATTTGTCATCTACCAATTTTTCCTTCGATTTGACACTTCATAATCAGCTGCAACAACTCGTACTTATTATTTCTAAGTATGTGCTCCAAATATGCTGTCTTTCGCCTTTTAATGGTGGTCAAAAGTTCTCTGTCTCTTTTCATTCTGTGCAACACCATTTCGTTCGTAATATGATCGGTCCATGGTATCTTCAAAGTTCTCCTAATAAGCCACATCTTAAAAGCTTCCAGTTTTCTCATTAAGTCAACATTAACAGTCCAGGCTTCGACACCATAAATAAGAATAGAGTGGATATAACATTTTACCATCCAATATCTTATTTCCAGATTGAGTTTTTAGTTACTCAGAAATTTCCTTATCTTCAAAAAGGCTGCTTTTGATTGCTGTATTCTTGAACGAATTTCTGATTTCAGATTCAGATCGTCCGTAATCCAGACTCCTAAATATTTCATTTTGTCCACTTGTTCAATATCTTCATTTTTTTATCCTGATCCTTGTATTATCCTCCTCTAAGTGTAATGAATGTGCCCCTCTCACTGATAACCATGGTTTTTGTTTTCTTTATATTTATTGTTAAACCAAATTGTTCCCCAGTATTACAAATTGTGTTTAGTAACGTCTGCAGGTATGTCTCACTTTCAGCGATAATGTATATGTCAGCATAACGTATGTTATTTATATTTTCAAAATTTATTTTGATCCCTTCTGTACAGTTTTCAAGTGCTTGCGTAAATAACTCTTCGAAATATATATTAAGTAGTAATGATGAAAGTACACAACCCTGTCTCACTCCTCTAGAGTGTCTATTTCTCTTTCAGTTGTTATCTACCTCTCTCAGTTGTTGGTTTTTTGACTTTAGGTATGTTGAGTATTCGCGTTACAGTGACAAACAAATTTACTCGGCTTCTGAGGATGCAATTTTAAAATAGCAAAACATAAAAAGGGAATACATCCAGTATCCCTATAATTCAAATTTTTGACTATTCTTTGATTAATCAAGTACCTGTCTATATTAATAATCGAGACCGATAAAAAATTGCAGTATTTAAAAAAAAAATACTATGTAAACATTGTTAATGTGTTTCTTATAGTCAATTAAGCCAAGTATAGAGAAACTTCTTATCACAGAAAAGATGAAAAACTCGTTACAACGAATTTACAATCAAAGCTTGATTTATACTTTACTCAATTAAAAGTAAGTGTTCATGTTTTATATAAAAAAAAAGCCGATTGGAAAGAATACATTGTAGCTGTCGACTTCTTACAATATTTCTAGTTATTTCTGTATACCATGATAAGTATGCAGAAATGCATCGGTGTGTTATTACCAATAATATTTATATATTTATAATTTACATTTACACGGCCTTATTGAGAGAATTTATGGAAGTTGTATTCCGCTGAACATTTATAATTAAGTTTTGTTTATAACCTATTCTACCAGTGACGGCTCTCTAATGAGTGCAAATGAGCAATTATATTAATTATTATTGGCAGACCTGGTAATAGTCAACCCCACCAATACCCGATGGACATTATATTTAATCCTAGTATACCCAAGACTATTGTGATATGGAAATATCGAACGCTTCCAAGTAACAGTAAGTTCTACGAAGCTACTTTATCGTGGTGAAGATTCTTCTGTATGATCCTGATTTAGGGCGTAACAGAGTCCGAGCCCTTCTTTTTCGTGACATCTACATTTTTATTTATGAATTCAGAAGAGTATGTTGTATTTGAGTCTTTTTGTAGCCGATCTCTTTTTGCTTCGTGTCCATTGTATTTCCACGGATTGGACGAAATACTGTTAAGTACTAGAGTCCACCTACACTAATGTGTATAATCCCGCCAGCTCTCTGGAACATCGCTTAAGCAAAACAATTTCCTTATATTTCACGTATAACCTGGGTACGATGGAGTTACTTCACACCTGGCACGACGGAATGATGGGAAGTATGTTAAAGTGTAGGATTTAGGGCTCTTAGTTTAATTTTAAGTGAATTATTCCTAGCCAAGAGACATATTCTGGTAAACCTATTAACAATGGTTCCTTTTAGGTTTTTCCCAAAACATTTTATTATTCTCGCGACATACATGTCCACTGATTGACTACAATGCAGATTTCACTATATAAGGTAAAATGAAATTTTGTTATAGAGTGTTCTTCTTCTTCGCGTGCCATATCAGAATTATTCGACGTTGGCGATCAACATTTCGAAGGTTTCTCGAAATGTTTTTTAACCAAAAAATTTGTTTTCTTCCTACACCTCTACGGCCCTTTATTTCGCCTTTAATGATTAGTTGTAATATTTTATATCGACTATCCCTTACTCTATGCCACAAATAAGTCATTTTTGACGTTTAGCAGTCTTTAGCAGTTCTCTATTTTTGTTGTCGCTCCTTAGTACTTCTTCATTAGTTTTTCTTGCTGTCCAAGGTATCTTCAGCATTCGTCTATGAACCCGCATTTCCAATTCTTCAATTTTGTTCATGATCGATACTTTTAGCTTCCACACTTCTGCACCATACAAAAGTACGGACCAAACATAGCACTTAACCATTCTTTGTCTTTGTTCTAGACTGAGATGATTATTGCAAAAAAATGACTTCATTTTCATAAAAGTACTTTTAGTCATTGCTATTCTACGTTTTATTTCTATGTCTGGATCTAGTTGGTCGGTTATCACAGTTCCCAAGTATGTCATTTTATAAACTTTCTCTGGACTCCGTTTAATTAAAGCTTTGCATCGGGATATGGGTCACGACTAAACACTTAAAATTTGGTTTTGTTTGAGTTTATTTTAATGCCCATTTATAAAGTGTTATACCAGTATATTTATTGTTCTAAGTATTTCAGATGATACTGTCGCACGATTTTTGGAATGTTACTTTTACCGGCTTTAATAACAGTTAATGATTTTTGGATCTTTTGACAGTAACCAGTTTTGTGGAAATTATTTCTGTTTCATTTATTGGACGAAGTCTCACTAAACAATGTATATGCCGGCCATTCCTCCTCCAGCGCCCCGTCTTCTTTCATGATTTTCTTAATCTTCTGAGACAAATCTTTTTTACTTTTACCTCATTCGAACATCATAAGATGCTCTAGATTTATATATTATTTTCAGTAAAAACTGTACGATTTTGAGACGGTTTCCAACTGTAACTTATTGTATTTGTAAGATTCAGTCTGTCGCAATCATAAAAAGAACAATTAGGCAAATCGCTGTTTTGACGGATATGTTGGTAATATTTTAAGTAATATATAGGGCAAACAGCAAAAACAGCAATTTTTAAAAATTAGAATTGTTCTCAAATTCTCTGTCCTGTCACTTGTTTTTTTAAACCCCCTAGATCACAATATATCGTCTTAACAATAAAATCAGTGGGTGGAAGTGTGATAGTAGGCATGGCATTTGACCTTGCAAGGTCGAACTACCTTAAATTTTATTATTCTAATCTTTTGGGGGGTCAATAGTAGTGTAAATTTAAAATCGCGACTGTATTTCACTGTTGTGTTGGCCGCTATCTTGAATTTAAAGAATCGTTTTTCCTTATATATTATATCCGCCACTTTTAAGTTTTCGGCAAAAATTGTAAGAACTGAAATTGTTGCTAATGCGATTTCCTACTATTTCTTTTTTAACAATTTTTTTCGTGCGGTCAATATTTTCCGAGTTAGATGACAAAATAGTGGAAGGGGGGAAGCATAATTATTGAATTATCTCATTGATTATTAACTTTACGACATAATTTCACATAAACAAACATTGAAAGAATTTTATTTTATATAATTTTGACTTATTTTATTTTTTTGCTAAAATCAATATTTATTGGTAACGTGTTTTAAGTGTGAAGTAAAATAATTAAAATAATTAAAAAATTTTTGTTAAGGAATTTTTAAGCATTGCTACGGTTTTAAAAGTGGCAACGTATACAGAATTTTTATTTACAGTTTATGAAACACTTTTAGTAATAATGTACTCATCCCCTGCATAAAATACATCAAACCGCCACTGGACTCTACAGTAATATTTCTCGTCCATACACATGTAAGTTAATTATTTTAGATTCCAATAAAATGCGCCTTCCTGTTCGATAAGAGATATTAACAACACCGTCTGATTGCGTAGTAAAACTACTAATTAAATTTAAGAAAATTAAAAGGTTTGTCGATGATTTAGTTATAATTGAACTAATGAAAATACGGTAGTATCTACATTAACGACATATTTTTCAACAGAAATAATTTCTTTGATTCGTTGTGGTAATAAAGGTCTCCACATGAGTGTATTACACTTAGATAAAATCTTTGATTTGATGCTTATGAATAAAGGATTGGACATAAGAGGATAGTGAAAGAAATATTATTTCTCTTTATGTTCTGTTTCTTTTCCGAAAGAAACTATGTGTGTGTACTTTTTTAAATAAAGAAGGTTATTTGTAAACGTACTTTATTGAGAGCTGTATGTATGTATATAGGTAAATTAAAGACTCTTTGTTCCTTGAGACCAACTGATAGTCTTAATAACGACCAGAAGTATTCTAATCGTTATTAAAACGGTGTTATTAACACCTGAACAAATCCATGACCTTACAGCGTAAGATTAATTGATGTTATCAATGCCGGATCAGAAAAACTACCAGACATCACAAATAAGGAAATTTAGCACGGTTTATCTCAAATGAAATATAACCGTGTCTTTGGCGAGGACGAAGTTACTAAAGAAAATCTACAATTAGGAGGCACTACAGCTTTAGAGGCATTGAGAGTTTTTCTGAATAAATTTTAAGTGGTGAGAGTGTCCCAGATAGATGGAAAAATACCCAAATCATTTTATGGCACAAAAAAGCGATAAACAGAACATTAAAAATTATCGACTCATAAGCCTACTCCGCATCCATACGTTCTTACAACAATTGTAAGTAACAGGTTATTTAATAAATTGGGAGCTATCAATCGCCAGAACAGGCATGTTTCCACAAAGATTTATAACACCTAGAACAGATTCAACATTTGATAGAGAAATGCAACGAATACAATGTATCACTACAGTTAGCCTTTGTTGACTATCAGAATGCCTTCGATTCAGTTCGAACCAAGGATTATCTCGACTAGGGTTCAGTATTTTCTTTAATAATGGCATCTTTCATCATCGATCTCATGTCGCTTTAATTTTAATTTCCATTACATTTAATATGTAATTTAAAGGTTATTACACCTTTTCAAGTGGCTAGTTTAAATTATTGTTAAGTATGTATGTAAGTATTTTCTATATAGAAAGATAGACTTCTAGACTATAGAAGTAAGTTATCTCCAAATACATATTTTTCAGTTTCTGGTTCCTTATCGCAGAGTCTGCAGTTAGTCTCTATTATGTATGCATATTTATTCAGAAATTCTATTCAACGTTCCTGTTACTATTCACAGATTTTTCCTGTCGATATGGAGCAGTTCCTCTATTCTTAACGGACGTAGTCCACCAATAAAGATTTTTGCCATGTGTTTGCTTTAATATCTCTACCAATATCGCATGTGTCTTTATTAGATCCAGTTTTCTGCTCTAAATACTGCAGATTATGGTACTACCAGAGTAACAGCACGCCTGTGTGACTCGTCCGATCCTCTTTTTGCAAGTCGATCTGCTTTTTCGTTGCTTTCCATGCCCTGACACCCAGACAATTTCACCTTGTTCCGGTCTTCCAGTTCATTCAGTTCTTTGATACAGTTCTACAGTAGAATGGATGTTACTTCTCAATACGCCAGTGCGTTTAATGCCGCTCTACTGATAGACAATATATAGGTATGCTCTTTTTCAAGAGCTATCTTAATATATGTTTTGCACACTGCAGTATCGCATAAATCTTTGCTTGAAAATTGGTGCAGTTTCTTCCCAAGGCAAAGCTTTCGCTAATTCTTAGATTATTGGAGTATATTCCTGCTCCCATATCCTGTCTGGACTTGGATCCGTATGTATGCAAAATCTTACCCTGTTGATTGTAGTACTCCTCGTTCCTCCATACATTGTTCTCTGGAATAAACTCCCTGTATGAATTCTTGCAATTGTATATTTTTGCCATGTGATCTGGTTCCATATTAGGAATGTCCTTCGTTATAGTCCCTGTGGTAGTCATAGGCCTTGTACCTTTATCGCAAAGTTTCAGTCATTGTTTTATTCTGTATCCTCCCAATCTTCTCTCTTCTTGCATTATCAAATATAAGGGAGACAGGCTAAGTAGAGCCTCCATAGCTGCTGTTGTAGTAGTATACATGGCACCAGTTATTCCTATATACGTAAGTCTTTGAACCTTGTTGCATTTGTCTTTTGCTGCTGTTGTCGCTGCCTAGGTAAAGTTTTATCACCATGATGTACAATTCAGTGCATAATTTTTGTCAGTGCATCGGTTTTAATCCCCATTTCTTCTCATATATGCATTTTACCCTGATAAAAGTTGTCACTGTACTGCATATTATGTTTTCTAATTGCCAGTTCGAGATCATAATGTTTAAAAAGATAAAGCACCAAATTCTAATAGCAAGAAATAGATTAATAGAGATTGGTTTTAAAAACATTTAATTTAATCCTAGTATGTTAGAATCTTAAAACCAGATGTAAAACCAGATTTAAAATAGAAATTGATAGCATCAAGATTGAACAAGTAATGGAAATAAAATCCCTTAAATTACACTGTCCAGCTATGGACACATAGATAATGAAGTGAGAGATCAAGTACAAAAAGCAAATCGACTGGCAGGATGCCTTAATAACACTATATGACGAAAAAGACACATTAACATTGAGATGAAGTCAAGATTTTATAAAGCCATTATACAAGACTAATAATGACACCTGCCTCAAAGATAAGACCCAACACAGCCATAACACAAAGGCTATTGTGTTATGGCCCATATATGTATATATCCAAAACGGCAGAGATGAGAGTACTGAGAAGAATTACAGAAAATACGCTAAGACATCAAACGAGAAGCGGACATTAGAAGAAAATGTAACGTACAGTGTATAAATGAATGGTCACAAAATATAAAAAAAGGAATGGAATAACCACATAAACAAAATGAGGGAGACAACCTTCCATAGAGGTATTAATATGCCAATGAACAAGCAGAATTGCTTTTAGAGAGGAAGAAGAAGAAAAAGAATGTTAAAATCTGATTTATAAAATATTTAAATTCGGTAAAACAACATTTAAAATAATCGATAATTTTTTAATTAATTTAGGTGATGATTCTGAATAAGAATGTGAAGAGGAAGTCAATGATAGTAATTGTCATGTAACCATATTTTAAGAGATACATACATTCATATAGAAAATTCAGCAAATTTTTAAATTTTGTTTTGTGCTATATGTTTATTTACAAATATTAAGGAAGCGGTAATCTGCAAAATTAATTTTTCCATCTTGGAAAAAAGATGGTGGGACTCATTTTAAGAAGATGAAGAATGTGAGCCGACAAATCCTTTCCTGTTGGTCCTGACAAATTCTGTAATAGGAAAATTCAGTACCCTATAGAAGCTTGATGTTAAACAAATTAAGTATGTCTTTAATTTTTTTTCCAAGTTAAAATTTTGTGTATTCAATGCATCGAACTAATCAGAGCGGCATCATCAAAGATCAGAATAGCCGTGATGATTGCTAACCTCCGTCGCGGAGATGGCACGTAAAGAAGAACATTCAATGAAAACCATTAAACAAAATGTTACAAAACAATCAAATAAAATATAAATTTTAAAATCTGCTTTCTCTGATTCGGTAAAAATATATCTATATACTTTGAAAAATACTAAAACGAAAATAAAATCATAGTTTTTAGATATTTAAAACAACAAAATTTGTAAAAGTGTGCCACATAGGTTCTTTTGTTTAAAACTTTCATGAAGAAATAAGTAACAGAACTCTTTTTTTCTAATAAAAAATTCCATCAAACCATAACATAATATCCTGCTTTTGATAAAAACTTTTGGTACCTGTTTTTCTTTATGACGTGACAAAGAAATAATTACCTAAGGACAGGAAATTATACCTGCTACACGAGATCCTTCAAAAAAATCGTCTGGAATCTAGCCACTTCTGTTGTGCTTTCTCTCTAACACATCTGCGCGAGACAGTTTCTCTCTGTCCGTGATACACCTGTATGGCGCCTTTTTCTTGTGATACCACCTTTAATTGACCTTAGAGTCTTCATTAAAATTGTTACACGTGATTTACTTCTTTGATACACCTGGGAGCTGTGAGGAAGTCGCTGCCATTGTATCTTCTAATTGGTGAAACGGATGAATGAATGGAGCTGCTTTTCAAACGTTTGTGATTTTGATAGATTTCATTGTTTCATTTCGTCATTGTTTTACAATTTATTGTTAATAATAAAGATTTCTGAACAAATTTTTCGTTTAAAAATATAAAAAAAGTTAATAAAACATGGTGTGATTATTTAGTTATGGGCGTCTTATATTATTTTTATAAAAAGTTGATTCGTTAATTTTATTCCTTGGTTTGAATAATATATTTTTATTATCTTTTATTCCATAAACAGTTCAGTCGCTACCTAAAACAAATTTTCATCTTCTTTCTCTGCTTCTTCTTTTTCTTCTTAGGTTGCATATCCGTTACGAATGTTAAACACTTCTTGTTCTACTACGTGAGCCTCATCATTTAAGGATATTGGTAATCATTACGGTCCATTTTACTCTGTCTGCAGCAGTTCTGAAGAGTTATATTGTTGTTTTTTGACCCCACTGCTTTAAATTTTGCATTTTGTTAAAGTTAGACACTAGCATGACTATTTCAACTTTATTGAGAGCTGCCCTAAAAATCCAGTGGTGTTCTATTTAAACAATTTTTGTAGGTTATGAAGACAGGAAGTTCTTATTTTTCTTGATTCTTTTTTCCATGCACCTTACCTTGAAGTAGGGCCCAAAGTAGTTCATAATAATGTTGATTACGCATTATATGGCCCTGGTATTCTAGTTTACAATGTTTTACGATTATCACTTTAATAATGATGCTTCATTAAAGGTCCTTTATTGCACTTCATATAGAAGAATCAAAAATCTCTCGCTTCTCAATCCTGACCTCCCGGAATGAGAGTAGTGGTCATAGTGATATCGTGTATTGTTCATCTCCAAAGGTCTCTGTTCTCGTAGGTCTTTTACATATTCTTGTAATTTGATTGATCCACCTTGTTGAGGATCTTCCTTGTGATCTTTAGCCTTCTACCTGTCCTTGAATAATAAGTCTTTCCATGTTTTGTCTATGCTCTTATAACATGTCCAAAGTATTTTTATGGTTGGAGATAGACTTTGCTAAATACGTTTGAACAAATTCTGCGGTGGATGTTCTTTATCAAGAAAGATGATATAAAAACTTCCTATTTGCACAAAATTTAAAAACTCGTTTCCCAAACACAAGGTTTTATATCCTGGAAGAAAGTTTTTCCTAGATGAGGCTTTGCTACATTCCAAACTAAAGTGAAAAATACTGAATGAAGTGGTATGAGCTTTGCACCCAGACTTCGACCCAGGCTTTGTTCTGTAATATCTAATTTATTCTAGAAAAGACATAGTTCACAAAATCTTTGGCCACTTACAAGGTATCGTTACAAAACTAGCGGAACGATATTTTGAAAAAGGTTACACATTGTATTTAGATAACTGCTACAATATTGTGCAGCTTGCAGAATTCCTTTATCAAAACAAGACTTACCCTTAAGGAAAAACCAGAAACGGAACCCGAAAGTGGTAGTAAACTACAAATTACGCAAAGGTAAAAGCATTTTCAGCAAAAAGAAAAATATGATAGTGTTAAAGTGGAAAAATGAGCGCGATGTGCTTATTATAAAGACGTTGCATGGATCTGCATTAACTCAAGTTACTAATAAACGGGGAAAAAATAAAAACCAAGGATGGTAGTGGACCCGACAGCGACCTAATGCTTTCATTTGGTCCAAGAAAACTACAAGGTGGTAAGTTTACCAAGCAAAACTATATGGTGGTATATAGCACCATTTTTCCATTTTCTGGATCCATGTTTATGGAATTGCACCCAAATGTTTGCATAATAAGGCTAAGACAAAACTGGGCAAATAATTGGGCTCTGTGTAAATACTTGTTCGAGAATAACATGAAGGCAGCTTTAAGACACTTTATACTTTTTTTGTTTGTGAACTTTCTGTTTTCTTTTCTTTCTTTTGTTCTTTACTTGAGTTTTTTAAAATTATATTTTAATTATCGTAAATTTTAAAATGTCTTTTATATCTCATATAAAAGACCAATGTGTGTATGTAGTTGGAAATATGACGGCGGATTACGATCCGGCGTCATATTCGATTTCGATCTATAATATTTTCAGTTATACTATAGACCGTCTCATACATTAACCAGATCAAAAAATCTCTCAGGAACTAAATATTCATATCCGGTTTTATATAAATTACAAAACAGGTAAAGTGTTTTTAAACACTTTCAAATATTTGACATAATCTATATATGGTCTATAAAGAAGAAATTTAAGTATCCCCTTGGTAGCAAACGTGTTAATTTAAATTCATCGTTTTCAATCCCTCATATCTACATGATTCTTGATTTGTTTGTCAGTACTTTGGCCATTAATATTCTTAAAAAAGTATTATAAATTATTCGTCTCTCCCGATCAATCCCGATGTCTGTGGCATTCTGTTTTATACCATACTTAAATACAAGTATACACATTTAATTTAACATTTTTAATATTTTAATACCATCTGTAGAATATTTATCATCTATTTAATTTAAAACATAGTCATAAAAGTTAAATATATTCATTCCAGCCTACACTTGAAACTGGCAGGCTTCGCTAAGTGCCTTATTAAGAAATAACTATTTTCTCTACATAATTGAGTAAAGGTATTTATCGTAAATATTTAATAAAAAAATACATAATGAATATTGAAACAAAATTAAGTCCCATTCTTTCGTTCAGTACCAACAAATTGCCCATTAATCGAGTGTAGAATATTTAAGAGGCAACCACACATTCTACCCAGCGTCCAATCAATTCCTGCAAAACGCTTCTTAGGTAGATATAAGAATGAGATAAAAGAAAAAAGTCCATCGGATGCTTATAAACAGTAGCAATTGTAGATAAGCAAAAGCGGCGAGTTGAAAGAGAGCGGATCCTATATAAACGCATGCAAGTATGTACAATGGGCGGCATGGACGCCCGCCAAGATTTTATAAGTGGGGCCGTGAAACTAGCAATTGCAGTAGTATGTTATTTTAGAAACATGACTTGTTTTAATGGTTTCATATTTTAATAAATTCCATTAACCATTCTTCTTAAATATAACTTTCAAACTTATTTTTATGAAGACAAAAATCACATGTCTCTAAAATTTATAAATACAATGAGATAATATCCGCTGATGAGAGTCCATACTGTGAGTCCATATTTGGCATCTTTTGTTACAATGATTGGTTTTGTTAATTTTTTACTTATTTTAATTTGTGTTTTTTATAACCTTTGAAAATCTTTGTCTTCTATTTATCTATTCTTCCCCGACTTTAATCCTTCTAATTTTTTCATAGTTGTTTTCTAGGTAGACTGTCATACGATTTTTCAAAATCTATGAAGGCCATTTTCAAGGTTTTTCGCTTTGTTTTTCTCGATGACTTGTCTTAAAATAAATAAGTAAATATAAATGATCTAGCTTTCTGCAACGCAGATTGTCGTTCACAGTAGTTATCCACGATCAAATATCCTGTGCAATCAAGAAAAATCCTTCCCACTTTTCAATAATAGGTAGTGATTTTAAAGCCAAACAAGCTGTGCTATCCTTACGGAACTAATGATCATATATTACACCTGCGTTGATTTCCTGAAAACTGTGCCTCCAAACCGGTTCCGCGTATATTTTCTTCAGATGCTTATGTCTAGCGAATTGTGCGCGTGCGCTGCCATTTCATCCTCCCACCATTTCCGTGGCGTTCCTTTCGGTCTTTGGGCTCCTTTTGGGCTCTTTTTGGCAATCTTTTGATTTCCATTCTCACTACACGACCAGCGTATCGAAGACTCTGAAGTTTAACGAATTCTTAGATCTGTTCCTCTTTGAACAGTTGGTAAAGTTCATACTTGTACCTGGATCTCCATACTTCCTTTTCGTTAATAGGACCAAGTATATTCCTTAGTACTTTTCTTTCGAAGACTTCCAACTTTCGTTTTGCGTCTTCTGTCATCACCCATTACTTGCATCCATGACATATTATTGGTGTGATAATAGTTTTGTCGACCCTGATTTTCTATCTCGAGTATGTGTTTTTTGAGCAGAAGACATATGCCAATAAAAAGTAAAAGTAAACCATCTACAAAGCATAAAATCCTTAATAGAAAAAGTAGTGGAATATAATAAATCTCTAGTGCTCATATTTTTTTATTTTCACAAAGCCTTTGGTACTGTTGAGATGAGCAAAATACTAGAGATTCTTAAAGGATGTAGGCTAGGTTTTAGGTACACAAAATTATCATACAATATATACCTACAGAAAACAACCACTGTCAAATTACATATTAATGGAAATTGCACAAAAATAGAGCAGGAGTCAGACAAGAAGACAAAATGTCACCTAAACTTTTTAAAATTGTACTGAAACATGTTTTTAAGAATTTGGATTGGCTGACAAAGGGAACAAAAATAGACGAAGAATGTTTAGAGGATCTAGGAATAGCTGACGATCTAGGAATGGCAAAAGAGATGGTACAGAAACTCGATGTGGCTAGAGAAAATGTAAGTTTAAATAAAAATATATCTGATATGTATATGTGATAGTGTTGACGTACGGAGCAAAAATGCTTACCTTAACAAAAATCTTGGCTACCAAAGTACAGAGAAAAATGGAGCGATCCATGTTAGGAATAACTCTGCGAGTCAAAATAAAAAACGAAAAGGTTAGCAGAAGAACCAAGCCGACTAACGTCATCGAAAGGATAGTCACACTAAAATGAAGATAAGGAGCACGCACACCTAGAATAAGCAGATGAGCTATGGACAAAGACGTAATTGGTATTATGTCCAAGGGAAAACAGGAAAAGTGTCGACCACCTACACAATGGGCTGACGATTTAAGAAAGTTAAATCAAAACTGGGTGAGAGCGGCGCAAGATAAACGGGGCTGAAAACCCGAGGAGGAAATTTATGTTCAGTCAGCAGTGGACTTTCGAGACTAGACAATAATGATGTATCAACGTGTATTTTTTCATTTCTACGAAACATACTTTTACAATTAAAGGCATTACACTAATTCTTTTATAGTTGATCTCTTGTCTTCTTTTTTAAATATAGACGACATATATATATATATATATATATATATATATATATATATATATATATATATACAGTAGAACCTGCTTAATTCGAACTTCGTTAATTCGAAATCTTCTTTAATTCGAATTTTTATTCTGGTCCCTAGCATTTCCTATATAAGTAATGTTAAAAAGTCGTGGATAATTCGAATTATATTTTGGATAATTCGAACTTTTCTACAAGTTAAAAATGCCAATTTCATGCTGTAAATTTCCGCTAAAAGAGTAATTGTACATTGTACCCGTACCTGTCACCTCAATTCTAGCCCATCTGGCACGCCCCTTCAGTTGAGATGCGTTGGCGTTGCAATTGCAATCACCGCAAATCACGTCAAGTCACTTCGTATTGAGTAAAGATGTCGTCGCATGGTAATACGAAAACATACAAAACTTTAACGTTATCGGAAAAAATAGCGGCGATTAGAGAAGTAGAAAAGGGGATGAAAAAAATCTGAGATTGTCAGGGACTTTGGAATTTCTCCTAACACATTATCCACCTACTTGAAGAATAAAGAAAAAATTCTCAACAGTGAAAGTGTGTACGGTAAAGATCGAAAAAGGTTAAGGGAGCCAGAAAATCCAAATTTAGACAGTTGTGTGTTAAAATGGTTCAAACAAGCTAGGGATAAGAAGATTCCCGTGAGTGGTCCCCTTATAAGAAGCAAAGCTGAACAATTTGCTATTGAAATGGGGAAAAACAATTTTAAGGCGAGTACAGGGTGGCTCGACGGCTTTAAAGAACGCAACAAAATATCTTTCAAATCCATTTGTGGAGAAAGTGGGACCATTAATCAGCAAGAAGCCAACCAGTGGAAAAAAAATTTGGAAGAGATGATTCAGGGTATAGATGAAAATGATATCTTTAATGTTGACGAGACGGGTCTCTTTTTTAAATGCACTCCTGACAAAACGCTAGCATTTAAAAATGAAAAATGTCACGGAGGAAAACTAAGTAAAGAAATAGTAACTCTCCTAATTGGTGCAAACATGGACGGATCAGAAAGACTGCCTCTACTGATGATTGGCAAGTCGGCTAATCCGCGTTGTTTTAAGAACGTCAAGTAAAAAACAGTGGAATATGTAAGTAGCGCAAGAGGTTGGATGACTAGTGATCTTTTCGAGAACTGGCTGAAAAAATTAGACAAAAAGTTCATAAAAGAAAAAAGAAAAGTTATTTTGTTTATTGACAATTGTACGGCACACACCACTATCCCACTGATGGAAAATGTAAATGTTATTTTTTTTCCTGCTAACATAACTTCAGTTCTCCAGCCTATGGATCAGGGTGTCATAAACAATTTTAAACATTTTTACATACGTTTTTTGGTTGAAAACATATTGATGAAAGATTGCGACACCCTTAAAATAAAGTTAGACATTCTACAAGCATCTCGAATCTGTAAGAAAGCTTGGGACCAAGTAACACCCGAAACGATCAAACACTGTTTCAAAAGAGCTGGTTTCATAAAAAAGGAGGAGAACACAGACGACAATTTAACAGAAGAGCTGCTTTCAGTTGACTGCTGGAGGGAGATCATTTCTGATCCTGCCATCTCTTATAAAGATTTTGTCAACGTGGATGAAGATGTTGCAGTATATGGTGAAATAACTGATACAGAGATCATCGCTGAAGTGCTTAAGTACAATGATGAAAAACAAGAGAGTGATGAAGACGACGCATCATCAGTTGCGGGAGAAATACATGTTCCGAGTGCGGCCGAAGCAACACACCATATTACGCAACTTAAACGGTACTTTAAAAGTACAAATGATGTAAGTCACTCTATTTTTAGTTCACTGAACATCTTAGAATCGTTTGTCATTACCAAGACGTTAAATTCTAAAAAGCAGCTAAAAATTTTGGATTTCTTTAGAAAAAATTTGTCTATTTTCATTAATTGTAACAAATATGTATTCTTATTTTCAATAAATTTTTTGAGACAAAATGTTTTATTTTTTTAATGATGCGTTCTCACTGGGAATTTTTTATCTGCCGATTGTTTCGGCTGAGTTTTGGCCAAAAATACCAATGAGAAAACCTGCAAATGATAAAAATCGACAATAATTGACCATTTGTTATAGCTTGCAAATGCTTTCATTGGTATTCTGGCCTAATTTTGTTGGCCCATTTTTTTCGATTGACAAAATTCGGGCAAAAATAGAAACGAAAACATCTCCAAGCGATAAAAATGGTCAACTATTGTTGATTTTTATCATTTGTATAAATATTTTTTTGTAGGCATCTTTGTTTTTTGTGGATATATTTTTAATTCGAATTTTTGGATAATTTGAAGTTTTGGATAATTCGAATTTTTTTAACGGTCCCTTGAGGTTCGAATTATCCAAGTTTCACTGTATATATATATATATATATATATATATATATATATATATATATATATATATATAATAAATTCCATTCCCCTTAAATGTCTTAAATTAATATTCTTTTGTAGAAAAAAATATCTAAAATTAATTTAATATTTATTGATATTGATAAAACATATGATAGAATAGCTAGAGCGGTTTGCTCTAAACTTAGTGCTCTATTGACTCAAGTTACTGCAATACCTGAGGCACATAATGCCTGGTGAAAAATACAACATTCTACGACGTATCATGCAAGGAAAAATAGTGGGCAAAAGAAGTAACGTAAGAAACGTATATCCTGGCTCCGAAATTTGAGGGAGTGGTTTGGATACAGTTCAAGTTAACACTTCAGAGCGGCTGTTTCTACAGTTTACATAACCATAAAGATAGCCAACATTCGGAGTGAAGATAGTAACTGAAAAATAACAACAGTAGATCACTAAAAAACATTAAACACCAAGATATATCATTTTGAAATTCACGAACCAACGCTAATAAGAATAATATGTGGGAAGGATGATAAGCTCTAGTGCATTCCTTCCATCCATGTACTAGATCTCAATGATCTATCTATCTATCTATCTAATTAGCCTTCTTCGGTCCATCTTTGTGTTATGGAATACTATGCGTTTATTTCTTCTCCGGACTAACTCTTTGTTTTGGAATTAAACAGAATATATTGACATGTATAAATTTATTATATTAGAGGATGAAAATTACACTGCCTGTTATTTCTTAAAACTATGAATTTATAAGTTCTGTTATCTACAATTATTTAACGATGTTTCTGGATGGATTTGAGTACAAGAGATTGGACTCAAATATTAATATTAAAATAGCAAATACGGATAGCTTATCGAACAAAGAAATAAGAGAAATAAATTATTATTATTCCATAGATACGAAGTATTAGGCGAATAAACTAGCGAAACTTATTTATTCTAAATAGGAAAATATTTATGAAGAGTATTGATTCTGATTTCTAACAGCAAATAATTATTAGTGATTATACATGAGAACTTTTCATAATTGTAAATAACATATACCAGGTGACTAAAAACTATATAGAAATACATAGATACTTTAATTATCTTACATGTGAGTAGGTAGGTACATTACACCTCCTTTTGTAAGAATGAAAATAATTGTAAAATGAATTTTCATTTAAATGGTATAAAACATTTGTATACATTATTATTTTATTTTAACACATTTAAATAGTTTCTTTTAGTCTCGATAGTCTTTCACTTCGTCTTATCGGTGTAGTCTCTGTGAAACTAGTCTCTTCACACTTTTTGGATTCACTATAATTATTGTCTTTATTATGTTTACAATCTATACTTAAATCTGTCTCATGTACATGTTTTCGTTTACTTTGACATATATTTAGTGTTAAACAATTTGTAATTTGTTGACAACTATGTGACGGATTTCTACGAAATCGTCGGTAAAAATATTTAATTATCCTGTATAAAATATAAAGTAACATACATTTTATCAAAAATAAGATTGCATAAGTGAAATAAGAACTATTTTTTATTGTGTCTGAAAAATTAATATTTGTTTCTGAGGTCATTTTCTCTAAATTATCTAGTTTATGGCTTGCTAAATTTAATGCATCTCGATCGAGATTATTTAATTGTAAGGGAACAAGGTGTAATTTGGATTCATTATTTATCTTAATATCATCACAACAGACTTCTGGAAGGGATAAATCTGGAATGATAGACTGAAAATTACTTTCTTTTGGATTTGAGACAGATATCAAAATAGTTGATCCGGTGTAAGTTTTGCAATTATTCGAAGTAGAAAAAATACCTGTGTTTGAAAGAACAATAGATATTGGCGTACTAGTCTGACAGCTTAAAGTTAAATCTGTTGGTTTGGGTAAAACATATATCCAAGAATTTGGTTTGTTTAATTTATGCCAAATTTCATATTCTGTTTGAATTATACGAGTATCGCAACTAGATGGTATGTTTGTTATTGAAGTTAACAATTCAGTTTCACAAATTGGATTAGTGTGTGTAAATCGGAAAGTATCAGGATTTTTGCAAATAAGTTTTTCTTCATCTAATGAATAACAGTCTTCTAATGTATCAATAGTAACATAAATGTTTCTATTTTCTGAAAGAACAAGATATTTGACAGATGGAAGAATAAAGGTAAGTCTCTTTAATGTTGGATGAATTATAGGAAGAGATATTAGTTTAAAAAGAGAATAAGGAGTATTACTAACCAAAGGTATACTAACCGTAATTAAAATCTTGTTATCAAAATATATATATTTAAGTAAAATGATATCGAAATATTTATGAGCATAATCGATAGTCAATGGAAATGGATAAGTCGATGTACTAGGTAAATGCGTTACCGTTTTAGATAATTCTTGAATTAGTTGCTCAGGTGTTATAACAGAAGGATGAAGGTTATTATTTCTTGCAAATAGAATAACGTTTATTAAAGTAGAATATTCTTGTTGTAATTCTGTTATAAAGAAAGTTAGTAAAGTAAAATGTTCTTCAATTTTTTGTTTTAAATCTAAATTAAAATATTTATTATTCATTTTATCTGTGTAATTGGTAATTGATTCAAAATTTTTATCAAAAATCACTTTGTTTCGGTCTAGATTTGTAATAGAGTTATTAAAATTTGCAATCGTGGCTTTTACTACATGAATTTGTTGTTTTAGTAAATCAAGAAGATGATTTTCGTTACTTTCAGCTTTGTTAATAGCATTATTGAAATTTTCAGCATCATCACTGTCTAAGGTACCGAATAAGGTCCTGAAAACAGATCCAATTGCATTAAATAGAGCGCGTTTTGGTCTAAAATGTTCATGCAGAATTATGTTTTTTAAAGTTTGTTCATCTTGAAAGAGTCTAGGTATGATTTGTCCTAAGAGTTTTAGTGAAGTATCGCATAATCGTAATTCAATAAGAACTGGTTTGTTTTGACACAGTCTTAATGTTTTTTGATAGGTGAGATCTACAAAATTTAATTTGTCTGTAAAAGGTTGTAAAGGAATATGACTTAATATGTTCCAATGAGTTTCAATAAATTGAACATTTTTTATGTGTTCGTAATAGATTCCAGGTGATTTGTTGATAGGAGTATTGGTATATTTCTTGTGAATTTGTTCACTATTTGTCAGCCATATTATTGCATACCTGAAACAAAAGCATGTTTCAATCTATTCATGTGAACTTTTATTGGTTTTTTATTTACTAAAATTGTGCAATTGACAGGAGAATTTATCTCTAGAATTTTATAAGGTCCATTATAATTTTGTGTAAGTTTTTTGGTTTGACCCTTCTTTGTTTGCTCATTTTGGAGATATACTAATTGTCCTTCTAAGAAAACGGTGTCATTAATCTTTTGGTCATAATATTTTTTACTGACTACTTTAGATTCTAATAGATTCGTTTTTGCTAACTCATGAGATTTTCTAAGTTTAAGTGTTAAATTATCTAAATAATCTTCATATGTATATTTGAGTTCTACTGGTCGTATTATACTGCTAGGTAGATTAGGTGTATATCCAAATATTAGTTCATATGGTGTGAATTTGGTTGAAGTATGATTAGTTGTATTATATGAAAACATAGCAAAATCTAGCCATTCGTCCCAATCGGATTGATCAGCTTTAATATAATGTTTAAGGTAGTCTGCTAAAGTAGCGTGACTCCTTTCTAATGCAGCATTTGATTCTGGATGATAAGCAGTACAATTTATATGTCTGATTTTAAAAAGCTTGGCGATTTGAGAAAATAATTTGGAAGTAAAATCTCGGCCTTGATCAGTAACTATTATATCGGGTTTTCCAAACTTGCAAATAAATCCACGAACCAGATTTTCAGCGATAGTCTTGGTTTCATGATTCGGAATTGCATAAGCTTGAGAAAATTTTGTTAAGTCATCTTGTAATGTTAATATGAACTTATTACCTGACTCGGTTAAAGGTAAAGGACCTACTATATCTAAAAATATTTTTTCTAATGGATTTGAGCTTGTTGTTGTTATCTCCATGGGCTTTACGAATTTTTTTCTAACGAGTTTATTTTTCTGACAAGATTCACAGGTTTTTATAAAGTTTTTAATATCATTTTTCATATTATTCCATTTGAAATGTTTTTTTATACGATTGTATGTCCGATGAAAACCAGAGTGTCCAGCCGTAGGACTAGTGTGATTCTCTTGTAATATTGTAGTTATTTCCTCAGGTTCAGGATTTGTTAGTATATCATGATAAATGATAATAGATATATCAGTTTTTCTAAAAATAAATCTAATCATAGATCTAATTTTTCCCCAACTTAATTTATCGTAGCTAAAAGTTATTCTGGGTAGGCAAATTTTTAATATTTTATCGTTTAATAACCAGTCTCTTAATTTTATTAGGGAATTAAATATATCTTCATAAGAGGTATTGTCCCAATAATTATTTTTTATAAATATGTAATAAAAGTTTTTATTTTGATCAGAAATATATATAATGTCATTTAGTCTTGGATTTTTGGCTTTCAATTTTTCTATATGACTGAATTGTTTATTTATTTGTTTCTGAACGATCTCATTAAAATTTAAATCTACGGAAACAAACAATGCTAAATTTTGTGAAAATGATGTAATCTTTTCATTTGTTTCTTTTATATTATCATTTGTTATTAATATAGTTTCGGATTTAGATAAGAACTGTGAATAAGTGTCATTATTTTCTTTACTCATTTTGTTTATTTGTAAGGTGATTGTTGCCGGGTTTTTGTTTTCTTCGCAAATATTTGTTTCAGATATGGTTAAAGGAGGACGACTTAAACAATCAGCATTTTGATTTAATTTACCTGGTTTATAAATAATTTCATAGCTATATTCTTCTAATGCTAATCTCCACCTAACGAGTCTTGATCCGGGATCTTTTACATTAAATAGCCATGTGAGTGGTTTATGATCCGTATAAATGAAAAATTTATTTCCGTACAAATATGGTCTAAAGTGTTTAACACTCCATACAATTGCAAGTAATTCTTTTTCTGTTGTGCTATAGTTTGATTCCGCTTTGTTCAAGGTACGACTAGCATAAGCAATAGGTAAATCATCTGGTACTTTACCTTGAGAAAGTATGGACCCTATTGCATAATTACTAGCATCCGTTGTTAAGACAAAGGGTTTGGTAAAATCTGGATACTGAAGTATTGGTTCTGAACAAAGTATTGATTTCAGGTTCTCAAATGACTGTTGTTGAATGCTTGTCCAATTAAATTCAACATTTTTCCTCAGCAGTTTTGTTAAAGGTTGTGTTAAAGCACTGAAATTTTTTATAAAGCGTCTATAATAACCAGTGAGACCCAAAAAGCTCTTAATATCTTTTTGTGTTCTGGGTATAGGAAAATCTGTAACAGCACATACCTTTTTTTCGTCCGGTTTGACACCAAATTCAGTTATTAAATGTCCTAAATACATTACTTCGCGACGAAAAAATTCGCACTTATCTGGTTGTATTTTTAAGTTGAATGTAGACAATTTTTCGAATACTTCTTTTAATCTTTTATTATGATTTTCTAATGTATCGGCATGAATGACTATATCGTCGAGATAGACAAAACATCTGTAATTTTGTATTCCTGAGAGGACAGTATTCATTAGCCTTTGAAAAATACTGGGAGCATTTTTTAATCCAAATGGCATTCGTGAATATTGATAATGTCCAGACGGAGTTGAGAAAGCAGTCTTTGGAGAATCCTCAGGATCCATTTTGATCTGGTGAAATCCTGATGTTAAATCTATTGTTGAAAAATATTTTGAATGACCCAATTGGTCTAATATATCGACTATATTCGGAAGTGGAAATGAATCTCCTATAGTAATATCATTTAGTCGTCGATAGTCTATAACAATTCGCCATTTCTTCTTTGCTGAAGCATCGGCCTTTTTTGGCACAACCCAAAGGGGCGAATTCCATGGCGAAGTTGATTCTTCGATAATACCTTGATCTAGCATACCTTTTATTTGAGTTTCGACTTCATGTTTGTGTACTTCAGGATACCTGTATGATTTAGTGCTAATAGGTACATTAGAATTTAAAGGAATTTTGCAAGTTATGGCATTTGTACTGGTAAGTTGATCTCCTTCCAGATAAAAGATATGATTGTACTCCTTGCAAATAGAAATTAAAGATGATTTTTCTTCACTATTTAAATGATCTGTTCTCAAGGCATTTTTTAATTTAGCAATTCTGTTAGAATTCGTATTATCTTTATAAGAAGACATTTTTCGTATATTTGCATTGTTTTGTAAATTTGGAATTTTTTCTATTGCTACTTGAATATCGTTTAATTCAACATCCGTTTCAGTAGTGTTTACGATTGAGGTTAAAAAGAAATCATTTTTTACTTTAACAACACTAGGACATAAAAATACACCTTTAAAGATTTCGCGTTCGGGACATAATCCTTCGCTTAATTCATTATTTATTACTTTAATTTGAACAATTGTTTCAGTTCTTGCGGATAGAATAGTTTTATTACTTCTTGAGTTAGAATTAGAGTTTTGATTTAGTATAAGATCGTCTGAACAGGATTTTTCTTCTGAACAAGATTTTGATTTATGATTTCGTGAAGAGTTACAAGTTTTATTTGTGCATATCTCAGTGGATTTTACACATTTTGGACTTGAATTTTCTTTGGATTTAGAGTTAGATTTAGATTGAATTGGATTGGATAGTAGTTCTTCACTACTTAAGGTTATTTGGATATCATTGGTTTCTAAATAAGAATGATCCTCTATGGATTTAGCATCATAAGGAAATATTTCATCGATATTAGAACTTGTCTCGATATTTTGATCTCTCAGAAATTCGTCATTGTCATTGTTTAATGGAAATTTTATATATTCAATTGGAATAGAACAATTTTTAAAGTTTAATTTATTTTCTTTATAATCAATTTGGCATTTATTTATTTCAAAAAAATCGCTACCTAATATACCGTCGAAATGAAGAGGAAAATCGTCTTCTACGACATAGAAAACATGAGTTTGGACAAAATCTTTTATCTTGAAATTTACGTTACAACTACATATAGTTTTATTTGGATTTAAGACATTTTTATCAATGCCTCGTAGAGTAATAGACTTAGAATAAATTTTTGGAATGTTTAGTATTTTTGAATATTTAATTAAAGAAATATCTGCGCCTGTATCGATTAGAAACTTGCAAGAGGATGGATTAGAATTATTTACTAAGGGTAAATCTACATAGGAAGTGACTGAGAAGTTGATGGTTGTGATACGGCCTGAACTGAACGAACTCCTCGAGAATCGACCGTTGGTTGTCGAGGATTCTGGAAGTTTAAAGAATTTGTTGGATTTTTGTTTTTATTGTTAAATTCGCGTTTTCTACATTCTTCTATAACGTGACCTGGTTTTTTGCAGTATCTGCAAAAACGTTGGGAAGTGTTGGTATTTTCTTTTCTTAAGTTTGGAGGAAAATCAGAATTGGAATTTGAATTTGAAGGTTTATAATTTTGATTTTGAGAATTTGACCTTTGAAGATTTGAATTAGGATATTTTGGGTTTTGAAAACTAGAATTTTGAAGATGTCTAACATTTCTATCTGAATTGTTTTTATATCGACAGTTATTTGAGGAATGGTTATTTCGTTTGCAAATATTACAGAATGGTCTGAAAATTTCTTGTCTTGATAACTGTTCTTGTTCTTCGGCAATTGCTATAGCAACAGCTCTTTCTAAGGAATCTGGATTTCGGGCTTTGATTAAAATAGAGAGGTCTTTGTTTAATCCTCTAATAAAGACATTTAGTGCTTGAGTTTTTAAGAGTTTAGTACATGCATTTCTTGCATCTGGAGATAAGTCTGGATCAAGTGTATTTATTAATTTTATATAGCAATTTTCAACTTTATTTGCAAATGACATTACATTTTCACTGGGCATCTGACGTAAGGAATGTAATTCCAATTGCCACTGACCTTCAGTTCGGCGTTCAGAATAAGCATCTAATAAGAAGTCTTTTAAATCTTTCCATTCGTCAAATGTTCTGTTTCTAGTTATGGCCCTAGCTTTATCGGTTAATTTAGTTTCTATAATGGCTAATAAGATGGGTTTGGATTGCGGATTTACTAAATTGTATGCTTTATCACAATTGTCTATGAATTCGTATAATTTTGATTTTGTACCATCAAATCTAATGAGAAGTTTTTCAGCTATTTCAATTGATACTGACATTTTATTTGAATTAGAAGTAGAAGAATTTGAAAGAGAATTTGAGTCGGGAGAAGGTATTTGTTCGTCAAATAAGTTACTTATATCAGGATATAAAGTAGACATACGTTTACAAGATTTTTAAAATATGAGACAGAATTTAAGATAGAATGTACTTACAAGTAGAATATTGTTGTTGGTCGCATAGTCTATTATTCCACGGGTTCACCTCTACTTCCGATGGAACTACAATTGGGTTATGACTGGAACTGGATTTCGAACTGGATGTACTGGACCCCAATGTAATTAGTTGTAGTGGCGATTTTTCCACACTGACAGTTTTTTTGAATGATTCCTCGAAGGAAACAAGTCAATTCAAAAATTCCTCAGCTCTCCTTCTATCAGCAATCAGAGGAACTCTGCTACTAATATCCCACGTTCTGACACCAAATTTTGTTATGGAATACTATGCGTTTATTTCTTCTCCGGACTAACTCTTTGTTTTGGAATTAAACAGAATATATTGACATGTATAAATTTATTATATTAGAGGATGAAAATTACACTGCCTGTTATTTCTTAAAACTATGAATTTATAAGTTCTGTTATCTACAATTATTTAACGATGTTTCTGGATGGATTTGAGTACAAGAGATTGGACTCAAATATTAATATTAAAATAGCAAATACGGATAGCTTATCGAACAAAGAAATAAGAGAAATAAATTATTATTATTCCATAGATACGAAGTATTAGGCGAATAAACTAGCGAAACTTATTTATTCTAAATAGGAAAATATTTATGAAGAGTATTGATTCTGATTTCTAACAGCAAATAATTATTAGTGATTATACATGAGAACTTTTCATAATTGTAAATAACATATACCAGGTGACTAAAAACTATATAGAAATACATAGATACTTTAATTATCTTACATGTGAGTAGGTAGGTACATTACATTTGGACATAGGCCTCCCCAATCCTTTTCCATTCTTCTCTGTCTGTCGCAACAGTCATCCATCTAGAGCCCACGTGCTTCTTGATATCATCTGCTCATCTCATTTGGGGCCTTCCTCTGCTTCAATCTGCTTCCTCTCTATCAATGATCTAGTGCATAAAATTGATCTGAATGTACAAGGCTAGTTATCATTCCATCTTTCGCAATATTCTTACACTCATCAGAAAATCCTTTCTTAAAACCATGCAATAAAAAAATATTTTGGGTTCCCCTATGTCATGCTTCCTGAAGTTTAGTGAATACCACGCCAACGTTTATTTCTTTGTTACTATCCTTTGCCATTAGCAATATTATTGAAAATTTAATTTTTCATTTGTATACTTGACCCTTTTTTCAATTCCGTTCTTTCCGATAATGTTAGCGGTTGCGGTAAAAGTCTTAAAAAGATCCTTGTTCTGTTTCGAATGGGCGCCATTATTAACAGATGTCCTTATATTGCCATCAACATTTGACCACCGCATGCCGGCGCATAGTGTGTTCATGTGATTCCGTCTAAACAAAAGCATGTCCACCGAGGGACGGTAATAACTCTTTGTAGAGAATTTTCCAAGATTTCAAACGACGACAATTATTCCTTTTTTATTAAATAGGGACATCATCAGAAATGTCAAGAAAATTAAAGTTATCGAATAACCTAAATAAAAAAAATCTAATAAAGCACGTGATTCATATATAAATAAAATTCTTTTTTAATTTATAATTTCTTTTTAAATAATTTTTCAGGATTTGTTAATGAACTCATATTATATTTTATGTATACTCGTTGATGAACTTATCCTTTCCTTTCTTGATTGTTACGCAGAAGAATAGTAGAAAAATGTTAGTACGGCAGAGTTGTTCGTCAGGAATGTAATAAAAAACAAATGCCAGGCAAGTGTGGAGAAGAAAGAGATGTATCTTTAAAATTTATGTGAATGTGAATTCAAACTGTGTAAATACTAGTGACCTAAACCTCAGAAAACGGCACTAAATCTGCGCAATTTTTGAAAAATTAGGGAGAGACTTAGAAACATGTTTTTTATCAGCTGACCTGTCAAATCTGGAAATACAAGCAAAATACCAACCCTCAAAAAAGAAAGATATATTATTATTATATCCACTTACAAAAAGAATGATAAAATGTACTGCACAAACTATATAGATACATTTATTACTTATTAACACAGGATATAAAGTTTTTCCCTAATACTGTTAAAACGATTGAGTGAATAGATACAATATCAAGTCAAAGACTATCAGTGTAGGTTTAGTAAAAATCGAATAGTTTATTAAATATTCACCATTAGACAGTTAATAGAAATACAACAAAGCATTACACAAGTCTTTATAGATCAAAAAGTGCAGTAAGGCTAGAAGGAAAATTGCCAATATAAAGTCAGAAACATCATTTCATTTAATAAAAATTGGTGAGAATTACACTACTAGAATGTAATATTTTATATCATTTCAAGTCAACCCTAATTACGGTTTTTTTTCGATGGCTCTATATGAACTATACATTGTAAAAACAGGAGAACCTTATGAAATATGAATGACAAAAAATATGCTATTATTATAATTAAATTAAATATTATATTGAAATAATTTTTTTGGAAATTATACCAATTATCAAGTACATTAACATTGAGATTAAAAATTTATTAAAAAACAAAGGTCTTTAATCCAATCACCATTATCATGTTAAACGTTTTAATATTTGTGTACTGTACAATGACCACTTTTCCTGAAAATACACATATTATGTACAGCTCTTAGAAAGATCAACCAGAAATCTCCAAAGTGCTTTTAATAACATGGTCATCTGGAAAGCTACAGATATGACATATTAAAATAATTACTTTTAACGTTACAAATATTCATATTGCATAATAACCTGGTCACTTAAGTGACGCGTAACTACAAACACACACAGCAAAATATCTTGGTATCTGTAGGTGGATATATATATATATATATATATATATATATATATATATATATATATATATATATAATCAATAACCCTTCTACCCTAAGGTGTTGGGTGTAAAGTCTCTTTTAGTTTTCATGTACAAACTTCTTCCAATTCTTCTTGTTGCTTGTCAACTTCTTCGCTTGCTCCTTGGTGATTCCTCTCCTGTCTAGGATGGCGGCAATTTCATCGTCCCAGGTCTTCATGGGTCTGCCCCTCGGCCTTTTCAAGGTTCTTCTCGCTTCCCACGCTTGTTTTACTTGGCTTTTTTTATCCATCCTTATCATGTGGCCGTACCATCTCAGTTGGGTTTCTTTGATTTTCTTCTCTATTGACTGGACTTTAAGGCGTTCTCTTATTTCATTGTTCCGTATCCTGTCCATTCTGGTCACCCCTAGTACTCTTCTTAGATACTTCATTGATAAACTTTGCAGTTTACTTTTTAGTCTGGTGGTGAGCGTCCAACTTTCACATCCAAATGTTAAGATAGGTACAAAAACTGTGTTGTAGATAGCTATCTTTGCTTTTTGGGATACTTCTTTTTTCGATAGGAATGTGCTCTTAATTGCGTGGTATATCTGGGAAGCGTTTGCTATTCGATTATTTATCTCTGCTTCTTGTGTACCCCTACTCTCTAGTTGCACTCCCAGGTATTTGAAGGTTTCTACTTGTTCTAAAGTATAGTTATTGATTTTAATGTTTGTATGTTGGTCTGTTTTCCCACATACCATCACTCTGGTTTTACTTTCATTAATTCTCAGATTGCGTTTCTCAAGTTTATCTTTCCATATTTGGAGGTTTCTCTTAAGTGCGTCCTCGTTTCTTCCGAATACGACGAGGTCATCTGCAAATGCGCACTCCGCAATCTGTATCATTTCCAGGTTTCTATGTCCAACAAATAATCTCGATGTTTCTTTTCTAGTTTCCTTCATTACATCATCTAGTACAATATTAAACAGGATGGGGCCTAGTACACCTCCTTGTCAAGCCATCATTGACTCTAAACTCTTCTGATTCAATATTATCTGTTCTTACCCTGTTTCTTGTGTTCTTGTATATGTATAGGCTCATAATAGCTTTTCTGAGTTTGCCGTCTACTTCTCTGTTTCTTAGGCTTTTGTCTATTTCAGTTCGCGGGGTTCTATCAAATGCTTTTTCGAGGTCTATGAAGGCTTGGTATAGTTCCGTGCTTGTATTTCGTGCATTTTAGATGCATTAGATGCTTGAGTGTAAAAATATGGTCATGGATGCTTCTTCCCTTCCTGAAACCGCTCTGTGACTGCTCCAGCTTATGGTCTACTTCTTGTAATAGTCTTTTCTCCAGTACTCGATCGTAAACTTTGGAAGGGATACTCAGGAGAGTTATACTTCTATAGTTGCTGCATTCTCGTCTGTCACCTTTTTTGAAAATGGGTAGAATAACGCCCACTTCCCAGTCTTTTGGGATCTTGTTCTCATTCCATGCTTTATTGCAAACTTTTTTAAGCATTTCATTTCCATTTTCTCCCATATTTTTTAGCATTTCCGCAGTTATCTTATCATAGCCAGCTGCCTTTCCTCTTTTGAGCCTGAGTATTATTTCTCTTATTTCTTCTATTGTTATTTCGTTTTGGTTTGGGTTCTCAGATGTGTTTTCTTCAGTGTTGTCTATTTCATTATTATAGTCTTTTTGAGTCAGAAGGTCTTCGAAATATTCTCTCCACCTGTTCATAATACTTTCGTTCTCGCAGAGGATGTGGCCATCTTTGTTTTTAATTTGTTTTGGTGTTTGTTGTCTGTTCCCTGTTCTTAGGCTTCTCAGAGTTTTGTAAAATAGTTTTTGGTTAGTGTGGTAGTCTTTCTCCAGCTTATTCCCAAAATCCTCCCAGCTCTTCTTTTTTGCTTCAATCACCATATCTTTTCCTTTTGCCCTCTGTTGCTTATATTTTTGATGAATGGACATATAAAGAAAAAATTTGATGAAAATATTAACGTGATAAAAATATATTGGGTGCTTAATCATAATTTTGATATATCAATCTACTATAAGCTTCTTCTATATATGCAATTTTGCTTAAAAGTTAAAAGACTTAAGGTATCTAGTTATGAAGCTGTATCAGTAGATATAACTTTTTCAAAGCATATGCGAAATTATGCAGTGAATGCCTCTTAGTATGTGCATGATAGTAACTATTCATTGTGATTATTGAAGCAACCTTCTTCTTCTTTGAGTACCGTGTAAAAATTAGGTGTGGGTAACTTCCATGACTATTTGCCGATTTTCTTCTTGTTCTTCCACGGCATCTACCTATTAATCTGCCAGTCCATTGACGAAGTTTTTGATACCATGAATATTTCTTTCTGTCAATTTCTCTTTTTTCCTAGATCTTTCTTCTGAGTATTAACTGCACTATTCAGTATCTCCTACCTCATATTATATTCCCCAGATATCCAAGTTTTCTCTTTTTCATCAACTTCGTCAAGTTACCTTCGCCTTGATCTATTCTATTTAATACCCACATAATATTATGGAAATTCTACGATATGACCATATCTCGAAGGCTTCTAATTTGTTCATGATATTAATCTTCATTATTCAGGTTTCACATCCATCTAGTAATAGAGAATATTTTAAAAATAACGGTACAACTCTTAGTTGTAAGTTCAGCTGAGAATTGCACAGTATGGATCTGAGTTTCACAAATGCTTCTCTTGCAGTTTCTGTATGAGTTTTAATTTCTTCCTCAGGATTGAGTGTCTCGTTTACCCAATATCCTAGGTATTTTAAATGTTTAACTCTTGTAATCGGCTCATTGTTGAAAATTGCAAATAATCAACGTCTTGTTTACTAACCACATGTTACTTTGTCTTTGATGTATTTATGACAAGTTCATTATTGGGGCATTCTCTAGTAACTTGATCTATAAGGAATTGAAGATCACTCTAAGTGATATTTGTCATGACATTAACATTAACTATAGTGACAGAGAAGGATTGGTCGAAAGAAACTTTCATGGCTGCGTAATATTAGACAATGGTGTGGTTTCACAGTAGAAGAATTATTTCGCGCAGCAGCCGACAGAGAAAGGTTTCAGGAAATTGTAAACATGATGACGGCCAACGTCTGAATACGGACACAGCACCCAAAGAAGAAGAAGATAGTGACAGACTTAATCATTATACTTGACAACACTAATAGAAAAAACTACAAAACCACCTTAACATCTAAGCGCCCAGACCTCTTGTCGTGCAGAAAGATAGAAGAAACTCAAAATTAATAAAACCATTTGAACTTGTTAGATGCTAAAGCACTTAGTAATTTAGTGAAAAATTCCTTTAATTTGCCCAAAACCTTTACAGGGTGAGACATGAGGAAGAGTAGATACTCCTTTGTGAGGAATAGGAATTGTGTCCCTTCATGGAGAAAACCTCTATGAGAAATAACAAATGACTATTAAACAATATCTGCTCCTATTTTTAAATAACATACAGGGCGAGTTGTGAATTTTGATTGACATTTATTTTACTTTTGCTTAAAAGAAAAGCTACATTAATACTCTACAGCTTTATTGTTGACCTAATGAAGTGAGCGAAATTAACGTTTAAAATTATTGTTATTATGTATGTAATTTGTTTTTAAATTTGTAAAAAACAAATAAAAATGAAACTAAATTATAAACAAAAAAAAAAGAAATATTGTTTCCGTAATTTGCATCACCACCTTCTCACCGTTTATTAAAGTGAAAATTTAAATGATTTAGGAAATAGTGATATATTGACATTTTCGTTGTTTTTATATATAATTTTACACTTTTCATTCATTTATTTGTATTTCATACACTATTTTCATTGTTTTTCATTGATTTTTGAGGTAATGCTCGTTATTTAAATTATTTAATTTAATTGCAAACTGTCCCCTCAATTTTTAATAACAGAATATGCAGACATTATTTTTGTTTACAGGTTTTATGACAGAAATGGCAGGTCTGCCAGCAGAGCGTATCAAAGAAGATCAGATTCATGATGCAGTTCCTATACTAAAATAGGTGCCAGCAAATAAGCAGACAATTGGATATTTCTTAATCAAAAGTTGACAAATTCACAAATTGTCCTGTATATTGTTAAATAAGGGGAGCAAGCACTTTTTAAATGTCATTTGTTATTGATTGTCATGAATCACTCTGTATCTTACACTACAAATAAAAATTACTGGTATGTTACGTAAACTAGTTTTAATTAAATAAGTTTGTGATCCTAAAACATGTCAATTTTTTTAGTGGAGTGATTAAATTTTCAACGTATTTATTTGATCATAGTTATTAAAACTGAAAAAAATATACAATGTTTTTAACATTGTTTTAACAACGTTAAAAACAATGTATACTCTGTGTCTGTTGTTGATCAAATCACCTGTTAATTTTAATTAAGTGTGTCAGTAATCACTCCCAAGGCCTGTCACCTACATTTCAGTTTTTATATCAAACATTCACCCGCATTGCAAGAAGTCAAAAGAGCAGATGCAAAATAACAATAATTACCACTGGACCATTTATTAATTGTGAATACTTACGAGACAGTGGAATGTTAAAATATGGGCTAGCATGTATCGAAAAAAAAACTACCATCATATTCATTCAAGGCTATCGGTACCAGTTTTCGTAATTGAATCATATTGATTGGGATATTTTCAGGATAAAATGTGCAGCTGGTATGTTTTAACAAGGGTAAAATCGGTGTTTGTATACATCAAGTAAAATATTTATTCAAAATATGTTGATAGATTTATTCTCAGTCCATTGGTCTGACATCAACCATCAGCTGTTTAATTTTATGTTGTTTTGTAGCCACACGTTAACTTGTAGTCGTTGTTTCGCATATTTAATGTGATAGACAACAGAAAGTGAAAATATAAAGCAGCGTTTTCAAACATATTAATGACAGTGTAAGTAGATTGAGCTTTTTTTTTATTACCTGGGCCTTTGTGTTTAACCACGGAACATATAACGTGAACATATTTGGTAACCGCGCGTATTATGCAATTTTCAAGAAATTATAAGAATTCCAGTAATTAGGGAAGACTGGTGCACAATGACCAATTCCAATTTTTAGGAAATATACTCTAAGATCGGAATGCGAACCTTCGAAAAAATCTCCATTTAGAGTTCTCTTATCTGTGTACATTTTTTCATAGAACTTGATGGTTATTATGAGTAAAGTAAAAATAATAACTTTAAAATTTTTATAAATATATATTGCGTAAGATTCTGAGTCATTCTTTTGTTCCTGCATCATAGGAGAACTTAATTCATCATCTGAAGAGTCTGTGAACTCTAAACTTCCGGATTACGTTTCTGAATCACTTTCAGCTGGCTTGGTCTTTTTTCTGGAAGGGTCTTGCTTATAACCTTTTATGCTTAAAACTTTACAAATATTTCGTTTCATTTATTTGACTGCTGCTGTTTTCTTACCTTCCATTTGATCAGAAAGGTCTTTCATTTCTGGTATATGAGTTAAAATGACACTTTTCCTTGATTTCCGTCTACGATTTGAATTGTTTCTGTGTGCGGCTTTAGGAAAACCCCGTATGTAGAATGGGGTAACACAAGGACTTTTTGATGTCAAAGGTATTGGAAGAGTTGAATTCTAATTAGAGTTTTGGGTTGTAGTAGATGAAGTAAAAGCTATATTAACTGAAGATGACGATACAGATACATTTTCTTCGTGATTGGTAGAATCTTTTAGTACAACCATAGCTTTTTGTCCGTCATAATTTTCAAAATCATCAATCTGTCTGTCAGTAATCGACGATAATATAAAATCAGTTTCACTAAAAATATGTTTATTAAAATTGTAGATACCTGTAGATTTGAAGCCGTTCTTAATATTTTCAGATGTCATTGGTTTTAGTTGCAATACCGGCATATTCTGCTACTTGGTACAGTGTCATAGGAACGCCAAGGTGGTTCAGAAGCAATGGTGGTAAGGTTTAAAATTAGCTTTTGCTTTTTCTGCTGTTTCCGGAGACATATGAGATTCATGATTTTCATATATTGATAAACATGGATTTCTTTTCTGACATCAGTATGCTTAGTAAAGTGATCTAATACTTGAGTTAATAGTTCATCAGTCCATTCACTTGGATTCGTTAGTCGTAATGTTCCTGACGGAGCACCATTAACGAGGAAAACAATAACAAGAGTTATTATTTTAGCACTTGTGTGCTGGCTCAGCTGTTCAATACCTTTTTGGTGCCATAACTATATGCGATCGTTGGACAGTCGTAGTAGCAGTTTCGTCTAAAATGTAAATGCGAATATCTTCAACAATTGATGGATATTTTGCGTACATTTGCTCAAAATTTAAGAAAAATCAGTCAACATTTGATTTTGTAAATAAAGTAAGCCTTAACAGTGAACGTCCTTCTGGCCTTCTGAGGCTTAATGATAATTTCTTTTTATAAATGCATATAAATTAATCAATATACAATGGTATGGTCACGTGATGAGAATGGAGGAGGAACGGTGGCCAAAGAAAGCCTTAATGTATGTTCCGCCAGAAAGAAGGAAAAGGGGAAGACCACCATATTCCTGGAGAAGAGAAATTACAAAAACAATGCAATCTAGAGGCTTAGAAGAGGGAGATTGGAGAGATAGGAAAAGATGGAGGCTGAAATGCGGGAAGCGGCAATCGCCGTAGGACCCCCGTTATATGATGATGATGAAATTAATCAATATTTTAGCAGCCATTTTATATGCCAATTCTCTGACGTTTAGAGTATTCAATCCAAAAGCCATTTTGCTACAGTTCTTGATATGAAGACACATTGACGTCTCATGTTCTGTGTTAGATACTATTCTAACAGCATAATTTGGCTCAATTTTTGCAATTGGATCAGTTGTTTACTGAAAATGGGTCATAGATTTTGTCACATGAAGGTTATTCGAGAACTAAGAAAAAGGAACTAAACTATCGAAAACTAAAAATGTCCAAAATACACTAAGAAAAGTTGTGCAGAATCCCAATATGTTGTCCTAATTTAGAGTTCACAACTTTACAGCCAACAAAGTTTTGATAATGGATGAAAAATCCTGCTTTATATCTTTTTCGGAAATTTAAGATAATGACGGATACCGCTGATATACATATATATCATGGTATAATGTAAAATATAAATCAAAAAAGAAATTTGAATAAAAAGGATTATTCTGGTATGTCAGATCAGGGGTATACGTAAACTCACCGCTAATTATCATAAATGCACTCTTAGATAGTACAAACTCATTACCGCAATAAAATCAGAATTTTAAAATAGACCTGGAGAGATTTGTAAACTGATCACTGGCCTACTTGCAGCCTGTATCAGGTAAAGGCATTAGATCGAATATATGCTTAACAAAGTATCAATAGAATTTAATAAGAAATTAAAAAATGTAATGCAAATCAAATATCGAAGTAAGGACTATTTTCGATATCACCGAAAATCGAAAATAGCATGTACTTTCATTAAAAAGTTAAAGATTTACTATTTTAATGGAAATAAGCCACAATTAAAGGTTAAAGTAAGTATATTAAAATAGTAATTACTTTTAAAATGCCACAAGAAAATAGCTTCAGAACAATAAAAAGTTCAATGTCGAAAACCTATGCAGATAAATTTTCAGATGTCGAATCGATTAAGATTGTCAGATACTAATGTCAGATACTAAGCACTAGTCAGTGCCTAATAGGCTATTCACCGTAGGACACCCGAGATAAATATATTATTTAATATATGTAATGGCATATGCCTCAGAAGCAAGACCCGACACAGCTACAACTAAAGGCTACTGAAAATGGCAGAGATGAGAGTACTGAGAAGAATTACAGAAAATACGCTAAGAGATCGAAAGAGAAGTAAAGACGAAATAGAAAAAAAGAATAGAATGACCACATATGCAGAATAAGGAAGACCCGTTTTGTTAAAATACCAAGAGATTCCCAGATCGCCGAGTCACCAACCCGCTGAAAAAGTAATAGACGACCGCGCAAAAGATTGAGTGACAACCTTCCATAGAGGCTTTATTCCGCCAATGAACAAGCAGAATTGTTTATAATAAAGACGAAGAAGAAGAGTTTTAAAGCAATTAGCGTAAAATAGTTTTTGAATTTAATAGATTACCACGTCAATATTCTAGATTAGAAACCAACACCTTAAGACAAAAATGCTGGTGATGATTTTACCTATTTACGGTGATTAGTTTACGGGTCTGCAAAGGATCTCGGTGACCAGTTTGCTATATCTGGAAGGGTCTAATTTTATGGGGAACTACGAAATAATAAGTTCGTACTTCGTCAAAATATCGCTTACAGATATTGGGTAAGAGATACGGTCTTGGACTTTAGTGATTATACTGAACATTTATTGCCAGAATTGGTTAATTTTTTTAATACACATGACCATAAATATAAAGTTGTACTTTGGTGTGATCTTTTATTTTCTAATTACTTTAGAACAATAAGAATTTGGATAGAGACCAACATCCCATTTGTGTCTCATCACCAAACTCATCAAATTTCTAAAACTCAGCAACACAAGTAAAAAAAATACACAACTATGAAATGGTATTATATATGTATAAAATTAAGCAATAATGTAATAAAAAAATACCTTTACCAAGATATATAAGGCAATCATATACAAATATAGTTTGGCATATCTCGAGATATCATAGGAAAGATAATGAACAAAATTTATAGGAAATACAAAAGATAGCAAAAATTACTTAACTCTAAATGTACAAAAATACAAAAAGGTTACAGAAATAAAAACATAAACCAAACCGCACTTGGTTAAGTCAATTAACTATCTCGCACTATTATTTAATAAAAAATTGACTCTTGTATGTTCATAGGTATTATTTATAGAAATTTATTGAATGGTTCTTTAAATTACATTCAAAAATCGGCAATCTACAGGTGAAGATATAGATGAAGGTTGTTGGGCAATCTTAAATAGAAAAGTTTACTATTGCGCTTGGAAAGCCGAAAACGAATAACGATTGTGACGACGAATATTTTAAAAAATTCGTGAAGTAGACAGTTAGTAATACCATTTAGAACATTGTAACCTCGGAAATATTTTTTGGGTGGTGCTAGAAAGATAACCAATGGAGACACTGCGGACGGCAGCCAGATGGTTGGTGGAGAGCGAGTCGTGGGTTCGAAACTAGCTTTTGGAACCGGGAATGGATCCAACGGAAGAAATAGGTAAAGATAGGATAAGAGATATTAGAAAAGATACAGAAATAAACAAAAAGATAGATAGGTAAAATTACCGAAGATAAGAGAAGATAGAAACAGGGCGAAACTCAATTTTTTGGGGTTAAGGAGAAAATTAAGAAAACCTTAGAAAAGACAAGAGATAAGAAAAGATATTTAGGTTCAGAGATCAAACCCAAGGAAAGATACCAACAGTAAATTAACAAATAAATCTGGTCAACGCAATATATAAACAAATAATAAATATATTAAGTATTACAGTTACTTTCCTACGAAACTTAATCAGCCTGATCTTTCTACAGTTCAAAAGCATAGTAATATTTAAAGATAGTAATTGTTCAGAGCTATTATTTTATCAGGGAACTTGTTAGGAGCCGACAAATAAAATACATGCATAAAACAATAACAATATATTAAACACAAAATTATGATTCTGCTAAATGCAACACAAGTAAAAAAATACACAACTATGAAATGGTGTTATATATGTATAAAATTAAGCAATAATGTAATAAAAAAATACCTTTACCAAGATATATAAGGCAATCATATACAAATATAGTTTGGCATATCTCGAGATATCATAGGAAAGATAATGAACAAAAATTATAGGAAATACAAAAGATAGCAAAAATTACTTAACTCTAAATGTACAAAAATACAAAAAGGTTACAGAAATAAAAACATAAACCAAACCGCACTTGGTTAAGTCAATTAACTATCTCGCACTATTATTTAATAAAAAATTGACTCTTGTATGTTCATAGGTATTATTTATAGAAATTTATTGAATGGTTCTTTAAATTACATTCAAAAATCGGCAATCTACAGGTGAAGATATAGATGATACGTCCAGATAATGGCAGGTGATATGATACCATACCATATTACTCGCCCAGATAATTGTAGATAAAGATTACTTACAGTAGATCTTGACGAAGGCAGCGTAATCCACTGAATTTAATACTTTTCTGGTACTAAACACTGAATTTAATAACCATTAAAGGTAGTGTAGAACTATATATAATTTAATATAGTCTAAGGGAAGAAAACTCAAATATAAAGTGTATACACATTTAGAAAATAATTCACAAAGACGATACGATAACTGCCCAACAACAAGTAAATTGGTTCCACTAAAAATTTCCCTGAAAACTGTCCCTGAAAAAGGAAGAAGAAAATATTCCCCCACTCAAGAATGATAGGACAGTTGTATGTGTTTCTCAGAAGGTAAGGCCTTAACGACTATTGGAAAGTTTGAGGTAAAATAATCGGTATTAACAATTGGACATAAGAAACAGACAATACTTGGGATTAAGTTATTGTCAAAAGATATGGGCTTTCCACGAAAATTACCATACCGGAAAGCATTTGTTCTTTTCATACAGAGTATTAAGACGGAAGGATTAAAAACCTTTCTTAATTAGGGAATGCCATTTTAGCTTGGTATCTACAATATTATTTTTCTATCGTAAACACAGGGATTCCTAATCATCGGCGTATCGCACGGGGGTAAAAGGAATTAAAAATAATTTAATATATTAATAATAAAAAAAATGTTACAACATGTTACAGAATGTGAATCTATAATGGTATTATTGAACAATATAAACCTTTAAACATAATTTAAATTGTGTTTATGGTTTAAGTTACTAAGGAATAAGTTATAAATATCATTAGAATATAGTTTACAGTTTTCTTTAAAGCTTTCAATAATATTTTTCCAAAAACTTTGGTTTTTGAGCAACTTCTCAATAGTCTACATTTCAGTAATACTTATTTTTTTCATATATTTACATATATTTGAAGATACTAATAAGTTAAAAAAAAATGAAGCATTAAGCACCGCTTTTATATATTTTACTGCTGAGCGGAAACATAATACGTCTTTCTCATCTATTTTTATTTTTAATCTCACAATAGTGTGAAAATTTAGTTGTCATTGAAGAAATACAATTATTTCTGCTTTGTACGCAACTAATTGTATGGTTTACCAAAAATTGTGGCATTAAATCTGTGAGATCGTTCTATCTCACTGAATTCTATATTCATGGGTGGTATTTTGTGCGTTAGATTATGATTTTACGAAATTACCGAACGGAATATAATATATTCCGTTCTATATATTCTGTATATAACATATTATGTTGTATTAAGCTAAATTAGATTTAGGGTTGCCGTTAAAACTTTTAAACGGTAAACCAATACGTAAGTTGTTAATAACATTACTAAAATGCATATGTTGCAATTGCAATGCAGTTGATCACCATTTTTATGCAACGAACATTGGACCGGAGATTTGAATAAATTCTTTTAATTTGGGACTGGGTTTCTTGTTTCCTTTTCGACACTTCCAGCAAGGATTGGGTTTTTTGGGTTTTTCTTTCCTTTCAAGAATGGAAGTTACGTTGGGGGTACTTTGTTGATCCATTGTAGATGCAAGGATACACCTTGGAACTGGCAATAGAAACTCCATCGTTTAGTTGGTGTTAAATTATTTAGTCACTTAGTAATATAACAATTTTTAATCCATTTAATTTTGTGGAATATGTTTGCTAATTTAACATTTAGTTTAATAATAATCAACAGTCATTTTTTTAATAATGATTTATATCAAGGGATGGTGCAATACCCCCATTATATCTCGCCTGTCAGGTAACCGTCTACATAATTAACCATAGAGAGTATTCATTTCCTTTTGTCTTAGACTATTAATGTACTTGAAATTTATCCCGTCAGGGTAAATCTCCATTTTATTTGCTCTTATTTCTTAAATCGTACGCTGAAGTTACAGAAATACACTTTCTGGTAAAAAAAAGTGAAAAATCACTTCTGTGAAAGAACATAATTGCGATAATTTATTGTAAAATACACACACCCTGTAGCTTGCTTTACATCTTCATTGATCCGTGCACTACAACTTCTTTTCATATTCTATTCCTATTACAAGCCGTGTAAAAACCTTCAACAGGTTCTATTTAGTGTCTTATCGTCCGATATAATCCATTCATTTTAATGTAGGTGAACATCACCATCATGTAGGTGAAAATCACCAACAAAAAAGCATCGACTTTAACTGTCAATAAAGTTTGTTACAAACGTCTTAAGTGTCAATTGGCTCACATAATAGCATTTAAAAGTAGGTACAAGTATTCGTCATGAAAGTACTTAGAGATGTTTTCAGATCCAGGACCGTTCTTTCAGTTTATTGTTGGCCGTGTGGTTACATTTCCGTTGTTTTCAAAATAAGATAAGATGTAGTTTCATATTCAGTTGAAACTTTTTTTATATTTTAAAAATCAAGAATCTATACGTTACTTTTGTCCCAGAATTTTGTCTTGGCAGAGGGACTTTTCATGCTAGGTCATGGTGGGCAACTTAGTGGAAGCTTTTTTTTACATCTTTAAAGAGAAGAAGGAAAATCTGCATACAGACACCTGTGACTCACAGTTGGGTTCCTAATACCCTAGCGAAGTTGTGCAGGGGCGAGATGCCCAAGGAATTTAGACCCTTGACACCTCGCCCCGTCACCACTCCGAGACGGTCGGCGTCCAACTAAAAACCTCTCCTCTGTCACACCAGACATCAGGATGGAAGGTCCAGTTAAGGCATACATCTCTCCCGATGCCCTGCTATCACCCGATTCCCATTCTTTCTTTGACACATTCATCCAGGAAACCACACCCACACGAACCACCAAGGACTTTCAACCCCCTGCCTTAGCGAGGCTGCCATCTCTCTCGCGTCGTCTGTCTCTTACTCACTCTTAGTTCGGCCTGCGACAGTCCGAACCCTACCAAGGTGCTACTCGCTTGTCTTAAAATTCTGTTGCGAGTTCCCTCTCTTCTCGTTCTTTTGAGGAGAGCAGCAACCCTGACAAATTTGTGGATCCGTGTCCACCACCACTTATCCCTCATCATTTTCTCCACCATTTCTCTCACGGAATCAAACATTCTGCAGTTACACTCTCTTACAAACTTCTCTCTTTCATCCGCCCAACGCTCACACTCCAATATCGTGTGTGTCACAGTGTCCGGGAAACCACAGTAAAGGCACTGATCGGACTGAGCCCTCCTAAACCTGAAAAGGTAGCTGCGTAAGCAGCCATGGCCTGTGAGCATTTGCGTTAAATAGTAATCCAGCTGCCTATGCCCACAGTCCACCCAGCTTCGAAGGTTCGGGATTAGTGACTTCGTCCACTCCGCCACATCACGTGTTGCCCACTCGTGTTGCCACTGTCCGATTGAAACTAATCTCTTGGCCAGTCTTATCTCATTCATTTCTCGCTCTCCAATGTTCCGCCCCCTACGACTGTAAATCCTTGCCCTTTCACCTGCCAGCACATGTAAAGGAACACAGCCGGTGATAACACACAGAGCGGCAGATGACACAGTCCTGTAGGCACATGCTACCCGCAGCAGACTAGTTCTGTCCACGCGTACCATGAGCCCCTTGTAAGTTGGTATTTCTACCGCGTCACTCCAGACTGGGGCCGCGTAGAGGACGACAGACTGCACAACACCGTGGAGCACCCTTCTCCTTTCGGATTTGGGACCACCGATATTAGGCATTATCCTCCCCAGCGCAGCCATTCTCTGAACAGCTCTGTGGCTCACCCCCCTCAAATGTTCCCCCCAGCTCCCACTCTGGTGGAGAGTAACTCCCAAATACTTAACGTACTTTTTGGGCGTCACTCTCGCTCCCGCGCACTCAAATTCCACCCTATCTCTCTTTCTGTAGCCTCTGTAAACTACAGCCTCCGTCTTATCCTCCGCGAGAGAAAGATCATGCTCACTCATCCAATCCTCAACTAGAACACACGCACGCGTAATCCGAAGCAAGAGTTCCTCCCTGTCCCGTGCAGCCACCAGCATAGCAAGGTCGTCCGCGAATGCAAAGGGGGTCACACCCTCCCCATATTCGCAATTTAAGACCCCGTCATATGCCAGGTTCAACTTAGTGGAAGCTAAGGTTGGCTCAACCTTAGCCTTCTCCCGGTTGGATTGGATTTGCCAGATTTACCATCCATTACATAGCTTTTCATTGGACAAGAAAGTACCAGGAAGAAATAAAAAATCAAAGAGAAGAGGAGCAATACATCCTCAGCGATTGAAGTTATGAAAAATATATAAATTAACTTCTATATTGAAAAAAGGAAAAAAGAAGCGTTTAAAATGTAGAAATATATGATAATTTTCCAGCTTTTCTTTTAATCTCCCTTTCTCTTTCCAAAATATTTTATTTTTCGTTTTTTAACATTTTCTTATATTCTTTCACGCTACTTACTTGGTTTTTTAGGACTAAACGTATAATTTAAACTGCAAAAAATGTAATTATAGCATTAATAATAAATTAACTTGCTTATTACGGTCCTGTCAATACTTAAAAGATACAGTGGGCGTTGATTTTTCAAGCGGTCACTTTAGCATTTATATATGAATGAAAACTTAATGCTATTTCAAATACATTAGGCAGTTGATGAATCTGGGAAGACTAATATTCTTTAACCTTTACGTGAGAAAACTACGTAAATTATAAATACATAGTGTGCTGCTAAATTGAGAGGAACATTAGGTAGAAGGCGGAAAAATTACTTTATCATTGTACAATTTAAAATAAAAATACTATTTCTTTTATGTATTATATCAGTAGTAACTTCAGTTTAGGTATTTTATCAACTATATTATTGAGAATGAGTAGCAATCGCCTCATTATAGATCGGCATTTCCCAAAGTGCTCCGCTATATCAATGACTGAAAGCAACAGTGAGATATCAGGTTTAATTGAAATTACAAGATAATGATAATTAAAGTGTGTAGTAGTATTAACAATCAAAAACAGGTGACCAAAAACTTATTTTTATTGGATATGATTCTATCATAATCTAGCCAAGGAATGCAGCAGTAGCTTCTGTATCCTCCACCACCATAGCCTCGATGTGAAAAAAATGCCGCCCTCCTTAAAAGTTGTCTTGGACGAAACCGTGAAGATAATTAATAATTTTATCAACTCTCGACCACTGAATACAAGGCTGTTTAGACTGGTGTGCGATGACATGGACATTCTTTACTTCTTCATACGGAAGTAAGATGGCTTTCTTACGGCCAATGTTTAGCTAGGTTCTTTGAAATGAGAGCTGAAGTTAGAACCTTCCTAATTTTAATCAATTTTGCCTTGAATGATCGATTGTGTAACAAGCATTGGTTAATTAAATTGGGATATTTAATAGATATTTTAACTAGGTCAATGAAGTTAGTCTCTCACTTCCGGGAAAGACAATGATAAAATACAAGCGTATAGGAAGAAATTCATTTTATGGGCATAATAGGTGAAAAACAAAAATCTGGATACCTTTCCAATAATCACAGAATTTAGGGAAAAACTGGGATCGAACATACCTGAAGCTGTCCTTAAGAGTTCCACACTCTAACTGCTAAATTTAATTAAAAACTGCCATAATTATTTTTCTGAGGAATTACTCTACAAAATTAAAGAAAACATCTGGGTGGCTGATCCATAACATGCAGTGTTAAAAAAACCAGCTTTCCTAACATCTTATCAGTACGAATGCCTGATAGATTTGACATCGGATTCTGCGATAAAAAAACATTTTGAAAGTAAATCGCTAGTTGATTTTTAATGTCAACTCAAAGATGAATTTAAATGTTTTCAGATAAAGCGAAAATTATTCTTCTCCCTTTTGCTACAACACACTTAGGTAAAGCAGCATTATCTGTCTATGTGGCCACTAAAACAAAATATAGATCTTGAGTTAATGCGGAACCTGACATTCGATTGCAGTTATAACAAATTCAAAAAAGTGTAGACATTACATTTTTAAGATTTTATAAATAGGATATGTGTGTCTCCATTTCTTTTTGTCTTAATAAAGTGAATAAAAAATGAAATGGTTAATATCCCCTCCCCCCAACTATCATCTCTCGTTCTGTGTGGCACATATAGGTTTTAGGCAATATGGTAAGTGCCCCTACAGAATTTTTGTTCTGAATAGTGCTCCTCAACCTAAAAACTTTGGGAAACGCTGTTATAGAGTAATATATTGTATTATTCGAGAGACTTATATATTTTGGTATATCAACGATCTACATATCTACCAAGAGATTTACACATCGGTACCCGTTGTAAAGTAATATGGTTTAGTATATATAGTATGTATAGTATAGTATAGTACAATATAGTACAGTATAATATAGTATAGTATAGTACAGTATACTATAGTATAGTATAGTATAGTATAGTATAGAGTAATATAGTATAGTATAGTATAGTATAGTATAGTATAGTATAGGAATGACAAAGGAACAGGAAACAAAATATATACAAATAAAAAAAACGAAATGCAAAAGGAGAGACCAGGAGATAAATATTTTTAAAATTTCCATTTCTAAATTTTTAAAAGTGACCCGAAAAAAAAGAAAGGAAGCTGATTGCAGCAAAAGCTTTGCTTTTGCTACAATTAATTGAAAAGCCAAATATATAGCGCAAGAGCACAATTGGTCAGACCTTCCTTTGATACCCTTGCGCCCTATATTTGGCTTTCTAATTCATCAAACTGATAGCAAAGCTTTTTTTTAATCTATAAATTTTTGCAAATTTTGTATAGCTCAAAAGACAGAAAACGATATTATCAAACCGTTTTCTATTATGGTCATCAAAGTAGATGGCACTTTTGTAGCTATCCACTTGAAGTGAGAAATAAGCAGGAAACATTCGCTGACCGTTCTGTGTGTGAATTTGTATCAGTCTATTCGTAGCAGTAGTTCGTATCGAGTCTCTGACGACGTAGACGCAAGTATATAGAAATAACATTATAATACTTTATTGATACAGATTCATACACAGAAGAATACCGATTTATATATTATAGTACATAATAGCATAACTATACAGTATAAATCAAAAGCTTTAAACCACCGATACTTGTGAACTACAGTATCAAAATTGTGAAGGCCATTTTTATAAAAAAAAAGCAGCAAACCATTAATATAAATTGTGTAAAGGCGGCCTATGAAAGAACATCGAAGATTCTAAATTTAAGAGAATGTTTTGAACCCAAACATTTAAATTTTTTATCATTCGTAAATGTACCAATGGTTTGTGCTGAAGTTAATATTATTTCTGATATGAATATCAAATGAACAATGGACAACACTTCCTTGTAATATGACTGCTGTAGTTATACTTTGTAATTATACTAGAAATCTAGAGATGCCTTTTTGATAAATATGACTTAAGTAGTATAAATTGTCAACTTATTCTACCAAAGTTTATTCCCTGTTAAAAGTATTTAGATCTATCGGTTCATATCTTTCAATTCTTTAGTTTGTTATTTAATTGGTTAATAACCAGAAATACACTAAAACAACATAATCTTTAACAAATAAAACACCCTTTTTAACACCTACTAATTGCTAATAACTGTAATCGTTTATCAAGAATTAAGCCCCGTGAAAAACTGACCAGCAAACCATGACACCCCATATCAGAATGCCCATCAACCCATGTAAAAGCTTAACAAGTGTAAATGCGATATAGCACGGTATTTTCTCTCATCTAGAGCAAATTTCCACGCATGGTTGAATAGTATTTCAGTATTAGATTCGAGATTTACTTAATATTAAATTTAAAGTTAAAAAGTATTATAAAATATAGATATAAAAATTTATCATGCAAAAAACCAATTGTATATAATAAAACAAAATATAAAAATATAACACGGTTATTTAATTACTACAGAATTCCAACTTGACTTATTTCGCGGTAACAATAGCTTCCTCGGAAGAAAAATTTTAACCTATATTTTTGTGTAAAATAATATCTTATTTATGATTATAGAGACCGTTAATTTATAATTATATTAGTGTACCAGTTTTGATGTTTACAGTCCTAAATAATATGTCATAGGACACTTATGTCCTGCAAATTTCCTGTAGATAAGCAAACTGTTAATTACTGTAATTATTTATATTACATATCGTAAATAAGAGAAGAACACGTCAAAACACTCGGTACCAAAACTGAAATAAGCATTTCAAAATTCTGTAAGATTTAAGAAATCCCAAAGAGTCCAGCACCGATTTCGAATAAGCCTGCACGCTATTGATCGATCCTGAAGAGTAAAAACAATCATATCATTTTATACTACGCCAACATTCAGTGTTAAAGTGTTAATTCATTGTGCATTTAAAAAAATAAAAAGTAATACGTAATGACAGTATTCAGAAACACTTAATATACCAGCCATTTATTTACACTAGTTTTTGTCAGCAAAAGTAGTCACCAAAACCTGAAGTGAAACAGGTCCTTACCTAGGATTAACAAATGTTGATTACAACTGTAATTTGATGTTACCGAGATTAATAATAGATTATCCTAATCTACGTCATAAAACCTTTTTACTTAGCTGAAGCCAGTAAACAACAACAACCAATATATCCATCCAAACTACAAACAATAGTTGTTACTTTCCTTAATAATGTCAAATTAGAAGAATACTTTTTAGAGGTTATTATATATACCAATATTTAATATATATATATATATATATATATATATATATATATATATATATATACCAATTAATGGAGACTTTATTATCTCTGTAAACAATACACAAATACAAGTCCGTAATTACTCTAAGTAAAAGACTCTTAAAAGACCAAAAAAGATGAAGCCCAACTCAGGACATTCGAGAGAAAAATACTAAGGAAAGTATATGGCCCGGTATAAGAGGAAGATGGCACATGGAGAATCAGGAGAAACGACAAGGTTAGTGAGTTAAATGAAGGTAATGAAATTGTAAGATTTGTGAAAAGTCAAAGAATGTCATGGATGGGACATGTGCAGAGACAAAACGATGCAAAAACAACAAAGAAAATATTACAATGGAGCCCATAGGAAGGCGAAAAAAAGGAAGGCCCAGAACGAGATGGTTGGATGACGTGGAAGACGACCTGAAAACAATGAACATAAGACAATGAATAAGAAAGGCACAAGAAAGATCTGAATGGAAGGACATAGCCAGACAGGCAAAGACCCATCCAGGATTATGATGCCAAAAGAAGAAGAAGAAGAAGAAAAGACTCTTAATATCCGATGTATATCTCACTATTCCGCATAAGATAATAGGGAACTAACTTTTAATATTAGCGTTAAAATGAACTTCATCAATATCATTTTTGTGAATAGAGGCCACCAGGATTAAACACCACTATTTAGAAATAAACACATATGTTCTTAGTTTCCATCAGCTTTTCTGTACATCCCCACCTTTAACTTCAGTTCCCGATTCTATTGTAATAACTCGCGAAGACAGTTTTTATCGATTTTTTTATTTTACCACTGTAATATCATTAGATGATACACATTTCTATTGCAAACAACATGAGCATCTTTCCGGTGGTTGCTTAGAGGACAAGCTTAACACAAACTCTGAAAATAAGTCAGATACAGCTATTCCAATTACTAATTGTTCAAACTAAAACGACATTATTACAGTTATTTTAGCAGCAACGACTACCATCACAATATCCATAACATATACCTTCCCAAATATATCAAAAACAATGGCACCCTCAATTGAGACATCAGCCAGTAGCAATGTATTTTCACAGCGAATCCAAAAACAAAAATGAGTAAAAACTACAAAATTGACAATACCCCTAAAAACCCAATGGACCCATTTAGAATTGGAATTAGAAGAATCAGAAGAATTATTTTATTCCGAAAAATAAATATTATCCTTTGAGTCCTTATGGATAATATTAAACAAATATTATGCTTATGAGTGTTACAAACAAATATACCTCAGACACCCTAGCATTTATACAATCATCCATCTCGTCCTCATCCTCTCATCCAAAATCGATCAACTTACATCCGATCGCCAATTAAAATTGAAATGTACACAGTTAAAAACAAACATAACCGACACCGATACATCGAGTCAGCCATCTCAATATGCTACAACATTTAGTCAATGATCTGTCACCTTTCATCATCTGTATTCAAGAAACAAAGATCAACATTGTCATATTTTTATTATATACCATTGGAAAGACAAACCAATCATATCGCTTTATTAACAAATGAAAATTGTAAAAGTTAATTTTTATAACTATATTATTTCATGTATATGACTATATGTCGTAAGACTATGTCTGTAAAAAAATAATAATTAACAATTGGACAGTTAAAAAAAAAGAATATTATTAAAAGCCAATGAATTCTCATCCTCATTCAAATGATTTTGAATAATTTATTTTCAGGATAAAAAAATTCAACCGTGTTATCTAGAAACAATGTTTATTCTTATGAAAGGTTTGAAAGTTTTTAACAATACAATTTTCAATCCTTTAAAAGAATGTACATGATAGGGAGAAGTGCCAATTTGTGTCAGTGATAATATTGAAATCCAGTCAATTATTCTTCTTAGAACATACAAAGACGTGTTAAGCCCCGGTTAAAACTTAGTAAAAACCTGCCGAACATACAAGAACGAGAAAAATTAAAACTAACTCAAAGGCGTTAAATTTTAAAGTAAATTTAATGTTTTTATATATAAATTATTGTATGTATAAGTTACATATATATCACTGATAACCCTGGAGGGTGATCTGACAAAAAATATAAAATGTTCTATACTTCTTGGGAAATACACACCTTTTTTTACTACATTGTAGAGGAAAAGCTAACGAAAGTAGATTGTAAAAGGCTGATCGTTGACCAATACTTAACGAAGACCACGTTGCTCAGGTTGGGAGATTAAACGGGGGTGCGTACGAATATGTTTAATATAAAAGTAACAGATCAGAGACAGATAAATAATATTTTAAGAACAAAATTTTTGTTAGTCTTAGTCAAACACAGTTTGACTCAGAAACACTGAAAAGAGCTAAACTGAAAAATTAAGAGGGCCCCACTAACTCTTAACTAGGGTGTCATAAGGGACTCAAAATTGACAGAAAACATATCAAAGAATTATTAAAGCAAAACTATAAAAATTAACTCATTTACCTATAAGCTAAAGTTGGAGCAGGAGACGAATTCACTGAAAATATTCCAACACCGGGAGGAATTAGACAAGGCGACAGTTTAAGCCCCTTCTTGTTTAATCTTCTCATGGGCAAAATTATCAACAAAGTAACATCTCTTAATCTCGGATATAGAATGGGCAACAAAATAATTGGTATGGTGTGTCACGCAGACGATGCAGCAATTATTGCCGAATCAGAAGATGATCTCCAAAGGCAGCTCTTTCAGTTCTTTCAAACAAGCCGACTACTAAAATGAACATCTCTACCAACAAAACTAAATGTATGACAATAGCAAAAGATCCGCTCAGATGTAAGTTAGTGGTTGAGGACAACCCCATAGAACAGGTGATGCAATTCAGATACCTGGGCATAGATATATCAAGCACCCACGACCCAGTAAAGGACCTGAGGAGTCAGATCAGCAAAGCATCTGCACTGTCAGGATGTCTGCGGGAGATAGTCTGGTCAAATCCGTATATGCGCACAGATAGTAAAATTAGAATCTATAAGACTTGCATACGACCGATCATGACATATGGCATAGAAGTGCGCGAAGATACCAACAAAACGAAACAGATGCTAAGGGTTGCCGAAATGAAAACTCTAAGAACAATAATGGAGAAAACAAGAAGAGACAGAGTGATAAATACGAACATTAGAGAGCAGTGCAAAATTCGAGATATTGTAAGATGGGGAAGGCAGCGCAAGAGGATGTGGTACAACCATGTAAGACGAATGGATGAGAATAGACTCCCAAAAATTGCCCTAGAAAACAATCCGCCCGGTTCAAGACCCCCCGGAAGACCACCTAAAAGATGGAGGGATAGTTGGCAATCTACCTCCCAAGAAATTAACCAGAGGCAGCTTCAGAATTAAACAGATCGAAAGATCTACAAAAAGTAGAAGAAGAAGAACCTATAAGCTGAAAGAGATTATATATTCAATAAAATACTTCAAAAAAGTTATATCGTTTATAAATTATTATATTAATAAAATAATAAGTCTTAAAAAAATTGTTTATTACTAGTAAAAAATATACACAAATACATGCTAATATTAACAATCATTCAACATATATTTATTAAATACTCCAAAAAATACATTTTGCATATGTCATATGAGTAAAAAACAGAAATAGTTAATATTAAACCTTAATTACACTCACATAACAGTTCAATGATATTCTAAGACAGGGCCATCTGATACGGCCAAAAACAGATAAATACTCAAATGTATTGAAAAGGGGTGAAGGTTAAAGCTTTTAAAAGTATCTTTATGTCTAGTCCGCAAATAATGAGATAGTGACAAAAAAGCCGGAACCTGACGGTGAAGTGTCAGTGAAAAATGGGGCCTGCAGCGAAACTCAACATACGGAAAAAAAGTGTCTTAATATTGAAACTATTTGAATAAATGGGGGATGATCAAACTTCTTCTTCTTCTTCTTCTTTTTCATCCTGTGTTCGTCCACTGCTGGACATAGGCCTCTTCCATTTGCTTCCATCGATTTCTACTTTTGGCAATTCTCATCCACTGCTTGCTCGCGACTTGTTTGATATCGTCTGTCCACCTCTTCTGCGGTCTGCCTACTTCTCGCCTGTTCTTTCTTGGTCTCCAGTTTGTTAATCTTTGTGTCCATTTTTCGGGATTATCTTGGGCAACGTGTCCGACCCATTGACACTTGAGCCTTGCAATACGTTCTGAGACAAGGTTTTCTTTGTGAAGGCCATGGTCTCCAGTCCATATGTAGTTACAGGCAAGATACATTTGTCATAAACTCTACGTTTTAGACACATTGGTATATCTGTATTCTTCAAAATAAAGCTTAATTTGCCGAAAGCTCCCCAAGACAGTTGTATGCGTCTTTTTATTTCGGTTATTTGATTTTCTTTGCCGATTTTAATGGTATGTCCAAGATATATATATAGTGGTCTACATTTTCAAGATCAAACTTACCACATAATATGTAAGTTCTTGATCACAATTAAATAACTATAGTTATGTCACAATGTATTTCTATAGGAGACTAAAAACTGGATAATCTAAGTAAGCTGTATTATCTGCGTTTATACCTTTTTGTCAAAGTTTATTAATTTTTGGAGACGAGTATACAGTTATGTAAAAAATGCGATGAGTCGCCTAACTAAAGTTTAGCAAGACAGATCTTTCTCTCAAAATGTCAAGATGAGACTGGTGAATGCTCTTGTATTCTCAATATTTACATAAGGAGCAGACACTTGGAGTCTGCGGACGCAAGCCCCAAAAAACGTGCTGCAGATGTGGTCCTGCGCATTCCCTGGAGAGCTCATAGGACACAAATGTTTCCATTCTAAACCAACATGAGATTAAAAAAAAGGCTGTCCACAATATGTTCGCAATGTATTCTGCAATTATTCAGTCACATGGTTCGCAAAGGTGACGATAGTTTGGAGAGATCAATTGTTTTTGGAAATGTTCCGAAGAGAACATCAACTAGATGGGCCGACCAAATTAAGAATTCAGCTGGAAACTCATTCTACTAAGCTCTCAGAGCAGCTGAAGATAGAGACCAATAGAGAAAAATTGTTAGGAATATTGGAAGAAATGAATTCTCAGTAATGGGGAAACGACAAGAGAGAGAGATACAGTTATGTGGTAAAAGTGGTGGTTCTGTTGCCATGAAAAAATCTTAATACTTTAATCTAATTATACGTCAAGCTAATTAAATCGTGAAAGATAATGCTTATAAATAATATTTAAGTAAATTGTTTAGGGCAAGAAATCACGTGTTGATGGGAAATATGAATACTTGTATGTACCTATTTAGAAAAAAAATTAATTTCTTACACCGGGAGTTAACTTGAAAATGCAGTTTTGTCAAAAATTAAGGAAATTGAAATACTGCAATATTAGCTATGATAAACTCATACTCTGGGTGTTTTATATTTAAATTTAGTCAGCACTTATATACAAACCATATTTTATTAGGAATAACAAAAATTAACTGGCATCATATTTCCTTTTCAAAGTATTAATTAAAAATTTATTAAAAATAGCCCTTCATACTTTCTATTAAACAGAAGTAATTAATTTTTTTCTATGCGACTATCAAAGTTTACTACATTCCCATTAAACGAAAGATTTATTTTCGTCCTGACCCAATCAACAAACGTAACAGTTGTTTACTTTTTAAGCACAACAAGGAAGTAGTTACCAATTAACAAGGTCTTTAAAATCTAATTTTTTTCTTTGTAATGAACGAGATGTAATCTTTAGTAATAATAAGGGAGCAGAAAATCATTTAAGAACCGCTATGTGGACTTTTACATTAACTATAAACGTTTATTAGAGTTCTAATTTATATTTCGTCCGTCACGAATTGCAAGAATGTCATCGAGAACACGTTGTTAACTAGGATAAGTACAAGAATACTTCTTTATGGGCTATCTATAACTATATATTCATCTGAAACTGTTTATTTCTACCAAAACATAAACATAGTTTTGTTTTGCTGTTTGATATACCTATAAAAGTTGGTATTCTATTTGTAACAACTTCTTCTAATATGAATAATCACATTCTACTATATTCTAAAGAGAAACTTTCAATTCAATTTCCACATTTTAGTAAAACAAAACAGATTCGACAGTTTTTTTAATGTCCAGTTCTTTCAAAACTATTTATGCATCTTTCAATGGTATATTTTTCATGAGTGAAAGAATCGACAAGTGTGTAACGAAAGTAGTATATTGTTTTAAATAATCAGAAAGCATTTATTACAGATTCCATTGCTAATTATATGCATTACTTCTATTTTCCCACTTCTATTTTTAAAGTGTTTAAGCCAATTTACTTGGAATGACAAGGCGTTAAAAAAAAATGAAAAAGATAAAGCCCCACATGCTGGAATATTTCAAATTTGACAAATATTGGCGGAAAAGTAGGTTCAGGTCTAAAAAGGATGACTGCAAAACCTCCAAGAGTTACAATTGCCAGTACGAGTGTCAAAATTTGGTAGTCAAACATAGTAGGGGATGAAGAATGAGAAAAAATAAATATTGCGGATACATTTTTGCAATTTTTATATGAATTGTGAAATTAGATGGAATTCTATATATTTTTTCTGCTTTACTTCTTTTATGGGTTATCTTATATATATATATATATATATATATATATATATATATATATATATATATATATATATATATATATATATTTAATGGAATTACTATCAAGAGAGTTTTAATAAAGCTATTGAACATAATGGTATGTATGCTATTATTAACCAGCATTGCAATCATTCGTTTTCCGATTAAGTACTTATGTTTTGTCCTTTTTGTACTTTTTTGTACTGTTTGTACTTTTGTTCTTTAAACTATACAATAAAATGTACAATTATCAGCAACTAATCTAAATAATGAGTATATTGTAAATCTAAACGAATCTCTAAAGTTTTTGCAGTTAAGAAGTTCTTCTTTTTCTTGACATCATCTGTCTTTCGAAAGGGTCTGAAAATATTATGTTTGTATGAGATATAGACACAATTATTGGTTGTTATGGTGATGGAACAAATAAAAACCCACTTAGGAAATTTTCACTCATTTTCGTGGAAAAATGAATTTCTAACATCACTATTCACTTTTGCTCAGGAAGAAGAAAAAGAAAGATGGGTGAATCTTGCCAGCGAAAGCTGCGGAAAAGATTATTAGAAATGCCTGATAATACCAGCTAAATGCAACATCCATTTAATTATACAGAATATTTATTCTCATTTAAAGAAATGCAGTTTGCCAACTAAGCATAAATGGAACCTGGTTTTAGTTTCAATTTTTGTTTCATATGTATTTAGTGCAGTGCAGTGCTTTATTTTGTATGTGGTATGTCTCTATTTTTTTACGATTTGCGAATATCCGTTGTTTTTTATGTAGATGTAGATGATAAAACTTATATTAGTTTCTAAGAAGCGCAAATTGTGATTACTGGATATCATCATATGATAATGGCCAAGGTGAATTTTAACATATTTTTTTAACTAGTTATTTTTTGAGATTATTCTTGATGCAAATATTTTTACTAGTGTTACCAGGTTATTGAGTCAAAATAATAATTAACAAGAGATAAAGCTGTAAACACATTATTAATGTATGTGTACGTAAAATATAACCAGTTATGTCCAGCAAAATATATGTTATAGTGTGTAATAAGTTAGCTGGTTGCTAACAATTTTTACTGTTAAATTTTTCTCATACTGCAGATTATTTCAAGATAATTTTGGTAGGAGTGTAGAGCGACTATATAAGGTAAATATGTTTGATTCTCGTTCTTTATATGCATTTTAATTATTATAAAGAGATGTTAAGCATATTTGCCATCCTTTTGGAATCTTTCTTAAACCAATATTTTTAAATGTCGGGTTTTCCTTGTCCTCGAAAAAGAACAAGGTGGCGCCATTTATTTTTCTCTTTTTCTATGTACCAAATTCTTTATATTTTTATTGGTACGTTTTAAGTAATTTTTATCCAAGTATCCCTTATGCAAGATCAATAGATCCACGTGCCAAAGCTCTACGTTGTGTCCTTCAAAAATCACCTGAGTACCGGCTCGCAAGGTAAACATACTTGCACCTGGATCCTTATTTCTATTTTAATCTCCAATATCCCTTCCATGCAAAGATATATAACAAGGTTTTTTTTTAATTGATAGTTGACTTATTTGGCCTCAACTAGTAAGCAATAGCCTTTTTGGCTGACAAAAATCTGAGGGTGTTTTTACCCTCGGAATATCAAATTCTGACTGTTGTAAGTGTTTTAGTGTTTTATTTGTTTGTAGAATATGCGTTTAACGTAAATTATATGTTTGTGTAGTGTGTTTTGCTTATGTGTTGTGTATAATTGTAGATGATGTCTACAACTTCCGTAAATCCGCTATTATTAATGTGTTCTTGTTATTGACTTCTTCTTTTAGTATTGGTAACCAAAGCCTACTAAAATGTTGCATCTTTCCATTGTACTTTGTACTCGTTATCCCAGGCGTGTTTGTATATTTAAGATTTGTCAAAGTCTCTGTTTTTTATGTACGTTTTATGCTCGTTTATCCTAACACTTAATGGTCTTTCGGTTTCTCCCACATAAAAATTGTTTCATTTACAAAGTATTTTATAGATACAGGTATTTGATCTTTCCTGTGTGTTTTTGGATTTGGATCTCAGTGTGCTGGTTGTTTTTAATTTTGTTGTGGTATTGTACTTATTCTCAGAAATTAACACAATGCTGTTAGTCCGTCAGGCCAAATAGAGAACACATCATCTGTATACATTCACTATATTGTAGGTTGTTTGAAATTTTATTAGAAATTCTCCTAAAATATATCTGCAAATAATATAAATAAGGATGAGCCCATGGCTAATCAGAAATCATTATCTAGTTAAAAACAAGTGTTGTCAGTGCAAAGTGTTAGTAGTCCCATATACATTCAGTTTGGATTTTCTTGTTAATATTTCATCCCTCTCCTCTAATTTGCCTTTCATTATTTTTAAAGTTTTCTCCAATGGTACATTGGTGAGAAGACTGGTGATATTAAAACTGACTAGCATATTGTTGGAATTGTATCCTATTTTTTGTAATTGTATTGTAAACTGCTAGTTTTTTGCAAAAATTGCTGTAAGTCTTTAATAAAGGATATGTTTTGGTCTAAAGGCTATGTTATATCTACAAGGAACTTTGATACTTTACTGCAAGGGAAACTCATACTGTTGCAAATTGGTCTGAGGGGTAGATTCTCTTTGTGAATTTTTGGAACACCGTATAGGTGTGGTGTCCTGCTGTGGTATACCGTTAGTGTTCTCCTTTGCTAGTCTGTCAGGTATTTCTTAAATTTGTGCAGTGTTTTATATATTTTGTTTTCCAGTAATTTGGTTGGGTTCTTGTTTAGTTTGGTGTAAGGTATATTTGGGACCAATTGTTGAATTTTTTCCTGATATTCCCTTTTGTCCATAATTACAGTTGCGTTGACATTCTCGACTGGTAATATTATTATGAGCTCATCTTCTTTTAGAGCTTTGAGTATTTTTTTAGTGACATTTGCTTCTGATCCTGTGCTTTTCTTCAGTTTATTTTTATATGGTACTCTATATTCGTATACTGGTAGTATTTAACACATATTTTTAACTGCACTAATTAAAATCAAGTTACAATTAATTGTGGTTAAATCCTAGATCGATTGATTTTTTTAGAGCTGCAAGTTCTAAAATTAAAATAGCCATTATGATTGCCAACCTCCGTTGGGAGACAGAACTCTAAGAAGAAGAAATCCCATATAAACATAATATTTAACTTTTATCTTTCAGTTTTATGTTCATTCCATAATATTTCGCCGCATGACATTTGCCGATAATACTATTTTTTAAATTTGTCTACAATTTTTACCAGATACCACTATTTTTACTATCTAGGCTCCCCAAACCTAACATTGATCATTCTTTTTCTGAGCCTAAGATTAATATTTTCATTATAGAGAGAAGTCTTAATCTTTATAAATGTTGACCTTGATATCTCTTGCTAATGGATGTACTGTTTCGGTGATTCAGCTAGTAATTTACTTAATCTCTCTTATAGAATAATTTATTGTGGGCGAATTTATTGGGGCACTACCCGTGCTTCAAATTTTACCTCAGTCCTGGTTATTTTACTATTTTTAATTACCTTTTGCACTTCTGAAAATCAATTTTATCGTGCCCGTTGTTCCTGTCCGATTTCATCATAAATATTTTGGTGAATTATTAGAAAATAACGATCTTATATACGTTTACTATTTTTGTAAGATTTCTATATCTTCTGTTATTAGAACATATTTTCACTGAAAATTTTCGACGGAAAACCTGTAGATGCTTACTATTTGTTTCAGTAAATATTTACAGTAATGTCGAATGAAACAAACTGAGACACCACAAAGAATTAGTTTCTGATTAGATAAAAGCTTTTCAGTCAACCAGGAGGACAAGAATAGTTAAAGTAAATAAGAAAAGACTATTAAGATGCTTAAATTTCAATATTAATTCAGCCAATAGAATTACGATTCTACAGATAAATATTGAAAAATTATTAAGAAAACGTAAAATGGGTCAGATTAAAAATAAAGTTGTATGAAGTGATTATGTAAGATAATGTAGATAAACAATAAATGAATTAAAACAATTAGCAATCGATATAGAAGAATAGAAATTTAACAGATTACTATGGACCTAAAAGACCTAAGCAGAAAAATAAAGATCTATCTGTATATACACAGAAATTATGGCTATGTTAATGAAATAATGCCTAGGGTAAAATTCAACTTTAAAAGCACAACTTATTTAAATATTAAAAGCTTTAAATAGGTAGTTCCTAGCAATCTAGAACAAAAATCCATAAATAATCCGAATTGATTAATACATTCATTTGTCTGTCGCCTGGAAATAAAGAATAGTGGTCGCTTAGCTCTTCATAAACACCGAGATATTCCATTTTAGATAACAATCACAAGTGAGGCGAACAAAGAGGAAACAGATCGAAAGCAATCACAACATAATTGAAGTCATATTTTCACATTTCAACAGCATTGCTCGATTTATTACTTCATAATGTAATGAATGTCGGCGCAAAGGCGAGGTATTGCGGTAGTGAGCTGCTCACTTGTAACTACAATGGATTTTCTTTGTTACATTTTAATCTTTGGTGTGTCTTAAAGTCGTTAAATGCATTTCTCGATCTTGATGAGAGATTGGCTTAAAAATCGTGGTACCGTTCTTATGAGTTATGAGTTTATTTTCTAGTAAAATGTCAAATGCGCTTACGAGTTTCAATTTTAGAGTTTCGTTTGGAAATGGTAAAAGACGTTTGGTAGTCTTTTATTAACGTCGTATACGACAGTGTCTTAAAAATAGTGAACATTTTTAACATTTATTAACATAAATATTATAACTTGCTTATTCTATCTGTCTTTCCGTAATGAAAACCCCAGCGTCACCTATCCACAAAAACTACTACCACACACGGAAAAACGAAATATACTTTTTCTACTCTCTTACTAGTAAATTATATATTACCTACTATTTGGATGCTAAGTAAATGCATCATAATAGATACTGACACGTAATGACTAGCACGTAATAAAAAAAATTACGCTTCAGTTTTATAAAAATGTGTAATATCACATAAGCCTCGTAAGTCAGTTGGTCGAGTTACCATGGAAACGAATTAACAGACGTTATTTTGACAGATTAAAAACTATTAATCTGTCAGTGCAAATATAGTGGTAATTTAATTTTTCTTTTTATAAACGAAAATAATCGTAGAAAAAGTATAGTACACAACTTGAGTTGTAAGCTTATTACATGCTTGTAAAATTACTGCGCTCGCCGCTACGCGGCTCGCGCGCAACTTTTTTACTCGCATGTAATAAGCTTCTTACAACTCTCGTTATGTAATATACTATTTTCTACTCTCTTACTAGTAAATTGTATATTACCTACTATTTGGATGCTAAGTAAATGCATCATAACAGATACTGACACGTAATGACTAGCACGGAATAAAAAAAATAACGCGTCAGTTTTAACAGACGTTAATTTGACAGATTAAAAATTATTAATCTGTCAGTGTAAATATAGTGGTAATTTAATTTTTATTTTTATAAACGAAAATAATGCTAGAAAAAGTATAGTACACAACTTCAGTTGTAACCTTATTACATGCTTGTAAAATTACTGCGCTCGCAGCTACGCGGCTCGCGCGCAACTTTTTTACGCTCATGTAATAAGCTTCTTATAACTCTCGTTATGTAATATACTATTATTGTTCATAAGAAGAAGTTGTAGAATTACTGTTCATAAGAAGTTTAGGAAGTATATTGAGAGTATACGCAATTTTTATAATATTCATTATTCAGCTACGTCTTTTACAATAAAATTGTTAGTGTTTATATAAAAAATTATATAAATATTAAATATTTGAAATAATGAAAAAATTGGGGATTTTTTGGATATAGGATTTTGAATGTATTGGCTGAAAAATATATAATTTTCAGTATATTATCAAACATATATAATATATTTATATTATACATCACATGTCACTGGTATTATAAAGAAATATTTATTAAATAAATATTTTTTTTTCGCAAATCGCCAGGAAATTTTGACATTCCTGTCAAAATTTCTTGAAGAAAAAGTCAGGACTTCCTTACTGTAAGGAAATGTCATTTCCTTACTGTAAGGAAATGATATTTCCGTACAGTTGTTAGTGTTCTACATAAATGATAGAAAACACATTGCTTATAAGGAATTAATTTATATTTTGAAAACATATATGACTCCCAGGAATGGAAATTTCATCATCACTTATCATTTTACTTTCAGAACACCAGCAATTAAATTTGTAAGCGTCAAGTTTGACAATTCAACCTCAATACGTTTCCATAGTAACCCAAGTAATTTTATTAGGAATTTCAAAGCACCATTTATTTGGGAATAAAATTATCGCGTTTTTTTTTAAATCAATCAATATCTGTCGAATTTTAAACGATTTGCGGAAAAATAGTATGTTTACCTCGTAGGAAAAGCCACATTCCTTGACTCTGTGTTGCTAAGTCTCGGCTTGCGCCTCGACTTAGCAATCTTCACAGTCGTCCAGGAATGTTAAGCTTTTCCTACCCGGTAAACAATGTACTATTTATTTGGAAAGAAATGAAGGCTTCGGAAAATTTATAAAATAATATGTATTGTCTTTAAATGATTAGATAGATATATAGAGTATTGTTCCTTTTCGTACAGGTATCATAATAATAATCGATTAAAAAAATTGATTTGCTAGTTGGGGTACTTTTTTCTTTATTTTCGTATTTCTCTTTTTTTTTAAACTAAACTTTCTTTGTTAGTTTTCATCTTAATTATGTGGTCACATGCACTTATTGATATTTATATTACTAACCTAACCTAACATGCTTGTTTACAAAAAACTGTACATACTAAAAAAGTAGCTGATCAATTGTTAAAGTTTTGAAATAAAATTGTTATTGTTTGCATATAAAATTAAATAAATATTAAACATTTAAAATAATGAAAAACATGGTTATCAACTAAAAATAGGGTTTTAAACCTATTGTCTGTCAAATAAAAATGAGTGTATTATGTATTAATATATAAATAAATATATATATATATATATATATATATATATATATATATATATATATATATATATAATTGCCTGTCTGTCCGTAATGAAAACCCCGGCACTGGCATTAAATCATATCTCCATTGTTATGAGTGTGTGATGCCTTAAATAAAAGGAGAGATAGCTCACCGTGAAATACTAAAAACTGATAATTATCTATATGGACATAGTATAAAGATTTCAAGAGTTACAAACATATATGTTTGTCAAATCAATGGTAACAAAGATATAATACTCATAATATTCTTAAGTAGATCTGTTGAAAATAAATAAAAATAAAATAAAAATAAAATAAAAAGGTGGCATGTCGAAACGACATACCTTGTATCCATAATACAAAAAAGTTTATTGACTGCTGGTTCCTCCACCAAAAATCTTTGTTTGCATTTTTACCCATTTAGACTATGATAGATAAGCATTTTAAAATACGTTTGTGATGGAGACAGGCTTTAGAACGTTACTTACTTAGCAGCATTTAAATTTGCTGTTATTATTTAAATAATGTTCGGGAAACACTAATATTTTAGATGAAAACCAACGATCAAAAAGAAGAGACAGAGTATAACCAACCAAAAATCACCATGAATGACGTACCTTGCATACGCGTATACAAGTAGAAGAAGAACCTTTGTGTATCGCCGGCCGATACAATTTAAATCCGGTATTTCATTATACCGAAGGGCATTATGCTGTCTGACCCATCACGGACTCGTCCTGTTAGCGAACCTGATTTATTCCATTTCGGCCAGCATTGTCTCTATACCGAGTGTTTTACATTTGGCGGCGGGAAGCTCCATAATGGCCTTTCTTCCCAGCCTTTCTCGCTAGCCGACTCACACAAAAAATATACATTTTGATGCCGATTTTGCTGATTTTTATCTGTCGCTCTGGTAAATATTGACTAAATGTCCGATTTTTTCTAATATAAACAGCTGGAGAGGAAGCTATTTTTATATTCAGCATATTAAACAAAAAACCGTTACTAAACCAAATTATAGCACTATTTATTTATAAACATGGGAAGTTAAAATATGTCCCTTAAGGTAATAATTGAAATCAAAGTATATTTTGTTGCTCAGGCAAATAAGTCCCTCCGACAAATTCCCAGGACTTCAAATTATCAAGGTATTTGACAAATGTTTTACTTATTCTGTAAAGCAAAAAAAACTGTTTCTTTAAAATATCCAAAAATGCAGGTTTTTCTTACAATTAAAAATTAAAGAATTTTCAATTTTAAAACATTTCAAAATCTTCCTGTTACCTTATATAAAATAAAATAAAATATTGTGTCAAAAATTATAAAAATTTAGGACTCTAAAACAGAAAAAAGAATAGATGCCTTTTAAATGTTTCCAAAGCAACAATTGCCAATAAGGAAGTTACAATAAAGGAATTCGCCAAGCTGTTGATACTATTTCTTCTAAGCTGTTTGTCTTGGTCGTGAAAGAATTATATAATAACTTGGAATGGTAAAACAAGGGCATTAATATAGAATAAGTTCATCGAAATCCCCCACGGTTTACATATGATATAGGCCTTTTATGGAACAAACCGTATGTAGGTACTTAAAGTATGTTATATGGATTACATTAAGCGACTTAAAATATTAATCTTACAAAAACTATGGTCTTGGCTTAAGACAATATACAAATAAGGTTTGGTGAATATTTGAAAAAGTATCTGTCATATAACTGCTTTAGACACTTAGGAATAAAGAGTTCTGAAATAGATAGAAAAATGGGGCAATGTTGAGTTGGTTTTTTGCAAACTGAGCTTTTTACTAAAGTCTTGGAAAGCCTCCTTAATTTAACAAAAAGGGTGTTTGACATTGTACTTTGTCAATATTTACATACGGACATTCTTTTCCCAAATCAAAAAACAAGCTCTGAATAACACAACAGAATTTGGAAAAAGGGAATAATTGTGAGAGACATACTGAGAAATCGAAAAATTTAAATAAAGACTAAACAAAGATCGGTTATGAAAGAGTAGTTAAACCTAAGGGCTGTAACGATACAAAAAAGCTGAACGTGGACGAAGAGTGACTTAATTAGGTAATAAACCGATTAAAGACAGAAACATTACAAAGGCCTTAAAGTTGCTCATTTTATTCTCGTGTGCGTCATTGAGGTGGGTAAGAATATGAATACTAGATAAATAACAGATAGATAACAGATAGAAAACAGATAGATAAGAAATAGATAACAGTTTGACTAAAAAAAGTCAAAAAATCTAAATACAACTAAACTTCAAAGATTAGAGAGAACAAGTCTTACCATCAAATCATTGCATAAGCAAAACTATTAAAGTTCACAAATCAAAATAAAACCATTGTCTAAAAGGTATATTAATTGTTACTTAAAATTTTAAACTAAGGTGCAACGACTACAATTTTTCAACTGAAAAAAGCTTTTTGGGTTCTTACATTACACATTAAAAATTAATAGTAATATTCTCAAATAAAAATTAAAATTCATGCTAATAATATTCTCAAAATAAAATATGAAATTTTTATATAATCAATATAAATGAGAATTAAGTCCTAAAATAAATTACAAAAGTATTAATTTTCTCAAAAAATATGTAACTTTTTAATAATCAAAATAACTGAGAATTAAGTCGTAGAACAAATCATAAAAATATGTCTCTAGTCAGCCATAAAACTGTAACATGAAATATCTAAATCAAATATTTACGCACTCAAAATTTGCATAAAAGTGGGTGAATTGAAGCATTCAACTTAAGCGCTCATTTTTTCTAATGCAAAAAAGGACAGGTACGACCTTAAAAAGGTAGTGATCTCCTGTCAAGCAGAAGAATTGACAACGTGATAAAGAAAAAGGCTTCGTTACAAATCTAGAACGATAAATTCTTTCTATAATTTATGATCAGATGAATAGGTACAAAAATAATAAACTTACTGGAAAATTCGAGTGTTCGCCACAACCGTATTTAAAAAACTAATTATTTAACGTCCGCAGCCATCGTAACAAAACAGTACAAAACAGTCAAGCAGATATACGTACAATACAATTAAAATTTGAAGGGTCGTTAGTAATAGAAAAATGAAACTCTACAAGACAATATATAGATAGACAGACTAGATAAACTAAAAGAAGTATCTGATATCTTAAAAGAGATAGCGAGACGATATCCAATGTATCGCTGGAAAAACTTGGATTCAGACCGCCGTAAAGTGAAAGATATAGAAAGAATTTGAAGAGGCCTATATCAAGGAGTGGATTATAAAGACCGAGAACATTGAGTTTTTCGATATAATCTTTAAATACTACTCTAAGAGAGAACAATATTAAAAGCTAAAAACTTTTATTGTTATATTGATAACAAAATAATTTTGTTAGTTCAGTTTTATTCCATCAATCGCATTTTTGATAATTGACTTTTAGCCTATCAGGTATTTTAATAACTTAGATAAGGTCACTAATTAATTCATATCAATTGTGATTTATACATTTACCACAAGAAATTGAAATATTGGTATACATATAAATTATTCAAAACCTTGGAATAGTTTTGTATCATATTTGTAACATTATTTTTAATATTCGTAAGATTTTTGCATAATTAATCAAAAAATCAATACTAGTGTTAATATAAGCACAATAATAAATACATTACATTGGCTTTTTACGATGTTTTTCAAATTCAAACAGTAAAATCAGAACACGGAAGCTTTAACTATATTTCTTTAGGAATTTTAATTGATGAATTATGATGAATAATGAAGCATACGGTTAGGCGATTAGGATTACATATAATTTTTAAATGGCAATGATTTATAGTGCCCACATTAATCAAACGTATAGAAGATACAAGCATATTTTTGAGAAAAAAAGGTCTTTGATGAATATTTATTTCATATTTCAAATGCTTTTGGTTGTTTTTAACATTTGCGAAACCTAATATATTTTTTTAAAATCTTATACAGAAGTTAAAATACTTCACATTTGTATTTAGGTATAAAACATATATATCATATAATATTTTTTTATATTATACAGTTATACCTCAGTTATGTCTCTTAGAATTCGACCACTAAGAAATACTTCCTGTTTTGGATGAAACAAATTTTGCTCGATCGCTTAATTCAATGTTCGTCAAAATATATACCCAGTAGTAAACAAGGTCAAATGGAGAACCTTTATAACAAAACATATTGTTTCTTTGACCAGATCCATGAAACTGGATGTATAGGATGATAATGTGGAATATTAGTGGAAAAGTATAACCAGCAAATGTGCACTGAGGAGTTAAAGAAACAATGCTAAATTCCGTTGATAACCTGCCTAAGTACTTGATTTTTTAATCGCTGGTCGATTTCTAAATTAACTACTCTTACTAGGATATAGAACATGAACCTTTTAACGTAATCTGCATATGAGTTAGTATCCAAATATTTTGCTGTATGTCTTGTCTAAGTTTCATGCTGTATGTGGGTGATAGATCCCAGCTCAGGCGAAAATTAAATATCTACAGGCCCCATGTCTACTCAACCTGAATAAAATCAAAAATCAGGGATAATAATAGGCGGCTGAAGAATATCACTTTGTATGCCGTAGGCCCAAGAGATAGCAGACGACTTTGTTTTAATCCTAAAGCCACACTAACGGTATAAAGGTCGACTATTATTATTATTAATATTTTCCCTAACAAAACAAAATTATAATGGTTCTTTTGATTGTAGAAAATCTTCTTCTTCTTTTTGTGCCACTCCTATCGGAGATTGGAAATCATCAAGGCTATTCTGACCTTGTTTACGGCTGACCTAAAGAGTTCATTAGTGGTGCAGCCAAACCACTCTCTCAAATTCCGCAACCATGACATTCTTCTACGGCCTGGATTCCGTTTTCCTTCTATTTTTCCCTGCATTATATTTTGAAGAAATGCGTATTTATGTCCTCTCATCAGGTGACCAAAATATTCGAGTTTTCTTCGCATTAGCGTTAACAAAATCTCTGGGTCTTTTCCTATTCTTCGTATTACTTCACAGTTTGTTATTCTTTCAACCCAACTAATCTTCAGCATTCGACGGTAGCACCACATCTCGGAACTTTTAATATTTTTTATGTTGTTCTGTTTGAGAGTCCAGGCCTCTACACCGTATAGTAGCGTGTTAAATACATAGCCTCTCAGCATTCTTAATCGTAGAGGGATGCTTATATTTCTGTTGCAGAAGAATTTTCTCATCTTTATGAAGGTGGCCCTGGCAATTTCGATACGTCTTTTTATTTCAATGTTTTGGTCTCCAGTTTCGTTTATTAAAGTTCCCAAGTATTTGTAACTTGATACTTTTTCAACTTGAGTGCCGTTTATACTAATATACGCTGGTTGTGTCATGTTTTTACTGAAGACCATATACTTGGTTTTTTTAATATTGATATTTATACCATAATTGTTGCAAGCAATATTTATGTCTGTAAGTAATCTTTGTAATTTTTCTATTGTTCTTGCAACTAGTACAGTGTTGTCCGCGTATCGAATATTATTTACAATCTCTCCATTAATTACGATTCCTCCGTTTGCTTGTAAAAGGGCTTTCTGACAGATGCTTTCACTATATATACTAAATAACAGAGGTGACAAAATGCAACCCTGTCGTACTCCTCTACGTATTTCTATTGCTTGTGATGTTTCAGTTTCTATTTTGATGTTAGCTTTCTGATTCCAATATAGATTGAGAATTATTCGCAGATCTTTATTATCTATGTCCTTCCTTTCAGGAATCACAAAAAGCCAAAACTATTTTTTTGTTCGACATAAAAGGTACATGCAAAATATACAATATAGAATATTTCAATAAAAATAAAAAGGCTCGAGTCTAAGCTTGTTCTTCTTACGGTGCCTATCCGTTCCGGATGTTGACGATCAGCATAGCTATCCTAACTTTACTTGCAGCTGTTCGGAATAGTCCGATTATAGACGTATTGAACCACTTCCTTAAGTTTTGAAGCCAAGATATTCTTTTTCTCCTTGGTCCTCTCTTTTCAAATACCTTGACCTAAAGAATGAGTTGCGATAAGTAATATCTGTGTTCATTTCTCAAAGCATGGCCTAGATATTATCATTTGTGCTCTTTGATTGTGTTAGTGATTTCGCATTCCTTGCCACTCTACGTAAGACCTCAATATGAATCACACGATCCACCCATGCAATTCGTAAGATGCGCCTATAACACCACATCTCTAAGGCCTCGAGCTTTCCTAAAGAAGCTTCAGATGGCGTCCACACCTTTACTCCATATAATAATGTAGAAAATACATAGCATCTGATGATAGAGATTTTGGTACTAAGTGGTAAATCGTGACTTCAGAAAAGATACCTTATCTTTACCAACGCTGATCTTGCTTTCCCCATGCTTTATTTTATTTCAGTAGAGTGGTCCAATTGACTGTATATGTTAGTACCAACATATGTATAGCTGTTTACCCTTGGCTGTTGGTTTACCAAAAGATGTGTATTTAATATTTCGCGCTTACTAACTAAACTACCATGTACTTTGTTTTGTTCGTATTGAGATCCAGCTATCTGAGCTAAAATAACGGTTTATTAGTTGAATGGTTTAATTGTCTGTTTAAGTTTACTGAAAGGGTGAGGCACTTAATTCTTTATAGGCTCAGGAATATTTTTAACAATCAAATTCTTTCAGATATTACAGTTTTTGTTTTCTAATGCTGTCTATATTAAAGTTGTTCGTATGTGGGTAATATTACGCAGGTAATATTATATACAGCTCAACAGGCCTCAAAGGCCCAAGGCTTCAACGGTTTTCTTCCATTTCTTTCTATCTTGTGCTAAGTTTTTCCAATCTTGTACCCGCAGCGACTTCAGATCTTCTTTTGTCGACTCCAGCCATTTTCTTCAGGGGCGGCCTCTTTTTCTTTTTGTACCAGCCTCCGTGTTTATTAATTCATTGGGAACTTCTTCCTTCCTTCATTCTTGCTATATGTCCGAGCCATCTTAATCTTTGAATTTTAGCGAGTCTTGTTATTTTTGGTTGCCCATATATTTGCATTATTTCTTCATTCATTCTTCTTCGCCAGATGTTTTCCTCTTTTACAACTTCGTATATCCTTCTAAGAATTTTTCGTTCCCATCTATCTAATTTTACTTCCATATTTCTTTATTTAATGTCCAGGTCTCGCTAGCGTAGAGTACTGTAGGTCGGATATCTGTTGTATATATTCGTTTTTTTGCTGTTCTGGATATTATCTTCGACCTCAGTATCTAAGTCAGGCTCCCAGCGCTCTTACTACCTTTGGCCATTCTTTTTATGATTTCTTTGTTCTCTTCGTTCCTATTTGTTAGTGTCACTCCCAAGTAATCGAATTGGCTAACAACTTCAAAGTTATATTCTTTACTTGGGCTTTATATCTTAAAGGACTGTCCTAGATGATTTTCGTTTCTCCTCATCACCATATATTTTGTTTTTCTTCGTTTATTTCTAAACCATATTCCCTGGCTATTCTCTCTATTTCTAGTAAAGATTTCTCTTAATTCTGCAGGTCTCCTTGTTATTAAGGTTACATCGTCTTCGTATGCTACGCATTGATGTCTGTGATGATATACTGTGCCTCTAGTGTAGATGTTACATGCTCGTAAAATCTTCTCTAAAATCAAATTGAAAAAATCTATTGATAACGGGTCACCTCGTCGCAGACCTCTATTGGTGATAAAGCTATCCAAAACCCGTCCTTCTAACATGACTTTACTTTTAGTATCATTGAGTATGCATTTAGTCAGTCTTACTATTTTTGGTGAAAATTCAAAATATTCTAGTGCTTCATATACTTTATTTCCTTTTATAGTATCACATGCCTGTCTAAAATCAATAAACAGCATGTGTAATGTTGGGTTGAATTTATATGAGCTAGCTAAAATTTGTTTCATTGTAAAAATTTGGTCTGTTACCGATCTGTTTGCTCTGAAATCTGCTTGATATTCACCTAGACAATTTTAAACTTTTGTTTTAATTTCATTTCTAATTGATATGGCCAGAATCTTATACACTGCATCTTGCAGAGCTATTCCCCTGTAATTTTTACATTCTGTAACTTCTCCTTTTTCATGCACTGGACATAAGAATGCTTCTTTTCACTGATTCGGTATTTTTTCTTTGATCCACACTTCGCGTATTAACTCAGTGATTTTTTTCCATTTTGCCACCTTCTTTTAGAATCTCAGCAATTTTCACCAGGTGCTTTGTTGTTTTTTAAGTTTTTTATGATCTCTATAATTTCTTCCTTAGTAGGTACTTCTTCATTTACATCTGGGTCCCTTACTTCTTCATGTTGTAGTTGCGTTTGTTCTCTTTCATCTTGGTCGTCCGTAATTTTCTGATTTAGATTTCTATCTATATGTATATAAGACCGAAATATATAATACAGGGAGTCCGGAACCAGGTTGAGCTTGTCTTGGTACCAGAGCATCAGGACATCGAAAACAACAAAAAAGCCAATCAACTTTCTAAAAGAGGATCGAACGGATCAAACGGACTGGTTGTGACTCTGTGAGTATCTAAGGCTGCATTAAGCACGGCTGTCGAGGCCTGAATATTGAGAGAGAATACCAAAACAAATACATGAGAAAATCAGTATTGGTGGGCCATATTCAAAAAGTACAGAGCTACTACTCTATATGGGCAGGAACAAACTAAGAACAGTAACAGTAATATTGACCATGGCACAGACACACACTAGTAAAATTTTTTTAATAAAATAGACATTTACAATGGAGACAACGGCAGAAGCAGAAACTGTAAAATATGTAGTGTGTGATTGCGAGTTGCTGGGCCATTAAAGACCAGGGCAACCAACATTATGGGCAACCAAAAAATGACCCTGGTATATTTAGGACACACAAAGTAATATACATGTACAAACTTCAACGGGGTTCAAAAATTCTAGATTGGCTTTAAGAAACTACAATGGTCAGCAAACACAATAAGCTTTAGCTTCAGTATTAACGTAGATCTTTTTTAATCAGACGGGCCCAGAGAAAAAAAATGTCTATAAACTTGTTTTTTTTTACAATCCCCTTTAATTTTTTTTATGTTGTAGGCTAAATATTAGGGTTCTTGTAATCCTCAGTTAATCAGTATTTTTAATTGATGCATCCAACGCCTTGGAAATCCTTAAACTCCTGCTCTTAATATTATCATTTTATCCATAGCAGTTGTTCTTTTTAAAAGCTATATAAAATACTGAAAATACCTCTATTTCATACATTTGTTCGATGGTCAACCCAATATTTATTCTTAACAAGCGGAATTATACCCACATCTCAAAAGCCTCTGTTTTATTTTTATCTACTATTTCAGGATTCTTGTTTCAGATGCATATGTGGCTAGTATTAGTACTCTTACCAGCCTTAGTTTTGTGTCTTCTGTTATGATGGAGTTTTTCTCTAATTACAAAGAAAAGGGGAAAATCCCAGTGGTTGGCTGTATTTTTTTAACCTATTTTCTATCCTTCCATTGTTGGATATAGGTCTCCCCCAGTTCTTTCCATCTTTCCCTATTTTGAGCTGTTCTCTGCCATGTGGGACCTTCTTGTTTCCTGATGTCATCTTTCCACCTAATCTGTGGTCTGCCTCTTCATCTCTTTGCATTGTATGGACGCCACTTTCCGATGGCATTGTTCCATCGTCCGTCTTGGAGACGTTCATTGGCTGGATACATAGTTTAAAAAAAACTATGTAGGTTCTATGTAAGTTTTTCTCTTAATTCTTACCATAGCTGTTCTTGTAATACGATTATTTGATACTATGTAATACCTTAAACCCCCAATCTCTTTAGTAGTTGAAGATTGTTTTGTGATTTGTCTACTATCATGAGTTTTGTCTTTCTCTTTCGCTGTAGCCTGTATTTCTTATTATTTTAAAGCAATTATTGTTAATATAATGTAATGTTATATAATATTAAAAATATAAATATCACCGAATTATTGAAAAATTATAAAAATAGATAGATGCATACTCATGCTAATCCACGATGCATACCTCCATCAGATAAAGGACAACAAAATTCATTAAACAGAATGTAGACTGAATATAAGTAAAATTTATTCGTTAAGATACATTTTCTAATCTACTTAATTATCTACGCGCACACAAACACTTTTCCGTCTTAGCTGTTGTTGAAAAGGAATTTTTAGATTATCTGTTTTAAATTCAGTACAACCATATTCATTATTTTAAGTTGTGTAGGCATTCATCATAAATATTAAATATAATTCGAGGTTGTTATCGAGACAATCAGCTTAATTGAAGTAATGCGTCCACTTTTCATCTTCTGCTTTGACAGGTGGATTTACGAGTGCGCAATGCTGATACTTCGACACATCGGACGATGGTACTTCGAACGGAAACAGCTCGCTTGCTGATAAATCAAGAGGGCGCGACAGAATATAGAAACGGCAACTGTCAATTTGTTAGTGCACTTTGAGAGTCATTTACTGATGCATTGCATTAGTTTTTGCGATAGGTATTACTGAAAAAGCGCTATAAGTGTGGCAAATTTAGTTTTTTGCACTACTTAGTACTTAATGTATATCTATGGCCGACCCTTTTATATAATTATAGATTGTCTGTAACATTTTTTTTGCCAAAATAGTTTTTTTTTATTTATTATTATTGTTCTTCTTAAATACACTGCTTCTCAGTTCAAGTGGAACTTTATATATTTTGTAAAATATGTTTAAACTAAAATCGGTACCTATATCATTCAATTAACCTCCAATTTTTTATTATATTTTTATTAACTCTTTGATTTAAGAACTTTTACATGATACATACGGTCATGACACGAAGTGTTGTCATGTCATATATTTAGATTTCATTTAGATGTCATATTTTTAGCTCTAAGTATTATTTTATTAGTTTTATGCGTTATGTTAGATGTCATATTAAGGATGACCTTTTTTAAACACATATAAGGTTGGGCTAATAATATAATATGTAACAACAAAATGCATGTGAACACATAATAAGATAAAAAAATACCAAAGACAGTATAGTTATTAGAAAAAATACGAAAATAATGAAAAATGTGCCTCAATTATTAAATCAGTTTTTTTAATCGAATATTATTATGACACCTGTATGAAAAGGAACAACAAAGCGATGTCGTTAAGAAGTATATAGAGTAATACAAGCTCGTAATCATTTAAAGAACATACGTATTTTTTTATATATATTTTCTAAAACCTTTACTTCATTTTACACAATGTTATTTCTTTGTTAAAATATTTATTTAATAAATATTTTTTAATAAACCAGAACGCATAACGTATAATAAAAATTTATAAAAATATAAAAAAACCTACATTTATTAATAAGTAATATAATACGGCGCAGCCAAACGGAAAACAAATTCACATTTGTTGTGTTACAAAGTTTCCTTATAGGTAAGTTGAATTCAAAGGACCTTGGTGGGACCTGTAAAAATTAAAAATACAAGATGAAGGTGAGACTACCAAATCCTATGAAATTTGGGGGCAATATAGCCAAACATTTCAGAAAGTTTAATCAAAACTTGATTAGAGAAAAAACAGAAAATTACTTGATTGCTTCTGAAAAGGTAACAAAGCCAGACAAAATGAAAGTTGCTCTCCTTTTAAATTTAATGTGTGAAGAAGTTGAGGTGATAAATACTTTAAAACTTGTAGATTCACAAAATTGTAATTTTTAAAATAATATTAAATGAACTAGCAGCATTTTGTATACACCAGAAATAAATAAAATATTTAAAAGATTTGTTTATTATACCCTCAATCAGGAAGAGGGGGAAAGCTTTCATCATTGTTATGTAGATTTTAAAAAAATTAGGCCTGTCTTCTGAATTTGGGTCCAAATTGGAGAAAGCTTTATAAGTTTTTATTGTTTTTTTTTATTTAACAAAAAGTTTTTTATTGTTACATTGCATGTTTACAATCTACTCTATACACAGAATAATAAATAAATAGTCTGTAGTTAAATTAACGTGAGTTAGGTACCTTCCAGTCACGGTTCTCCAAGTATTATTGCGGTAGGTCTTCTGGTCATACTCTCTTCAATCTTTTTTTTGCAAGTGGTTGAGCGAATAAATTATTTATCAGTTCGTTGTTGTGATCAATGGGTGCAATTTTTATATTTTATTGAGTGATTTTTTATTTTGTCCTTAAGTAATGGGATGTCCAGATCACAGACCACTAATAACTGGACGTTTCACGTAGGTAGCTTAAGGTCAAAATAAACTAAATATCATTTGTAGTACCGATACAAATCTTTTGATGTCGCTGTACTCCATATATAGTCTATACTCTGCAGTTTAGGTTTAGAACCAAACTAAAAATTATAACTGTCAATCGTCAACTGTCAGTATCAGTAATAATAATTGATTAGCATCTATATAATCAGATTTCAGATGGTTATTATTCGTCTAAATTGTTTGATTTTTTTTGTTTATTTTGTTTATTGAGTTAATGCCTCGACAACTAAGATCATTGGCATGGTACAGTCAGGTACCTAGTGTAGTGTGTGTGTGTGTGTGTGTGTGTGTGTGTGTGTGTGTGTGCGTGTGTGTGTGTGTGTGTGTGTGTGTGTGTGTGTGTGTGTGTGTGTGTGTGTGTGTAGAGTAATTGTCTTGATACTTAACAAAGTCGACGTCATTGTCTTTGCTAAGAGACGCTAATTGTATCCGAACGTCTGCGGTCCCTCTGGTGAGTACCTATCGCACAAGGATAGAAATTATTTTCATTCATTAATTTTTTAATAAACGAAAATTTCTCTACCCAGATGAGATTCGAACTCACGACCTTTAGGTTTAAAAATAGGCGCTCTTACCACTGAGCCACAGAGGGAGTTAAATTGTTTGATTTGATGGTTATTATTGCAAAGAAATTAAACTATACTTGGTTTGATATCTCTGGGTTATTGTTAGCATTAACCTGTGGCTTAGGGTTACAAAAAATTATAATTTAGATATAAAGAATTCCACTACAGTTTTTAAAACAAAACGAATATGAGGATAAGTTTGCTTCTACATGAAGACATAGCTTGTATCAAAATGCAATTTCCGAGAACAAATAGCTGATTGATTTTGGATTCTTCTAATCTACATTGCAGAAGTATTTCAATGTTGTGCGCGGAAGCAAATGTAATATTAAGTAAGTAACCCTAATATGTAATTATTAAAAATTATTTTACTTGAAATGAATCATGGTATAAATTATTATATTAACTTTTTATTTTAGTTGAAAGTTCTTCAACAAGTAGAGATGCACAACCTTCACACATGTTTCAATCATTTGAGATACCCTATTGTAGTATATAAAATTGTACAATTTTCAGTGGTTATAAAGCATATTTCTATTGTATTCTAAATTAATATACAAAGTTATAAACCCACTTTTCTCTTTGTAGTAATTTGTACTTCGAAGTTGGAAACGAATAAAACTTAAATTGACAATTTTTTGTTGTATTTTTACAATTTATAACACAGCATTTACTAAATCCCATTTTCTTCAGTGACAGAAGGTGTAAATAAACAAACGAATATGAAATATGATAATTTGACAATCGACAATATGAATTTATAATATCTATGAAATGTGCAGTAAAAAATGCAAGATTTCTCCGCTACTCGCGCACGATCATATCTCGTATCACATTCAAGTACTTGCACGTCCCCAATACTCTAGGCGTAGATACGATGCGATGGTCTTCGTAATGAACGCACCTTGAGCCTGAACGCACCATGATCCTCGGGACCAACAACATTTCATTTCATTTCTAAAATCTGAAAACTGTCAGTCAGACTAAACCATGACAACAAACCTTAGCCAGGCGGTAAAACGAACTTTGCGTTTGATTGACTATTAGCGATATATAATATTATACTACAGTAGTAATAAGAATAATTGCCAGTGATTAATATTTGCTCAATGATGCATTTTAGATTGTACTTTATTCCTCCTACAATGACTTTTTCACATCCTTTTACATATTATTTAAATTTGCTACGATACGATGGATTTATATATTTTTTATTTTGTAAAATTTACTGATTCAGTACTAGGTACATTAAATACTGTATGTTTTTTTATTTTTCCGAGTTCTAGTCAACGTTTTCCACACTTAATCATTTTAGATATTTAAATTACTTTGTTGATGTTACCCATAATGACTCTAATATCTTATCCTTTTATAGCCAATTAAAAAGTAATTATTATTTTGCTCTATTACTAATAATAATGTAGTTTAATAATTTATTAGTTATCATTGCTAAATAGCAGGTACGGATTAATAAATAACGCCAGCTATTTAGAAAGGAAAAAGCCAGCAATTCTTTTTCTTTATCATAAACACCAAGCATTTACAATGTAGGCAGCTTACCAACGCCTTTTTTAATATGCCTATATAAAGCACCTGCTTGGATTCTTTATTGGACGACGCAAAAAGTCTATAATGATAGTATGGCGTGTTTGATTAAAACATTAAATTAATTTATAATCCTTCTCAAGATGATATAAAATCTAATAGACCGATGCGAGGGTCCGAAAAAATTTCAAATTTATTTTGCATACCTCGGTAATTATGACGGTGATACAGTTACGGTATAAAATGGTTTGAAGAGAAAATGTAAAACATGTTATGTTGTTGAATACTTCCGTTGTTGTTAAAAAAACGTGAAATACTTCTTAAAGCGGAATTAATTATCTTCAAAAGATCAATTTCCTTAGCTATAACTAAGCGAACAAGACTCTAAGAGTAGACATAAAGTTAGAAGATTGCATTTTTTACATCGCCAAACATTAAGTTATAATATAAGACATTTTACATCGGCAGTTTTACATTGGAGTAATTTAGAAGTATATCAGGGTGGTCTGCTATTTCTTGGGCCAACGGTTTACGAGGAATTTGATAGGTCCCGTGTTATGTTTGATTTTACTAATATTCTTCTTAGTTTTATCCAAAGTGAAACTTAAAAACTCAAAATGATTTTATAGTTTAAATTTTGTCGTAGTATATGTCTATTTTGACCTTGTTTCCGGCATGTTAATCGTCTCTCACCTTTCATCATTCGTCGGAGGTTCTCCACAATATAATGGATTTTGGGCTATAAAAATTATTATTAAATTGATATACCATTCCTGCTTAAAGAAATTTTTAATTTTTATATATATTATTTAAGTTTTAAAAATACAAAAAACATAATATGAAGCTCCGCGCTAGACTACAGTACCGCCTACTGTTCCACTTTTTTTTAATAGAAAGACGTTCTCGCCGGTACCAGAGATCAAACCTGAAACTACCAAATCCTGAAACTTACACTGTTTAATTTACAAAATTTAAAGGAAGGATTTAAAGACCAGAATACAGTACCACATCACAAAACATAATCGAGATAACAGGACAGCCAATAAATATAAATGAGGAACATATCAAAAAGGCAATAACCTTATTAAAAAACGGCCGCGCCCCAGGTCCGGAAGGAATACCCGCAGAACTACTAAAAAATGGTACTGACAAACTAGCAAAAATAATAACAATATTATTTAACAGATATCTAAATGGAGAACCGGTACCACAGACATGGAAAGAGGGATGGATAACATCTATACACAAGAAAGGTAGTATATATATATATATATATATATATATATATATATATATATATCCGGTTTTTTAGGCGTTACGCCCGTCCGGTAGGGATCTATGGAGGAGTATCACCGAGCCGCAAGCCCTTATCTCTTGCCGTACTGCTCCACCATAGGCCGATCAGAACCCAGCATATCCTAGTCTAAGCCGCAGATTCATCTAGAATTTTAAACTGCTGCGTTAGACTTTTTGTTTTCTGTACACCGAGCTTGGGCTCGACCCATATCCACTAAACCATTCGACAGTGAAGCGAATGAGAGGCAGCCGCACAGCCCACTGAGCTATCTGACCGACAAGAAAGGTAGTAAACAAGACCCAAATAACTACAGAGGTATTACCGTAACTAGCACACTAAGTCGACTATACGGAAGAATACTAAAAGACCTCATATGTGAAGAGTACCATCCATACGAGTCAGAGGAACAAAGCGGCTTTAGAGCAGGTAGATCCACAATAGACAACATTTTCTGTATAACCCAAGTAATAGAAAAGAGGCTGTCAAGAGCCCAAGAGTTGCATTTGCTTATGGTAGATCTAACAAAGGCATATGACACGGTACCCATTAATAGACTATGGGAAGTACTAGAAAAAACCAGCATAAATGTATCTATCATACAGGCGCTGAAAGAACTATATAGAAACTCGACATCTAAAATTAAAATTGGAAATAGAATATCCAAAGGTTTCCTCGTCACTAAAGGACTAAGGCAAGGATGCTGTGTATCGCCAGTATTATTTAATATATATATTGATGAAGCCCTGAGGCAGTGGAAGAAGAAGTGCAATGGAATGGGACTACCGATAGGAGATACGATACTCTATACGCTACACTATGCAGATGACCAAATTGTAATTGCACAGGACAAAGAAGATCTTGAATATATGACAAGGAAACTGATAGAGGAATACAGAAAATGGGGTCTGGAGGTAAACACCAAAAAAACACAATATCTATGTGTAGGCAGAGAAGAAACAGAGAACCTGAACCTGGAACAGGAGACAATTACAAGCTGTAAGGAATATGTATATCTGGGAATAAAACTAACGAGCACAGGACGAACCGAAGAAAATATTAAAGACAGAATAGTAAAGGGAAGACAGGTGATAGGAGCCCTGAATTCGGTACTGTGGCAAAAAAATATAAGAACAGAAAATAAAAAACGAATTTACAACACAATATTAAAACCAGTGTTAACTTATGGAGCTGAAGTCTGGCAATTAACTAAGAAATACAAGGATAAATTACTAGCCACTGAGATGGATTTTTGGAGAAGGTCAGCAAGAAGATCTAGATTAGAACACATAAGAAACGACGACATTAGACAACAAATGGAAATAGAAAGAACAATCATAGATGACATTGAAAGACAACAGCTAGTATGGTACGGGCACGTAAGACGAATGGAAGAAAGAAGAATCCCCAAGAAAGTGTTAGAATGGACAACCACAGAAAAACGAAAACGAGGAAGACCAGTAACCACATGGATGAAAGGCATCTCCAAGGCAATGTCGGAACGAAATTTGAGAGATGAACACTGCCATAATAGAAAAGAGTGGCGATTAGGAACGGAAAGGCGTAGAACGCTATAAAACCGGTTTAATATATATATATAAAGGAAGTTACACCTGAAACTAGAGTCATACATAGATTTGCTTTATTTCCTTTTTGTATCCTATTGATATAATTGGTACATGCACAATATTCATGTCTTCCATATAGTAACTTTCTTCTTATTTTGCTTCCTATGTAGTTAATCTTTATTTTTACTAGTTTTTTGTGGATTTATGGTTTCTTCTCATTGTCTTTTCTCATTAACTTTTCTTCTTAACCTTACTTCGATTTCTAACTAAATATTTAATAAGTCAATCTGATACATTCTCAGCTTTCCCCTTACGTTGGTATACGTATAAAATATACGACAAGTAAAATTACAAGTCATTCTATGCACCAGCTGACTAAGTAGTGGTTTGAGGCAGTAGTACTAAAAATAGAAAAATATAGTGTAGTTCAATGATAAAGTTTTTCTATAAACAAGCTTTAACATCGATCAAAATACGTTTGCAACTTTAAATATATATTGAGAACAGAAAAGTGTTTAAAATGATTCATACGATTGATGTGGAAAAACTTTAAACTCGCCCAAAAACATCAACAAAGCATATGATACGATTTTATAAAATTGACATATGTATACAACATATTAAGTGATATAGAAATCCGAAAATATTCATTATAAAGTATTATGTTTTCAAAATAATGTGTTGATGCACCTTGGTGAGCAATACACTCACGGATGAGCCTGGTCTGACTTTTTGTTAACTGGCCAATATCCTCCTTTGGTTTCTCGTTCCATGCTCTAATTTATTCTTTCCGAAGTGCTCCAAAAGTTTGAGGAGGATGCTCTAAATTAAGAAGTCTCCAATCCATGTCCCACGCGTGTTCATTGCTTGATAAATCTGTGGATCTCAAAGAGCCAGGGTAAATGATTGACTCAGCCTGTTCATGGACTTAAAGAATTCCATGGTAACTCTCTCAAAAATTGGATATTAGAGCGTTTAGGGTAAGATGTATGAGATAAGGTTCCAGAATTTCTCCTATATCGTATCGCTGAACTGTGTCCATCTAACGAAAATAAGAGCACCTTGAGCCGAAAGCTATAGCACCCACACTATGACGCTAACAATGCGGTACACTTGCCGTTTGACAAAAAAGGCGTTTGGCTATAATTAAAGAAACAATGATTAAGAATCAAATACCAGATTTTTCAGATTGGGGAGAGAAAATTCTTTGGTTTAATACTTAGAAATATGTAATAAACATGTACAATTTGTCAATAAATTATAGCCAGATGAGATTAATATAAATCTATTAATATACTAATAAATAGTAGGTACATTTAAATTGAATCAAATCGTGTCTCATTCGCATTTCATACAGTAATTAACACATTAGGTTAATAAGTTCTTTTATACTGATAAATATCATATACAACTTCTTTTATATTGACTCCTAAGTAACTTTATATAAGTAACGTTATACTGTTTAGCATAACCATCTATTTAGTCTTTTCTTTGACCAAATTTTTCTACTTCTTGCATCATCCTCCTTACCTTATGATTCTTTCTTGTTGCTGTTTTTGTTAGCATCCGCGAAACCAAGACAATTTAGCGAGGTTCATTTTTAAAAATTGTTTGTCTTTTTACATATTCTAATTATTATTTTGAGTGTTAAATTCAGGAGTTTGCCGTAGGTCTTCAAGGCCTAATGTGCGTAAAAAAAATAATATATTAAGAAGTTTTCTATGGGCTCTAAATAGGCCTATAAAATATTAGCTTCTTAAATAATGTAAAATTTTATTGGCTCTACAGTTTTAAAAAATTGTTCAAAATTAATAAATAGATTATATCATTTTTTTACTAGTGAGTACAAACAGAACGGACAGAATGGTATATTTACAAAACAACATATAAAAAATATATTTTAAAAACTAACATACATCAATATTTCCATGGTAATTTAGTTTCCGAAAATATATACATCACTGTTCCATAAAAATCAAATCTCGTCTAACACAAGAACTAAATTGACAACTTTTACTTAAAAAATAAAATCAAGTGAACGAATATGTCGAGCGAAATTGTGAGTTTCACCGAATCTATCATTTTACATCCTTTCTAATGATACTTTCTACCTAGACGGAGATAACTCATTAGAGTGAATCCAGTAAAAAATTGACCCTATGGGTAATTTGATATTTAATGTGGTCTATTTACGACAGTGTTGTTTCCGCCGAGAGAACTATAGAAGGGAAATTAAAATAGAATTTATATAGTGAATCGTTTAAGATTTATTTGTCATGATCTATAAAAGTTAATTTAAAGATTATTTTATTGAATTTTTAATAATTTTCCAAAAACACTTAATCAAGAGGTCCTTTATCATTAATACCAAATGTAAGTTTTCACGCAGGACTATCACTTACTGCATGTCAGCATTAACTATTAGTAAGTAAACATTTGAATTGACATATTTTATATAATATTGCATGTTGCTTCACTCCGTCTAAACCTTCCACTTCTTCTGACAATTCCAAAGTTCTGACCCATTGTAAATGTTTTTTTTTATTTTGGTTAACGTGCAGTTCTTCCGTTTACCACCGTTGTTAGGTCTGTTTAGATTTATCTGGCTCTTGTCGTGATTCTTGTTATAACATCTACGTCGCCAACGTTTGCTAATTACTGGACTAATTTATTAAATATTAGCTGTTTTACTGTCTAAGTTAGTGTTTCGAGTAACCTTTACTAAGGCCATTCTATATTTAAGAGTTGACATTCCAAATGGTCATCCTGTTTTAGCCCGCAGTGATTTTTGCACATGAATATTATGCGTATGAATTGTTTGTAGCATATTCATAGCATTGTAAAAATTTGACAATATGCTGTCATGCATTGCGACAAAAATATATAAATACATTTTCTGGTAAAATTTGCCCTTTTTAAAAGAAATTGGCTAAAGGTCTGATTAATTGTCGAACGTGGTGACCTGAAATCTGCTTAATATTCTTCTAGTAAGATTCGTCTTCAATCAGAAGGTTATTTTTGTATCAGTTTCTATCAGTTTAGATCAGTTTATATTAGTTTATATCAGTTTATATAAGTTTATATCAGTTTATATCAGTTTAAATCCGTTTATATCAGATTCTATAAGTTTGTATCAGGTTATATCATTTTATATAAGTTTATATCAGTTTGTATCAGTTTTTATCAGTTTATATCAGTTTATATCAGTTTCTATAAGTTTATATCAGTTTATATCATTTTATATAAGTTTATATTAGTTTATATCAGTTTATATTAGTTTATATCAGTTTATATCAGTTTAAAACAGTTTATATCAGTTTATATCAGTGTATATCAATTTATATCAGTTTATATCAGTATATATCAGTTTATATCAGTTTATATCAATTTATATCAGTTTATGTCAGTTTACATTAATTTAGATCGGTTTATATTACGTGAAAAGCTTTTTATACATCGAAATATGCAAATTTGCTACGTTAAAACACTACAAAACTTCTTTAAAAAGAACTCGTTTGATATTTTTAAATAATGTCAATCAGTTAATGATTTTAAGCTGTCGATGTTGATGTTCAGACAATATTTTAAGAACTTTCGATTGGTGAATTCTGTTACGTATCCTAGTTATAAGGTATACAAGTTGATTCTTAATAAATATTTTCTTGAAAATCTTGAGTTCTTATAAACATTTTTTTATGGCATGCTTGAATTATTTCTCCTTTGGGATTAAAATCTATGGATATATGTCATAAAGTAGACTATTTCTAATAATTATTTATAAAGGTTTAGTACGATCGAGTCGGTCAGATAGCTCAGCGGGCTGTGCGGCTGCCTCTCATTCGCTTCACTGTCGAATGGTTTAGTGGATGTGGGTCGAGCCCCAGCTCGGTGTACAGAAAACAAAAAGTCTAACGCAGCAGTTTAAAATTCTAGATGAATCTGCGGCTTAGACTAGGATATGCTGGGTTCTGATCGGCCTATGGTGGAGCAGTACGGCAAGAGATAAGGGCTTGCGGCTCGGTGATACTTCTCCATAGATCCCTACCGGACGGGCGTAACGCCTAAAAAACCGGATATATATATATATATATATATATATATATATATATATATATATATATATATATATATATATATATATAATAAAACCGGATATATATATATATATATATATATCCGGTTTTTTAGGCGTTACGCCCGTCCGGTAGGGATCTATGGAGGAGTATCACCGAGCCGCAAGCCCTTATCTCTTGCCGTACTGCTCCACCATAGGCCGATCAGAACCCAGCATATCCTAGTCTAAGCCGCAGATTCATCTAGAATTTTAAACTGCTGCGTTAGACTTTTTGTTAAATTTAATAATAAAACTTAAAAATGTAGTAAGTGGTTATTCAGGAATGTCAAAACGAATTTAGATATTATCATTACATGGATACTAGGTCATTCTATGGTATTAGGGAATAGTAAAGCTGATTCACTTGTCAGTAGGTCGTTGTCTGATTTGCCCAGTAAACATTCTTCTTCTTAAAGTGTTCTCTCCTTAATGGAGGGTGGCTACTACAATTACAAACTCTTCTCTGTCTTCAGCTGTTTTTATTAGCTGTTCAAAATTTAACCTGTTGAATGTTTCTAAGCAACGATAGTCTTTTTCTTCGTAGTCCTCTCTTTCCCTCTTCTTTCCTTTCACTATTGGTTGAGCATAGTGCCAAATGAACATAAAGTTAGAAAAAGATGAATATTTTCCATATTATATATATATATATATATATATATATATATATATATATATATATATATATATATATATATATATATATATATATAGATTTACTGTTTTAGTAAATATATCCTAACTGATACTTAAATACATACTTATTGTCTTAGGTGTTTTATTGTTTCGAAATATCGGCGCACGGCACTGCATTCAGCAGTAGCGCTTACCTCGAGGCAGCGAGCAGCTCCACACCCATGAACGCTATTGCCATAAAAAACGAAAACGGAGCAAAAACAAGTGAGCGCACATATCGTGGCTGGACTGTTGGCAGCCGCGGGCGACTTCGGGCATCTTCTGCTCGCTCGTTGCTATGAAATCTAGAGTGCCTAGCCTAGAGGTGCATGCTACTGGCCGGTACTTACACGCACATCTTGGTAGTTAGTGGTAAAGTTAGAACCCAATATCATGCACTCGAATTGGAAGTTTTGTGGAGGGAAGCCCACGTAACTATACGTTTGAGATTTGCCAAATGCCGTGGCGGTTCTAAAGGTGGAGCTAATGTGCATTTTTTTATTTTTTTTAACATAATTTCCAAATGTTAACAGTAAAATTTGAATATTCGATAAATTGTAGTATAAAACGAAATGGAAGGTAACATACAGGTGTAACTAAAATAATAAAATTACTTTTTTCAAAAATGACACGGAAATAATTCAAACCTACTGAAACATATATATTATCTTATTATTTATATATTTATTGTGATATTTGAACTAAAAAAGGTTTTCTTGTCGTATATGGAAGTTTTAAACATCATAAAATTCAAAAAACTTTAATATTTTTCATTCATAATTAAATTTTATAAATTATTAAATTTATAAAATTAAATTTAATATGTTAATTATGGGAATCAGAAAATACAACATTATTTATCTAATAATAGAAGAAATGATAGACAGATAGAAGGATAAACGCGACATACTACCTACCTCAAAATATTATAAACGCTTAACAACATTATCTGGCCAACGTCTATAGAGGATAGACTTTGATGCTTAGCGACTTCGTTGTATCTTCCTTGACATGCTTATTTCAAAATCTCTCTCTTCAATCCTGACCCCCTAGGGAGAGTGTAGTGGTCGAGGTGATGTCGTGTATTGTCCGTCTCCAGAGATCTCTGTCTCTGGTCATTCCTTTTAATTCATGCATAGGTCTTTGGCATATTCCTGTAATTTGATCTATCCATCTTGTTGGGGATCTTCTTCGTGATATTCGGCCTTCTAGACTCCGACAAAGTTTAGTTTGGGAATATGACTCATAACTCGACGGTGCGCAGTGGTTCTTGTTTACTAGCGTTACCATAGAAACGGCCAGTTTTCAGTTTACCAGTGTCGTAGTTGCGTATCGCAGAGAGTGTTTGACTTGTTAATTTGATCGTGTTGGATATTTTATTATTTTATTTTAGATTAGTGCTTATTAGTATAATAAAGGTAGTAGTAATTAGTGAATTATTAAGTCGTTTAGTTTAGTTTATTTATAGTGTGTTAAGTTCAATTAATAATAGTTATAATATGGCTTCTAAAAAGATAGGAACGAAAGGGCTGGGATTAAATAGCCAAGCAAAGGCAATAATTTATAATGTTACTACATTTATAGAACAAGAGGCAGCACATTTCGAAGCAACCGAACACTTGTTAATACCTTTAAGGAAATTGACGTAAGTATTGTCAATGATATTTTATTTTCTTATGTGTGTGTATGTGTGTGTGAAAAATATGACACGGAAACAAGCCCATTAGCCACATAATGTTTTATTTATGTTTAAAAATATTTTGTTTGTTCTTGTTTGTTACTTTTTTTAGATCTTTTTAGATTTTTTGTTATATTTATAAATCATTATACTAATTTATATTTCTACTTTCACATCTTTAAATGTAAAGTGGAGTGTATCTGTAAATATGTATTTTGCAAGTTTTCAACAATATTCTCCCATTGCTGTTATCATTTCAGTCTAGTTTTATTTTTTATTGAGTTAAATATATTCCTTACTGTATAAATATTGCAAAAGACTCCATTTTGCACTGCTTCCTCAGCTAGAGTATCAGCTTTTTCATTCCCTGGTATACCTACATGGCCTCTAACCCAGATAAATGTTTTATTTAAGTTTACAATCATGTTTATTAAAGAACATAACATATGACACTTCATTCCTTCAAATTTTGTATTTTTTATAGAGTCTAATGCAAATTTAGAATCTGTTAATATTACTCTACTAAAAGGTAATACCTTTTATATTTGCAACAAGCTCAAACTGATTGGTTTGTATTTTGTATAAATACACCACAACCAACACCTTGTGATTACCTATTTACGATGTTTCATCAGATACTTTCTACTATTTACTTGAAACAGAAAATAACCGATCTCAATATAGATTGTGTTAGTAAATATGATTAATATATGCTTCTCTATATGTTTCTCAATATTTTCATCTAGTAACATTTAATATTGGTAATTATAGGGATAGGATTCTAGCAGCTACAGGTATAAGTAAAAACACCTTATTCAAAATAAGAAAAGAAGGTAGAGAAGTTAATAAAAATGGAGCGACTAGTTCATCTTTTACAAGTCCAAAAAGAAAACGTTCTCGTGTTAAAAAAACTCAATTGGACCAACGAGAAGAAGAAATCATCAAAAATGTTATATATGACTTTTACACCATTGAGAAAAGATCACCGACAATTAATGGTAAATAGTTAAAAAATAATTTACGATAAAAATTTTTATTATCCTAAATAAAATAGAATAAGTAAAATTATAAAACAATAGTTTGTTTGTATCCATTTAGAACGAAATTAAAGTTTTCTAGTAAAAACACTGATATAGATACATTTTTAACGAAAACGGTAGATACAATTCCTTTACAATTTTACTAACTTAGTAAACAAGATTTACTTTCCAAATATTTTAACTATTTCTATTTATTTAAGTATTTATCAAAAACTCAAGAACAAAGAAATGGAATTTCCAGTGTCAAAGGAATCATTAAGGAAAACCATAATTGGATTAGGCTTTAGGTAAGACAGTAAAATAATTATTCAGCTGAACAAATAAAACTGTATAATGGATAATGTATTTTAAATTGATATTTTATTGGCATCGTGTTAGTTAAACTTATGATGAATATGAATAGTGTCTTTTCAAAAATACTACATATTTGGATACTTTATTTCGATTCCGGTTTCCCTAAAAACTGTAAACAAAAAATACGATACGATTCTACATAATTTTTGTTTTTAAATGAATTGTTCTTAATTCTGCATGTTGTGATACATTTGAAATTTAAACCGTCATACTTTTGAAAATATATTCTTCAAATTATCTCGTAAATAAAAGAAAATAGGAGTGTCCTAATGGAAAAATATGACATTCGTTTAAAACGAATAGAATATTTAAAGAAGTTAATTCAATTTCGATCTGAGGGTAGAACCATAATTTATACCGATGAAACATACATACAATACACAGCAGCCATACTCCACCATACCATTGGGCAGATCAAAGTGGAAAAACTTTAAAGAAACCAATTTCTAAGGGTAAAAGGCTGATTGTTGTTAATGCTGGGGGAGAGACTGGATTTGTACCTAACGCTCTGTTAATTTTTAAATCAGGTACATGTTTATAATTAAAAAGTCAATTTTAATAACAATAACAATAATGTAAGCCATAATTACTTCCATAATAAATTACATTCTATTAGGGCATCTATGAAACTAATATCGAGAAAAAGGTTTCGGCACTAAGCTTTTGATAACGCAACATTTAGTAAAAATAAAAATATACAATAAATATTTTAATCGCCGAAAATTTCTCTAAAATAATTTGTACAATAATTTCATTATATTTATGCTTTTAGGATCCAAGAGTGGCGACTATCATGACGATATGAACCATCTTAATTTTATGAAGTGGGTCAGAAGTCAACTTATACCTAACTTACCTAAAAATTCGGTCTTGGTGGTTGATAACGCATCCTACCATAATGTGCTAATTGAAAAAATGTGACGTCTGCTAGCCGTAGGGATATTATGGTAAAATGGTTACAAGAAAAAAGTATTCCCATTCAAGAAAATATGACCAAACCGGAATTATATAAAATTATTCAAGCCAATAAACCACGTTTTCCACCAGTTTATGTGTTAGACTATGAGCTTGAACAACACGGCCATCAAGTACTTCGCTTGCCTCCTTATCATCCAGAGTTAAACCCTATTGAAAAAATATGGGCTTTGGTAAAAGGTAGAGTGGCCACTCATAATACAACATTCAATATAAATGATGTTGAAAATATATCAGCAAAATTTTCAGAAGTGTTAATAAAAGAGTGGGCTAACATATGTAAACACGTAAAAAAATATGAAAACACTCAAATCGCAAGAGAACATTTATTGGACTCTACGCTGGACCACTTAAAATTTTTTATTAATACTGGATCATCCGAAGAAAGCTTTTCTGATGATGAAGATAGTAATTAAAATTTCGGAATAGACGTGTTTTTGTGTGATATTCCTATGTCATATAACAAAATATAGAAGCCTTTAAAATCCATATTTTTTTATAAAATAAATACATTATTTAATTTGTTAAAATAAATTACTTATTTTTTTGAGTTGTTGAAACCCTTCCTTCCTTCCTGTCAATGTTAATAAATTGTAAGTATTGAGGAATTTGTTATTTATTAAAGTACTCCTAATAGTTTACTTATTATTTTATCGAATGTCTGTCTATAAACTTCATAAATATAAAAAACTATGAAAATAAAAATTGCCAAATTAATTTTCACTTTAATTGAATATACTTATAAAAATTTATTTTAAATTGAATTAAATTAAATTTATTTTAAAGCTACCGGTTTCCGTCCGTCACTGGTAGAAAAGGTCCGCCTTTCTGCGCGAAACACGACGTCACATTCCCAAACTTAAGTTTGTCGGAGTCTACCTTTCCTTGTATTATGAGTCTTTCCATATTTTCTGTGTTTGCTCTCATAACATGCCCAAAATATTTTAATTGTTGGAGATGGACTTTACTAGAGAGTCGTTGGCTAACTTTAAGCTCTCTTAAAATTAAATTATTTGTTCTACGGTCGGTCCAAGGAATTCGTAACATTCGTCTCCAACAGAACATTTCAGTGGCGTCTATTTTTCTTCTCTCCGATTGTCTTAGAGTCCAATATTCATATCCGTAGGTCGGTATTGGGAATATTAAGCAGTTGATCAACATCATCTTTATCGCTCTTGAAATTTGACAGTCCTTCTATATTTTGGTCATTTTTGCTGTGGCAACTTTTGCTAGATCACATCTACGTTTAATCTCTTCTTGTAATTACCCTGTGTTTGTGATTAGTGATCCCAGATATAAGTATGAGCTCACAACCTCGAACCGGTCAATTGTGGTTATGTGTGGATGATTGTTGTGTAGTTTATCCACTATCATGATCTTTGTCTTTGATATGTTTAATTGCAGACCAAATATTTGACTTTCGTTTTCGATCAGTCGTATAAGTTCCATTAGCTCTGCTTGACTATTTGCAAGAAGGGCTGTGTCATCTGCGAAACGTAGATTGTTTAGTTTATGACCATTTATTGAGATATAATACCATGATAAGCAGATATGAGTAATAGACAGTTTGGTTTTCTTAATGGCTTCTGAACAGTAGAAGCTCTGTATAGTTTCACAACTCTTGCTCAAATATGTAGAAACCAACACAAAAATCTTTTCGTCACATTTATAGACTATAAGAAAGTTTTCGACAAAGAAAAACATAACATTCTCATGTCAACAGAATGTCTAATGGACTCAACAAAAGTAATTATTAACAGTGAATCAACAGGCTGTGGTAACGTTAGATGGAAATGGGACGGATGTGCAACAAATAGGTAGAGGTGTTAGACAAGGCTGTATACTTTCATCATTACTATTTGATATATACCTTAAAGAGTTATTTACACAAGCACTTAAAACTGTACAGAAGGGATCAAGATAACTGGTGAAAATATAAATAATATTCGTTATGCCAACGGGGCTACTTAACAGAATTTGTGATACTTTAAACAGTTTGGTTTAACAATTAACATAAAGAAAACAAAAACCATGCTTATTAGTATAAGGGGTAAAGTCATAACAAAAATCCAGATAAAAAATAAAATATTGAGCAAGTGGGCAAAACAAAGTACTTGGGAGTCTGGATTCCTGAAGATATAAATCCAAAATCAGAAATTCGATCAAGAATAGAGTAATCAAGAACATCCTTTTTGACGACGAGGAAATTTATGAGTAACCAAAGACTCAATCTGCAAATCGGAATCTGCAAAATGGTATCTCCACTATATTCTTCTTTATGGTGCCAAAACTTGAAATCTTAATGTTGACTTAACGAGAAAGATGGAAGCTTTTGAGATGTGGATTTTTAAAAGAATTTTAAAAATACCATAAACAGATCACATTACGAACGAAATGGTTTTCCACAGCATGGGAAGAGACAGAAAACTATTGACCACCATTAAAAGGAGAAAGACACATACTTGAAAATGATGTGTTATAACTATATAAAGTGGAAAGTACATGTTATAACCATATAAATGGTTATAACCAAAGCTGGAATTTGTGCCGGAATAAGCTGAAAATGGATTGATGATTCCCATTTTTTTAAGGACACTTACTGCTGTATGGTAATGCAACAATGGCAAGGACTGGCAAGGTTGAAGTCATAGTTTGAAGGAGGCAAACAGAATGCAAGGCAAACATAATTTAACTATCACAAAAAAAACTGTTTTGACAGAATAAGACGCAGGAATACTGAAATCCAACTAGGTCTCGTCATTCAAATATAATATGCCACAATCTTCAATATGCCTTTACCCAAAGAACTATGATATTCTTTTTATTATATCTTTGTTAACATTTATAAATCCATCAAATGATAAGTTAGCAAATTTTTAAAGAAAGAGCATACTAATACCGCTCTAAAAACCAACAATTATTTGAGTGCACATGTAAAAAATAATCAAAATATAAAAGATCAAATCCAAGAGTATATAGGATCCCGTATAGTACGTTTCCAAAAGTATACTTAGGTTAGACAGAAAGAATTTAAGATTCACACCCTATTTCACATAGGTATACCAACCATTTAATTGCATAAAATCGATAATTTAACAATACTTTTAAAATTTTACGTAAACGAAATGTCTCTATCAGATACTTAGTTTAAAATTATCATTTTTCTGATTAATCGTGCAATATAATTTGAATAATATATTTTTTTAAATAAGAATGTCAAAAGATTCATATAAAGTATTACTTAAAAGCATTTAAATTTACAAGCCTAATCCAACAAGTTATAAACTAATCAACTGATTTTATATCTTATTGTAATTCGTACTGCCTACCATCTACAAGTTTTATTCATTTATATCACTATTAAATTAATATCGTATTAGAAAGGAAGCACGTGCTTTGATATTCTCCAATTTATTTAATGATCCATTTCAATTAATTCTAAAGATTTATATTATTCTAGCTAACATTATTCTAACGTTTATGAATAGTTCATATCAATCCATGCGTAGCAATTTAATAAAGACTTCCGAGGAATACACATATCTTCTTTTTGTAATGATAGCGTTACGCAAGCTCTTCAGAAGCTGCTGCTATTATAGATTCATGCACAACAGTAATTCCTACAACTTCAGAAGTAAACAAAGATATAATGACGTTTAGGATTGTGATACGAACTCAAACTATTTTGTTAAATAGTATAGAGTGAAATGGAGATGTACCTCTAGGAAACAGTTTAGTTTATTTTTTGTCTAAAAAAGAAATATAAAGTTAAAATAAATTATTAATCATTTTTGGGAAGCTATTATGTACAGCTAAGAAATAATCAGTGTTAAAAATGTCATACCTACATGCGCCCCTTAAATCAACTGATGTAACAAAAGCGATTATGAGTTATATACTAGAGAATATTATAAAAAGAATTTATATGAGGGTATTCTAAGAAATTAGCATAGTAGCATAGAAGTTTTTTATTTTGCAATGTATTTGGTTATTTTGATATATATTAAGATGATAAATTTGATATATTGGGACATTTTGTGAATGAAAGTGATATGGGACAGTGAATCCAGGTGAAATTGAACAGAAAGTAGATATTTAAAATAATAATTATGGATTAAAATAGTGTTATTTACTAATTTAAGATGTTTAATTTATATATAAGTTTTCATTCTGATCTGAAAAGCCTAAATTTCCATAAAAATTGAAATAGAAAAGAAAAGTACTTTCTAGAAGCTTAAAAATAAGACGTCAAAAAGTCTAAATATATCAATGATATTATAAATAGAAAGAATGTAATGTTTTTTCGTTCGAGAATATTCGCGAACATTGAAATATCTATAAATACGCTGTCACTTTGACGCTCAAAATATCAATGTGTTATTGAATTACTTGTGATGTGATGTAACGTAAGAAAGACATATAACCATCATTGTGTTTCCATCACACTATTACATTATGCTTTAAATAGAAAGATACCGCTTTTGTAAATTTATGTAATTGATCGTTGTACGTATTACTCTACAAGAGAAAATTATATATAACTACAGGCCCTTATGTTCTCTTTGAGCTGACGTTGAATGCGCCTTGGGCTCTAAATGGTGTATAAATTATCCTTCCGATATAAATTAACCTACCACCGGTATATCTCGAAGAAGGAGCTGCCATTTGAGAAAAATGCCAAGGAATTAGGTATGCAAAATGAGACGTGGCGAAAAACGGTATCAGGTCTGCTGTCAGTTTTGTGGAGTAGGAACCTGCTACCTATATTGTTGTTAATTACACGATGGCAGAAGGACTTAAAGCTTTAAAGTGGTTATTACGATAATATTGGTAATTTCGTGTCATGTAGTTAAGACAGGTTCTTTTTTATATACATTTTTGGTTAAGTGGTGTACGAACACACAGTAATATTATTATCATCTATTTTTAACATACACGAGAATTCTTTGATCATTACACTTAGATTTTTCGGATTTGAAATCATTACCAGAGAAAAGGTGACATTATTGAAATTGAATATTAATTCAAGATCATGTAATTTTCTTAATTACATTCTTTTTTTATTTTAAATTAATTACTATTTAACTGGGAATAAGCCACAATTAAAGATAAAAATACGTTTATTAACGTTTCAATTTCCACTTCGGAAATCGTTCTCAAAAATTCTTTTTTTAGTTCCGTATAAATAGAGAACGTCGAGGTAAAGTTGAGGTCCACTGTTTATGTTTTCATTGCATATTTAATAATAAAGGATTTTTATTGTCTTCCTGTTGAAATATGTATAAATTCCACATAAGTCCCGAATATTGTATAACAGTGAATATTGTTTTCTTTCCGATACACTTTTTTCTTTATTTCATATTGCAGTGACGTTCATATCGTTTATCGTATTAACAAGTTACAAAAATATGACAAGTTTCTTGTTTGAGCGTATGTAAAATTTGTGTGTTTATGCTTGGTTTTACCAACAGTGCTTTAATGTTAAAGACGACGACTTGGCGAGAAAAAGGAAAAAGAGTTACAATTAAGTACGTGGAATATGAAATTCTTATATAGAACTGAAGCATTGCGGCAACTCCTCGGCATTCTCTAGTTAATGCCCATGCACCCACAGAAGATAAGCTAGACGAAGAAAAGGATGAATTTTACGAAAAATTGGAATAAATAATACGGAACTGTGGAATTCCAAAAAAACTCATACGTTTGATAAAAGTGACAATGGCGAAGATGCTATCAGCAGTAAAAATTCAAAACGACTCGTCAACCCCATTTCAAATACATAGGGGGTTAAGGCAGGGAGATGCGCTGGCGTGTCAGCTTTTTAATGTCGCCTTAGAAAAAGTTGTACGAGACGCTAATTTAGATAGCAGGGGAACAATATTTAATAGATCAGTCCAAATTCTAGCATATGCAGACGACGTGGACATTATAACAAGAACTAGGGCGAGAACTGCGGAAATCCTAACCGAGCTAGTATCAGCAGCAGAACGAATGGGGTTACATATAAATCAAAATAAAACCAAATTCATGGCGACTAACACAAACACAAGAGCTGGAAATGTTGACACAAATTTAATCATCAATGACCAAAACTTCGAAGCAGTCAATGAATTCATATATCTAGGGACATCGGTTAACCCCAATAATAATACATCTGAGGAAATAAAAAGGCAAATAATAATTGCAAACAGGTGTTATTATGGTCTATCAAAGTACTTAGCTAACAAACGTCTGTCTCAAAAAACTCGTATAAGGCTGTATAGAACACTGATAGTCCCCGTTCTTACATACGGATCAGAGGCATGGACGCTAACGAAAACAGATGAATCCGCTCTATCCATGTTTGCAAGAAAGGTGCTACGCAATATATTTGGAGCGGTCTGTGAGAACGGAATATGGAGGCGTAGATATAACTTCGAACTGCAGAATATCTACAAGCATACGTTTGGTGGTAAAGATATTACCACTATAATTAAGCGAAACCGCCTGCATTGGGCAGGACATGTAGCCCGGGCCCCTGAATCGAACATGATAAAAAAGATTCTAACAGCGCAACCTGTGGGAATGAGACGACGGGGTAGACCAAAGCTGAGGTGGATGGATGGGGTAACACAAGATGCGGAGAAGATCGGATTCGGCAACTGGAAAATTCAAGCAAGGGACAGAATAGAATGGCGTAGAAAGCTTGAGAAGGTCGAGGCCCTCCAAGAGCTGTAGCACCAAGATGATGATGATGATAATGATGATGAATACGGAACTGTATATAGAAATTCTGCCCTAGAAATGATATAGAAATAGTACTTGAATATTTTAACGCCAAAATAGAAAAAGAAAACGATTACCTACCCACCATTGGAAAATGTAGCCTCCATAACGAGTCGAACAACAACGGAACACGTTTAATATACCTTGGTCATCGTAAGACCAGCAGCCTCAATGAATATCGTGATAGCCAGCAAATGCTTGGAGCGTAAAAATATACAGAAAGACACTTGGGTTAGCCAAGATGGTAACACAATCAATCAAATTGACCATGTAGTTGTGGACGCAAGACATTTCAGCGATGTTATAAATGTACGTACCAGACGTGGAGCAAACATTGACTCCGATCACTACCTGGTCCAGGCTAAACTAATTGCACGAATCTCTAACGCAAAAAAAGGTAAAGGAAGCAAAGAAGATAAATTCGAGATGAACAGATTACGAAACCCTGAGATAGTCAGAAAATTTGAACACAAACTTAAAGAAAAACTAGAAGACCAAATGAGTGCTACTGTTGAAAACATAAATAATTCCTGGAATAAGTGGGAAAATATTCTGAAAGAAGTAGCAACAACAGTTGTAGGAAAGAAGAAACAAGAAAGGAAGGGGGCATAATGGTATGATGCAGAATGCGCACAGGCAACTCAAAAAAATAATAAGGCGTATGGAAAACTCCAAAATAGAACGACAAGACAAAATTAAGAGCAGTGCAAACAGATGAGACAAGCAGAGAAAAAGATACTAAAACAAAAGAAAAAACGACACTTAGAAAACCAACCAATGAAACTAGAAAAGCTCAATTCACAAAGCTAAGCGCGAAAATTTCATAAAAATGTGAACCACAACAGAAAAGAATTTAAACCTAGACTAACCATAATAAAAAGTAAGGGAGTCGAAATTATCAATGAGCCGGATCAAATAGTGGAGAGATGGGTGAAGAATTGTGCTGAGAAATTAAATATAGGCAATCAAGAAGTGACTGACATAAATGACCATAGTGGAGACGAAGACGATGAGAGGGAGAAAAATAATAGACCAACAGAAGAAGAAGTTGCCAAGGCAATAAAAACGTTAAAAAACAACAAATCCCCTGAAGAAGATGGTATAGCCCCTGAGCTGTTTAAGTATGGAGCAAAAGCCCTAAAAAATACATAATAAAACTTGCTGCATCCATTTGGAGAAAAGGAAAACTCCCATACAGTTGGAATGTAGGTATTATAATACCTATTCACAAGAAAGAAGATCCACTAATGTAACAACTATCGAGGTATTACCCTCCTAAATACGGCTAACAAAATACTGGCTTATATACTTTATGATCGTTTACCAGTATATACTGAGGAAAAAATAGGCAAATACCAATGTGGATTCCAAAAAGAAAGATCAACAATTGATCAGATTTTCCTTCTCAGACAAACCTTAGAAAAGACATATGAATATGGAATTGATACCCACCACCTCTTCATAGATTTTAAAAGCGCTTATGACAGTGTAGACAGAAGCGCACTTTATAATACCATGACAGAACTAGATATTCCGTCGCATCTAATAACATTGGTAAAGGCAACTCTTTCGAAAAATGAGTGCAAAGTCAAGGTACAAAAAAGAGTATCAAATTCTTGTCAAACACATACTGGATTACGCCAGGGAGACAGTCTGTCGTGTCTATTGTTTAACATCGCGCTAGAAAGAGCCATAGAGAAATCGGGCATAACAATCAGAGGTACACAAATGTCTGTGTCACGTTTTACGTTTTGAATCTTGACAAAGGCAAGGGTTTCCTGCCGAAACGTTGATTGATTGCAATGGAAAATAAAATCTAGTTCCACATGTAACATATCTTTATTGAACCTAAACCCAAGAAACATTAATTTTATATTAAATATAACACGGTTCAAGAAACTCAAAACTACTATATATATATATATATATATATATATATATATATATATATATATATATATATATATATATATATATGATTGGTTTAGTCACGTCGGCTTTTGTCGGTAGTAGGTAGATCATCAAATATTTGATCGAACCTCAACATCTGCGACTTTTCTGACATCTGAACTATCCTTTGAATTTATTTGACCTTTTCACCTCTCGCTCGATGGATAGAAAACAATATAGACTTATATATTGAATATTCCCGAATATAGTCGAAATGTAAACAAAATCATATATAATCGTGTTACTTAATTTTAAAAATTATGGGAATTATAATAAATTCATAAATTTGATTATTTTTGCAGTGTCGATACATTGGAATGCAAAAGCAATCATAGGCGAACATCTGTTCTACACCCTAGAATCGATCTAAACAACTCGCATAGACGTCTAGAATATCGTGTTACAAGAAATCCATACATCATTGTCGATCAGAGTGAACTGAGAAGAGAATTGCAATAACAATCGCCTAACGAAAGAAAAAAGTGAGTACGAGTGGCAAGTGAAGCACATCGCGGTGATCGCGAACATCACGATTGTTCAACAGTCGTGGTTCGCGTGTCCTGGAACTTCCACTGGCACGTGTAGTGTCAATAATAATACTACTGTTATTCTAAACTATTCATTTTGCATATTTACAAATCCAAAAAAAAACGAGGAAACGGTGTAAAAATTGGAGAAAAAAGAACCATTGTTTAGTTAACAGAATATACCATGATTGATAATAAAAAATTACGCGTGCAGCGTTCATTATACAATGAGATAAGGAACAATAGAGAGTTATCAAGTAAAATTTTATCCTTCCGTTATTTTGACACGTAAACGCTATTTTTTACGGTATAAAGTTTTACGGATATGTAATTTTAGAGTTATCAAATAGTCGAATTGGTGCTTCACGTTAATAGTTTGCAATTGTCAGTCAAATGTGACAGCAAAATAAATAATTTTTTTGTTTTCTTTCATCCAAGGTATATATTTTGTCTGGTTTTGTACATTTTGGGTTTCAAATTTTTTCTACAGAAATATGAAAGACATTTTAGAACAAGCAATATTAGTTGAAGCAAATGACGAAGTTATAGAAGATTTAATACTAAATCATATTTTAAATGATAACATACAAAATGTACATTCGGTATTCAATTTGGATAGCTTAGAGCCTGAGTGAGCAAGCCAAATAGTATTTTCGGTTTGAAAAACAGAACATTCCAGAGGGTTGACTCCCCGCATTTCTTTTACTAGTAAAAGGTCATCAGTGCTTGTAGAATGCAGCCTTTTTGTCCTTTTCACTATTTCCGTTTTCATAATTGATAAATATAATGAAATATAATAAAATGTTTTATTTGTCTCCCAGATGCTTAACCAAGAAAACAGAAAACACGTGTTAACCAATGCATAGAGATAAAATTACAGAACACGAACTCCAATCTCCGAGTCTTGACGAATTGGTGCGATTCGCTGCTAACGTTACCGTATATCAAACCCGCTATTCGACGTACGGTAACGGAGCCCGTAAACGTTAAAATCATTTACGTTATTCACATTTCATACTGCGCATGCTCCGCTGTCAAAATAACGTTACCGTATTCTCACTCTTTCACTTGATAACTCTCTAACAAACCTTTGTTTTAAAAATCTGAATTTATTTTCGAAAGCGTTTATTTTTGTGACAAAAAGTATATTTTAATGTAATAAAAATGGTAATAATTTGTGAAATAAATATTTGAATGGTAATAATTTGTGAAATATATGAAAAAAGCTTTTCTTTAGTTTTGCCTCTTTACAAGAAAATTTTAAAATAAAATAAAACGTTTTCAGTAAATCTATAATAAACTAACTATTTTTGTTTACTAAACTAACGATTCTATTATATTTCGTGATATACTTGTTGTGTACATGTTTCTTGCTGTTAAATTAACCATGCATAAAATGTGATCTCCACAAATATTAACATACGCAGATGAAGTGAACCTTGTCGTAAGCATGCTTGCTGCTTGCGGGTCTGGTCATTAACGAAAATAAAACTAAACTTATAGTACATATCAAACTCATAGTACATATCAAAAACACGCTACAGAAAGATGCGATATAACTTTAAGGTTGTATTACTATAATTTTGAAGTCGTTGTTGTAAACCTCAACATTATATGAGAAGAGATATTAGAACCGTGAGATAACACTTGCAAACAGAAGTTATTATGGACTTATCAAGCAGTTAAGAAGCCAGTGCCTAACAATGAAGACAAACCTTAATATTTCAAATTTTAATGTACGGTTGTGAGACGTAGGTGCTTTGTAACACAGATGAAAATAGGCTATTAGTATTCGAGTGGAAAGTCCTGAGGAAAATACTACGTCCAATATATAAAAATGGAATCTGATGTTGATATAACTTTGAACAATGAGTACTTACAAAGAATTAGCCGAAGATATACTCACTATATTAAAAACTATATCCCGCAGTAAGCTACACTACATGATGTATGTTATTGGCGAAGTTCGAGAAAACTAAACGTAGATGTAGCTCATGGTTGAGATCGAAATATGGTGTATATGAGGATGCCAGAAAGATCAGCGTTGTCAACTTAAGGCTGCTTTGCGTCAGTCTTCACTGTCACATGGGGGGAACGAGTCTGTAGTGCAGCACTTAGTCTATTTGTATTAATATGTCCATGGATGTGAATAAGGTATAACCAAATAAAAAACGCGGATCAACTGACAACCTGACTGATTTATTGATGAACCATGATAAACACACTGACACAGGAACAAAAACAAATTATACATACATGCATGCACGTCTACATTAAGCCCAACCACAAATCAGCTGGCAGTCGTACCACAATTGGCCCGTCTTATGGTGAAGATGTATAAAAAGCCTGTACGGCTAGTGAATAATAGGCGGCTTCAAGAGAAGGATATGTGTACTTCTTTTATTGTAGAAAGAATGTTGGGTTTAAATACTTCATATAGTCTTCTTTTATCAAATACAGTTAGAACACTACCAAATATCTTGGGTGGTGTTGGGAAGAGGCTGACCAAATATGATGTAATTCTCCTTTAGTCTTAGGAGGATTTGGATTAGACAATAATATGTGGTACTTTTCTTTGCTCAGGGAAATACCTTGGTGTTAATATGTACTTGAGGATAAATGTTATTACTGTCCTTCATTTTGGTAGTAATGTTTTTAATCATTTTCAATTATTTATACTTTCTTGCTTTGTAGTTTGTTATTTTTTCAAAGTGTCTGATGTCATAGCTATCAATGATAGATTGAAAAGCAGACGCTTTCACATTAATAATAGATCAATTTCTTTTGATGTGATTTTACTTCCCCGTCCCTGGAAAAGGAAGTAAATTTATTTCCTGCAGGAATGAATCCACTTCATCCTTATAAGGATTTTTTTAGATTAAAACTGAAAACTCTGTAGAAATATACTGAACAGAAATTTTTTTTATATCCAACATTTACATTCATCAATTTGTTCGCTAATTATGGACGATCTCTTCCAATAAATGTATTTATTTACTCTCTGCAAAATCTTTATTGTAATATGTTAGCTCTTCTTCTTCTTCATGAATCACAAATGCATATGCCGAATTTTACTGTCGATATTTGTTAATTTTTAGTATTGTTTAATATCCAGATTTAGATTTATTTGTGAATATCATCATCATCAGTGGTGCTACAGCTCTAGTTGAGCCTTGACCTTCCCCAGTCTATTTCGCCAGTCGTTTCTGTTCATCGCCAACCGTTGCCAATTTGCCGCGCCGATTTTCCTTGCGTCCTCGTCCACACCGTCCCTCCATCTCAGTCGTGGTCTGCCTCTACTCCTATTTCCCACTGGGACCGATAATAGAGTTCGTCTGGGTGTGTAATTTTCATTTGCTCTTGACACATGTCCAGCCCATCTAAGCCTACCTATTTTTATGAAGGATATTACATCTCTACCATTTACTATTTTTTTATACTTCTCGTACAATTCGAAATTATATCGCCTTCTCCAAATACCATTCTCACAGAATGCGCCCATTATTCTTCTTAGTATCTTCCTTTCGAAGACGAGCAGAAGATTTGCGTCTGTTTTGGAGATGGTCCATGTTTCTGACCCATATGTCAGCACTGGTAGGATGAGTGTTCGATATATTATTAGTTTGGTTTTCTGGCTTAAATTTCTGTTTTTTAGCTGCTTGCTTAGTCCAAAATAACATTTGTTATTTGTGAATATACCGAGATAAAATAACTGTACTCTTACACAAGAAGGGAGATATAGCAGACCTGTAAAGATACAGACCAATCAGTTTCCTTAACCATCTTTATAAATTATACACCCGAATAATAACGAACAGATTAGAGACAAAGATTAGACCAGTTTTCGCCCTAATTACGGCACAAACGATCATCTGCAATGCCTAAAAACCCTGATAGAAAAAACTAACCAATATAACCGTCCCTTGCCATTGATATTTGTAGACTTTAAAAAGGCGTTTGATACAGTGGAACTACCGTCCATCTTAAGAGCACTACAAGATTGCAGGGTTGACCACAGATATTGTAATATGGTCAAAAATATATATGAAAATGCCACAACAACCATAAGTTTACATTCTGCAACTAATAAAATAAAGATAAAAAAGGGAGTCAGGCAAGGTGATACCATGTCACCAAAGCTGTTCATTACCGTTCTTGAGTATGCATTTAAAAAACTAACATGGCAAGAGAAAGGAATATCCATCGATGGAGAAAGATTAAACCATCTACGTTTTGCGGACAATATCGTGCTTTTGTCAGATAATCTGGGAGATATCAAAGACATGCTCCAAGAACTGAATGACATACTGCAAGAAACTGGGCTGGAGATAAATTTCGAGAAAACCAAAATGATGACCAATATGGTTCCCAGCGAAGAGATACAGATTAATAACAACAAGGTCGAATTAGTAGATAAATACACATACTTGGGTCATGAAATTAGAATAACCAGAGACAACCAAACCTGCGAGCCTAATAGATGAATCACGTTGGGATGGGCGACATATGCAAGGATGAGAGACCTTTTTAAAACAAATATTCCAATTCACCTGAAAAGGAAGGCATTTAATCAATGCATCTTACCAGTCTTGACCTATGGAGCAGAGACCCTAACTTTAACGAAAGCTACTGCCGAAAAACTGAGGGTAACACAAAGGCTAATGGAGAGATCAATGCTGAGCCTGACCTTGAAAGGTGGGCTGTGCATGTTGCTAGAATGGAAGACGGAAGATGGACGAAGAGATTATTGTAGTGGAGACCAAGAGCCGACAAGCGAAGTCGAGGCAGACCACCCACCCGATGGACCGACGACCTAAGGAGAATAGAAACAATCTGGATTGTAGCAGCTAAAGATAGAGACAACTGGAGACGTTTGGAGGAGGCCTATATCCAACAATTAATGTGAAAATGGGGCTGGATGATGATGATGATGATGATACCGAGATAAAAAGATTTTATTAATCAACAAGAGATCCTTCCCCTTTTAAGGAACAAAAACATTAGTATTCAAATAAACGGTTATACCAAAGAAGATTATTTCTGAGAGACACTTGATTTTTGTATTTTTATGCACGTTTATGTTTAAAAAAATAATTATTGCAAATTGACATTATTAAATAATTTTTACAAGTTTAACACCTTGTATTAGTATTGATTGTAAACTATCGATCGTAAGTGTTGATATTTATCACTTAATATACCATTTATTGAGAAAATAATTAATATGTACGAAATAAATTATCACGATGCAAAATTTTAAACGTGTTATATTTTTTACTAGCTATGATTCAGACTGAATTTGCTAGTAGCAGACCACAAAAACAAGTTTCCTGCAAACAGCATTTTTACGTGGTGTAAATAGATATTAAAAAAATTAAAACACCTCAAATTACTGTACTTTATGTTCGTCACATAATTGGCAGCCACTGTAAAATTACATACCTCGTGTCTATGCATACCCATGATGTATAGGTTATTAGAACTATTTTCAACATTGCTTCTCGCTGTCTCAAGATAATGCAAGTGGGTATCGAGTAATTACACTTACATACGCATACGGTAACTCAGTAGTCAACTTGATATAATATGATCTACTGCATATATTTCTTTGTGGCTGTGCCGTAGCAACCTATGATTATGTCTTCACACATGAATGGGTATTTCCCGGATACCGCATCTTTATCATTATCATTATTATAGCTAGTACTGGACGCTTTTGAATTTCAGAAGCGACGATTAACATGCATCACAGCAGGCTCGAGTTTGGAGTATCGGTTTTTTGAAATTCTACGTAACATACCAAGCAGTGATCATTGCGGAATAGATTCTTCGATATGTACGATTAGTTATAGTCTATTTTCATGAAACTAAAAGTACACTTTAATACTAACTGACGTAAATTTTAGTTACTATGAAAAAACTTTGCTATAGAGTTAAATTTAAATTAAAATGTGTCAATAGTCTGATAATTAGTGCTTAATTGGCTTATAGTAAACCTTTCATTCTGAAAATTTGGACAACACTTGAATGGTAATGAATAATAACAAATTTAAATTTGCCAAAAAGATAGAATAGGGCAACTGTAAACGTATTAATAAAAATTGAAAAAAGAACGTGTTGGTGCATATTGTGTATATTAAACATTAGGAAATTAATATTCAACTAAAACAATTGTAAAGAAGGTAAGAAGAAATTAAAACTGCCCAACGACTTGTGCGATCCAAAATATCCTATTATTTGTTTTCTTTAACAACTTAAACGCATAATATTATCTATTATAAAGATCAAAGTAGAAATCCGATAGATTTCTTACTTAACGAATATAAAATTCAGATAATCGCCTACTGCGCTTTTTACAATATATTGTGGAGTTTGTATAGTTCTAATTTATTTGTCTTTATTCTAATTTATTGTCTATAATCTAATTTATTAAAACTCACGATAGCTAATTACTAATTTATTAAATAACTTTACAAATGTATTTATTTCACGTTTCGTTACATTTAAATACCGCGTTTACCGATCTTCTTATGACTGACTCAAATACAAAAAATCTTTCATTTATATACACAACTGTTGTCATCTGGAACTTTCGGCAAACTTCCTGAATAATCTCGTATTTTGGTGAAGGCGCTCGACTCGTTTTTTAACCTCGAGACGTGGATGACTCACTAAAATTAGTGTCTAGAGATTTCTGTAAACAACTGGTAGCGAAGCTCAGGTATATTTTGACCTACAAATTACGAGAATCAATAAAAAAGAATTAGTCATAAAATATTTACAGTTCTATATGCCATAACATTTAAAATCGTAACATTGCCCCCCTCTTAAAAGATGGTTCCTCCTGGAACCTTGTCGGGACTGGAACTGGAACGACATGCTGATATCGGCAACTGGAACCTCTTTTACAACTTCCAGTTGTATAGAAATGACAAGGGACGGTTTTCTCTCCGCAGCAGTAACTATGCGGATTGCAACAGACTAACACCTGGACTTCGGTGTCTTTAAAGATTTCCTCCACCATGTTTCGTATAACCCTCCAATCTAATTGGCGGCACTCCAACTTTGGCATGGCTAACTTTTGCACGTCGGACTCTAGTACGTGCTCTCTCAACTGAAGTAAGGCTTCCCATACATCTCGGTAGGTAGGTTGGTCACGGGCAGTGTCTTTTGTTACCCGGTAGAAAAGGTAACGTGATGCATCTTGGAGTTTCAAGGTTTTACCAGGAGCTGGCACTTGGCATTGAAGTTCTGCAACTCGACCAAACTTCCTTCGAAAGACGGATGCCAACCCTGGTGCGTCTTTGATACTGGCCGGGATGGTAAGGGCCAGTGAGTAGTCATCGGGAAGCGCGAGTAGATCTTGCCTTTCTTCAGTGGTAACACCATGTCTTGCTTTACCGGTACCTCCATAGGCACCCATGAATTCCTCAAACGTGAGGTCAGACACATCTTGGACTTGGTTTACTTCCACTTCTTCATCTACGTCGTGGTCACCCTCGAAAGACGCCAGCCGGTTATGGTGTACTATCATCGGCTTTCCTCTCGGAATCTTGCTTATTCGGTAAATAACATCATTGATCTTCTCCATAATGAGGTATGGACCTTCCCAAAACTGCTGCAATTTGGGAGAACAACCTTTTCGCTTTTTGGGGTTATAAAGCCAGACTTTATCGTTCTTCTTAAAACACCCCTTTTCGGCTTGCGTATCGTACCGTTTCTTCATTCGGTCACTAGCGATCTGGAGATGGGAACGGACCAACTCGTGTACATCGTCCATTCTTCTTCGTAATTCGATCACATAATCTTCACCTGCTACATCTTCTCCAGGTCGACACCCAAACTCTAGATCACAAGGTAGTCGCATCTCGCGTCCGAATAGGACTTTGGCTGGTGTCTGGCCTGTTGATTCATTAACAGCAGATCTGTAGGCCATTGTGAAGAACGGGAGATATTGGTCCCAGTCTCGCTGATGATCGGACACCATCTTTGTCAAATACTTGCCAACTGTTCTATTCATTCGTTCTACCATACCATCCGATTGCGGATGATAAGCGTCCTTGTTTTCTTCATACCTAGTCTATCACATATTCCTTGGAATAAATCGCTTTCGAAGTTCCTGCCTTGGTCACTATGGATCTCCAAAGGCACTCCAAATCGGCTGATATATTCTTGGATCAACTTATCTGCAACGGTGGCCGCTTTCTGGTCTGGAAGTGCGTAAATCTCGACCCACTTAGTGAAGTAATCCATTACTACCAACATGTACTTGCCTCCATTATCACTTTCTGGAAACGGCCCCGCAATGTCCAAAGCTATTCTTTCAAACGGGCTTCCGACATTATATTGTCTCATAGGAGCTCTCCTTTTTCGATAAGGCCCGTTACTCGTAGCACAAATAGTACATTTCTTACACCAGTCTTTTACATCGTCGGAACTGTTCATCCAATAAAACCGTTCCCGAATTCGCTGAAGGGTCTTTTTCACACCAAAATGCCCTCCTGATGGACTGTCGTGTAACTGACGAAGTACTTCGGCTATTCTGCTCTTTGGAATCACCAACTGTCTTCTCTTCTCTGAACCGTCATCATTTTCCAGGACTCGTTTGAGCAAGCCATCTTCCATGATAAATGAGTCCCACTGGGCCCAATACGTCTTAACTATTGAGCTTAGGTTCGATATTTCTTGCCAAGGTGGTCGACGGTTTTCCTCTTTCCATTTTCGGATTTTCTGTATAACTGGATCTCTCTCTTGTTCTTCCCTGATCTTGGTAGGCGTCCAGTCGTCGTGGACCACCGTCGTTCTTAGCACTGCTGCTTCCTTGGATTCCGTTTTGTTGCAGTGAGAACACTCTGCTGGGCATGGCCTTCTGGAAAGAGAATCGGCGTTTCGGTGGCTAACTCCGGCCCGGTGCTCAATCTTAAAATCATATTCTTGGAGTCGTTCGATCCACCTGGCTATCTGACCCTCTGGATTCTTAAACTGCATCAACCACTTAAGGGCGGCATGGTCGGTTCGGATTAAAAACTTCCTTCCATAGAGGTATTGATAGAAGTGCTCTACTGATTTCACTACTGCCAGAAGTTCTCTTCTCGTGACGCAATAATTTCGCTCAGGTTTTGAGAGGACTTTACTAAAATATCCAAGGACTCTTTCCTGTCCTCCTTGAATCTGAGACAGCACTCCTCCAATTCCCACATTACTTGCATCTGTATCTAAGATGAACTCTCCTTCTGGCAGTGGATACCCTAAAATTGGTGCTGTGATTAAATGCTTTTTTAAGGTTTCAAAGGCATTCTGGCAGTCTACATCCCAGCGGTATTCTCTTGCTTCCTCTATAAGTCGCGTTAATGGTTTAGCGATATCTGCAAACTTCTTAATAAACCTCCGGTAGTAAGTACACAGTCCCAGAAAACTTCTCACTTGATGTTTGTCAGTTGGTTTTGGCCATTCCTTAATAGAATCGATTTTTCCCTTATCCACGGCCACTCCTTCTTTACTGACTATATGACCTAGATAATTGACTTTACCTTGAAATAGCTGGCACTTCTTGGGGTTTAACATCAATTGGGCAGCTTTAAGTCGATTAAAAACGTTTTCTAAATTCTTCAGATGGTCTTCAAATGTCTTCCCCAAGACGATTATGTCGTCTAGATAAACTAGGCATGTTTTCCAAGATAACCCTCTCAACACATTTTCCATAAGCCTCTCAAATGTCGCAGGAGCGTTACAAAGTCCAAATGGCATAACGTTGAATTGCCATAATCCAGATCCTGTGGTAAAGGCTGTCTTTTCTTTATCTACCGGGTCCATTTCTACCTGCCAGTATCCAGACTTCAAGTCCAAAGTAGAAAATAATTTACTTCCAGCCAATGTGTCTAATGTGTCATCGATCCGAGGCAGAGGATAACTATCTTTCTTGGTAACGTTGTTCAGCAAACGGTAATCCACACAGAACCTCGTTGTTCCGTCTTTCTTCTTAACCAGGACCACCGGAGAGACCCATGGGCTCGTAGAAGGTTCTATCACCCCGTCTTTCTTCATTTCCTGAACAATCGTTTCAGCTTCCTCTCTTTTCGCCTGTGGTAATCGTCGAGCTGTTTGACGAATTGGCTTAGCATTACCAGTATCAATTTTATGCTTAACAACGGTAGTTCTTCCCGTCTTTCCTCCTTTCGGTACGAAAATATCACGATACTGCCGAAGAAATTCCCTTAATTTCCTTTTCTCAATCTGATTCAGAGACTGTCCAGCAACCGCAACCATTTGATCAAATTTATCGTTGGAATTATCAGACGTTGTCGTCTGACGGATTATGGATGTGACAGGTACACAAGTTCCTACTTTTGTCTCTTTCTTGATGGTCACTGGGTAGTCATTGACATTAATAAGTCTCACAGGAATTTCTTTAGCCGAAGTCACTAATTCTTTTCCAATTATGATTCCACGGCCAACTTCGTCGTCATGATTCCAAGGCTCCATCATAACAGGTGTTCCTTCGTCCACAATTCCCTGTAGCCGCGCTACTATTATCGTTTCACTTCTCGCAGGCACGACTGTATCTTCTTTAACGGCTGCTTGCATAGTGTTGTCATCATGTGGATGGAGAAATACCTCCTCGTTACCAACTTTGATTACCTTATTCTTAAAATCCAATTGGAATCCATGCGTATTCATTACGTCCATTCCTAATATAACATCCTCTTCGATGTCAGCAACTATAACAGTATGGACGAACTTTTCTGCTCCAATTCCTAATTGTATCTGGATTTCTCCGATAATGTTTGGCATTTTCACCTGTAGCGGTCCGCAGTCGCAACCTCGTTGGTAACAGTTTCTTACGGCTGTTTATAACTGTCGGGCGAATAATGGTTCTTGTCGCTCCAGTATCCACCAACAACGTATGCTTTTTACCATTTATTTCTCCATCCACATAGACACTATCTTCACGACATTTCAAAGAAGCTATTAGTATCAGAGGGTCTTTGGTAAAGTTCTCGGTCGAAGCTGCTCCCCTAAGGCCGACGCGTTCTGGTTTTGTCTTCGGTCTTATGGTCTTCGTTTTCTTGTGTGTCATGCTTTTTATCATATTAAAGAGCTGGTCCAGTTTATCTTCATCTTCTTCCTCTTTTACAGTCCTAACTTTACTGTAACCGCCAGAGGCCTGCGTAGCTGACTCGTATTCGAGGGCGGCGGATAAGACATCAACCAGCGTCTTGTGACGAGCTAATCGTAGTGTTCTTTGCATCTCATGATCACGAAGACCATCAATAAACGTTTGAACGGCCAACTTTTCCATCATGTCTTCGGGAGCTGTTGGATAAGCATATCGTACTAATCTGGCGATATCTACTTCATATTCTTGAAGGGCCTCATCTTTCTTTTGTCTTCGATTTTTGAGCTGCGACTGATATACATGCTCCAAGTGTTCGTGGCCATATCGCATATTTAACCTCTTCTTCAGTTGTTCGAAATCATCCGTCTCCTCTACGGCTATGGTCTGGAGCACATCTAAGGCATCTCCTCGAAGAGCGATAGTCAGGTTTACAGCCTTTTCTTTTTCAGACCATCCATTCGCTCTTGCAGCTGATTCGAACTGTTTCATGTAGTTGTTCCATGATGATTTTCCGTCGAAAGTTGGGACTTTGACATGAACGGAACTTCCACTTCCTTCAAATTTCGGCCGTGTTTCCAACTTACATTTTGTCTCGTCTTCTTTTATCTCTACCGGATCTAAAGCTACCGTATTAATTGGTGGTAGCATTCTCGTGTTAGTTATCATGGTCTCTAACTGTTTGATTTTCTCTTCTACTTTTTCAAATGTTTTGGAAACTTCTTCAAATTTCTCATTATTCTTTTTCGAAGTTTCTTCCATCATTTGAGAAACATTTTCAAATTTCTCGTCGAATCTTTTTGACACATTTTCGAGTTTCTCGTCGTTTTGTCTAGCTACTTCTTTAATAATTTGAGACGTTTCATTGAATGTTTTGGAAACATTCTCATCATTTTTTCTAGAACTCTCTTCGATCATTTGTGAGACATTCTCAAATTTTCCATCGATTATTTTAGTTAAAACGGCTTCTTCTGCTGACTGGAACTGGAATGTCTCTGGGTCGTCTCCATTCTTGTTGAGAACAGTCTTCAGTCGTTCTTGGAGGATCTTCTTGGACCCGCTGCAGTCTTCATCGCGTTCTTCTAGTTGCTCACGCAACTGTTTCACTGAAACTTCTACTAGCAGCATCTTTGGTCAGGCACACACGTACTTTTTAAATGTTCTTTCGTACAACGATCACTACTGAACTACGCGGATGTTCCCGACGAACAATACCTTTCAAAAGTCTTTTTCAAAAATCAAATTAAATTTATCTACGATCCCACTTCTGCACCACTGTGAAGTTTGTATAAATCTAATTTATTTGTCTTTATTCTAATTTATTGTCTATAATCTAATTTATTAAAACTCACGATAGCTAATTACTAATTTATTAAATAACTTTACAAATGTATTTATTTCACGTTTCGTTACATTTAAATACCGCGTTTACCGATCTTCTTATGACTGACTCAAATACAAAAAATCTTTCATTTATATACACAACTGTTGTCATCTGGAACTTTCGGCAAACTTCCTGAATAATCTCGTATTTTGGTGAAGGCGCTCGACTCGTTTTTTAACCTCGAGACGTGGATGACTCACTAAAATTAGTGTCTAGAGATTTCTGTAAACAACTGGTAGCGAAGCTCAGGTATATTTTGACCTACAAATTACGAGAATCAATAAAAAAGAATTAGTCATAAAATATTTACAGTTCTATATGCCATAACATTTAAAATCGTAACAATATAAAGCAGACAGCCGATGAATTAGCCGACAAGGAGAATCTACAATTTGCATTCCACGATCTGTCGATCCACCATGACAAAAATCCTTCGCGAATTAGTTTCTAGTACTAAAGCAGAAAGACGTTTGAAATTTAATTTTAATTCAGGGGTCCTGCCATCCGCTTACACATATTATTAAGTCTCCTTAGAGCGACTTATGTAGAGCTTTTATTATATATGCTATATATAACAATTAATTTTCTTTGAGATTCAACACTCAGAAGTATATAAGAAAATTGGAAAAATCAAGTTTTTTGAAAATCTGATTTTGATGCCGATCGTAATTTTATCTCGTTTCTAGATTTTTGTTAGTTTAGTCATATATTTTTTTTGCAATTATTCTTTTCCTTCCTCATTACAAATTAAAAACCCTAGGTACAAATTTTAAAAAACAATATTTAAATTGTTCATTTCTTATAGAGGACTTTGTTAAAGCTAGGCCTATTATCACGATCTTTGTTTTTTCTTTATTTATTTTAAGATGCAATGTTGTACTTATTTTTATAATCTTTTAAATAGTTCTGGCGGCGGTAGCTCAGCAGCAGAGATACTGGCTTATCAACTCGGAACCCACGAGTCCAATTATCGACACCGACAACGAAATTTTTAATTTCTAAAAATTACACCATCAGTCACCATGTCAAAGGGACTGTATAATCGTCGATTCACCTAGACTAGTGAGCTAGCAAGTGGCGCATCGCTACATGCAATTGGCACATTCACTATTTCATTCATTTCCATATTAGAATTAACACAAATATTTGTCTTTTCTGCAGATATTTTGTTCCAGATCTTTTTTTGCCAATTGCTAATGGCGTTCCGTCTGTACGCCAAGCCCTTGCTACGCTCCTGATAGAATAGACTACGCGGTCAGTCGACAATTCGAGCTACAGGCGTTCTAAGGCCGCCAAAAAGATTCTTCTGGCTTCTGACAGCGTTCCCATCAGTGAAACAAAGTTTATATAAGAGCAATTTATATTTTAGAGTTAGTCTAAAATATAAATCTGTACGATTAAATAAATAAATGTTATAAATTAATTGTGTTCTGGTGTTAGCGGTAGAAGACTTTAAATAAATTAAACATTATACATCCATTAGAAATTAAACAAAATACTTTTCTGCTAGTAAAGAAGGTTTATCGGAAAAAACGGACGAATCCTATATGATAAAATTTAAATGGTAATTTGCATGTCGGAAACTTCGATATAAGGATAGCAGATTAAATAATAGCTAATATTTTGGTCCAAGGGCCCCCTTAGAATGAGATAAAGTGAAACCTTAAAGAACATTTATTAAGATAGATGATAAGAAAGAGTAAAGGTCAGTATCCAGGATAGGAAGCAGTATATTTAACAAGTTTATCGAATACACCATTATTGATAAATAAATAGTATTTTTACAGCTTCCCTCCAGTAAACCATCTTAACAAAATTATTTTTTTCTTTTAAACTTTTATTTAAAGTCCAAGTTTCCGCTCCATATGTTATAGATATCTTTACGAATATACTTAACATTCCCTTTTTAGATTAATTATGCTATATAAAATTTATTTTCCGGTACTGTTAAATATCGCCAATGTACTGTAATAGCAATCAAGAACATCCTCAATAAACAATTATCAAATGAATCCTTGCCCCGTCATCTGTGAAGACGGTCGTTTGAATAATTTCATGCCATACATTTTTAATTCCAATTACAAATATCAATTAGTTCATTCATTTTTCACATGTAAGATCTTTAATTGCAATTTATGAGGAATGTCTAATTTATTATCCGCGGAACGTTTACCAAATTGTGAATCAATAGATATTCCTAGTAGATAAACCGGATTGTCGAAGGTATTCGTCGTTTTCTGTTTGCAGGATATGAAATATTATGAAGGAAGGCGTAAAACACTTGCAGTAGTTGGGATTTTTACTGAAGTTTTATGCAATCGTAATATTGGTGATAAAGGAGAGGAAATTGTTTTTTGACGGAAGTTATTAGGTAAAGATTTCCTCAATATTTTTATATATTATATGCACACAGATTTACAAATTTAAAAAATTTTAAAAATGTCCCGAATAAAAATAAAAAATTAAATCTACCAAATCTACTCAATCTAGATTCTGTATCATCTAAGACATTTTCCCTAGAATCGTCATCATCTACTGTTATAACTATTGGTTTAATATGTGCAATTAATCTTCGGTTTTTATAATATGTGAAAAACAATTTCGCTACAATGTTTGGGAAATCTTTTTTATTTCTTTTACATGTGACACCGATTGGCTAATAAACTTGGGACAGCAGTTGTTTCGCCGTTAACTTTCCTTAAGTTGGCTCCAGATTAATTCAATAGGGTTGAAAAAACAGTAATAATTTGGCAATTAACAGTAAACGATTGGCTAATTTGCTATAACATGTAGCATTTTCAATTTCATTGATTCTTTGAAGTATATTGAAGTCCCCTCGTATACGAAATATTAAAATCACCTTATATATTTTTGATAGATCTTAAAATATTTCGTACGTATTTAAACCCAAATATCTTTTCATTTCTTTCTTAGGTCGGCCAAGTTGAAATAAACCATTTTAGAGTTGTTTATTTTACTTCGGCAATTTCTTTTCAAGTTAATGCGTCGCAAAAGGATATGTACGTCGTTTCGTGGTGTCTTGTTATGTCAGCGTTTGTATGTATGCGTTCAATTTTAATAGAATTTCTTCACTCTCGTTGGAGCAGCTTTCAACAGCGGTTCAGCGTTATGTCCAAATTCACGTCGAATTTGTAAAGTGTTCTGTTTTCGTCTTTTATTATGAAGAATATAATGTAGCAGTTTGTTATTGGTTTTGTGGCAGTAAATGCTTCAATTATTAATGTTTTGAGTGAGGATTGGAGGACATCCTCGTTTTGTTTTTCTTTTGTTCCTGCTTTTATCCAAGGCTTTTGGCAGTTTGGAGATGGAGGTTTTCGTGATGCAGAGAGAGTGGAGCCCTCAGTTCCAGGTTCCAGTTATGGTTTCAGAAACTTAAGTGTGATCATGTGAATTAAGGTAATATTTTGTTCAAATTTTAAACTAAAGACAGACATTTTTTTATGAAATAATAATTGCTTTCGTTGCATTTAAAATTGTAAATTTTAGGTTTTGAGTAATGCTGTCAATTTGTGTTTAGTTTTTTTTTTAATTTAATGTTAATTTATGACAGCTCGTTTTAGTATTTTTGATGTTGATTTGTTTTGTTTTGTTTTAAAAGGTTAACCTCCATGCAATTTTGTAAGTTTTGTAGCAATGAAGTTTGTTAATGGATGACACATGTAAGTTTTTGAATTCTGTATTTCTCCATGTAACTGTTTGTGGTGACACATAAATAAAGGTTAAATTTTGTTATCTTAACTTTTTATTTATTTTTTTGAGCCAAACCTTTTTTGATTCTTATTTGAAAAAGATATGTTTTTTATGTTTTAATTTTTTTTCTAATTATTTCCCTAGTTACAACTAGTGGTTGTAATAGGCATAATTAGGCACCTCAAGTGGGGCCCTATATTAAATTCCTTGAGGTGTTTCTTGTTTATTTTTATTTTGTTTATCCCAAGAGCCCTTTATTTCATTTTTTTGTAGTTACCCCATTCCAATGCCCTTATCTTTTACTTATCCACGACCCCAGCTCTCCTACGAAACCCTGAGTGCCGTTCGCACAAGTAGCGATTATTTTGCTTGCCTTATCTCCACCCCTTTAGTTTATTCCCCCAATTTTCTACCCCCTGTACTAATGACCCCTGTGGTAAGCAAAATACCATCGTTACAAAAATGGCGCCCCGACGTGTGGCATCTTTTAGCTTTTGATTCCTTTCTTCCAAGCCATATCTTTTTCAACTCGTCCCTAGTTTTCAGCCATTTTTATGAAACCCCGTCTTCCAGATAGTGCCCCGGTGTCCCACAAACAGTTTGTTTATTGTATTTGTATCAACATATGTATTGTTGTTTTTTCTATGTATTGTTCTTGTATTAACATATGTATTATTGTATATCAACAGATGTATTTGTTGTATATTGACATATGTAATTGAATATTGAATTTTAAGTTATTTACAGTAACAAATTAAGTGTACCGTTATTGTGCCATTTATTTTTGATTGATTTGACATTTCTTACAGAAAAATCGGTTTTTGTAATTTTGTTTTGTCTGGTCATTTTGAGTAAATGTGTTTATTGTTTGAGTGACTTTTCTTTGAGCTGATGAGTATAGTTGTGTTTTGTTGTTTGTCCCTTGTCCTAAGCCATTTTATTGTTTCCTCTAGGCCCTCTCTGACGGCGTTTGTGTTATGCCACGGGCTAGTAGGAGATTGTGAATGTGAGAAGTAGTCCCCTGTGTCCCCTTTTTGTTCCCTAATTAACCAGCTTTGACGGCGTATGTAATGCCACGGGTTAATAGGAGATTGTGTTCCCCTGAGTCCCCTTTTGTGTTTCCTATCTTGTATCTGAATGATGACAAGTGTAATACTCGTGATCGGAGGTGCTGTTTAGTTTTGCCTAGGAGCAGTCTCAATTAGTTTTCAGAACAAGAGCAAGGTTTTTTATGTTGTGTTATTTTGTGTAGCTCACTCAAAAGTCAAGTTGTCAATATTATTAGTATTTTTGTCTCACTCTGTATGTGAAGTTTATCGAGTATGTTGTTTTGTATCCCCCTGTATATGAATTTCATTGAGTCAGTTGTTTGAACCAGTTTTTTGTGTAATTTGCTTTCACCCAAACATTGTTTTAGTATTTTTGTCCCGCCCTGTATGTGAAGTTTGTCTAAGTTTGCTTAGAACGGTATTAACAGTTATACTGTGATTTGCTTTTTATCCAGTTTTTCGTTAAATCAAGTCTATTCCTGTCCCAAGTTAACTGCTACGATTTCCATTTTCTTCTATGTCCAGTTTTCGTAAAATTATGTAGAAATAATCTTCGTCTATTTCCTTGTGAATTAAAAAATACGTATTTGGAATGATGCCATTCCTTATTTGCCGGTATTTAAAATGTGAACGATATCAAGTTTGTTTATTCCATCGTTACAAACAAACTGTTTCTCAAATACATTTGTGTAAAGAAATTCCAACATTTCTTTTTTAATATATATTTCTTCAAAGTACATTTTCATACAAAAAATCCGATATTTGCTTTTTCGTGGATCCAACACTGGAAATTGTTCTAATTTGTTTGCTGTGCTACGTCGCATTAGCCATTACAATGACTTTTGAAGGAAAATTTTGCAACACTTTTTTTTTAAGCCATTCCTTAAACAATTTGAATCTTTAATGTTTTTTGCTGATAGTAAAATATTTCTCATTCAAGCTAGCCATTTTCGGATCCGATATTTAGAATAATTATTCGCTGACCTGTAATAACTGGGTAATTGGGTGCACACTTAATAGAATTGTCTGTCCAACCTTTTTGATCAGAATCGAACCACGTTTCATCCAGATAAATATCGGTCTTCGTTCATCTCTAAATTTAGATATAGCATCCAAGTATTCGTTTCTCCAGATCATAAGGCGAGGGGAATCCATTATTGACGATCGCTTATTAATTTTTTCGTGTAGAAAACCATTCTGATTCAAAAAATTTGATAAAGTTGAAGCACTCCATACTAAGCGTTGTAACTAGGTTCTTTGAATAGAAATTGTTAACTGCTCTGCCAATTACCTCAGCGTATTTTTCATTTACAGCTTTATATGAAGAAATGTCACTCCACTTTTTACTTTGAGGTTGAATTCTATTTGTAATAATTTTCCACACTGTTGAATATGGCATCCTTGTCAATCGAGATATTACCTTGATGAGAAATCTACCGTCTTCTGGATTTGGACTATCTTCTTTTAACGTTTGATAATCATTCCTATAAATTTCTTTATAAACGTGTTTTACACATAACACTAGCTTCATCGATTCCTGACATTTTACTTGACTAGTCGTGAACCTGGCCAATGATCTAAATGCAAGAATACTTTAATGTGCGCATGTCAAACTTAAATACGTTTGTCCCCTTCCGTAATGGTAATGTTTTCTAGATAAATAAATGATACCCAATTATAGCTTAATACCTATTATTAGCATGAGGATTATAATGTGTAAAGATAGAGAATAATAATTACAGGTATATATTATCTTTAACTAACGCATTTGCTATTAATTCATTAATTTTTTTTATTTAAAGATAGGAAGCTTCATTATCGAAAGTTTATTTTGTTTAAAATGATATAAATCAGATAATTTAACACCATAAAATTCACGTAATGAGCTCATTGAACTTGATAATTGTTTGTGATCGTTTATAATTGATTCCAAGCAACCTAATTTCAGATGAGTAAACTAATTCGTCCACAGCAAAAATTTTTTAATACAAGCGATTATGTAGATAATTTAATTTTAATAATTTATTTGCACTAAACATTAACGAGTCAGAGTTCTCGATAAAAAACGTCAGTTTAGTATTGCTACCAGTCACATAAATAATTGATTTCTTATATGTTGACAAAAAATAATTTTGCAAGAATTTGGTATACCAAGAAAATTGATAAAATTGCTGCAAGCCACTATGACTTACACAGAAGCGCAAGTGCTACTCCAAAAATAATTGACAGGTCCCTTCTAGATAACTAAGGGGCTAAAACAGAACTGGCTTCGACTATATTGTTTAATAAGTCTTAATGGATTGTGATGTACGCAGACCATGTAAACTTGATTGGTCGAACCCTAAGAGACACCAAAACTTTATATAGATCTTAAAGAAAATGTGAAAGAAAAAGGCTTGCCGTAAACGTAAATAAAACTTAAGTTTCAATACAAGCAATGCAACAACGAAATTTTTAAAATTTGGCAATAGATGACGCAAATATTGAAATACTAAAACAGATTACAACTGGGCGTACAGATAATTGAGGACGGCAGCGATGACGAGAAAATACGGAAAAGTATAATGGATGCTGGATAAGTATACTTTTTGCTATCTAATTGTTGTTTAGATCCAAAGATATTGATAGGGAAGTAAAATATATAAAACCATCATACAACCAATAGCAACATAAATCATGACGGAAAAATCAATAAACCGTATTAATATTTTTGAAAGAAATACAATGAGAAGGATATTGGAACTCATCTGCGATGAGTGTTATGTATATAGTAAGGTTTAACTAAGAGCTATATCAGTATTAAAAAGTATCCTCTATAGCAAATTATGCAAAAATACCAAGATTGCGGTGAGAAGGTTACTTTTAAAGAATGGATAATAACAGCTAGTAGAACGCTTAGTTTAATTGTGGTGGAACGTTGGCAGTAGGAAGACCAACGAAGATAGACGAAGTGAGAACCGATGCTGGATATTGAGGATAGAATTGAGGATAGATGAGAGCAGTTAAATAAAGGGATGCTTGGAGGCGAATGCTGGGAGAGGCCAGAGCCCGACCTGGACTCTAGCTCCATTGAAGAGAGAGAAAAATTAAAAATTATTTTAGTGAAAAATGGACAGAATTTTCAATTTATCGAGAAAATAATATAATAGTAAAAATAATAAAATGTGATAATTTTTTACCTTTTATAAATAACAAACTTTACAAAAACCAAAAAACAAAAAATAAAGATTATTAAAGGAGATATATATGAAATTTTGTAGCTCATAATTAAGAGGAAAATGGAAGGCCGAAATGGTGTAGGCATACAGCAAGCTTTTTGGCTGAGATACATTCGAGATTGGACCACAAGTCTTTTAAAATATACAAAACCTGAAAATATACAAATCTGTCTATCTGGAATCCATCTATCTATCTATCTCTTCGAAACATCCAATTAAGAATTTCCAATCTAAAATTTCTATATTGGTATTTCCCATAGAATATAATAATTTATAAGTGGTTAATCCAATATATTCTGCTTAGTTTTGTAGTTAACTTATTTGCAGCAAGATTTATTTGTAAAGTGGTATTGGGTAATTATTAAAGTTTTCAGATCATTTTTATCCCCATTTTGATAAAGTAGCAATCTCACTGCTTCGTTCCACTATACAACAATCTTTGCCTCTTGTAATATTTTGTTTGGATGTTGTGGAATCAAATGCGGACATTTATTCAATTTTTAATACATTTATTGTAAATGTAACAATTTTCTTATCAATTATTCATAATATAATAACATGATATTTTGGGCTTCATATCGAAAGCTGTTTTCAAGACATTCGTTTTAAAATATATTTGGAAATAGCAATTATCGAACTATAAAACAAGAAAATATAACTAATTTTGCATTTTAAATATGTTTTCAACTATGAAATTAACCAAGAAAGTTACGATCTCACCAGCAAATAGTGACATGACAGTATAACGAAATTTTATAGAGAAAGTTTCTATTTTAAAGGAAATGTTTGGAATAAGGTAATAAATGCAATATATTTTAGACATTAAGTATACCTACACAATAGTACAGAATAGTAATAGGTTAAAACTTAAATCTTTTTTAATGGCTTTCTCCTAATATATCTCATTGTTGAAAGCGTTAATATCTAATCGATATGCATTATAGCAAATAACTTCAGTGATTTATTTCCGTCAATATTATTATGCACTGTCTTTTAGTATGATGCAAATTGTATGCAGGATATGTTCCAGTGTGTGCCTAATCGGTATACCACACGCATTTTACAATTAGTTTTGCCATTCGTATACAATTTAAGTAATAAAATATGATATATCATTGAACGAAGGTTGACACTTCTTAATTCAACATTTATTTGATTGGTAAAAGCAATATTCAAGATAATCCTCAGAAATGCACATAAAATGTGTTTAGAACTTCTAATAAACCTTTTTCTATAAAAATCCTCTTCTAGATTAAGGGTATCACAGGGCATAAATTGTTAGACGCAACAAAAAAATAAAACAATAGATTATCTATGATACAAAAGTTATATTAGAACTTAACAAATTAAAATGAAATTAAAAAATATCAATCTAGGTAACTAACCGAATCTTGTACTAAACAATGAATTTGTTTAGGTTAACGTCTCAATATCTAGATGTTTTACACATAGGTTATGTTATCTCCGAAAATCACCTCTAGCGGTCGTTGCAAACCCTCAGGACTTCTCATTATATTAGTATCAACTGCATATCTCAACTTGTTTAGTTTTGTAGTGATACATAATACATTATTTAATATAAGGTTGAATATTCTAATAATTAAACTTTGAGGGTATACAAGGCAACTATCGAACACGGTTATTAATTTAATCTTGCCCAAGTACTTTCGATCAATAGATCATCTTCAGGGGATTTCGTCAGTTGTGGCCTATCCGACATAGTAGAATGTCATAAATGTAAAATTTGGACATAACAACACAAAATACAATATGTACACTAAGACAAACAAACACTTTAAAATTTTTAAGGAGAAGCTACATGTTGTATAGAAGCCGGAGACATTCTGTATAGAAGCCGGAGACAGAATGTCTCCGGCTTCTATACAAGCCGGAGACAACATGTAGCTTCTCCTTAAAAATTTTAAAGTGTTTGTTGGTCTTAGTGTATTGTATTTTGTATTGTTATGTCCAAATTTTACATTTATGACATTTTACTATGTCGGATAGGCCACAACTGACGAAATGCCCCTGAAGATGATCTATTGATCGAAAGTACTTGGGCAAGATTAAGTTAATCACCGTGTTCGATAGTTGCCTTGTATACCCTCAAAGTTTAATACATTATTGTCGAACACCACTTCTTATACCAATTTCATCTGTGCTATAGCTTTCCATTTTAACTAAAGCTAATTAATTACCACATAATTTTTTATGAAATGTATGCCTGTTTTATTTGTGCTTCAACTTGTAATATATTTATTAGTTTATCGTATTTTTCGCGATCAAAGGTTTTCTCATAGTTAACAAAACTCATGTATCCCTTATTTTCTTTACAACTATTCTAAAGGGTAAACAGTGCTTTTCCGAGTTCCCAGTCCCGGAAAAGTCAAATTGTTGTTCAGTCACATCGTATTACCATTTTGTATTTTGACGGATAGTATGTTACTTAATACAATATAGTATTAGTAAGTAGTAAACGTTGTCAATGTATGTATTAAAAAAAGGCAGGAAGAGATTACAGTCTTGCCCCACTTCTTGATTAATTTTGATTTTTTTCTGTTCTTTCCCCACCAGTGTTCACCACTATTTTTCAGCCGTGCTCTCTGAAGACATTCACCCTGCTTCAGAGAGCACGTTATGCCGTCAGTCCCCCTGGGCTAGTGTATGCATTGACACTAGCTACTTGAAATACGCTTTAAAATACAAATGGCGCTGAAACTTGTCGGAAAGGATCGCCTTGGCAAAAATGCCATAGGATAATGTTATTATCATTACCACTATTTTTATTTGGTAGTACAAACTTTATATTTCATTTTACATTATGTAGATGGTACCTATTGCCGTTCACTATTTTTCAAATCTTATTTCGTTCGATATTATTAAAAGCTTTTTCTAAATCTGTCATAAATTCCACATGGAAAATAAAATTCCTGTAGTTGGCTGTATATCATAAATCACAAAAGTTTAATTGAGAAATCCTTTATAAAAGGTATAAAGGGTGATTCATTTAGAGGTATTTTTTTCGACAAGAAAAAATCAACGAAAAAAATTAATTTTATTTAAAAATATTTATTATCATTCAAAAGAATCATTCTTTACAATTACTTCTTAATGATATTTTTTTTAATGTTGGCGATGATCAGGATTAAGTTGGTTCATTCTGAAGTTCCAATTCTCGATGACTCGTTCCAGCATTTTGATTGGTATTTCACCAACGACTGGAGTATTTATTTATTTATTTAGCGTATGGCTACATCACCGGTTCATATAAATATAAATATATAAATGATATAAATTACAAACAACAGTAAATATAAAAAAGTATTATTCTACATACAAACATCTAGATTATAAATATACTCGATTGACTCTTTTGTAGCAGCCAGGAAATCTGAAGGGTTGCCATTATAGGATCTAATCGGGCATTCCTCTACCATGTGTTTTACTGTTTGCCTTTCGGCGCCGCAGTCGCAATTTGGTGATTGTATTTTTCCCCATCTAAAAAGTGAGTCGGAACATCTGCCACAGTTCGTCCTTATTCTATTGAGTGTGGTCCAAATTCGTCTCGGTTGGTTCAAGCCCTCAGGTTTGCTTGTAATACATGGCATGTTCCAGTTAGCTGGTGTAGCGTTATTCTCCCATTGTTCTCTCCACCGTTCAGTTACATTAAAGTTTTGATCTACTAGCCTTTTTGCTGTTTTTAGAGGCGGGTGTCTTGAACGGAGCCTATTTATATCTCTGGCGGAAGTTCCGACATGGGAGCGGAGCTCAGGATCAGTATTGATTTTTGTAAATTCTCTGACAAGGGCATGTTCTCGGCGGATGGGTGGTGGAGCTATATGACTCAAAGCTGGTAACCAGTAAGTGGGCGTGGCCTTGATTGGAGTAATATTTGCCTCAAATGCCTCACTTGTATCTGGTTTATTCATGTAGACTTTGGACTTTAGGTAACCGCAAAAGAAAAAGTTTACAGGTGAGATGTCACAGGATCTAGGCGGAAATTCAATGGTCCAAAGCGTGAAATAATTTGTTCACCGAATGTTCTCACGCGCTGTATGACAAGTGGCGCCATCTTGTTGGAACCAAATGTCGCCGAGACCAAAAGCTTCAATTTTAATTTCGGGTACCATAGTCCGTTATCATGGCACGATACCGGTCTCCATTCACAGTAACATTCTGGCCGGCCTCTATTTTAAACAAATATGGACCAACGATTCCACCAGCGCATACACCACACCAAACAGTTGTTTTTCCAGGGTGTAATGGCAACTCTTGAACCTCTTTGGGTTGTTTATCACCCCAAATACGAGAATTTTGTTTAATACCGTACCCGTTAAGCCAAAATGGGCTTCATCTGACAACAAAATTTTTCTCGAAAACAGTGGATCTTCTGAAAGCTTATCAAGAGCCCACTGACTGAAATGGTGACGACTCGGAAGGACAGTCGGCTTTAGCTCTAGCACTAATTAAATTTTGTATGCTTTTAAACCAAGATCCTTACGTAAAATATGTCAAGTTGTTGCATATGACAAGCCAAGCTGTTGAGAACGGCGACGAATCGATTCTTCATTATTTTCGAATACACTATCCGTTACCACCGCTATATTTTCTTCACTACGTGCTGAATGTGGTCTATTTGGTCGCGTGTTATCCAATAATGAAAACTGGGTTTCAAACTTACTAATTGTAAAGCGAATTGTACCTTCGGTAGTCCGAAGCGCACGAAACACATTCTTCACAGAACTCCCATTTTCAAAATTAAAATCAAAGTATTTTCTTCTTCTTCTTTTCTTCATGAAATGTCAAACTATACTAAGCAAAAGTGAAATGTCAGTACCTCTATCACCCTTTATAATTAAAAAGACCGTTTCAGGCTTCATCACAAAAGAACGTTTTGGAACTAACAAGTCGATCATCAGTACATTTACCAGGTAGGCATGAGTCAAGCTACTAAATGTCTGGGCAAAAACCCTTAAAATATTATAAAATTTGTTATTTATTACATCTTTGTTAATAAGTTATTGTGATGTTAAAGTTTTTAACAGATACTCTAAAAAGGCAACCTAAGAGTCCCAATTGGGGGGTTGCTGACTCTGAAACGATGTGTCTGTATGGGATCTGGCTGGCAACTAGAGCCCAACGCATTTAGACAACGCATTTTCCCTGTCTTTATAAACATTTTTAGATATATGAATTTTAAATGCCCTACTTTATATCCAAAAAGATATCTCTGAGTAGTTATTACATCAAATTACCTCCAAATCCATTTGAATGGAGTCTTTAAAAGATTTTCGCCAAAAATTAAAGTTGATTAAATTTTTTTTAATAATTGCCATTTCCTTTAAAAAAAATTGCTAAATGTAATTTTAGATTTGCGCAGGTTACATTAGGTCATAAAGGGGAATAATTATGTGCAATTAAAAATATTAATATGAATGCTTATAGCCATAAGCAACGCCATAGCTTGTAAAAAATTTTATTTTATTTCAGATTTTGTAGACAAAATTTTCTCTAAAATCGATATGTCATCGCATGATATTTAAAAAGTTCAGTATGTAAGAAACTGTTGTATAAATAATGGGTTTCCATTTATTTTACACTCCGTTAGATCTACAAAAAATTTATTTTAGTATATGATTCTTTTTCTGATATTGTTACATGTTCTATATATTTAATCGCCTGCCATACATCAACATAACTACGCAGATTCTCGAACAACCTCGTTAGTGGTTTTATATTAATCTCAATTAATTAATTCTAAAAATTAATCCACGATATTTCTCTCCCGCTGCCGTATGTTACTGTTTAGCGCGACTGTGACATGTGAAGGTCCATTACGAATATCGATAACGGATAGTTTTTCCTATCTGTTCTCTAAAAATAATTAAATAAATTTCTAATTTATTCGTAATTAAGAGTGGGCAGTAAGTTAACGGATGTGTGCTCTCCACTCATCTACACCAGATAAATGACATCCATTTCATCTTGTTTCGATGGTGATTTGTCAAGAAAAGTTCCAGATTTAGCGTAAATTACTTTTGAATACATTTTCATACCTAATGTGATCGGTACTCAGATTGTGAATTGATTTTACATCCCGAATATGTAAATTAATTAGAATTCTATAAAACTTTTCATATACAGTGACTATACGTACATTGTGTACTTACTTGATGGATAAACGTTTGTGATAAAGCGATATTATTACCAGAAATTACCATTTATAAGAACCAGATATAATACTTCACAATTCCTTACCCAGTTTTGTTTTGTATACAATTTTTTGTGAGATCTCCGTAAAATATAATATATTGTTGACAAATCTTAAGGCCTTGAGATGTTTAGTATTAATATAGATCGTAGAACTCATCTAAAAATACTCATAATAACAGTGTTCAGTCAACTTCTGAAAAAGGGAACTTCTTTTGTTTCCAATTTAACAGAATTAGAAAGTTTTCTTTCTCTTTAAGTACTATGTTCACGCCTTAGCCGGAAAGTACGTCTACAACTTCGAGCTCTCTTTTCTTTTATCTTTCCTCCGGTTATTAATTTATAGTAGGAGTTGGTATTTGTCATTTTGTAAGATTGTTACAAAAAATTCAATAATGTTTTTTTTAAGTATATCAAACATCAAATTTCTTATCCAAAGTTGTACGGGTTTTCAGTGCCAATATAGGCTCGTGTTTAGATTATGAAAAGGCTTTCAATTGTAAACAAGCAATTTCAAGCTAGTAAAACTTCTGGATACTCTTGAAAAGGTTGTTCTAGATAATTGTGATTTAAAGTTAATTGTGAACTTGTACTGAAACCAGACTATCCAAATTAAAGTTGATGGCCAGTAATCTAAAGCAGTCAGAATTAGAAGCGATGTTTCGTCAGGGTTGCATAGTATCTTCGCTGTTAGTCAACATTTACAACAAAATAATAGACAATGTAATTTCTAACTACAAAGAAGGTCTGATCGTAAATAATATTAAAAGTAAACAATTTTGGATATGCCGACGATACCTTTTTAAGTACAGATACTTTGGAGAGTTTACAAAAGTTGCTCGATCGAGTTGCATCCAAAAGTTCTGAATTTCGAAAAATTTTTGAATTTCGAAAAAAAATATATATCGTGATTTCGGAAAAGTTTCTGAATATAGGAAAAACACAGTAGTTGATCAAAAAATGTCAGGGGCATATTGCAAGTAAATAGCCAACAAGTAGAATGGGTAAAATCCTAAAAAATACCTAGATTTTCAGCTTATGGCATACTGGGATAATATGGCAGAAGTTCGTGCAAGAATCGAACAGACCAGGGCATCATTTATCAAAATGAAACCACTTTTTTGTAGTCGCTAACTTAGCATGATGCTGCGCACCCGTGTGCTGCGCAGGCTAAAAAACCGTAAGATAATTTGTTATTATTAATTTAATTCTTCAAATGATTGTATCACCTAAACTATTAGAGATATTTAATTTTACCAAAATGAAAATTGTTCCTTTTGAAAAAATGAACAAAATTGCGTTTGGCAAACTTTGATCTGATTATTGGAACCGGAGTTGTAAAAAATTTCGTGAAAACATTGCAAAATAAGCATTACATGGGGATTTTCCTAGTATAAGTCAGCTTTTATACGTTCGATTAACTTTCAAAACCCCTTCATTTTAAAAGTAATTGAGAATTTGGTTATTGAAAAAGGGAATTTGGAAGGGGTTAAACTTTGAAAATCTGGCTAATTGAAGTTATAGAACAACTTAAAACGAACATTTTAAGCTAAGGTAAAAATATAGAACCAGATTTACTAGATATTTATAGATAAATTTTAATATCGCACTCTGAGACGCACGGTCAGCTCGTAATGAATCCAGTTGTACCAGGCCTACGTTAGATCGGTGATACTGTATGCAGTCCCAGTCTGGAGTTCCATAGCAGAGACCAACTGGAGGAAATTAGAAGCAACTGAAACATCATGTTACAGGATCATCGACGGAGTATGATGAAAAGAAAGAATCACGAATACAACCATCAAAGAAAGGCTTCATTACACACCACTGAGGGAGGTGGCCGAGAAAAGGACAATGTACTTCTTCCACCAGGCCACAAGAAGACTCCGTAAGGCCAGGGACATCTTCGAGAAGAACAGAATCCAGAGGATGTATAGACACACCCATAAACTGATCGACCATCTGATCAGGGTCTAGCGGAATGGTTGCCGGAAAACAGCCAAGCAGGGAAGTAGGTACGATGCCGAAATAAGTACCTACAGAAGACGACGAGGATGCCATCCACAGAAGTCCAGGAATCCGAAAGGAAAATTTTCAGCAGCAGGCGGTGCAAAAGCGGGACGTCGGAGAGAAGACATGAAATATTACATTTGAAATGTACATATTATTACGGCAATAAACTTTTTTTTTATTTTTTATTTTTTTTACTACATCGCCAAATCCACCAGCTAATAACGCATAAATGGTTAGAATGAAGGATACCAACACGATGGAGGGAAAACATAATAGTGCCCATCCACAAAAAAGGGGACAGAACAAACACTCAGGACAGGATCTCACTCCTAAACACGGCATATAAAACCCTCTTAAACATCATTCTTAGTAGACTAATCCCTTATGCCGAAAATGTCTTAGGCGAGTATCAAGCCGGTTTTAGGGCAAACAGATCAACAATAGATCTACTATTCACGCTGAGACAACTTCTAGAAAAGACTTCTAGAGACAACTTTTATACACAAAAGACATTTTCAACAAGGTGGAAGGAGCAACAAGTGAAGTAGGTCTGAAGATTAATGAAGAAAAGACGAAATATATGTGTATAAATAGAACGACACGAAGAGAGACATAAGAGAGAAATAAGACAAAATTTGAGGGTCAACACCTTCAATTTCGAAATAGTACAACGTTTTAAGTATCTGGGGGCGTAATTATAGCTAATAACGATGTTACTAAAGAAATAAAAGACAGAATCCAATCTGCAAACCGCTGAGCAAACGAAGCAAACGAAAGCAAACGAAGAAAAGCTCACACGCTTTGAACGAAAAATACTTCGGACCTCACCATGACATCACCACAAACCAGTATAAGTTCGGAACCAATATCGAATTAAAATCATTCTACAACGACGCCGATATTGTCCAAGAAATTAAATCACAGCGACTAAGATGGGTAGGTCACGTGCACAGACTGCATAACGAGAGACTTGTATAACTGGTATGGGAGGAGATTCTTACAGGCAAAAGACAACTCGGACGTCCCAGAATGCGATGGAGAGATAACATCCAAGCAGATCTCCGGAAAATGAACATTCCATTTGACCCTAGGTTGATGGAAGACCGAACAAATTGGAAAAAAGTTGTACAGTCAGCCAAGACCCACACAGGGTTGTAGCGCTACGTGATGATGATGATAACCTTTCATTTCCATAAAATTTATTCTTTTATATATCATATTTTCCGGATTTTTCCTACCTTTTTGTTCCTATCTTGTTCTCATTTGCATATAACGTTTGTTCATTATATATTAATCGCCATATTTTGTTAACAATCCACTTTTAACACGATAAGAACTACAGAAATACATAGAAATAAAAAATACGTTTAGAAGAAATATGTACGAAAAAAACAAAACTATTTATATAAACGTTTAAATTTTTTTTTTTCGAGACAATTCATATTCTAATTGAAACTTCTTTACTGTCCACTCTATATCCACAAGTACGACTCATACAGATTTTACTGTCTGCGTCTGTCAATTTAATTAGATCGGTAAATATAGTAAACAACATTTTTTAAATATATAAGGAGTGTTTCGTACCTAGTCATTGAGGTAACGATGTTTTTGTGACGAGAGCTTTGCATATTTATTAGAACCGAGACTACCTACATATCGAAATCGATGTATAAATCAATTAAATCGTTCAGCAATCAATATCAGATCAGTAAGGTATATAATTTGTGCGATAGAATATTCAAAACATTGAAAATATTTCTTCCTCTTTACACTGCAATTGAAGTAATTATGTATTTATTCTTAAATGTTAATTTAGCAATGGAAAATGACTTGCATAATGTATAATAAATATTGAAGAGTTTGTAAAAAAATACTCTTACTAATATTCATTTACACGAAGAGCCAACCCTACAATAATATTTCAAAGCGAAAATTTTGTCCCAGAGATATATCATATAAAACACTGAAAAAACAATTACTTGGAGTAGGATATTATGGTGTGAAATGTAATTGATTGGTTTGATACATCAGCCACTTTCACATGGCATTTTTGCTGTGTAAGTTTTCTTTAAACATGGATTGATTTACTTGATTTACAATAAAAATATTAATTAATAAATGCCTTTCTATATGAAGGGAAACCAATATACCTTACAATTTAAAATTCCCGTTTCACGGTTGTCAAAAACCATCCGGAATTTTTTCGAGTCACGGAACAGGTACGAATCTGTCATCGCTTATATAATCAAATTAAAAGAATATTTTCTCGAATCGATTAACAGATCTTTGGAGCGTGTTAATTCTATTGACGTTCTGAAAGGAAAAGATAAAGGAATATGATATCAAGCCAAGAAATGTACCGTGATCAAACCATTTTTCTATCGCAAGTTTCTTTAAAAGAGGTCAATAGTTTCGGTTAATGATAAAATACGTCACTAAATAAATTCGAAAATGTTTAAAAGGTTTTAGAAATGATTTATATACATTGACATATATCGCTATATGCTATCGCAATATATCATAAATAAAATAAATCATATAACATATGCCTGCATTATTGTAAACACTCACTAGTTCATTTTGTTTCAATTTTCGAGAAATAACTTGGTGTGGGTTTTGTGCCTTTTCTTTTTTTATATAACTACGTAATGTAAGTTATAGTTGCAAGTAGTTTTTTTGCACAATGTGACGCTGTTATAAAAATTATCCATAGATAAAACGTGAACAACATTGAGCTTCGAATCTATCAAGTGCAGCACTACTTTTGCTGTATGATTTCGTCCCCTAACTGCCGGATCACTAGCTCCACTGTAAACTTACATACCTTGAATCATCCGCGTACATTCCGATGTTTGCCCTTGAGAAACTGACGTAAACCAAGCCTTCCTCTCTATAAGATCATAGATTCGTCGAGGGCCACTTTTCTTTCTGGGTAGTAAAGGTTAGCCATTTTTTTATGAAGTCTAACAGTGGAGATATTTTGACAAGTTTAGACTGGTTATTGTCATTAATATTATTGAAATGTAAGGTATACAATATTAACATAAAGCGGTTTTTGGTCATGTTTTGTCTAAACATTGGAATAGTAAATAAGTGATTTCTCTTTCAATAATCGTTCAGCTGATTTATTTTTATGGTTTCCATATGAAACAGTAAACCAAATTCTACTTTCTTCCAATTTATTTTGTGAAAGAATTTCAACTGAGTATAAATTACTATTTTGAATGATCACTGTAGGATTTTGAACCTCTGAAGACTTCTAGAGTAATTTTAGAATTATCAACAGCTGCAGCTTCTTATGGTACATCCAGATTGACTGTCCCACCGTCTTCCTTATCATAATGTAGATTTTTATCACAGCTTTCATTACCGCTTACATCACTTATATATACTCATATAAATCTTCTAATATTGCTTCTAATAGGAATTCAGCATCTGCTAATGATTAAAGTTTCCCACATACCTCGCTTAGAAGTTGAAGGTTGCTCATAAAGCAGTTTATTGTAGATGCAGTATCACTATAAAATCGGGTGATAGTTTCCGAGTCGTCAATCTTACTTTTATTACTTTACAGCACCCTGTTTTAGCTACATTTACTCTATTGTATGTGCATGAACTTTAAATAATTATTATAAAGTAAACAACTTAATTGAGAATTTTATTTATTTTGTGTTCAGTGCGCATTATTAACTATTATATATCAACATTCGAAAACCAAACACAAATAACATTATTTCGTAGTGTTTCCAAGCCGTCAGCAGATATTGTCGCCAAGTGCCCGGTCAGACTGACCAATGAGCACTCTTGGCGAGCATCACCCCGCCTACCTTACCTATTCCAATTTTGCAATTGATCTTTTGGCTTGTAATTTTAAAAAATGTTATGTATAAATATTAGTTAAATTCCAAGCTCCAAAACATTCAGCCCATCGATGAGAGGCTTTCCTCTCTCAATCAGAACCATCCGAGGCCAAAACTTCAGAGCCCAAAACATTTTGAAAACTACCTGGTTATCCACCGGCAATGAATTCAGAAGAAAACCCAAACCCAAAATCCCTTTCCTTCCCGCAATTTTACTGGCTCTTGTCTGCAATGAGCTCACTGACGAATACATTGACATCCAGGAGTCTTTATTATCGTGGTTGCAATAATTTTTAAATGCTATCTATGCTAAATAGATAGGAAGGGACGCGAAACGCGATTCAACACATTTATTAATCTATCAAATTATAAACATATATATTCACATATCCATAAATTTATTTTTTAGAACAATAAATTCTGAAAAGGACCGTTTAATCAATACCCCTTTCGCCTTTGATTGTCCAGTGCGCTCCTCCGACGACAATTTCAAGAGCAAACCACCAGATAAACCACGAAGCCAGCAAAATAAAAACAACAGCCAACACAAAAAACAACCACGTCCTGAAGAGATGAGAAGCCTAAAACAGGACACCAAAATACCAGAATCAAAGAACCCACTCACAGAAAGAAACAATCAGACAATGAGTAGAAGCCAAAGACAGTTCACCTCGGTCTCTCCTAGCACCCTAAACTCTAGGAAGCCGATCAACGGGGCTCTGCTCCAACTACTTACCTAGACTCTGAGGCTAGTCTTGTATTTTCTTCAAATCTGAGTTTTATTTCTACAATAAGTCTACATTAGTTTTCGTGTAAGAGATTTCTTCTTCTTAGCGTGCCCTATCAAGTCCCCTTGACGTTGGCTATTAACATGGCGAAACTGCCTCTGTTTTGAGCTATTCTAAAGAGTTGCTCAGCTTTCTTTATTCCTGTCCACTCTCTGATATTCTTCAACCAAGAGGCCTGCTTTCTACCAATTCCTCTGCGTCCTTCGATTTTACCCATCATAATAAGTTGAAGAATATTATATCGGTCTCCCCTTACTACGTGTCCAAGATAGGCCATATTTCTACATTTAATGTTATCAAGCAGCTCGCGAGCAGCATTTGCTCTCTCAAGGACTGCCACATTTGTCAGCATAGCCGTCCATGGGATTTTTAGTATACGTCTGTGCAGCCACATTTCAAAGGCCTCCAGACGATTAAGACGACTTGGTAATAATTCAACACACGTCCAGCTCTATATTGAATAAGTGCCTAGGGTGTGTCGTATACTACACACAAATACCCTAGTGCAGAATGTACAGCGAAATAGACAATTTCAGAGGTCTACTCTTGCTAAGACGACAATATTAGTGATTATTCGTGAGAAATCCACTGATATAATCTCCATTTATTGTCACATATACAGAGACCGCACTACGGAGTATAAACGTGAACATTGAAGGCGGAAACTCTATCAAAACTTTAGGCTTTTAAGCTATGGTCATACAGAAGGATCTTGGGACATATAATGAGAAATCAAGGCAAATACGAGCTACTTTAATGGATTTTAAAAGGTAAAATTGAAAGAAAAAGGGCCCCAGGATAAAGAATAATATCTTGGCTTGCTAACCTGAGAGCATGGTATAGAAAGACCTCAACACAGCTATTTCGTATAGCAACCAACAAAGCCATCATAGCCAGAATGATCGCCATTGTTCGGAACAGCCTAACCTAAGAAGAAGCACTAGTCGCATTTCGTCTAGGGTCGTCTGTGCTTGTCGTTATTTTTATTTTTGTTGTATTTATTTTTAGGCCGACGTATTGGGAGCTGTTTTCGAGTTCCTGTATCATAATTTGTAGTTCGTCGAATGTGCTTGCTATAATCACGATGTCGTCAGCGAATCTGAGGTAGTTTAACTTGTTGCCATTAACGTTGATGCCATATGTTGACAAATTTGTAGTTTTAATGACATCTTTTAGGGCTAGATTAAAAAGCTTTGGCGATATTACGTCCTCTTGTTTAACTTTTCTATTAATGTTAATAGGATAAGTATTTTCGTCAAGTTGTACTACCATATTTGCGTTTTCCTATATATTACCTATGTGTTAGTTGCCTATGTCTCGAATTTATTCTACAGTTATAAATAGCTTGTGCTATGCCCCACATCTCGATAATGTCATGAAATAAATAAATTATTTCTCCAAATTTTACTTTAAATGTAATACTAGAATGTTTATACTAAATGTTTAATGTTTCACCCTGTGCTGAGCTAAGATTAATACACGTCGATAATTACTCAACTAGAGAATAAGAAGCGTGTGCTTATCATTAAAGATATTCAACGTTTCAGCTCTTGACGTCACATTACCCAAACATGAGTTAGTAGACACATGCTGGGCTACAATGATTAGCGACTATCCATTTTCGTTCGGTTAATTATCCATCATTATTGTTTGAAAGGTCTACATCGATGCTTTGACGACGTCAAAAGTACGCTTCGGAAAAATAAACGAGTAATTAGCGATGCAGTTGCATTTGTTAATGGATAACCTATTGATAACGGTTCTGAAAGAAACTTACAGTTCAATGAAGTTTTATTCATTTGTATATTCAGTATTGGCGATTTATGAAGAGATCGCAAATATAGCTAACAATGGCAAAATAGTTACAGAACTGACAAATAGAGTACCGAAGATGACTAAAGAAATAAATAACTAATATTTGCAAAAGAAAAAAAGTATTTAATCTAAAAGTACAGTCAGATTGAAATCGAATGGCAAAACTACGAATGATCAGCCTTAATGTTTACTTGATAATAAAAAAGCAAAAAAATTGAAGAAAGGTAACTTAACTTGTATGAATATGAGGTGATAATATACCCAGATAATAATAAGATTAAGTCGATCCAATCATGTATATATAACCGTTTGTATGAGAAAATAAAATGTTTGTTTTTACTATACTCCATACAATTTCATCATATTGCTTGACTTTTAAACCTTCTTTTCTCTTTTACAAATATTTTAAAATCAAAAGTACCAAATCGACACAGTCGTTCTCGTGTATTTGAAAATTTTGATCTAGCAATCTTAATACAAAAATTGTATTAAAAAATATATAAAAACTATTTCATCCTCATTATTATAAGCTATTTTCAACTTAAGTTATGAAATCATCAGGAAATTGGCGATCTAATTACCTGTCAATTTCCTGATTGCTTATTAGATTTGCTATAAACATTTCTGTTGATGTATTTCGATGCATCTTTGTAAATATTTAAGCACTCAATTTCACCAACTGACCTGTGCGTTCGATTTATTAAACATAGAATATTAGTAGGCTGCCCTATTTTAACCTTAATACTCTAACTTCCTCCAATTAATTTTGAGCAAGAACTTTTTGTTCCGATTGGCATGGACTTGTAAGCATGGATGTATAGCACCTTAATCGCTTGTTTGTTACTACACCATACATATACAGATCAGGATAGAGAAAAACCTTTAATGGATTCAGAGCTTTTATGTAACGCAAAACATGAAGATAAAAATTAACAAGCGAGAATTAATATATATTTATTTTAATTAATATATAGGAGAGATACTGAGAAACATACTAGAGCAGTATTCAAAGAAGCTTTAACTTCCCTTAAAAATACTTTCGACTAGTAAAAGCAACAATGCACTCATAAACAGCAACTGTCAGAGTACAAAATAAGCTGAGAACTCTTTAATTGTCAAAGGATTTAAACAAGGAGACATGCTGGTACCGATACTATTCAACCTGACTCTTAAATTATGTGATAAGACAGGTAAATATAGGAACAAGTAATCTCCTAACAAATAAATCAATACAGATTGCCGCCTATGCCGATGACATTAACATTACGTATCGGAGAACAGAAGAGGTGGCAGAAATATATTCACAATTAAAAACAGGGACAGAAGAGACCGGACTAGAAATAAACATTCAAAAGACAAAAAACTAACACAGGCAAGAGCTAGGGGAAACGGATGCAAAGTTAAATTAGAGGACGATATTGAAACTGTAGAAAACTTCACAAATCTGGGAATTACGTTAAACACGCGTGAAACAGAAGAACCAGTTTTTCAATGTGTGTTTTGCTCCAAAAACACACATTGAAGATCAAAAATCAGAGTCTGCAAGACTATTATCAAAGCAATAGTATTTTATGGATCCGAGACATAGGTGATAACAGAAAACGAAAGCTGAAAGTCTTTGAACAAAAAGTCCTGAGGAATAAATTTGCAACTATTAACAAAACCGGAGTATGGAGATCCAGATACAACAGCTCTACCAACTGTTCAAAGAAGCACCAAGCTCAGAATTCGTTAAACTTCAGAGACTTCGATGGGCTGGTCATGTAGTAAGAATGGAAAGCGGAAGATTGTCAAAAAGAGCTTTAGATAATAAAATGCAAGGCGCAAGACCAAAAGGGAGGGTACGGAAGAGGTGAGAGGATGAAAGGTTGTAGGCATAGTTTGGAGGAGACCAAGGCTTGATTTGGGCTGTACCACCATTGGAGATAGAGAGAAAAAGTATTTATTTAAAGGAGGCAGGGTAAGAGCATAGAGAAATCAAAATGAAAGAAAAATGAGAACAATATATAGAACAAGAATAAGATAGAGGATCAGAAAATTTGGTGCACATTCAGAAGGGGCAAGAAACAAATAGAGTAGAAGTCATCTTGTATAAGATTAAAAATCGTATGAAAGTAAAAAAAACAATTAGATATTAAGCAATACAATAAAGGATAGTAAGAAGGAAAAAGATTATGGGATATCTAAATTCAATACTGTGGTCTAAAGGTATAACTCGAGATATATAATAAAACACCTCATCTTGAGCTTAATCTTTAAAAGACCGTCTTCGTGTCCTTAGAAATGGACTTTCAGCAAAGATCTCCCAGAAAATCCAGACTGGAAAAGATACCCAACGAGAAAATATGGGAGTGTCAACAACTTTTACCAGTTGTACCAGTGGTACCAGTTGAAAGAAGTAAAAGACCAAAACAGACATGGTCAGAAGGCGTTCAAAGGGATGAGTTAGGTAACTAGGAACCAGAAGCCGAAATAAACTATAAAAACCGGATAAGAGAAAGGAAAAAATGTGAACTCTAACAATTTTCCCTAAATAGCTAATTTTAACAATAAACGGTAGTCAGTTAACTAAGTGTTATGTGTATTATTTTGTCATTTAATTTAAACTATTCTACTTGTGCTTTGTTAACGATGATATAAATCATATTATAAACTTTCAGATTTTCGAAAAAGAGACCACCTCAGGAAGGCGATCATAGAAATTCCTCGAATTTTAATGAAACAAACGCGAATCGGCGCGCTTCTTTTATTTGGTCGTAAAAGATATTCGCTACGATCTAATTAGTGACATTTTATTAATGTCTTAAAATCAATTATACGTAGCACCGGTCATTATATCAAGAGATCCTTAAAAGGAAAACGTTCATTTCGTTCTAATCGATATTGGGACGGTATCGAGAAACCTTTTGGAATATATTTACGACGTGACCGGTTGGGATAATGTTAACTACCAATTTTAGTCATAAGAAAATTACCTTTTACTATCGAGAGGTTTTATTATGAATGTTTTTAATAAATGTCGATCTTTTAAAAACAACTAAACTTTAATTTTTAACAAAGGAGTAAAATACGTCAACTTCCCTTGTTATAATATTTACAATCTGGAAGCACAAGCTGGAATTTCTTATCTTTTATGGACGGGCCAACTACATTATATTTTCTACAAGGAAAACAATTCCTGTAGCTGGCTGTATACCACGTATCACAAAAAAGAGGTTAGTCTTCGTAAATGGGTATATTTATTTAAAAACCCTTAAAAGGGCTACATCAGACAAACAAACGTTTTCGGACTAAACAGTCCATCATCAGGTTTAAATTTTAAAATTGCTAGGTTATAATGCCTGAGCCACCAAAATACCTGGGTAAAAACCCTTTAAATTACATATAGTTGTAAAAAATTATACATCATGTTGTAACTGAACAGTTACCAGCTGTTCTCCGTGTGAAGAGGTTTACTCTCCGGCTCTGGAACTCACTTCAGCCATGTATGTTACCTGAAATCATATTTAATTTAATACTGAACATCACAGTTTTTTTACAAAGACTTATTCATGAAATAAATATGAAACAGATGAGTCGGAATTGTTGGGTAATTATTTTTGCAACAACTTTTGAATGAAGAAATATATCTATATTTATTAGAGAACACAGTTAATCCCATTTTGACAGATATAATCGAAATTAATAACAGGTACTAAGAAGATAATTTAGTTTTCTAATAAGATAGTGGACCTACGCATTGAAACACAAATGTAAGGCGATACCTTAATGAAAAGTTTTCTAGGCAGTGAACTAAATAAAAAGGTTTTATTGAATGGCCATCAAGATCACCCGATTTAACTCCTCTGAACTTCTTCCTATAGCCTTAGTTAAAAGACAAAATTTCTAAAACCATTTCTGCTTCATTGAAAAGCGTTAATAGTGCATGAATGTGGTCTAATAAGCCCTGCAATGATTCAATATGTTGGTCGTAAGTTAGAACATCGACTTCATAATTGTATGGACGTTGTTGAATATAATTTAAAATATTAAAGCTGATGAGTAAGTAGTTTTGAATTGTAAATTTAATAATTTGAATAAAGTTTCCCATTAATGTTGAAAATTTTGTTTTAATGTAGTTTTTGACGTGCCGGGAACAATTTGAAATTGAAACTAGCAAAACATAGGCTTTGCGTGTAGTTTTTAGGAGGTGTAATATTTCCTTCAATAAAATGATGCTTTTTCACAAGTATATTACAGTATGGAAAAAATCATAGATGCGTGAATTTTCCAGTGATCATCTTAACCATATTTATTCACACAATCCCTTTATTATAACTTTGGTCTATCTCTTCATCTATTCCTTCTAGGCTTCGTCAAGACAATACGTCTAGCAAGCTAGATATAGTTTGTATAGATATAACTCCGGCTTACTGCAAGCATCTAATTTTTATTGCAAGAATTATTTATTTGGCTTATATATTTCTTTGTACTTATGGTATAGCTCAAAATTATATCAATGAAACCTGGTTCCGTTCTTGTTTATTGGGCCTAGTATATTTCTGAATGCTTTTCTGTCAAATCATAAAAGTATTTTTGTTTCTGTTTTTATGTATTATTTGGTGTCAATAATATATGCACTTTTCAAATTTTATTTCCAGTGTCTTTATGCTTAATACGATTTAGATAAAAGTACTTAAATAGTATTCCAGTGTTTCCTTAAACGAACTGCTAAGATGTTCTGGTCGACTGAACAATTGTTTTTAAATCCAAGAATTCTGAGATTCCATATATGCCTCGCTTTATCATTAAATTATAATCTTCCTATTATATGTACGTTGAATTGTTAACAATAACAGTGAAAGCATGTAAATCCTACGGACTTAATTATGGTAAATATAACTATATTTTCACTTTTCTTTCAAATACGCAAGTTCATGGGAATTATGAAGGATGTTATTAAATTATCCGTTAGAAGTTGCTAAGCCGTCATCAAGCCAGTACGCGCATTTAAAAAGAAATTGTTTATAAATAGCTGCATTTAACTATTTATTATTGGATAAATTAAATTATACATGTGCAGGTTATTGACATTTATTCACAGCTGAATGTATCTTGTATTATCTTATTCGAGTCTTGTTTCTTGATGATTTTTTAAAGGTTTTATTAAGTGGTCTTTTGAATTTGGATCATACTCTTTAAATAACCGAATTTAGGTCATTGCTTTAATAGGTCTTAAGATAACTTTATTAAAGTTCAGTTAATTAAAGTTCTTATTAAAGTCGATAAACAAAAAGCTTTATCGTAAGATTTCATGACAAACATAACATAAATATTTCTCCTCTAAAAAATTTATTATTCATCATCATCATTATCATTATCGTCATCATTAGTGGTGCTAAAAACCTAGTTGAGCTTTAATCTTCACCAGTCGATTATGTTCATCTCCAGACGTTGCCGGTTTGCTGTGCCGATCCTCCTCGTGTTCTCGTCCACACCGTCCATACATCTCAGTCTTGGTCTACCTCTAATTTTATGTCCTACTAACTGGTGCCATTAATAGGGTATGTCTTGGTGGGTAATTTTCATTTGCTCCTATCTATTAAAGATATTACATCTACCATTTACTTTTTTATACTTCTCGGACAGTTGGAAATGTAATATTCACCCATCTATAATTAGTTTCACTGTATAGTGAAGCTATCTGTGAACAAGCACTCGAGGAAGAAGATCTTGGTCTGATAATAAATGGTGAGACGATCAACAATATAAGGTATGCTGACGATACAGTTCTTCTACCGGGAACGCTAGTAGAACTACAACATCTCATTCAAAGTCTCAATATATACTGTAATAGTTACGGCTTGAAAATTAATTTGAAAAAAACTAAATTTATGGTAATCACGAAATCAAAGAACATAAGAGCTAATCTTGTAATAGACAATACAACGATTGAGCGTGTGCCCTGTTATAAATATCTAGGTGCTTGGATCACAGATGATACTGATCAAACAAAAGAGATTAGATGTAGAATAGAAATCGCTAGATCAGTCTTTAATAGAATGCGCAAACTCTTTTGCAATCGTGATATCAATATAAAGTTACGAATACGAATGCTGCGGTGTTATATCTTTTCTACCCTGTTATATGGAGTTGAGGCTTGGACACTAAAACAGTTGACCATAAAAAACATCGAAGATTTCGAGATGTGGTGCTATAGGCGCATTCTCAGAATATCATGGATGGACCGCGTCACTAACACGCAAGTACTCCAAACTTTAGACAAAAGATGCGAAATTCTAAATGAGATAAAAACTAGAAAGATGGAATACTTGGGGCACATTGTGAAAGGTGAAAAGTACGAACTTTTAAGAAACATCATGCAGGGCAAAATTAAGGGCAAAAGAAGTGTGGGAAGAAGAAAAATATCGTGGCTTCGTAATCTACGTGAATGGTTCGGGTGTAGTTCGATTGAACTTTTTAGGCGCGCTGCTAACAAAGTCGCAGTGGCCATGATGATTTCCAATCTCCGCTAGGAGTGGCACGAGAAGAAGAAGAAGAAATTAGTTACTAGAAGAAATACTATTAACTTTCTCAGTATAGTGTACCGTTTAGGTTAAAGCTTTCATTACTAATCCACAATAGTCTCAAATTCGTGAAATATACTGTACTAAGCCAATTGGCAGATTATAGACCGATTGGTGTAGAATAAACCGAAAAAAATATCCAACAAGTGCATCAAGCCCTCATCAGTATCAAGATACTTGTGAGAAATGGCAAAACTTTCTCATGTCCTTATATACAAATGTGGACGCTTGATAGTGTAATAAGAAAACAAATTGATGCATTTGAAATGCACATTTGTACTCATAATAATAGTTTCTCCTGCACAAAAGAAAAGAATAACGTAGGGATTTATAGGAAAATGGGATAAAATAAGAAAATTTATTTTACAAACAAGGAATGGAATTTGCAGTATTATGGTTATATTAAAAAATCAAGCGATATAATTATAATACAAAAAAAAATCGAAGGGAAAAAGTCAGTCGAAGAAATGACAGCAAATGGATCACCAATTCCCGTAGTGAGATATGATAAGAAGAGGAAATTAATGTGGAAAATGCAGTAGAATCGTAGTATTTTCATGGGAGAATTTTTAAAGAAAAATTTATATTCTCTTATCATTATTTTTGGTAATAAGTAATTAATTTAGATTTCCAGATTGTCTGCTAAAATTATCTTCATAATATTTTTCGCATTTTTATAAAATTCATTATAATTCCATTGATCCAGAAAGCATAAAATCCCTTATTGAACGTTTCTGACCCGTCTACATTACTCATACGAAACCATTCCTTAGCTTGTCACATTAATCTTGACAGAACTTATTAATATCTACACTTAGTTAATATATTTTCATGTTAATCGCATCATTTATGCCATATTTTTCAATTAGCAGCCTGACCCGCACGTCTAGAACTTGAACTTTGAAGAAGATGATGGGAACGAGCGAGATATTGACCATTGGGCTGAAGCATCCGGCAGTTTTTCGCTTAAGCTGAACTCGAAGCATGCGGAAATTTTTAAATTTTTGAAATAACATAAAATAATACTATTATTGATTATATAGTATTAATTTTTATTATTCGTAATTATTTTAAAGGGTAGTTGTGGCGCTAAGCAGGCAAGTTGTGGAGTTATTTTTTCGTCACTTATTTCACAACAGGCACATTTTTGCAAGATAAAAAACAAAAACTAAAGTAATATATAAAAAAAATATTCATTGAATATCGCTTTGACTCTCATAACTCTTGTCGTTTCTTTAAGTAGACATTTAAAAATGTTCACAGGAAGTGTGAACTTTTGTTCTAGATTTATGTTGCATTTAGTTAGCTTGATTATTTTGATATTAATAACAAAGAAACAGCGTCTTAAATTTTTTAAATAATACTCAGTGAAATTATGATTAATTTAATCCATAAATCAATAAATCAATAATCCATAAATTATGGATTAAATCAATATGAAGCGTAAGTATAATAGAAAATTAGGACTATTAATATTTTTATGAAATACATATATATGATTTCATATGGACACAATATCTAGAACAGCGTCTTAAATTTTTTAAATAATACTCAATGAAATTATGATTAATTTAATCCATAAATCAATAAATCAATAATCCATAAATTATGGATTAAATCAATATGAAGCGTAAGTATAATAGAAAATTGGGACTATTAATATTTTTATGAAATACATATATATGATTTCATATGGACACAATATCTAGTTCTTTTCAATAACTTTTAGTATCAAGAAGAGAACTAAGTGTATCAAGAATACATTAAATATAATATTTTCTCTTATTCTGCATGGACAGAACACTGCCAAATACAGGACAATCCACATTGTTTAAGAAAATCCATATTCATTCTACCGATTCCTACCTCTATTCCAGAAAAAATCATGTAGATGTGGAAATCCAAAATTAATCCAAGAAAAAACTGAAAGGAAGGTTAATTATTATCTCGTGTCTGGAACCTAGATAGAAAGATCAATGAGGTGGTTTTAGTGAAGTGGAACTAGAATACATTTCTAGATTTTTATCATTTAGCCTTCTGTGTCCAAAGTTGAATGTAGGTATCATCTAAATTCTATTGACGTCGTCGGTTCATCGTACTGATTGTCTACCTTTGCTTCTTCTGTCTGCCAGTGATTTCCTCACTGTCATTTTCTGGGATCCACTGCACGTCATTCATTTTGGCCACAATACCGCCCAAGTTTCACTTCAGTCATGCTATGCACTCTATGACATCTGTGACGCCTGTTCTTCTTCTTAGTTCTTCGTTTCAAATCCTGTCCCTAAGAGTGAGTCCAGTAACGACATATTGCATCTGCTTCTCTAGCCTGATCCTTTTTAAATGGTCTAATTACTTCGAGACCAAACCTGCCATATAGCTCTTTGCCGGTGACTTTTTTTGCCTAAGACAAAGAACCTCTCATCTGACAGACTATTACACTGACACAAAATATGCTCTGCAGTTTCTTGGTCTAGGTGACAGAATCTGTATAGGTCATCATCTGCCAATCCCATCAGCTTCAAGTCTTTACTTATTGAAATTTTGATGAGTCTTCTATAATGCACTGTTTTGCCTGTCTTTGTCCTAGTGAATTCCTCCACCATTACAAAGATTTGTGAGCTACCCACTTTTCTGAACCCGTTCTTTTTACTGCCCCTTGTAACGCTGCAGAAGGATTACAGTCCAACGAGTGGCATTGATAAGCTTTGTTTGGCCATTTCATCTAGTTTTTTGTTTCCCTTATGACCCCCGTGCCCAGTACCCAGGCCCAGTATCCAGTCTACCGCGACCTCTACAGAATTGTGTGTCTTAAGCACTGCCTGGCTCTCTGTGAAAATGGCAATTAAATGGTACGTTCAATTCCGATCTTTTTATTTTTTCCACGTAGTGATGAATGTAAAATTGAGACATCCTTAGATTGACACTCTAGGAACCCTCCGACGTTTTTGAGCCATCAGTGTATCAGGTAACTTTCTTCTAGTTTTTCGTGCCTGGTATCCTGGAACCTAGATTTGTACTATCTGTCTGAATACACAGAAGTCGTCACCATTCCTTGCTAAGGAATGTATGTTATTTTACAGCAAGCACTCAATTCATAAGTGTACACTACTGAGAATGGCACTAAATATACACATTTTGCTTAAATGTTGGAAATGCTATTTAGAAAAGATTGTCTCTTACTATTTCCTTACAAGAAGCATGCAATATATACCTACTAAAAATTTTATTTTCATTTTTTTTAAACACCTTTGTTGACTCATAAAGCGAAAAGGATCAACGATTACAGATATGGCGGAAAAATCTTTTTGCTTAAAACCAAAACTTTTGGATTTGGACAGCAATTGGCATATTTTAATAACTTATACCTTTAGTAAATACTTCTACTTTTTCAATCAACTGGTGAGCCATACGAAATATAACGCTAGAAACTATTGTTTGTTTAATATAGGAACAAATTTGAGGTTACATGCCTAAGTATAAAAAAGAACAGAGCAACATTTTAGACGAAACTATATAAGATGCAAGCCACTATAAGTTTGGTTGAAGTATATATTCCAGTCCAATATATTTATAGAGTTACAAAATGTTAAATGAAAAGTTGTTATTGTTGACTATTTCGATAAAAAATAAATCTGTTGCAACCTTGAAAAATTTTAAGTTGCCTGAATAAAAATAAAAAAGTTGTTCATAACATTGTTAATTGCAGTTTCTAATGAATAATTCGAATAATCTTAGTAATAATAATTTAATTTTAATTAACAAAACCTCGATATGGTTTAAAAAAAATAGTCGAATGCTATTAGCTAAATATCTTTAGAGTCACTGTTTTGGGCAAGTGCAGTTGTTTAAATAATCACCCTTCGAGATAAAAAAAATTGAATAACTTAAAAACTATTTGGTCGATCTAGCTGAGATTTAGACTTCAGTACCTTATTAATAGCCACAATTTTAAGTTATATTACATATCATTATTTAAAAAACAAATTTATTAACATTTATAAAGTACTGCAAAAATTAGGGTTTTTTGCATTTATCTAGGTGAATTGTTTATTTATTTTAATATAAAAACTTACAACTACAACTTTTACATAATTCATGTTTCTCCAAAATGTATAAGAAACATTGTAACATTAACACACACGTCACATTATAAACGTCATATACTTAATATTGTTCTGAAGCTATTTTCTTGTGGCCTTTTAAATTAATTACTATTTCACTGGGAATAAACCACAAGTAAAGGTTAAAATACGTTTATTAACGTTTCAATTTCCACTTCGGAAATCGTTCTCAAACTACAAACAGTAAATTTACTGTTTGTATTTTGAGAACGATTTCCGAAGTGGAAATTGAAACGTCAATAAACGTATTTTAACCTTTAATTGTGGCTTATTCCCAGTTAAATAGTAATTAAGTCATATTCTTCTTTAAATATTTTATTTCAATATATTTTGATTTTATTCAACTATTAACTTTTTCTTTGATTTTACTATTTTTATTCAAATAATAGTTGGCGCTGAACAACTCTTTGATCCACCATATTTACTAAATATTCCGTCATAATCTAAATTTCAATTTTAATTTTCACTTAATATTCGAATTATCTGTATTCAGATCAAAGTGTGTTCTATGCGATAAAAACATATATAAATTCCTACGATGTCAACTTCATTGGACAAAGATTATCTGTCAGTTGGCAACTCTGCTCTGCCATATCAGTTCTATATAATGTAAAGGGGAGATTAGTTTTTATAATGTCTTTTGTCTACTTAAGCTGGATGATCAGTTCAAAAATCATTTATATCTTTTCCTGGGGTAAGTAATTTCATATTTACAGTTTTTTATAATTTACAATTTTTTATATCTGTCTTTTTATATTTGCATATTTGACTTTTTATACATAACCTCCTTCATGAAAATAATTACAATTTTAAATAGGAAATAGCAATATTCATATGGCAGGAAAATATTTTATAACATTTGTAGTAGCTAACTCAAGATTTATTATTTTAGTTTTTTGTCCTAAAATAAGTTTTTCCTGTTACCCCTTGTTGGGTCTTCTTCTTCAAGTGCCATCTCTGCGGCGGAGGTCGGCAATCATCATAGCTATTCGGACTTTTGAGACGGCTGCTCTGAAAAGTTTATTTGATGTACATGTCATCTCAGGTTCGCAGCCATGTTTTTCTTTCCTTGGATCTTTCCCTGCATAATCAGTTGGAGCAAAGTGTACTTCTCTCCATGTGTAATATGTCCGAGATATTCTAATTTTCTTGTTTTTATTGTATATAAAATTTCTATTTCTTTATTTATTCTTGTTAGGTGGAACTTTCTAAAAACATCGTGGTACAACCACACATCTTCTTCTTCTTCTCCTTCTTCAGCCCGTGTTCGTCCACTGCTGGACATAGGCCTCTTCCATTTGCTTCCATCGATTTCTACTTTTGGCAATTCTCATCCACTGCTTGCCCGCGACTTGTTTGATATTGTCTGTCCACCTCTTCTGCGGTCTGCCTACTCCTCGCCTGTTCTCTCTTGGTCTCCAGTTTGTTAATCTTTGTGTCCATTTTTCGGGATTATCTCGGGCAACGTATCCGACCCATTACCACTTGAGCCTTGCAATACGTTCTGAGACATCAGTGAATTTTGTTCTTTCACGAATGACGTTATTTCGAATCCTGTCTCTCAAACTAATCCCTAGCATGGCCCTGGGTTGTACTGAGCTGCTCTAAGGTTTTCTTTGTGAAGGCCGTGGTCTCCAGTCCATATGTAGTTACAGGCAAGATACATTTGTCATAAACTCTACGTTTTAGACACATTGGTATATCTTTATTCTTCAAAAGAAGGCTTAATTTGCCGAAAGCTCCCCAAGACAGTTGTATGCGTCTTTTTATTTCGGCTATTTGATTTTCTTAGCCGATTTTAATGGTATGTCCAAGATATATATAGTGGTCTACATTTTCAAGACTGACGTTGTCAATAACAAGATTAGTTTGTAAATTACTCATTATTTTTGTTTTCTGAAGGTTCATTTTGAGACCTATTTTATTTGACTGCTGGTTTAATTCCTTCAACATTTGCTCCAGTTCCTTGATATCTGTACTAAATAATACTATGTCATCCGCAAACCTCAAATGACTCAAACGTACACCATCAATGTTTAGACCTTTTTCTTCCCAGTCAAGCTGTTTGAATACATTTTCCAATGCTAAGGTAAAAAGCTTTGGTGAAATAGTATCACCTTGTCTAATACCTTTATCAAGGCGCATTTTTTCAGTTTTTTCGTCTTCATTGATTTTGATGTGGAATGTGGCCTGTTCATAAATGTTTTTATTGAGTGTAGTGTACCGTGAGTCTATTCGAGTATCCTTCAGGGCTGACAAAAAGGACCAAGTCTCAATACTATCGAAAGCCTTGTGAAAGTCGATAAATGCCATATGTAAAGGTACATTATATTCTGTGGTTTTTTCTACTAGTGTTTTGATGGTTTGTAAGTGATCATTAGCACCAAACCCTTTTCTAAATCCCGCCTGTTCAACCGGTTGATATAAATCAAGTTTTTGTGTTATGCGGTTGGTTATTATTCTTGTTAACAATTTGTATAAGTGTGACAACAAACTTATAGGTCTGTAGTTTTCAATATTAGTAGTGTCTCCTTTCTTGTGTAAAAGTATTATTTCGGCGTTTTCCCATAGGCTGGGTATTCTTTTTTCTGTTAGACACTTATTCAGTAAGACTTCCACAACTTCTACAACGATGTTGCCGCCCATTTTTAACATTTCAGACGTTATACGATCCTCGCCAGGAGCTTTTTTGTTTTTCATTTGCTGAAAGACATGTCTAATTTCCGAAGAGGTTATTTTAGGGAGGGTTTCCGAGCCGACGTTTAGAATTGTTCTGTGGTCTGTTTCGGGGTTCTGTATAGTAGACGTATAAAGATTCTTATAGAACGTTTGTATTTCCTTGATTATTTGAGTTTTTTCGGTCACCGTATTCCCCTGTTGATTTTTGATTTTAGTTATATTTGATTTTCCTTTAGTTAAATTTGATTTCAATACTCTCATGTTTCTATTGTTTTCGATGGTTTGCAATATTTGTTTTGTTTTATAAGCCCGCAAGTCTGACCTTATGCTCTTTTTAACTTTATTGTTGATAGCTTTATACTCTGGTAATTCTTTCGATGTTCTTCTTCTTTCTTCCATTAAATTAAGTGTTGTTTGTTTCAGTTTCGTTTTTCTGGGATTTTTATTTTTATCACAAATCTTTTTTGCAGTTGATGTTATGTCGTTCGTTAATTTTTGTGTTATTTCATTTATATCTTTTGTGTTGAATACTGGTAGAGGTCCTAGTTTCTTTTTTAGTTCACTTTGATAGTCCTCTTGATTCATTTCGAGTGCTTCTATGTTTGGCAATTTATCCTGTGTTAATAATTTTAAACAACCACACATAGGAATAATAAATTCAGCAGATACGCAGAACTTGATAGCTGCTAGGAACCACCACGGGCTCGACCTCGACATCACCACCAACCTAAGCTACTCATTCAGCTACAATCCATCCAGTCAATATCAGAAGCCATGAGCAAGTTATCCTGAGAACCCATAAGTATCATTACTATAGACCATAAGTACCAAAGCTATAGACAAGATTTACTCTGTTTTTTTTTAATTTAATTTTTATTCAATTTCAATTTTATATTTTTTTCTATATAATAAATATAATTAGTTAATTTTTTAGTTTATTTGTCCCAGCCAAACTCATTTTTCACATTCACTTTAAAAATCAGACGTTTCACACCTGAGAGCTAGACAAGGTCTAACAATTGGCTCTCAAAGAAGCTCCCACTGCTTCTGTTGGGTCGTGAGGTTACAATGTTTTATAGCGAAAAAATGTATTTTTACTTTTTGTGATTGTTTAAAAAAATAAAACAAAATCAGCTGTACTTCTTCAGGGATTTATAATCAGAATCAGCTACCGTTCATATATCTTTTCGAACCGTGAAAAACGTGTATAAGATTTTTTCGGCTGGTTTTTTTCTTTACTGATCTAATTTGAAAATATTAAATTGTAGCCACATCTTTCTTTTTAATTAACAACATAAGGGCATTCATAAAAAATTAGGTAGAGCACCTAAAATCAGATATACCTTAATAACAATTTTTTTAAATCATAACAAGTTACTAGTAGAACGTAATTGCAGACAAAGTTTATCGTAATTTGTTTTAATTTCTACATAATTACTAACATAATATCAAACGTAAGTAATACGCTGCTTTCGTTAATTTCCATAAACTTCTTTATCTTAATTTTTACCGGTCGGTCGTTACAGTTAGCGCGTGATTTATTACCATGACCCAATTTTAAAAGATCAGGGCTGCTCATTTGAAGATGAAAAATGCCCCATAAACCCATTTGTACTGGGCGTTCAGCCAACCGTGGACACGAATCGACTACCCGCTATGTTCTACACTGGAAGTCACGATCGTTTCTAATTAATTTCTCTTTGACCAGGTGCAGACCTCCCCCCGAGATGCAGCGAACGAAGAAAAATTTTGATTTAAAAAAATATTATGAAATTAAAGATGCTGAAAATATATTGTTTAAAAATGTTTAATATTTAATATGTCATACAGCCGAATTTTTATACATTAAAGTGTAATTAGGAAAGTCGATAACGCATTTGGATAGAGGCAAAGGGAATGAAGATGTTTACATGTGATAAGTAATATGCTTAAATATAACGATCATATTGCTTCTAACATTTTCGTAGCATGTATCCCCGGCTTAAACACTCAAAACACTTTTTATCAAAATTCACGTCATTGATTTTTATCGATTTTGTTTAGAACTAATATAAAATATAGTAATTATAGTTCAAATGTCCATCAAAAATCCTCACACAATATGTAAAAAGTTAATTTATATTTCACTTGAGTTACCTCTTCCACCTACTTATATTCGCAAAACCGAAAAAAATAAGCTCAATTTTGACCATTTTTTATCGCAACCTACTTCCTTCTTCTCTTCACACTTTGGTTTTCTAAGCGTAAGTATTATCAGATGGATGAATTAACATAGCAATTGCTTTGATTCGATCGAATTGGAGTCCACGGCCAATGACCTTGCTCCAATTCCTTGCCGTTTTCATAAATGATGTGCCTCGGGCAAATAGAACGAAGTGTGCTTGGTATTTTTTCTACTACCTCTTCATCTCGTGGCGTAGAGGTGGGAGCTTATGTTACTAGAAGTAACGGTCGTTCGGAATGACAAAATAACATCACAGTACAAGTGAAAAAAAACGATATATGAGGAAAATATTACAAAATTAATTAATAAAGTAATAAATAAAATAATTATACAATAATTATAAATACAATATCTATAATTATAAATATAAATCTTCAACTTCAGAATAATAAAGTGTAATAATTAATAAATCTTTGAACTCTGTATATACAACAAGGTATTTCGGATGTGATAGATGAGAAATATCATGATTGCTGGAATGTGAAGTATGAGATTTGTCCTATACTAAAGTACAGGGCAAATTCTTCATATTTATGAGAAGTAAGAATTTAAGTTAAATACTGCCACGTATGTAATTAAAGGTAAGATAATTTGACGAGTTTATTAAGCTTGTTTGTGTATTTAAGTTTTCCAGTTCGCATTTGGAGATTAGTAGCACTTATTAGCAATTATCATGCGTTTGTTTTTGTTCTGTTATTTTTGTAATGATCCTTGTGTCCTGCCGAATAAACCTTCTAAACCGTTTCGGAAGTTTAGATTATTAGTGGCCACATTTGCATCAATATTATCTGCATTTAAGTATGTGTGTAGTATATCAATCTAATTAGTCAAGACAGTTCATCTTTGATCGTAGGCCTCTCGTTATTTCCTATCTATCTACATTCTGAGCTATCTACATTAATCTCGGTAAAGTATGTTCTTTTATGGCATGTGGCTATCTAAGTTGTCGTCTTCTTTTGTTATTTATAATTTCATGATCTAAAATGTAGAATAAATTATTTTGATGCATCTATCGTCTTGCTATCTAAGAATAGGCCCAGCGAATATCCGATGTTTTCCTTAGTAAACGTTTATGTAAAAACATGTAACACTGATTTTAGATATTTATTTTTAGATGCTAGAAACAATTTTTCTTCTTTAAAGAAAGTTATTTGGACAACTGTTTAATTTAAAAAAAGAAAAATATCTATCCAAATCAGTGTGTACATATTTTTTAATAGAACTCTCGTACATGGATGTTTACGAGCACAACATAAGATATTTCTGAGAGATATTCTGAGACAGAATGTCGGTAAAAGCATAAAAATATTTCTGCACGATCTAGTCTTCTTGTGTTAACTTTCTCAGTCTGTTTTTCTTTACCCAGTTTTGTAACTTAGTAAGTATATCTATTTAGTTACTTGTTCTGTGATAGTTTGTTGTATTAATTTTAAATTCTTCTTCTTAGTTTGTCATGGTTTTAATTTCATTATAGTTGATCATCTTTAGTCCTGTTGTTATTGATTTGTTGTGAAAATATATAATGCAAGTACAACGGCATCAGCATATATATATATATATATATATATATATATATATATATATATATATATATATATATATATATATATATATATATATATAGAGAGAGAGAGAGAGAGAGAGAGAGAGAGAGCTATATGTGTTGCCTATTATCAAGGTAATTACAGTCTTGCTTTTTAAAAATAATTTCGAGTGCTTGATTAAACAATCTGGTGATACGGTATCTGTCTATCTAACTTTCCTAATAGGCTCAGTTTGTTTCATGAGTTTGATCGATGTTGTTGCCTATTTATATGTGCGTTACTGCTTCAATTTGATTTAACTTTCGTTTACGTGTAGGCCTAATGGCTAATACATTAAATATGGTTCTTCTGCTGTCTAAACTCGGGTCTAAAATTTGCTTTTTTAAGGTTATTTTAAAGCGTTGATATCCCAGCGCGTAGATGTGACTTGTGCGCATAGATTTCTCATGCGATTCAGTTTTTTGGGGCTTCTACCTAATCCATAGAAATACATAGGTTCCGTTTTATAATTCTGTCATACATACTACTTAGTTTTACTATTAAAATTGAAAGTCACGTTGTATCAATCGATGTTTGATGAAAAATTTCATGTTAAGAAAAAATATAGTTTATGATTAAATTGCCTAGACTGAAACTTGTCTTATATTCTTCTCAGATTCTTCAGTGTAGGAGTTAATTCTTTTATAATAAATATTTGGCAATTTAAAAATTAATATCACGTTAGTATAAATTACTGTAAATTAAATTAAACCAAAATATTAACAAGAAATTCTCAGAGAAAAGAAAAGCCGTTGACTACCTACGTAACTATTGTTACACTTTCTCTTAGTTATAATTCCTTCGTTTTTATCTCTATTTCTGATTCAGTTTTGGTATTCTTCGTTTTTATTTTTCGTTTAGGTGGCTGCCAATCCAATGTTATCTTCAGAACGCGATAGTCTGTCATTCTCTGTACATGTCCGTACCAAATAAGTAGTGTTTGCTGTATTTCTTCGATGCTGGTGGTTGTTCTGTCCATGATTTATGTTATTCTTTCATTTGTTACGTGCATTCCATTTTCAGAACAAGAAGTTTTTATTTCGTTCTCTTAGTGAGTTGTCTACTATTTTCTACTATTTTGTCGTACTGTTTTTTTATTTTTTTATAATGTTTACATCACTATTTTTTCTTCTTTTATGAACACAAATCAATAAAAATATAAAATAATCCTATATTGAGTACTTTTGGTAGTTAACTATATGCTTTAATTAATAATTAAATTATAGATTTAATATGCCACCTATTGTTCATTTTTGTATTGGCCAAAGATATAAATAGAAGATAAAAAGAATAAATAAATAACAATAATAATGCAATCCTATGTATAGAGCATTTAATAATTATATTGTTAATGAATTCAATATCTTGCTATTGCGGAATTCACATCTCTACACAGCCTCTAGTTAGATCAACCAGTATATCAGAATGCACCAGTTTTGCTCTAGGCTGTCAATGGCCACTCCATTTCAATGCGGGAGAGAATCTCTTGTATTAGAATGTCAATGGCAAGGACTACGAAAGCGGATTTTTATTTTAATAGAAAATTACTGCCTACAATGTCTATAAAAAGTCATATTATTAAACAATTAATTAAAATTGAGAGAACAGAGTAGCGCAAAGAATTAATTTTATACAAATATAACGAAAAAACGTTTTGTTGTAAATTTATAATTTTGTTTCAGCAGCGTCAAAAAATGTATTAATATTAATCAGAAATAACTGGACATGAAGTTTATTTAAGATTTATAACATCACTTTTTATCAAAATTTTTAAAATCTGTACAACATATTCATACGAAAAATCCATTGCTGAAATTTGGAGGTAATCTGTGGGGAGCAAACAGCATAATCTGAACAGCAAGTAGTAATTGCATTAAGATGTCACAAGAAAGGTTGAGAGCAATAAAAAAATACATATTTTTTCTTGACTTTATAATTTTCTATAATATCCAATTAAATCAATGTTGAATATAATTCCGCTAATTTTTAAACATTTTTAATTAAAATATTACGAATATCTATGTTTATTTCTATTATTTACATAGAGCTGTATAAAAACATTGTAATATATACAATAAAGTGTTGTTTTCCTTGTTGAATTGCAGCACTGGTCTTACGCCTCGTGTTGTCAATTTTTCCATTCTTAAAAAAACACTACTATATGCAATTGTTACATAAATTACAATTGTAGATTTGTTACTGATGTATATATATATATATATATATATATATATATATATATATGCATATGCATATATACATATACTATGTATATGTATATACGCTTCATATATTATAGTAGAATCGAGTTTGTCAATAATTCAATCATTTTAGATTTCATTCAGTTTGCAAATAACTATATTTTAATGAATACAGACTTAAGATAAAATATTTCTAATTAGGTCTCTAATTACTAAATTAGAGATCTTACACGTTTTTATCTCCAATCGAATATTTTGTAGCACTATCTGTGGTTTTAGCTATTAAGAAATCCCAACGGTACAGGTTTTATTACATTTTAAAGTTTGATTTGATTAACAACTTCAGGCACACATAAAATTATTCTGCCAACTATATGATCTATAAAAATAAATCTCCAACCTTACAAAAGATGCCCAAACGTGGCGCAACCGATACTCTGTCGGTGTTGCACCTATTAAATCAAGAATTTAACGTTTTTCTTGTGGGCAATAAACTAAGTTGATATATTAAAATAGAAGGCATATGTGGGTATCTATCTACGAGGATGATTGCACAAGTAAGATGAAAACACAAAGCAATGAGAAACAAATTTTCATTCTTCTTCGGGCAGGTTCTTTTTGTGGAAGATCCGCAATACGTATTTGATTTTTGTCATCAGGGCAGTCGTCCCCGTCTAGCACTTTGGTTACTATCGAAACTGAGCTCTATAACCAGCTTTGGATTCTATATATATATATATATATATATATATATATATATATATATACATATATATATATACATATATATACATATATATATATATATATATATATATATATATATATATATACTTAGTGACATTAAAAGTGTTACACCCAGAAGGAATAATTTCTTGAGCTCATTTTTTGGCAACGGAATGACTATATTTAAAACATGCTATGAGAACAATACCAATGTTTTATTTTTGCTACTTTTTGTTAAATTTTTTGTGAAGAGACCGATTTGTGAAAACTAGTTCGTATAGAATTTTTTAGTTATTATTCCTCAGTCTAATTGTATTCAGTGTAAGAAAATGCCTCTAGTTTGAAGACATCAAAATTACTACCATGTTAGAGATTTTGACAGGGTAGAATTATTGCGTATAGAGGTATGAGTTTGTGGTATCGCGAAATTGGCTGGCCTATTAATTGTACGGCAAAAACGGTTATGCATGTATGTTCTGTGTTTACAAACAAAGGTAGAGGAACACGAATAAGACCAACTATACCGTCGCATTTGAGCCCTTGGACTGGTTTTATTCCGCCCAAGACTAGTGGTTCCTTTGACTGCAGACCACTGTCATCAGCGTTTGAATTGGTGCAGAGAACGACAGCATTGGGTGGCAGAATGCAGAATAGTGTAAGGTATGATCGTCGTAAGATGGTAAGACGCAGCCAGGGAGTGTGACGAGATTTCAGGTTTGTATACGAGAGGCATGTATACAGGACAGTTGGAGTAATGGTTTGGAGGGTTATTGCCCATGGTAGCCGATCACGACTTGTGTTTATTCGAGGAAATATGACAGCTGCGCGTTATGCTGTTGACATCTTACAAACCACTTTACTGCCTTATCTCGACGACCGTCGATACATCCTTTTTCAACAAGAAAACGCGCGTCCCCGTATTGCCCGTCAAACTATGGACTTTCTCCAAGAAGCTGACATTAATGTTTTGCCGTGGCCGCCTCTTACTCCGGATTTAAATCCCTTCGAATATGTATGGAATATAATGAAAAGGACACTGTCGACACCATCCTTCACAAACTCTGGCACAGTTAATACATGAAGTTCAAGTTGCTTCACCAGGTGCTACAAGCAGACATCGATCGTCTCATTTTGTCAATGTCTAGACATATACAGGAATGTATTGACATTGATATCGTTTCATTATTGATCTAAAGCTACCATGTCGCCAAAAAATTAAGTTCAAGAAAATATTTAGAGCTTTTAACAAAGCTTTTTAGAAGAATTTTAGAAATATCATAGACCGATCATATTACGAACGAAATTGTTTTGCATAGAAGGGGAAGAGACAGAGAACTTTTGACCCCCATTAAAAAAAGAAAAACAGAATATTTTGGGCATATACTTAGAAATGAGAAGTATGAGTTATTGCAGCTGATTATGAAGGTTACGATCAAAAGAAAAAGGGGTCCTGGTAAACAACAAATATCCTGGCTGAACAACATTCTCGCTTCGACCGGGTTAAACACAGACGCTTTTAAGAAAAGCAGAAGATAGAGGTAAATTTTCAATAGTTGGAGCTTTCATTAATGGAGTCGGTACTAGGAGAAGAAGAAGAAGCTTTTACTATTTAATGTATTTTCCAAATATCACCTTTTAGAAACTATCAGAAATTTCAAAATATCAAATTAAATGTTTAAACACGTTTGTACTCGTATCTTGTACATATTATAAATAGGACTGCCTAGCAATACGAGGGGACCTTTTTATGTAGCTGTAATATTCTTTCCATAAATTTAGCAACCTTATAACAATCCTTCACATATGTGTGGTGTTTCTTGGCTTAAAAATAGTTGTCTGGAAAGATATTGCAAGCAGTTTGTAAAGACGGAGAGAAAACTGGTGCTTTATACTGACCTTCTTCGTCCTTTGTATTAAAAGAACTAGCGTATCGTCTCTTAAATTTACATGTGTGTTACATTTAAATGTGTTGTTACTGATAAACATTATTTTCTCTTTGGAAAGGAAAGCTGATCTTAAAAAAACAAATCTGGCAAATAGCCTGTAGGAAAAGGGAGTTATTAGTTAAATTCATTGATGTTGACCACCCTGATACTTAATGTAGAACATACTTTGGATTGTTGGTACAATGGACAGGTTGGCATTATAGGTACTTTTAAACTTTGCTGCATCCGGTTTTAAAAGCTGTGCATAATGCCATATATAAAAAATAGTACACAAAAACAGTACTTGATATAATAAAGGAAGCACTACGGACACATATTATCAATAAACTAAATTTTTTAGGAACTATCTTAGACCGTAGCTAATTACCCTATTAGTATTTTAAGTAGAGAGTATTTTAATTAGAGCAGAAGAAAAATTTATGCTGCAACCACAGAATAATAAACAATCAGAATGTCCACTCTCAGATGCCGCCATTAAAGTTTCAGCACGCGCGTCATGTTTTAGAAAGAAACACATAACACAGACATATGATTTGTGAGGTTATGTAATTGTTTATATTTATCCACAAGGAATCTACGTTCCTGTAGTTGGCTGTATACCATGTATTAAAAATTTAATTAAAAAGGGAAACTAAATTTAGGAAACTCATACAGTCCTCGAAGACATACCGTCTCAGGACTAGCAACTTCAACGTGGAGTCATATGTCGCCATGTTACCCAATCGGTAACTCTATAATCCTAAATCATTATAACATAATTTTAAAACTAAATGTAATTAAACATCTGTTATCGGGTTTTTACCCACATATTTAATCTTGGTGGCTACATTCATGTACTCCTAGACACTGATGATGGAACATGGTTTCCGAAAACGTTTTGTCTTTTTAACTTAGCCCGTTTGGGCCTAAAATATATACCTATTACAAAGGATTTTTAATTAAATGTTTATATTTATGTTTAATTCTATTATATTTATGTTATTATATTTAACAATGTTAATATAATTGTATAGTATATCTATAATTGCCGTAAGTCAATTAAACCGGGTTATTTTTGTCTATACACACCACATAAACAACACTGGTTCCCTCTAAAATATGGCGGAACGTCTGCGCGAAGGAGATGCGCGTACTTAATTTTCCATGGAGAGTGGGCATTCTGATTGTTCATTATTCTGTGCTGCAACTAAAATAAGATCTATGACTAGATCAGGTTGCTAAAGAACATTTGAAATATAAAAATTTTAATAATTCAAATGTTGTCCTAAAAGAAACAGATGGTAAAAAAAGAAAAATCAAAGAAGCGGCTCTAATTATGCTAAATGAGGCCAATTGTGTTGCAAATTCCTCGGCAGAATGTAGTAGGATCTGGTTACCAATATTGAAAGAGGAAGTTATTAATAAGAAAATACCAGTATTAGTAAGTCAGTAACATATAGAGGATACATCATTTATGTTTTTTAAATAACGTAACATATTAAATCAGAATTTTGATGTTTGTTGAAGGTAAACTAGATTCACGAACATATACTTACAATGTCGGGATAGTATTATGAGGTTTTTTTTCCTGGTTTTTCCCTCATAATTTACTATGGAATCACTAACAGGAGAATTTTACTGTCATCGTAACATGTGTTTGTCTTTTTAAAGACGAATTACATGCTATGATTTTTTTCTGACGAATATTCTTAAGTTAAAGTTGATTTTATGTAATCGAATGAACTATCTTATAAGTAAAGTCGTCCCAGGAGCGCAACTCAACAATATTGGCAATATCATTTTAAAGTCGTCTACTTTAAAATGCATAATGTATGTCTGAATTGTCAATAAAAATGAGTCAGATAAAATTAAATTATTAGAATAATTTTTCACTATGTAACAAAAAAACAAAATTTGTTTAATTTACTGTTTGTATTTTGAGAACGATTTCCGAAGTGGAAATTGAAACCTCAATAAACGTATTTTATCTTTAATTGTGGCTTATTCCCAGTTTAATAGTAATTCATTTACAATGCCAGAAGAAAATAGCTTCAGAACAATAATAAAAATTTTTCGTTAAAAATAAAGATTATAAACTATGCTAGTCTTGCGTGAATCACCCTGTACATTTAAATTTATCGTATATATGTAAAAGTTGATGAAGTTTAGCATTTCAAAAGTGTTTTTTACACTATATATTGGCTATAATTTTGAATAGGGAGTGTTATAGATAGAAAAACCACCAAATACCAAAGGATCAATCCGAATACTTTCATCCTCTAAGCAAGCGAACTAATATTTTTTGATGTTAAAATGCTCTAAGTAGAAAAATATGAAGTGTGGTTTAGGAACTTTATGTAACACTATTTACGTAAGCCATTTCACCTAATCGTATTTATCAGTATTTTTCCATTATTTTTAAAAAATGACATCCTTCACAGTGTCAAATACATTTCCAAAATTTATATTTTGACAATAAAAATAACTTCAAACTGAAGTTTTATAAAATTAGTATTTCCTTGTTCTGTACTACTCTTTTGCAGAAAATTGATACTATTTACCATAACGATTGCAACAAGCATATGTTGATTAGTGCATGAATTATGTTACTTCCCTCGTATACTAGAGATGTAGTCCACGAGGTGTGTGGACTACAACAGAGATGCGACCTATACCGCCAAGGAGTGCCTCTATGGTTTCCGGTATTTCACCGTAGCAGGTAATTATTTTTGTTTCAGAAGGTTTGTTCTCGACATGTCAGAATTAGTTTCAGTGACTAATACGTTGAGTAATTGATTACCGTAGTTAGTGGTTACATTAAAATAGTTAGCTGATAGGTTAATGAGGGATTTAGTTTGACTTAGGAAAAACCAAGGCTGGGAGTCCACAAGTTAACTTAATAATATAAATTACATAATAAATGTGTATATATATATATATATATATATATATATATATATATATATATATATGGTGTTTCTTTGGGAAATACGCTATCTAAAAAAGGGGTGGCTTAGGCGATCTGAAAAACTCAATACTTCAGTATAATTATAAATAAACATTATCCACAACGCATTTATAAATTTTCAGAATGAATATTTTCGATCCTATCAGAGCATCATCAGTGAAAAAGTCTATACAGTAGTTGAAACTAGCTACATAATGAGGTCAGATGACCCTTAACTTACATAATTTGAGTAAAGAACATTATAATTTTTAAAGGAGTAGGTACATTTTTTAAGGAAACTTGCAATTTTCAGCTTGAAAAGGGGACCCTACGCCCTCAGAATTAACAACCAAAAATAAAATTTAATAAGGTGAAGTTATTCAGAGGATGACAGATATGACTTGGTGACATACAGAACTCCAAGTACCTATTGTTTTGTACGTACTTAAGACAAGATTGTACTCTTGTTTATTTAATGACAGTCACTGATATCGCCATTCAGATGGTGAAGTATTGGCAGTATGAGTTTTAAAGAAGTGATCGGGAGACGGAAAGTAAGTTACTATACTCCTGCAAATAAAAAATGAAATGAATCATACGCGTGACCTCTTAAGTTATCGTATCATTTAGCTGTCCCTATGAGTTCGAGGAGCGTATCAGTAACGGAGAATTTATTTTCTATTTAGCTTATGGCATATTAAGATTGTTTAATCTAACATTTTTATAAAGAAACGTTAAATGGAGTATTACGAACGATCTGCAAATAAAAAATGAAATGAATCATACGCGTGACCTCTTAAGTTATCGTATCATTTAGCTGTCCCTATGAGTTCGAGGAGCGTATCAGTAACGGAGAATTTATTTTCTATTTAGCTTATGGCATATTAAGATTGTTTAATCCAACATTTTTATAAAGAAACGTTAAATGGAGTATTACGAACGAACATCTAATATATCAGTATAATCTAAAACATTTTCGATCTCATTCATAAATTCCATTTTCTTAGTTTTTCTCGCTATTCTGTTAATATATTACCCGCCTTATCTCTTCACTTTTTTATTTGAACTTTTCTGTTTTTCTTTAGTTTCGGGTAAAATTTTCTATATTGACTTACTTAGTTTTTGCAATTCTTGTTATTCTTTCTTTATATTTTCTCTCTTCTTTCTGCGGTGGATTTTTTTTCTTCCTTACGTAGTTTTTTTATTCCCAATCTGCTTGTTGGGTTCTTTGCCCGTGTTGCATCAATAAATATGCTATGTTTTTTTTCTGTTATCATTTGACATTCTTCGCCAAAACAGTCATTCGTTCTTGTTTTTCTTTGTTTACCGTCCATGCCTAATGTTTCTGCACCTTCCCCTCTCTTCATTTATGTTTTTATGTTTTAGTTTTTTTTTCTAGTTTGATGTTTGTATTTTGTTTATATTCTCAATTTTTGTTCGTATCTTTGAGTCCCTCTACATTCTATGGTTCATTTTTTAACCCTATTTCCTTTTTTAAATGTTTAAAATTCTGGCCCTTGACCTACTTTCGACCCAGTCGTAATCAGAATCGGCATTTGCTCCTCTTCTGGTGTGGGCGTTTATTATATTCGATTGGTGTCTACAATAGCATGATCTGTTATATTTACAGTAAGTTCGTCTGATGATTTTCAGTTTCCTTTCTGTACTTATATCTTTTCGAGCGCAGCTTATATTATACAATCGATTAAAAAAAATAAGTGCAAAAAGAAGACATTTTAACCAAATTTTTATTTTGAAAAGAAAAATGTTTTCATTGTTCATGTTTATGTTTTAAGCGGTTACTTACCAGGCGTGATTTTGGATGACTTATTTTACTTTTTGTTTGCTAGAGTATATACATGTACCTCTACCGATAACAATCTGGGGGAGCGTAAGTTAAGACAGTTAACTGAGTAACGAGTGAGTTTCAGATATAGAAAGTGGACAGAAAATACAAGGTGATTCAGTGAAACGGCACAATTTTCAACGCTGCTGGTGAAGAAATAAAGGAGCCGCTGGCTTGCGACGTAAACGTTGTAAATGTAGAGAGTGGGAGGTTTAGTTTTCATGTAAAAGTGATCAGGTGAACAATGCGCATTTGCTGTGAATGTTTATTACAAAAATGGTGAAACTTCTGTGCGTGTACAACGAGCATTTTATTTAAACTGCCATTTACCGCCCCGTGCTCCAGTTGTGTCTAATAAGGCTATTTTTGACCTGGGTTAGGAATTTTGAATGTAGTGGTTGAACGTCACAGAAAAGAGGTGGCAGTATCAGAACTCCTCTCACACCAGAATATTGAAGCGATGCGAAACTCATTACACGCAAGTTCTTGAAGATCTCTGCAACAACGAAGCTTAAATCTGGGATTAACCTATATTACTACAAGCAGAATTTTGCATAAACATATACAGTATCATCCATACAATATCCAGATTGTGCAAGCCCTTAACATTCTAGATTATCCCACCGTTGAAGCGTATTAATAAAAACAACAACTTACTGTATAATCTTTGGATAAGTAATGAAGCCCACTTTCAAGTGGGTATGTAAACAAAAAAATTTCCGCTATTAGTTCGACAATAATCCGCGCCAAGAATTACAGAAATGAACAGATGACCTTTCAACAGAATGATGCAACATGTTCAGTTGTGTTATTAATCGGGTAAAAACAGCGATATTTATTGGCCACCTTATAGTCCGGACCTCTCCTTATGCTGCAACTTTCTTTGGGGGTATCTAAAGTTAAAATTTAAATAATTACCTGGGAACTGTTATCAACGAAAATAATGACTGCTCTGAAGAAATCAGAACCAGAATAGAGAAAGCTAGAGCCACATTTACTAAATTGAAAAAGGTGTTCTGCGGAAGAGATCTAAGTCTAAAACTTAAAATTCGCCTTTTGAGATGTTACGTTATGTCAGTTCTCCTCTACGGGATGGAAAGATGGACATTGAAAAAGATCGATACCAAAAAGATAGAAGCATTTGAGTTGTGGATGTATCGTAGAATATTAAAAATACCCTGGACAGAGAAAGTAACAAATGTGGAGGTTTTGCGGAGAGTGCGGAAAGAGAAAGAGCTGATACTTACTGTTAAAAAGCGCAAACTACAATATTTGGGACATGTTATGAGGGGAGATAAATACCAGTTGCTGCAATTGATTATACAGGGAAAGATAATGGGAAAGAGATTTATAGGAAGAAGAAGGCATTCATGGTTGAAAAACTTGAGAGAATGGTACAATTGCACCAATTACCAACTGTTTAGATCTGCAGCATCAAAAATACGCATAGCTTTGATGATAGCCAAACTTCGGAACGAAGACGGCACTTGAAGAAGAAGAAAGTTAAAAGGTTTTGAAAGCAACCCCCCAAGAACTATCGAGGCTTTGAAAGAACAGATACGCGAAGAAGTAAAACCTCAGGAGATTTTAGTCAATGTCGTTAAGAGCTTTGTACTACGGCTGCAAGAATGTGTCCATGAAATTGGAGGTCAGCTTTTCAATATCATCTTCAAAAACTGAATATTTCCTTACTTATAAATTAATTTCCATCTGTGTAGTATACGTTTTTTTATTAAATTGAATAAAAACATATTTTTTCATTTTTTTTTTGTTTGGTTGAAATCGTACCGTTTCATTGAATCACCTTGAACCTTCTGGAAGCCAATTAGAAGAAAAATGTTTTTAAAGTTAAATGTATTATTATTGGAATATTTAATTTAGAATTATATAAAAAAACATAACTGTTAAAGTAAGATTTTAAATAAAGTAAGATGACAAGGATTTTCCTAATTTTAAGAATATTATCTGATATTGTGCACACACTTAGTCACAAAACATAATAAAGATATTGATAGAATTCAAACGTTTCTGAAGAAGGATTACCAAAAACCGTAACAGCATATTTAACTCTTTAAAAGCCTATTGACATAATCTTGTTTGAAGTTAATACCTTCTCAGATAAGTAATCGATGTTTAATTAACTTTTATTTGCTGTTACACTAATGTGATATTCACGATTCACGAAATCGATTAAAAATTCCGTGTCCATTACATATTGCTCTAACGGTACTCGGGATTCTGTGCGGGTTTTTAATAAACAACTTATTAAACTCACATTATTTATTTCATTTAATCAAATACTCTAAAGAAAAACGATTAAAGAGGTGACCGAGGAATAATCTTTAATATATTATGAGGTGAAATGATGTGACTAACGCGATTAGTTAGTTGGAGCATATAAACTGTTTAAGAAAGAAGATTTTATAACAGTTCAGTTGAGGTACTCATTTTCTATTGTGCAAATTAATTGAGTTTATTCAAAAGAACGAACAAAGTGAAGTAGTGATTAAGCTAGTAGGTTATTTGTAAAATGATGTCACCACTGCAAAGTTCACATCGTTAAGGTGTTTTGTTTACTTTTAAAAATTAAAGAAATATGTTACAACAAAGATAAAATAGTTTACATACTGGATACATGATAATATATGATGAGAACAGGTTGGTGAACACACGGAAGGATTCAGAAACAGCAGATCCACTATATATCAAATATTCGTGTTAATAATGATTTACAGCGGTAAGTGCGAGCATCAGTTAAAGCTAAACCTCACCTTTATAGGTTTTAAATAAGTTTACTATTCTGTACTACGAAGGGATCTGTACCATGCCCTAAGAGTAGTCAAAATTCCGGAAAAGATAATTAAACTAGTGAAAATGACCTTATTGAATACCGCCAACAGAGAATTGAAGAAAACCTGTCAGGAAAATTTGAAGTAAGAAGGGGACTAAAGCAGGGAGATACACTGTCCACAATACTCTTGCTGGAGGTAATAATGAGAGAGAGTAGAATACGAATACACAAGGTATGATTCATGACAACAGAAGCCAAGTCCTAGCCTTTGCGGATGATGTAATGTTAATGACAAGAAGAAAAGGGGAACTGCTGAAAATTTTTAATCTCTTTAAAGCGAAGGCTAAACAGTATGGGCTCATTATTAATGAGCAAAAAAGTTTATGGCAATGGGGCAGGTCACATATGAAGACACACAACTGAAGACTACCACAAACAACAAGAGTAAATAGTCCTGCTTTAAAAAAGTGACTCTGAGTGTCAAAAGGATTTTAGGTATCTAGGAGTAACTATTACAAGTAAAGGGAAAGAAAGTCAAGAAATTGAGAAGAGGATTTCGAGAGGAAGGTAGACTCTCTGTTTCTTGTAGAAGACGAAGGTAGACTTCCTGGTAGTTTCTCTGTTTTGTGCAGCATGTAATATGTTCGCAGCCTCTGGTATTTGAAACCTTTCTCTTAAGTTTCCCAGCCAGAATTTCTTCTTTCTGCCCAAACCTCTTCTACTTTCAATCTTGCCTTCCACGATAAGCTGTAGCAGACTGTACTTATCATTACGGAACACATGACCCAGGTATGACGCTTTCCTCCTTGTGGAATTGTCAACAGTTGTTGACAATTCCACCTCTTTACCCATTCGTCTTAATACTTCTGTGTTGGTCACTCTGTCTGTCCAAGGTATTCTCAGTATTCGTCAATACAGCCACATTTCTAAAGCCGCTAACTTCTTTATAGTTGCTTCTGTTAACGTCCACCCTTCTACTTCATAAAGTAGCGTAGGGAGTACGTAGCATTTCGTGGCGGCAACCTAACAAACGCTTAGGTTGCGGTTGCTTAAGAGCTTTCTCATTTCGATGAATCTGGATCTTGCTATTTCAATTCGGATCTTAATCTATACATCTGGGTCCCACTTATCATTTACTGTATATCCCAGATATTTAAATCGGTGTACTCTTTCAATACGTTCGGCTTCAATATTCAGGTCGACATGTTAAATGTTCTTTTTATTGATCACAAAAAATGTAGTTTTCTTTCTATTGATCTTCAGTCCAAATCGGATGCCAGTTGTATTTACTCTATTTAGCATCATCTGTCTGTGCCATTTGTTTAGATCGCTCCTAGCTACATGTCCAGCGTATTCCCATTTCAACTTTAATGATTTTTGCACCACATCGGTGACTTTGGTTTTCTGTCTTATCCATGTGTTTGTTTTCTTACCAACAACCTTTCTGTACCAACACAAAAGACCCAGAGGCAGGCCTCCTATGAGATGGACAGATGATCTGAAAAGGACTGCCGGGAAAAATTGGCTACAAGTAGCGTACAGTAAAAAACAATGGAAAGGAAGACTTGAAGAGGCTTATGTTCAGATGTGGACGTGAATGGCTAGACGAAGAAGAAGAAGAAGAAGCATCATCTGTAAATCTTTGATGTTATCGGTCAGTATAACAGTATCATCTGTTTATCGAAAATTACTTATTGGTACGCCATTAATCTTGATGTCCTCGTTGTACTCTTCCAGTGCCTCTAGAAACTACTAAGCACAAAAAACATCTCCAGAGAAGCAAAATTGAGACTGTACCGAACAATTATCAACCCACGGTCTTGTATGGAAGCGAAACATGGATTATGAACAAAAATCAAGAAAAATAAAAAATAAGACATTACTAAAGTAAAAAATTGATGCATTAACAAGAAGTTTCTGATAAATATGACAACACAATTATTGCTAAAATATTAGTGAGAATATAAATAGGTATTAGACATAATTATTTAAACTATATGTGATCTCTTTTATTATTAATAGCAAAAATAATGGAAGTTGATTTTTGTATTTTTGAATTGATTTATGTGTCTAAGAACAACAGACCAATTTCTACTTAATATTTTTGTGTTTTAACTACCACTTAACACACAAACATCAAACTGAAACTGCTTGTAGGCATCTGTCGGGTTTATAACTGATTATACACCTACTTGATCCGATTCGGCATCAACAAAACATGAATTTTTGCGTACGCCTACGCTTCGCAGTAGTAATATACAATTCAATACGATCTGGCACAGCATTGAAACGTCGCCTTTGACCACAATATACTTATCTAGGAAGTAGTGCACTTGTTAGAGGCCTCAAGCGACTTGACCATTAAGCCCATCCTACATCCCGAGGCGGCTAGTTCTGCTCCCATTTCATATAAAAGCGTTCAAAGTACGTTCAGCCACACGTTAAAATACCAATTTCGCTATCTGTTCATAGCCACGCCGCTAATTTATCGTTTCTTTATGTAGAAAAAGGTGAATGCGGGATAAAATTTGACAACAGGATCGGATTCGACTTCATTGACATGTAAAAAATAAAACATTATTCACCATACCATCGTCGGCTGACAATAAAACTCACTAAGTGCAATTTTGAAAGAACAGAGACATTCAAGTTTTAAAGCATATTTTATTGTAAAAAATCCATTTTTGAGCCAATTTTATAACAGATTAAAATAGAAATTACCTTCTGTTTTTACCTTCTGTTATAAAATTGGCTCGAAAATAGATTTTTTACAATAAAATATGCTTTAAAACTTGAATATCTCTGTTCTTTCAAAATTGCACTTAGTGAGTTTTACTTGTCAGCCGACGATATTCTTCACTCTACTTTAGTTTTACTTTAGCTCTATTATATAGACATGAGTTTTTTGCCATTTTGCTTACTTATATATTTTTGTATTCTTTATATTCTAAAGATACAATATTTATATACTTCAAACCATTTTTTAATATTTAAATTTATTTATTGGGGGGTAATACAAAATCAAGATGGAACACTAGTTTTTATTAAAACACAATTTGTCATCTACCGTATACTGAGAATAAATTTAAGATGGAAACTAAAAACAAGCAAGAATTAGCAACCCTGGAACAATTGTTTCAAATGATAAAAATGCTGCAAGAATAGAATAAATTATTGGCACAAAGACAAGAAAAGGCATATAGGTAATTTTAAAAGAAAAAAATAAACAACAAAGTGAAAGTATGGTACAGAAGATATAAGAAGAAAATAAACATCAAAATAAGATAATAATAAAACAACACGAAGAAAATTTCTTAAAACTTCAAAACACCTAAGAAGGAGACACAGATAAATTTTCGAAAATACCTTAAAAGGGTGGAATGAAAATTCGGGAATGCGTTAAAATTAGCTATATGAAAAGTGGAAGAAAATTTTAAGGAGAAACTCTCTCTCTTGTCGTTACGTCATTACTAAGGATCATGATTTCTTCCAGTATTCCTTACAATTTTTTCTAGATTAGTCTCTATCTTCGGCTGCTCTGAGATCGTTGCAGAATAAGTTCCCAGCTTAATTTGGTCGGACCATCTAGTTGGTGATCGACCTCTTGATCTTCTCCTCGGAAGGTTTCCAGAAAAATTCGTCACGTGACCGAAAATTTGCAGAATACGTTGCAGACGTATTGTGAACAGTCTAGTTTTAATCTTGAGTTGGTTTAGAATAAAAATGTTTGTCCTATTAGCTGTCCAAGGTGTTCGCAGCATTCTTTTCCAGCGGTACGTCTCAAAGGCATCAAGTTTTTGGCGCTCGTATCCGCGAAGAGTCCTAGTCTCCGCTCCGTATAGAAATATTGAGAGTACAAGGGCATTCACCAGTGTCATCTTGATATGTTGAGAGTATTTCTGTAACATGTTAGTTAATTGAAGAATGTGGAATCTGTCGGTCACCATTATTTTTGTCTTTTACATAGCTAGTGAGAGCAAGATCCAGTTTGGTGGGGACATCAGAAAACACATCCAATACCTTTAATCAAAATGTTTAAAACATATTACAACATATACAGAACTTAATTACTATTTAACTGGGAATAAGCCACAATTAAAGATAAAAATACGTTTATTGACGTTTCAATTTCCACTTTGGAAATCGTTCTCAAAATAAAAACAGTAAACGTATTGTAAATGTATTTTGAGAACGATTTCTGAAGTGGAAATTGAAACGTCAATAAACGTATTTTTATCTTTAATTCTGGCTTATTTCCAGTTAAATATTAATTAATTTACAATGCCACAAGAAAGCTTCAGAACAATATACAGAACTTTGAAGACTGTAAAGAAATTATAAAAAGCCATCTTAAAGACAAAGCCACTTTATGCTTGGAAAGCAAAAAAATGAGCTGTGTTCAAGAATGGATCAGGGATATCCAAGAAAATGTTTTCCTACAAATGAACAACACCACTTAGAATATAATTATTCTCAGAAACAATAATTAGTAGAATTATCTGCTCGACATTTTGATAAAACCATGAAAGACCGCAAGACTCGTCAAACAAGAAACTTCAAATAAAGAAGAGAACATATCAACAATTAACATTTACAAAAGATTAATATACAAGATTTCCTGGTAACTGTGGTAAGCGCTAAAAAAAAGTTTCAGGAATTAATAAAGGAATACGAATTAAATTTTGGGGTTGAAAAAAAATTATATTTTATACAATAAAGATAATTAGTCACAACATAGTGGTTGTAGTAGATGAATTAACAGATAAACATGTATCCATAGACTTCAAAGAAAAGGAGTTAAATATAGATAAAAAAATAATTGACATAGAAGACTATGTAGTGATGAATAAGGAAATTAATATGCTCATTAAACAAGACCAATACAAAACAATTAAGCTAACGAGTAACGAAAGACATAAGAAAGAGAGGAAGAAAAACAAGAAAAATGGAGTCTTCGGATTAAAAGAGAAAAATAAATGAAGAAAAATGGATATTTCGGTTTATCGATCGGTTCATCGATTTAACAGAAAATGTGAAACTGGATGAGGATAACATGTGCATAGTGTCAAAAGATTTAGGAGAAGCTGGTGAGAATAAAGAGTTGACAAAAAGAGAAATAGATATGAAAGAAAAGAAAACTCCTACAGAAAAAAGAGAAGTAGAGCCTGAAATACTAGTTATTAATTGAAATATGTGATATTAATATACGTGATCAATGGGTTTATTATCATAATAATAACATTATTAACATACGCTATTTAAAGTTCAGTAATGGACATGGTACGGAGAGAAGAAAAAAAGCAATCGGAAGAAGAATAAGGAAAACTAATCTGCAGAGAAGGAATAGAATAAATATTGCCATAGATGGGATTTTCTACTTTTAAAGGTATTTTAAATTAAATAGAATCTTTTATTTACAAAATTTGTTGAATTGAACAAGAATCAAGTGGCGAAGAGTTGTCATGATTCTCATATGCTGTGAGTGGTTGGAATATGTAAGAGATATAATTTATAAAATTTTTGTTTTTTTTTTGATAACTGAAGTAGACTAAAATTTTAGTAAAGTAAATTTTGGTTATCATAATCATAACAGTTAGCATTTGTTGCTATCGAGCACCCATAGGGACATCTTCTCTTGGGTTGGCAACCCCTGGGAGTCTTTAGTTGCCATGATGTAAATCTCTTTATAACAAAAACATCATTTAAATTTTTCAAAAGACATGTATTAATTTATAAACCTTACAAAAATTGGATGGAATAAGACAAGGAGATTCATTGGGCCTCATGCTCTTCAATTCGATCATGGATGAAATTATCAAAAGCGTTAACAAAGGAAGAGGATACAGAATGGAAAACAAAGCAATCAAAATACTCTGTTACACAGACGACGCAATATTGATAGCCCAAGATGAAGATACTCTGCAAAGACTGATACACAGATTTAACATATGAGCAAAAGAATTTAATATGACAATCTCATCTCAGAAAACTAAAACAATAGTAGTTAGCAAAGAGCCAACCAGATGTACAATAAAAATTAATGGCGTCAGAATTGAACAAGTAATGGAAATAAAATACCTTGGAATTACACCGTCTAGCTATGGAGACTTGGACAAAGAAGTGAGAGATCAAGAACAAAAAGCAAATAGACTGGCGAGATGCCTTAATAACACTATATGACGAAACAGACACATTAACACTGAGATGAAATCAAGAATTTATAAATGCAGCGTAAAATCAATAATGACATAAGCCTCAGAAACAAGACTTGACACAGCCACCACGCTACTGGAGGCCACCAAAGTCTACTGGAAACGGCAGGGATGAGAGTACTGAGAAGAATTACAGAAAATACGCTGGGTTATTGAAAGAGAAGTGAAGACATTAGAAGAAAATGTAACGTACATTGTATAAATGAATGGACACAAAAAAAGAATGGAAAAACCACATAAACAGAATAGAGACCAGTGCGGTCAAAATAGCAAGAGATAAGTCACCAATCAACAGAATAAGTGTCGGACGGCCTCTCAAAAGATGGAGTGACAACCTTCCCTAGAGGTATTAGTCCGCCAATGAATAATCAGAATTGCTTATAAAGAAAAATATTTAAAAGGTTTTTACCTACATAATTAGTGGCTTCACTCATGATGACCTGGTAACTGCACTTATTAGTTTGAAAACGTTATGTGATGTAACCCGAAATAGCATTTTCAGAACATATATAAGTACCTTTTTTCAAAGGTTTTTTTAAATAAAAGTTTTTATGATTCATGGTATACAGCCAAATACAGGAATTTTATTTTTCTTGTGGATATTAAATAATATTTCAGGCTTATCAAATATATTTCGGTAAAAAAACAGTACATCAAAAGTATTATTATCCAGTTAGCTGTACAATTGTCTACACATTTAAAATAATATTTATGGTTAAGAATACGGTCCTGCATTTGGACGATATCCGCTAAAGAAGAAAGAAAACTTGGTGAAAGGTTCTTTAATAAAATTTGACTGTAGTTTTGTTGAACTAATCGTTTATCATGCTGTATAAGCCGACGCATCTCGGCTAGTTGAAAAGAGGTTATGGTATTAAGGTATCGTATGATAAATTTATTATACTTTTTAATGTTGTTTATAATATTAAAAATAATTAACCTGTGTGATTAATTTTTTATTAGCAAGGTGTTGACTTACATATCTAGGAGTTTTTATACGATTTTATTCGTAGAAATTGATGGAAGTTGTTGATAAAGCTGGTAAAAGAGTGAACATTTTAAGTTTATTGTGGCATATGTTAAAAATATTTTAAGAACCACATTATTTAGTAAAATTTGTGAGAAAAGCTTAATCTAATAAAGAAAGTTAGTCTAATGATGTTGTTATATAACATAAAATGTTTGGCCGTTAAGTAAAACAAGTGTAAAAAGACTCTGGAAATTCTAGATAACCGTATGGAGAAAACAGATACATTTTTCTACCCAGGATCACTGGTTAACGTAAATAAAAATACTGGTAAATAATATTAGCATTCAACCGATGTTAATGATATTAATGTAAAGTTGGTAATGTAATAATATTAAAAAGCTGTAATTGGTCTTAATTGAAAACGAAATAAAAAGTAACAGTGCTGTTATATAATGCAAAAAATGGTGGATTCGCATCCGTCCACCGGCAGCCCATTGGCTCTTAACACAAAAACAATTTCATAACCACTCTTTGGTCGTTTCAAAAGTCTGCTTCTTTTCAATCCAAAAGGCTCATAAAACCTGGCATTTTCTTTGACTTTACCGTAAATTGAGAACTTAAAATTTAACGATCAGCCGCTGGGTATAAAAAATAGATTGCAATTCTCATTGAAATTAAAGACGGAAGACTTTTGCATCGCGGTGTTTAATTGATTTACTTGCAAACGGCAGTAAACCATGTTAATTAGTCCTTCGAAAAAAAAAGCTGAATCGTTAACCAATAATTTTAGAGTGTATTAAAGAGAATCGTTAAGGTCTGCTCAAAAATACCATTTAATTATTATTTAAGTGGGCTTATACACCAGTCGGAGAGGCTCAGCAGGGTGAGACTTGGACTTTAATGCTAAATACAGGTTTTTAATAAAATTTAAATAAACAATTTGGGAATTTTTATTTTCGAGATATATTATTGATATCAGTTTGTTGTTGTTGTTATTGGTTAATTAATTAGTTCATCAGTATTTTTACTTTGATGGACATATGTTTTCATCTTGAATCACATTTCAATCTCTTTCACAAAAACCTTTCGTATCACTGTTTGTTAGCCCTTTTTGGCGTATATTCCATACTTTTTCCCTAAATTCTACATCTTCCTATAGTTACAGCTACCCTTATTAATTTTAAAGTATGCTCGGTGTTTCTGAGTAGGCTTTCAACAAATCGAAAAATGGTACTGTTACGATTTTAAATGTTATGGCATATAGAACTGTAAATATTTTATGACTAATTCTTTTTTATTGATTCTCGTAATTTGTAGGTCAAAATATACCTGAGCTTCGCTACCAGTTGTTTACAGAAATCTCTAGACACTAATTTTAGTGAGTCATCCACGTCTCGAGGTTGAAAAACGAGTCGAGCGCCTTCACCAAAATACGAGATTATTCAGGAAGTTTGCCGAAAGTTCCAGATGACAACAGTTGTGTATATAAATGAAAGATTTTTGTATTTGAGTCAGTAATAAGAAGCTCGGGAACCGCGATATTTAAATGTAACGAAACGTAATTTTGTATAAGCTATTTAATAAATTATTAATTAGTTATCGTGAGTTTTAATAAATTAGAATATAGACAATAAATTAGAATAAAGACAAATAAATTAGAACTATATAAACTTAACAGTGGTGTCAGAAGTGGGATTGTAGATAAATTTAATTTGATTTTTGAAAAGACTTTTGAACTTTTGAAAGGTATTATTCGTCGGGAACATCCGCGTAGTTCAGTAGTGATCGTTGTACGAAAGAACATTTAAAAAGTACGTGTGTGCCCGACCAAAGATGCTGCTAGTACAACTTTCAGTAAAACAGTTGCGTGAGCAACTTGAAGAACGCGATGAAGACTGCAGCGGGTCCAAGAAGATCCTCCAAGAACGATTAAAGAATGTTCTTAACAAGAATGGAGATGACCCAGAGACATTCCATTTTCAATCAGCAGAAGAAGCAGTTTTAATAAAGATAGAAGAAACTTCTAAGAAAAATGATATTAAGTTCGATACCGTTTCCAAAAGATTCGATGAAACGTCGCAAATGATTGAAGAATCTTCTCGAAAGAATGATGAAAGATTCGATGAAACGTCTCAAATTATTAAAGAAATAGCTAGACAAAATGACGAGAAAATTGAAAATATGTCTAGAAGATTCGACGAAGTATGTATTCAGAATGGTGAGAAGTTTGAAGAAGTCTCTAAAACATTTGATAAAGTTGAAGAGAAAATCAAACAGTTAGAGACCATGATAACTAACACGAGAGTGCTACCACCAATTAATACGGTAGCTTTAGATCCGGTAGAGATAAAAGAAAATGAGACGAAATGTAAGTTGGAAACACGGCCTAAATTTGAAGGAAGCGGAGGTTCTGTTCATGTCAAAGTCCCAACTTTCGACGGAAAATCATCATGGAACAACTACATGAAGCAGTTCGAATCAGCTGCAAGAGCGAATGGATGGTCTGAAAAAGAAAAGGCTGTAAACCTGACTATCGCTCTTCGAGGAGATGCCTTAGATGTGCTCCAGACCATAGCCGTAGAGGAGACGGATGATTTCGAACAACTGAAGAAGAGGTTAAATATGCGATATGGCCACGAACACTTGGAGCATGTATATCAGTCGCAGCTCAAAAATCGAAGACAAAAGAAAGATGAGGCTCTTCAAGAATATGAAGTAGATATCGCCAGATTAGTGCGATATGCTTATCCAACAGCTCCCGAAGACATGATGGAAAAGTTGGCCGTTCAAACGTTTATTGATGGTCTTCGTGATCATGAGATGCAAAGAACACTACGATTAGCTCGTCACAAGACGCTGATGGATGTCTTATCTGCCGCCCTCGAATACGAGTCAGCTACGCTAGCCTCTGGCGGGTACAGTAAAGTTAGAACTGTAAAAGAGGAAGGAGACGAAGATAAACTTGACCAGCTCTTTAATATGATAAAAAGCATGACACACAAGAAAACGAAGACCATAAGACCGAAGACAAAACCAGAACGCGTGGGCCTTAGGGGAGCAGCTTCGACCCAGAACTTTACCAAAGACCCTCTGATACTAATAGCTTCTTTGAAATGTCGTGAAGATAGTGTATATGTAGATGGAGAAATAAATGGTAAAAAGCATACGTTGTTGGTGGATACTGGAGCGACCAGAACCATTATACGCCCGACAGTTATAAACAGCCGAAAGAAACTGTTACCAACGAGGTTGCGACTTCGGACCGCCACAGGTGAAAATGCCAACATTCATGGAGAAATCCAGGTACAATTAGGAATTGGAGCAGAAAAGTTCGTCCATACTGTTATAGTTGCTGACATCGAAGAGGATGTTATATTAGGAATGGACGTAATGAATACACATGGATTCCAATTGGATTTTAAGAATAAGGTAATCAAAGTTGGTAACGAGGAGGTATTTCTCCATCCACACGATGACAACACTATGCAAGCAGCCGTTAAAGAAGATACAGTCGTGCCTGCGAGAAGTGAAACGATAATAGTAGCGCGGCTACAGGGAATTGTGGACGAAGGAACACCTGTTATGATGGAGCCTTGGAATCATGACGACGAAGTTGGCCGTGGAATCATAATTGGAAAAGAATTAGTGACTTCGGCTAAAGAAATTCCCGTGAGACTTATTAATGTCAATGACTACCCAGTGACCATCAAGAAAGAGACAAAAGTAGGAACTTGTGTACCTGTCACATCCATAATCCGTCAGACGACAACGTCTGATAATTCCAACGATAAATTTGATCAAATGGTTGCGGTTGCTGGACAGTCTCTGAATCAGATTGAGAAAAGGAAATTAAGGGAATTTCTTCGGCAGTATCGTGATATTTTCGTACCGAAAGGAGGAAAGACGGGAAGAACTACCGTTGTTAAGCATAAAATTGATACTGGTAATGCTAAGCCAATTCGTCAAACAGCTCGACGATTACCACAGGCGAAAAGAGAGGAAGCTGAAACGATTGTTCAGGAAATGAAGAAAGACGGGGTGATAGAACCTTCTACGAGCCCATGGGTCTCTCCGGTGGTCCTGGTTAAGAAGAAAGACGGAACAACGAGGTTCTGTGTGGATTACCGTTTGCTGAACAACGTTACCAAGAAAGATAGTTATCCTCTGCCTCGGATCGATGACACATTAGACACATTGGCTGGAAGTAAATTATTTTCTACTTTGGATTTAAAGTCTGGATACTGGCAGGTAGAAATGGACCCGGTAGATAAAGAAAAGACAGCCTTCACCACAGGATCTGGATTATGGCAATTCAACGTTATGCCATTTGGACTTTGTAATGCTCCTGCGACATTTGAGAGGCTTATGGAAAATGTGTTGAGAGGGCTATCTTGGAAAACATGCCTAGTTTATCTAGACGACATAATCGTCTTGGAGGATACATTTGAAGACCATCTGAAGAATTTAGAAAACGTTTTTAATCGACTTAAAGCTGCCCAATTGATGTTAAACCCCAAGAAGTGCCAGCTATTTCAAGGTAAAGTCAATTATCTGGGTCATATAGTCAGTAAAGAAGGAGTGGCCGTGGATAAGGGAAAAATCGATGCTATTAAGGAATGGCCAAAACCAACTGACAAACACCAAGTGAGAAGTTTTCTGGGACTATGTACTTACTACCGGAAGTTTATTAAGAAGTTTGCGGATATCGCTAAACCATTAACGCGACTTACAGAGGAAGCAAGAGAATACCGCTGGGATGTAGACTGCCAGAATGCCTTTGAGACCTTAAAAAAGCATTTAATCACAGCACCAATTTTAGGGTATCCACTGCCAGATGGAGAGTTCATCTTAGATACAGATGCAAGTAATGTGGGAATTGGAGGAGTGCTGTCTCAGATTCAAGGAGGACAGGAAAGAGTCCTTGGATATTTTAGTAAAGTTCTCTCAAAACCTGAGCGAAATTATTGCGTCACGAGAAGAGAACTTTTGGCAGTAGTGAAATCAGTAGAGCACTTCTATCAATACCTCTATGGAAGGAAGTTTTTAATCCGAACCGACCATGCCGCCCTTAAGTGGTTGATGCAGTTTAAGAATCCAGAGGGTCAGATAGCCAGGTGGATCGAACGACTCCAAGAATATGATTTTAAGATTGAGCACCGGGCCGGAGTTAGCCACCGAAACGCTGATTCTCTTTCCAGAAGGCCATGCCCAGCAGAGTGTTCTCACTGCAACAAAACGGAATCCAAGGAAGCAGCAGTGCTAAGAACGACGGTAGTCCACGACGACTGGACGCCTACCAAGATCAGGGAAGAACAAGAGAGAGATCCGGTTATCCAGAAAATCCGAAAATGGAAAGAGGAAAACCGTCGACCACCTTGGCAGGAAATATCGAACCTAGGCTCGGTAGTAAAGACGTATTGGGCCCAGTGGGACTCATTTATCATGGAAGATGGCTTGCTCAAACGAGTCCTGGAAAATGATGACGGTTCAGAGAAGCGAAGACAGTTGGTGATTCCAAAGAGCAGAATAGCCGAAGTACTTCATCAGTTACACGACAGTCCATCAGGAGGGCATTTTGGTGTGAAAAAGACCCTTCAGCGAATTCGGGAACGGTTTTATTGGATGAACAGTTCCGACGATGTAAAAGACTGGTGTAAGAAATGTACTATTTGTGCTACGAGTAACGGGCCTTATCGAAAAAGGAGAGCTCCTATGAGACAATATAATGTTGGAAGCCCGTTTGAAAGAATAGCTTTGGACATTGCTGGGCCATTTCCAGAAAGTGATAATGGAGGCAAGTACATGTTGGTAGTAATGGATTACTTCACTAAGTGGGTCGAGATTTACGCACTTCCAGACCAGAAGGCCGCCACCGTTGCAGATAAGTTGATCCAAGAATATATCAGCCGATTTGGAGTGCCTTTGGAGATCCATAGTGACCAAGGCAGGAACTTCGAAAGCGATTTATTCCAAGGAATATGTGATAGACTAGGTATGAAGAAAACAAAAACTACGGCTTATCATCCGCAATCGGATGGTATGGTAGAACGAATGAATAGAACAGTTGGCAAGTATTTGACAAAGATGGTATCCGATCATCAGCGAGACTGGGACCAATATCTTCCGTTCTCCACAATGGCCTACAGATCTGCTGTTAATGAATCAACAGGCCAGACACCAGCCAGAGTCCTATTCGGACGCGAGATGCGACTACCTTGTGATCTAGAGTTTGGGTGTCGACCTGGAGAAGATGTAGCAGGTGAAGATTATGTGATCGAATTACGAAGAAGAATGGACGATGTACACGAGTTGGTCCGTTCCCATCTCCAAATCGCTAGTGACCGAATGAAGAAACGGTACGATACACAAGCCGAAAAGGGGTGTTTTAAGAAGAACGATAAAGTCTGGCTTTATAACCCCAAAAAGCGAAAAGGTTGTTCTCCCAAATTGCAGCAGTTTTGGGAAGGTCCATACCTCATTATGGAGAAGATCAATGATGTTATTTACCGAATAAGCAAGATTCCGAGAGGAAAGCCGATGATAGTACACCATAACCGGTTGGCGTCTTTCGAGGGTGAACACGACGTAGATGAAGAAGTGGAAGTAAACCAAGTCCAAGATGTGTCTGACCTCACGTTTGAGGAATTCATGGGTGCCTATGGAGGTACCGGTAAAGCAAGACATGGTGTTACCACTGAAGAAAGGCAAGATCTACTCGCGCTTCCCGATGACTACTCACTGGCCCTTACCATCCCGGCCAGTATCAAAGATGCACCAGGGTTGGCATCCGTCTTTCGAAGGAAGTTTGGTCGAGTTGCAGAACTTCAATGCCAAGTGCCAGCTCCTGGTAAAACCTTGAAACTTCAAGATGCATCACGTTACCTTTTCTACCTGGTAACAAAAGACACTGCCCGTGACCAACCTACCTACCGAGATGTACGGGAAGCCTTACTTCAGTTGAGAGAGCACGTACTAGAGTCCGACGTGCAAAAGTTAGCCATGCCAAAGTTGGAGTGCCGCCAATTAGATTGGAGGGTTATACGAAACATGGTGGAGGAAATCTTTAAAGACACCGAAGTCCAGGTGTTAGTCTGTTGCAATCCGCATAGTTACTGCTGCGGAGAGAAAACCGTCCCTTGTCATTTCTATACAACTGGAAGTTGTAAAAGAGGGTCCAGTTAGCGATATCAGCATGTCGTTCCAGTTCCAGTCCCGACAACGTTCCAGGAGGAACCATCTTTTAAGAGGGGCAATGTTACGATTTTAAATGTTATGGCATATAGAACTGTAAATATTTTATGACTAATTCTTTTTTATTGATTCTCGTAATTTGTAGGTCAAAATATACCTGAGCTTCGCTACCAGTTGTTTACAGAAATCTCTAGACACTAATTTTAGTGAGTCATCCACGTCTCGAGGTTGAAAAACGAGTCGAGCGCCTTCACCAAAATACGAGATTATTCAGGAAGTTTGCCGAAAGTTCCAGATGACAACAGTTGTGTATATAAATGAAAGATTTTTGTATTTGAGTCAGTAATAAGAAGCTCGGGAACCGCGATATTTAAATGTAACGAAACGTAATTTTGTATAAGCTATTTAATAAATTATTAATTAGTTATCGTGAGTTTTAATAAATTAGAATATAGACAATAAATTAGAATAAAGACAAATAAATTAGAACTATATAAACTTAACAGTACCTTAGGCAGCAGGACCGGGAGACATCGGAATTGAGCTGATGATGTATGAGTAAAAATTAAGACTATTAAAATTAAGATATCCCAGATGATTGAAATATTGGCTACAGAAGTTCAATAATTAAAAAAAGAGACTAAACGTGTGCGCCCTAATTATAGGGGAAAAATTGTTACCAGCTCAATTGGCCTTTCTTCTTATATCCAGCCATACGGTTGTATAGCTGGATATAAGAAGAAAGAATACGACGATATAGAAGAGCAAAATAGATGCTGCGCATAGAAAATATTTTTGTTTTGCAGCAGATTATCGAAAAGATGGAAGTAAGGAACTTATCTACTCATATATTGTTTGTAGATTTAGAGAAAAGATACGATACGGTACCATTGTAAACATTATCTAAAAGATTGATGAAACTAGAACTTAGTAAGAGGTATATGCGAGCTATAGCAAATGCTTAAAAGAATGTTGCATCAAGCAAAGAAGTTTTATATCTAAATTATTTCCAATACAAAAATGACTTACCCAAGGATACTGTTTATATCCAAACTTATTTAAGATATATGTCCAATCAGCGTTAGCAAAGTGGAGAAGGGTAGTACCTTGAATGGGATTAGATATGAGTAGTGGTAAATGTGTAGCAACTTTATTTTTTGCTGATGATCAAATAATCCTACGAGTGATCACGAGAATATGGACTACATGTTTAGACAACTAAAGACAGAATATGAAGAGTGATTAAGGCCTATCCTCGATAATTGTAACGGTAAAATTCAGTGAGCTATCTATTTCAAAAATATCTTTCTTTACGAAAACAAAATCCATTCACGAAGAATATTCTAAAAGTCATCTGGTACTAAATTTTATATTTTTACCTACTTACAATCCCCTATTGTGAAGTCTTGGGTGTATACAATAAAGCGAGCGGGAGGTCTTCTATTCATTGCGATTATGGGGTAATTAGAATAATACGAGTAAACCAGAGTAATATTATTTATTGAATAATTAATTTACAACTTAGCAAGGGTACATACAGGTAACAAATAATCGTCCTCTAAATAATTCATAAATTAAATCACAAACTTTTATAAAATTTTATAACAAAATAATGTATAACAAGATATAAGTGTATTGGTTTTTTTATGTCTTATATTTTCTTTTGTTATTGTTTTTTTGCTGACAAATTGGCTTTTAACGTATATTACAGTTTGATGATAAATATTCTGAAATGGAAAATGTTGAGATGTGGCGAATAAAATCATTCATGAAATTAAAATGAAGGGATTTACGTCTATTAGTGGTGCGATTTATAAAATTAGTAGCTCAAATCGCGGGAGGAATATATGCATTAGTTTTCAAATATTTATTATTTACGATATAATTTCTAAATTGAACCACTTTCACTTCTTTAGGTAACAATGTATCTGTCTTGACAACTAAATAGGTAATTAGACAAAATAACGATTATTATTAATTTCAAAACGGGAGTTTAAAGAATTAGAAGAAGGTAGTCCGGGCCCAGTTAGACAATCAAGTTTATTCCAGTGGAAGCAATCAGGAGGATTGTTTTTCGTTTTGGCTCAGCTGACATGCTCTCTCTAGAACTAGAACCCATGAAACTATGGTAAAAAGCATGCTTTTAGACTCCCGAAACAAGTACATCTATGAACAACTACAGGAATCCAGAAGAAAGGACTACCGTAGAAAACACGGATGGAACGAATAAAAAACTCAATGCGCTCGAAAGTACTTAAAGAACAATGGAACAACCGAATTCAATGAAAAATGGACGTCGGAAGACGTTTTATACGGATTATATCATATTACGAGTATAGGTACATTGTTATTATATCATATTATATCTATTTATATAATACATTATATACACGATATTGAAGGAGGTTACAACATAGACAATCAACAAAATCTACATTGTCAACTACATAGTGAAGACCCAACAATAATAGAAGTGTCAAATGCCGTCTTAAAACATAAAGTAAATAAAGCCACAGGAATCGATTAAATCTGCTGGGAAATGTATGAAAAGGTGATGATCAACTTTTTGCAGTAATCCATAAACTAATAGTACTTATATGGCAGAATGAATTGGTACCAGAAGAGTGGCTAAATGAAATAATATGCGTTGCATAAAGGGCTATCAGCGCAGAGTCGCTAATTGTATCCGAACGTCTGCGGTCCCTCCGGTCAGTACCGATCTCACATGGATAGAAATTATTTTCATTTATTAATTTTTAATAAACGAAAATTTCTCCACCCAGATGAGATTCGAATTCACGACCTTTAGGTTTAAAGGTAGGCGCTCTTACCACTGAGCCACAGAGGGGGTTAGTTAGAAATTGATCATGAGAAATAAGAGAAAATTAAAGAAAAATTTGTATCGGAACTTCATAAGAATAATTAGGAATGCATTAAATTATTCAATAATACAATAACTCAACACAATTTAAATGCATAATATTCAGAAAGAAGGAAACGTCTGACAGATTCGAATTTTGGCCGAATTTGTAACAATCGACAAAATAAAGGTTGTCAAAGACATTATTTCAAATGCTTATAAAGAAAATTTACCATATCTTTACCCTATCTTTAATATTTTCTGTCTTATTTTATTGTAAAAAAAGACCTCTGGGATAAACAAATACAAAAACTTTTAAACTGATTAATATATCGGTTCCAAATTTTGAGGGTTTGTTAAGTATCCCAATACCCAACCTTCGCTGGAACTCTAAAGTAAAGTTGTTGTATTCAAAGTTTTTAACGAATATCAATTGTCACTTATTTTGCAGTTTGTAAAGCAACAAATTGACTTTTCAACTTACAAAAATCAGCATTTTGAAGCTTTGTCAATATTCTAAAAGATAAAATTTTGTAATTTTATGTCAAGTATTTAGCTTTCTAATGAGTGGAAAAAATCGCGTTTCTTGCATTACATTAAATCATTAAAAAACGGCTCCGAACTTTAGACAGGAAACAGGTAGGTTTTGTTCTTATATGTCTACAATAACTAAAATAGTTGTCAGCTACCTGGATTATTGATTGTCACGAGAAAATCCTTATTACTCTGGACTAATATGACTGGACAAGCAAGTGACGAAATATATTATGTAAACTTTACTAACAAAAACGTTCAAAATAAATAGTCCAATAAATATAATTAATCAAATTCCATATTCAAATACTGCAAACTATTTGGGTATTACTCTGAGCTCATGTAAAGAAGAAAAGAAAATAATAATTCTGATTGAAATACAAAAAAATGTACTGACCGATTGACCAAAATTCTACTCTGTTTCTACATAATAAATTATAATTATATAAGTAAATATTGAAACAATAGTATTATTATAAAAACAGTATAAGCATTTAGAAGGAAAATGTCACAACTCAACAGAAAATATTTCTATTCATATAAAAATTTAATCAAATTATAGGTACTTACTGCTTATTTATATAAAATTTCCTCAATCGTCGTCGACTTTTTCATCCGGAGCATAAACGTCTTCGCGAACTACCCATTTTAAAAACAACAAAACACACTGGTTTGTCAAAACTAGTCAAAAGTCGAAATAAGCCCTAATAATGTTATTCAACATTATTTATGACCCTCCAACTTTCTTACCTACTCGTCGGCGAGAGTCTACAAACTATCAACAAGGACAGCTTGTACTGACCGAGAGAGAGAGAGTACATTTAGCACAATTTAACATTTTTTAAATAGTTTATATAAAATAGCTGCTTTGTCTTACACTTTATGTTAAAAATAAAAACAGATTCGGAAAGTGGGTAAAATTCTGTAGTGCCCTATTTCAAAAAAAAAATTTTTACGTTTATTTTAACCAAAAATATTTAAAAAAAAATATTGTTTAAACAATTTATTAATTTACAATCAAATAGTGCACTAGAACTTTTTAAGACCTTTCATATAAAAAAAGAATCATCTCAATATCTGCCATAGTTTTTGCGTTATTTGATATAAACTTTTACATTGGAATTTAGTTATGCCCAGAATCGCGAGGAATGGCCTTAATACATTATTACATGGACAGAATATCTAAGAAAAGATCCAAAAAGCAATCCACGAGGAAAGACTTTGAGAATAGAACTTAGAAGGCTAAAAAGCTATACGCATTTTAAACTCTTTACTATGGTCTGAGGATATTAGACAAGAAACCAAAGTGAAAATCTATCAAACACTAGTAGAGTCTATCATGAGTTATCAAGTAGAAATTTGGCAGTTGCCAAAAAAGGATTGGAAATTGAAGTAGTTGAAATAGATTATCTAAGGAGAGCGTGTTATGTATCCAAAAACGATCAGATAAGAAATGAAGATATTAGAATGAGGACAAATACTATAGAAACTAGATCAAACTAGAAAACTAGTGTGGTATGGTCAGGTAAAATAAATGGATGAAGATGATGGGCAAGGCAAGCAATAGATCACATCCAACATCGAAGAAAAGTAAGAAAATGGTCGTCAATTATCTGGAAAGAGAATATGAGGCAGATAGTGAGAGCTACAGTCATCGAAGGATACGAATGGAACAAAAGAAAACGATGGCGGTTGAAATGTAGTGGCTGCCTCTTCCGTGAAAAAACAGATATTCAATTTATAAAAGAGAGTAAGTTATTGTGATAAATATATTAAGTTAGAAATTGAAAAACAATAAGAAAATAATAATAAAAGGAAATGAAGAGAAAGCGATGAATGATCAAAAAATAAAAAGGAAAAGGAAAACGAAATAAAATGACGAAGTAACTAAAGCTGGCGTTAATAGAAGAAAAGCGTACCAGTCTAGGCGAAATGCTGTCTATTAAACAGTAATATGTATAGATTAATGCCTTATTTTTTTTTCTCTTTTTCCCGCTTGGCCACAAATATTACAGTCAGTATTTTCTTCATTAACCTCTCACATTTAATATAAAATGGTCGTTCTTCTTGTTATAATTTTATACTTTTTTCGTTCTATTTGTCTTTATATTTGTTTCTATTTTCTATCAGTCATTGTTAGTTTCTTCTCTTCACGATTAACATTTGTACTTTTTTCTTTATGCTTTGTATTTGTTGGTTTGTACCAGCTTTCTTAGTTACGCTTTAGTTTGTAACTCGCTTTATTCCCTTTTTATTTTAATTTAATATTTTTTTGATTTTATATTTAGTTTTCTTTAATTTTTTGGAAATAAATGTAATCACTTAAGGCTGTTTTCGCAGTTATAGCATACTGCGATTTGAAGTGGGCGTATCACTTACTTTTCTACACTGCTATGTCAGACCCTACGTGACTTCCTAATACATAGTTTGGATGTTTATTCAGTGGCGCCGGCCGACGGGTTGTTTAAAATAAATGCATTATTCTCCATTCAAATTAGTTTTGTCGGAATACTTTTTTTTTAGATTAATTATCGTAGATAATGTTTTAAAAAGAATTAATCACATTTTTAATTTATATGTCTAAACATAGTATTAAATAAAAATTTGTGAAACGTGACTGCAAAAAACACCATGGTGTTTATTTATAATAAATTTAAATTTTGTTATATTAATATTAATATATAATTAATATTTTGTTAATATTTGTTAGAGAAAACTGATATTAGCGTAGTAAAAATTAAACAAAAAATATTTTTATTTATCTATAAAAAATTGGTACCTGCGAAACCATCATAATAGTAAATGTATTTATCTGGCAAGTATTTCGAGGCGACGCACTGCGAGGAAAAAGTTCTCTGAATGGAATATACATTATTTTAATATATTTATAGGTTGCAGTTACATAAGAAAAGTATCCAATTAATGAATAAAACACAAATCTTGGATAGTTATTTCATCATATCAGTGGCATTTCAGCTCGTCATGAGCCAAAGGCTTCTTCAGAACAATCTTCCATTCGCCCCTGCCTCTGGCAACTTTCTCCATGCTTTAACTCCGATGGATTTTAGATCATCCTCTATGTTATCTTGATACCTAAGTTTTGGTCTTCCTCTGGATCGTCTTCCCACTGGTCCTCTTCGGTCGAAAATTTTTCTGATCGTTTCATCTTCATCTCGCCTAATTACATGTCCTATCCATCAAAGGCGTACTAATTTAATAAATTTTACAACGTCAGGTACTACACCTGAAGAAGCATCGTAGTTTACTTTATACGATCTTTTTGACCAAGCACCATCAGCTATAACGGTTATTAACCCATTTCCGTCGGAATCTACTTCACCAATTTCTTTGGCTAAAGCTAATTCCTCCCGTCCAGCCTCTTCTAAGGAATCACAAGTGTTTGGCCGATGATATCTGCAACTGTTTCCGTATGTTTTGCATACTGCCTGTAGGAAATCACAGGTATATTTAATGTAGCGTGCTGCTGCTGTATGTCTGAATAACCAGAACCATTCAAGTTCAGTGAATTGTTACCAGAATCCTATGTTGCTATCTCGTTTTCAATATTCCACATTTGACATTTAAAAGTCAATGTACTTATCAATCGGTCCATTTTTTCTTTGATAATCTCCATATTAGAAAAGTTGCATGAAAATGGAGAATGAGTATTTTTAAGTTAAATAGAAGCTTTTAAAAACGGTTGTAATATAAATAATAAATACTAAAGCAGTGCAATTGCTCTCCTTTTCCTTGACATAGGACGTTTACTGGGACTCATTTTTTATCTTGTCTCTTATAACTTATATCACTAACCTAATGTAATACTTAAAAATACGCGTAAACTAAAGAACTTTTAACTTATACCACTAAACTAATAATATATTACTTAACATACACGTAAACTAAATAATTTCAATGTTTTCAAAATAAATAAGAATACTGTAAACTGTAAAAACTAAGCAAGTTGATAAAGAAAATACAGGAATGAAAGAACTAAAATGAATTCTAATTCAAGCGAACTAACTGACCGTACCCATAGAGAAATAAAAATAAGACCGTACCGTACGCTCATGTGATTTGACGTCACTAATGCGATAACGATCGAGCTCAGCGACAATGATGAGGAACACGTTTCACTATTAGATTTCAGTATTTTTTAGCAATTTTCTTCAAAGTTTGAATACGCTTTTCTCGATTATTACTGGACACAGAAAGGTGAAAAAAGAATCAACGATTACAGAAAAAAAAACTCTTTCAACTGATGGGCGTGAAAAGTTTGGTTATAATAGAACGTTAAACAGTATAATCCAATTTTTCAACAGAAAATTCAAAAAAATAAAAAAAGTAAAACCATCAGTTTAAAGGCAACATAATTTCGTATAACGTGTCCAAATTTCGAGACATTTCGTCGGAAAATAACAGAGAAAAAATTTTGGTGCACCGATAAAACAGCCTTAAATATATAATTTAAACCTCAAACATCGACCAGTCGACTGGACTATTCCATATAACCTGAAATAAACAAGCGGTAATAATGTTTCTGTGTAGTTCGTTGTAAAAGGGTGAGCCTAATGAAATATTATGGCCCAATAATAAAAATACCGGTACTTTGTTCAACTTCCAGATATTTGTGAATAAGTAAGAAATATAGAAATATTCAGTGTGCAGTTTATATATTATGTAATATATATATATATATATATATTATATATATATATATATATATATATATATATATATATATATATATATATATATATATATTGTTATGATATGTAAAATCAAGAAAAATATTGGTTTGCTTAAAATATTTCAAAGTTTAAAAAATTAAAATAATTCAGATAAGTAGAATAATAATCAACAAACATTTCGAAGAATGAAAGTCTTTTAATTTTGGATTACCTGTATTGAACAAAACGTAAAATATGCATAAATTATTTTCTTTGTTAAAATATATTTGAGTGACCTGCATAAGCTTAAGTGAAATCCTAGACAATGGAAACGGGTTTTCCATATAAATTTGTGCAGTAATTAGGACAATAGAATAAATTTTAGAAAGATATGTTTTTGTTAGTTCATAAGAATTGGTAGAAAGATTATTTTGTAAATAAGTTTTAGGAAATTTTATAATTGTAGGTAAAAATTTGTTTGTGTTATCGAAATGACGCGTTTTGATTCAATGAGATTGAAAAAGGTGGGATAGTTGGTTTGAGAATGGGACGTTAGTTAGTTTTGGAAGAAAAAACGATAGTCAGTTGGTTTCCAAGAGTGCAAGGCAAACGGCCGTTGTTCTAGGGTAGTTTTGCAGAGGTAGGAAGCAGTAGCAGTAAAAGTTTGTGAGTTTTCGTGTAGTTAGTGTATCTGACAGAAGCTAATCCAGTTAAAGATTGTAAGTTATATTTTCTACTTATATTCCAAGAGTCACTGTTCAGGCCAACGAGAGATTCAGTTTATCGTACAGAGAAGATATTCCAAGAGTCATTTTTCACTCAGGCCAACGAGAGATTCAGTTTATTGAGAGGAGCAGAGGCTAGCATAATTTGAACGATTCGTGCATTTGAAGGAGATCATTAAGGACGATAAACTTGCAATAATTTGTTGTAAGATTGCTTATTACCTAGGGAGCTGCTAAGAATAGATAGTGTAAATTTTAATTAATTAATTAATTAATTAGCTAATTAATTGCTTGGCTCACTAAGACTTTGAATATCACAATAATATATATATATATATATATATATATATATATATATATATATATATATATATATGAATATAAATAATACTAGATATGAACTGTTTGGGCTGTTTTTATTTTGTTTATAAAATATGCTGACTAGTCCTTAAAAATATAGCATCTAGTTGCTTTAAAAGAGTAAATATATTTCTTTTCAAACTTTTACTGTCAGCTATCTCGCCATATTAAAGACTCTTCCTGGTAACGAGGTGCCTGTTGGTCTTAAATTTCTTGCTGTTAGAGCTAGCCTTTTACTGTCCGTTTATTGAACATTCTGGTTTAAAGCATAACTTAAAACTCGTAAAAACGTAAGAAACTAATACTGAGGTTACTGGCTCTAAGCCAAAGTGCCTAAGAGAATTTGTTGATAGCAACTGAACAAAGTTGCTATCAACAAATCTTCTTCGTAGACCCTGTGTCTCCGAGCCAGCAATCCCAGTATTACAGTTTTACGTTGCCATGAAGTAAATTCCGTCTAAAACTTAAACATCCTAAAATATTATCAGCAAAAATGTAATTTCAAATTGATTTAACTATATGTAAATGATTTTTAACAATATGTTTAGTGGCTTTACATAGGTAAATCTAGAAAAATTCCTGATGATGGAATATTCATTCCGAAAGGTTCTTTTGTATTATTATACTTATAAAGGATTTTTTAAATAAACCTACTGAATTTTATTCGAGATTTGTCGGTGTGGTTATATTTTTTTTTTTTTTTATTAATTTTTGTACAAATCTATGACAAGAAGATATCGATATTTATAATTTTTTTGTTCTTAACAGTTCTGTTTAAAGACGGTTGTAATCTTGTGACATAAAAACTGTTCCAGGTGGTGTAAAATGTTCCTAAAAATTAGTTTTTTTTTATAATATAGTTTATGATACATCGCTCTATTAGTTAAAATTAATAAAATATAGTTTTTGCAAGCTTCTCAAAACATTCTTTTAACTGTTTATTTATACAATATTCTAATGTTCATACAGTCATCATTGAAACAGCATTAGAGAAAATATCTAGTAGATTAACAGTTTAACAACTGATTCACTATAGAATAAAATGTATATCGCATATTTCGCGTAATGATTTACTGAGATAACTTCAAGATATGATTTTATAAAATATAAAACACATCACGTCAAACGGTTCTTGTAACTGAAGTGTTCACAAGTAGTTTACAAGATATTGCTTCGAGTTACGATCAGGAAATAATTGGAAATTGTATAGAAATGTATCATCGAATATTACAAAAGCCTAAACACCAAAAATAGTGGTGATATTTTAATAAAAAAAACATTTCCGATACCCCAGATGTACGATCATGATGATTAAAATATTTTAAATTGCATAGTGGTATTAATTAAGAATAGCTATCGTAATTTTTTAGAGTGGGCCTTAACAGGGCAGTCCTTGTCCTATTTTTAAAGTAATTACTCTAAATTAGAGTACTCACAAATTTAATGAAAGTATGCTGAAAGAGTACTAATGTTACTGTGATTGTTGCAGAGGAACACCGATGAGACGTAAGACAGCACTTCCAAGAAGACGCCAAGAATACTCTACGAATCTTCATTTATTTGAATGATTGATTTCTTCTTTTTTTTTTCAAGTGTGTATGTCAGTTGTTAGTTGTTTTCTGCTTAAAATAAATACCACGCCTTAAGAAGTAAGAGATGAAAGAAGATTGTCCAAGCTTCTGACTATAGTAGAGTGTGGCTAAAAGTAAGTACCCACTATAAAAACTCACAAGTGAGAAGAGAGAAAAACACATTGATACGTCAACATATCAACATATTTTTGGTGGTTGATTCATATTATTGTAGTGCACACAGGCATAGATTTATACAAGTTTAAATACCAGGACGATGTATAAAAGTATTAGAAAACGAAGCAAATATAAAAGAATATACAACAAATAATAATTTTCTTATTGTAATTAATATTTTCTTCAAAATGGCATGCATATGAGAAAAATTGGACGTTATGGTTTTTTTAATAACCCATTAATAAATGTTTTTTAAGTGTTAATAGTGTAGTTTGTTTGTTTGTGTGTTTGATTAATCATTATCATCATTATCACCCAGCCCTTTACTTTCACTGCTGGACATAGGCCTCCTTCATTTTTGTCCATAGTCTTGAACACTTTTCATCTAGTTTCTTGGCATTTTCTTGAGATTGTCAGTTCAAAGAGTAGGGGGCTTTCTCTACTTCTTTTGTCTAACCTTAGCGTCCTTTCAACTCAAGCAATCTCTTCGTCTATCTTTCATCACTGATTTGGGCGATGTGTTGGGTCCAGTTCTATTTCAGTGTGACAATTCGGGAAATTACATCAGTAACTCCTTTTCTTCGTTTTAAGTCTTCATTTCTAACTCAGTCACGAAGCAATATACTCACCTTTCTATTTTCCTTTGAGCTATTTGCAGTGTTTAAAAGGTGTAGCTGTCAATGTCAGAATTGATAGCTACAATTGACAATGACATTGTTTGATCAATAAATATCCTTTAAATTAGACTCCATTTGGATTCTCCTGTTATCAATTTGATGATGAAAATGATGCCGAAACGCGTCCTTAATTTTAATAAATAAAAATTGTTTGTTATATTTTGGTTTCATTAGGAGATTAGTAATCGTTATTAAAATATTAATTTATTTATTAATAGATATATTAAGTGTGAGATATTTTTAATTTCATTGAACCAAATACTATACTATACTCGGTAAATAACAATGTTTAGTACTGGCTACAACGTTAAAAATAACAAAAACACGAAATAGGCTAGTGGCTTTTGTCGAAAAAGATCGATTTCATATCTACAAGCTGAAACTTGTTTTAGTCGATAAATTATGATGCCAGTAATGTTTAAGAATATACCTACATTTTTCCATTGTAACTACTCCAATCCTCAGAGACGAAAATGCCACTAAACCCCTAAAAATCATACAAACAAGCTAAATTTAAGCCATCTTCTCGGAGGCATGTCCTGTGACGTGCGATCGTTTGTAATAGAAAAGTTTAAATTTTGCGTTTTTAGTCATATTTCGAATTTTCATGTTATAGATTTTGAAGACTTCTACAATGGAAATTTCACTACGACCGGTCAATGAAAGTAATACATTCTATTGATCTCACGAGAACCATAAAACGTGGCAAAAATCTCGCAAAGTTTATTTATTAAACAGATTTATAGAAGCTGACTTCATTTGCGGCAAAATAAAAAAATTATAGGGGAGAAGAGGGAGACTTGATCCCACCGTTACATTTTTTCAGATAGCTCCTTTTACAACCAATCTAGAACCTTGATAATTTAGTATAACATTACAAATTTATCACAGTTTTGGGTATTGTACACCCGAAAAATATACTGCTAATAAAAAACGAGTTTTTGTAGAATTTCGTAACATGGAGAAACTAATCATGTCTCCCCGTACTCCGGGAGACTTGATCCTTGTGTATGATAGACTTGATTATACCTTTCCAGATTTACGATATTAAAATAAAACCAAAAATTGGATACTGAAAACTAACTTTACTCAGTCATGACTTATAACAAATAATGTTATTAAAAATATATAACACTTTCTGGCAAAAAACTATACTGAAAAATGATAAAAGAAAAAAAATTATTCTCGAATATTGAACATCCTTAGTGATTTGGGAAAGACAAAACATCTCATGCGCTTACTGTAGCTCCTAAAAGTCGGGCGTGGTAACTTTTTTAAAATTTGGTCACGTGGGACTTCACCCATGTCTTCTTTTTCTGGCCACTTAAAGGTTTTTTCATCCCTTTTTTGGGCAAATTTGATTTTAAAATCCTCGTTCTTTTTTTCCATTATCTGTCCTACGTATCGATGGACTAAGTTTCTTTCGGAGACAAAGCTGACAATTACCCAATCTTGCACACTCAACTCAAACTCGTCACCTTCTGCTTCCGATTCACATTCACTATCTGTCTCTACTTGCATTTCATCATTAGGATCATATTCAGACTCTGACGATGGTAGTATAATGTCACTGCCCCCCGAACTTGAAGATTCCCTCAAATCCTTAAGTTTTTGTTTAGTTATTCTTTTTAGGGCTCTTATTTTGGCCCTTTGCTCTTTTTCTAATTTTTTCTCTTCTTTAGCCTTAACTTCAGCTTTAAGCGCAAGTTTTTCTGTTCTTGCTGTGAGAATTTTTGTAGTTGCTCGCTTTCTACCCTTTACTGAAGTCCTGGGCCCGGCTTTAGGGTGGGGTCTAATCATTTCTGGGCTAGTAAACGTGGCAGAAGGGAAAGAATGGTTATTGTGCTCTTTTGATGTTTGTTGTAGCTGTTCATTTTGTGAAGTATCTCCATTTACAGAATGGGATCTAATTATTTGAGGTGTGGTGAAAGTACCAGTAGAAGTAGAAGGCTGATTTTCGTCCTCAATTAGTGTTCGTCGTAGTTGTTGATTATGTGAAATGGATCCACTTGAGGAATGTGGTCTAATAATTTCAGGGGTGGTGAAAGTGCCAGTAGAAGTGGAGGGTTGGTTATTGTTATCTATGGCTGGTTGTGCAACATCAAACTGGGATAAAGTGGATTTGTTTTCCGGATCTTCGCGATCAGTAACATACGCCGACATAAAATCTTCATCGGTAAAAATATTGGAATTGAAAGGCCATATACCCGTAACTCTGAATCCACTCTCAATATTACGTGGAGTAAAAGCTAGGGGAAAAGCGTAAGCTAAGCATCCTCCGACTTCATATATTGTAATTGTCCTTCCTGGGTGCGCCACCATCCAATCATGACAGGCAGTATTATAAAAACTCTTGAGAGGGCCAAATACACTCGTGTCTAACGCCTGGAGCTTATGCGACGTATGTGGTGGTATGGTAAGAAGAACTATTCCGTGTGCTTTGGCATACGTTATGGCTTCCAGACTAACGTGGCTATCGTGATTGTCCATTATGATTAAAGATTTATTGTCGGTAGTCGCCTTTACATGTTTTTGAAAATGTTCCAAAAATTTGACGAAATTAGAAGCGGTCATCCATCCACTTTCATAAACTACGCCGGTGGTCCCTGGTGGGCTATGATCAATCATGCGATCTTGCCAAAGTTTTCGAGGAAAAACCAAAAAAGGCGGTATATGATTTCCAATTACGTTGATTGCATCACAAAGAGTTACTGTTGGTCCACGTTCCCCTGACGTAATTTTACCAACCTGTTTTGCACCTTTGCATGCAATAATCTTCTTTGGCTTATGGACAGTTGAAAGGTCAGTTTCGTCTATGCTCCAAATTGCTTCTGGTCCAATTCCATTGCTTTCAAGAACTGTCTTTAAATTTATGAAAAATTTTGATACATTGTTTCTGTTGAAGCTAGTTGCTCTAGTAAGACTGGTTGCTTCCGGAGATCGTAGTGATAAGGTCTTCATCCTCTTCAGAAATCCGTATAACCAGTCGTAACTGGCTTGCTTATGTTTATTCCACGAAGCAGGTATTTTTTTATTATTTCTTACGGCAAACTCGTATGCTAGTTCTTTTGCTTGTTTGGTTGTAAGGCCATGGTGTAATTTGCTGGCAACATCTAAATAATCTTTAAACATATTTTCCTCTGCATTTGTAAAAATTTGAGCCTTCTTGTAATCAGGATAATAGGTTATTTCAACATTTTCAGATCGTTGTCGGCGAACGTATCTTTTTAATGTCATAACATTTATTTGATAACGACTTGCCGTTCCCTGGCTGTCGACTGGTGTTCTTTTCTTTGCTCCTTCCCTCCTTTTGTATTGACGTGGCATATCTATAAAATAAAAAACACTCATCTATATGAAAACCTTTAAAACTCATTTTGATTTTTGTCAATAGGACACTCTGATCAAAAGATATCGATTTTTCGAAAATCGAGTTGATGCAAATTTCACTTAACATTGATTAAGCGAGCGGAACTGACATTCAAAATCGTCGGTCGCTTCAAGCGCTGTTTCTGAGAGAACGGTTTGTTCTATGCAAAAAGTGCTAATAAAAATTTTTCTTTAAAATAATTTCAACTACATTTTTTATTTAAAATATATTTTCTACGGTATACAGATTCTTGGTAAATCAATTTTTTGGATTTTTATCCCCCCTATGTGGGGTTTTATGTGGAAGACCGGGAGTTAAAGTGGTAAACTTTTTTGCATCTCCTTTGTGGTCCTAAAATTGATATTCTCGGCAAAATTCAGCTTGTTTGTATGATTTTTAGGGGTCAAATCTCTGACGACTGGACTGAACCTATTTATTGATAATAATTTTTAAACAAATTATACAAAATTGCTTTTGTCGATTCCAAACCATTTTTTAAGTTTGGTTTATATTAAGACGAAATTATCAAAGTGATTTTTTCGTCATATGTTTATTTAAAGCGTAAAAAGCAAATAAACAATTAAAAACGCAGGAAAAAAAGCAAATTTTAGCGTTTTCAAGGCCATTTTTTAATAGGTTGAACATCGAATTTAAGAAAAAAATATGAGATGAAACATTAAGTCAAATAATTTTAAAATGCGTATCTTGATTTTGATTTTATGTTGTAAAAGTCCATAAACCCAAGACCCAAGTCCATTGTAAAAATCCATAAACAAATTTAATACGGGAACCTGCTTATGAAACAATGACAAGAATAACCCAATCGTCTTCAAATAACCCAATTTATTAAAAATTTTAAAGCGAAAAGAGTATTGTCATAGAAAATGTTCGGTAAACTTTTAAACGTAGCATATTGGCATCATCATCTATCGATGAAAATAAGTTTCAGCTTGTGGCTACGAAATTGACCTTTTTCAACAAAAGCCAACCGCTTAAAAATACATGCAAGCCAACTAGCAGTTCGGGCTTATAAACGTGGATGGTTCTCCCCATAGCATTTCGTCCATAGCACATAGTGCCTATGTCGTCCGTAGCACATAGTGCCGTTCTTGTTTTTACTTAAAAATTTGGATACTCCGTGCTTTATACAAAAATCTAAAAGCAACTGAGTACGTAGGTAATGATTCTTAAACTTAAGAAGAAGAGATTAATTATTTTGATATAGTTTGGCATTTTAGTTATGTTAATTTATATTTTTACAAATAACAATTTATTTTTGATATTATATCTTTTCACCTTATCCTGGTGGTTCTTCTTCAAGAATCATATTTTTGTTTTATACCTAGAGAGAACATTCTACACATTATAATATTTATATAGTCTTATAAAGACTTCTGTAATAAAATAACATCAGTTTATCGAGTAACATACTCTAGGAATGTTCTATAATTTATTACTGCTCTATTACGAAACCCAATAATTTATAGTAACTAATAAAAATGTCACCACTAGATTGAAACATTTTTATAAGAGTGTTGTAGAGTGCGACGTAAAGAACTGACATGCAACTTCGAAGTGAACCTTAAAAATAGATCATTATGGTTGACTTCGAATCCAAGGATAAATGTTAATCGACAAATCTGATTGAAACAAGTGTAGGAAACCACAGAAAGTGACTATTAAGTAGAGTACGTTTACACAATGCATATATTAAAAAATCTTTGTAAGCTACTAATATAATATACACAACTGTTATATCATTATTTTATGCAATTACATTTTAAAGGAATAATTCTGGTAAGATATCTGAAAACAATATGCAACAGTTTTTATTGGCCAAAGTGAAAAAATTGACCGTAATAAATACTAAATTACACAAATTAATAAAAAAAACGGTGGGGAGTGCCGATAGACGTGAATACTTCTTATAGCGCGTTATTACTATATGTGTGTTAATGAAATTTTATGATTATTTATTACTGAATTGCCAATATTTTTTATAATAGGTAACACTACATATTTAAGTTCGTTAAAATTTAAAAAATGCTAATTTTTTTCTTTAAAAATTGTATTTAATAATTTTAGTAAGGTTCAGTAATTTGTTAAATTTGTTAAAATTTTAACATTAATTTAATGTAAATTTCGAATAAGTAAGGTCGTGAGTTTCGAATCTCATCAGGTGGAGAATTTTCGTTTATTAAAAACATTCAAAGCGTGAAAGGAAAAAAGTAATACCTGTGCGATCGATACTCACCAGTAGGAATAGCAAACATTCGGAGTATAATTAGCTCTCTTAGCAAAGACAAATGAAGTTCGACTTTGCTAAGTATCAAGACAGTTACTCTACACACACACATACACTACACTTGGTAACCTGACTGTACCATGCTAATGATATATTTGTCGAGATTAACTAAAATAGCAAAATCGATCATTTAAGAAAATAACAGTTTAATAGATGACATTTTAGTTTTATATTAAGTGTATATATGTCTATTATCTATATTACTGCATGATCATAGAGGCAAGAACCTAGATTCCTACAATCACATCCATCCCTCGCCCACGATGGAATATGAAGAAAGCATGTGAGGTAGCTTTTCTGCGGAACTGGACGAGACATCTAGCCTGGATACCACTACATAGAAATACAGAACAATGTGGAGCCGCTAACCAAAAATATACAAGAGACTGAATGATAATTCTGGTTGGTCTCATAACAGCGAAGAACTGTACCAAAATTTCCTTGAAAGCGGCGGTCAAGAATTAGCCGATGAACTACTCCATATCCTAGATGCAGAGAGACAACAAAAATGGACGGAAACTTTAGAAAGTATTAATTTTAAAACATCAAGTAGGCAAGCATGGACACTACTAAGAAAATGAGGAAGAGGAACTCCGATAACAAGGAACAAAGCAACAATTAACCCAAACACTGTTGCCTCACATCTGGAATCGATATCTAGGGCACCGAAAGAGAAGCCGCACAAGAGAGTAAGAGGGAGAGAGTTTTCAAGATAAAACGAGAACTCAAAAATTTTAAATTTCAAGTCTGCAGAAACCGAATACTCCCGCCCTTTCACTTGCGAAGAAGTCACTCAAGGCTGGAAAGCCAGGTAAAGCCCCAGGTTTTAACAATATTCATCCCGAAGTCTTAATTAACAGCGGAAAAGATGCGAGAGAATGGATGGACCACTTTTTCATAGACATTATGAAGACCGGTACCATACCTCAGGAACTCAAACGCTCGAAGATCATTGTCATATTAAAACCAGGTAAACCAAATGATAACAACCCTAAGAACTACAAACCAATAAATAGCACTACTATCGGCGACTTCAAGCTACTAGAAAGACTTATCTACAACAGAATTAGTACAAAGCTACTTAAATCAATATCGGTTGATCAGGCAGGATTTCGACCGAAAGAAGCTGCGCAGATCAGGTTCTTTCACTTACCACATTTATTGAGGCAGGGTTTCAGAAAAAACTTAAAACTGCAGCTGCATTCACAGACCTAACAGCGGCCACCGATACAGTCTGGAGAGAGGACATAATATAAAGCTACTCCATACAATCTCCTGTAAATCTACCGCTCAAATAATCAACAGCATGCTAGCCGACCGAACGGTTTAAGTAGTCATAATCCTCACGATGGACTAACACACAGTGGGAAAGTATTTCCGTAAATGAAGGCTCCAACCAATCGCTACCAAAATAGAAGTTTCCTGTTTTCACCTAAATAACAAGCTTGCAGGAAGAACACTCCAAAGTACCTTGGGGTGACTCTTGACGGAACCCTATCTTTCAAGGAACATCTGTCAAAAACAGCGGAAAAACTTAAATCCAGAAACAACATCATCCAGACGCTGTGCGACACAACATGGGGAGCATTGGCTTTCACCTTGTGATCACTGTCCCTGGGCCTTGTCTTCTCAATCGAGGAATTCTGTTCTTAAGATTGGCTTAATAGCCCACATATTCACAAAGTAGATGCCCAATTGAAAACAATACAATGAGAATGATTGGTGGTGTTATCAAATCCCAGTACTGAGCCACATTCCACCACCCAAACTACGGCGCATAAACTACCTCACTAGTGAGTAGAGAAAGATGTTTAGTAACGAGATCCTGCCAATCCATCAAAATATAGATGCTGCCAACGGTAACCGTCTAGTCTCTAGACGACCGCCAATAAAAACAGCACAGACTGCTGTGGAGAATGAGTTCAACTTAACGACCACTTGGACTCTATAATGGATGCAACAACAAAATAGCAGCTTACCCTGCATCACACAAAAACCACCAGATTTTGACTTACCACGCAATACATCAACTATGCTTAACCGAATCAGAACCCATTACGTCAGATGCGGTTATATGATGCATAAATAGGGTAAATGACCACCCCCCCTCGGTGACTGCGGACAACCACAAACCATCTGTCACACTACAGAACAGTGTCCCATAAGATTCTATCAAGACAGGATTCTACCAAGACAATGAAGAATGGAATTCGTTCAGGTTGCAGTCAAATATTAATTTAATTATCTTTTTTTTTTGTGAAATACTAAAGTTTTGTAAAGACGATATAAATCTTGTAAGTAATTTATTGAATATGTAACTTTTTTTCAGCTAATGGGTAAATATATGGACTTTCACGATTTTTGTTGATAATTGTGATTTTTCTGTGCCATTTTTCTAATGTCTGGAGTGAAATGTTTATTTCGTTTATTCAATCTAGAGTTTTCAGAGTTTAAAACTCATGGCGCCCATTTTGTTTTACAGTTTACGATCGTTTTTACATGTCAAAGTTATATTTGTTATCCAATTATTATCTATCGTTTATCTATACGTCCTTAATCTGTACTTTTCTATTATTTATATCTTCACCCATCCCCAATGAAGCTCCCAAACTGAGCAACGTGGTCTTAGTTAAGTATTGTGAAGGAGAAGCTTTTATTATCTACTTTTGTCAGTTTTATGCTACATTATGATACGCAAGTTGCTGAGCATCCGAATATGCGCACGTAATGTATTTCGATCGTGTGCAAAAACATACAGACATAAAGAGCGATAAGAAGTATTCACTTCAAAACGAGTTGACGATGAGTCTGTGAAAATTGTGAATGACATGTAAGATGGAATAAAAACTACTGAAAGTGTGCTAAAAACTAGAGTGCATAAGGGCTCAGTGCTTAGTACTGATATATTATCGTCAATATTAGATGAGATAATAGAAAAACTACAGTCTAACATTCTCTAATCCTTAGTGTATGCTGACGATGTGTTGTTAGTAGGAAATATAATAAAAAGCAATTAGAGCAAAGATTTAAACAGTAAAGGTCTGGAAAACCATTGGAAGAACATTAACATTCAGAACCGTTACAGATTTTCTAATATATATAATATAGAGAATATGAATTATTTCCTAGACATAACCTCAAATAAGTTAATTACACCTTAAGAATAACAGTTTTATTTTAAAAAATCCGTGAAATATATTGCAGTTATAGAATTGTATTTTCTGAATAATGCCATAATATATCGGTAGTACTTATTGCTGCTGTTTTTGAATATGTGACATGTAGTCATAATTACTTTGCTATCACTATAATTGGCCGATTTAACATAGTTCGTGAGATATTATTATTTAATCGAACCTTGTAAACGTAGCCTAAGACTTATTTCCGTAAATAGCTACTGCACCGGTGATTAATTCGCTTGTAATTTCCCTCGCAATTACTAATTGCATGTTTCTTTGCAACTATCAAGAAATGCAAATAAAAAGAACACAAGTCAGAAATTACTGCTGCGGCACATTCCATCGGAGTGGCATATCATAATATATAATTATATTATCATCAGCATCACAAAGCAGCAAGCTCACGAAAAAATCGTTCGACTTCCTATGAATTTTGTCATGCTAGGTCTCGTAACTGGCTAACGCTGGCGTCGATATGACGATCATGAGCGTAGATAATTTATTTTAAAATTTAATAAAACGTATATCCACGTTTAAAAAACACAGCTGTCAAAAAGGGAAAAGTAGATAACATCATCCAGCCCAAGTTTTTTATCCAAAATTATTCGTTATACATGGGTTTATTACGTCATTGTTAACTTGGTTAGTTTAAACTAACTAACTAGTGGCTGTTGATTTTGAGTGAATGAAGGCTAAAGTTGATTTAGAGAAGGCATATGATACAGTACTTTTAAAAACGTTGTTCTAATATTGACGAAGGCAAGCCTAAGTAATACATACATCAACGCTATAGCGAACATGTACATAAATGCAAGAAGGGCCGTTAAAATGAAGAATAAAATTTCAATTAGGTTAATATGGGTTTTTATCATTTCAGCATTTATTTAACTTTGTATCGGGACCTGAAGATGCTTTGCATATTGTAGAAAGCGAAACCGGTCGTCTGATAGTTAAATTAAATTGATTGTGAGTAAGTCTTATTTATTATTTCTTGACCTACTTGAAATGGACTCACACAAGCAACACATTCATGATTTAAATAAATTTTTGTGTACTCTAAACGAAATTCTATAGTTGATTAAAGATTTTCCTCGCTTCTTCAAGCATGCATATATAGATTCGGTCCTTATTAAAGTTCACCAAAGTTTTCATGATGAGTGATCCGTATTATTCTAGTATATTTCTTAAAATTGTAACTCTAGCTCGTGTTAGATCTTTATCTTCCTTTCTTGTATATCCATAGCGATATATTGATTTTCGCATTGCAACCCCATTTGTCAATTATTATTATTTTTTTAATATGGAATCCAAAATTATTCTCTTACGCTGTGGTAAGTAGGTATATTTGCTTTTTTAATATATAATTTAATTTTCAAAAGGTTACTCAAGCTAATCTGATTTGAGCTGTTATTTTTGCTCTCTGATTTTCCTTAATAATAGTCTGTGTTTTACTGAGACTTGTCGTTATAACCTTATTTTTGCTTCGCTACAGAATTCTTCAAGCATTAGTTTTAGAATTGATCTTGCTATTAGAATTATGTCATCAGCATATCGTATGAATCAGCTATTTTCCATTTACTTAGTACCTCGTTCCTCTCACTGTGATTATGTCTTTTTTTATTAATTTTTAAATTTTGCATCTCTCTGTTTATGTGTTAATTTAACTGCTTTAGATGGCCATACTTATTTGTTTTAACGGTTGCCTATTTCTGTCTTTATTGAAAAAAAAATTCAAAATTATTATATCTTCATATTTTTCTCGATATGCATTTGCAAATTTACCGTTTAAAGTCATCGCTGTCTCGATCTGTCTGCACGTATGAAAATTTATGAGGAACTGGATCGTTTATTTAAATCAAGCATACCGGTCCGGAGGGTGATAAACAAGCCATCACCATCGATCGTAATTATCGATCTAAACTTATCGAGAAGGGATTTATCGAAAAAGAATTATCATCTGCAATTGGCCTACGCCCCGTGTTGCCGATCTGACACCCATCGACGGTTTTGCATAAGGAATTTATGTCATTCGGATTTATAAAGCAGGTCTAAGAGCTTCTCAACACGCACCCATTTTTTACGACTTCGTTCATTCAGTTTCAACGTATAATATTTGTTGTTTATTTATTACCGTTTTTGCCTTGTCTTAATCATGGTAGCATTTTCCTATAAAGTCCCTATATGTACACATAAGAAAATTTAAATAATATGAGTAAAATTTTGATTCCATATAACTGTTTTTGTCTTTTAGCAAACTTAAATAAAATGTGACTTTCTCTGAATTTTGATCAGCTTTGTGTTATTTTTAAACACAAGACTGAACAGATTTAAAGTCAATAAACATATCTTGATGTTTATCTTTTTCTGACAATTTTTATAAAATAGGACTGTGAGCCACCAAAGGAGCATTAGTAAATCGTTATATAGATTCGTTCTTCAGCATAATACATATATCAGTAAAAAAATCATCATCATAATCATTAATATCTTAGGAGATGTGTTGTGATTCATCATTGAGCTTCGGCAGCTCGGATCGTCTGATGAATGATATTTCTCCACTGGTCTCATGTACTGCCTCAGTATATTGCTTGTTGGAAGCTTTTTTGTGATGTCTTCCCATCGCTGTGGAAATTTGCCACGTTGGCGTTGACTCTGAGGCCTTCCTTAGACCACCAACTGCTCCATTTTGTGATCACTTCGATGGATATGACCAAGGAACTTTAAAGTTCTAGACTTAACAACACTAGAGAAATGCTGATTGGGTTTAATTTCTTTATTCATGGAATTCGAAGCAGTTGTCTCCATGTAAAGCGTCTATGCGTCGTTTGTTTGATTCTTTGACTGTAGATATCTCTTATGCATAGTAAAATATAGAAAAGACCAGAGTTAAAAAAAACGATCAAAGAATAAATCCAATGGAAATCAATAGATGGGTAACTCAGAGACACTATCAGAGTAATCATCCATTCCATACCTTCTAGTGGTAGAAAAATAAACCAAGATCAAAGAAAAAAAGCAAATAATAAAGAAAAACAACGCAGTATCAGTCATCCGGAAGTATAAAACTGAATCCTGTTACAAGACATACCGGGAGATATAAGATTAAGGGAATCTACTTCACCATAAGATGAAGGAACCTATTAAAAATTATTAAGGTAAACCTGAAGTTCAAGAAAATGATTTATTACCTGTTTATGTTTAATTAGGCTTTGTTATTATATGAGGGACTTATTAATTAATTATTTACATAGCTATATTAGACTATATCTATTGACACACATACAAGTGCTAAAAATAGCACTAATTATAGCTTCCCACTATCTCACTTTCATAGCTTTACTCTACTCCCCACCAACGTTAGGAAGCTATCGAAATTCTAAAATACTTTATTAATGATTTTTGATTGTTAGGAGAAGCTCTGCATATAAACGGGACATAGGCTCTCCTCAGACGAACTGAACATTTCAGTACCGATTTGGATCGATCGATAGATCCCTAAAAGTGTAGTAAGACTATATATAGCATAGATATTCGAGGAAGATCATATATAAACTATCTATCTTCCTCAATAATAATTGGCCAATGGACCGAACTTTGGGTGCAAAAGATGTGACCATAAAACTTCCTGTAAATAAATTTAGTCTTCAAAGGTAAAAAATTAAAAACCTAGCTCACACCGAAATCCTCTTAAAACAAATCCATCCTTCGCAGGATACAGCACGTCTCATTTGATAGATATCTTATAGTAACGGCATTTTATAGCAGAGAATTTGATACAGTCAACCACAGCTTGTATGACTTCTAGGCATTAGATAGCAGAAACACATTTTGGAGAATACCAAGTGACTCCAAAAAAATGTGCTACCCGTTCACTAAACGTGTACAATCTGGTACAGGTTTCTAGAATTCCAGAATGGGTATCAGGAATGGAATATCAGGATAACACACGGAATCCTTTTTTTCCTACACACAATCCCTCCTCAAATCTCCCTCATCGATGAAGACTTTCTGGCAGTGGAAATCTACCCAAAGAACGATACTGACTATAATCTCTTATTGATAACATCCCGTACAACCATTAGCACACGTACGTCTAGATTATATTTCCAGACTTAATCAGTCCATAAATCTCTGAGACTTTAATCCAGCACACGCAACATAACCTCAAATCATGCAGGTATCAGCCTCAGTGACTATTTTCTCGTATGTTTACTATATAAAATTTAAAATCGTAAACCTACCTAACTGAATAACCTTGGCAAGACCATTATCGACCATATCATATGCACTACTAGTATGATTGAGAAACTCGATAATGGATATCTTATTGGCAATTCAATCACCACCTACCCATTCTAGTTAAACACACTATATTTGTGAAAAAAAAACACCCAACATTATTTATAAAGCAATAAGAGATTATAAAAATGTGGAATGAACATTTACAAACATTTTCAACTAAACTCACTTCACTTCAACGATCAAGTCACGCACCGCAATGCAATATTCAGCAAAACACTGTACTGTAACCTGATGTGAGAAAAAATCTGTATAGACTAAGAAAGATATTCAGCCTCCTCAAGGCTCTATGGAGCAAATTCGATAGACGTAAACTAAAATACTATTACACAAAACGTTCACTCACACGAATTCTGATTGAGTGTGAAGCAAACATATATACTCTCTACTTAGTCATGACTTCAAACATAACCTGCTAACTTTATAAAAAAAGTACATATAAATATAATAGCAATTTATAAGTATTCGTAAAGCAAACTACAAACGACGACCCTTCCCCTTCTTCTCAGCCCAAATACATCAATTATTCAACATTCCAAACATACATGAGAGTTGCTATGAGAATACTATGACCAAAACATCCAAGCCCAAAACGTTCTAAAAACTACCATCTTATATGTCGGCAATGTATTCGTCAGATACTCAAAAATAAACTTCCTTACTTCTCAGCAACTATTGCCAGCAACGTCCTTGACACATACATTGATATCCTTGAGAAAACTTACGAAAAGGAAACTAAAATGAACTTCCAAACTTGCAAAACTTCTGTTATTTGCCAGCAAGAAACTCCCTGATAAATACATTGACATCCTGGAGAAAATTCATCTTTTTATCATGTTACCATAAGTACCATTAGTTAAATAGCTCATTTTAAGTTTTGTACCCCAACAGAGACGCATCAGTTTTCTGTGGTTTACCGATTCCATTGCACAATTATATCTGACGAAAGGGAGGTAACAGTCACATCTACTCTTAGTGTATGAGACAAAAACTAACTAATAAAAAAATATAAAATAAACATATTTACAAATTCATGCCCAATCTTCTCTACTCTTAGTATCTCCTCGCCAGGGCGACAGAACATTGCTCCACCAATGATAGGCCGGAATCTCACGGAGCGTAAAGATGTGTAACGAATTATTGAATATAGATAATAATGAAAAGAAAAGGGTGCACGATTGGCGTGCCATGTAGTATGTAAATAATAAATATATTAACTATTTGATAAATTCGCATAACTACACTAAAATGTGGTCAGATCATTTCGATGGAACGTGTTCCGTCAAGTATAGAGTATTTAGTTTTGTTTAGTCTATTGTAGAACCAAAGAGAAACAGAAAAAAGGACGAGAATGGATAACAGAAAAAATTTTAGGTCTCATGGAAGAGCGAAGACAGTTAAAGGGAAAATGCAGCCAAAAATATAATGAAGTAAACAAACAAATCAGAAAAGAAATAAGAACTGCAAAGGAAAATTTTTATACAGGAAAATGCGAGGAAATCGAAGAACTACATCTCAAACATGACACTTTTAACTTACATAAAAAGATAAAGGAACTGACAGGTACACAAAAACGAAAACATCCCAATCTCCTATGAAACGCAAATGGTGAAATAATAGCCGATCTACAAGAAAAGCTTAGGACCTGGAAGAACTATGTAGAAGAATTGTTCGGCGATGAAAGACAAGAACCTAATATAGATAACTTGCAAGGCGACGAAGGACCAGAAATAACTAAAGAAGAACTATTATACGCTATAAAAATAATGAAAAATGGTAAATCACCGGGTCCAGACGGGCTCACATCAGAACTTCTTAAGATTGTGGAAGGCGAATCAGTGAATATTCTACTCGACCTTTTTAACTGCATCTACAAAAGAGGAGAAATACCAAAGGAACGGCTACTTTCAACTTTTGTAACCTTACCAAAAAAGGCAAATGCAAAACAGTGCACTGACTACCGCACTATAAGCTTAATGGGGCATACATTAAAAGTATTCATCAAAGTAATCCACTCAAGAATTAACAGAAAACTAGATGCAGATATTAGTAATACTCAATTCGGATTTCGGAACGGGCTTGGAACAAGAGAAGCACTATTTGCACTTAACGTCATATTCCAAAGATGTCTAGATAGAAACCAAGATATATATATGTGCTTTATTGATTACAACAAAGCGTTTGATAAAGTTCGTCACGATCACTTAATGAAACTGCTAGTAGAAAAAAACTTGGATAAAAGGGACATTAGAATTATCTCTAAGATTTACTATAACCAGAAAGCAAATATCCGAATAGATCAAGAGACAACGGAGGAAATCGAGATCAAGAAAAGCGTAAGACAGGGTTGTATACTCTCACCGACCTTATTCAATCTATACTCCGAAGACATTATAAACACAGCACTTTCGGATCAAAATATAGGTATTAAGATAAATGGCATCCGAATAAACAACTTGAGATATGCCGATGAAACGGTACTTATCGCAGAAACTTGGGAAGATCTTCAAATACTAATTAACAAAATAGTAGAATGCAGTGAAGAACACGGATTATCACTTAACATAAGCAAAACAAAAATAATGCTAATATCTAAATCACCACAAAACTTCCCTGACATAACCGTGCATGATCAAAGAATCGAACGTGTAAGAAGATATAATTACCTGGGAACTGTTATCAACGAAAATAATAATTGCTCTGAAGAAATCAGAACCAGAATAGAGAAAGCTAGAGCCACATTTACTAAATTGAAAAAGGTGTTCTGCGGAAGAGATCTAAGTCTAAAACTTAAAATTCGCCTTTTGAGATGTTACGTTATGTCAGTTCTCCTCTACGGGATGGAAACATGGACATTGAAAAAGATCGATACCAAAAAGATAGAAGCATTTGAGTTGTGGATGTATCGTAGAATATTAAGAATAGCCTGGACAGAGAAAGTAACAAATGTGGAGGTTTTGCGGAGAGTGCGGAAAGAGAAAGAGCTGATACTTACTATTAAAAAGCGTAAACTACAATATTTGGGACATGTTATGAGGGGAGATAAATACCAGTTGCTGCAATGTACAGGGAAAGATAATGGGAAAGAGATCTATAGGAAGAAGACGGCATTTATGGTTGAAAAACTTGAGAGAATGGTACAATTGCACCAATTACCAACTGTTTAGATCTGCAGCATCAAAAATACGCATAGCTTTGATGATAGCCAAACTTCGGAACGAAGACAGCACTTGAAGAAGAAGTCTATTGTACGCCACCAGTGTTAGCGGTAAAAATTTTAAAAGTTGGTTAAGTTGGATATAAAAATAAAACAAAAAAGATGGTGGAGAATTTCTTTGTGCAAAAATCGAGAAAGGTAAGTACGCTAAATTCTTTTCAGACATGGGTAAGTACGTACTATGCGCCAGCTTCCAAACTTTCTTTGGACCATGTTGATTTATCGACAAACCACAGGACAGCACGCATTCACTATAAATAGACAATTGTTTCCCATCCCAGGGATCGCAAATCATATTAAGAGGTAAAACAGTATTTCACGTTGCGTTAATCTTTAGACTTTGTCTTTTTCTATTACATACTTTCTATTTCTCTTCGCCAACTGTGAACCGATGAAATACGCCGCTCCACCTTCTCTGAAATTCCGTCTACAGAATAATTCACACTCCATTCTGAGCACCAAAAGCACCCTCTGAAGAAGCACAAGATAAATATCTAAACGAAATATCCATAAATCTGAAAATCTTACTACAAAAAACACCCCTAGTAAAAGTGGACAATCTGTGTTGTCTTCCACAAAGCCTTTGATAACATCTGCCGTGGTTGCAGAAAAAATAAAAGAACAAACAATCTAAAACACGGTAAACAAACTCCGATAAACTACTACTACCTTTACTTAATCTTTTCACTCATGGATCATGAAATGTTCTACCGAGATGAAGTTAAGAGAACATGAACCTAGTATAATGATTTTCTGACTAATTGATTTAAAAAGTCCGTTTTTAAGAAGTAAGTAAGCTTAATAATTTTCATAATTCATAATTTCATACAACTAAAAATATCTATTTGTATTACTTATCCCTTATAAACATTTGTGGTTTGTTTAAAATATTCCACAATGATTTGATCGTTTTATTTGATGTTGAACAGGAAATCGCGCAAATTCTTTGTAAAACAATTAACTATCAATAAGATATCATTAACTCAGCTACGGCGGTGCTGATTTATTCACATCATCATACAATTTATTAAATATGTAACTCAATAGCAGTTTATGATAACATTCCATAGTGTGCATTACACTGAATGTTTTGTGATGCAAGACATAGTTTAAATACTTGGTATTAGAATTTTATTGTCGAGTAAAATTCAACGGTATACCTAACATTATAACAATTGTAGATTGGAAAGAGGTTCGTTTAAAAATAAAAAGTTTGTAGAAGTAAAGGTTATGGTTACAGAACGGGGAACAAAGAAATCCAAATATTATGTTATGCAGACGACACAGCATTAATCGCCAAAACAGAAGACGAGCCCCAAAGATTAACTCACATCTTCAATTTAACAGCCAAGAAATACCATATGATAATATCACCAAAAAAAAAACAAAGGTATGAAAACATCTAAATAACCACTACGATTTTAAATCGAAATTGATGGGAAAATAATAAAGCAGGAAGCAAGGTTTAGAAATCTGGAAATAGATATAACAAGTTACAAAGATGTTGAAGAAGAAGTACGACAACAAAACTGAAAAGCAAGTAAAGCGGCGGGATCTCTTAATGAGACAATATGGAAGAACAAACACCTAAGACAAGACAAAAAACGAAAATCTATAAAATAGCAATTAGACCTATATTAACATACACGGCCTAGATAAGACCTGACACATCTAAAACGAGACGACTTCTAGAAACAATAGGAATGAAAATACTTCGACGAATATCAGAGAAAAATCTGTTTTGGAGAGAAGCCAAAACATAAGAAGAGCATGCAATAGAGAAGTCATAAATGGATGGGTGACAAAACGGAAACAGAAGTGGAACAAATACATTAGTAGAATGGCAGAGGATAATATAGTACGAATAGTACGAGATAAGTCACTAATTGGTCGAAGAAGTATTGACAGACCAAGAAAAAGATGATGCAATAAGTTAAACGGTTTAGGAGGCTAATATTAAAAAAGAAACAGATTTTAAAGTCTACATACAAGAAGGAAGAAGAAGAAGAAGTAGAAAAATAAAATAGAAACACTGGGAAACACCTAACGAAGTCGCGACGACATCGGGAGCCTTTCAAAAGATTACAAAAATTTACTATCCCATCCACGCGTTGTTTTATTTAAATTTAAAGAGAGAAAAAGCCGAATTAAAAGCTGTATATAACATAGACCAACTCTGAAACCATTTGAATCATCTGATGCTTAAGTTGTTCTCCAATTTAGTGTTTTAGTACTCGTCCATAAAGCCTTGTTAAAAGACACTAATTGCCCTGAAATTGTTGCCTGTGTGTTTCAGATTCTTAAGCTGCTGATACTTTGTCGTAGGTACTTCTGTTGCGTATTATTGCTTTTTGTTGAATATTACATACCTTTATAGGTGTCTTTTGAAGTGACTTCCTGAAATTCGCTTCTATCTTCCGAAAGGAGCTTATCATAATATTCTTTCTATTCTTTAATGAAAAATAAGATGTAGTCCTGCAGCGTTTTTATTATTTCTTTATTCGGAGCTGGAGGGGGCAGCGGGAAATTAATAAGCTGCTGGTATTTGACAGCAAGGTTCTCATAATTAGATTGGGACCTTAAGAGATGAATTGACAGGAAAGTGAAGAAGGCGCCGCAATGCTGAATTGGTGACTTTGTATAGTGCTGTCAACATTGTCAGACATATAAAAGCTAACCGGATAAGATGGGCAAGGTCAGTCATGGGCAGTGTTTTTTTTTTGAGAAACCGGAGGGTAGAAGATCAGTAGGCTGTCCCAGAAAAAGTGGAAGGAATATGTTGAAGCCGATTTATCTAGAATTGGGATGCAGCAATGAGAAATAGAAGAGCAAAATCGTAGTAGATGGAGGGCTATAGTGCATGCGGCGAAGATTCACCCTGGGTTGTAAAGTCGGTTAGGAAGAAAAAAGTTTCCCAAGGGATGAAATTATAATTATTGTAGTGTTAGATGCAAGATGTGTTTTACTCAACTCAACGGTTTAATAGTAACTTATTTCATAGTTGTAAATAACTTATTTTTTAAATATGCCAGAAATCTTCTTAATTCTTAAACTTTCAACTAAAGGCAGCCTCAAATATTATTATTGCTTTAATTTTAGAATTCTGAAACAAAATTCGGCCCCATAACTAACTTCAAAAATCTGAAATATTTTCAAGGTACGAAATAAATAAGTTTTTAGTGAAGATTTCAGATAAAAATTGAATACTGATTTAAAGATATTTAATAACCGTTTTCCGATTTCTTATTCATAAATTTTCCTAGTATAAGAGATAGCTAGAGATTATCGTAGATAAGAGTTACATAAAAAAAACTCGCAGTTTTTGCTGCGAGCAAAAAAAACGAAATTGCCGCAGTCTCTTGACGACAACTTCTGTCAGCTTTCCTATTGATGAAAAAAGTATGTAGTACTTAATGCATATATTACTATTAAGTTAATTTGGTTTATACAAAATACGAGGTAATAAATGTTAATAATTTAGAATTTGTTTAGACATCGTAAAGCAACCCAAGAAATCGTTTAATTTATTGATTAAATACAAGATTTTAATTTAAATATTCAACCTTTATTAGCAAAAACATACTTAAAACTTAAAAAAAAACAAACCAGATGACCTTATAAAAATTAATAATTTATATAGGTAATTAATTTAATTTAATTAAAAATTATGAGGCAATTTGTAGACAGATAAATTAAAATGTTGGAAACCGATATCACCATTATCTTTATTAAAATATTGAAATAACCAATTGATGCAGCACGAAAACAAAAGAATGAGATGTACTTAAAAAGATAACATATGATATCTATACATTTTAAGGTTGGAACAACGCAATCCATGAAGATACTCACAGGCATTATAACTACAAAACAACATTTTGAACTCACATTAATATTATTATAAACGAGTGTGAGTTAGAGTGAGTTAGTTCTAACACAAAAGTTATCTGAAGAGGTATATACATATTACAGTAATGGGTCAAAACAGAAGCAATATGCACATTTAGAAAACATGTAGAGGAAACTTTTGAATAATCTGTAACTGCAGGACAATTGTTCGCCAGTCTGACCAGATAACACATCTCTCCTAAGCTTAAGAAAGGTTTCTCAGAAGCCTAGATCTATTAGACTGGGCATATATGTAGAGTATATACCTGTTAGGTCGCTGTGTGGAAAGATCTACAAGGTCAAACTACTATTTGAGACCTAGAATCTACAATTTAGGACAAAAATATAAAATTGCATGTCATATTACAAAAAAAAATTTAAATACTGGCATATATATTACTACATAACTGTCCTCGTTACAAAATATCACTTAAATCAACTTCTTCATCTAGCGCTACAACCCTCTGAGCGTTTTGGCCTGTTCAGCAGTTGCATTTGGCAATCTGGTCTATATAATCTTAAGATCTAATTTAAATTTAAAACACACGTACATATTTTTATTTTCTTTTATCTAATCTTCATGATTGACTGACTAATAATTAAGTCATCTGTACTACTTACAATAATTAATTGTTTGTTGTCATATACACTTCTTCTTCTTGTTATTTTTTAATTGCCATATACACATTCGTTTATATACACTATGTATTTCAGCCTTAGTTTCTTGGAGGCCTGAAGATGCTTAAAATTTGTAAACAGCGAAACCGATAGACTTATTTCCCTAACATTCAAAAATTTTAAAAATTTTTGAATTTTCCCAATAAAGTTGGATTGCAAAAGTATTAAATGCAAAAACATAATAAATTTATCGACTTTGTCTTTCCGTCACTGATTTAAAGCTATCCTTAATTTTTTATATTATAGTGTATTTTTATGTATGAGAGAGTAATAAAACAATAAATTATGTATGCAAATCCCTAAACTGTTGATCCGGGTGACTCAATGAAAAACAATTTGTCAACAAGTTTACAGAAGTATATAGGAAAACAATTTTAAATTGAGTATGACCACCAGGTATAAAGATTGGAGCAGAATAGAATACAATAGTTGTGAGGGTTACTAATCCCTAAATAAGGTTGCCAGTGTCGGAGTGATGGAGGTTAACAGGTACTAATGAATTTGCAAGAAATGTAAGATGTTTATTTTATTGGTTATATATAACCAATAAAAGTTTAATAAGTACCTACCTATTTGCAAAATAAAGTTTAATTCTTTAGATAAAATAAAACGTTTTATTTTATCTGAAATGAGTGCATTCCACGAAGTAAGGGTTTCAACAATAAACATTTAATTCTTTAATTCCAGGAATCTACGACAGTAATTGACTAGATAATTACCTTCTAAACTTATTCCACAGAAAATGTGATAGTGGGTTTTTCCATTTTGTAGGAAGGTCCAAGTGGCGTATTCAAAATTCTTAACAGTTCACTAAAAGTAGGTACTTCAGTTGCAAGGTGCAGTTTATTGTGTATACTAGTGTTATGGAAAATTTGGAAGTGCCGTGTAAACGCCGAAAAATTGGTCCTTTAACAGTTAATGAAAAAACATTAATATTTAATTGTTTTAAATCATTTACAGACAAACGTTTATGTGAAAGTGTTGATGAGACCGTTGAGTTAGTTAGCAGTACACTTGGTGTTGGGAAATCTACGATTTACAGAGTTATTAAAGAAGAGAAATGTGGTAGTTTTCAAATGCCACGTAATGCTCCAGGGAAACCAAAATTTCAAATAGAATATCATTTTAAAGAAGGACTTCGACGGAAAGTGCATGAATTCGTCTTTAGACAAGAATTTCCAACATTGGATAAAGTTCTTGTCTCAGTTCGAGATGATAAGGATTACCCAGAAATGAGTCGAAGTACGATATGGAAACTTTTAAAAGAGATAGGCTTCCGCTGGAAAAAGAATCCCAGAAAGTCTATTTTATTAGAAAGAAGCGATATTGTCATATGGAGAAGACATTTTCTAAGAACCATAAAGGAAATGAGAAACCAAAAAAGAAAAATATTTTATCTTGATGAAACATGGATTAACGAGGGTCATACACCAAATAAATTTTGGCAGGATGAAACTGTTACAAGTCAAAGGCACGCTTTTGTAAATAACTTATCTACTGGTTTAAACCCACCATCAGGAAGGGGACGCAGGCTGATAATAGTACACATTGGCAGTTCAGACGGTTTTGTTGAAGGTGGTTTATTAACTTTTGAATCAACTCGTACCGGTGACTACCATGAAGACATGAACGCTGATGTCTTTCAAGAATGGTTCGAACAAATGATAGATCTTCTTCCTAAGAACTGTGTAATAGTAATGGATAATGCAAGTTATCACTCCAGACTTATAGAAGGACTGCCCACAACCAAGTGGTTAAAAAAAGACTTGCAGAATTGGCTGAGTTCAAAAAATATTACGTACCATCTCGGATCTATAAGAAAGGAACTTTATTCGTTGTGTGCCCTTCATAAAGAAAAATTTAAAAAATACGAAATTGATGAAATTGCCAAAAATCGTGGAATGACAGTACTTAGATCCCCACCATATCATTGTGAATTAAACCCGATTGAACTGGTATGGGCACAGATAAAGAGTGAAGTTTCAAGAAAAAATACCACTTTTAAAATTCATGATGTTAAACAGTTGTTTTTGGAGGCCGTAAATAATGTAAAACCTGACAACTGGGAAAAGGCAGTAAATCACACTATTAAAAAAGAGGAAAAAATTTGGAAGCTGGACAATATTACTGATAAAATGATCGAGCCAGTTATTATAAATCTTGGTTCTGAAAGTTCATCTTCTGAATCTGATTTGGATTTGTAACAAGTAGCTGTAAGTTTTATATTAATATTTTTATTCATCTATTTAACATACCTTAGACGGTTTTAAAAACTCTTTTTCTCTTTTGTAATTTTTAAAAATTAAAAACAATGTGAATTTTTTAAAACCCTTTTTAATGTAGGCCAGTCAGTTCTAATATAGTGTGTGATAAAAGAGGTCACTTTTGTTTACATACACATAGCACTGAAATAATTCATTTATTTTTTACAATTATTCAAAGTAATTTTTCAATTAATCTTGAGCACGCCCATGGAGTGGTCGGAGATACCAGTTAAAATTATGCTAATTACTCTCTCGTTCATAAAAATAAACTATAAACGTTTTCCAAAGCTTTGAAGAGTTTTTACGAAGTAGTATTATTACTTTTTTCATGACTTTCCATTTCTGTTTTCATTTCGGATTTATTTAATAGTTGTACAAGAACTTTTAATAGAACATTTAGAAATTGAGAACAATTTTACTGCAATCCATTTTTCGATGGCAGAATAAAAGATTTTGGATAAAGAGCTCTGTTACGTCGATTTTAGTTCTACTTTTTGATTTTACTTATATTTTTTAACTGTATGACATTCAAATGTTTGTAACAAACTGTTCTGAGAGGATTCATTTCTGAAAAAGTTTAAGATTCCACTCACCAAAACCGTTCCAATATATTTTTGTACAGATGTCGATGGTTAAAAGTAAAAACTATTATATAAAACTCGAAGAATTAATTAAAAATAAAAACATAATCAAAAAATTAAAACCAAAGAGAATAAAATCTTGATATCTACTTAAACTTTGAAGAGCGAAATTAGTCAGTTAAAACAGCAAGGAGTAAATTAACAATATGATGGAATAAACTGATGAAAAAGAATATGAAAGTAAAAACATGGGAAAACATTCTCACCTGGTTATAAGTTTTAAATAAAACTTTACTGTTTACGTATATTCCAATAATTCTATACATATTGTACAGCTTAAAAGTGTTTAATCATTTAAGTGGGCTGTTTTCCATGAATTATTCTTCATAATCTTCTAACAACTACTATGCTATGCTAATGAATCGTAATATTTACACCATAACCTTCACGACAACACAGTTCATTAAGAAAAAAATGTGAATTCTCACTTTTATTATTGTGAGAGTTCCCATTGTTTTATTGTTAACAATTCATCGCAAATAAGATTTAATTTAGGGATATATGAAAACGGTGGAAAATGTGTTCATAACAATTTTTTTATGCATCTTTAGTGCTTCGAGAAATAAATATATTAACAAAATTATTCTATCTTTCTGTCGAGATTTTATTGGAATTTATATTTTATGAAATATACGTATATAACTATGTCTATAACTACTGTGACTGTGAAAATATACGCGGCTTGTTCAAGTGAATTCCATCTTTGGAACAGAAAAAATTTATTGGCAAATATACCTAGAAATAATTATTACCTCTACATGTAAAGTACGTCTTATATTGTTTCATTAGCCTAGATATACCCTGCATAAAGAGTTCTTGTGTTCTGTTCTGTTGCTTCAAGAATTTTTTATGGCATTTTTTACTTCTTCATCCAACTAAAAGCGATTATATTTTATCTCCTTTTTCGGTGGTCCAAATATGTCACCATGCAGATAAAGCTGGACGAAAACACAAAAAATAATCCCATAAGACTGCAACGGGGAGTAAGACAAGGAGACACCATCTCTCCCAAACTATTGACCCTTGCTCTATAAGATATTTTAAAGAAACTGGAATGGAATAGTAAGGGTATCAACGTCGACGGATTATACTTAAACCACTTGAAATTCGCAGATGACATAGTTTTAATAGCTGATAATATCCAAGAACTAAATGATATGTTACAACAATGAAATGCAGTTTCAGGAGCGGTAGGCTTAAAATGAACTACAGCAAAACAAAAATACTGAGCCGAGACCAGACAAATATAACAATCCAAAATCATACCATAGAAAATGTTGAACATTATGTATATCTAGATCATGTTATCAAACTAGGAAAACCAAATCAAGATGCTGAAATTAAAAGAAGAACACAACTGGCATGGGGCGTGTTCGGCAAACTAGCACATATCTTGGAAAATACCTCCATTCCTATAAACTTAAAGAAAAAGGTTTATAACACATGCATACTACCCGTTTGTACCAACGGTTTGGAGACAGTAGCCCTTACCAAAAATCTGCTAAAAAATTAGAAACAACGCAAAGAGCAATGGAACGAATCATGCTTGGAATATCACTAAGAGACAAGATTAGAAATACCGAGATAAGACGTAGAACGAAGATTAGGGATATTGTGGAAGAAATTACAAAAATGAAATGGCGCTGGGCAGATCACGTAGCCTGATATAATGACAACAGGTGGACACGGAGAATTCTCGAATGGAGACCAAGGACGACAACAAGAAGCATGGGAAGACCTCAAAAAAGATGGGTAGATGACATAAGAGCAGCGGCAGGCAAACAGTGGATTAGATTGGCGCAAGATAGATAAAGGAGCGGATGTAAAATGGTTGACAAATAAAGAGAAGAAGAAAGATGTGAAAATTGCAAGGAAATATATCGGGACTATAGAATGAATGTTGTTATAACCTTCATTCCTTTCGTTGTAGACTTTGTTCCAGTGCTTCGACAATATGAGGCCGAGCATTGTCGTGCAGACGAATGACACCAGTGAAAGCTTTCCTGGACGTTTGTGTTGTGTTATTTCTGGTATAAACTTTATGAACAAAGTTTCTTCTTGGTAAAAAAAAAAATATTAACATGACCGTTCCTGCAGAAGCTAAAGCTTTAAACTTCGTTCGTAAGCTTTTTTGGTCCTCCGAAAAAAGTCGAGAAACCCATTGCTCACGGTTGTATCCTTAGTTTGTTTAAGATTCTATGAACAGATATTATACTCACACCAACATTTTTGAAACTTGTTTTGATTGCAATTTAATAATTTTCTCTAATCAAGCCTTCTACGAATGCCACATGCACCTGGTTTAATCATTTATCTCCCCTTTTCCACTCTTAACTTTAGACATCATTCCCAGTATGAACTGATTAGTTTGATGTTTATAAATATAATTAACATTAAAGAACGTCAGTTAAGTGTTTACTACGGTTTCTAAGGTTAACTTGACCAAAGGTGGGTTTCAATTGAACAAACGTATAACTTTGATGAACTAGTGCAATTGTTTAATCATAATTTAGACCCCTTAATTTGTAATCTCACATTAATCTTTAGAATCTACAAAACAGTCATCAGACCAATAATGACATACACGGCAGTAACACAACCTGGCACCGAGAGAATAAAAAAGATGTTTGAAGTAGCAGAGAAGAAAAATTGATAGTAAGACACTATGGGACAGAGCTAGAAATACAGACGTAGATGCTATACGACGTAGATCTGTAGCATGGAGAAAATTCCTTAAACTATCTAATATTCAAGAATAAAAAATTTTCTAGTACGTCCCTGGGCCAAGTACAAAATATTTCGCCGATTTTATGTCTATTTTGTGATGTAAAGGAAAAAATTCCAAATTCCAGTTGTAACTACGACTTTAAATATGGTTTTACTTATTTGTACGTTTAGTTCTACAATTTTAAAAACTGGGAATGATTCAAGGTCAGAATTATAGTTTATTCGTCTTCCGGGTTTGGACCGTGTCATTTGTGAGTGACCCAAAAGTGGGTTCATCTCGACTCGTTTCGCTACAATTATATGTAGCTTCTTCAGGAGAACAAAGAAAAAGGAAAAAAGAAAACAAAAGAACAGGAAGATGGGTAGTTAGCAACGGTAACTCAGTTACTCAACGCAACCAGAGGCGAATACTAACTACCAAGATGGGCATTTGGTCACAGTAACTCAACTACTCAACGCAGCCAGAGGTGAAAACCAAATGCCAGGACAGGGATTCACGTCCAACAGCTCAGAACACTAACGCGTCGAGAGGCGGGGAGTGAATCCGACGATTACTCCGCTACCGCTCTATTTATAGTCGCGGTGCCTGTCGTGTCGGGACGTATCGGCACACTTCGTGGCGCGAACGTCAAGAAGCGCGCGCTGGCCAATCATGTGGCTGCATAGTGGTGGTGGGACCGGACGGTGGCTGTAGACTGAGATTCCAGATGGGAGACAAGTAGTATCCTTCCTCTCGATTGATATTATGGGGATTTTTTCGGATCTCTAGAGATTCGCGGATTTTCCTGGAATAAAAGAAGGGGCTCTTAGAAATAATATGGGTTTTTTCGAACAATATGGAATGACCGGTTTCTTGGCAGTGTTCGGCAACTGCAGAATGGGAGAAAAGACCTGATCGAATGCATCTTTGATGCTCTTGAATCCGAGTTTTGACGGAACGACCAGTTTCGCCAATATACACATGTCCACATGAACAAGGAATAGAATAGACACCACAGGAAGATAGGGGCGGTAATGAGTCCTTAGGAGAGGGTAGATATTGAGAGATTTTCTTGGGTGGTCGAAAAGTAGTCCTGATACCTTCTTTGCGAAGAATTTTGCCAATCCTATCAGTGACATTTCGAATATACGGAAGAAAAGCCACAGGAGTATTACCCGAAGATTCTGAATTTGTTGTCCTAGGGTGTAAAGGGGGATTTAGATGTCGGTGTGTAATATTTTGAATTGTGGACTTGGAGTAACCATTGGCGACAAGGGTTTTTTGCAGATGGCCAAGTTCTTCTCTAAGGTTGTCGGGTTCAGAAATCGAAATGGCCCGATGGATGAGAGAGTTGATCACAGAATTCTTTTGGGCAGGATGGTGGTGTGATGAAGCATGTAGGTAACGATTCGTGTGAGTCTTTTTTCTATAAACAGAGTGACCCAATCGGCCATTGGGCTTGGAGGTGACTAACACATCGAGAAAGGGAAGGGACCGATTATTTTCTACTTCCATTGTGAATTTTATACTCGGATGTTGTGAGTTAAGATGATCTAGGAAGGAAGAAAGGGTATGTTGACCATGGGCCAGATGATAAATGTATCATCAACGTAGCGGAACCAGACTTTTGGTTTTAAGGGTAAGATTCTAGGGCTAAAGACTCAAAGGCTTCCATGAAAATGTCAGCAATGACAGGGGAAAGGGGAGAACCCATTGGTGTTCCAGATATTTGTTTGTATAAACATAAACATTTTAGATATTTGTTTGTATAAACGTTTGTATATTGTTCAACATATTTTTCTTTTAGAGGCAATTTCTACAATTTGTAGAAATTGCCTCTAAAAGAAAAATATGTTGAACAATATACAAACGTTTATACAAACAAATATCTAAAATGTTTATGTTTATACAAACAAATATCTGGAACACCAATGGGTTCTCCCCTTTCCCCTGTCATTGCTGACATTTTCATGGAAGCCTTTGAGTCTTTAGCCCTAGAATCTTACCCCTTAAAACCAAAAGTCTGGTTCCGCTACGTTGATGATACATTTATCATCTGGCCCCATGGTCAACATACCCTTTCTTCCTTCCTAGATCATCTTAACTCACAACATCCGAGTATAAAATTCACAATGGAAGTAGAAAATAATCGGTCCCTTCCCTTTCTCGATGTGTTAGTCACCTCCAAGCCCAATGGCCGATTGGGTCACTCTGTTTATAGAAAAAAGACTCACACGAATCGTTACCTACATGCTTCATCACACCACCATCCTGCCCAAAAGAATTCTGTGATCAACTCTCTCATCCATCGGGCCATTTCGATTTCTGAACCCGACAACCTTAGAGAAGAACTTGGCCATCTGCAAAAAACCCTTGTCGCCAATGGTTACTCCAAGTCCACAATTCAAAATATTACACACCGACATCTAAATCCCCCTTTACACCCTAGGACAACAAATTCAGAATCTTCGGGTAATACTCCTGTGGCTTTTCTTCCGTATATTCGAAATGTCACTGATAGGATTGGCAAAATTCTTCGCAAAGAAGGTATCAGGACTACTTTTCGACCACCCAAGAAAATCTCTCAATATCTACCCTCTCCTAAGGACTCATTACCGCCCCTATCTTCCTGTGGTGTCTATTCTATTCCTTGTTCATGTGGACATGTGTATATTGGCGAAACTGGTCGTTCCGTCAAAACTCGGATTCAAGAGCATCAAAGATGCATTCGATCAGGTCTTTTCTCCCATTCTGCAGTTGCCGAACACTGCCAAGAAACCGGTCATTCCATATTGTTCGAAAAAACCCATATTATTTCTAAGAGCCCCTTCTTTTATTCCAGGAAAATCCGCGAATCTCTAGAGATCCGAAAAAATCCCCATAATATCAATCGAGAGGAAGGATACTACTTGTCTCCCATCTGGAATCTCAGTCTACAGCCACCGTCCGGTCCCACCACCACTATGCAGCCACATGATTGGCCAGCGCGCGCTTCTTGACGTTCGCGCCACGAAGTGTGCCGATACGTCCCGACACGACAGGCACCGCGACTATAAATAGAGCGGTAGCGGAGTAATCGTCGGATTCACTCCCCGCCTCTCGACGCGTTAGTGTTCTGAGCTGTTGGACGTGAATCCCTGTCCTGGCATTTGGTTTTCACCTCTGGCTGCGTTGAGTAGTTGAGTTACTGTGACCAAATGCCCATCTTGGTAGTTAGTATTCGCCTCTGGTTGCGTTGAGTAACTGAGTTACCGTTGCTAACTACCCATCTTCCTGTTCTTTTGTTTTCTTTTTTCCTTTTTCTTTGTTCTCCTGAAGAAGCTACATATAATTGTAGCGAAACGTCGAGATGAACCCACTTTTGGGTCACTCACAAATGACACGGTCCAAACCCGGAAGACGAATAAACTATAATTCTGACTCTGGCCGTGGAAGCCTACGATTTCATTTGATTCAAGGTCATTTTACGATATAATTTGAAGCGGTTTGACAAGAATTTTGTGTGGACGGATTAGCGGGGTAAGAAAAACGGGGGAAAAAGCGGGGTTTCAGGTTTGAATATTTGTTTAAGGAACAGACGTGTTTAATTTAGTCGGAAAAAACCGGCTAATTTGTTGAAAAAAGTGATTTATACTCAAAGTAATGTGTGACTTCAAAAAAGAGTAATCACTGTTTTTTATTTGTAAGCCGTTTCCCATCTGAGATTTTGTAGAACATCGTTTGCAACAGATCTGAAAAATACCCGGATGGTTCCAGTCCTTTAAGAAGCAGATTTTCGAAGTTTGTGTCCAAATTGCCACTTCAACCTCCATTTTGTTTGTCCCTGGTTGTCGTTCCAGACTATAGATGCAGTTTTTTTGTTCAAGTGGCAGAGATTCCAAGTCCAATTCCTACCCCCAGAAATTTTAGTAAGCTCAATTTACAAACTCAAGAAATTTTAGTGAAACTCAGGTAACTTCTTTTGTTTGAACTTTCAAAGTAAAAATAGACATTTTTTTAATAATTGCTTTTTAATTATGCAATTTTTAAAAATGCAATTTAAATTGTAATAATTAAAATTGTAAATTGTAGTGCGTGGCTTAGCTGTCATTTTATTTGTTCTTTGTTTTCAGATTTAGTTTTGACATCTGACAGCTAGCTTTATTATATTTGACTTCTGGTAAATATGTAATCATATTTGAGATTTTTTTTGGTTTTTTTTAAGAAGTTTAACCTTTATTAATGCATTAACAATTGTAAGTTTTGTAGTATCTCGAATTTGTAAACGGATGTTGTAAATAGATAGGATATAGTAAGTGTTTGTCTTTGTTATTGTATCTATTTTTTGTAACTATTAATATATGAGAAATAGGACCTAGTAAGTCTGTTTTTGATATTTTTGTATTATCGATATTTGTAACTGTTTGTGATGAGACAACAATAAATGTTTAATTTTTTTCCTAAACCATTTTGTTTATTTATTTCAGAAAACTCCGCTAACCTCTCTTTTGTGTTTTTTAGAACGGAAGAACCTTTTCTTTCACCCAGCAGGAAGAAAAGAAATATGTGTTTCTTCTTTTTTACTATTTTTTGTATGCGTTTACAGTATGTATTGTTGTATTATTTCTTTCTACTACTTTTTTATGCATCTAAAAATGACAGTATTATTTCTATTGTAATATGACATGTAGTTCTTACTATGTAAAAATTGTCATTCAAATATCTATGTATCTATCAATTTTTTTTAATACGGTTCTGTATTAAAAATAACTCAATTCCTTAATATATGAATCCAGTTTTGTTTTCAAAATTCGATCGATGTCATTTCCGCTCTCACAGAAAAGATCATTTCAATAAATTTGACTAGTTTCTATAATGGATGTTTTTCTGCAGGAACTTTGGTGATTTATCAGATGTATTACCATAAAGAATCACCGAATAACGTCAACCGTTTTAATGAAACCGTCCTCTAGAGTAATTAATTCACTCGTTCTAAGATAGTTTTTAGTGTAATTAAGTGTTTATGTAAATTTTTTATTTCAGTTTCGATGTAGGAGCAACTGAGGAGTATTTACGGTTGAATGTTTATATGGGAAAATATTTTTATTATATTTTTTTTATTTAAATAATAAGGAATTGGTTAATTTCATTGGTTGAAACATATATGTTATAAAATATAAAACAAAAATAGACTATTTATTTCCATTTTTAACACCCTGTAAGTCAAAAATGGGAAACACCATTATTATTATGGTCGCTGCTTTAATAAAAGTGGTTAATGTATAAATTCTTCTTCTTCTTTTTCAGCCTGTATTCGTTCACTGCTGGACATAGGCCTCTTCCATTTGCTTCCATTGATTTCTACTCTTGGCAATTCTCATCCACTGCTTGCCCGCGACTTGTCTGCCTAATCTTCGCCTGTTCTCTCTTGGTCTCCAGTTTGTTAATCTCTGTGTCCATTTTTCGGGATTATCTCGGGCAACATATCCGACCTATTGCCACTTAAGCCTTGCTATACGTTCTGCGACGTCAGTAATCTTTGTTCTTTCACGAATGTCGATATTTCGAATCCTGTCTCTCAAACTAATCCCTAGCATGGCCCTCTCCATCGCTCTTTGGGTTGTACTGAGCTGCTCTAAGGTTTTCTTTGTAAAGGCCATGGTCTTCAGTCCATATGTAGTTACAGGTAAGATACATTTGTCATAAACTCTACGTTTTAGACACATTGGTATATCTTTATTCTTCAAGATAAAGCTTAACTTTATTTCGGTTATTTGGTTTTCTTTGTCGATTTTAATGATATGTCCAAGATATATATAGTGGTCTACATTTTCAAGACTGACGTTGTTAATAACAATATTAGTTTATAAATTACTCATTATGTTTGTTTTCTGAAGGTTCATTTTAAGACCTAATTTATTTGACTTCTGATTTAATTCCTTGGGCATTTGCTCAGTTTCTTGATATCTATACTAAATAATACTATGTCGTCCGCAAACCTCAAATGACTTAAACATACACCATCAATGTTTAGACCTTTTTGCTCCCAGTTGAGCTGTTTGAATAGATTTTCCAATACTAAGGTAAAAAGCTTTGGTGAAATAGTATCATCTTGTCTAATACCTTTACCTAGACGCATTTTTTCAGTTTTTTCGTCTTCATTGATTTTGATTAGGAATGTGGCCTGTTCTTAAATGTTTTTAAAAAGTGTAGTGTACCGTAAGTCTATTCGAGCATCCCTCAGGGCTGACAAAAAGGACCAAGTTTCAATACTATCGAAAGCCTTATGAAAGTCAATAAATGCCATATATAGAGGTACATTATATTCTGTGGTTTTTTCTACCAGTGTTCTGATGGTTTGTAAGTGATCGTTAGTACCAAACCTCTTTATAAATCCCGCCTGTTCAACCGGTTAATATAAATCAAGTTTTTGTGTTATGTGGTTGGTTATTATTCTTGTTAGCAATTTGTATAAGTGTGACAACAAACTTATAGGTCTGTAGTTTTCAATATTAGTAGTGTCTCCTTTCTTGTGTAAAAGTATTATTTAGGCGGTTTCCCACAGACTTGCTATTCTTTTTTCTGTTAGACACTTATTCAACAAAACTTCCACAACCTTTATAACGATGTTGCCGCTCATTTTTAACATTTCAGACATTATACGATCCTCACCAGGAGCTTTTTATTTCGTATTTGCTGTAAGGCTTGTCTAATTTCCGAAGAAGTTATTTTAGGGAGAATTTCCGAGCCGACGTTTAGAATTGTTCTATGGTCTGTTCCGGGGTTCTGTATAGAAGATGTATACAGATTCTCATAGAACATTTGTATTTCTTTGATTATTTGGGTTTTTTCTGTCACCGTATTCCCCTGTTGGTTTTTGATTTTAGTTATCTTTAATTTTCCTTTAGTTAAATTTGATTTCAATACTCTCAGGTTTCTATTGTTTTCGATGGTTTGCAATATTTGGTTTGTTTGATAGACTCACAAGTCTGACCTTATGCTCTATTTAACTTTATTATTGATAGCCTTATACTCTGGTGATTCTTTCGATGTTCTTCTTCTTTCTTCCATTAAATACAGAGTTATTTCAATTTCGTTTTTGTCGGATTTTTATTTTTACCACAGATCTTTTTTGCAGTTGATGTTATGGCATTCGTTAATTTTTGTGTTATTTCATTTATATATTTTGTGTTGAATACTGGTAGAGGTCCTAGTGTCTTTTTTAGTTCACTTTCACTTGTATAAATGTAATGTATAATTGTAATGTATAAATTAAATCAAATTTAGAGACGAAAAGATGCTTCGGATGTGTCAGTATCAAAAGGTCAAAAAAAATTATATTAAAAAATAGATCAGAAGATAACTAGATATAAGAAAATACACTATTGGTTTCGATAAAAAAACGTTGAAAATGTTAAATTGGATGACGGTTGACGGTTGTTTGATTTTGGTCTTTTTGCATTCTGTTTCTTTCAAGACTAGTGATTGTACAGTTCCATTATTGTACTATGTGTTCATTGTGCCAGGCATGTTTGCATATCTGGGATCTGTCTAAGTCTCTGTTTTCTACGTATGATTTATGCTAATTTAACCTAACACAAAGTGGTTTTGAGGTTTCTCCCACATAAAAATTGTTGCACTCACAAAGTCTTTTATAGATGTTTATAGTTTTTATCTCTCCTGTGCGTTGGTATATATGGTATTGCCATATTGTTTATGGAATTGAATGGATAACTTTTTGGTAAAACCTTTGTTAATAGGTTTTCTTTTCTTCCTAAAATGCATTATCTTTAAAACAGGTGTTTTGGTCTCTATTATATAAGGATTTCATACTTTTCTCTTTGATATTTATTTTGCGGTTTTGGGTTATAATTTAAATATCTGTTGGTGTGTGTTGGTTTTCTGTAGACTTTATCATCCTTAATAATTAAAACTTTTAGAAAAGAACGTAAGTTCTTGTTTTCTTTTTCCATGCTGAAGTTAATTGACTGTTATTTATTGTTGATGTCCATCGCAAATTTATTCAGTCCTTCTTGTCCATGAGTCCTATATATTTAGACCATGCTATGGGTATTTGGTTATATTTGTACAAAATGTTTTTGTTTTGTGCAAATTTCTCCATGAAAATATCTGCATCAACTTTTGGTTCACTTTCGCTATCTTCTTCCACAAACTTCGTTTTGTTTTTATTTTCTATTTTTTTCAGTAATTGTTAGTCTTTTCCTAATTATATCCAAATTCTTTCTTTGATTCCTCTTTTTGCATTTTATCCCTTGTTTCTTCCTGTATAAGCTTCAAAGTATCTTCATAATCTTTTGCTTTTGCCGTGATAACTGTTTTACTGTTTGATTCCATTCAATCTTTATTTATTTCTACTTTATTCGTCTATATATCTTCGGTCAGTTACTTATAATAAGATACATGTCTTGTTGGCAATTGGATTATATGCGAAATTTCTATAAAAAATCGTCGGTGCTTGTGAAATAGTAAAAAAATAATAATTCTACGAATGTCAGTCCCGATTTCCCCCACAAGACTATATAAGGAAAACAGGTGACATTTTTATATCGACCGAAGCTACCGGTAAACATTTAGCTAGAATTTACGATCACAGCTTTAATTTGCGGTTATTAGGTGATGTAAACAAGTTAAACTAGAAAGATTCCAAAAACTAATCCTACACTTTGCTCCAATATTGCATGGGATTATTCCCATAATTAGATGCCATCGAATCAGTATGGTAATTTTTTGATATTAATATCGCTTATCGTTTAAATGCTAATGTTATGTTAAATTAAAAATTTAAATGGTAATAAAACTACTTGTCAATATCAGTTTTAGAGATAAGCGCCTGAGAGGTAACTTTTAAGAGATAAGTTTACAGTTAGTATTTAAAATACTTTGTACAGAAATCATTTTTCTCACAATGTTCTGTAGTTAAAATAGACCAGAAATAGGCACATTTGAATATACTTTAACTAAAGAGATTTAGAGCAAAAAATTGTTATAAAATCAGTAAAAAATGTGGCCCCAACTTCAACTTAATTACCAAAAAATAAACATTTATAAAAAGGAATAAAAACAATAGGGGATAGAGATCAACTGTACATAAATATTAATACTATTGAAACAGGAAGCAGAACGGAATGAAATGGATGTGAATGGATATTGCGAAACACATATTTACTGAACAGAGTCAGTTCACTACCGCAAAATGTATCGGAATGGAACGAAGATTTGATTACCAATCGCGAATTGCGAGTATCGAAGTTCTTCGTGATTCCATTCCGCAACTCTCTACACTATTCAATGGAATGTTTGAGAAGACCCATAACGCGTACAAATATGTTAGTTATTAGTTATTCTCTGTACGAAATAGGATTAAATAGCAAGTTATATCTACTCATATATTGCCTTTACATTATCACGCCATTTTCTATTTTATGTGATACAAAAAAAACTACAAAAAAACATCAATTGTTTGCTTTATTTGGTGAAAAACCAATGTCTTCTGCTTTTTGTTTATATTCGGTATTATGAATATCTTGGCACAATCAAAAGATCATGTCTCGTATTGAATAAGCGAGTTTTTTACGAAATGAGTAAACTGTTACAATCACCAATAGAACATATTGAGTTGAGAATTATTATGGTTCATGTGAGATTGGACTTACAGCAGCATACTGAAAATTCCCTGGACTGACTCATATAACAAATAGACAGGTTCTCGGTCATTTAAGTAAAGACAAATTACAAATTATCAAGGAATCAGAAATATTTGTTTCCCCTAACTCGTCATTTCTCGTAAAGAAACTAAAACTGGAATCTTTTGATATGATGGATGTAGAGGTGAATTTTAAAAGTACATATAATGGTTTAGCCAACTTGTTATGTTTTTTTCGAAGGTACCAGGCTAAAAGCTGTCAGATAATTTGTTATTAACAATTTATTTGTTTAAATGATTGTATCCTTAACTATTAGAGATATTTATTTTTCCCAAAATGAAAATTGTTCCTTTTGAAAAAATAAACAAAATGGCGTTTGGTAAATTTTGATTCGATTGTTAGAATCAGAGTTATAACAAATTTGATGAAAAACAATTGCACAATAGATATTCGATGTTATGATTCGCACTTTATAAGTATAACTCAGCTGTCATACGTGCGATTAACTTTCAAAACTTGCAAAAAAACTTTGCAAAATTACTCTATTTTTATTAATAAAAAGTTTTAACAATTAAACATTAAAAATTTGGTTTCGAAATTAGTTTACGGATATTAATATCAGATGTCGCTATTTGCGTCCATTCGAAGCCATATTAGAGTTGCTTCATAAGACAGAAGAGATTTATTTTCACGTTCAGAGCGACAATGAATTGCCGTTCTGACGAGGCCTATTAGGCCGAAATAGTCTTTTCCTTATTAACAAATCTTAGTAAAAAGTTATGAATTAATTTATTTAAAGAGATTTGAACAATATTTCGCTATAAACTTTAAAAATCTGGAAAAAAAGCCGCAAGCCCTCATCTCTTACCGTAGTCTCCTTGAAAATGGCAATACCAAATGGATATGAACTAAAACTAACAGACCTACTTAATATCAAAATGATACAAACAAGTAATTACCTCCATCTACCTTAATAACAAGGTAAATGGTTCATGAATGATGAATCAAGATTTGTTAACATTTATAGGTCAACTTATTAAAAAAAAGCGATCAGGATATCTTTAAAATCCAAAATTATTTAGAAATAAAAAAATAATAAAGATGGAGATTTAAAAAACCGAAGTTCAAGAGTAAGATCACGTGTTTACATGCCCAAAAGTATACACAGGTCAGACAGGAAGAAACTTTAAAAAACGGATAACGAAACACAAATCTAGTTTTGTCCAGAATAAAACCAAATCTTAAATGCCAACCATTTGTTTATCGAGGGAAATTAATTTAAGAACAACTATTTGTATAACTCTTTGAAAACAAAAAAATAATAATTAAAAATATTTGAAACCAATCTGTTTAAAAATACATATTTGGTTCTGAATGAAAAACCGATATTCACAGCTTACTAAGACTTACTAAAGGTAAATGAGTAAAATAGTCAGTAATAAAAAATATCCCGTTGGGCAGTATTACAAATATTACAAATTTAAAATTCATCTTCTAATGTAGCTGTTGTTACAGCGAAAGATGTTATTTTTATGATGTTCTGTCGAAATCAGTAAAAGTGTGGTTTTTGATGTTTTTCTTTAAAATATAATAAAAAACAATTTTTTTGTAGCATAAAACTAAATCTGACATAGTTATTGTACCAAAAATGAATTATAGTTTTCCCCATCATTTGAGATGGACGTACTAACAAGAAAACCATTTCTGATGAAAATGTTGTGTAATAAAGTCCAGTCATATCCCGTTATTACTGGTTCGATAGAGATTCTTGTATCAAAGGTGATTAAAGTAATCAAATACACGATACTTAAAGCAATCCTAGGAATGCACAAAAATACTGACAATATAGTTTTACGTTTTAAAATGTGTAATAAAATGTTCAAACTATGGCTTTAATAGATGTTGTTAAGATTATACATAAAATAGAATTAATCGATTTTGTTCGAATGTATTAAAATAAGATAGTTTAGATACTTTTTCTATCCGTATATAATTATATAATTTACAATACAATCATTCATCTTACAAGTAAACAACAAAACAAAAATGAAATGTAATATTTCATAACGGTACACTCATTAGAATTGTTCATTCTTGCATTTGTCATTATATGCTAGTTATAGGGAAGTTTTTTTATTTATTTAATGTTGTTTGCACCAAGTGGTGGAACTGCCAAATTTAAGTTATAAAATATGTTGTCTGTGCTTGAATATCTTTTACAAAAAGGAGCAATGCTGAAAGTAATGATTTGAGTTTTGGAGAAATTTGTCTAAACGTAATCAAAAATATCAAAATCGGCCTTTTCGCACTATTTAATTTAACATATTTGCAGTTTTAATAAGTTTGAGTAATTAGTACTTGCGAAAATAATAAAGCAGGAATTAAGACTAAGGTATCTGGGAATAGATATAACTAGTTACGGAGATTTTGAGGAAGAAGTACGACAACAAAGCTTAAAAGCAAATAAAGACAGACAAAGATATGAAAATCCTTCGACGAATATCAGGAAAAATCTGTTGAATAGGGAGAGAAGCGAAAATATAAGAAAAAGCATGCAATATAGAAGACATAAATGGATGGGTGTCAAAACGGAAACAGGAATGAAACGAACACATTAGTATAATGGCAGAGGATAGGATAGTACGAATAGCATGAGATAAAGTCACCACATGGACGGAGAAGTATTGGCAGACCAAGAAAAGATGGTGCCATAATTTAAACAATTTAGGAGCTAATATTGAAGAAAAAACAGGCTTTAGAGCCTACATACAAGAAGGAAGAGAAGAAGAAGAAGAAGAGAAAAAGAAGAGTAATCCGTACTTTATCGTCGGCATACTGGGTCCTTATAAAAATCTCCTCTGAGTATAGATTGAATAATAATAATAATATATAAATTGTTTATCTAAATGATATTAGAAGGATTAATAACTACAATAACCAACAAACTTTCCTACATAGTGTAGTAGGAAACCCTAAATAATAAAGAAATAAAAAATGGGGAAGAGGCAGAGAAAAGATTAATATCAACAACTACATTTGAAGTTAAATTCAAGTGTGTGCAGGATAATTTTGCAAAAATAACAGATAGCTGCTAATAAAATATACTATATTTTGTAAATGATTATAATTAACATTATTTTCAGTATGTTTCTCTAAACTTCAACAGCTTGATCAAATTTATTGTTTTAGTATATTACTTATATACCAAATCAGACAGAAGACAAGGCATGTGAAAACAAAGTTTTATATAAAATAATATAATGAAAATAAACACTATAAAAAGAAAGACGATACATTTTACCTACTCAAGAAATTAAAAGAGATCGCTAGAAACAAATCAAAACAACTATCCTAAAAAAATTTTATTAAAAATCCTTTATAAAAGGTATATAATTTAAAAACCCAATCGGGCTATATCACAACACGTTTTCGGAATGCATATTCCATCATCAGTGTCTAGGTATACATGTATGTAGCTACTAAATATGTGGGTAAAAACCCGTTAAAAATTATTTGTTTAAATTTAGTTTACATTATGTGTTATTAATTATTATGATGTTAAAGTTACCAGTGGATTTGGTAACATGGCGACGTATTATACGTATATATACCTAGACACTGATAATGGAATATGGATTCCGAAACGTTTTGTGATATAGCCCGATTGGGTTTTTTAAATTATATACCTTTTATAAAGTAATTTTAATAAATTTTTTTTGGTATATGGTATACAGCCAACTACAGCAACTTAGATTCCTTGTGAACTATCCTAAAGTTTAGAACATAATAACGGAGAAAGAATCTTAGATATGAATGAACGGAAATGAACGATTAAAAGAATGGAAAAACTACTGAAAAACCGTAATTTTGTTGCGTATGCCAAAAAGCAAAGATTACACTTCCATAGTACATTTAAAAATGATTGTTAGTACAAATTTTATTGCACGTGAGATAAAACCCAATATACCACCATAAAACAGTGACGGGGATTTTCTAAAATAAAATATTCAATGTATTAAGTGTCATTTAACCGTGCCAATGAAAAGTTTAGTGTTAAATGTACTGGATGCTCTTGTACACAAATATTTTACAAGTACTGTCACGAGTACAGTTTCTTAGTGTTCAGTTTTACAAAAGCACCTAAAACGTCAACAGGAGGAAAATCCATTCGTATAGACGATATTGTGAAACAATCGATTCGAAGAAAAGTTCATTCATTTTATTTAGAAAAAAGATTCCTACTTTGGATAAACTTTTAGTAGACATTAATGAAGACGAATCTTTGCCAAACATTAAAAGAGATAAATTGTGGGAAACTTTACGTGAATTATGATTCGTTTATAAGAATAAGAATAGAAAATCTTCACTCATATAGAAAGAAGAAATTATTTGTTAGAGGAGGCAATATTTAAGGGAAATTCAAAAATTGAGGGGAGAAATCAAAAATATTTTTGATTTAGATGAATCATGGGTTAATGAAGACCATTTTGTAAAAAAGTTTGGCAAAATAAACTGGTTACAAATGCTCGTCAGGCATTGATAAAAGTTTTGTCTACGGCTGTAAAATTTCCAAATGGTAAAGGTCGCCTTTTAAATATCACTTATAATAAAGGAGATAAACGATTTGTTGATGAAAGCTTGCTAGATTTTATTTCAAATTCTATGAACTATTACTATGAAGAAATGACTGCTGATGTTTTTGAGGAATATTTCAGTCAAATTATAGATTTATTACCGATCAATTCAGTAATAGTCATGGATAATGCCAGTTAATTCAAGATTAAAGGAACCGTTATCTAACACTAAATGGAGAAATCAAGAATTTTTGGTTGGCTAAAACCCAAAGAAATAGTAGTGCCAGCAGAAGGTTTACTCAAAAAAGAGTAATTGCAGCTAGCAAACAATATTTACCAAAATTAAAAAGTGTGTTGTAGATGAAATATCAAAAGAACATGGAGTTAAAGTGTTGCGATTCCCACCTTATCGCTGTGAACTTAACCCCATAGAACTAATCTGGGCTCAAATGAAGGGATAAGTGGCGAGAAATAATACAACATTTAAAGTTCAAGATGTTCGTCAACTATTATATGACTCCATATTAAAACCTTAATCAGAAAATTGACAAAAAGCTATAGGACGTGTCATAGTAGAGGAAGAAACATTCTAGGAACTCAATATGTTAATAGCGGAAACAATAGAATTAATTGTTATTTTTGTGGGAAATGAAGAAACTGATGATGATGATACCTCCTTATTGGAAGAAGACAATTTATTTATTTAGGTATGTAATTATATACATATATTACTAATCATAAGTTTATATGACTCTAGTACCCGAAATATATTTTTTATTGAATTATAAGGAAATGCCCTAAACCAATATTTAGTATTTTTATGAAAATTAATATTGGTACGTAATATTGACATTTTAGTTTTTTTATAGTAAAGTAACTTTATGTTGTATCAATTATTACATTTTTTCTACATTTGCTATAAAATTTGTGGTATCAATTATTTTAAAATGTCCTCTAGATGTTTGTTTAGAAAGATGACTTCTAAATTAAGTGCATGGATCGGACCATATTCGGAACTTTCTCTAGAAGCAGATGGAGTTTTTGTAAACCGTGAGGCAAATCGTTAAGTTTTATTTTTGCTCTATCTTTGACATCCTATAACTAAATTCCAAAGTGTTCTAATTATCGTTGTCAAATGATAATTGCGTCCAACTTTCCTGTGTATATAGTTAATCATCCTAGTTTTAAGTTTTTATTTAAAATCATTTGAATAAATCCTTACACGAGGAGAGTACATTGAGAAAACAATCTGTAGAAAAATGATATGTGGAATGTATTTCAAAAATTAAGCGGGAGTTTCTCGTAGATTATCGTGGATAAAACGACAGATATATGCGGCAGGTATATACCTAATTTAATTATTGGGATTTTGAACGAAAACTTTGAGAGAAACCCCTATTTAGTTGCTGTTAAAGAATTGGAAGAAAAATACAATGCCCTAAACCAGTGGATTTATACAAGATAGGTTAACAAACCTCTTTTTACCTAACTCTATACCAGTGAATTAATGCTTTCAGATGTGGCTATCCTCAGGCGGAAAAACTTTGAACGAAATAGATTACATACTGTGTAACAAAACAGATATCATACAGGACGTAACGGATGTAGCGAAATTAGAGATAAAACATAATAAAAATAAAAAAAATTTAGAAAAACTTGGAATATAGACACAGATAAACTAATAAAACTCGCAAAAGTAATAAATCTAGATAAACTTAGCTTAAATGAAATCAATGAAGTCATAACAAAAGAACTATTAAATGCAAGCTCAGAAGCGGCAATCGCTAACAGAAAACGAAAATCCAAAATAAGTGTAGAATCACAAAACATACTGAAAGTAAAAAGATCTTCTGAGACAAAACAAAAGAGACACTGCAGAATTTAAGGAACTTAATCGAGTAATAAGAAAACAGATAAAAGAGGACAATAAAAACATCAAGAAGACCGTATAGAACATATCATAGAGAAAACCCGAAGTCTCAAACGCACCACACCGAAACTAGCAAAGAAAAACATATTAACCATTAAAAATGAACGAGGACAACTAGAAAAAAGTAAATCTAATATTGCAAACTCAATTGAAAAGTTCTATGCCGATCTGTACCAAGAATAGAAAGAGCAGTAAAAAAAATAAAAAGGAATTAAGCTCCTGGAAGCGATGGAATCCTAGCAGAAATGCTGAAGTAAGGCGGACAAGAAGCCATCACATATCTAAAAATACCATTTAATAAATGTCTATTCCAAGGCAACATACCCGAACAATGGAATACTGCTAAAACAATACTAATATACAAAAAGGGAGACACCACGAACCTGAAAAATTATCGACCAATTTCACTTCTTTCACAACTTTACAAAACCTTTACAAATATTATTACAAACAGGTTAACAATTAAATTTGACGGATATCAACCAGTAGAACAAGCCGGATTTAGAAAAGGGTACAGTACCAGTGACCATCCATATACTTTGAAAATCCTAATAGAAAAGACTAACGAATACAATCTCCCATTATGTCTGGGTTTTATAGATTATGAAAAAGCTTTTGATAGCTTAGAACTATGGGCAATAGAAGAAGCATTAGTCAACAACCGGATCGACTCCAGTTACAGAATATTAATACATAATATTTACGAACAAGCTAAAATGATAGTGACGTTGGGTAATGTAATCAAAACAAGACCAGTATAAATCAATCGAGGAGTAAGACGAGAAGACACAATATCTTCAAAATTATTTACAGCTGCCCTAGAAGATATATTTAAGTCACTAGACTGGGAAAATAAGGAAATCCTTATTAACGATGATCCAGATGATGTAGTAGTAATAGCCGACACGTGGAATGCACTGAATACGATTATTGAGGAGCTACACATAGAATCTGTACTTATATATGAAGCTCAAACCTGGATATTCATCAAAATAAACATGGAGAAGATCAGAAAAACTCAGAGAGCTATGGAACAACAGATGCTGGGTATCTCACTCAAAAAACATAAACCAATGAAGATATTCATAATAAAACAAAAGTAAAAGATGCTGTCGAATAGGCAGCTTAAATGAAATGGAAATGGGCTGGATATAACAAACGTCTTAAGGATGGCCGATGGAATCAAAAAATCGGGAATTGGCGGCCATATGAAGCCAAAAGACCACGAGGAAGACCGCAAACGCGCTGGAGCGATGATATTAAAGGACTGCAGGACCAATGTGGAAACGTCTCATAAACAACAGAGATGAAAGGGCTTAAAAAAATGCTTTCAGATGCTAGATTAAATAGATGCTGCACGGAGTAAATAGTATTGCCGAAGAAATAAGAAACCTGTTTCCGTTGGTGAATCATTTTATAAATTTTATAAAAAAAAATTTCGTAAAGGCTCCGTTGACGGTGCAGATATATAAAGAAAAGCTCTTCAGTGTCTTTTTGCTACCAAAAGCTTATATATTTGCCTATATAGGGGACTTTTTCTTCAATTTTTGTGGTCTCTAAATTCAAGCTCTACTTATTGGTAACTGACAAAAAATACAAAGAGATAAAAATTAATAACTAAAAAAAATATTCTAGTACCTATTAATCTCTTAACCTGATGTTACTTATCAGTTGTAAAGTTTCCAAAGAAACAGAACAATACCCATGTAAACATCTTTTTCAGATGAAACTATCATAATAGATGAAAAATAGTAGAAAAGCTTTTATAACAAACAATATATTAAGATCTTTTATATCAAAAACGAAAACTAACAATTATGAATAAATAATAAAAAATTACATCGACAAAAAAACCATTAGTGCGCAAATAATTTCCAATAACTGAAAAATGTAGGCTACTAAATGAAAAAAATCGGTGAATATTAATCCTACCAGGAAATTGATTATTAACAAGAAGCAATAATTGAATAATAGATGAAATACAGTAAAAAAAATTATCAATCTAGTAAAAACAACCGGTAGGCATAAATAAACGGAAGTATATATATTTTTCCCGAAATAAAATACTCAAAAGCATTAGGGATATATAATTTCCATAATTACAAAATCTTCTTGAGATGTGATAGCGAATTTGGGCATAGGCTGCTCATATATTTCTGTATTTTTATAATTGTAAAATATATATCAAAATTTAATGTTTAAAATACTAGTTTTCGGGAGATATTACCTATAAGTTTTTTTCTAGTTTGTCTTAAAATTTTCTACAAAATCAATACCTATCGAATTGATCATAATGCAGGTAAATATTTGGTTGTCATTATTTTGCCCAATGGATACTTTCATATTATAGTTGATCTAATATAACCGAATTTAAAAAAAATCGTTACAGGAACTGATCACAAAAATACTGTTAACACCAGATATAAGCACGAATGAGTACTAAATTTTTTAAGATTAACTAATTAAACTAACACGTGATAATACATATTTAACATCACAAAACAAGCTACAGACAGCAGATCAAAAACATTGTTAGATATTTGTTTTTTTTTTATTAAATCTAATAGCCGATTATCACTATCAATTTCAATTATATTATGGGTACCTATTCTTCATAAAATGAATGGTAAATTTAAATGAAAGTTAAAGTACGTCTTTTTTATTATAATATCAAAATGAACGATAGTAGAATGTTTAAAAATGAATGACAGTATAATATTTAAAGTCAGGAACATACACAAAAAGGCAAATATTTTACTCTATTTGTGTGGTTTCTAAGCATATGATTGTTGTCTTCAGTAACAATTAAATTTAAAATTATTGGTACTTACATCGTCATCGTCCAATTGTCCATACACTTCAAGCTTATCAATTCTAATCGTCCCTTGAAACGGATAACAAACAGTCCCTTGCGAAATTTCAGTATTCGACCATACCGACACCTCAGGCTCTCTTCTGCTACCCAATCCTGAACTCCTGACGCACAAGCTGAATTCCTGCGGGATCAGTACACAAGTTTCCATTTTTACAAGTCCTTAGCACATAATACAGTCCAAAAAAATCACTAATATATTAATTGTTAAAAGTTTTTTTTGTGTTATTTTTATTTGTTTTGTTTTAAATTTTCGTGACTCTCGTGATTTTTTTCGCGATTTGTTTTGATATATTGGCCGCCGCAGCCTTGCATGAGTGGCACTGAACTAGGCACTAAACTTGACCCTCAGATCTTGAGTCTAGCTAATCCCCACCTCCCCATACACGTGGTTCTACAGGTACAGTCTCCTTCTTATGGCAGGTGCTTGGCAAACATAAGACGGTGCTCGAGCCCGCTGTATCTCTACGGTACGGTGCGATATACATTTTAAGTTCTTGTTGACTTTGTACTTCTGACCGGATATTATAAAAAATATGTATCACTCGGAGGATACAGTAATTTTGATCGTAAGCGGTAATGACGAGCTTTTTACCAATGTCAGTTTCTTGATTATGTTCTCGAACACGCATCTTCGATGCTTATAATACTTTTAGTATCTTACTTTTTTAGTATTTGAGCTGTAGTATCTGTAATTTATAAGGCTACACATTGAATTTGTATAAAATTTGTCCTATTTTATATAAAATAAATGTATTACTGAAATATTATGTAAATGTATGAAAGAAATGCTCTGTCTTAAACAATAAGTGAAATAGCAGTTAAATATTTAAAAAAAATGAAAATAATACTCTTGATGAACTTTTTAACTTTTAAGTTGGAAGTCATCATCTTAATATGTTGTCTTGTGCTCCGAATTTGGAAGGTGGACGGTAATTAAGAGTTTACTGTCCAAGTTATCGAAAATGTTCACAAAGTTTTCTGAAAAGTTTGTTTCTCGTTTCAATTGCATCTATTTTCAATCTGCTCGTCGATTTGCTTTTAACTCTAGTTCTTCAAATGTAACGTCACCCTAAAATATCTCTTATATACTTTTTTAGATTTTAAGTTGCCAATTTTGTTCTCTTAATTGAATCGAATATTGTTAGCATCCTCTGCACGCTTAAAATCTGTCAGTTACTGATAGGTGTCAAGTAACCTAATGCATTTGAAATTAACAAGGGAATTATTTTCCTTATTTGCGATTTAAGAATGTGATATCTATAAAAATTTGAATTTTCGAAAGCTTTTGTGAATTTTTGGCAAAAATTTCTTTACTTTTGTCCAATTATAACTGTAGTAGGTATTTGTATTTAATTTTCCCGCCAACAATATTTGTTAAAAATTCTCTGTTGTTTGATTTATAGTAATAAGTAATAACTTACGTTCAATTCATCGAATTTTAAACTAAAATATGTTGATTTGTGGGTTTTTAAGCACGCAGCTCGTTGTTTGACGATATTTTTCTAGTCATTATAGTAGTAAATTTTACATTTCACATCTATTCTAAAAATAGTTGCCTTTTAAATAACTTCGGTATATCATATTATTTTTATTACTTAAGAACAAAAAATGTCCTTAATACCTAAAGACAAAAGTCTCAATCATCAATCAATCATCAATTAATGAAAAAAAACAAAGCAGATCATGGAAAAAATAGTAAAAGCAGAAAGATCCATGGAGAGATAAATGCTAAATATCAAATTAGTAAACAGGAAAAGAGATGATTGGATCCGCAAGAAAACAAAAGTGAAGGACGTTTTAACACATGAAGCAAAACGTAAATTGAAATGTGCTGGACATATCCTAAGGCAAAAAGACGAGATATGGAATAAGATACTTATGAACTGGATACGTGAAACCACAAACAAAAAAGGAAGATCGCAAATAAAATGAACAGATGATCTGAAAAAACACGCTGACGCATAATTAAGGCAAACTGTAAAGGTATGATAGAGAGGCATAGAAAAACGAAAAGGAGGCTTATAACCAAAGAGGATGTTTGGCAGTGTTTTGATAGACAGATTAAATTATTTTAAAATTAAAACTGTGTGTTTATTCTACTACTTGAGTTTGACAGCTATATTCATGTTCTCTCTAGAGTCCATAAGAAATTATTGTAATAAGTATATAAAACTAGCGATGGAGTATTTTAAATGTAAATTTGATTAAGTTAATAGTATAAGAAATTGCTATTTAAGTTTAGAAACATAAAAGGAAAAATGAATATTGTTATCCACATTCAATAATTCCAAATATGGATCAAATCGCTTTTTCTAAATTAAATTTAATCTGAACATACTTGGCAAAGAATTGATGGTTACGATTAAGAATTAATGGTTCTTATTCAATATTTTAATCAAGATGAATTTTAAATTTACGCTTAACTTTAAGCATTCACATATAATTTAGGTTCAGATTTAGTGTTTTTATAGCTTTGACTTTTAAGTCAATTACAACTTACAACTCCTTTCAATTCTAGCCATCAAGGCTCTTAGTATGCTTTTTTTATGCAAACCTTTTGCTGTTAGTACTTAGTATTAAAGAAAGTACTTGTAGTCAAGAAAGGTTATAGTTCAAAAAGATTTGAAAGTCATGAATGTCTTGACCTGCCCTACAACAAAATTACTGGATAAGTATATCACAACAGCGCAAAATTTTCGGACGACAATTAGATTGGACGATTTTGCATCACGCAAAAGTCTTTGCTGCGTTTCCTATTACCTTTAATGCTGGTCGGTTCTGTGTCCCTATTTCGCAGTAGCTCACACCTACTTTCTCCATATCCTATCTGACTGCATATTTCTAACTTTTTCTAGGTCGTCCTACAGCTCTTCTCCCATCTGGCCTTTCCCAAAATACATTGTTTATAAGGCAATTGTCGTTACTGCGTATCACATGCCCCGCCCATCTTAGTATATTAGCCTTAGTGTATCCCACTATAAGATTACAGATTTTTCCTTTTGAACAGATTATTTAATTCATTGTTGTATATATGCGTCCATTCATTTGTCGTGCTATCTTTGCCAAGGTCATAATATATAACTCGAACGATTTTGTGTTTTTATACTAGGAATTTATTAGTTCCATTTTTTGTGATCTGTGAAAGTAGCTAGTGTTACTTTTGGCATTTGTGACATACGTCAAATATGTTTGCAATAATGGTAAGTTTGCTTTCAGGATAAGACTGCTTAGTTCTTCTTTAGCCACGTTAGTCTCACAATCCATCTTGTCCAGGCGTTTATGTCTTTCGCTGCGTTCTAATTTGTTTTTCTCTTTTTCCTCTTTTTACCTAGGTACTTATATTTCCAGTTCCAAAGTTTTACTGCATTCGCTTCTCTTTAGACTGAAAGTAATATATATTTTCCATAAATATGTTAAAATGAAAGTACAATTTTATTAGATGTCCTGCCAGTCATCAAATCGAAAAAAGGCAGTTTTCTGGAAAATATATTAGGTACAAACAGATTTTAAAAAAATATTTTTAACACTATTATATTTAATTAAAATTATTGTATTTTAATTAAATTTGACCATAAACAAGACACTTCAACCCTTAGAAAACTCACAATTAGTTAAACGATAAGTAAATGGCAAATGGAGTATAAAACTGGAATGATGTTTGGTTTTTCTGGTACACATATAAAATAATGACATCAATAGGGATCAGAACAGAAACCCGGACAATTGCACCTTCGCCATTTTTTCATATCTTGGAATAATTTTATAGGCGAAACTCCTTCAGACTAACTTCTATACTGCTATCAAAACTATTTAAACACACGTATGTTACCAATAGGTAAAGTAGTTCACCCAGTATACCATGACAAGGTGAAATAAAGTTTGCTTAACCTTCACTTGACACTTTTTTTAATTACTTGCGTGAATTTATACCTACATTATGTTAATAATAACTCTATCAGCATATTATGGAGGGAAATTAATTTGATTATGTTTTCCGCATTAACCTTTTATAGAGAATTGTTATATTTGCAACCGAATATATCACAAACTGAACATAGACGTTAATGATACACAATTTGGTTTTCGCAAAGGACTAGGAACGCGTGAAGCTCTTTTTCATTTACATTCATAATATACTGATACACAGATGCCTGGACGTCAATCAAGATATATACGCATGTTTTATTGACTATAATAAAGCATTCGATAAAGTACGACATGAACAAAATGACAAATTTATACTATAAACAACGAGTAAAAGTACGTGTTAACGAACAACTGTCAGAAGAAATTGAAATTAGACGTGGAGTGAGAGAGGGATGCGTATTGTCGCCAATTATTTTTAATGCCTACCCTGAAGAGATCCTGAAAAAAGCTCTTGAGGGTGAAACAGCTGGAATAAAGGCAAATGGAGTTCCCATTAACAACATTAGATATGCGGATGACACTGTGATCTTAGCCGAAAATATTGAAGATCTTCAGAGACTGTTGACCAGAATAGCGGAGTATGGAAAAGAGTACGGTCTAACAATGAACGTCAAGAAGATGAAATTTATGAGAATATCGAAAACTCAAAGAAATAACGAGAATCTTCTAATAAACGGAACCAACGTCGAACAAGTGGAGAAATATGCATATCTGGGAACAATGATTAACTCCACAAATGATTACATTCAGGAGATCAAAATCAGAATAAAAAAGGCTAGAACAAATTTCAACAAAATGAGAGTGTACAAGGGATTTAAAATTGAAACTAAGGGTTAGGTTGGGGAGGTCCTATGTTTTTTCAACTTTGTTTTATGGAATGGAATCTTGGACCTTAAATGCGACATCAATGAAAAAACTGGAATCATTCGAGCTGTGAAGAAGAAAGAAAATTGTTCTGAAAGTAACAGAATCTTTTACAAAATATTCCAAAGGATAATTGAGAAGATTTAAGTAAGCCTGGATCAATTTGAATAATGGCGTTGAAATTATTTACGAAAATATGAGAAAAAAAACTTTATAGAAAATATTAAATTTAAGGATATACCTACCTACTGCAAATATTTTAACAACAAATGCAATGTAAAGTAAATTAAAATTGATATGTCTGCCTTGTTACCACTATCTCGTATAATATTTTCTTGTTGTTTTTAATGTGTTGTCCAAATAAATACTATGACACTTCGTTCAACTTACGTATAGATCAACATACATTGGTATTTCGATATAATATTACTTGTTCCAAAGATATATACTTTGTAACCTTGATGACTGGCTATTTGCTCTCATTACATGACATTCGTTATGCAAATTTCAATATAATTTCCTTTCGTGATCGTTCCTTAACAATGTTTCAATATCTGCATCAAAGCTCAATTTTTATAGTCGTCTAACAAGGGCCCAAAATATTAAGTGCAATTAATCTTATATACTTCATCTGCCATATATATCTGCTACATTCACTGCCATTTTAGATATTACCAATGTTGAGTGAATTACCAATTTATTGACATTTTTCCTTCTGTGTGTACACTGCAACCTTTAAATATACATATTTTAAAAAGCGTTTCATTTTTCTTTTTATAGAATATTGAGTGTTTTGTACAATTTTATCTTAATTTATGTAAATGAAAAATGATTGATTGATTTTCTTGACTGCTTGCGGTCCTTATTTAATCACTAATACATTAAATAAATAAAATGCCTGCTTGTTATGAGACACTGAATGCCCGATCTAATTCTAGGAATTCTATTTTTGTAATTTAATTTGTGGTGATTATTTTTCTTGTAAATAAATAATTTTCTGTAAGCTATAAGTTTTCCTTGAAGCGCTAAACACAACGCAATTATATATTTCAACTTCCTCCGCTATTATATATTTACGAACACATAATGACACCACAAAAGTATGAATGAAAAACAATAATACTGAGATTCGTGAGCTTATCCACAGCGAGCTCACGAAAACATCTTCCAACACAGAGAATGTTTTGCACCTGCCTATCCCCAGGCAACAAGTGGGTAGGTCGGGCAGTCCACCGACCGCCTTCCGCCAATAGCCGATGCAGAGTAACAGTGAGTCCACCAATCGTGTAGCGGAAGTTTCGCGTGGAAGGGGGTGACTATATAACAAATTATGTAAATTTCTATGCAAACTGTATAGGTGCATTGGAAAAAAATATCGCAAACAGTGGCGCTCTAGGCGAAACAATTTGGGAAGGAGCTTGATATACAGGGTAATATAAAAATCAATCATTTAATTTAATAATTTATAATACACGTTTTATAAAGATATAATTGGGCATTCAGGTAAGACTGATTAAGAAGTACTAGATGCTCAAGGCTACGAATTAAGTCTCACTTTTAAATCGGTAGATTTTAGCACCTGTTGCAAATACAGAACGCGTATCTTAACTATAAAAACCCTACGTAAAGACAGTCGACATTAATTCAGTAAAAAATATGTTGAATTTATTGCCAAACTGGTATAACGTTCTGATAGTAAATATTATATTTATATGGGATTAAGCCACAATTCATTGTAATTATCATTAAATTTTTATTTATTTTTTTTAAATCACAAGCGTGCTGTTATGTACAAGACCGATGCGGTGGCGGATCCAAGGGGTGATCACGGGGGGTCATGACCCCACCTCTAAACAAAATTAAATATCAATCAAATAATCCTAAAAAAAATAATTTAAACCCATCAACCCTATAAGCAGGAAGTCAAGAGTTGAAATGATTCAAAGTCATTTATTCTAGGGGTATAAGTATAGAATTATGCGGAAGTCTTTTTATGGCTCTTTAAGAAAATCGACAATTCTGAATGCAGTAATACCTCGACTTCCGCGAATTTAGAATTACGCGAATTTCAAATTTTGTCAATTCGTTATTTAAGTGCCAGCGAATCGTTCGATTATCAATGAGATAGAATTACCACCCACACATTATTGCTCATTTAATGTACATGACATGACTTTTCGCAAGAAATCAGCACATTTTTATGTTGTATTAGGTATTTCTTATCTTCAGTTTTGTCTACGAATTGGTTGTTTGTAATTTAAATATGTATTATAATTATTGAGACTGTTTGCTACATTTATATTTATTGACAATAAATATTAAAGTGAGTATTGTTGTTGTATTAGCTCTGTCTGATACGCTAGTCAATACAAATAAAAGAACTGGAGGCTGCTGTCCAAGATATTTGTGAAACTCGTTGTGTTGAAAGGCATGATGATCATCTTCAGTTCTAGGGCAATACAATCATCAAAATATACAACGCTTTTGAAACAATTTCTATATGGAAGGACAGTAAAATATCAGCTGATGCATTTTCATTAATGCAAACTATTAGGAGCCCAGAATTTCTCATTTCAGTAGTTGGTCTTATGCAGCCCACAGACGCACAATATTATTGTGCCATATTTGGTGTTGTGCAATAATATTGATCGTGTGTAGATGAAATTGAAAGGTTGCACAATATATTGCGTGATGTCAATATATTGATGATGATATTGAGCGTCTGTGGGGCGCCGTCAAAATATTGTGCAACCCACATTGCACAATAATATTGAGCGTCTGTGGGCCGCTTTAAGTGATGTTATAGTATAGGTACAACTGTATCACTTAGTCGTCTTCTTCAATCACCAAAATTATATTTGAAGAAGGCTACTGAGGCCATAGAGAACACTAAATGCATTCTTCAAAATAAAAAATCAAATGCTGAATCTATTTTTAACAAACTTTACTATGAAATAAAGGAAATAGATGAACAACTAGACATTGAATTAAAGATGCCTCGTATAGTTTCTTGTGAATCCTGTCGTCAAAACCAACCTGCTAACTCTTCCAAGAATATTTCCGATGATCTATTTATTTAACCATTTTAGACAATATCTTAACTGATTTAGAAAAACGACTTTCACCGAATGTTATGAATCTATTTAATCTTTGAGCTGTTTTATCTAAAACTGATAACACACCAGAAGATAAAGCTGTATTAAAAAAAATTGTTGACACCCAGGCCCGGCTTAAGGGCCGGGCAAACCGGGCGTTTGCCCGGGGCGCCGCGAATGTAAGGGCGCCGAAGGCGCCCTTGCATTCGCGGCTCCTCAGCTTTGTCGACCACTAACAGCGGGCGATCCACCAAGTTGGTGATCCACTGCTTATTAACAGCTCTGAACAATTAACAAACAACGTGAGGTGAATTTTCCTTTTACTTATCTTGGACAGTTTTACTTTGTAAATAATAGGGTTAATCAAAATGCATTTTTAATAATAACAACGATGGCTATACACCAAATACTAAATAGTTTTAATGGCAAACCAATCGGTAGGTAACTTAAGTAAGCCGAAAAATTATAAATATCGCAAAGGACGTTCGGAACCTAACCTCTCACCTCTCGTTCTTCAGCTAGTCGTGAGTCAAGAAAGCAGCGCGACAGTCAGTCGGCACGATCAGCTGATCAGACTCCACGCAGGGTTGCAGACGACAAGCGCAACTTCGTAAGCCTCCTACCACTTCCTCCGCAAAGCGGCTACCCCTCTCTGGCTCACCTAATGGACTCGCCCAAGCACTCTGGCAGTGGCAGTCTCGCAGTCGCATCTTCTTGTTCTTGAATAGCAATCAATGATCGTGATCGATAGCACCTATTTATCTACAATCTACATTCAAGGGGTTTGAAGAAAAGAAAAGTAGCAGAAAGCCTTGAAGTTGAACCATCCTTCCCTTCTGAACAACAAGTTCGATCAAGGAGAGTCAAGCGCCAATTTGATGATGAGGTACGAGATGAAGCAGTTGTGGATCCAAAAGTAAACTTCAGAAGTAAATGTTACCTCTACATTTTGGACACAACAATCGCATCACTTGAAGAGAGATTTTCTCATTATCCACCCACAATGACACGTTTGGATTTCTTTACAAACTGAAAAGAGAAGACATCAATACTCTAATGACTAAATGTGCAGACCTGCAGATATCTCTAACTGATGGAGAGCACCGTGATGTTGAAGGACACCAGATGTATCAGGAACTCTTAGTGCTCAAAACAGTTCTACCCGACGATTGTGGAGATAAACCAAAGGACATTTTGAAATGTATTTTATCACATTCCTTAAGTGAGAACTTTCCAAACATTTGTGTAGCTCTAAGAATTCTTCTTTCTCTTCCAGTAAGTGTTGCATCTGGAGAAAGAAGCTTTTCTAAACTTAAGTTAATTAAAAACTACTTAAGATCCACTATGTCCCAAGAACGGCTAGTAGGACTGGCACTTATGTCTATAGAATATGATGTATTACAACGACTTGATTTAAGCAACATCATTAAGGACTTTGCTGAAAAAAAGGCTCGTAAAGTTGCCTTTGTAAACTAGACTTGCAATACTTACAGAAGCCTAACAGACTAAATTACATCATTACATCATTGACACCAGGCTATTGTTCATTGTTCTTTATATAATATTTTTAAATATAATGTAAATATAATTTACGTCCAAACTGTGTCCAAAGTCTTATGTTTCTTTAACTGACACTGTGCAAAATATACAACGCTTATGTAAAAAAATGGCGTTGATTTACTATCCAATTACATTTATATGGTATTACACACTTTTTGTGAGTGTCAAATTGACACCGTCTGTGTGTCATATGCACATACGGTGTCAATATAACACACAGTTGGTGTCCAAATTACACACAGACGGTGTCAATATCATATGACACACACAAAAGATGTTAACATCCTGTGATGTCATGCTGTGTTGATTTAACACGAACATTTTACAGTGGGGCTATCAAAGTTCTTAAAATCAGCAGTTACTCAAAAGTGTTGCAAACTTAAAAACAGCTGATTGTTGTTGTTTTTATAGGGGTTTTTACTAGGAGGGGGGAAGGCGACTCAAAAGATCCTTGCCCGGGTGAAAATTTCGTCTTGAGCCGGGCCTGTTGACACCTTCCAGAATATTATTGGACGATCTACTGCATATTCGAAAGTAGAACAAGAGTTTTCACTGTAAATTAAAATTAAAAAGTAGAAAAGAGGCGTGCAAAATAATGGAAAACTTCCTGTTTCTATTTTAGTATTAGTATTAGAAAACTGCGATATTCATATGTATCCAAATATCAGAATATTTCTGCAAATATTAATTACACTGCCAGTCAATGCAGCAACATCAGAGCCTAGTTTTTCTACACTTAAGCGTCTAAAGGCTTGGCTTAGAAATAGAACTTTGGAGCAAAGGTTAACTGGTTTAGCACTCATCAATATACATCCTGAAATTTCTCTAGATATTGATGCAATCATAGAGCGATTTGCTAAATCGGATAAGCGAAAAGAATACATTTTATAAAATTATATACTTGTTAGTTATTTATCTTATTCTTATAGTATTTTTAATCACTGAACTTTTATTTACCACTCGTTGCCAGATGTTGTTGACAATTCGTAAGAAAACTTTCAATACCGAGTAAAAAAATATTTCACTCACTTGTGCCTAATATGCCTAATTATAGAAATAATTATTCTTAAATTATATCATGTTTTATGTTGAATTAATTAATTTAAATAAAATGCTGTTTACACTTCTTCTTAAGGTTCCTTCTTCATTTCGGAAGGGTGGCTATAACTATAGCAAATTGCTGTATATCTTGAGTTGTTCTTAGTATCGAATGTGTGTCCATGCCTGTCCCGTCTCTTACATTCTTAGCCAAGAGCATTTTCTTCTTCCTGGACCTCTTTTTTCTCCTACTCTTCCTTCCATTATGAGTAGTAGATAGTTATATTTTTCTCCTCTGTAAATATGTCATAGATAAGTCGTTTTTCTGTTATTTACAATATTTAGTAATTCTCTCTTAGTTCTCATTCTTCTCAGCACCTCGTTGTTGGTCACGTGCTCTGGTCCGAAATCTTCAGCCTCCTTCGAAAAACACACATTTTAAAGGCTTCTATACGCCCCATACTTGTTATTCTGAGAGTCTATGTTTCCACTCCGTCTGGCAATAAGGAATAAATGAATGTTTTCACAAATTGACATTGGTACATCTACATCCAACGATAAGATCGAGCTTATTAGGAATGTTTAATACATTTATTAATGTTTACACTTACATTGTGTTATTGCATTTAAATTACTTAGCTTTGAGGAAAAGACAGTGAAGATTTGATTTCACGTATAGTGCTCTGTGTATCCGCTTATACGTATTTCGTCCTAAAAGGAGTCTTTGGAACGGCTATTTACAGTCGATATACTCTGTACGAGTACTAGAAACCAATTCACTAAGGATTTTTACTTAGTTGAGGAGATATGTTGTGGAATGCAATTTTTAGATTCCCCATGTCTCTAATAACATCTTTATCAACGTCTGTTTTGCCTTCCAATTCTTAGAAGGCACAGATTAAAGCAAAAATCTGAATTTGGTTTCGAAAATTAGTTTACGAATTTACTTAACTTTGGTTTATACTTATTTATCCTTGGTTTGTTCTTAATTTGTAGCCATAGGATAGGTGGGTTTAAATTAATTTTCTTTAAAATACCTAGTTTAAATTGACAGTCCTTGATTTTTCAGTATTTATATTTTAATAAATTTTCTTTGGTATTAAACCTTTGTCTTGTACAATTGATTTTACTGTCATATAGTATGTGGGTTTAAATTATTTTTTTTTGGTTTAAGTTTATGAGCCCTTACTGTCGTACCCTTCTTTGCACCCATAGAGTATTTGGGTTTTAATAATACCATCTCATTGGTTTAATATATTGCTTAAAATAATTATTAAAATGTTTCCATTACATGAGGCACAATACAAATCGTAAAGGTGAAAAAATCTAAATCCTATATCAAAATCACCCTCAAGACCCATGACCCCCTTCCGACAAAAATTTCTGGGGAACAGCCACTGAAAAGTGCAAAAATCCTATATCAAAGTCACCCTCAAGACCTATGACCTCCCCTCCCAATAAAAATTTCTAGGGATCAGCCACTGAAAAGTGCAAAAATCTAAATCCTATATCAAAATCACCCTCAAGACCTATGACCCCCCTAATCCCAATAAAAATTTCTAGATCTGCCAATGGACCGATGCCAAGTAAGTCAACCATCAATTTTGAAAAACATAATCTACAACAACAACTTGTTGGTTACACATTTTCGCAGAATCTTAAAAACAATCTTTTTTGAAAACGTTTTTGGAAGTGGAAATCCAAACGTCAAACGTTGTTTAGTTAAAAATGTAATTTATATTACAATTAATTAAGGCTTAATCCCATATAAACATTTAACTATTTAACTTTAAAACTAAAGATATGCCACAAGAAAGCTGCTGCAGAATCCGTCCTGATAGCAGTTACAAATATGTCACATTTTCTTTACATCATTATTGAAGAAAAAAACTAAGGGGGTTGAAACACTTTTTATTACGTATGTTATGATTACAATGGTTAAAAAGTCGACTATATAAATATCGACCGACTTGGTAGAGTATTGATGGCAAAGTGAAGTTGTTTGCGCCAAAAGCTGGCTTCTACCTCAACGGGCAAAACACAAAGCTTTCCAGTAGTGGCGCGTATATTTTAAACAGAGACAAAAAATGAATATATCACTGTGACAAATAACTTTAAAATAAATATAGATGCGAAACGGAACAATTATCATTATCATGCGTCAAGACGCCACTTTCAAAAATGAAAACTAACAAATTCCCTGGCGATGACAGAATAGTGATCGAAATAAAATCTTCCAGGCTTTCATCAAATTTTCAACGAATGCATCTACCAAGGAAAAACCCTTCTCGATGAAACAATGCAGTCATTGTTTTATTGTACAAGAAATGAGACGTAACAAACCTAAAAAAACTACCGTCCTATCTGTTGGCTATCATGCTATCACACATATAGGTATACAAAAACCATCGAGCAAAAAGATAAAAGAGGGAATCTAATCGTTATGAAAAGGAGACCAAAAAAGTGGCCTCTGATGGCGGACATATCCGGAAATGCAAAGGCGCTAAATTTAAATTTTCCAACACTTGTTAACAATACCTGTAAAATATTTTTCAGACAAGAAAGTTTTAATTAAATATTAACGATAATAGTCTAAAAAGTGACATAATTGGTAAAAAAACTTCAATATAAATAAAATTTCATATGACAGTTGGGACAAACAATAACATAACCAAACTAAATTTGACTTCTTAAACAAGGAAAGAGACTGTCTTTCCTTGTTTAAAGTGGCCTCTCAAGATAGCACTTCCTGTCTAACAATATTTTTGTCCCCACTACCTTTACATTCCCTCTTTTATCTTTTTGCTCGATGACAAAAACATTTCACATAAATTACCAAAAAAAGACTGGAAGTTTGGACTTCTATCAGCTCAGAGAACAAGATGAATTTTGATTGGGATACAGCACTAACGACTATTTAGTAGTGATAAAGAACCTATATAGAAGTAACCATTGGATTGGCTGTCGGCACTGATATTTGTGGACTACAAGAACGCATTCGATACTATAATAAGTCTCTCTCATGATACCCATTCCAGTATTCTGGAATCCAATACCAGCTTATACAGGTCTAGTAGATGGGTGCCATATATTTTTAGAGTCACTTGGTTGCCCCGAAAAAATATTTGCCATCTGCGATCTAATATCTGTAATATATGGTTAACTGCTTCAGGTTCTCTGCTACAGAGTCTGCAGTTCAAGCTACATGTCCACTACGGAAGACTCTAATGCTTGTTTTTCTCACTACTTCAGCTCTATAGGCCGGCTCTGGGCCTTAGTATTTTGTAGCTGATGTTCTTATGGTAAGTTTTCATTGCATAATATATTCTCCGGTAACCTGTGTGACACTATTATGTTCCGTCAGTCTGTCTAGTTCCTCTTGGCATTTCCACCCTAGCCTAAAGTCCAACTTAGAGCTTATGAGTGCCCCATGGCTGCTTGGCTACCTGTGCATGTATTAATCCGCCTTGATTCGAAAGCCCTCTTGTTAATATACCTGGCACACTGCAAGATTGTAAAAATCTCTGCCTGAAATACAGAACTATATTCTCCTAGTGGAATAAAAATGTAAATATTTCCATTATTCTGTAGTGTAGTGGTCTTAGTCGAGTCTTCTGTTCCATTTCTCTCGTGGGTTGATGTCCACTTGGAAAGGTACTTTACCATATGGTCCACTGGGTAGCATATGGTTAGAAATCATCATCCATTAGGTATCCCTAATTTCATTTATGCAGGAAACGGTACTTTACTCAGGTTTTCTTGCAGTCTATACCCCACACTTGTATCCTCCTTATAATTATATGTAAAGGAAGGAGATCCAGTAGGGCCTCCATAGCTGCCGTTGGTGTGCCCCTCATACCCCCGTGATTCCGTAGAAAGCAAGTCTTTGTAGGTACCTTGCTTAGTTTAAAGAAGAAGAAGAAATTTTTGCTGCGCGTTTCATCTCCATACCACTAATGCATATGTAATTGTTGGTTTTACCATCATGTTATAAATCTTATATAACATGTCTAGTTTTAAACACCACATTTTCCATGAGTGCGTCTGGCTACCATTAACGTAGTAACGTAGTAGCTCTACCGAACTACTAAGGAATATAATGCAGGGTAAAATCAAAGGCAGAAGAAGTGTAGGAACACGTAAAATCTCGTGGCTACGCAATCTCCGTGAATGATTTGGATGCAGTTCAATTGAACTATTCAGGCGCGTAACCAACAAAATTATAATTGCCAGAATTATTTCCAATCTACGATAGGAGCGGAACTTGAAGAAGAAGAAGTAATAGCTCCCTTGATTATTCGTTCTATTTGCTGATTCTAAGTAAGCCTCGAGTCCAATAATACCTAAGATACTTAGTTCACTCACCAGATCTAGATCTGTACCATTTAGGCTTAGAGGATCCAATCCCTCTAATTTCCTCCTTCTGGTAAATTACATGATTTTGGACTTTTGGGGACTCTGGGCTTAAAGAAGTCCTACATTTTAAATTCATTCTGTAACTACAATCAGAGCCTGTTGTTTTCTGTCTCCGATTATGCCATTAAATTAGCCGTGGTCGTGGATGACAAGGTCATTCGCTTAGCCGAGGATGTGATTTCTGTGGTTGCTGAGTCATCCACTCATCCATGAGTGTTGTTTTGGTTATACCTTATTCATACCTGTCGCATTTTACATAGGAAGTTTCCTATAATCCATGAAGGTCAGACTAAGGATCAACAGGAGCAAGATGCTAATAATGACTAATATGTTGCTGTTACGTAATATTGCTTTTAATATTGAACTACCAGAAACTTATAAATGACAACGTTAATTATTATTCTTATGAAAATAGAAATAACGAACTATAAAGTCAATAACTTCCTCATCTTGTAGATCCTATCTGTGTGGGATGCTGGCGACCATTATTTCAGCCAGGAAATCCTTCGCCGTCCTGGTCCTCGTTTTCCTTTTACTTTTCACTGTAATGATTAGTTGCAACAATCCATATATTTCGCTGTAGCTCATAATGTGACCGAGGTATTCAATTTTTGGCTATTTTTATTGTAGTTAACAGCGTCTTTTTTCTTTTTACATTCTTTAAAAGACGTCCTGATTACTAATGTGATCGGTATAAGATATCTTTAAGATTCGACGATAAAGCCACATTTCGAAAGCCTCAATTTTGCCTCAGATCTTGCCTCCTCTATCCTACATTTGATTTCTAGGGAATACTTCCAAATTTCAGTACTTCATAACTCTCAGCGAATACCACCATGTCGTTAGCGTATCTGTTCTTATTAGTACATTCTACGTTAATTGAAATTCCGGCTTTACCATCCTCTATTGCTTCTTGAAAGATTTCTTCGGAGTATATGTTGAAAAGCAGGGGTGATAATTTACATCCATGTCAGACCCTACGTTTGATTTTTATTTTATCGGATTCTCCTGTCTCTTTACCGATAGATAATGTTTAATTTCAGTAAAGATTGCAAATAATTATTAGATCACTGGTTTTGATTCCAATATTTGTTAATACTTTACTCTACCGAAAGTCTTATGGTAATCAATGAAGCATGCATGAGCATCGAAATTCACAAGGTTCTAAAACTACTTTCTTCTGGCATGTCTAATTTAAATATTATGTTTATATAAGATTAACCTTTCGGACTTTTGGACAAATTTAACAACCCAACAGGTTGTTGAATTTATTGTGTGGTTCTTTTTTTGCTATTGTTCTGAAGCTATTTTCTTGTGGCATTGTAAATTAATTACTATTTATAACTGGAAATAAGCCACAATTAAAGATAAAAATACGTTTATTGACGTTTCAATTTCCAATTCGGAAATCGTTCTCAAAATACAAACAGTAAATCTTTTTTTGCTGTTTGTGTGTTTGTGTGTAATATGTGTGTGAAGTACATGATACAAAGAAAAGAGACCTTTTCGTTGTACCATGTGTGAAGTGTGTTATTATATCAAAAGGTTGATATTAATAGAGTAAAAACACCATCAGCCGATTTTTGTCAGCCACTTGCATGTTGCTGCCTACAAGATCGAAGCCAAGTATGGCAAATTTGAAATGACATAACCTAATAACAAATAACTTTGCTTATCGTCGGCATACTGCCAAAAGTGACCAAGTCAAAAAAATCTCATTTTGATGTTTATTGGAACTATAAGATCTTTTCCAGAAAAAATGCCCAACTCGTGATATAAATATGGTTGCCTAGTTTCAAGCATGCCTTAGAATGCTTAAGTCATAATACTGGTATTCGCTACCGCCAAAACTGACCAAGGCGACTTGGTCACTTTTTTCGGTAGGTTGTTGTTATTAAACTTGTCTGATCAATTTAACTTAAGTAGACGTTACGTACAAGGATACTTAATTTTGTGTCAAAATCATTGTCCTAACGCAAAGAAAATTCAAAAAATGTGTTCCAGGGGGAAGTACATAGCCTCCTTGTGTGCAGAAAATTTAACAAATGAAATTGCAGTAAACATTACAGGTATGTAATTATTTATATTATGTTCCAAAAATTACGTTGTTATAGGTTAGATATTACTTTTATTGTATTTGATTGATTATGATTTATTTTTAATAAAATATTTCAAGTTATGCCAAAGGGGTATTACATAAATAATATACGAGTGAAATGATTGGAGATTATTGATAACTTCTTTTATTTCAGATCCAACTACTAGCCTCAATAACAGTTCATCGGGTGGTAATCAAAATCAAATACCTATCAAAGTGCATGTAGATGCTGAATTTACAACGAGTGAGACTGAATCAGAACCATTTGGAACAGAGAGTGATGATAATTACATTGCCACTGAAGATGAAAGTAGTGAGGATGAAGTATTAGTAAAAAAACCAAGATGGAAAAAAGCCAGTCCAGAAAAATGAAAGAAGAATATTGCCAAACAGAACAGATCGTTAAGTATTCCCTACGTAAGTAAAACTGGTATAAAAAGTCCAAAAAAAACCAAAAAAGGTCAACTGCAAAAACTGTGAATTTCAGTGTTCAACCAGTTTTTCTGAAGAAGAACGTGACACGTTATGCGCAAGTTTCTGGAAGTTACAGTATGAAAGGCAAAAGGACTTTATTCTATCTTGTGTTTCGTGGACTAAGCCAAAATATCGAAGGGTTCGTACTGGAACATGCATTTTGATGTTATCCAACATAATTTTTTGGAGAAAGGGCACACATACATGGAAGTGGACTCAATGCATTCTGCAATCGAAAAAGCAAAGAAAAATGTATGCATCTTTACACACAATGACCTTTTAAACATTTTCCGACTTGCACGTTCTAATCGCAATAAAAATAAAAGTTGTAGTCCCTATAATGTTCAAGAATTAAGATTTTCTGATTTCATTGACTTAAAATCTCTAGCAAATTCCATAATTAAAAATAAAAGCAAAGATGAGAAAGGAAACAAGGTTGAATGGCTAAGAATAAAATGCATGAGGTATGAAAAGGCTAATCCAGGATGTATTTTATTTAAATACAGACCTTCAGAGACCGAGTTTCATGTGCTTCGGGTAGCTGGAAGAGGAAGACCAACAGCAACGGCGGTGGATCTACAGCCATTATATAAATCGTTGTTACCAATAACGGAAAAGAAGAAAAACAGTTTGCTTAAACTTATAACAAGTAGCATAATTTCGCCTGAATATCATGATTGGTACAAGTCTTTCCCTGTGAATAATAAGGCGCTTGATAGAGTTCCAGAACCAGCAGTATCAGATTCAGATAGCGATATTGACATTAATTAATTTTATTGTATGTAAGCAATAAACATCTATACTACAAACAATTTTTTTTATTTTTATCGGTTCTTACGTTAGTTTTACCATGTCAAGTTAGACATGCCCAAGTCATATTGGTTAATTTTATCTTACATCGGAAGTGACCAAGTCATCTTTATTGCATTTTTGTTAGTGTACCATAAGAGTTATTTTATTATTAACTAAAGTATTTGCCTCTAGATGACTAACCCTCAAAACATAAAACCTTCAAAACTGTGTAGTTATCATGTTCGATTTTATAGGCACCTCTAAAACTTTACACTTCATTTTCTCGAAACTACCTAAACATGACTTGGTCACTTTTGGCAGAATGCCGACGTTATATATTTTGGCAGAATTTTTAATAATAATCTTTGTCGAAACGTCAACACACTAGTTCGTCAAAAATGTGATTTTCTTTACAACCAATAGTTGTGGCAGAGTTGTGGCTCAATCCCATATAAACAATATTTATCGCAATTCACGTCTCATCTTAGAATAGTGTAAATCACTTGTATGCGAAAGAGATCCTCTCTCTTACCCTTATCCACTGCATTCCGAAAACCAAACTGTGTACGGTTGATTTTTTCTCCGTGCAGTCTATATATCCTTTGATGTATAATAACTTTAAAAGATGGCTCATTAAGGTCGATTCAGACACATCAGTCCTGTCACAGTCTCGGCGCCGAACCGGTCCTCTTTGGTCACAGAACTATTAATTATCTGTCAGCTGGGAAACTGTTCGTCGCCTGATGAATGTGAATGCCGGCGCCATATTTCTATTAAAGAATATTTTGTATGACGGAATGTTCGGTTGGGCACCAGGACTGTGACGAGACGTGACTGATGTGTCTGAATCGACCTTTAAGCTGATGGTCCAGAAATCACTGCAGGATACGGATTTTGTTTTCTTTGGTAAAGCACTAAACGTCGACTTCAGCCATATTATATTTATCATATATCAGCCATCTAGCATATATCAGCCATATGCAATTAAATATTTTTTTATGCGTTGAGTATAGTCAATGTTAAATAGTTTTATGAGCTCAGCTTATGCATTGTCAGGTTCAGGAACTTTTCCATTTTTTAGTTGTGATATGGCTTTTTCCAGTTTATCTGATGTGACTGGTAAGTGGTTATTACATGTGCAGGATGATGGATATTTATTTAGGTGTTTATTTGGCTCTAAAAATTTGTGTACATTATTTTGTCGTTTTTTGATTTTCTTCTTTCTTCCGTGAGTTGCAGTACATTGTCATTCTAAGTACCACTATTTGGCCATCTCATTTCGTTTATGCCCATTATAGTTATTACAAGTCTGGTTATTTCTTGATTGATTTTGTGAAGTTTTCCAGCCTGATATATTGTCTTCACATTGCGGATACATATTTTAATAATCAACTCAGAAGTTCATAGAGACACTTTTCCACTTCTGTCACAGGGATTTGGCTGGGTTACGACTTGAAAGACCATTGGATCTAAAGGTGGATCACCTCCCCTGACAAATCTTGTCGTCCGTATTCCATGATTAGTATGACTTTAACGACTTAATAATAAAAAAAATCATTAATATAAAAAAGTCAACGACTAAATTAGGAGAGCGCTCACCTTTGGCGTGGCCACCCACACGAAAAAAATACTAAACACGCCTTTAGTCTGGAACGAACAAAGATGTCGTGAAATGTAAAAACTGCAAAGAAAACATGATGAGTTCAATATACACAAAAACTTTAAAAAATCACCTTCACTCAGTGGAGAAAAAATTCCTAACATTGTGAAAAATTATTCATTTTCAAAAGGGTAAATATTCCTTGACTTAAACGAGAAAAGGGAAGAATGGACTAAATACATAAAATAACTCTTCCTTGATAATAGGAGAACATTTCTTCTGCTTTGAGTGCAGTCTCTCAATCGGAGATTGGGTAGGATCATCACTATCTACACTCTATCTACTGTTGCTCTGAAGAGTTTTATTGAACTGCATCTAAACCAGTCTCTTAAATTTTTCAAGCATGATGCTCTCGTTCTTCCTTCTCTTATCATTCTCTGTATTATTAATCTTAGCATTTCGTATCGTTGCCCCCGCATTACGTGTCCTAGTTATTGTAACTTTCTATTTTTATTGTATTTATTATTTCATATTCTTTGCAAATTTCTTGCAATACTTCAGTGTTCGTTTTCTTCTGTGTCCATGCTATTCTAAGCATCCTGAACACCACATTTCAAATGACTGTAGCTTATTTATCTGTTCTTGCTTCAGTGTCGCAGTTCTCAAGTTTATATTGTGGTTCAAAACACTTAACATCTCAGATCTCTTATTATCTGTTCTAATCTAAGGTCTTTATTGCAAATAATAGTTTTCATTTTTACAAACGCTTTTCTTGCTATTTCTATACTGGCGCTTCGGTCATTATTTTCTAAAATGCATGTTCCCAGATATTTGTACTTTACAACCCTGTTTGTTTGTATGTTTGTTTTCTTTGTTATTATCATGCAGTAAGTCTTTTTTATATTAATTTTTAGTCCGTATTTTTCACAGTAACTGTTTGGTGTGTTTAGTAGTAGTTGGAGTTTTTCCGTTAATTATTATTCCTTCAATTTCAGATAATTATGCTTCTGCATTTTGTGAACCGTGTTCGTTATATGTTACAATTTTTGCTGTTTGATTCCAGTAAAGGTTTGTTATTATTCTGAAGTTCCTTTTGTATAAGTTTTTTTTTCTTTAGAACTTTCATTAATTTTTCATGTTTTACTTCGTCAAATCCTTTTTTAAAATCCACTTAACAAACATGCACATCCACTTTCATATCCATGTATATTTAAGTCATCACATTAAAAGAAAATAACGCCTATCATTTTTAAAGTCCGTCTCTGAATTCAATCTAGCTATCATCTATTCCTTCTTCCAGTCTTTTATTTCTACGACCATGTATTATTTTCAGCAATAATTTGAGAACATGACTTATTAATGCAGGACAACATTTAACACCACACAATATACGAATACTGGTATATTGTATATACGAATATTGCTTTGTCCAATTCCTCGATCAGGCTGCGTTTGATAAGGTTTGTCCGGTCGGCAGTGACCTTTCTGTACGGGCTTACCTTATGTATAATAGCAATCTTAAGATGTCTTAAGGCGGCTTCCGCGAATCTTTGGAAGAGGGCAGCGGTGTTTCCACCGCTGCGTGACTTCTTATACTTCTGCGGCTTGCACTCCTTGGAAGTACTTAAGTAAAGGCGCTTTACACCGGAGATGTCGGTTCCTGTCTTCTTTTGGAGGTGGAACCGTTGCCAGCCTACGGGAACCTTCACCTTTGTTTTGGGAGGGGCTGGAGATGAATGGTCCCACGCTCCACGCTCACGGGTACTCTTCCCATCGTCTCTGGCATTGCTCATTCTTTTTGCTCAGCGCCACAAATTCTGCAGCGATTAGGCAGATTCCCCTGAGGTGGTGATTGTTCAACATCTGCTTGGGCCAAAATTTGAGATGAACTAAAGATGAAATTGTAGCTGAACATTGCTGTCCATCTTTAATTGTAAGCTTCATGTAGAACTCTACGACCGACTTTTAGAAGATTCTCTGCGGAATAAAAACGCTTTAACTCCAGGAACTAATACAGAATTGGAAAGGTGCATGGTATCTATGCAAAACAAAATAAGCTAAGATTATAAAAAATCCTGTCCGATAATAATGTTCCAAGAAAGGCACAAAACCAACTCTTGGCGGTACACTGAACTAGAAGATCTTAGGAAGATATCAAGAACAGCTTTTAACACAACAAAACGCATCCAACTCAAGGAGGATTGGGATTCTTATTAATCAAACCTCAGGGAATTTAAGAACGTTTGCAGATAAAGACAAAGAGCTGCTTGCAGAACCCGCTATGAGGAAATCGAAGATTTATCGCAGACTTCCAAGCTACAAGAAGTGCTCTCAAAGGACCCACATCAGCATAATCGACATATTAACGAAGGTAGATGGAAGCAAAACTTCCAACCTTTGCGAAAGTGCTGAGATCCTGATGAAAACCAAGTCACCAAGGCCTGACGGCATGTATATAGCCGTACTACGGTGGGGACTGGGGATATCCTTCTGCCGCACCTTGTGGGAATATTCAGGGCTTCCTTAGTTCTGAGATATATTCCTAAAAAGTGGAGATAGGTATGTGTGTTCTTTATAGCAAAACCAGGTAGGATGGACTACACCTTAGCAAAGGCTTTCCGACAAATTCCGACAAAAGATAGTTTTTGTTGAGAACGATGGAAAGTCAATGCGAGAGGTACATAAGTGATTAAGTTCTGGTTCATTATCCACTTTACCCAAATCAGTATGAATATACTTCGGTAAGATCTACCGATTCTGTACTGCATCAAGTAGTGGGAAGAATTGAAAGATCGCTGGATAAAAAAGAATCCACCCTAGGTATGTTCTTAGACATTGAGGGAGGGTTTGATAAAACCACATTCCCAACCATCACCCAACTGCACAATGTCAGAAATGTGCCTCTGGCCGTGAACGTATGAATATTCAGTATGCTCTCTATTAGAGCAATAAGCATAAATGTACAACCCATTTTGTTAAGAGGTGTGGTTACGAGGTGTCCACAGGGAGGGGTGCTATCACCACTCCTCTAGAACATAGTTCTAGACACCCTGGTTGACCAACTCAGCAGCAACGGGTTTAACACATTAGCCTATGCAGATGATATAGCTGTCCTGCAAAGCAGTTTGAGAACACACTATGTAGGACATTACAAGTTGCTCTCAAATTAATAGAAACATGGTGCAAGAAAGCATTACCAGAAAAAGAAAAATCACGGGCTTAATACCCTCAATGATTTTAAACTACAATCTACTTTTCTGACGAAGTAATAACTTCTTATTACCCTTGACAGGAAGTTAACATAGAACTCACACTTTTGTGCGTGTGCGGTAGTTTGTGCCCAAGTAGTGGGAAGAATGTGTGTCCGTAACACTTGCCGCTTTATTTTTATTTTTGTTATTGTCTTGTCTTTGCTATTTTCCAGGTTTTAGATCAACGAGAAACAAGGATAGACTTAAAGTGGGATAGGTAATAAATATAGTCAAAATATTTGTAAAATATCATTTATTAAAAATTAATTTGGTTTTATTTACTACTTGATGTAAAGCAGCATATAATATGCAATGAAAATATTTTATAAAATAAAATATTTTACAAAAAAGTCATTACTTAAAAATATCTTTGGCGAAAATTATTTCCTTTGTTTCTTTCGATTCTTTTTACAAACTATAAATATATATTTAACACTCTCTAAATATTATTTATTTATTATAATATCTTTGGCATTTGTATAACTCAATAAAAAAATGGCTTTTAGAATTTTTCATCGATAAGGTGAATTTTCTTTAGCTGTTCTTTGGCTCTTGTTCATTGATTGCTATTTAACTAACAAAAAACGAATAGCTATTTTATAACATTCAGTTTAAAAATTTACGTTACTTAAAATATAATTTAATTATTTTTTCTATATATATAAAACTTACAGATAATTTACAGATGTCTCTTTACCTTAGAGATACACAAAATAGTTTTGTTTAATATAAATATGTATCACTAAATATTTCGATTACACTTTCATAATGTTACTGTATTGTTGGAAAAAATGCGCACAAAGCTCTCAGATTTTCATAATGCATCACAAAAACTCAACTCGCCCGGATACTGGTTACGGGTTAAATAATAAGAGATGACTGAAAGAAACCGAAGAATACTATTTAGCAAGAAAATTTAATTTCTGACTCAAGTTGGGTCATAATATAATCATTATCTGGGAAAAAGGTAGTCGAAATATCAACTTTATTTTTTTTTATTCAAAGTCATCTTTTGTCAAATACATATTGTAACGAATATACTGAATGGCGACATTGGTAAAGGAACACAATAGATTAAAAGAGTCTAAAAATATTGAAGGATAAATTTTAGAAAACACCTTATATTTTGTTTTCGAAAAAGCATAAAGTGCTCTCGGTGGAGGAAAAGTTATCGATAACTCAAGCAATAGAGAAAGGTAAAAAGCAATGGGATGTCGTTTGGCTGTCTCAGTCAACAGTGGCTACGATATGGAAGGACACAAAAAAGTGGCTTGAAGTGGAGATGGAGGGCGGTAGCAGGAAGAAGTTGCGGAAACCTTGCAGTTTTTTGCAACTAAGCTGGGAATTGACAATTTCAAGGCATCTGAGGGTTGGCTGAGCAAGTGGGAGCTGCGGCACAAGATCAACTACGGGCAAATCAGTGGGGACGCTTGCGATTTAACAAAAACGTAACGGATGATTGGCTAGAAATCGTGTGGCCTGGATTGAAGGCACAATATGCGTCAGACGAAATTTTCAATATTGATGAGACTGTATTGTTTTTTAAAATTACACTAAACAGATCTTTAAAATTTAAATCGGAAAAGTGCGTTGCTGGAAAGCTCTCTAAGGAACGTATTACAGTTTTAGTGGTCGCTAACATGACAGGTTGGGTGAAGCGAAAATTGTTAGTGATAGGGTAGCAACCCACGTTGTTTTAAAAACATAAAAAATCTACCGGTACCTTTAAAGGAAACAAGAGTGCGTGAACGACTTCAGAAATTTTTTCGGCTATCGAGCTTAAAAGGGAAAAAATTCTTCTGCTTGTAGACAATTGCCCTGCTCATCCTGTACTGTGCAACATTCAAAACATTCAACTTTGTTTTCTGCCAGCAAACACAAAGAGTGTCCTTCAGCCCATGGACCAAAGTTTCATCATGAGTTTGAAAAGACATTACATGAGAAGACTTTTGATGGAATTGGTTGAGAACAATGGCGATCTTAAACTAAACATTCTTGACGCCATCCTAATGATTAGTAAATCCTGGGACGAGGTGACAAGCAATACAATAAAACATTCCTTCAAACACGCAGGATGGCTGAAAGATCAAGGATTGACTGATGATGAAGACCATTAGTATTTGGGCCAGACAGTTTGAACTTAGTGTCATCTACAAACTGGAAGAGTTAACAGATTTTGAAGAAGTTGATGAAAACGTAGCTACAACATTTGGACTTTCTGACGAGGACATCCTACAAGCAGTTCGTGTAGAAGGAGAAGAAAACAGTGACCCGAAAGTGGAAGCAGAGACAGAATTAGCTCTGACTCCTTAGCAGGCATTGGATACGACAAAAGTACTGCATCGTTTCTTCATCCACCAGGAAGACGATATGAGTGCTGTAAAAGATTCTATGCGTTTTCAGGACAAGGTCAGGTCAGTTCTGTGGAAAGGGAAAAGAAAACAGACCCAGGTGACAGATTTTTTGTTAATGTAGGCTAAATATATTTTACAGTAGCATATTTTGTTATTGTACAGTACACATGTTTTAATTGTACAGTCATTTTTTTATACTGTATTGCTTATATTATTCTTTAATAAATCTATGTGGTGTACAATACAGTGTTAATTCATTTATATTCGTTTTGATAATTTTTTTTTTAATTAAAATAGGTTATTTAGTACAATCTTAATATTACAGTATCGAATTTTGTCTTTCTGTATAACGATATCTAATTATAATTCTGTATAACGATATTATGAATCAAGGTTCAGAAGATATTCCCGACATATCAACGGCTGAAATTTACCATGCTCTTAAGAAAATGAAAAAAAAAACAAAGCACCAGGAAAAGATGGAGTAGTGGCGGATGCGCTAAAAATCGGAGGCTCTGCTCTCATCAGGACAATCAAGCAGCTCTTCAATATATGCTTAGAAAACCAAGCAATACCAGCTGAATGGAATAATTCTATAACGCTCCTCATGCATAAGAAAGGAGATCAAACAGACCTCGAAAACTATAGGCCAATCAGTCTTCTAAGTCACCTGTATAAATTATTTGCTCGAATTATCACTGCCAGAATTGAGAACAAACTAGAAACATGCCAACCAAGAGAACAGGCAGGTTTCCGCCCTGGGTATGGTACAAATGACCATCTAACTTGTCTAAAGGCCCTAATTGAAAAAACTATAGAGTACAACCGGCCACTAGTTCTAGTATTTGTTGACTATAAAAAAGCCTTTGACACTATCGAGATGGTAGCTATCTTAAGAGCTTTGAGAGATTGTAGAATCGACTACCGATATACCAGCATTATTCAACATATATATGCAAATGCCACAACAGCAATAAACCTCCACACCCCTACTCAAAAAATAAAACTAAAAAGGGGAGTTAGACAAGGAGACAACATGTCACCAAAACTATTCAATGCCGTAATGCAGCATGCATTCCAGATGTTAGAATGGGAAAACAGAGGTTTGAGTGTCGATGGCGAAAGGCTGAACCACCTACGATTTGCAGATGACATAGTTCTAATAACCGACGACTTAAAGGAGGCCAACGAAATGCTACAAGATTTACAACGAGTCTCCCAAAAAGTAGGGCTGGAAATAAACTTTGCGAAAACTAAAATGATGACCAACTTAGTACCTAGTGGACCATTGAAACTAGAAAACTGGCATATTGAAACGGTTGACAAATACATATATCTGGGCCACGAAATACAAATAAGTAGAGACAACCAAACATGCGAATTATCTAGAAGAATAGCTTTAGGATGGGCAGCCTATGGCAAGCTAAAAGACGTGTTTAAGGAAAACATCCCAATAAAGCTAAAGAGAAAAGCATTTAACCAGTGCGTACTTCCGGTGCTCACTTATGGAGCTGAAACACTGACATTGACTAAAGCATCAATAAAAAAGTTACAAGTAGCACAACGAAAAATGGAAAGATCTATGCTTGGCGTAACTTTGAGAGACCGAATACGAAATGATGAGATACGGCGAAGAACTGGAGTGGAAGACGTCATAAAACGGATTACGAAGTTGAAGTGGAAATGGTCAGGACACGTCGCAAGACAGAGAGACAACAGATGGACAAAGAAGATTTTAGAATGGCGGCCAAGGGCAGACAAGCGAAATCGTGGAAGACCACCTACCAGATGGACGGACGACATTAAAAGAATAGTGACAAACTGGATCGCAGCTGCACAGGACAGAGAAGAGTGGAGACATCTTGAGGAGGCCTATGTTCGACAGTGGACAAATTTGGCTGTGTGATGATGATGATGATAACGATATCTCCTTATAACGATGAAAAATCCCGGTCCCTTACATATCGTTATAGAAAGGGGACTGTAGTTAATAACTTGTATATTTATGTATGTTTACTAAACAAAAATGTATTTTTTTAACACGTAAAAATGAAAATACTTTATTAACTCTTTCGCTGCACAAACCTGATATATTTCAAAATTTTTGTATGTCCTCAATGCTCGAGTCGACGCTAGGGAATAACTTTGTTTCCATGCTTAGATAAACTTTTTGAGACTATCAATTGATAGTCTCAACAATGATCGAAAGATAATTAGTACAAATTATATTTTTAGCTATTCTACGTGTGCTCCATTTCTCAGACAATGAGAAATTTTACAAGAATGATAAGCTCTACAAAATTTGACAGATTTTGTATGAAAATTTGTGCCATTTGAAAATCTCTGCTTAGATGAAAGTCTTCTTCTGTTCAAATGTAGGCTAGGAACAGTATATTTCAAATAATAGAATGCAGTTTCGAATAAAATTATTTATAATTTGCCGACCGTAAGACTGATTATATTTTAGATTTTATAATATATATGGGTACTAATACAGATATAAACATAGATCTGAAATTAAGTGTTTCAGCAACCCTATTTAGGAAAAGGCACACTTTATATAAAGATAATTGGAATTCTAATCCATCGTTTTTTTCATTTTAGCATTTCAATGAAACAAACGCATGTGAAACTGTTAAAAAACATAAAGATATGCCACTCTCCACAGAAAAACTTTTAGTTTTTCGGAAAAAAGTCCGAAATGTATTTTAAACTTTTTCTAACGTCCTATGTCTAATATCCTAACAAACAATTCCGCTTGCAGATTTCCAACTGGAACTTTTGAAAGTTTAGAAGTCTGAAGTTTTTGGAAAACTTCAATATTAATAGCGTTCAAGGTAGGGGATGTGGAGATCAGTTTTAGGACCAACATAGTTAATTTAGAAATAAATGTTATTTTCAGGGAGACAAAAAGAAAATATTCTTTGCAGTTATATACGTCTGAAGCAGTTTGCAAACGAATTACCGTTTTGAAAATTTAGCCAGTTCTGCTCAAGACAAATTTATTCGCAATTTCTTACGTACTTTTAGCATTCAGAAGCGAAAGGGCTAATTTATCGTAACTTCAAGTACAATCGAAATATCTGAATACATTGTTGAATGTATTACAAGTAAAATATACATTTAAACATTTGTGTATCTTTTGGGGCAAAATATATTAAAATAAATATTTCATTCTCTTACCAAATGTACATTTTAACAAGCTACAACAAGTATTTGGTAACGTATTATCATAATTAATATACATCTAATGATTTATTGTACTAGTAACAGATTCGATATTCGTTTCGTAACAGCTAGTGATCAAAGCAGTAAAATTATATTTATTTCTTACATATACAAAGAAATTGAGATATTTAGGTTATATATAACACATTATAAAATAGATGTCCCAAAATTAACACAATATTTGAATTTGGTGCCGTGTTTGTATGGTATATTGCATATTGTACCAAATGAAAACTGAGTGACAGCTCACAGCTCAGATTTATTATAAATGGCATTTTACAGGAGACAACGGTATGTTTTCTTCGTTGAAAAATATTTAGAGAATAATAATGATTCGCCAGCTGAAGTTCACAATTTTTTGTATGAAATATGGTCGTAAAAGCGGTTTTTCTATTAATATTTAATACAATACATCGAATCATTTCGTGAATTTAATGCTCTGAGTCCCGTACTTGTCAAGATGATACAAAAATAAATTTTCGGAAATTCTCCACGACGTGTTGTAACGAAGGCATTGAAGTATTTTCTTCATGTTTCACGATGATGAATTTGTTATCTCAATTGATCTACCACAGTTTAAGTAATATATGGTTTTATTCTCCGAAATAGAAGCAAAAGACTTCCGGTGTCATAATTTTTTATCGGCATTAGATAAATAAATCGTGGAAATTAATCAGTTGCGAGAGCAAGTCTGTTTGAATAGCAGAGAACTAACATACTAACATTTAGCAGTAACTACCACTTAGAACAATTTCACATGAGAAGCGCTTAACGCGCGTTTTGATAATGCGCCTTTACAACCACCTAACATTTTATTCCGGCCATACACATGCTAACGCGCCTTGTAATAAGGCGCGCGTTGAATACTGCGCTTGCGTTCGACTGATGAGAGCGCGCGTTGATCGCTTCGCTTCCGTTCGACTGTTGAGAGCGCGCCTTAATATCATTGGGTTTTTGTGATACCAGTTACGTTCAGTTGACCACTCTCTTTTGAAGCAGATAGACGTATTTAGGGTTCGCTCAATTCGTCCATAATTATTTATAGATGACATTGCAAAACGTCCTGCTGTATGGCACATGTTAAGTAGCGTTTATTCAGATAGGAACTCGTCCTCATAGTCTGCAGAGGAGATGATAATGAAGAGAAAAGTAGACATTTTCGTCTTTTTTGTTGTCGGTATAAAATTGCCGTTAAAAGTGTTTCTACGTCCATCTTCGACAAATGTAGAACTCAAACTGAACCGCAACGTACATTAAACGCTTGACAAGCGCGCACCATGTAAACAGTATATAAAAATTTAGCGCGCGTTAAGCGCTCTTCATGTGAACCTACTCTTACAGATACGCTAGAATTAAGTCCGTTGTCTCAAGTCAAAAATATGTCATTCCTGCAACTGGTTACAACCTCATTATTATTGACGTTTACTTTAACCATTAAAGCTTAATGCGAATCCGTCATCAATGTTTCTATATCTGTGTAGTTTTGGCTGCACTTATCCAACAGACAGGTAAATGGACCCCATAAACTTAAAAAAAAATCGATTTTTTTGTATTTCGATGAAATACCTCCGTTCATACGTTTTTATTAAGATTACTGTTTGCGCGAATTTTGGAACACCCATCGAATACCTCAACTCTTAGTAAAAACAAAATGAAAATACCTGCCATGTTTGTAATAAAATAACTTCACATAAAACTTACTATATAATATATAACATCAATAAAACTGAAAGCACATAAAATTACACATATTTTTGGTTTGTTTCCATTGAAAGTCTTACTCTGTAAGCATTTGGTGTCGCGAAAAATACTTTTAACACTAATCAGTCTACTAGTTTGTCAATCTATAAGAGGTAAGCAGCCACCCTATTCTAATATTTACAGTAAGACAGTGAAATTTTAGGCCGTTTTTGTAATATTAACAATTTGGATATTATACAATTATTATTTTCAAAATTTCAACACATATTTCATTGACAACGCGCGATTATCAAGTGAGGTCTGTCTTTTTGTGTTAGAATGATTTTTATACTCTACTATGTTTTTTTAAATGTTTGCTGTTTGTCCAATGTAAATTTTTAAAAGAAATCTTAAAGTTTTTATTGAACACGATTAAAAAGAAAAGTATTATAAACTTCAAAACGGCATTTAATTAAGAAAAACACAGTGAGAGAAAATCTGTCTTATGAAACAATTCCGACTGCTATTAAGTATACCAATAGAATACTAAAACATTCCAATAAAGTTCTAATGAAAAAAGAAATCAAAATAAGAATAAATAATGTAAGGAAGACCGAGATAGTTAGCTCATAAATCACCAAGAATTATCAGGCTAGATAATTTTGTTAATAAATTACTTTATCTGATGTAAGATCTTAAACTAAAGTATTGTATAGAGTTTCAGTCGTGCAGACCATGGAGGAGATCCTCAACAGAAATATTAACAACCGAATTTGTCTCTGTAGTGGAGGTGCCATATCTCAGTTAACTAAAAACAATAAACAGTTGCAATTGTAACGACCGAAGCAGAAATTGTCGGTAACGGAGCTGCCCCGAAGAACTTGTTTGGTTGAATAATTCAACTTCAACACATTCCAAAGTTGTTGGTAGACAATCAAGCTGCTGTAAAATTGACCCGTAATCGAGAAAATCATCGACAGCATAACAAGACACGATATTTTTATGTAAGATAATTAATTTCAGAAGAAGTTTCTCGAATCAAGAAGACGGATACAGATAAAGCATAATTAGGTATACATCTGCTTCATAGATTATCGCAAGGCGTACGACAAAGACAAACAAATACTAAAAGAAGTAGACCGAAAACCCTAATTTCACTTATAACTCAGTTATACAAGCATACCAGTTAATTAGTAAAAGTGCTTGATACACTTTCAAATAAATTCTACCCAGAACAAGGTGCCAAGTATATGTATACTGTCTCCAGAACTACTTAATATATACGGAAAACATTATGAGGAGAACGCTTGAAGGATGGAAAACGAGCATCTCAATAAATGGCAGAAAGATAAATTATCTGCCCTTCTTGCGAACAGTAATCTAAGAAGAATTAATTGTTCTCATTAGATTGCTTAAAAATGAAAGTCTACATTTAGACGAGCCTCCTTTCGGGTAGCCAAAACTGAAGTGCGAGAATTGTATATTAGAATCGCGGGGTTAAATAATTCTCCCTTTGTAAATCACTCACCCATAAATAGTTAGACACATATTGAAATAATTCACTTAATGCTGTGATGATATTCAAAGACTATCGTGAATCTTTCGATAAATTTTATGAAAATTTATCACTTTAGAGTTTTCTTGAATGGATATTATGAAATATAATATAATATATAATATAATATTATAAAAATTTATAAAATTATCAATAAGTGATAAAGAAAATTTATAGACTTTAAGAGAGCGTTTGGTTGAGTTAAATGCGGTGTTTGTTGCAAATTCATAGAATCGGCAGGGTTAGGTAACAATGACTAGAGACGAATAAAGCATTCAGATATTCTGTAAGATACAAGAGCAGAAATAAGAATAAATATTAGGAGTAGTTTGGTCTTAAACAGACAAGAATAGCATTTTCGGTCATTTAGGAAGCGCTAAGGTTAAATTAACAGTCACAAGAATAGACCGTGAGCTTCATTAAATATCGACATTATTGTTCACATTTTGCTGTATATCTACTATAAAAATTTAAATATTAGGAATCAATAATCTAAAATATAAACATTTAGATACAAAATCAGTTATACGCCATCGATAGCTTCATTATTACGTATTTGCAGTACCATTTTCAATATTCACATTTACTAGTATGTGCTACTACAACTACACTGTAACAATGTAACCAACGAATTCTGAAAAATATGAAAAGTACAGTGGATTTACGTAGAAAAGGTAGTTACATGATGCATCCCAATAGGCCTTTTTATTATGTAAGAACGCCAGCGCACCGACATGTTGAAACAATAGTTTCGTACTGTTTTAATCAACAACGGTTAGGAACGCAATATTACCTCAAGTTGAATCAATGTTTAGAAAACATGGTTAATGTGGCTTCACTTATTAATAATTCTTTAAAAGCGCAAAAAAGTGACTTGTTGAGAGGTTAGAATCATTACTTGTTTACTATACAAACAATATCTATAATTTCTATTATTATTTCTAATTATCGATGTCTATCGATTATCATTACTTAGCGACATTTATATTAATTAAAAACATTATTGTAATGTATAACCATTAAAATAGATCATTTAATATTTTAAGGCTAAAAATCAAAAATGCATATAATGAATAGTATTTAATATAAATAAAATATTGTAGGTATAGCACGATATTGTTTCTAAAGAAATTAATTTTTCAGGGTCAAAAATGCAATCATGTACTTGTCGATCGTACTAAAATTACTGTCACTGCGACCAAATTTTTTTTACCTATAAACTACATTTCTCACATTTTGAGCATGTTTTAATATGTACTGTGGTTGATAATTTAATATTTTTTTATGATATTGTAGACAAGGCTTTGGAAAATTTATAACAATATGTATTTTCTTTAAATGATTTATCGCGTATATTACTCTTACTTACTCTATAACGACACCACTTCGTTGTTCCTTTTCGTACAAATATTATATCGTTAATCGATTAAAAAAATTAATTGAGGCACTTTTTTCTTTATTTTCGTATTTATTTTATTTTCAACAAACTATACTTTCTTTAGCATTGTTTTATTTCAATGATGTATTCACAGGTACTTTACATGCTTGCTTACAAAAAATATTATGCAAAAAAAGCTGATACTAACGCATGCGCACAAAAAATATATGATTAAAAGGCCTATTAAAAAAAAAACCTGTTTCCAGCTGTTCTCCGTGCGTAGAGGTTTACTCCCCGGCTCTGGAACTTAATTCAACAATGTATGTTACCTGAAGTCATATTTAATTTTTTACTGAACATCACAGTTTTTTAACAACAAGATGTATAATCTTTTATAACTATATGTAATTTAAAGGGTTTTTACCCATGTATTTTGGTGGCCCAGGCATTTTAACCTAGCAATTTTAAAATCTAAACCTGATGATGGACTGTTTAGTCCGAAAACGTTTGTTTTTTGATGTAGCCCTTTTAAGGGTTTTTAAATAAATATAACCACTTACGAAGACTAACCTCTTTTTTGTGATACGTGGTATACAGCCAGCTACAGAAATTGTTTTCCTTGTGGATTCTATTAAAAAATGTTGCTGGGTTGCTTATCCGATTTTCTGCTCGCAAATATTTGTCTCATGCTTCAGTATGAAAAAAGTTTGACATAAGTTATATTAAAATTGTTAAATTTATGATCTGTTGCTGAGGATATAATTATTTTATGTTCACTGTGTTACATATTACTAGGTGGTCTGATAAATAACTTCCATTGAAATGGAAAATAGGTTTCTATAGAAACTGATTTTATTTTACTCAGCATAGACTCTTTTCAGCTCAATACAATGATTCCATCGACTTTCAAACTTCTACCTTATCTATTCGTTTGAGCTGATATTCAGTTTTTTCAAAATTCCTTGGTTCTTGTTTGTTCAAAATAGAGAATCTTCTTTCTCTTCTTTGTCAACCTTTTCCATCCACTCCTGAATGTAGGTCTCTCCCAATTGCTTCCATCTTTCTCTATCTTGCGCCAATCTAATCCACTGTTTGCCTGCCACTCCTCTTATGTCATCGACCCATCTTTTTTGAGGTCTTCCCATGCTTCTTGTTGTCGTCCTTGGTCTCCATTCTAGAATTCTCCGTGTCCACCTGTTGTCATTATATCGGGCTACGTGACCTGCCCAGCGCCATTTCATTTTTGTAATTTCTTCCACAATATCCCTAATCTTCGTTCTACGTCTTATCTCGGTGTTTCTAATCTTGTCTCTTAGTGATATTCCAAGCATGATTCGTTCCATTGTTCTTTGCGTTGTTTCTAATTTTTTGGCAGATTTTTTGGTAAGTGCTACTGTCTCCAAGCCGTAGGTACAAACAGGTAGTATGCATGTGTTATACACCTTTTTCTTTAAGTTTATAGGAATGGAGGTATTTTTCAAGATATGTGCTAGTTAGCCGAAAGCGCCCCAAGCCAGTTGTGTTCTTTTAATTTCAGCATATTGATTTGGTTTTCCTAGTTTGATAACATGACCTAGATATACATAATATTCCACATTTTCTATGGTATGATTTTGTATTGTTATATTTGTCTGGTCTCGGCTCAGTATTTTTGTTTTGCTATAATTCATTTTTAAGCCTACCGCTCCTGAAACTGCATTTAATTGTTGTAACATATCATTTAGTTCTTGGATATTATCGGCTATTAAAACTAAGTCATCTGCGAATCTCAAGTGGTTTAAGTATGATCCGTCGACATACAAATGTGCTGCTAGAGCGAGGTAAGAATTATCATATGTTGACAAATGCTGCACACTTATCCAATACCAGCATAGCTGCAGTTCCGCCTTACCTTCAGAAAACTATTGAAGCGCCTTCAGAAAACTGAGGAACAACCTCAGAAATGTACATACTATAAACAAATCATATACTAATTAACCTGTATACTTTGGAGCTTTCAAAATTAATATAATTAATTTCTTAATGCAAATATTATGTAGAATAATGCTGCAAAGTTACTTTTATAACGGTAATATTTATATAACTATAAAAGGCTTTACACCCTGTATTTTATTAAGCAAATAAAAATGAAATATACTTTATCATTATGTTGCTTTACTTAAATGATTTAGGTGCAATAGACAAAGACTACGTTACATCTACAGAGCTTCAAGATACTAGTAAAGTATAACTACACAGATTTTTAGCTAGGTGGCGCATGACTTCATCTTCACCATTAGAGTTGAATGAAACTTCAAAGTCCTACTTGTCTTAGGTCTTAGGAAAAACAGTTTATTTTGCAATGCTACCAATAATGTTCAGTGAATGCCAATGTCTTTTAGGGCGAACATTTTTATAAAAAGAAATATTTTCATACCTAACAACGTCGTAGGACATCTTAATGAAAAGAGCCTAGTTTTTGATATTTTATTACCAGGTCGACATTTCAATTATCGACCATATACAATCAAAGGTCCACATCGTTTTTAGGCGAGCTTATAATTTGCGCTACTAAAGAAATAAAAGGTCTTATTATTGATAAATTAGATAATGAAGACTTTAAATGTTTGGCTCCGATAAAAAAAAGAACAATTCGAGGAACTATTGACTTACTGTGATCCTGTTTTCGAAAACGGTTAAGACAGATACATTAACAAAAGAGATTTATTGATGTTTCTATGCAAGTTGTGACAAGGTTTGAGTGACAGTTATCTCATGGTTTTGTTTGGTTATAATAGCAGACAATATGTTAGTATAATAATAGATCGCGTTAGAAGATCACTAATTCAAATGTTTGTTATGCTAAACATTGGGTCCCAAGCAATACCAAGGAATCAATTAATTCAGCAACATGTAACGGCCAACTCTAATATTTTATACAATCCGAATCCGAATGAACCAAAGGTAAATGCAAAGGTAAATGCAAATAAAACCAAAAGCAACTGTTTTCAAGAACTTCGACAATCTTATTCAATGCACAAAAGTAGGCATGTTTTAAAACCAACATTAATTGTAACCCCTGATGGCTATATTTTGTCGATTTTGGGACTATACTTTTCTGATTTGTACAATAATGACGCCAAAATACTCCAACATGAATTTACCAGAGATGGAATTTATTTAAGAGATTGGTTCCAAAAAGGAGACAAAGTCCTGGTAGATAGAGAATATTAAGATTTTATCTCATTTTTACAATTACTAGGCATTAAACATAAAATGCCAGCATTTTTACCACGTGGACAAAAGCAATTTTTAAGTAAAGATGCTAATAATTCACGAATTGTTACGAAAAACCGATGAATTGTAGAAGAAACAAATGGCCATTTACGGCCATCTTTAAATTCTTTGAAAATCCCATAAACACGCAACATGCAAAAAAACTAAATGATTTCTCCGTATTGCTAGCGCACTATTAAATAAGTATTACCCACTTATCCACACGCTAAAGTTGCTCAACAATTATTAACTGACAGTCTGACAATCTGATTAGAAGAAATGGATAAGGGTTTATAATGATGATTTTGCCACCTTCTTTCCTGTTTTCGATTTAGAATGCCTAATAAGATCTTACGATTGGATATATATATATATATATATATATATATATATATATTATATATATATATATATATATATATATCAGATTAAACTTGCACCGTCTTACATACAAGATAAAATAATTAGTGACAAATGACGAATAGTTTTAAATTGACGAGAATATAGACGAACCCGGATTTATAAGAGTTCCAATATTTTCTAGGTTTTGACAAGCTACAAAACATTTCCTACATGGTTCATGAAGACAATGCAGAAGACCCGATTAGCGGATACTACTGCACCTGTCAATCTGATGCGAGAACTGTGAGTACTTGTGCTCATAGAACCAGTATGTTATGGTTTTTGGCTAAGCAAGACATTAATCCAATGTTCCTCATAGGTCGTTACTTAACACGGCTTATGAAATCAGCAGAACTTTAACATACTTAACCGAAATCAGCAGAATCTTAACATACAGACAGTTGAAGAAAACTAAAACCCGAATTTGTCAGAAACTTACAAATTTGCTTAAAGAAATTCTAAATATATGTAATAACTTGATATTTTAAGTATTATTATTCTTCATTTTTTTTTTTAATAATGATTCAGTGTTTTTTTCAAAATCAAATGGTACTGTTGCCTTGCTGAGGTCAGGTATATATTCTGCATGCGTGAAAATGTGATATGTCTTCTGCCGCTCTAGCAGCACTTGTCGTTGTATTTGTTTCTCAGTTTTTGAAGGCGCTTTAGTAGTTCTCTGAAGATAAGGCGGAGCTGCAGCATTTGTGAAAATATGTTAATTCTTATATCGCTCTAGCAGCACATTTTCTATTGCTGTTCTTCAGTTTTTCGGAGACTTTTGATTACGGATTCATATTGAGCGTGCAAATATGCATCAAGAAAAGTGTCTCTGTTCTTTAAAAAATAAATATTTTAGTTCTCTTGACTGTGAATTAGTGGGCTTAACGTATACTGACCACCTGAATCCAATATCTTCGGAAGGCTGTAGCTTTAGAATAATAGACTTTCGGATCTAAGTCCAATTGACTTTTTTAATTTACGCAATGAGAATTATCATTGACCGAACTCTGCCAAATTGTGTTTTGATTTTGATAACAAAAGGGCTGTAAATGGAATTGTCAAGTCATTAAGAACTTTTTTCCACAAATATAGTAATTTATCAGGTTAGGAGCCCTGTTAATGGTATGTATTCTGAGAATGAAAATAACAACTATTGAGCGACTACGACGGTGTATAACTGATTTTGCAATGAACATTCTATAGACAATTGTCATTATGACTAAAACAAATACTATTTAAAAATGTTCTTAAATAACAAAATTAGGAATTTTTTTAAACATATCAATATAAAAATTAGCTTTGGTATAGAAATCTTACACTTAATGGGGACATATAAGTCGTTGGTATATTTTTTCATCAATGTTTAGATTAACTGTAACTTCCTACACAATTTAGAGCCAATCAAACAAAAACTGTGTTAACGTCAATTGTAGTTTCTGTAGAACATATAGAAAGAGCTATAAAAAAAACGGCAGTTATAATAAATAAACAAGATATGTATATTTTAACATTAAATATTAAAAAGATCTTGATTTATCATGCTTTTGACTACTATTCAACAATGTTTAACCACTTGGACGGTTTCACAAGGTTATGTACAAAATTTAACAGACTTAACACCAAACGACAGAATATTGTAACAATAGTTTCAATCTTAATTTTTGTTTTTTACATATGTTTCGACAACTGCTATTTTGTCTCTCGACAACGTGTTTGATTTTTATTAATACAATTAAAATAAATATCACTAGTACGAAAGGGAGCTTGAAACATATTGAGAGTAGCATGAAATATATAAATAACTTTAAAATTTTAACTGTTTAACGTATAAACAATTTTAATGATCCAAGTTGTGAACATTATAGGGAAGTTTTGTCTTCCCAAGATTAATGTAATACCAGAAACTGCTATAACTTGTAGGAAATTACTGTCAATACCATATAAAAAGAAACAAAACGCACCTTATCGATTGTCTTATAGACAAATAAATACAAAATACATCACAAACCATCGATTAGGTTCAATCGCTTATTGAACTATTGTAGTTGATAGTAGAATTGTGCCTTGTTTTCCTGCACCCTTCTTCAACTGTCATACTGGGGTTTATTGACTGTGATAAAGCTGTCGTTTTCTGAAAGTCGATTGTTACGTATTTTTCTTTTATACTAGGGCCTTCTGGAACCGCCTGAAAATTTACAATACAGTGAAGTGAAATGTATTAAAAAATATAAACAATAGGATAGGTATTCCTACAGTAAGCCTACGCCAGTGGCTAACCAGCCAAACATTAAACAAATAAATGGAATTAATAAATCAATTCAGGACCAGCTTTAGCGACAAACAATAAAAGTAGTTTCAGATTTGTCGTTAAGTTTCTAATACTAGCTGATCCGGCAAACTTTGTACCTTCTTAAAATTGATTAATGTTCTGTTAAACTATTAGCTGAGTTCTATTAACTTTTTTGTATTAAGATTAAATTAATTAAGTTCAATGAAAGTTCAAGAAAGAGCTAATTCACGTGGCAACAAACGAATTATTAGATGAGTGGGCTGCAGTCATGAGTCGATTATTTTCATTAAATTGCCTTGTGATATACTATATTTTTCGTTGTGTTGACAAGCGCAAGAATAAACAAAGTGGACGGTTTGTCTACACGTCAACATACACGACTATGAGAGAAACGATTATTTTCTATATTTAGTACACAAACATTCAAGGATTTGCCTTGTCACAAAGAATTGAATTGTCAGCGCATGCGTTCTGATAAAACAGAACCTCACATTTAAACTTTCTAACAATCAAAGATTTAGTTATTGCCGACAATTCAAAGAATTACTTCCTTTTAAATGTAGTTACATTGGGTTTTTTTATTAACCTTGGGTAAACCTTTGCGTTTTAAGTTCAAAGCTACCATACATTTCCAACGTTCAAAAAAACTTTTTTTGCACATAGTAACAAAAAACACCACTATGTTGTTACTAGCTAAGTTTTTTAACATCCTAACTCAACAATTCTAAATTACGGCAAGATCAATAATGTTTTTTAATAGATAATATATGGTAGCTAATTATAATTTATTCTCTTTCAGCCCTGAAGAAGCCAAAAAAATCTCTTTGGCGAAAACGTCCGGCGAAACAATTGATACTCATTAGAGTATTTCTTGCAGATTTCCCCAATATTTAAGAGTTTACTATAATATATAATAGGTATCGGCTTAGCTTGCAACAAAGAAAAAATATATAATAAAATATATCACTACAGTGTTTAGTAAATTCTCGGAATAAAAACTTCTTCATCCTTAAATTTCGCGTGTACTATACGGCCTTTCGAGTTTTCATGCACCACCATGTGCATCGGTTTTTTCTTTAATATTTTTTAATAATCAATCAAAACAAAAAAAAATAAACGTGATAGAAAATTTCTTCTTCTTTCTTTTATGTAGACATGACTCTGTTTTTCAATGTGCCTCCAGTAAGTTGTCGTTCCATCGTTGTTGGCCATTCCACTAATCGTCTTCCTGTTGGGGAATCATCTCTTGCAGTCTTTACTAATCTATTTGTTGTCATTCAACTTATATGACCATTCCATTCTACTCTTCTACTTCTTACCCAGTCCTTGATTTTCTCCAACTTGCATCTACGTCGTATATCTGTACTTCTAGCTCTGTTCCATAGTGTTTAACCATAAATTTTTGTAAGTGTTTTTTTCTCTGCTGTTTCTAACATTCTTTTTGTCATCTCTGTGTTAGGTCGTGTTTCTGCTGCGTATGTCATTATTGGTCTGATGACTGTTTTGTAAATTCTGCTTTTCATTTCTTTCCCGATATTTTTATTTCCATATTGTTTTTATTCAGGCAGCCTGCGGCTCTGTTTGCTTTATTCACTTGATCTTCTAATTCTGTTTCAAGCTTTCCGTAGCTAGATTGTAATGTGATGAACACAGATATTTAAACCATCACTTGTTCTATTATTTGACCTTCCAGCTCCAATTTACATCATCTTAGTAAATTTGCTGTTATAACCATGAATTTGGTCTTTTTTGGGGAAATTAACACGTTAAATTGTCTGGCAGTTATATTACATTGGTGCAGCATAATTGGTGCATAACTGGTACCGACTTAAAAAAAAATATCAATAAAATCGGTACAGTTCTTGAGTTATAGATGTTCTAACACGATTTATGACTGTGTTATACATATACTGGGTGACAATCAGGAGCCGGATGTTTTTAGAACACATACTACGAAGCTTGAGGGAATGAGAATGGGACAAGCGTGGCGTTACTACCTCTGTAGTAGTGTGCCACTTCAGTAATGTTAGTAAACATGGAGCGGTGGACGGTAGAACATCGTACGTTTACATACGATACGTTTATCCGAAATCAAGAATCAGTGATCACTACGCAGCGGCGTTTTCGCACTCACTTTAATATTGGTAGGCGTGGAGCGGTTCCATCTCGCAACATAATCTTAAGATGGATAAGGAATTTTAGAACAACAGGCAGTGTCATGAAAATAAAAGCAACAAGGTCCAAATAGAACAGTAAGAACTCCAGTAAACATACAGCGAGTGAGAGATGAAAGGGCCTAAAATTTCCCTCATACAAATTGCAGATTGTCCAAAAATTAATGGAGAGATGTTGAACAACGTGAGGATTTCGCTACGAGAATGCAGGTTCTTTTGGAGGATAACTTAAGTCAGCATCTTCTAATAAGCGAGGAAGCTCATTTCCACTTGGACAGAACCGTTAATAAACAGAATTACAGGTACTGGGCTCCTGAAAATTCACGAAATCTGAGCGTCCTTCACATTCTGAAAATGCTGCCATTGGTCCCACTGGCAATATTGGGCCATATTTTTTCGAAGAGGGCCATACCGTCATCGTTAATTATATTCGCTACGTTGAAATGATTTAAAAATTTGTGGATTTAGAACTACGCAGAAAAGGGATAAACCCAAGGAATGTGTGGTTTCAGCAGGATGGTGCCACGTCACATATTCTCCGCAACCTGTTCCCAGGACACCTCATTTCACGCTTCGGAGATTTGTCGTGGCCCCCAAGGTCTCCAGACCTGTCAATTTGTGATTTTTTCTATGTGAGTATGTAAAGAGTGGTGTATATGCTAGCAAGCCTAGTAATTTGATTGAGTAACCTGGAGCCAGGAAATCCTGACTATTGATCGAGCGATGTTAGAACGTGTTATAGAGGATTTCATAGACGATCGAAAACTGCATCCAACGTGATGGTCACTATCTTGATGACACTATTTTCCATCTTAATTACATTATAAATGGTATAATATAAGCTTCATTTTTATGATAATAAAATAGTATTTTCTTGCAAATTTCTTGTGTACCATTTAATTCAAAATCGTCCTATTGTCAATTATTGTCACCCTGTATATGGATATGGATATTTGTAAAATAGTGAGTAGCTGTTTTTAAATGGTTTAAAAATATTAAAGAGTGGTAAAGTTGTGCAAAATTTATAGCCAACTAGTCTTCCCAAATTTTGGTTGTAATAACGAAAAATAAACTAGTATTTGGAGAAATAATAATAATTTTGGAGTATAAATAGTGTGTAAGGTTTTAGCGAAAAAACAGTTCGTTATAACAGTAATACACAGACAAAGATCATTCGTAAAGATACATAAACGGAAGATCAAGTCATAAATCACAGCAAAATACTAGCTGAGCGAAACGAGTCTCGTTCAAAACGACATTACCAAACTAACTAAAAAATCAGGAAAAAAAACATCAATAATAAATAAATTACAGCCATAAAAGAAACTGAACATCCCAGAAGTTTAACTGGGTGAAACTCTATCGTAGACGCGTAAATAAACATGATAGACAGGGATGATACCTCAGATGATTATAAAAGAAAAAGAACGACTGAGGAGGAAAATATATTTAAACAGAAACTAGAGAATGGATGAATGAACAAAACAGGACTAGAGGTAAGTAAGGTAAGAGAATAAAATTAATTATTGAAGAAAGAACAAACAATAAAAGAGGACGAAGATATCAAAAAGATTAAAATGGGATAGTTCCCAGTGGTTGGCTGTATACCATAGTTCAAAAATCTTAAAGTCAAGTAAAAATCTTTCAAAGTATTGGGTATATTTGTTTAAAAACATTAAAAATGAAACATACAAACGGATTACGATTTTTTAAAACGGTTTTGGTCCTATCAGACCATTATTAGTGAAACATTGAGTACTTGCTCAATAACTTATCACAAAACAGTAGAATTATTAAATTTATATGTTAGAGATTGAAAAAATTAAAATTAATGCGACACATTGTCGATGTTAATGAATTTAATTAAAAGGGAACATATCGGTCCTTACTCGAAACACACCCACTTGTGGGTCTGACAGTAGTCAACAGCCAACTAATTGATTATGATCTCAATCATGTTCACATTCGTATCACGTGGTGGAAGCTATTCGTGGTGCAAAATAGATATCAAAATTAAAAAGATAGCATTAGAACACATCCCTATAATATATTGTAAGTAGACAACGATCATCAAATGCCATTTGGCTTTTAAAAAATGGCTTCCACCATTGGAAAGAGTGATTTTCAACATCAATAAATTTTCACCATTCTTAGTTGCGTGGAACCAATACCTCGACATTTTTGGTATGTCTTTTTGTAGATTTAGGGTCTCAATTTCTAATATAAGCACACAAAACAGAATGGATGAGTGATATAAATCTATAAAAGAAACTTACCTGGGGTGACTTAACAGTGCCGTCCCCACCACCGTCCAAATCCAACTCTGCATAATTTACTTCTTCTACAACGGGATGTTCGAGATTAACACATGGAACTAGAGGCGTATCTGGAGGTCGAAGTGCCTCTAATTCTTCGACACCGATGTTAGCGTAGCAATGGCGATCTTCCAAGTCTTCTGGTACAGAATGGGGCATATCGACATTCATATATACATGAGATGTACTAAAAATATCAATTTTATAAAATAAAAATATTTACAGTATGTAACATAAATATTACTATCATTAGTACTGACACTCTGCTCAGCAGAAGTGGAAGCAATACTTCTTTATCATAAAAGAGCTCTCTAGCAGTTGAAGTACCAGAATATTCCCCAAAACTAGACAAAAATTGAAAAATTAACCCCGATTTGCACAACTTGGTCAGGAAAATAATTATCAGTAACTGTAGTAGTTCTTTCTTCGTGTAAATCGTCTCAGTACATGGTATACTTATTTTATATTTCTTCCACTATCTAGCTTTGTGGTGTTTACTACATAAACGTTCAGCAAATTATCCAAAATAAATTAATGTTTGAACAACAAATATACATACCTGACATCCCCAACTGTATCAGCACCACCCATGTTCATATACTGCTGAAAACTAACACTGTTCTCCACCCCTATACTATTGGTATAAGTTGGTTCAGGTATCAAGCTGCCTCTCTTGTTATTGTTATGCTCAGTGGATACATCACTTAAGGGTGGAGGGGATAATGTAGGGCTCAATGGACCATTGCTACCCACAGAACCAGGTCGACTATTTCCAACAACTGGTCTTGTTACAGGTGGTACTGATACCGGATTCAGGTAGCCCTCAGTTTGAGCTTGGAAATGAGCATTTGAATTTGGTCTTCTAGTAACTAATATTTGGCCGTTGCTGGCGTGGACGTCATTGTGGTTAACATTTGGATCTTCTGTTACGTTGCCTAAAAGCCATATAACAGATATAAATAATGCCATAAAAAACGGTGAGAAAGAGTAGCAATGACTATTAATAAAAGTTTTAAAACTGTAAGTGTATATTTGAAAATAATGAATAAATATATATGACAAAATATGAAAAACATATTTTATACTCTATTTATGAACTCAGTCTTGACTGTCTAGTCTTCCTCTTCCTCTTAATTTAGTTCTCAGTCCTGTGCATTCTTACAATGGTTTTGGGACATAATGATCAGCTCTCGTAGCATGGTTTTGAAGATCTCCCACGTGGTGTCGATGTATTGGGTTCTTCAGATCTTGCAATTTTGCAAACTTGTACTGATGTGGTCTCTCCACTCCCTGCTTTTATCTAGCTCATCTTACGATATCCCAGATATTGCATTGTTCTTTTATAAACCCATCCATTTTTGGTCCCTACGAGTATAACCATCACTAAATCTCAGCGTTCTCACATCAGTTGTCCTTAGGAGCTTCTTGGTTGCAGTTGTTTCCGTTCTGGTCTCAATCGCATAGGTCATTACTGGTCTTACGTAGGTCTTATATATTCTCAGTTTACATCCTACGCTTATGTGATTGTTCCTCCAGATAATGTCATGTAGATATCCATAATTGCTGTCCTGTTAGTATGTGCTTTGACTTCCTCCTTGAGGTTTCTACTAGTGGTAATGTTGAGTCCTAAATATTTGAAGTTCATCACTTACAATATCATACAACGTCGCTGGTTTGACATGGCGAATGGATGTCAGTTTTTACCTTTCATTTTTAATACCTGGCAACCCTAAATTATCAACAACCTTAGGCAACCTTATATGATCATATTTAAAAAAATTGCTTTAATTTGATATAAAAAACATGCATATATGTCATGAGCAGCGTATTTTATTTAAAAAGTAAATGAACGAAATTTTTGTTCAAAAATTTATTACCATTGATTTAATTAAAACTATTCGAGGCATTTTTTGACTGGCAACCTGTTATCAATGTATTCTCCTATTCTTAAATGCATATATGTAAAAATGTGAGTTTGATTAACTACATTATGAACATAGTTACTTTGCAATGGACTCTCATACTAATATAAAGGAATATATAATAAGCCAACTAGATAAAAGACATAAAGGGCCATCATGAAAGGTTTTTTTTTCTTGGTAATTGGGCTAAGTACCCATCCAGCCAGCAGCAAATGTGTAATATCGTTCACTTAATAACCTAGTCTAACTAAACTAAATACACTACAATTCTGGAAATTAAAAGAAGAACTACAATGAGAGAGGAACTAGGATTACTTTTCGCACCTAGGGGTCATTCAAGGTGACTCACAGACAGAAAGTGTAGACCACAGAAAGTGTAGGTAAAAAGGTAAAACATTTGGCGATTCAACAATCATGAAGAGTTTAGAATTTAGACTTGACAGATTTAAAAAAATTCTCCAGTCCTGTATAAATTATTAGAACGCTCCAAAGTTGTTACAAGTACCAACTGTGAAGTGTATATTGATGAAATGTTAATGCTTTTTAAGGAATGTGTCAAAGTTAGGAAATATATAAACATTAAATGACATAAGTTTGATTTCAAAGTATACAAATTATGCATAAGAGAGAATCCATCTTCAACTTTTGTTTATATTGTGATAATAAAGCTTACAAGATTATATATGATATACTCTATTTTTCCTGACAGATAGTCTCCTTGACCTTGATGGACATATCCTATATATCTGACAAACCTGACAAACTTATATATCCTATATATAAGTTTGTCATTTAATTTCTTCTTCTTCCTCTTTTAAACAGTTCTGATTGTTCATTGGCGGATTAATACCTCTATGGAAGGTTGTCACTCAATCTTTTGCGAGTCGTCCATACTTCTTTTGAGCGGTTGTCTAATACTCAATACTCTCATCTCTACCGTTTCCGGTAGCCTTTATGTTGTAGTTGTATCAGGTCTTGTTTCTGAGGCATATGTCATTATTAGTCACACTGGCTTTATAAATTCTTGACTTCATCTCAAGTGTTAATGTGTCTGTATCGCCATATAGTGTTATTAAGGCATCCTGTCAGTCTATTTGCTTTTTGTACTTGATCTCTCACTTCTTTGTCCAGGTCTCCATAGTTGGACAGTGTAATTCCAAGGTAGTTTATTTCCATTACTTGTTCAATACTGATGCCATCAATTTCTATTTTATGTCTGATTGGTTCTTTGCTGATTACTATTGTTTTAGTTTTCTGAGATGAGATTGTCATATTAAATTCTTTTGCTCTTATGTCAAATATGTGGAGCAGTCTTTGCAGACTATTTTCATTTTGGGCTATCAATATTGAGTCATCTGTATATCTTTGTTTCTGTAATTCTTTGTTTCCCATTCTGTATCCTCTTCCTTTGTTAACACTTTTGATGACTTCATTCATTATTAAATTGAAGTTTAATAGGGCTCCTATCCCCCTGTCTTACTGTGCTGCCTATTTCTATAAGTTCTGTAAATTTTCCACCTATTCTGACTTCTCCTGGGTGGAGAAAATTCGAAACTCCACAATACTAGAACGTCTCAGCAAGACTACTGAGATCATAAAAAGCATCAAGCAAAGAAAGCTGGAGTATTTCGGACATGTAACAAGGTCCCAAATATAGGTTGCTACAAAATATCATGCAAGAAAAAATAGTGGGCAAACGCAGTCCAGGACGAAGAAGAACCTCATGATTATATGGTATGATATGGTGTTGATACAAGCATGCTATTTAGGGTGGCAGTGAATAAAATTAAGATAGCTATGATGGTAACCAACGTTCTGAAAGGACATGATACATGAAGAAGATTCTGAATTTTGACATTTTGTTGTTTTGATAGATGTTTTCAATAGTTTTTTATAATATTTAAGGGTGTTCAATTTATGTGCTTTAAAACAATACCGAAACAAATGCATAGAGCAAGTAATATAAAACCCTGAAAATTGATACTTAAAAAATAAAAATCACACATCAAATTGCCATGAAACAGACAAAAAACATTAATATTTTGAGTATAATTTAAAATAATAATATAGGCAAAACTTTGTGTATAAAATTTAAGATTAGAAAAAATGTTAATGTTCTAAAGAACTTATGAAAGTGATAGATATCACATAGCAACAGATAAAACTTGAACTGAAATTTGCACGTATTTGCGAACAAAGAGAAAAATAAAATGAAGTGCCATTATTAAGAGATACTCTGAAACAATAACAGCACTACACAGACCAGTTACAAAAACAATATATTTAGTAAATAACAGAATGAGATCCAACAGATAAAACCAAATAGTAAAATGAAGCAAACATAACATACCTGAAATATATTGCTGTACAAGATTAAATAACTGTTCTGCTTTTCTACATTTAAAAGCATATATACCATGTCCAGTCGGACACCTCCTACCACACTCAAAACTGAAAATATCTGTGTCAAATCCATATTTTCTCAAAGCTCTGAGAGGCCATCTGGTCGGTTTCTTTCCTCTTTGGTAAAAAACTAGGTCTGTTTCGGTTACTTGCAATTTTCCAGACTTTATCTTCTTCCCTTGATCATCAACATTTGTCACTTGAAAAATATTAGGGTGTCTGTCATTTATATCTGTTTTGCTACTTATACAGCCCATTTTCATGCTGGAAACATTAAGTAAATATTAATGTTAGTTTATTGTACTGAAAATAGATTGTTTACTAATTGTCCTTAAATTCTACAAAAATAATTCACTAATAAAGAAGTAAGTAGTTTGGAAAATTTATAAAATAATATGTATTGTCTCTAAATGATTTAGAGCGTGTATAACTATTACATACTACACTAAAGTACCATAATTGTAGCAAGTGACTCAGTTTAATGATTTTTTACAGTCCAGCAAACTTGAATGTTTGCCTTTTAGAAAAAAATAATTTTGTTCCGACAATTTTTTGACTGTAAAATAAAAAGAAAACGGATGTGGCAGTCCAGTGGGACTGCCGGTAGAAGTTATACTTCTATAAACGCGGTTGCCTTTACAAATTTATATGGGAATCAATCTGCACAATCATTACATATCATGTAATGCTATAGGTAAGAGAGAGCAGAAAGAGAAAAAGAATTAGGTATATAGATATATGGTGCATTGTTTGCTATATATAAACATTTGACCTGTAATAGGAGTATAGTAAATTGATCAATCAGTATTGATTCAGTATTGAATCAATATTTTAATGAAAATATATATTTTTATTTTCATATATGTATAAAGGAGTTGAATGCACTCCGTGCATGACTCTGAAGTAAAATTCATTGTTTATTTTGTTATTAATATAAAAATACAATAAAATACACTGCAACATAATTCAATGTAATAATACAATACAAATTAAAATGCAATATTCATAATTATTAAAAACTGACAATATACATAACTTACGCATATGTTTAATTTACCATGATAATAATATTAATAACAAAATAATAAAATTAATAAATATTAAATATATTTACATTATTGGAATTTTGTACTTGGCAACACTGGCTCACAATGTCTTAAGTGATTCCGGTTGTCATATGTCAGTTGTAAAATATATTTTGTAGAATGTAGCACATGTTTAGTTTTTAGTACTTTTGTAAAATAAAGTAATCAAATAATTCACTGCTATCTCTGTATTACCTCACTGGGAAACAACAAATTCTAATAGGTTATGGGCCCAGACAAACAAAAAATAAAGAAGCATAAAAGAAAGTGTGAAATATAAAATGGCTAATGCAATAGTCAATGTTCCTCAGCTGACAAATGCTACAAATTTTAACAATTGGAAATTCAGAGTATCCATACTACTGGAAGAAAGACAATTATTAGATGTATTGGAGAAAACTGAGCAAGACTACAGTGAACCAAAAGAGAAAGCAGAGTTTAAACTAAAAGATTCCAAAGGTAAAAGCATCATAGTACAATGTTTAACAGACAAACACTTGGATTTAGTTAAAGATGCAAATACCACAAAAGAAATGGTTAAAGCCCTAGAGAACATATTTGAGAGAAAAAGTGTGTTTACAAAATTAACATTGAAACGTAAATTGTTAACATTGAAGCTGAAAAGAAATGAAAAATTAGAAGATCATTTTCTGTTGTTTGACACCCTTATAAGAGATTTAGAAAATGCAGGTTCAAAACTAGAAGAAGAAGACAAAGTATGCCATTTATTACTATCATTAAATGAAGAGTATGAATCAGTCATCACAGCTATAGAAACAATGAATACAACTATTAAAATGGACTTTGTAAAATCCAGACTATTAGATGAAGAAATGAAACTTAAATCAAAACAAGGTAAACCAGCTAATATTAATGAAATGTCATTTCAAGTCAATCAGCCAATAATTTGTTATAAATGTCACAAACCAGGACATAAGATATCAGAGTGTCGCCAATTCAAAAGTGGGAATAGAGGTCACAATCCAAGAGGCAACTTTCAAGGGCATTCAAGAAGTACATATATACAAAGTGGTACAAATCATAGTAGACGAAATCAAGGTGGTAAGCAATCACAGGTGAATCAAGCAAATGAATTAGCCTTCATTGCATTAAGTGGTGTAACTACGTGTAACATATCTACTCTCAATGTACAGACATTCATTCTGGATTCTGGATGTACACAACACATGGTAATGGAAGAAATGGTTGAATATATGGTAGATGTAAAACAAATCAACACAGTGAAAATTGGAACTGCAAAGAATGGTGAGGTATTGATAGCAAATAAGGTAGGTACAGTAAAAGCTACATGTCAAGGACGAGATATTAAAATAGAAGCACTTATTGTTAAAGGTATATCACATAACCTCATTTCTGTATCTAAATTATTAGAAAAAGGTTTTAAAGTAACATTTGTTAATGATATTAATGGTAAAAGACAAGCTATAATAAATAAAAATGGATCAAAATTTCAGTGTGAAATGTTGAATAATTTATTTTGTTTAAAGGTAGATTTTGTTAATAATAAAAATAATTATTGTAATGAGACAAACCATATAGTAAGTTATGTAAATGAGACTATAGATGATAATTTATGGCATAGGAGATTAGGGCACATAAATAGGCACAATTTAAAAATATTAGGACTACCTTATAGTTCAGAAATTTGTAAAGATTGTATGGAAGGTAAAAGTACTCGTAAACCATTTTATAAATGTTTTAAATACACAACAAAAATTGGTCAGTTGATACACTCAGATATTTCAGGTCCAATATCTACACCAACATCTGAAGGTTATAAATACTTTCAAGTATTAATAGATGATTACTCACATTTTTTAGTAGTAAGATTATTAAAAAATAAACATGAAGCTGATCAAAATATTATTCAGTTTATTAAGTTAATTAAAACTCAGCATAATCTAAAAACGCAAAGAATTAGAGTTGATAATGGTGGTGAATTTACATCTAATGCATTTAGAGATTTTTGTAAAAATAAAGGTATTAAAGTGGAATATACAATGCCATATACTCCACAAGAAAATGGGATTTCAGAGAGAATGAACAGAAGCTTATTAGACAAAGTAAGAACCAAATTTGCTGAAACTAATCTACCAAGAGAGTTATGGGGGGAAGCAATTCTGTGCTCAGCATATGAATTAAATAGAACACCTACTAAAGCAAATAACGGAGAAACACCTGCCACAAGATGGTACCATAAAAATGATTTATCAAAAATGAAAGTATTTGGAAGTAAGGCATGGGCAGTAGTCTTACCAAAACAAAGCAAATTAGAAAGAAGAGCACAACCTTGCATAATGATAGGATATACAGGAGCTGGATATAGATTGTGGAATTATGAAACTAATGAAATTTTTTGTTCAAGAGATGTGAGATTTGATGAAACTTTAACTAATTATGATGAAATCACTAAGACCAATATGATGGATGATACAAATAAGAAAACAATAGAAGTACAGTATGAAAATGAACTGCAAGGGGGAATAAATGATATAGAGATAGAAATTCAAGATGATGATTTAAATGAAGCTAATGAAGATGAAACGGAGAATATAAGTTCAGAAAATTATGAAGAATGCATGCCAAAGATAGAAACAACAAAAACAGGAAGAAAAATAAAAGCACCCAAATATTTAAGTGAATATGAGACTTATACAGCTTATTGTTTAATATCAGCAGAAGAAAATGATCCTTTATGCTATGAAGATGCCATAAAAGATCCTGAATGGGTAGAATCCATAAGAAAAGAGCTACTTTCACATGAAAAGCTAAGTACATGGACAGAAGTAGAATTACCTAAACATAAAAAAGCTATTCAAACAAAATGGGTTTTTAGAACAAAGGATGATGGAACTAAAAAAGCCAGAATAGTAGCCAAAGGTTTTCAAATTAAGGAGGAGAGTGAATTTGAACCAAATTACTCACCAGTAGCAAGAACATCAACAATTAAACTATTTTTATCAATAGCATTACAAAATGATTGGAAAATCAGACAAATGGATATTCCAACTGCATTTTTAAATGGATTACTTGAGAATGATGTCTATATTTATGCACCAGAAGGACTTACCATAAAAAACTCAAGAGTATTAAAATTGAATAGAGCTTTATACGGCTTAAAAGAATCATCAAAGGTATGGAATAATACATTCAATGAATTTGTTAGTCAAAATAATTTTGAAAGATCTATGTATGATTGTTGTTTATACAATAACAAAAAGGTTTGGATATTAATATATGTAGATGATATATTATTAATAGGAGAAGATAATGATGTTCAATGTGTTATAAAATTATTACAAGATAATTTTCAGGCAAAAGATTTAAAGGAAGTTAAACATTTTTTAGGTATGAATATTACTAGGACAGAAGATACTATTAAAATTGATCAAGAAAGATTTATAGAAAAACTTTTGGATCATTTTAATATGAAGGAATGTAAACCAAAGAAGACTCCAATGGAAAAGGGATTTCAATACATTGAGGACAGTGAAATTCTAACTAATATTCCTTACAGGCAATTAATTGGAGGACTGATGTATTTATCAACAACAAGTAGGCCAGACATTAGTTATGCAGTGTCATACTTGAGTAGATTTTTAGATTGTCCTACTACAGAGACATGGAATGCTGGAAAAAGAATTTTAAGATATCTACAAGGAAGTAGGAAACTGGGATTAACTTATTATAAAAATACAGATTGCCAGATAACACTCAATGGATATTCAGATGCCGATTGGGCAACAGATAAGAAAGATAGGAAAAGTGTGAGTGGATGTATATTATTATATGGTAATAACCCAATATCATGGTTTTCAAAGAAACAAAACTGTGTGGCATTATCAACAGCTGAAGCTGAATACATTGCAGCAGCACAAACAGCTCAAGACTTAATCAATGTCAAGGGTATACTGGGAAATTTTAATGTAACTGTTAAAACAATTTTATACTGTGACAATAAAAGTACAATTTTAATGTCTAACAGTAATGAAAATTCGAAAAGAGCAAAACATATAGATATAAAAAATCATTTTTTAAAAGACTTAATTTCTAAGAAAGAAGTTGTAATGGATTATATATCAACTGAGCAAAATTTAGCTGATATTTTAACTAAATCTTTAGGTACCGAGACTTTCATAAATCTAAGAAATAAAATTTATGTTATATGAATTGTAATATCATTTTGTTAATTATAATAGTTACGATTTTCATGTTCCAACATTTCAAATCGAGGAGGAGTATTGGAATTTTGTACTTGGCAACACTGGCTCACAATGTCTTAAGTGATTCCGGTTGTCATATGTCAGTTGTAAAATATATTTTGTAGAATGTAGCACATGTTTAGTTTTTAGTACTTTTGTAAAATAAAGTAATCAAATAATTCACTGCTATCTCTGTATTACCTCACTGGGAAACAACAAATTCTAATATACATAATTAACATTTTTATTCTCGAGAGAGAAAATATATCTTCTGTCTCTATCTTACCTATATCTTACATATTTAATGATCTTGCCGATTCACTCCCGTAAAAATTTCCAACGGCGAACGCACGTATGAAGTATAACTTCAATAAGCGTTTTATGCATATATTAATCAAAAATCATCAGGAGTGTCAAACACGAGACTAAAGCTTATTTGTAGTGTATCTTTTTACTTCTAAACTATCGTCAACAAAAGTCTAATATAGAGTGTAAATAAATATACTTAATTAAAGAGTTCCTGTTCTTAAGAAGTATGTTGAATGTCGAAATGTTGAAGTCTGTCCGTAATGAAAACCCTAGCACCGGCATTACATCATACCTCCGTTGTTATTGATTCGATTGGAGCGTGTGATTCGTTAAATGAAAGGGAAGAAGATAAGTATTACATTAAGATAGAAAAAACGAACAAGGCGACAACCAAAAAGGCGTATACCTTATCTTCGTTATTAATGAACTGATACCGACATACAAGATATCACATGATAGTATCAATACATATAATTTGCTTATACTGTCTGTCTATCCGTAACGAAATGCCCAGCACTGGCATTACATCATACCTCCATTGTTATTGGTCTTGATTGGAGCATGTGATGCGTTAAATGAAAGGAGAGTGGATAAGTATTATATTAAGATAAAAAAAATGAACAAGGCGACTAGCAAAAGGTCATTACACATTATGTTCTTTATGTTCATTAGCGACATAAAAGATATGACATGACAGTATTATTATATATAATTTGGTAATTCAGTCTGTCTGTATGTCCTTAACGAAAAGCACCGACATTACATCACGTTAAATAAAAGGGGAAGGGATAAGGAATATATTAAGATAAAAAAACAAACAAAGCAACTACCAAAATGGCTTTACACAGTATCTCCATTATTAATAAACATACAGCGACATGAGAAAATATTATAGGGCACTATGGATAAAAATAGATTTACTGTAAGATGAATTTTGATTTATTGACTTAAAGAAGGCCTTTTTCTGAGTTCAAAATAAACAACTGATTAAATCCTAACATGTGACATAGCAGATTAAAGAGGTGGAAATAACGATTATATTAAGGTAGAAAAAAAATCAATCAGTTTTTATTTGTTACCACCCGTGGAGAAACAACGACGGCTATTAAACTGAAGTCTGTTTGTTACTAAGTGGCAAATACGATACTATAGCTAATTTGTAGTGTACTGTTTTGTGTGTCTTTAAACATTTTATTTTACATTTTTTATGTTTATTCATATTATCAAAATAAATCTGCACAGAATATTTTTGGTGTGACAAAGCAATTTAGTAGAACATCATACATTGGAGAATCCTGATGCGTTAGAATCGAGCCACATTCTAGTGTTTTATATTCTTAGTTTTGCTTCCAAATATTTTAAAAACAATATTATTTTTTATATTCCTTGAATGTCTTTCTTTTTTTTTTGATACTAGCTTTTTTGGAATCAATTGTATAGTTTTAAACAGTTAAAAATAAGAGAATATGTTTACAGCTCAAAACCAAAATTTTCTGATAAAATAAAATAAAATTACCTTGTTTAAGGTAGGTACCTGGAAATCCCTAATGATTGAAAACCCAATTTATGATTTTTAAAAACTTAAACATTCTGCCAAAATGTATAACTAACAAGTTTTTCAAAATTGATGGTTGACTTACTTAACCTCGATCTTGTATGCAATATTTGGTTTAAAGAAACCAATAATTCAATTTGTTTGAAATAAACCTGAGGGTGGTGTTTCTACCCTCGGAATACCAATTTCTGACTGTTTTGTGTGTTTTTGTTTTATGGAATGTGTGTTTACTTAGAGTATATGTTTGTGTATTGTGTGTTGCATGTATTATGTAAAATTGTAGATAATATGTCTGTGACATCCTTTACTCTCCTATTGTTGGTATGTTCTTGTTGTTGACTTCTTCTTTTAGTATTGACAACCAAAGCCAGCTACATTGTGCTTATGGGTATCAGCACACAGTAGCAAACACACATTCTGTTATTAAGTAGGATCAGAGCTGCTTTTTCAACTTTTCTCTTTTATATGTATGTTTCTTTCATGATTATTGATACATTGTTTCATTATACTCTAAGCTTGTTATCCCAGGCATGTTTGCATATCTGAGATTTGTCAGTCTTTGTTCTTGATGCATGTTTCGTGTTCGTTTATCTTGACACTTAGTGGTCTTGCAGTTTCACTCACATAGAAATTGTTGCATTCACAATGTATTTTATAGATGCAGTTCTTGATCTTTCTTGTGTGTTGTGTGTTTTTGGACAGGATAGATCTCAGTATGTTGGTTGTTTTGAATGTTGTGATGTACTTATTTCCTATCCTTTTCAATTTTTCTGATAAGCTCTTTACATATGGTACTGTTGTCATCTTTGAATCCTTTCTTGTGCAAGTGTTTCAGACTCTATCAGATAATGATTTGGTAATTCCTTTTTTGACGTTTATGTTGTGGTTTAAGTGTAATTTAAATATCTGTTGGTGTAGGTTGGTTTTCTGTAAACTATGGTTGCATGTCATGTGTCCTCTTTTGTGATTTAAACATCCAGAAAAGTGAGTTGTTGTTTTCTTTTTCCATGGTGAATCTGATCGATTCATCTTTATTGTTGATGTTCATCAGAAATTTATTCAATGCTTCTAGTCACTAAATTTAGAACACATCATCTACATATTTCTACTGTGTTGTGTTGTCTTGTTTGTGTAAAACGTTTTTTAATTTTTTATGTGGTGAATGTATTTTGAAAGAAAACAAAAACCTGTTTCTGACCTTGTGAAATTAACTTATCTGACCAATTTCGGCATCTACTTGAAAGATTATGTTAAATCTTGGGCTTCACATTTGGTATGTACAACATGCCTTGAACATATTTAGCAATGATCAATGGGAAAGACAAAGCACCTGTAGTTTAAAATACTGATGATTTGGACGGAACTAAGTAACCACCACAATTGTTATTTTTCAAATGGTTTTGTTCAAATATCAAAGTCATCAATCAGAACAGTGAACAAAAATGTAGATATTCTGGCCTAGATTCAGCAAGGTGGTAACAAAATGTAGATATCCTAAATTTTGAAAAAATACCTATTACAATATTAAATAGTATACCTACAATGCCAAAAATGACAAAAAAAACATCAATGACTGATGAAGTTAAGTATTTACAGTTATATAACAATAGTGATTTTTCAGTAGATCCAGGAATTCCCAAATGTATCCATTAATGAGAACTGAATGACTTTTTAAAAACCTGAACCTATCCTTGGATTATGTATGTATTACCTACATCGATGTATGTGGATTTGTGTTATTAGTAATGTAAGCAGTAGATCTTTAGCTGGAAAAAAGAGTCTTAAGAAAAAGTACTTGTTTACATTTAGAAATAAAAAAAAATTCAGAATTTTTTGGTTGTTAACGTGTGTCAATCTTTACAGTTCATTTGAATAAGTTTGAAATGTTTCTGTCGATTAATATTAAGACTATTGTCACATAGAACCATTTAAATATAGGTACTCTAAAAGTGAAGTCCCTTCATATTACTTTTTTAGCAATTTTGAGAATAATTTAACAATGCTAGGACTTGTTATTCTATTTATTTCTATGTTTAGATATTCCTAATAGTTTCTATTTTAAAATTTGATACTCCCAATCCCAATACATGTAATTCACAAAACAAAAGCTATTGCACATATTTAAGCTACAATGGTTCCAAACAAAAGAAAATGTGTTAAAATGTTTTGTGTATGAGTCACGGCACGGGTAATAAAATCTAAATTGTTATTTAATTTTAAACTAATATTATGCTGGCATTAAATTGCAGGGCAATTCGTCATTAACAGACTATTATGTCATTATTAATTTGTTGACATATACTAGTTTAAACAAGTGTAACTGTTTATAAATAAAGTAAAGGCAAAAAATCAATATATTTAAAATTAAAAATTCAATTTTATACATGTCTTGAGGACATTCTTCAGGCATTATTTATATTTATTCTTTCATTCAATATTTATTTACTTTTGTTAGACGCCCTATTTATAAACAAAAGCCTAAGTGAATTCGTGAAGGATTACTTACCTCACGTCTATAATTTGTTAAATTAATATTAATAGTATGTATTCACATGGTTATAATATACATGATCTTTGGTTTTGGTAATTAATTAATATTTCTTGGAAATGTTTGCAAAAATATCTTTCTATAGTGACATTGTTGCATCTGACAGTTGCTGTCATGCTATCAAATCTTCTGTCTCTGAACAACCCAATGAATCACCATAGGGTATTTGGATTTAAATAAAAATAAGGAGAAATAGTTTCGATTTTCAAGAAAAGAAACAGTAAAATATTTACTTATGTACAATAAGTGTTACTTAACTAGACAAGTAAAGTCATCAAGAATGTTATTTGTCCACGTCAACTTGAATTAAATATCTTTATAGCAAATGTCACTGTCACTAACTCACTAAACTCCAACTTGATTTTTTTGAAAGATGAAATACGATCACTGTATTTTCATTATTTTCCTAATATTGTTTGAAGTTACTTGCAATAAGGAAGATAACAATGGCGATGAATTTATTGCTACGGAAGAATGGCAAACCATAAAAGAAGGTAAAATAGTCTACACATTTTTGTATTAGCGGTTTTTTGAGATAACCTCAAAAAGTATTTTCAAAAAAGATCAAAACATCTTTGCATCTGTGTCTAAAAAACCTGTAAGATTTTTAGTGAAATTAATTGAAATTAAAATAAGAAACAACATTCGAGAATTAAGGACAATTCTTTTAAGGGTACCAGGTCACAGAATAAATAACAATTGTAATTTATTCTGTGACCAGGTAAGTACCCCTGAAAAAAAAACGGCTCTGGCAGTCCAGTGGGATGCCGTTAGAAGTTATACTTCTATACACGCGTTCGCCGTTAAAAATTTATATGGGAGTCAATCTGCACAATCATTACATATGTAATGCTACAGGTAAGAGAGAGTAGAAAGAGAAAAAGAACTAGTTATGTATTTGTTTGTTTGTTTGTTATTAAAATTACAATGCAATAAATACACTGCAACATAATTCAATATAATAATACAATATAAATTAAAATGTAATATTCATAAGTAGTTAAAACTGCTAATATACATAACTTACTTTATGAAGATAAAAATAAAAAAACCAACAACTCGGATTATGTTGTAAATTTTCATTTTATTTTAAAATTTAGCATTTTTGGGTATATTACATATATTTAATAATATTAACGTGAGGTTTTTAAATATTTCAAAAATAAAAAAGGAAATTCATAATTGATATTCGAACTCACAAACACCAGTGTAAAAACCAAACACGTAAAGGATTTGCCAATTAGACATGACACTAAAGGATTTCAAAATTGACAGTTCTCTGTCAAACAGTGATTATTTTGAAATATAAAGCCTAAAATAATTATAAATGTTTAATAAATAATACAAAACATATCACGTAAATAATAATATTAATACATATATATATATATATATATATATATATATATATATATATATATATATATATATATATATATATATATACAAAAGGAACATTTTTATTCTGGAGGGAGGAAGAGAGATAAAATATATCTTCTGACTCTCTCTTACTCATTATCCTACATATGTAATGGTTTCACAGATTCACTCCTATGCACATTTCCAACACCAACTGTGCGTATAGAAGTATAACTTCAATTTTATTATATTACATAGTTTTCTAAATAGAATGGTATATTACACTTAAGAAACAGAACATTCTTTATTAGCAAAAAAAATGAAAGTTCCATACAAACTAAATATTCGCTCTTCACCTAAAAGTTGAGAAAACAAAAATCTAGAAAAAAAACTTGAGTTTACAAAAAAAATTAACGAAGAATAAGAGGCTGGAGGTTTCTAAATCAGACTGTTTTAGTTTTTGAGCTCTTCTGAAAGCATTTTTTTAACTTTAGAAACTTGTAAATAATAAACTGTTAAAGATTATGACTTGATTTTTTTTACATTATCCTGCATATATAAACAACATTCTATATTTTGAACCAGAGTTAGACTTAAAAAAGATGTTGATTGTAAATCACAAATAAAAATGTTCTTATATGAAAAAATTTTTTTAATAAAAAAATAAATTAATGAAGTTGTGTGGTTCATGGTGGTTCAAATTGTGTATTTTTAAGTCAAAATAATGATGACATGAATTTTGTCAACTACAAGAAATGGCTTTAATCAAGTTTATCAGCACATATAGTCCAAATTCAATAGGATTGTCAGGGTATCATTTTTAAAATAAGGGAAATCATTGTGAGGACTAATTCGAAAAGAACCCTTTACATTAGACTTCTTTAAACATACTGATATTGAAATAAAGATCTTATGTATCTTTTGATATTTTTAAAATAAAATTCATATTCAAATATAAATACTAACTGCTTTACAGAAAATAATAATAGACGCGACAACCTAATGTTAACCTTAATTTTGAGGAACAAACTTGCTTTAATAATAATAAAGTTATTAGGTAAGTACTTACAACATTATAACCTCGTGGGGTAAAACAACAGCAGCAACAAAAAACAAATTGACTAGAACTATATTAGTTAGTATTTAAAATAAATCTGTTTATGCTGAGTCACTTCCAGATGTTAATTCACCATTACTACTGTCTTCTCTTGGAGTACTAATAATGGGCTCGATAAGAACATCAACATGCATGTCTACTTCCCACATTTTATCTTTTTCATTCTGTGTATGTTTAATGCATGTAAAGTTGGAAGTGGTTATATGGTTTGTTCTAATAATAATTTGACATCTTTTAATTTGAATGTCATGTTTTTTTTTTGCGCTACCTCATTTTTTATATGTGCCCATAGCTCGATATGATTAAATTCACAATGATACGGTGGGGATTTTAATACAGTGCTGTTATGCTCACGTGCCATTTCGTCTACTGCAAATCTGATGTAGGAAGTCCTATGTTTGCATACTACATCAAGTAATTGAACTTTTATCATGAATTCATCAAATCTATATTTTTGCTTCCTAGCCAACCTACTATATCTGCCTTTCGAGATGCAGAAGTCAGTATTTTTTCCATACGACGGCTGTGATAAGGTGCATTGTCCATTATAATTACCGATTCAGGTTCTACAAGAGTCAGTATAGAGGAAAACCATTTTTCAAACACATCCGAATTAATATCCTCATGATAATCGCCTGTTTTGATACAGGTAGAGGTATATAAACCAACTTGTATGAAACCTGAATCACTTCCTATGTGCGTAATAATGACGCGTCTTCCTTTGCCCGAAGGTGCTTTTAAGCTGGTTGAAAGTCGCTCATTAAAAGCCTGTCGTGAACTTTTAATATTTAACTCTTGCCATACTTTTGATGTCATTATGATTAACAAACTTTTCTCTTTACATACCGAAAATCCATTTCACGGAATCCTCTTTGTAATACCCGCATAGATATTTTATTTAAAGTATCATCTGCGTCTGCATTAATTTCTCGTTAAATAACCTTTTACGTGGACATTTCTTTCCTAAAATAAAATCCATGAACTGTTCTTTGGATTATACTTTTCGTAATATCGTCCAATACAATTTCTGTATGTCTGTACGAGCCGATATTTTCGTTAAAACAATACAATGCCGCGACGTCCTCTATAAACATATCTTCTTCTATGTAATCACTTATAAACCGATTTAATCATTTGTTTTTCTTTCACAAATGCCCACCTCCTTTTATCCGGTTTATTAACATAATGTACTACACGTTGGTATTAATGCCATGTTAACTGACTGTGCGCTCATGTAATACTTCTGACTACCTGATTTTAACATTTATTTCTACTATTTGCCGGCGAGTTTTAACAATGTTGCCGTATTGTAATAAGAATATTACTTTCGAAAAGGATAACAATGTCCGCCTGTCCTTCTTTTGACTTTGAGGTATACCTCAACGACACTGATAAGCTGCTCGAGGTACTAAATAATAAATTTCGCAACAAGGCGAATATACTTTATCTAGTTCGGACTTATAGCAGATGTAACCGGCAAAAATGATAATTGAGAAGTAAATTGGTGTGCTAATAAATAAATAAATAAATATATAGCCGCTTACAATAAAGTGTTTACGAACTACAAAATGTCTGCCCTGACAATCCTATTGAATTCAGTGTATATTGTGTTATTGATGTGAGTGAGTGTCATTGATAATGCATCATATTATTTAAACAAAATCTGTAATGGAATTCATAGCGGCTGTTCTTTATTTCTGTATCTTAGAAACAAAATTAAATTTGCTAATTTGTATGTAGGCTTTTATATTTAAGAAATTTGACATTACATGTATTTTAATATTGTAGGTCAGAAAGTACCAAGTGGTTTACATTATCGTATAAATATCCAAACAGGTCTTAAAGAAGCAAAACTAATTGGAAAAGATGATGACCATGAAAATAAAAAGACCAGTGTTCTGGAAGTCCCTTCTGAAAAACCACAGGATCACCCAACTATTGATGAGCTAAAAGAAGTGATGAAGAAAATTAAAAATGATGATGTAAAGCCTGGTGGGAAATTAAAATCTGATTTTCGAACTTACGAACAACTGAAAGAGGAATTGGGATCCTTAAATTTAACTTCCAAGGTAGATGCCGAGATTTTAAAAGATCTTTTTAAGCAGCACCAAAAAGAAATTACTAAAGAAAAGATAAATGTTAGAGCAGTACTTAATATTCTGGAAGATTTTGATTACTTGGGCCATCAGTTTGACACTGGATTAGAGTTTGTTCGCCAAAATGGTTTTAGGGATGTTATTTACAAAAATTTAAATTCTACTCACGAGCAGATCAAACAGAATACATTGAAGTTGTTTGGATCTCTGGTTCAGAACAATGCAAGAGTACAAATCCATGCACTAGAAACAGGCAGTATTCCAATTCTCTTGAGGTTTTTAAGCTCTGATCAATCAGAGCTTACTAAAAGCAATGCTGTGTTTGCCTTGAGTTGTCTCGTAAGAAGATTCCCTTTGGCACAGAAGAGATTTTTAGAAAATGGTGGAGTATTTGTGATTTTACAAATCTTTAAGAAAGACTCTATAAAATTACAACTAAAAGTAGTTACTGTAATGACAGATTTGTTCCTTGAAAAGAGACAATCACTAGATAGTTCAAATAGTTTAGTGTTAAACCAGTACAGTAACATTGATTTGGAGAATGAATTGTTAAATCAAGATTGGTGCCTCAATTTAAACACTCTACTAGTTAATATAGTCAGTAGTTACCATAATGATCATGATTCAGTTGAAAAATGTTTAATAGCTATGGAATTAGTGAGTGGCAAATGTAAAAAGTTCAACAGAAATATTTTGGCTAAATTAATAGATACCTATCAACAATTACATCAAACAGAAGGAAGTGAAGATGAGTATTTCAAATATCTGATGACCTTATGTTCAAATATTTTAAAAAATCTGAGAGATAAGTCTGAACTGTAATTTATATTTTATAATAAAAATGTGCAACACTACTTTTTTTATTTAAATATTATATAGAGACACTTTTCCTCCAGCATTAACTAAAACGATCTTTAGGTTCAATTATTTTTGTTCTGAAAATACAAATAACTATTTTGTTTATAAATAACTAGCTGGTAACTCGAATGTGTGGAAGTAACTCCTTTGCACAAGTTAGAATAGGACAAAAAACAGCAAAGACTTTTTGAGTAAATTCTGGACTGAAACAGGAAGATCGGCTGTCCCCATTATTGTTACACAATATTTATAAGAATTACGAGATGTGACGAACTTAAAGAGAATATTTTGACAGATATGCCACTTCCAGTTATACCCGAAGCGAAAATTCTAAACAAAATTTGTAAAAAGTACCATAGGTCAAAACTTGGATGTAATTTGTAGTTTTCGCTTAGCTTCTTTTGAGCGTAGGTGGAGTTATGGATGGTTTGGGTCGGAGGGAATTCTGTTGATAGTAAATGTTCATTGTATTTCTCTACTTTTTCAAATCTTCCGAAAATCCTTTTGTTGAATGCATTTTGCCAAATCATGGGCGTAAAGGAAGTACTTAGTATCAGATATCGCAGGTTAGTGATTTGTATATATATATATATATATATATAATATATATATATATATATATATATATATATATATGTATATATATATATTATATATATATATAATATATATATATATATATATATATATATATATATATATAATATATATATACATCCTACTATCATTTTGGCATCGATACATTATGCTTTTACCATCAATGTAGCATCGTCGTGCAAAGTAGCATCTGTATATCGACGCTACTTTACAAGACCTTAATAACTTTTTTCCTGTACTTGTTACAAGAATTTTAACCATCTCAATGATTAGAGATTTGATACCGTGTTGGTATTTTAAAATGTCCGCTTTCTCTTTTTATCCCTTACTGAGTTATATAAGTTTATTCCAGGAAATGTTTGAGTCTAAAATGATGGTACAGTGAAAATATTATATATATTTAGTTCAGGGTTTACCGTTTACTCGCTGCCATTATATACATGAAAATGTATATCGCACTTTCATTATCAATCATTTTGGCATCAGAAATTTGGCATCGCTGTTGAATATAATATTACCCACAACGAAATCGTAAATTTAAGAATTTATATATATTTTTTTCATCCATAAATCATTCTAGCATCTTGTTTGATTAAAAATAACGGGTTACATATTGGGTATATATAACGGGGTATATATTGCATATTTTTGCTCCAATTGTTCCAGTCGTGATGTACAGCACCTCAAATGATAGGATTTAACCAATAAAATACAATAAGACAGAAAAGCAGCATGTCAAAAAGGCCTTAGTTATATATCTTCGTTTCTATAAGTCCAATCGTGACGTACAGTATCTCAAATGATAGGATTTAACCAATCGAAAACAATGAAATAGAAAAATCAAATACAGTAACATGTCAAAAGGGCCGTAGTCACGTATTTTTGATTCTATTAGTCCAATCGTGACGTATAGTACCTCTAATGATAAGATTTACCATAAGGAATACAATGGGATAGAAAAATGAAATACAGCACAATTTCAAAAGGGCCTTAGTTGTGTATCTTCGGTTCTGTTAGTCCAATCATGACGTGCAGTACCTCAAATGAAAGGATTTAACAAATAAAATACAATGAGATCTTCTTCTTCTCGTGCCACTCCTACCGGAGATTGGAAATCATCATGGCCACTGCGACTTTGTTAGCAGCGCGCCTGAAAAGTTCAATCGAACTACACCCGAACCATTCACGTAGATTACGAAGCCACGATATTTTTCTTCTTCCCACACTTCTTTTGCCCTTAATTTTGCCCTGCATGATGGATACAATGAGATACAATGAGGTAATGGATTTGCATGTCAAAAGGGCCTTAGTTATGTACCTTTGGTCCTATTAGGCCAATAGTGACGTACGATATCTCAAATGATAGCACTTAACCAATCTTCTTCTTACGGTGCCTTATCCTTAAGGACGTTGGCCATTACTTTTGCACATTTAATCTTATTTGTAGCAGTTCTGAATAGTTATATGGAGGTCATGTTCGTCCATTGCCGTAGGTTTTTAGAAAGAGTTGCTAGAGTTTTTTTTCAAGAGTTGCGAGTTTTTTTGCAAGAGTTGCGTCTTCTTCCTGGTCCTCTTTTGCTATTGACTTTGCCTTCGATTATAAGTTGGAGCAGTTCATACTTTTGACTTCTTATGATGTGACCAAAATATTGTGTTTTCCGTTCTTTTATTATAAGCATAAGCTCTCTTTCCTTATTCATCCTCCGCAAGACTTCCGCATTCGTCATATGGCTCATGTAGGATATTCTGAGCATTTTACGGTAACACCAGAGTTCGAATGCTTGGATTCTTTTTTGTGTTGCTTCTGTCATTGTCCAGGCTTCAACACCATAGAGCAGGGTGGAGAAAACATAGCACTTAAGTATTATAGTTCTCAATGAGATGCCCAGCTGGCGGTTGATAGAACTTTTTGCATTTTGTAAAACATTGTACGTGCCTTTTCCAGGCGTATTCTTATCTCTAGTGAGTGGTCACAAGTTTCATCAAGATTACTTCCAAGGTACGTTGTTCTTGTTACTCTATCCAGATCTGTTCCGTCGACATTGACCTTCACCCTTCTGTTTTGGTGCTTGCTGATGATCGTCGTTTTTGTCTTCTTTGTATTCAATTTCATTCCAAATTCTCTACAGGCTGTCGTTACTCGGTTCATTAAGCGTTGCAGGGCTTCAGCATTATTCGCCAGTATGACAGTGTCATCAGCATATCGCAGGTTATTTATACATTGCCCGTTTTATAAATATACCATCCGAGGTGCCTTCCAAAGCTTTCTGAAATATCTTCTCAGAATAAACATTGAACAGCAAAGGTGATAGGACACATCCCTGTCTTACTCCCTTCTCGATATTGATTTTTCCAGATGTTTCGCTTTTTATTCTGATTTTAGCCTTTTGTACTTGGTAGAGGTTTGAAATGATCCTTAAGTCTTTATCGTCGATATTACATAACCTTAAAATATCTATTAGTTTATAATGTTTCACCAGGTCAAACGCCTTCTGAAAGTATATAAAACACAAGTATACATCAGAATCGACATCTCTACATCTTTCAACTAGCACACGTATTGAAAAAAGTGCTTCTCTTGTTCCGTACCCATTCTTAAAACCAAACTGAGTTTGACCAGTGTGTTCGTCTAGTTTATTGTATACTCTATTGTGTATTACTCGTAGGAAAAGTTTCAATATATGATTCCAGCGGCTTCTTTTACTTTTTTATGTAGATTGAAAGTATCATGTCTTTGTTCCAACTCTTCAATTTCTTGGCATCTTTCACTTAGCCAGGTTTCTTTGGCTTGTTGGATCTTTATTCTGATATTCTTGTGTATTTGCTTGTATGTTGTTTCATTTTTACCTCTGTATTTTCTTCTTTCGTCCATCATGTTTAGAATTTCTTCTGTCATCCATGGTTTGTTAATCTTCTAAGTGTTTTCTCAATATAGTGCCAGTCTTCCTCGAGAGTTTGTGTCGATTGTACTGTTCTGTTACTCAAGTGTCTATGTATTTCTTCCCGTATTTTATTACTAGTGGATTCTTCTTTAAGCTTATCTGGGTTAATAGCTATTATTTGCTTATTTCTTTTTGTTCTTTTAAATTCTATCCTAATTGTTGTAAGAAGAAGATTGTGGTCGGTGGGGATGTCCCTAGTATTTTTAAAATATACCAACCAGATAATAATAATCAAGCAATAGAACACTGAAAACTTTTGTTTTTAACAGTCCGCCCGTGAATGACTTGCCATTTTATAAATAACACTTCATATTGCACTTTTTTATTGTATTTTTCTCATTTTTTAAGATAATTCTTGTAGGAATATATTTATTTATAACATACGGTCTTATGGTCTCACGACAAGTATTACGGCTTGATTATACAACCTAAATATATCTTGTACCGCACTGTTAATTGAGAATTATATTTGTAATGCGATAAGAGGACCGTATATACGAGACACCAGTCACTTATGCCACACATAAAATTTCGACAGGAAATTTCTACATTTCTATAAAAAAATAGATTACTTGTTTTGTGTAATAATTTAGTTTAGGTCGAACAAAAGTTGCAATAAAAAATTTTTCTGAAATAGAATTTAAATCATATTTCGAATGCTTTGTGAAAGATAACCAATTTATAATATTCCCGACAACGTAAAAACACATTTCTTTTAGAGTATGGGTCGATGAATTCAAATCATAGTTCAAGAAACGAATTTATGTGCAGATGTTCTATTACAAAAAATTCAAAACCAAAATCTAGATTAAAAAAGTCGCAACTACTTATACTGAAACTTCACCCCATTATTGATTTCACAAGTGATAAAATGGGTCGACAAAGAACCAGTTTTAATTATTACAACATTTAAACATAATAGTTGTATCTTGTTTTATTCAGGTGGAAAGAAAAATTAGACACAAGTGCTAAAACCACAAACTATTCTAGATTATGACGTTGTGAAAAATGAGTTGATTTTAGCGATCAAATGGCTTTTTACAAAAGCCCAATACGCAAAATACTAAAGTGGTACCGGAAAGTGGCAGTGGAATTAATATTTAATACCGCAGTAGTCAATACTTAGTTGCTAAATAATAGAAAACGCGAAAAAAGCGACAACCTATCCTTGAGTTCAGACTGGAATTAGCGAAGGCATTTGCAAATAAAGAAATGTTGAAACCCTGATGACTAATTACACCCAAAAAATACCATCTCAGGCAAAGCGATGTAGATAATAAAAAGAGAAGGAAGTGTACAAGAGGTTACAAAATTTTAAGAATAAGCGTGACTAGTAGAAAGGCCGATAGAAAAATTAAAAAAAATTAAAACATACTGTGAAGAATGTGATAGCAAAACTGCAATATGTCTAGTGTGCTTCAAAGAAGCACATTAAAAAGCAATTTTACTTATACAGGAACTATTATTGAGTAAAAACGTGTTGTGCCTCAAGTGCCCTTATAGTATTGGAAAACGTAAATTGATAGTTTCTAGTAGTATGTTTTCATTGTTAATTACGTATGTTAAAGTAAGTTATAGTATTTGTAAAAAAATGGATGTAAATAATATTATGTGTTCGACGTCTAAAAAAGCTATACGTAAACATAAACGTAGATTGACCACTGCTGAATTACAATCATTTTTAGAAGCATCTGGCGAGGATGATGTAGATTAAATGAATGGTGGAAGTGACTCTGACGAAATATTTGCACAAAGTCGTTTAGAAAAATCGAGGATTGCGTTTTGGAAACAGACAACACAAACAGAATTTAAAACTTTTCTCGGGCTTATATTCCAAATGAGGACAATTAAGATGAACCGTCTAAATGACTACTGGAAAAGTATTGGTAACTTCTATAATAGATCTATCAGTAATTGACTTTACTAAACAATTACTGATAGTCCATATTAAGAAATAACCGAATAGACAATCCCCACTTGTCAAAGAAACTAAAAAAAAACGTAAAGTGGTCAGTATTTACAGTCCTGAAGGAATATGTGTGACCAAGTGCAGAGATAAACAAGACATAATTACTAATTAAATGGGAATAAGCCACAATTAAAGGTTAAAGTACGTTTATTGGCATTTCAATTTCCAATTCGGAAATCGTTCTTAAAATAGAAACGTATTTTCGTATTTTGCCGAAAAACCCTCAATTATTTTGCAGTAATTTATAAATGTTAATAGCTTCGTTTGTACATAATGGCATTTAATATAACTAATTTAAATTGGGACAGTTAATACGTTATTAATATATATATACAATATAATAACGTTAATACGTTATAAACATCGAGCTATTGAACAAATTTAACACCGGCAGTGACCATAGACTAGTTCGTGCTGATATACGTATTAACGTAAAGAGAGAAAGACGAAAGCTATTAACAACAAACCCTTTACCGACGGCAGACATCCTAGCCAGTAATAAAGAGAAATACCAAGAGGAATTAGCACGAAAACTAGTAGCAAATACCTTTGAGCACAAGAATATAGATGAACTAGCTGAGAAAATAACTAAAGACATACAGTCACTAAGAAACTCTGTTGCAGAATAAGAAAACAAAAGGAAGCTAAACTAAAACCCGAAACTCTAGAACAGATAGAGAAAAGAAGAAGAACGGACAGAGATAACCCGGACTATAAAGCGCTCAACAGAAGCGTTAAGAAAAATATTAAGACCTCAGAGTTTATAGAACAAACCAGATTCTTGAAACCATAGAAAATAATAAGAACATGAAAGTACTAAAAACATGTAAATCCACTGGCAGGAATAAAATCATAAAGATAAAAGACGACCGTGGAACATTGTGGTCGCATAAGGAAGAGATCGTTAGAGAAATTTGAAAATTTTATGAGAAGCTGTATACTTCTACTATTCCGAACCCCGTATACCAAAAAAACATATCTTAAATGTGGGCTCAGAGGACTTCCCTGAAATAATAACATCAGAAATTAGAGCCGCCCTAAAACAAATGAAAAATGGGAAAACACCAGGAGAAGATAAAATTACTTCAGAGATTCTAAAAATGGGAGGCACTGCATTAGAAGAGGCAATAAGAGCATTACTTAATAAATGCCTATTGGAAGGACAAATACCGAACACATGAAAAAATGCGGAAGTCATTCTACTCCATAAAAAAGGGGACGCCGCAAATATAGAAAACTACCGACCAATAAGCTTATTGTCACACCTTTACAAACTACTAACCCGAATAATAACAAATAGATTGACAGCTAAACTAGATGCATACCAACCAGTGGAGCAAGCAGGCTTTCGTAAGGGTTTTAGCACTATCGATCACTTGCAAACAATTCGGACCATTATTGAAAAAACAATAGAGTACAACATACCACTACATCTGGCATTTGTCGATTATCACAAAGCATTCGACAGTATCGAGAATTGGGCTTTCTTAACAGCATTGGACGACGCCAGAGTAGATTCAAGATATGCTGCCCTCCTTAAGAATATATACGATGATGCTACTTTTCACGTAAAAATAGATGATGATCTGGAAACTAGAAAAATAGACCTTGGCAAAGGTGTGAGACAGGGCGACACCATCTCACCCAAGTTATTTACTTTGGCACTAGAAAATGTTTTCAAACAACTAAATTAGGCCGAAAATGGATTAAAAATAGATGGAGAATATCTTAACCATTTGCGTTTTGCAGACGACATAGTACTAATAAGCACAGATATCCATGAACTAAAATCAATGCTACAAGATTTAAATCACAAATCGAATCAAATAGGATTAAAAATGAATCTCGACAAAACAAAGATATTAAGCAACAGCCTAGAAAACATCACGATAGATAACATCAATATAGAAAAGGTAGAACAATATATTATACCTAGGACATGCAATTAAAAACGAAAAGGAAAATCAAACCCTAGAAATTAAAAGAAGGACACAAATATCATGGGCTGCTTTTGGTAAGTTGAGCTTCATTTTAAAAGACAGAAAAATCCCAATTCACTTAAAACGAAAAACCTATGACACTTGTATACTACCAGTTGCAACTTATGGATTGGAAACTATGGCAATAACAAGAAAAATGGCAGAACAATTAAGAGTAACTCAACGGGCCATGGAGAGGGCCATGTTAAATATAAGCCTCAGAGACAAAATTCCTAACACCGAAATACGTCAAAGAACTAAAGTAACCGACATCATGGAAAAAATAGCGACATTGAGATGGCAATGGGTAGCACATGTAGCAAGACAAGACACCAACAGATGGTCTCATAAAGTGACATTCTGGAGACCTTGAGAAACAAAAAGAAGCGTGGGAAGACCTAAAAAGAGATGGATAGACGATATAACTGCTGTAGCTGGAAAGCAGTGGATGAGAATTGCAAAAGATAGGGAAGCGTGGAAGCAATTGGAGGAGGCCTATGTCCAACATTGGATAAATGAAGGCTGAAGAAGAGAAGAAGAATACATTATTAAAGTGTGGTATATTTCACATAGATCACAAAGTTATCCAATTTGTTTATCCCAAAGAGCGATTATCTAAACGACTGTACTTGACCAGATAGTCACTCTGTACTCTCTATACACACGTGTATTCTGTAAATCGAACTCGCTTTTATAAGAGTTCATACTTTCAACGGAAAAATTTAGTAAAATAGGTCAGAATAGCACAATTCTTATTATTTGGTTGAGCTACCCTAGTAAAGAAATGAAGGTTCTACGTGCCACAGAAGCCGAGATATTAAATATTTTGCAAGCGTGCTTCAATTTAAAGTCCGAATCTAAAAAAAAACAAGCTCAGTCAGTTCTTACCTCCGTGGTACTTTTCCGTGGCGGTAATTTACGAATACCATTATTTTAATGGGTTATAACATTTTACTCCTTTACTGTGTAAGCCATCTATAACTTCGATCATATATTATAGATCTTAATTCAAAATCTTTTCAATTTTTAGATCTTGTATTAATAAACAATAAAAATATGATTTTAAGAATTAAATGTTATCTTAGTTCTTATTGGTTAAATATGGTTCTGTTTTTGTCTCTTTGTTTTCTTATAAGCCATTAAGATTGCAAATTACAAAATACTTGTACATACAAGTATTGGACAAGTATTTGGACAAGTTCAAAGTGATTTGCTTACTATTTAGCACACCTTAAAAACCCATTAATTGCGATAATTTGAAGTAGCTATATTATCTGCCGTTGGGCAAAAAATTCAATTATTACCATTTATAAATTACTAAAAACATAATATTTTAGAGTTTAGGGTTTTTTGCAATTACCTTGCTCAATTAATTATATATTTTAATTTGGTATCTCTCAACATAAAAAACCTTTTATGGTCTACAACTTTTATTTTAATCATTTTTCTTTAGAATGTAAAAAAACGTTTTACAAGCAAACATTTTTTTTGTATCTTTTAAGATTGTTAAAAAAAAAGAACAAAGCATAATCAACTGTACATCTTAGAGTATAGATACATATAGATACATATTAGAGTATAGATATAGTACAATAGTATCTCTCATACTATTTAGAATTTAAATAACCGTAGATTTTTGAAAACTATTTACCGAGGTTCTGTGAAATACTTACTTGTTGCATGGTTAAGTTAAATATTATTTTTTTATGTATATTATGTATATAAAAATGTAATATTAATTACATTTTTAATTAACTATTATTTATTGTTTATTGTACAAATTATCTAAAATGTGTATACACATTTTGTACAAAAAAACGTTTTTGAGAACGATTTCCGGAATGGAAATCAAAATGTCAAACACAAGTTAATTAAAAATGTGATTCTTATCACAATTACAACCAATAATTGAGGCGTAATCCCATAAAAACATAATATTTACCTCAAACTATTCAACGATAGCTTGGATTAAACAGGTTGTAAATTGAAATTTATGTAAAATATTCCCCTACACAATTCTCTGGGAAAAATATCTACCTTAAATAAATATACCTAACATTTAGGCAAAGAAAAAACCAGTTAAGACCGCAACGTGTTAGCAGGTCGTTAGCACGTTGACCGAAAACGGATCGATATTTATGTACCTAGATATTATTTTAAGTATTAATACCGGCAACATCTATTGGCTTTAAAATGATAGCAAATACAGTGATTTTAAATGATCGATGTTAAAACGTAGGATTGATGTAAAAAATTAAATATATAAAAAAATCAGAATATTCAAAAACCGACAACGCTGCTAAGCCAACAGAGGTGCACTAAACGAACATACACGACTTATATATAGAAAATAATAGATTTTCTTGGTGATGCTAAATTACTGCAACGTGAAACGAGTTTAAAATGATGGCGGGATGTATATATATATATATATATATATATATATATATATATATATATATATATATATATATATATATTGAAGAGCATTAGTGCTAATACTATCTACCAATTTTGCACTGTAGCATAACAAATAACGCCTCTTCTGTGACGGCAAATGAACGAATCTCATTAGGTGGTAATAAGTGTTGTATCAATCTCGATTGATTCGTTTGTTTTGAGTCAATCACTTCAAAGTAATGAAAGACCGAGTCCCGATAGTTCATAACGATCCGATCGTGCTTTGACAAAAATCGATTGATCGACCGCCGACGAACCAAAACAAAATCCCACAGACAATACCTTCATTACTTTCGGTACTCGGTCGTTCCTCATTTACGACGAAGACCGATCGGCTGAATGCATTCGTTTGAATGATTGAAAAATTAAAATACTAAATATTGCAATAAGAATTGTGTGCAAGGATAGAACTTAGCTACAGACCAGGAGTATTGGAATTGAAAAAGATTCTATCGGGTCCCAGGGATTGCTTTCGTTTGTGTTGTTAATAGTTAGTTAAAATCATAAAATATCTATTTGCACACCTTTTAAACAAAGCTAGAGCGAGACTAAACGTTTAAATGACAATAAATATTTATATTTGGATGCAACACATTTTCTTATAAATTTATATTTATAATAATTTAAGTGAAGGTGAATACACATATGAAATACCGTAATCAATGCTCTCGGTGCAATAGCAATGGTTCAGTCGATTCAGGTCAATCAATCACTTAATCATTTACAAGGAATCTACGTTCCTGTAGTTGGCTGTATACCATATATTAAAAATCCTTTGTAAAAGGTATATATTAAGAACCCAAACGGGCTAAGTTAAAAAGACAAAACGTTTTCGGAATCCATATTCCATCATCAGTGTCTAAGAGTACATGAATGTAGCTACTAAATATATGGGTAAAAACCCGTTAACAAATAATTCATTACATTTAGTTTACAAATTTTCCTATAATGGTTTAAGGTGTTAAAGTTACCGTTGGATTAAGTAACATGGCAACATATGACTCCACGTTGAAGTTGCTAGTCTTGAGACAGTGTGTCTACGAAGACAGTATGGGAGCAACTCCGAACTATATTCTATAGTTCCAAAATCCTATTTTTATAGGATTCTAATTATTAACATTAATATAGGATTAACAAAATAGCAGGTTCCATGCTATTTTGTTACTAAAGTAGGATCGTTTTAGCCTGTCGCATAAGTAATAAAAGTGTCTGTTCAGATTTGCCTCAGGTAGTCAGCGGTTCTCTTTATTTATCGTCAAGTACTACAGCCGACCAGTAGGAGGTTCGGTACCACAAAGCAGGTAGAAAAGGTAAAGCATAACAGAGTGGCTGTAACTAGAGTCATAAATTATTTTTCGGGCCTTAATTCGAAATACGACATGTTAAAACGACTTCACCATATGTGTCATGTATGCCCTAATGTTAATCGAGATTGTTCATTAATTTACCTGGATTCTCTCAACTAGACAGTTATGACAAATAAAACAGTTGTACTTTTTAACATTTTATTATCTTAGTTTTCATTTATATATCTAAAATAAAAATATCATTATAGGTTTGTACATTTTGTTCGCTAATATCAAATTGTGAAACGTTTAATACTATAAATTGTGAAATCTTATTTAGTATATTATTATCTACACAATTTCAACTATTTTGTACCCTTGGTTAACAACTCCTTAACTTTTTCATAAGATTTTTCAATAACAGCTACCTAGAAAATAAGTACATAAACTTAAAACATTCTAAAATGTATTGTTTTCTATGAAAACGATCATTTACTGGTCAATATATGTATTAATATTGATAAAGCATATGATAAGAAATCTTATACAAAATTTTGCATGTTCTGTGTTCATTTAGATAATTTGGAAATGTTCGAGCTATGTATTAAAAAAAAGATGCTTATCCAACACACCTTGAGAACTGGCATAAATTAAAGAAATACGCTTACCTCGGAATCGTACGTTCCCATTTTGAATAGAACACGATCTCTTGTCTTTTTATTAGTTGCTTCAACTTTTACACAACTGTTAATCAATCGCTGTGACCACAACCTCCACTTTTCAGCCTCTTGCTGAAAAGAAATATTAATTAATCTCCTGTAACATTTCACAGATATTTATGATCAAACATTTACGGTACATACACTCATTTACGGTTTGAATTTGATAGCGGAAATATTGTTGATGATTGTCGTCGAGTCGTCGCATAGTGAGTTAACAGATATTTGTTGTCGGTGCGTATAATTCCGAAGGAAATTGTGAGATTATTTCAACTGTTCAAGTAAACTTTGTTTAGCAGTAAATGGTTGACTTCAATTAGTACCGAATATAAACATCCTGGGTTAACCGATATAATATAAAAGGACCGGGTTTGGGTAAAATTTAAATATGTTTTGTGGTAAAATTTGTCAATCTATATTTCTTAATGTTGATTTAATTGCGTACAATCCAAACTCATTATAATTTCATTAATACAGATAAGGTTTATATTGACGAAACTGTACTGATAAGAGGGTTTGGTAGTGCACTACGGGTTTGTTCATCACCTTTTAAGTGGTTTCAGGTATTTATATAATAAGTTTATGGAACTGAACACCAACCAGTATTTAAATACGAGTTCTTGATAAAATTTGTTTGTCTTTATGTATCACGGGAAGTGGCGTCCGTGGGATAATAATGGGGCTTCTTCTAGTGCTCCGGTAAAGAAGAAACATTTATCTGTAGATAAAATGGCGTTATGAGTAAAGCTCGGATTATAGGCAAAATGCCTTTTTTTGCCTATTTTGCCTATTATAAGTGTTTTTTGCACTTTTTGCCTTTTTTCGTAAATTCCGCCTATTTGTGCCTTTTTTAAAATTTCATGGTACTACCCATGATATTATTCTATTACTAAACCATTCTATAATAAAATTTTGGGTCAATAATAAAATATCAATGGTTTGTTTATATAATAGATTTCTAGGAAAATGTACCTGATCGAGACTTGAGGGTTAACTATTTGGAAATCCCTAAGCTTTATTAGTTTATTATCAGTTGTACAGTCGGTTACTGTATCAGAGTTTACTCACAAATTAGCAAATTGCTATATCCTAGTTTAGTTTTGTTGCGTATACCGAAAAGCAAAGAACACGTTTTAAAACGTTCAAGACAGTTGTGTGAAAAGATGACATCTAAATTAAGGCTATGGATCGCACCTTATTCGGAACTTTCTCTAGAAGGAGATGGAGCATTTTGTAAACCATGCGGCAAATCGGTAAGTTTTATTTTTTTTTTCTTTTTTTCTCGTCCCACAACATAACTAAATTCTAAAGCGGTTTTAGAATTCTAATTATTTTTTTTTTAATTCTCAGATTTCAAGTAGAAAAAAGTACTTTATTGACCAGCATTGTGGAACCCCACTTCATAAACGTAATTTGGAAAAATTAAATTCCTCTAAGTTAGCCCAAACATCTCTGCGGGATAGTTTAAGCAGTTCAAAAAAAAAAGGAGGAAGACGCATTTAAATTTGATTTATGCCAGATGATGATTGCATCCAACATTCCTCTATATAAAGTTAATAACCCTAGTTTTAAACGCTTTTTTGAAAAATATCTTAATAAATCCTTACCGGACGAGAGTACATTGAGAAAACATACTGTGGAAAAATGTTATGTGGAATGTATTTCAAAAATTAAGCACGAGTTGGAGGGCAATTTTTTGTATATTATCGTGGATGAAACGACAGATGTATGCGGCAGGTATATAGCTAATTTAATGATTGGAATTTTGAACGAAAACTTTGCGAGAAAACCTTATTTAGTTGCCGTTAAAGAATTGGAAAAAACAAACAATTTAACAATAAGTCGATTTATACAAGATAGTTTAACAAACCTCTTTTTACCCAACGCTATACCAGTGAATAAAATAGTTTTAATGCTTTCAGATGCTGCGGCATATATGTTAAAAGCTGCTGTTAATTTAAAAATTTTTTATCCTAATTTAATTCATTGCACTTATGTAGCCCACGGGGTAAATAGAATTGCTGAAGAAATAAGAAATCTGTTTCCGTTGGTAAATAATTTTATAAATTTTATGAAAAAAGTTTTTGTAAAGGCTCCGTTGAGGGTGCAAATATATAAAGAAAGACTTCCCGGTGTCCCTTTGCCACCTAAACCAGTAATTACAAGGTGGGGAACCTGGCTCGAAGCAGTCTTTTTTTACTTTGAACACTGCAATGAAATAGAATTAGTTATGTCAGAATTTGATGATGATATTTCCGAAGCCATTCGAGAAGCAAAAAAAATATTAAAAAATCCCAAATTGAAACAGGAACTCGGTTATATCAATGACAATTATAAATTAATAGTTACCACAATTACCTTATTAGAAAAACAAGAGATAAATTTATGTGAGTCAGTAAAATTAATAGATAATTTAAAGACGAAAATTAAATCGGCACCTGGAAGTAACGGTCAATTAATTTTAAAAAAAATGAAATATGTTTTCGACAAGAATGAAGGTTTTTTCGTTTTTATCTAATGTTGCTAAAGTTTTGAATGGGACATTTTCCGAGGAATTTCAAATTATGCCAGATTTATTATCCGCTCTGAAATATGCTCCAATTACATCTGTCGATGTCGAACGTTCGTTTTCAATGTACAAATTAATTTTAAGTGATCGAAGACATAGTTTTAAGACCGAAAATATTGAAAAACATTTAGTTGTTTCTATTAATGATAAAATTTTAAGTGGTTACAATGTTTAATTATTAATTAACAGTTATTTAGTTACTAGTTTATTTATACTAATGTTATGATTATGATGTGTAAATATACTTGCCTTAAGTTAATATTACGTTAATTTACTTTGTACAATAAATAATAAGTTATATTCCTTTATTGCCTATATTTTGCCTAAATGTTAATATTCCTGCCTTTTTTAATAAAAATCTTTGCCTATATAGGCGCCTTTTTCTTCAATTTTTGTTGCCTATAAATCCGAGCTTTAGTTATGAGCATATAATTTCGATAAAAAAATTGCGTTCTGAAAATCGTTCGATAATTTACCTTGACGAGACATGGTTTGGCACATTCAACGCGACCTAAAGGATTTACCGATTCCTCCGGTAAATATAAGACAAATATATCTATCTATCTAATTAGCCTTCTTCGGTCCATCTTTGGACATAGGCCTCCCCAATCCTTTTCCATTCTTCTCTGTCTGTCGCTACAGACATCCATCTAGAGCCCACATGCTTCTTGATATCATCTGCCCATCTCATTTGGGGCCTTCCTCTGCTTCGTTTATATTCCCACGGTCTTTAACTTATAAGAATTTTGTTCAATCGGTCTTCTTTTTGTCTTATATTGTGTCCGGCAAATCTCCATTTCAATTTTGCAACTTCTTGTCTAACATCCCTCACTTTTGTTTTCTCTCTTATCCACTCGTTTCTCTTCTTATCCATTAGTCTTATGTGCAACATTTGTCTTTCCATTGCTCTTTGGGTTTTTATGATTTTGTCCATGTTTGCTTTTGTAGATGTCCTCGTTTGGGAACCATAAGTAAGAACAGGGAGTACGCATTGATTATATACTTTGGTCTTAAGATGCTGTGGATATCTTTTGTTTTTAAGAATGTAGCTTAGTTTGCCAAATGCCGCCCATGCCAGTCTAACTCGTCTCTTGATCTCTGCTGTTTGGTTATCTCTGTTAAGTTTTATAGTTTGACCAAGATATATATAATCCTTAACTTGTTCTATTTCATCTTGTCCGATTCTCATTGTGATGTCTTCATCTGTATTTGTTATAGTTTTGGTCTTGCTGTAATTCATATTAAGGCCTATCTTTCCAGCTTCTACGTCAAGTTCTTTCATCATTTCAAATAATTCTTCTTTTTATCGGTTATCAATACGATGTCATCAGCGTACCTTAGATGGTTCAAGCGTTGTCCACAAATTTTTATAACTTTTTTTCCCATTCTAATCTTTTAAAAGTATCTTCAAGAGCTGATTGAAAAGTTTCGGTGATATTGTATCACCCTGTCTCACGCATCTACTTATTTGTAATGATTTTGTTCCTTCGTATACTTTAATTGTTGTTTTGGCTTCCTTATATATATTGGTTATTAGTTCCGTATATCTGTGGTCAATTCGGCTGTTAATCAAAGAACTTTTCACTGCCCAATGTTCGACACTGTCGAAAGCCTTTTCGAAATCTATGAACGCCATATATAGAGGAATGTGGTATTCATTTGCTCGTTCTATAAGTATTTTTATACTTAGTAAATGGGCACTTGTGCTGAATCCCTTTCTAAAACCAGCTTGTTCTTTCGACTGATATCCATCGAATTTTGTCATCAATCTATTGGTTAAAATTTTTGTTAGGAGTTTATACATTACATTGAGGAGTGTTATAGGACAGTAGTTTTTTATATCTGCTTTATCCCCTTTCCTGTGTAGGATAATGGTTACTGATTCCTTCCAGTTGTTTTGGATTCTTTTTTCTTTTAATATCTTGTTAAAAAGGGAATGTAGAGTATTAATTACCACTTTTCCACCATATTTCAGCATCTCTGCAGTTATTCCATCTTTCCCAGGCGATTTGTTGTTTTTCATTTCTTTCAATGCCTTCTTTATTTCTGATTTGCTTATTTCGGGCTGAGTTGACATTTTTTATTTTGACCTTAAGTTGGTTTTTAATTTCTTCTGGTGGTTCCTTTTTTGTTTTATATAATTCTGAGTAGAGATGGTGGATTATATTTATGATGTCATCTTTAACGTTTTTTTCTATTCCATTTACATCTTTTATTTTGTTTATTTCAAACTTACCTAATTTCGGCCTTAAGCATTTCATATTTTTGTTGTTTTGTATTACTTCTTCTATTTTTATTTCTTGTTCTTTTCTCTTATTTTCTTTAATCATTTTGCTTATTGTTTTATTAATTTCTACATATTCTATAGATTTCCTTTTGCCTTCTTCGTTCAGCTTCCTTCTTTTATCCATAAGCTTCTTTGTTTCTGTTGATATATAGTTGTTCTTTTTTAGATCCTTCCTTGCTATTTCTTTTCCTGATGTAATCATTGTTGCTGTAAGTATGTTGTCTATTTCGTCTATATCTTTATCGTCACTGTGTAATCTTTGGGTAAGTTGTTCTTGTAATAGGTCTTTGTATATCTCTTTATATGGCCTTAGTTTGTTTCTATCTACTAGATTCCAGTTTCTACCTATTTTTCTTAAAATATAAGACAAAAGCTCCGTCAAATAAAGAGCAAAGAATAACTATTTTACATGTTGGATCAGAAAATGGTTGGGTTCCAAATGCCCTGTGGATTTCTGCAAAGAATATTAAAGACTCCTCTGCCGACTACCATGAAGATACAACGGCAGAACTTTTTGAAGTATGGTTCAAAAATAATCGTATTATTTAGTGCTTGGTAGAGATGTCCCCTTATTACCGAGTTTCAAGCTTGTTGAGTCAATAAGCGGCATAATTTTATCACAAAAATTTGGACAACGGCGGATGTGTCTCTTTTAAATCCTTTTTGATATTCACCATGGACGTATAAATTTATACGTCCATGATATTCACTAACTTGATCATTTATATATTTATCGAATATGTTTCTTATAATACTGGCGAGTGCAGTATAAATAACATCTAAGAAAGTAATTCCTCTGTAATTCTCACTCTGTTCTGCTATTTTTATTGTTATTCTTATTGCATCCTACCCATTGTAAAAGGAAACGAGGCTCAAAGAACTGATATAAAGCCTCGGAATCAGTCGGAACCTAAGATGACGAACCACGCAAAGAAAAGGAAAACGAGAAAGAAAAATAGGCCAACAACCAGATTAGCAACATGGAACATTACTTCTTGCAACAACAAAGACCAATAGATATTAGAAGAACTGATAAATAAAAACATAGACATTTGTGCTATCCAACAAACTAAGAAGAAAGGTAAATGCCAAAGAGAATATAACCAATATTTCCTAGCATACAGTGGAGTGAAGAAAGCAGAACGAGCACGAGCAGGCGTAGGTATACTTATCCATAAAAAAATTTAAAGACAACATAAATTACTGCCGGTATATCTCCGAAAGAATAATACATATGAACATCACAATGAACTAGCAAAAATTAAATGCCATATCTATCTATAGCCCCGAGAACTGCAAACCTAAGGAGGAACGAGAGGCATTCTACGAACAATTTCAAACCATCCTGCATGAAATACCTCATGAAGAGCCCTTAATTCTTATGGGTGACTTTAATGCACGAATCGGAAATGAAATAGTTCCAGAAGTAAAACAAAGGTTTAATGAAAACCATGTCAATGCAAATGGAGAACTCATGGCTAATCTCTGTGTTTTTAACGAACTGAGAATCAATAATACATTTTTCGACCATAAGCTCCAGTATAAATATACATTTGAAAACTCCAGGGGCATAAATCTATGATCGATTTTATAGTCACTAATAGAAAGATCAACCCAAAGCAAATTCTAGATATCCAAACTTTAAACTCAACAGACGCAGGGAGTGAACACAAACTAGTACTAGCAAAGATAAGAATGAAAATAACACCAAAACAAAATTTTCTACAGGACATCACCGAGGAAAAATTCAATGTAGAATCACTGTGGAACGACTCTACAAGAGACATGTACCAAAGGAGGCTAACACAGAAGATACAGGTGAAATAAATAGACCACATCGAAGATATAAACGTGAGCTGGGGGAAAATTAAAAACAACATTGAAGAAGCAGCAACAGAAGCTCTAGGAAAACGCAAAGTCAGTTTACAAAAAGGATGGAAAGCGACTTCTACGGTACACAAAAACAAATATGTAGATTCATAAGAAAGATACCTGACGGAACTGTTTAAAGCAAAGGAAAATAATCAACACAATAACGTACCCGAATTAGAAATCAGTTTTCAGGAAGTAGAAATAGCCATAAATTCACTCAAAAATAGAAAGGTACCAGGACCAGGCGGAATAACCAACGAGCTTCTAAAACACGGAGGAGAAAGTATAATCCTAGAGATGACAAAACTTATACAAAATCTAATATTGCACTGCAAGATACCAGACGCATGGAGAAACAACATATTGATACCAATGTTCAAGAAAGGAAACAAAGAAGACCCCAACAATTATAGAGGTATAAATCTACTGAACACCGCACTTAAGCTTACCTTCTTCTTCTTAGAGTGTCGTCTCCCTACGGAGGTTGGCAATCATAATGGCTATTTTTATTTTAGAACTTGCTGCTCTAAACAAATCAATCGATCTGCATTGATACCAATCACGTAGATTCTTTAATCATGAGTTCTGCCTTCGACCAACAAATCTTCCTTGAATCTTTCCCTGTATTATCAGTCTCAAAATTTCATATTTTGGTCCCCTCATCACGTGGCCTAGGTATTCCAGTTTTTTGGTTTGTATAGTCGTGATTAGTTCTGTTTCTTTACCAACCCTCTCCAGTACTTCTTTATTTGTAATTCTATCAGTCCATGATATTTTCAATACTCTGCGGTATAACCAGAGATCAAAGGTCTCGATTCTTTTTAAATTACATTTTTTTAATATCCAAGTCTCAGCTCCATATAATAATATTGAAAATATATAACAGCGAATGGTACGTGGTCTGATCTCCAAATTTAGATTTTTGCACGTTAGGAGTGGCTTCATTCGTATAAATGCTGATCTGGCAATCTCTATTCGCCTGTTTATTTCTACAGTATGATCATTGGTTTCATTGATCAAAGTTCCCAAATACTGATATTTTTCTACTTGTTCTATCACGTTACCATTAATTGTCAATAGGTGCTGTATATTTTGTGGTCTTTTTGTAATCAGCATGTACTTCGTTTTTTTTAGCGTTTTATAGTAATTCCCATCTCAGCCCTATTCATACTCAAGCTTTCGATAAGATGTTGTAGATCCTCTATACTCGTTGCTATGATCACAGTGTCGTCTGCATATCTTAAGTTGTTAATTAATTTTCCGTTAACGGTGATTCCCGCTTCGATATTATTGAGCGTGTTTTGGAAAATTTCTTCAGAATATAAGTTAAGGTTGATCTTCACCCTCGATTAATTTGTTTCTGATCCTAGAGATGGCTCTACTGAGGCACGCTACTGTGGTAAATTTTTTAACTTAATTGTAGATTTCTACATGACGACTCTGTAATATTTTCAAATCCTAACATAAATTGCAGTTTTCTGTCATTATATCAATTGGCTGAGTTGCCAAGTTGTGTAGACAGTAATTTTATCAAATATATGCTATAACTTATATGGTTACTAGTAGACCAACTAAGCAAAGATATCTTATGGCAACATCTTTATGTATAATACTTTACTGTTCTGCTATGTCAGTCGGAATATAATATACCAAATTCATTCATTATCTAAACAATGTTACCGACAAAGAAATTATGTATGTTGCGGCTTTCTTTGTCAATATCATATTACCATTAAATTCGTACATCATATTATATTACATTTTTGTTGATAGTTAAAAATTAAATGATCTGGTATTATGATTATGTAATATTTTAGTGAGAAATAACAAAAATGATATTTAAATCTATTACTATCTCAGTCTTTTTTCAAATTTTTTGAATTTGGAATTTATTTTTTGGGGGGTGCAGATCAACCTTAAACAAAAGTGGTGATAAAACACATCTCTGTCTAACTCCTCTACAGATCCTCATTTCTTCTGAGCGTTGCCCATCAATTTGAACTATGGCACTTTGGTTCCAATATAATGTTTGCACTATATTTATGATTTTACTGTCAATGCGCTTGTTCATAAGTATTGATATTAGTTTTTCATGTCTTACTTTATCGAAAGCTTTTTCATAGTCAACGAAGCACAAGCTTACCACAAAAGTCCTAACCAACAAAATCAATAAACTAACAACTTTATCAGATGAACAACAAGGATTCAGATCCGGAAGATCCTGCATAGACGCCATATTTGTACTAAGACAAATCAGAGAAAAGGTCATCGAGTACAATAAACCAGCATATCTATTTTATAGACCTCACAAAGGCTTTCGATAGCATCCAAGTTTAAGACGTCTTACACCTACTGTATAAAAGAAACATACCAATCAATATTATACAAACCCTCGAAAACATCTACCTCCATAATCGAATACAGGCAAATATAAATGGAAAACTAAACCAGTACAAAGCGGAATCAGACAGGGTGACTCGTTAAGGCCCCTTCTCTTTAATATAATAATGGAGGAAATAATACAAGCAGTACGTAAAGGTCATGGCTACAGAATGGAGAATAAAGAAATCCAAATATTATGTTATGCAGACGACGCCGCATTAATCGCCGAGACAGAAGACGAGCTCCAAAGATTAACTCACATCTTTAATACACAGCTAAGAAATACAATATGATATTATCAGCAGAAAAAACCAAATTTATGACAACATCTAAATACCCACTACGGTGTAAAATCGAAATTGATGGGAAAATAATAAAGCAGGAAGCAATGTTTAGATATCTGGGAATATATATATATATATATATATATATATATATATATATATATATATATATATATATATATATATAACTAGTTACGGAGATGTTGAAGAAGAAGTACGGCAACAAAGCTTAAAAGGAAGTAAAGGGGCGGGATCTCTTAATGACACAATCTGGTAGAAGAAACACCTAAAACAAGACACAAAAGCAAGAATCTAGACCTGACACATCTAAAACTAGACGATTGCTAGAAGCAACAGAGATGAAAATACTTCGACGAATATCAGGGAGAAGTCTGTTGTATAGGGAGAGAAGCAAAAACATAAGAAGATATAAATGGATTGGTGACAAAACGGAAACAGGAGTGAAACAAACACATAAGTAGAGTAGCAGAGGATAGGATAGTACGAATAGCACGAGACAAGTCACGAAATGGATGAAGAAGTATTGGCAGACCAAGAAAAAGATGGTGCGATAATTTAAACCATTTATTAAGCTAATATTGAAAAAGAAACAGGCTTTAAAGCCTACATACTAGACGGAAGAAGAAGAGTTAGAAATGAGGAGGTCTTGACGTCTGAACCAAACAACACAACTGGTCAATATAATAAAGAGACGCAAGCTGGAATACTTCGGTCACATTATGAGATACCCTGAAAAATAGAAATTTTTACATCTGATCATTCAGGGAAAGATCCAAGGTAAACATGGTCCTTGTAGAAGAAGAACATCATTGAGTGCAAAGAGAATGGTTCGGAAAATCGACTACATCATTATTTAGAGCTGCTGTCAATAAAGTCACGATAGCAAATATGGTAACATGATATCCTATAACGATCTTGGAACTAGATGAAGAAGATAAAACTTACTTATATATACTTTACAAATACTTACCTTACTATTTAGCTGAAATTTTTCAATAGTCTTCTTAAAATTACGTTCTTTATTTACACAAAGTATTTTATACTCTTCAAACTGATTCTGTAAATCTTGATATTCTTTAATTATTTCCTCCCTATCTTGTTCATATTCTTTGATCTTTTTGGTACATTCTCCTAAAATAGTTGCTAGATCTTCCCTGAACTTCATTTCTTGAGTTTTTAGTTTGTCGACTTTTTCTTTACATAAATCTTTACTAGAAGCATACACCTGTTTGTACTTTTTCTCTATTTCTTTCAATTTTGTAAAATATTCGTCTTGTATTTCTTCGCGTAGTTTGACTTCCAATGCTATCATATCTGCTTCTAGAACGATCAAAAAGTAAACATGTTAATGCTAGTAAGTCAGTCATCGAAAGTAACTATTTTTAGAGAGGGGGGGAAGGGGGAGAAACATCAGAACTATTGGCATTCTTAAAAAAAATCAGAATGTTGTAATATAGAAAAGATAGAAATTTAAACAGTGGCAGGCAAGCATGTTCTATCCCCTATTCAACATATATATTCAGAGAAAATATTGTGGAAAAAGTTGAAAGAATTTATGACGGGCATAAACGTTACTCTTGTAACGATCAATACGCTATTGACGGACTGTGAAAGTCTAAATTTTCCTAACATATTTAACTCATTTTTAAATCTTTTGTCACATTTTCTCAAAAAATACGTTTCTCAATATCTTACTCGCGCATTTTAAAACGCTCATTAATTTTCACGTGTGATTCCGAATGTTCTTAAACGCCATTACTATCCACCTTTTAATTTAAGTGCTTTTTAAGATATTTTACTTTTTTTAGTAACATTACCATTTTGCTCAAGCTCTGAATTGATTCTGCTTGAATTTTATTAGTGGTGGTAGCAATATTGATCTCAAATTGAAGAAACTCCACAAACCTAAACCAACGACATACGATCTGAATCAACTCAAAGGCACCGACATCGAATGGAAAGTACCAGAATATCTGAAAACCAAGATATTTCGATCAAAAGAAACTAGGGGTTGCGCAGAGTTACTAATGAAGAGTTTCTGCAAAGAATGAAGAAAGATCACGAAATAAGTGCATCTATAAAACAGCTATAGCTAGGCTACATAATACGCGAAGAATAACGATTTAACAGGTGGCATCTAACTCAGTAAGCATAGTTACAATCTCTTTTATCTGATATCAGCACTATTTCGTCCACAAATCGCAAGTGGTGAGAGCATTTTGCTGTCAACATTGAACGCCTTCGGTTTTCCACTTTAACTGTTTGATAGCATATTCCAGGACCGCCTTAAAGAGTTTCGAAGATAACGTGTCTCATTGTCTGATTCCTCTCTTGATTTTATACATTTTGTATCTTTGTGTAATCTTACTGTTATGGTTGCATTATTGTAATATTCCCGATCGGTTTGGAGTACCGATAATATACACGACTTTCTTCCAACACTTTCATTGCGCTATCAATTTCTATCGAACTAAATGCTCTGCGAAAGTTTATGACAGCCATGACCAATGCTCGGTTGTATTCGATGAATTTTTCTAAAAATCCCTTTTAGGCAGTGGGGGTGGTCGTGTATCAAAGGTTGGCTAAAAAATATTAATTGTGCACAGTACTCTTCTTGTTAATCATTGAAAGCTACATCCAAATGCCAATTGATAAAAAAATAGCGACTAAATAACTTTCAACATTGCAAATGTCTTAAAGCTTCTAAACCAACTAAAGAACACAGAATAGTTTTTCTCATAGAAGAGTCTCTATAATGATTTCATCTCGTCTTCTAATATACTCATCTCCCGTCGCTGACCTCTTACCAGTCTACTCTGTTGAAATTATTATTATTATTATCCAGATTTAGCCATACGGCTCACACTCCCTCTAAGGGGAAAATTCACTCATCCCAGATACCAACGGTATCAAAAGGATTGAGCTCTGGTGGGACTCTTTCCGTGTTATCGAGTCCTAGGTGACTTGGTATGCTGGAGTATCTCCCAAAAATTTTCGTACACATCGGGATGTTGAGAGTAGTACAGCTTTTTGCATGGTCTTGTAGAGATGTTCATTTAGACCTAGCTTTTTTATATTTTCTAGGAGGTTCTTTGGAATGACTCCAGTAGTAGAGAGAATAATAGGTATTGTCTGGGTACTTTCCATTTTCCACTGTCTTCGTATTTGAATTTCCAGATCCCTGTACTTGGCGATTTTTTCGTTCTGTTTAACACGAAGATTATTGTTGTTGGGTATCGCCACATCAATTAATGTTGTTTGTCTCTTTAGTTTATTAACTAGTGTGAGATCTGGTCTATTATGTGCCACTGTTTGGTCTGTGAGCACCGTGCGATCCCAGTATAGCTTGTAGTTGTCGTTCTCAAGTATACTCTCAGGAACATATTGATAATATGGAAGATGGTTTGTTTGAAGAAGTCCCAGTTTGATAGCTATCTCTTGATGAAGGATATTTCCTACTAGGTCGTGCCTTTCCTTATATTCAGTTGCAGCAAATGCCTGACAGCCCCCGGTAAGATGCTGAATGGTTTCCTGAGCTTGGCATCCATATCGGCATTTGTCATTTTGGACCTGAGGGTCTTTGACAATATATTTCAGGTAATTTCTGGTTGGTATAACCTGATCCTGAATGGCCAGTAGTGAACCTTCTGTTTCGGGGAACATCCTTCCTGATGTCAACCAATAGTTCGACGCTATACTGTCGACATGGTCTTGACTGACCTCATTGGGATGTCGCCCGTGCAGAGGCTTGCCCATCCAGGTGCGCATTTTTTCGTTGTTATTAGGGTGGTTTATGCGCATTTCTGGTTCCCTCAGTTTGATCGGTGTTGTGTCATCTACTGCACAAATCGCGCGATGAAGAGTAGATGTCTCCGCCTGCACCTGAAAATAAGTTCTTAAATTAGTAATCTGTTTTTCTAATTGCTGGCTTATATCCATAAGTCCTCGACCTCCTAAATACCGCGGTAATGTCGTTCTTTCTACTGCACTTCGAGGATGGTGTTTTTGTGATTTTGTGAGGTGTGTTCGCACTTTTCGCTGAAGATTTTCTATATCCGTTTTTGTCCACTTAACAATACCAAAAGAGTAGCTGAGCGCGGAACATGCGTAGGTGTTTAGTGCCTTAAACAAATTTTTACTGTTAAGGTGTGAACGAAGCAGCTGTTTTACCCTTCGTGTAAACTCAGTTGTTATCTCAGTTTTCATTTGCTTATGGTCAATCTTCCGCGCTTGCTTGATTCCTAGGTATTTATACATATCATTTTCACCCATGGCCTCGATGTTCTGGCCGTTTTGCATATCGAATCCGCCGGGCTGAACCTTTCCTTTGATTATATTTAAGACACGGCACTTGTCAAGACCGAAGTGCATACTAATATCATTTGAGAAATTTTCAACAGTTTTTAGCATCTGGTCTAGGTGGTTTCGAGTGGAAGCCATTAATTTCAAATCATCCATGTACAACAAATGATTAAGCTTCGCCACAACAGTGTTGTTATTTTTGATACTAAAACCTGAGTCGGTGGAGTTCAGTAGCTGAGATAGTGGGTTCATCGCTAAACAGAACCAAAGAGGACTCAAGGAGTCCCCCTGGAAAATGCCCCGGTTAATAGGAATATCTTCAGTTTCGATGTTTTTTTCACCAGGTATTTGAAGGTGAATTTTAGTCTTCCACTCCGTCATTATATGCTTTAAAAAGGTCACTATATTACCATCGACTTTATATATTTTCAATATATCTATCAGCCATTGATGCGGTACTGAATCAAAGGCCTTCTTGTAGTCGATGAAGGCGGTAAAAAGGTTCCTTTTTTTGCTGTACGCCTGGTTGGAAATGACTGAGTCGATTATAAGTTGTTCTTTGCAGCCCATGGAACCCTTAGCACATCCTTTCTGTTGAGGCTCTATGATATTGTTTAGAGAACAGTGTTGGTAGATACGCTGGGTTACACAGGATGTGACCAATTTGTACAAAGTTGGAAGACAAGTAATTGGGCGGTACTTGGCTGGATCTTGGGTGTTATTTTGATCCTTTGGTGTTAGATAAGTGGTTCCTTGAGTAAGAAATGGTGGCATTTCCTGCGGATTAAAAATAACATGATTAATTAATACTGTTAAATGCTCGTGTATACTCCAAAACTTCTTTAGCCAGAAGTTTTGAACTCCGTCTGGCCCAGGAGATTTCCAGTTATGAAGCTCTTTGATAATGTTCGAGACTTCTTCAGTGGTGAAAGGTTCATAGGGAACATTAGTGTAGTGTTGACAGTTGTTCGTCGTTTCTTCAATCCATCCAGCATTGTTGTTATGAGTAGCTGGTGTCGAAAGTTGGTTTCCCCAAAACTCATGAATTTCTTCTTGGCTTGGATAGGATTTATTTATATTTTCTACAGTGGAATTCAGTTTCCTATAGAAAGACTTCTTTGCATGCTCAAAAAGTATATTGTCACATTTCCGTTTGTTACTCACTTTGTATCTCCTTAGGCGACCTGAATAATTATTATTATTATTATTATATAACAAATAAGGGCAGAGGAGCGAGCTCCTATTATGCCCAAAAAGCAAAAATAAACAAAAATAAAATAGATCCTTATAAAACTAATACTAATTATAAAGTTAAGTAGTTAAACAATTAACGAAAATTGAATTGTGACACAATAAATAAATAAATAAATAATGCTGTCCGAGAAAAAATATCCTATCCTATAAAAACAATAAAGTGCTATCAAGTTTATTTTTAAAGATGTTACCACTAGCTGCCGATATGGTGTCTTGATCCAAATTGTTCCAGATATTAAAGATTCTGTTTGGCAAGAAGTTCGCCCTGGACCTTGCAGTAGTTTGTTCCCTCTTTAATTTGTATCGATGGCCTCTTAATCTATCGTCTTCATTCAAAGTGAATACGGTGTTTAGGTTCCCAAAATTATGTTTTAAAATATGGAAGGACATAATTAGGTCACCTCGAAGACGTCGCTGCTCGAATGTCGTAAGATGAGCCATGAATAGTCTATCTTCATAGTTAGGTCTTACACGGCCGAATGCCAGTCTTGTGGCTTTACGCTGAACGTTTTCAAGTAGGATTTTATCGCGACTAAGATCTGGATTCCACACTGGTCCGGCAAACTCAAGAATAGGTCTAGCGTATATTGAGTAAAGTTTACTAACAGAGGTTAGAAATATGCGTGCAAAACACTTACGGATCAAAAACAGTTTCGAGTTAGCACGTTTACACACCGACACTAAGTGATCAGACCAATTTAAGTCACTATTAATTATAACTCCGAGATCGTTGTGTGAGGTTATAGAGTTTAAAGGATGTCCATTAATAAAGTACGGCAGTGATGGACCTTACTGGATACAATGAGCGGAAGATCACTAGTGTAGACACAAAAAAGTAGCGGTCCAAGTACTGATCCTTGTGGAACTCCACTCTTGACTGGCTTATCTAATGAGTGGTCTTCCCCAACACGAACCCTGAAGTATCTGTCGGATAGAAAATCTTGTATCCAAATGTTTAATTTTCCGCGGATACCATAGTGATCCAATTTAGCTAGTAATCGACGTTTTGGAACACGATCGAAAGCTTTGGAGAAGTCTAAGTAAACTACATCGACAGGAAGTAAGTTTGTGATCGTTGAACGACCTTTGATAAATCCATGCTGTTGGTGAAGAATGACATTTTCTTGAAGAAGGAACTCGGACGTAGCTTCCGAAATAATAATTCTAGCCGATAACTGATACTTCTATTGAATGTTAAGTATATAACGATGATAAAGCGCCCTATGATTTATATAACCGAGAATATAAATACACCTTAGGAATGGTTTGTCCCTAATACTACTATCACTTCCATAGTCCCCTAAAGGATTGGCCAAAATTGTACATTCTGGAAACATCTAAGCCCTCCGTGTCCTAGCTATAACTATGGATTATAAAAATTAAAATACCAACAAAAATGGCAGCTTTAAAATACTATTAAATTTAAACCGTCTACGCACGTCTTGACTAAACCATAACTGTCGTGCCTGAAAACGTTGGGCCCAACGGTTGGTGTGCGTGTATAGGCTTGTTGATCGACAAAAATAGTTGCACCCGACGGTCGGGCCCACCGATTTGGTTGTACAACAGCGACATCCCTACAGCCGACATCCCCATTACCCAACCTGTCGAGTCGGGACGTGACAACTATTTTTGTCGGTCAACAAGCCTACACACACCAACCGTCGAGCCCAACGTTGCCGGTCACGACAGTTGGGTGGTGTTGTCGGGACGGGTGTAAGGGGTTTTAACTGTATTTTTGCGGTATGTCACCTTTGATAATGGGACAAGGATCTCTGAATAATATTGATCTTGCACACTGTTTGAAACAATTATAGAATGTTGATGCAGCAGCAAGGTATTGACAAACGTCCAGATGATGGTATGTTAGGACTATAAAAAACATATAGTAAGGGTATCACAAAATTTCTCTGTGGTATATCTGAATTCTTGAAAAGTTATCATGTACTACTTGTCTCACACTTGTTCGATCCATCCTGGACAGACCACTCCCCAATCTACGCCTTTGAAACGATAGCCTAACAATTCTATTGAAGTTTGAGTTCAAATTTCGCGGTCAGTGTTTTGTAATGGTACATATTTCAAAACCTCAAGAACCTTGGAAATACGTATGCTCGAAAAAAATCAATGCTAAAAACATTAGAACTTACTTTACCTAATCTACTTACTTTAATGTCATACTAAAATCAATATAAAGGATTAAAAATGACCGTTAGAAGATAAATGAAACACTTCAACTATTTTACTAATGTAATAACTAGTTCGACCTTGTTTTGCAATAAGAACGCATTGAAAAGAATTAAATGTTTTTGAAAAATTATTTGAGGATTATAGGTATTGTATATGTGTTGTTTTTTGTGGAGTTGTTTTTTCACGACATTTCGTCTGCCAAACATTATGAAAGGCGATTGTGGTATAAGGAGACAGACATTTTAGAGATGCTAATTAAATTAGATTCTTCATGGGTTCGATTTGAATTTAATTCCATGCCAAAATGTGATATAAGAAAAAAATATAGCTAAACAAGAAAATGTAATTGTCATTATAATATGGAATATATTTACAAATGCATGACCTTGTATAAACAACGCAAGTCACATATTTAAAATAAAAAGTTAGATAGACAAAAATCAATTAGTTAACCCATTAACAGCCAAAGGTGCGTCTACGCACCCTTTTTATTTTTATTTTTTTACGTACTGCTAAAATACTTAGTACTCTGACAAGTATTCAAAAATATTCTAGCATGTTTGTTATATCTTTATAACCATATGTACTTGATTTTAGACAAAAAAAACTGTTTTACAATTTGTGAAACTAACACGATTTTTCAAATGTTTGACATCATGAAGACAATAACCTTTTATCGACTTAATACTATTACCTTGACCCAACATAATATAGCTTTAAAATACTATTACGCTTCATTCTAAATTGCATCCTTGGATGAAACTTGTCTTAGAATTTTCCAATATTGATTTAAATATTGAGGGTGCGCGTACGTACCCGTGGCGCATAACGGCATCAGTGCCGATTGATGGCCATCGCGACATCAACCGTCGATCAGTTTATCAGTTACATCTATACTTCAATTGTAAGCACGTGTAATAACTTTTCGTAACTGTGAGATGGTTTATATTACATAAATCAAAACTAAACATATTTGTTTGTTGTACATAAGGGAATAGTTCAAAGTGATCTAAAGGTGAGTTGTCAACTTTTTTGTTTCAAAACTATCTGTCTAGCCTAAAATTCGGTTTTTTGATCACAGTCAATATGAGTCATCCAAGTACTTCTGGAATGTCGTTGGGCCAGAGCCAGAAGCGACCATTCGGACCTTTGACTGCCCAGGAGATGTATGATCGAACACCACCTTTGACTACTAAGGAATTAATTGCATGTCTTGAAGAAGATTCAGATATAGAGAATGCAAATTAAGTAGAAGTTACATATATCCCTCCTAATGTTGATGAAATTACTGATGACGAAGACCTAGATGATAACCTCATTCAAGAAGATAATATTGATGCAGAAATTGCTGGAACATATGAAATTTACGTTCCGACAGCAAGTAATTCTGAAGAAGATGATATCCCACTCGATGGTAGCCCATCGAAATATTTTCATTATTTTTCGATGATGAAGTCACAAACCAGATTATACATTTTTCAAATACTTATGCAGCACAAAACAATCGTCACAAATTCGATAAGAATTAAGCTGAACTGAAACACTTTATCGGTATCTGCATATTATCGGGTTATCATACTTTTCCAAAATGTGACATGTATTGGTCGAAAGTATGAAGATAAGAAAGTAGCCATTGTGAGTGAAACCATGTCTAGAAATAAATTTCGATCAATCAAACAAAATATTCATTTGTCTGATAATACTCAATTAGACAAAGATAATAAATTTGCTAAACTTACTATCTTTTATATCGTCGACGTTCTGGCAAAAGTCATTAAGTCCATTTTATACAATTTTTAGGTAAAGACTAGTGTGCAACTTTTAAAAAGTAGCTTCTATTATCTGGCAAAAGTCATGAAGTCCGTGCGTGATGTATAACTGGTTGCATATGCGTGCAAAAGTCTGTAAGTCACAAACAACTCTTTGCTCTACCAGGCAAAAATCACTAAGTGACATTTGCTGAAATTGACAATAATACATATTATTGGTTTGACAGTTCGTGATTACATTTCGATTTCGTTGCATATTACGTTGTGTTACTTGATTAAGTTATAATAGTGGAATAATATAATATTCTTTAATACAAATAGCCAATAAAAACAAATCATAATGCAGAAGGGCAGAGGTAAACGCCTGATCGAACTTGCCAGAGATTTGAATAAGAAACCAAAAGTTATAGTTCATTCAGTAGTACCGATAAATAATAATATTAGCAATAGTACTAATAATGGGACCTGGAATGTTTCATGCGAAGTGGTAAAGTTAAAATTAAGCACTTCTTACTTTATGTCATTGTTTTAGTTTAATTATTGATTTCGCTTTTAGAATACAGGTCAGGCTCATGTTGACTTCGAGAAGTTAGATACTCTATCTACAAGTTATAAAAAATTTCCAGAAAATGAGACTTTGGCAGATCAGGTAAGAACGAGTTCTACAACAGCAGTTATTTATGACGGCGAGACCACTGAAGAAAGTGATCTAGAACCATTTGAAACTAGTGACGACCAAGATAAAGAGTACAATCCCAACGATGACTATTCCGATTTCTGTTTCTCTAAAAAATACGATGAAAGTGCACGTAAATTAAATTTTAAGGAAGATAATTGTAAGAAAAAAAGCCGTTGGCAGAAGGCAGACGAATCACAATGGAAACGAAACATCGCAAAAAAATGCAGAAATCTGGGCCAACCCTACACTACTAATAAAGGAAGGCAACCAGCCAAATATCCTCAGACTGTTAATTGCGACCGCTGTAAATTTAAATGTTCTCAATTACTTAGTGAAACGGATAGAATTGAAATATGCTCTAGTTATTGGCAATTAGAAGATTACTCTCGAAAAAAGGATTTTATTCTTCAAAATGTTCAAGTTAACATTCCACAAAGACACCGACATCGAAAAAGCAATGCAAAATCACGCACTAATTCAAAACAATTTTATTTTTGTAAAAACGGAACACCAATTAGAGTATGCCAAACTTTTTTTTAAAAAACCCTGTCAATAAGCAACGGACCGCTAAATAAAGCATTTGAAAACCGAAATGCTACATCAGGATTGTATACTGGAGGTGACAAACGAGGCAGACATATCCCAGCTAATAAAATTTCAGAGGAGGATAAACAAATTATTGTAAATCATATTGAGAGTTTCCCGTTAACCGACTCACATTACTGTAGAAAAGAGTCTCAGAGAAAATATTTGGATGCGACACTCTCCATAGCTAAAATGTACTCGTTATACAAAGAAATGTGTCAACAAAACGGTTACTCGCTTAAAAGTATGACTACCTACAAAAGAATATTTGGCAACAATTACAATTATTCGTTCTTTAAACCACGCAAGGATCAGTGTTCCCTTTGTATGCAATATCAAGCTGCATGTGGTGAAGAAGAGGCTAAGATTGAACCAAAATACCATGAACATAAACGGCGTGAAGCTGCTGCAAATACTGCAAAACAGGTTGACAAACAAAGAGCAACGGATAAGTCGCATTTCATTACAGTAACATTTGATCTCCAAAGCGTACTGCAAATACCAAGCAGTGACGTATCACCAATGTATTATAGTAGGAAATTGTGCGGTTATAATCTGACAATTTATGAAGGTGCTCCACCGAATAATGCATACTGTTACGCTTGGACCGAAATAAATGGAGCAAGAGGTAGCTTAGAAATTGCAACATGCTTATTTCAGTATCTAAGTGCCTTGCCTAATTACGTTACGAAGGTCTCCTTGTTTTCCGACACCTGCGGTGGACAAAATCGGAATCAAAATGTACTGGGGATGCTCTATTATTTTGTTCATTACGGAAACAGTGACATTACCACCCTAGAGCACAAATTTCTTGAGTCTGGACACTCCATGATGGAGTGTGACAGTATGCATAGTGCGATTGAAAGGCAGAAAAAATATGTGGCTGTTTATACAATGAATGATTGGCTAAACATTTTTAAGTTGGCTCGATCAAAAAGAGGAAAAAAACAAAATGATAAGTATGTCGTTAAGGAACTAAAATTTTGTGATTTCCTTGATTTCAAAAGACTTTCGCAAGCTGTTTTAAGAAATAGAACAGTTAACATCCAAGGCGAAAAAGTTAGATGGCTAGAAGTCAAATGTTTTCGGATTGAAAAAAATAACCCAGGTATAGTCAAATATAGGTATGACCATTCCGGCGAATATCTGTGCATTAATATCAGCGGACGTGGCAGACCTATCTCAGGACAACCCACGCTAAATAGCGCGTACTCTACGAATCTTCCTATTTCTCAACAAAAATATAACGACTGAAAGAAGTTGTGTGTTAATAATGTCATTCCCTCCGAATTTCACCATTGGTATTTGTCGTTACCAACATCACAATCTGCTGACAATCGGAATCCTGAACCAAGCATAAACAGTGAGAGTGAGTCGGATTCAGAAAAATAATTGTTTTTTTTTTGTTTTATTCGTTTTGGCGTTGAGAATCAATGTTAATAAGTGCCTAACAGAAGATTGACATTTTTGTTATTTTTAGATCTTGATATGAAATAAAGTCTCCTTATTTAGATTAATTAATTTTTGATTATTTCTCTTTTTTGTCAGGCAAACGTCCGTCAAACCCGTTTGGATAGAGATAGACAATATTTTTAGTATTATAAATATCACTATCCCAAACATAACCATCAGTTAGGTATTAAAAGGGCTCCAAGTTGGATATAATTAACCAAACGAAATTATGACAACAAATTTCAGTTAAAATTGTGTTTATCTCACAACTACTAATTTGGACTTAATGATATTTGCCGGAACGTCGACGATATAATGAATATAAATTTTTTTCCATTTTATTATATTCGAACATAACCTTTCAATATACCAATGGAAATGGTACCATATTTTGGACGTCATTCATGCAAGCTGTACATTCGGGGAAAGCATGTAAGATTTGAATTTAAATTATGTTGTCTTTGTTCACATACATGTTATTTATACAAATTCATAACATATGGAGAACAATAACATAATAATTTTTCATCCGGGTAATAGTTTGGGAACGAAGGTAGTTTTAGAGTTACTTTCTGTAGTTGACAAACCCCAAGAGCATCGAGCCTTTTGCGACAATTTCTTTTCTTCTTATGCTCTTTTTGCGACACTGCAGGATCTAGGCTTCTTTGCCACAAGTACTATAAGAGAAAACGGCACTGCAAAGTGTCCATTACAGAATAGCAAAACGGTAAAAAAACGGCACGGGTCTAGTCGAGTCTGTATTTGGTGCTGTGTCTAAAGTTTTACTCATAGTAATAATAAATACCTTCCTATTACTATCTCTTGTTTAAACAAAACGATACAGTTAGAAAGAACACAAAAATATTCTCGTATCTCAGCCTAATATAGTAGCCGAATACATGTTTATGGGTGGTATGGATTTGCACGATAATGGCATTGCTAATTACCGAATCAGAATAAGAGCGAAGAAATGGTAGTGGCCTCTATTTATGAATCATATTGATAGCACAGTCGTAAATAGCTGGAAGATTTACAATATTGCAAATGATAGTAAAATGTCACAATTACAATTTCGATCACTTCTAGCAGTATTACTTATGAAATTTGAACGTTGTGCTGAAATAGTGAACACAGAAGTGGCTGCTCGCTCGGGTTGTGGACGTCCCTCCAAAGATAGTTTGCCTGGCGATGTAAGATTTAACAATACTGGTTATTTGATTAGAAGGCACGATACAAGTGCACGAAAGAAATATAGGTTATGCAAAAGTCACACTATATATTTATGCAAAAAATGTAAAATTTATCTCGATCCCGAATGTTTCGAATCGCTTCACACAAAATAATAATTTTCTTTTATGTATAACAGTATTGGCCAAGGGTGCATACACCTACCCTTAATTTTTTAGATGTTGTTAATTTTTTTGTTAAATAATCATAAACATATCTTAGTTGAGGCATTTTTAACTAGTTTTAATAAAAGAATTCGGAAAAATTATTGTTTTTCATTGCTTGGCTCTTAATGGGTTAATATCGCTGACACAGTTTATAATATCGCAGCAACACGACCTGGGTCAACTTTTTAAGTTATACAATAAATTAAAAAGTACAATCCGTCTTTCCTTTGAAAAAGTGAACATGAAAAAACACACGATGCGGAAGCTCACCGTGACAAGAGGTTGCGTCCGCTCCAGCAACCCCGTCAAAGTTGCAAACAAAACGACAGAAAAAAAAACAATTACAGATAACGGCCTATAAATTCCGAATACAATAATACCACTATATTTTAGAAATAAATAATGTTAACAAACCTTTAATTTTTTGTAAATTTTCTTTTCCAATATCTTGTATGTCAACATGAAATTCTTTTTTCTTATCTTTAACAGATACATCCTTCTCAATTAATTCTTGGTAGGCTTTACATTTCCTACATTCTTCATTGGTTATTATTTTATTTATTTCAAGTTCTTTATTGGTTTTAATATTGTCTAATTCTTCTCTGAGGCATGAGATAGTTTGTTGTAAATTATGTATAATATCTTCTTTGTTTTTTAGTTCATTTATTGTTCTTTCAAGATTTTTATCCATTTTATTCTTTAGCTCTTGTTTAGAAGTTTTAGCCGCTTCTTTTAGGTTTTTTATCGTTTCTTCCTTTTCTTTCAGTTGTTTCAAAGTATTTTCTAAGTCCATTTCAAGTTCTTCTATATCTTTCGTAGCATCCTCCAATTTTAGTTCATATTCTTTTAATTTAGATTGATAGGTACAACTTTCACCTTCTGTTATTGTTTTAAGATTAGTTAATTCTTCTATTGTTTCTTGTAATGAAGTAATTTTACTTTGTGCTTCATGAAGAGCCTTAATTGATTCTAGGTATTGGTCCTTCAACGACGTGTCCTCTTCTTTGCAACGAGATTTCAGTTTAACATTTTCGTCTACGAGTGCTTCATTAAACGTTTTTAAACTTTTCAACTCAGCTGAAGATACTTCAATTTCGTGCGTTAATTTTTTAATTTCATTCTCCAAGTTGTTTCTTTCTTTCTCGTTTAATAGCTTTAATTGATCCAGTTCAGTTTTCAATTCTTGTTCTTTGTTACATTCTTGATGATTCAATAACTTTTCTATTTCGGTAGATTTTATTTTGAGTTGCTCTTCCAGATATGCAATTTGGTCATAACTAGCCTTAAGATCCTCAGTCATTTTATCCAATTTTGGTATGCTGTATTTGTTTGAGAGATTATTTATATCGTTCTTATTTTGGAAAATCTTCCCTTCCATTTTTGCTAGATTCTCTTTATTGATGGAGTGTAGGTTACGAATTTGTTGGTCCTTGTCTTCTATTATTTTTCTATAGTTCTGTATCTCGTATTGTAATATAATTAGGCTCTTGGTGTGGTCTTCGTTATCTGGAAAGTTAAGAAATGTTAGTGTAATATAATGACTATAAAACAGTAGTGTTACGAACGTGTACATAAAAAACAGATACAGTAAAACCTCCGTTAACCGAAATAATTGGGGGGAAGGCCGTTTCGGTTAACAAGAATTTCGGTTAAAAATAACGTTATTTTTTATAGATTTCTTGGTCAAAGTATTGGTATTAAAAAATATTACGAGGTGATTTCGTAATGTTTTCTAATAAGTAAATACAAAATAAAGTAATAAAATTAAGGAAAATGAACAAGTTTAACATGCTTTTGTAAAGAAATCTTCTATTTTCTTTTGCGTTTTCATTTGACAACGATGTTTTGCAGCCATATCTCTCCATCGTTTATTTGCAGAAAGTCATGAGTTTGCCTTATTCGGTTGTTCGACGAAAAGTAAAGCAATCTGTAAAGGACAAAACTTCATGGAATGACAACAAAAATTAAGAACCTAGTCGTGTCCCTAACTAATTAGGCCTACTATATAAATGTCTTACCTCTAGGCATTGAAAATCTCTGATACGATTAGGTCGTCTGGATGAAGAACCATATCAATGATGTCCTGGTCGATAAGTTCACTTGCTGAGTCATCGGTTGCTCACGTATCTCTTCTTTCTTAATTTCGTCAGATCCCGGCAAATTTTTTATTATGTTTAATTTCTTCTGTCGTTTCTTTATCATTTTCTTCTTAAAGATCGTCAATCAAAATCCCATCAAAAAGTTTGTTTTAGTATTTTTGTAGAGTTGAAGATTTGATCTTGGCCCACGACTCAGCACACCAATAAACAACATGTTTCATTGCTAAAGATTTGAGAATTTCGGGAACACTTTTTAAATCATTCGTCTTTAGTAATAACAGATGTCTTAAGAATGCTACTTTATAATGTCCCTTGAATGTCTCTATTACTCCCTGGTCTCGTCTGAATTAAGCTCGTGACATTCGGTGGCAAAAATCTGACAATTGTCACTATTTTGTAGATTTTGAGGGTGAGTTCGGCGCATTGTCAACAAGCAACAATGCTTTGATGGGAAGTTTTTTTTATTTTAAAAAGGATTTTACACTTGAAACGAATTCATTTTCGAACCATTCTGAAAATAAAGTGGTCGACTCCATGAGCTTTTTTGTCTTCTATACAAAACTGGAAGTGCTTTTTTGTAAACATGTTTGTTTGTAAACCCTATTAAAACTTTAAAATAGAAATAGTCGCAAAGAAATTGTTGTTGCCAATGCTGTTGGGGGATTTTAATGCTTGGGTAAGTAAAAGAACAAACGACAAGGTCGTAGGAAAATACGGGAAAAACAAGTGAAAATGGGAAACAGTTAATTGAATTCTGCGAACAGCACTCTTTAAAAATCTTAAACTGATTCTGCCTACATAAAAACATACAAATATATCTAGATCCAGCCAACAAGAAACACCAAGTCCATTATAAATTATGTTATCACAAAACAAGAAACACACATACATGTAGAAGACTTAAGAGTATTAAGAGGACGTAAGTGCGGAAAATGCCATTTGCTGAGCAATATCGACCGCCACCACTATACCTAAATGACAACCAACCAGCACAATCGAAACCACTGCAAACGCACCTAAATTCAATATTAAAGCATTGCTAAACGATTCAACATCATTTTTATATAAGTTCCGGCGTATTAAAAAATTAACAAATTTGATCTACTCCTCAGCCCAGAATACCTATGAAGACATCATAAATAAAGCAACTTATGAAGCGCTCGGCACGATCATAACGAAAAAAACCATACTCCATTGTGGTGGACTTGTTTTATGGGAAGCAGGTGGTAAATCTTCTAAAGACCGTACCACACATTGCACCGTTAAGAATGACCTGGGGTGCTTTAGATTCAGGGTGAAAGAGTCCATTGTACCTATTCCCCAGAGGAGTCGGGCTTTCTTTCATGAATAGCCCGTCTTATCTCTCTCCCCCTCTTTAATTCTCCCTCTCTCTCTTATCTTTGCTGCATATTTTTCTCTAATATTTCCTTTTTTCTGACAATTCGAGTCACTGCTTCATGCGCCCGATGCTCATTTGTCCATTCTTCCTGCTACTTCGTTATGCTGCTATTCCTAGCTACTTTTTTCTCCTGCTCATCCTTCCCGTAGGTTTTCGCCCTTTTCTTCACCATCAGATGCATGCGTAACACACCCGCGATCACTTGTATGACCACGGTTGATGTTTTTTCTGAATGCGCGTGATAACCGTAGTACTGCTTTTCTTGGGGCTTTCTCTAGCATTTTCCTATGTTTCTTGATGTTAGCCACTTGTTGCCATACCGGTGCCGCATAGAGTACAGTAGAGTGGACTACTTCCATTATAGTTCTACTTTTGGTAGTCCCTGGTCCTCCCACGTTGGGTATAATCCTTGTCAGTACCGTCTACGCACAATCCAAGTCCTCTCCTCTGTCTTTCTAACGACGTATTTAACGTGCTCAGTAGTGCTCGCGCAGTAGTTCTCATAGACTTACCCCTCGCAATGTTGATGCATTTATCTGTGAAGTATTTCCTGACCAAGAAATAAAGATATTTCCCTTGAGTATGTGAACATTATGGGAGATATGTATTATATAGGGTAACAACTAGCATTAGGATATGTTGTAAGAGAGATTAATAAATATAATGAAAGTAGAATTGCGCCATGAGTCAATGCTTAGTGTTTAATGTATTTATACTCATTAGTGTTAAATCAGAGAGCAGAATAAAACAAATACATTACCACACTGCTGGAAATCCTTTTTAAATACGTCTGATTTTAATTGTCTATATTCCAGTAACTCTTTAATATCTTTATCATGATTCCTAAAAATTAATAATAGTCAAAATTTTATATATAAAAAACAGTATTATACAAATGCGAAACAACAGAAAAATCAATCCAATAACTTATTAAAGTACTGGACAGTTTCATACTTTTCAATTAACACGTATTAATATTTAAATAAAACTGAGCGATTATACGAAATCAAATTTACAATGATTAATGTATAGACAAGTAATAAAACGTGAGTCTAAAACAATTGAAAAACAAATGTTAAAAAAGCTTATCACTATAGCTCGTGCGAGGTTCGGCCGGTAGGTAGGGTTCTTTTCTATGTAGCTAAGGAAGAATAAAACACACATTTACTGAACGCAACTTCAACTTATTCTAATTCTCTAATTCTGTTCTTTAATCGAATGAGTTGCAACTCAGGACTAGTGCCTCAGAATTAGAACACTTCACATTTACAGAATAATTATACAATTACTTGATATTACAGAATAGGTTGGTTAACTATTTCTTTACAAATTTTTCTGTCTTATGTAATGTTCTTCCAGTTGACAACGTTTCTTCTTCTTTCAGTACCCTATCCGATTATTGAACGTTGGCTATCATATTGGCAATAATAACTTTATTTACGGCGACTCTAAATAAGTTAGCGGTGGGTTAGATCTTACTATCAGTTTATTTTTGCATAGCTATGGAATCCTTTTATAGGGATTACTTAGATATTTTTCTAATTTTCTAACTTTTTCACATATGGTGTTTAAAATACCATACGGTATTAATAGAAGGCATAAATTCTTGCAAGATTTTTTTCTGTTCTTTTTAGTTATATATGTAGCTTGAGCCCGTAATTCCTTATATTCCATGGTATCTTCAGGTGTTTTGTGACGTTTTAGTTTGTTAAGAAATTTTTTATATCTTTTTATTATGTCAGTACACTCATGGTAATGAATTTCTTTTATGTAGAGTTTGTGTTTTACCTATATGAGTTTCACCAGCAAAATTTATTAGTGATATACACGAATTTTAAAGTTCATCTATATCATGACTTTTGGTGACATCTTTTAAGGTATGGTAGTTCTGTTGGATACACTTTTTCAATAAATACCAATCGGCTTTCTTTAGATTCCATTTTGTAATTGGAGTTGCATTATTATCTTCATAATTATTATTGAAAGAGACTTAAATAGGATAATGATCACTTCCATATAAAAACGGGATTACATCCCATGAAAACTTTGGTAACAGTACAGGATCACATAATGACAAGTCCATCGCTGATGGGGTACCTGTATGAATACTATATCATGTTGATTATCCATCATTCAGCAAGTTTGGGTTTTTTAAGATAATAATGTTTCTAAAATTTTACCTTTGGAATTTATTCTGAGAGATCCCACATTGGATTGTGACTATTAAAATCACCAAAAAGCATTCTGGGAGTGGGAATCTGACCTAATACATCTGAAATAGCTGCTTGTGTGATTGGTAAGTCATATTACAGATAGTCAACTCCTGTTTATCCAGGAGCGGATTATCAGTAGAGCGGATCATCCGCGACTCTGTAGAGCTTTTTTATTACTAATGAAAACCTATTCTTTTATAAAGTATATCTGTAATATTATTCTGTTATCGTCATCTGGTAACTTGTTTGTGTTAGTTCGCAGATCGTTCAGTTGATCGTTTTTGTGAGTTAGTGGTTTATTTTAAGCTACAATGCATTTTGTATTGTATTACCATATCCGAGAAAAGAACAAAAGTTATGTTGACGATTAATCGAAAGTTAGAACTCACCAGTAAAATTGAAAAAGGTGCTTTTAAACCAGTGCGAGACATTTTAAACCAAAAGAACATACTTCTTTCATTTGCATCAATGTCAGAAAGCTCTTTTGACATGAAGAAATGAAAAATAATGAGAATTAGATACTGCGTTGGTAGAATGGATAGCCCTAGTTCTTAAAATGGGTACACCCGTATCAGGTTTAATAATTGCTGTAAAAGCAAAACAGTTTTTTGACGTGTTGTGCTTAGAAGTCGATTTTGATGCATCATATGTTTGGTTGATTCGCTTGAAGCAACGCGATGGTATAAAGAAGATAGGACTTCAAAAAGAGAAGCTCAAAATGACCAATAGGTAGCGGTTGAATTTAAAAGTGAGTTCGAAGAGTTCCTTTTTTTCAAATGATCTGAGCTACAAACAAATTTATAATTTAGACGAATCGGGCCTCTTAATGAAATGCCTTCCAACTCGGACGCTAGCTTCTGTAAGTGAAGATAAATCAGGGGGCCAGAAATCCAGCAAAGAACGGATCACGATTATGTCTTGCAGCAATGCTACAGGGAGTAACAAACTGAAGTTAACGGTGATTGGAAAGACAAAAAACCTAGATCTTTTAAGGGCACTAGAGCAGAAAAACTACCTGTTGATTACTTCAACAATGGAAAGGGTGGATGGATAAAAAATATTTCTTGAGTGGTTTGAAATCAAATTTGTACCAGACGTCAAAAAACATTTAAAAGCAAACAATTTGCCACAAAAAGCTGTGTTGTTGATTGAAAAGGCCCCGTCACATTCAAAAACGCATATGCTTAAGTCTGTTGGAAAAATATTTGCCAAATTTTTGCTTATCCGCGACTACCATACCACTCAACCCCACGAATAAACGGGAGTTGACTGTGTTTATTTTTTGTGGAAAGGGCCCTGACACTCCTTCTTCTTAGGGTGCCTGTCCGTTCCGAACGTTGGCGATCAATCTGGCTATGTTGGTTGCTATATGAAAATAGCTGGGTTGAGGTCTTTCTATACCATGCTCTCAGGTTAGCAAGCCAGGATACCGTTCTTCGTCCTGGGGCCCTTTTTCCTTCAATTTTACCTTGTAAAATGCATTGAAGTAGCTCGTATCTGCCTTGATTTCTCATTATATGGCCCAAGTACTTGCAGCTTATGGACCTTCATGATGTTGACCAAATCCGCAGTTGTGTTCATTATCCGCAGAACTTCTTCATTGGTGACTTGGTCTGTCCATGGTATCTTCAAGATCCTTCTGTACGACCACTACTTCTAATTTACTACTGATTACTAATGTTTTCTATTCATATTTTTGCATATGTAACAACTCCTCGGTTTCGGTTTTTATGGAAACAAGAGTAATTCCTCAAGCCATAACTATGCTGTCCTTAAGTTTATTTCGTGTAAAAAAATACTTTTTGGTGATATTATTGAACATAGATGTTTAAGCATTTCTAAACGGGTATAGAACCCGGTAACATTCAATTGAAGAATCGGATCGAAGATTTTAGTTTATTTCTTCAGATGAATTTGTTATAGTATTACTGTCTTGATTAGCAGAATCATCTGACTTTGGCATTTTTTGTATTTTGTTTATTATTTTAGTGCATTTGGTTTTGATGCTTTTTTCTATAAAATACGGCTGAATTGTTGTTACCATATGCAAAAAGTTGGGTGATCCCTCAGGGGATCAGACAAGCCGGGGATGAATAATTTTCAAAAGTCAATAGTTTTTTATGCTAAGTTAAAATTATTTGACATATTGTGAAATATTATTTTTATTGGCATCATCATTTCCTTAATTGATATGGTAGTTTCAGGTTGCTTTTTTTGTTTCTTTTTGGTGACATTAATTTAAGACTCAATTCAACTCATTTTTTATATCATTAGATAGTAACAGTTTTCGTTCGGAATTATTAAACTTCGTGCTTTTAGATTTTCGACTTTTATTATTTCTATTGAATTCAACAAAAAAATTTCAACGAAGGTTTCGGTGGAGAGATAGATACATATTCTGTTATTTGAGTCTTAATCAAAATAAAATACTCCGTGGGTGAACAACTCCATCAAGAGTTATTAAGTAATCTTCTATTTTAGTATCAGGTAGCGCATTAAATAAAATTGGTTGATTCTTAGAAGTAAACTGAATTGAAGTATTATTAAACACAGCAGAGTATGATGCTTTGTTTTGACATTGTTGATCGTTAGTCACGGCTGTTGACAAATTTTTGAGGTCGGATCTGATATCATTTGATAAACTCATTAGTACTTAATTAAACCAGTTATAGAACCAGAAGTGATTCTGATAACAGGCCTTTCGGTCGACACTTAACCTTATAAACGGTATGATTTGAAATATTTTTATGTATAAAATAAGAATAACTCACTGCTGTATTCCGTAAGGTAGCTAGTGCACCTGTAGTGTTACCATGTTCATGACCGGACTCCAATCCACATTTGAAGGTATGTAACTCATTTTATTTTTTACATAATTCTCTTGGGTTTTTTGTTTAATATGTGGTCAATTTGGTTGGCATAGGAATCATAAGGTGATCTCCATTTTCCTTTGTGAATTTTCTTTCTATCTAATTAGCCTTCTTCGGTCCATCTTTGGACATAGGCCTCTAAAATCCTTTTCCATTCTTCTCTGTCTGACGCTACAGTCATCCATCTAGAGAATTTTCTTTACAGTCTATTAAAATTCGACCGTTTCTTCTGTGGTTTCCTCATGTTTGCTGTACTCGTCAATTACGGTCTTATATATTTCTTCCTTTCCTATTTTTGCGTTTGCATCACCTATTATTATTTTCATATCATATCTAGGTATTTTTTCGAATTTTCTATCTAATATGTCGTAATCTTCGTCCTATACCTACATCGATATATTTTTTTTTTCAGATTATGATTGTATGTTTATAACACTTGTTATAATATCAATATATTGACATTTAAATCAGATGAAAATATCAATATGTTGATATTTTCCTCTTATTCCCATTATATCAGTTATTGGCCGAAATTCCACTATTGATGTTTAAAGACTTTTATTTATAATGAAACCAGTTCCTAGGATCCTGTTGTCCCCTCCACTTTTAAATATTAATAAAACATATAAAACTCTTACTTACTCTAATTGCATCACACTTCCCGTACCAATGTACATAAATAAATGTTCATTTTGATATAAACATTTACCACAAAATCAACAAAGTTATCGATGAAGTAGTTCGAAAATTTCTTACCTAAGTTTAACGTTTAAAGTGTCAATATGGACTTTTTTATCTAGCAACATTTTCCTTAGTTTTTCTGATTGTTGCTCTAGACTGTTTCTGTCCTATAAAATAAAACAAATGAAACATAAAAAATGTAGAAGTGGAATTTATTTAACCATATTGAAGCATTTAGTAGATTCAACCTATTGATTGGAAATTTAAACGTGGAAGTTTTGTATAATTTACAAAGATGCTAAAAAATTTGTTTTCTGCTATTTTATAAAAAAAAGAGTTAAATTTATTGCACTGGTATATTTTCGTCTGATTACATTTGCCATCTTAAATAAAAATTATAAATAAGTAACAAGCCACCAAGAAAAAATCGTAATTAAAAGATTCTGTGTAATTTACTTACTAGAATACACAGAAAGTTAGAATAGGATATGGATAGGATTTTATGTTCCGAGGATATATATAATATAATAAAACCTTTGATAAAGTTCGCCATGACAATCTGATAAAACTCGTACAGAAAAAAATCTCAACTCAAAAGACATTAACAATATTTCAAATCACTACTATGACCAATGTGATCTATCTTGACTTTGAAAAAGCCTTTGATAAAATACCAACCAATTACATGGCATTCAAAATCAACAACTTTGGAGTATGAGGTGACTTGCACAGGCTAATTGCAGAGGGGTTTCTCTCGGACCGTACCTTCCAAATTTGAGTAGGAATTACCTTGTCAATAGCTTAAGGCTCTTCACAGCGGACATCACCTACTTAAGTGATCTCTCTACCAAGATAAAAAAACACGAAACTAATCATTTGCAGATGATGCAAACATATAGAGAAACCCATTACTGCAATATGGTGACATTCCAAAATAATCCAAGACACAATTATTTCTCTCTTATGAAGCAGAAAGATTTTTGAATTATCACCAATGCTGATTTAAAATTTAAAACACATTAATGAGATGACTAAGAAATCTAACTCACTAATACATTTAATGCAGAGATCATTTGGATATATTTCAAAATAATTTTTTACTAAAAAAAATTCTTCTAATAATTTACTTTTATCTGCCTCTCTCATATTGATAATTCAAACATAATATGCATTTTAAAGTAGATGACTTTAAAATAATAATGTCAATATTTTTGAGGTGCGTTCCTGGGACGACGTTATTGGAAGATAGATTATTCGATTGCACGAAGTTAATTTTAACGTAAATACCCAGAAAAATCATAGTATGTTATTGTCTTTAAAAAGACAACCACAATCAGTGATTTGCTTTAAATTATCGTACTACTCGTTACATAGATCCTCAATGGCTGAATCCACTAGACTGCTTGGACTCAAACAGGTTTACGGTACTTACATATGATGAGCGCTCGCTTCTAGGGGGATTTTCATACATATTTTGTACTCTTTCTAAAAAAATCGCTATTTAAAGATCAAATATTAAAAAAGATGAAAAATTAACATAGATGTTTTCATGTCAGTGAAAAAGGTGTCATGTCAGTGGAAAAGGTCAGTATATTTCAGGTATATAAAATGTATCTAATGAACAGTTGTCAATCCTGCTTAAAATGAACTGAACTGACAATTGCAACGATCCGAAAATTCTGTAAGTTTGAATTCACGTAGTTCAAATCAATTTTAATTCATAAAGTAGTAACTTTTATTCGACCCTGTATAAGGCCTCTTCTATTTATAAATTTATACGTTAGTTTTTTATCATCAAGTTTTGTACAAGATTTAATCACAGCAGTTGTGTAATGTTTAGAATGTTTTCTGTTTAAACATTGAGTTTAACAGTTAATCACAAATATCGTATATCGGAGATCAAGTGAGACTGGCCAGCTAAGTGGAACACCTTTATCCCGTGGGAGAATTTCTGCGAAAATTACGTTGATGTGGGAATTGAGATTCACTACCGACCAAGTTTTCAAATAAGCCGGTAGTCCTGTATTCTTCTACCCGTTCTATGGGCTTTGAGTCCTTAGAACCAACAATTTCCAGTTAACTGCATTAAAAATTTCTTCTTCGTCTGCTTGTTGAAGGATGACAGTGGATATATTCGTTTCTTTTTGGATTTTAATTGCTGAGAAACCTGTCATGGTTTGGTTATTATTGTACTAATGTACCCAATGTAGTGTAGTGTTCCTAAATTACACAACCCAAATACTACCGAAAAAACTAAATCAATAATAGCAACACCATTTTCCTCGAAAACATACTATACAGTTGTATGGCCAGATATTAAATAATATGGTGTTTATGAAGTGAAATGGAAGAAGAGACAGGTTCCGGAATTGACTCCACAGATGTTAAGTTCATCGCGGTCATACTACCTACAGAAAAATTCATAATATGAGAGATCAGCTGCAAAGAGTGCTCGCCATCTTCCTTCTGTCTAATAATGTCAAATTGTACCGCCATCTTCCGTAGGTACACGGCGTCATAAGAAGTCATTTTGAATTAAATACGATTTTTATTAAATATATACCTTCTAAATGTCTCATTTCGTTTGTTACGGCTTCTAATTCAGCAATTAACTGTAGACTCTGCGTTTGAGCACTGTCGAAATTCCTTTGAAGGACCTCTATCGTATTCCTATTGTCGCTGTCCCTTATTCTCAATTTATTTAGTTCTTCTTCAATAATCAAGTTTGCTTTCTCCTGAAACATAAAGAATTTAAATATATCTATAATGGTGATGGTTACAAAATGAATTAACGAAATCAGGAAGACGGCCTACCATGCATCTTGTTCAACATCATGCTAGAAAAAATATAAAGGACACAACAGTAAATATTCAAGGAACAATCATTAAAGTGTGCAAGTAGCATTTACACATAATGTTGACATAACCGTAAGGCCAAGAGGAGAAATGATAAACGCATTCTTTTAAATACAACGAGCTGCAAAAATAGTGGCCTTAAAATAAATCAGGCCAAAATAAAATATATGCATTCAAACAACAACGCAGAAATAAGGCAGCTACAAAATCTATTGAGATTACAACATTAAGGACGTAAAAAATTTTATATGCTTAGGATCCATAATTATGTCGGATAACAACGTTGCAGAGGAACTGAAAAGGCGTATTCATTGCTAATAAGGCTCGATGCACAAGTAGCGTGCATGCTGTGTGAGCTTTGTTTGTTTGTTTTCCGCCAATATACATTGAGCGGTTTCTTGGCGTCTTCAATCAAATTACGTCTCCCGAGCAGCATATATTTCATTGTATTCTTGGTCGGATTTCTAACCTAACCTAACCTAACCTCACATACGATGAACCAGGCTCCTCTCTTCTTAATCCTGTCGTGGTAATATTCTGATTAATCACATATGGCAGGTTGGTTTTTAACAGCAGCAATAAAAAGTTCTAGTACAGCGTGCCATGCTGCCCGAATTTTTGTGGAAACCGCGTTCACGTGGCGGCGTAGCAGACACTGGTGTCCTCCCAGCCTACGCCGCTTGTATGTAGCTTGTTAGTAGCTTGCACGCCGCGGCTCCGCACTAGTATGCACTGCCTAATTACAACTCATGTACTGCTGAACAGCTGAACCACCAGCGATCGCACGTAGCTTACTCGCGGCGTGCACGCTACTTGCAAATAAGAAGGTGCATCGAGCCTAATGTTACCACGGCTTAATTAGGCAACTAAGATCAGATAACGTCGCAAGGAAAACAAAATGCCAAATATACAAAACCATAATATCACCAGTAGAGAAAGGTGGACACTCTCTAAAAGTGGGGAAAGATTATTAGCCACCTTTGAAAGAAAAGTCTTGCGACACATACACAAGGGCACAATAAAAAAGGAATTTGACAAGGAATATACAACTTTAAACTATACAAAATATACTAGGATCCAGATATCGGAACATTCATTGAAATAGGACGGTTGCGTTGGATGGGCAAGTGGAAATAATGGAAGAAGGCTAAATACCAAACAAAATAAGCGAACAGGTGCCGGTAGGAAAAGAAAAAAAGAAGGGGAATACCAAGGCTGAGATACATAGTATAAATAGAAAATGATATAACAACCTTAAAAATAAAAAAAAATGAAGAAAAAAGTATTGAAACAGATTAGAATGGATGAGTATCCTGGAATAGAGCAAGACTCAAAAAGGATTGTCGAGTCAGTGGTGATGATGATATTGGTGATGGTTATTGTTACAAACAATATACCGTGTAAAGTTTCTCAGCAAGGCATGTGACTTACAAGTTGGTTATATGAAAACAGATTCAGAAATATAAAATGCAGTTTAGAATAAGCCTAAATTCCATTTTTCAAATACAAAAATCGCGCCATTAGTTTAAATATTAGTCTTCTAATTATACAGTGTGATTCTTTGAGAGTTCCAAGTAGATATTTTAGAAAAGTTAGGCATAATAGTCCAGGCGGGATCTGTCGAAAAGCGCATCATAATGCATATTTTCATGGGAGTCTATTTTTTGCAGAATCACTTCAGGATAGGGACGCGCGATGTTCATCGATGATTGAAAAACATTGATGTTGAAAGCTCGATGGTCGATTTTTTTGTCATCGATATTTCAGTATTCGTTAACATCGATGTTAAATGAAAACATCGAACACCATTTAAGTATATATTACTGCTATCACTGGCTGGTAATTTATATACTAGCAAGCTTATTAAAGTTACCCGGTAAATCCCAGCAATGAAACAGGATTAAAGGAAAGCTGATATCAAAACTGTTATTTTTACAAGACATTGATACGCATTATTGGGGTTTATAATTTTAATATATTATTTATTTGATTTTTTTTAAACTTGGTTATGTTTCAGATACCTATCAAGAGATGTAACAGTAAAACACTGAAAACTTTGTTTTCAAACTTCCACAAAATTTATTTTAACTTATCAGTACAGCTGTTTCGGCTGATTGCCTTACTCAAGTGATCTATTTTTGGCATACGTTTACATTTTATAGTCTCTAATGGAATAGAAAAACATTCTGAAAAACAAGAAGGAATACTTGTGAACGGCGAAGTCATCAATAATTTGCGATATGCGGACGATACAGTACTCCTAGCTTCTAGTCAAGAAGATCTGCAAACACTACTTGATAGTGTCGTTAAGAGTTGTAGGGAGGCAGGTCTGGATCTTAACATAAGGAAAACCAAAATACTCGTAATAAGTAAACAACAGAATATAAAACCGTCTATATATGTAAATAATACCAAACTTGAGCAAGTTGACAAAATCGTCTACCTTGGACAGCAATTAAATTGTAATGCAGAAAATCACGGCGAAATTAGATCCAGAATAGAGGAGGCTAGAGCTGCTTTTAGAAGGATGTCCAAGGTGTTATGTAACTTCTTCTTAAGGTTCCATCTTCTAACGAAGGTTGGATATCAACATGGCAATTCTTACTTTACTTACAGCAGCTCTAAATAGTTGGCTAGAGCTCAGACTAAACCATTCCCTTAGATTTCGTAGCCAGGAGGTTCGTCTTCTTCCTACATCTCTTTTACCTTTTATTTTGCCCTCTATAATCAAACGTAGTAGCCCATAACGAGGACCTCTTAATATATGACCGAAATATTCAAGTTTCCGCCTCTTAATTGTCTGTACAATTTCTTCCCTCTTATTAACCCTATCAAGGACTTCAATATGTTATGTAGGTTATGTAACAGAGACCTAAAATTGGCATTAAGGATCCGCCTACTTCGCTGCTACGTGTTCTCGGTCTTACTTTATGCTGTCGAGTCCTGGACTGTGAATAAAATCGATCTAAATCGCCTTGAGGCTTTCGAAATGTGGTGCTATAGAAGAATTTTAAAAGTTTCCTGGGTGGAGAAGATTCGTAACTCCACAGTACTAGAACGTCTCATCAAGACTACTGAGATCATAAAAAGCATCAAGCAGAGAAAGCTGGAATATTTCGGACATGTAATGAGAGGTCCCAAATATAGATTGCTACAAAATATGATGCAAGGAAAAATAGCAGGCAAACGTAGTCCAGGACGAAGAAGAACCTCATGGTTGAAGAACTTGCGAGACTGGTATGGTGTAGATACAAGCATGCTATTTAGGGTGGCAGTGAATAAAATTAAAATAGCTATGATGGTAACCAACGTTCTGAAAGGGCATGGTACATGAAGAAGAAAAATGGAATAGGTTAAGGAGGGGAGAAGTGTTTGTCTCAAGTTGGTGATTCAGAATTATATCTGTGTTTTTTGATTTGTTGATTTCCATAGATTCTAACAAGAATAGCTTAAGGCGTTTATTTTGAATGTGAAGAATTTTAAATTCGTCATTAAAAGAATGATTGTGATCTAGAAGGTGAAGTGCGTATGTAGAACCTGTTTTTCTATTATTGAAAGCCCTTTTATGTTATGCTATTCGTTTATTAAAGTTTCTACCAGTTTGATCGATGTAAGTTTTTGCGCAGTCGCCACATTTAAGTTTGTACCATCGAGCAAAAAGACAAAAGAGGGAATGTAAAGGTAGTGGGGGCAAAAATATTGTTAGACAGGAAGTGTGATCTTTAGAGGCCACATTAAACAAGGCAAGATAGTCTCTCTCCTTGTTTGACATCAAATTTAGTTGGGTTATGTTATTGTTTGTCCCAAATGTCACATGAAATCTTATTTATATTGAAGTTTTTAACAATTGTGTCGCATTTTAGATTATTATCGTTAATAATTAATTAAAATTTTCTCGTCTAAGACACATTCTGAAACATATTATATAGCTACTGTTAATAAGTGTCGGAAAATTTAAATTTGGCGCATTCGCATTTCCGGATATGTCCGTCATCAGAGGCCACTTTTTTGGTCTCCTTTTCATAACGATTAGATTCCCTCTCTTGTCTTTTTGCTCGATGGTTTGTACACACCACTGTGTAAGTGTTTTTTATTTTGGCTCTTGTTGTTTTTTATATATTTGCCTAGGTTATTTGTTCGAAAAGCTGGTGTTATTCCTTTCTTCTTTATGTGTTTGGCTATTTTAGTTGATATTTTGCCTGTATAAGTAATCGAGCAGAAGATACTGGGTTTTTTCTCTGGTGCTGGAAATACTAATTTAAGGGTTTTTAAGGCATATACAAAAATTTAGACTATTTAAAGTACTTATTTTGGACCCATCATAATTTTGAATTTGCAAACAATTAAACCGATCTAAACTCTATTTTTTGTGTTTTTTTTTTCAATTTTTACGAGCAATATCTCTCGAGTTATAGGCGAAAATATGGGCGCAAAAAGCAAAATTCTTAATTTTTTCCATATTTTGTTTAATAAAAATTAAGCACAAGGTTTGCGACTGGCGCATACCGTGGTTATTGATACAAGGTACACCCTGATGTGATTCCGGCAAAAAATAGACTGCTATGGAAAATGTCCAATTCAAAACAGATATCGCTTGGACTATTAGGTGAAAATTTAATTATGTGATATGATTAATAAAATTCTAGAGATTTGAAAGTTAAATATAGTTTTATTTTATGCTTTTTTAAAGGCATCTTATTTGTATGGTATGAAATACTCACCAATGTTTTAACATTTTGATTTTTTTCTTCGAGAAGTTCTTCCAGTCTATTAATTTGTTCTTTATTTGCATTTTTATATTCCTCAGAAATAAACTGTTTATTATATTTGTTAAAAGGATTTCTTCCATCTTGCATTTGTATATATAAGTCATTTATTGTAGTTTTATAGGTGACTATTTCCAGCTGCATCTAAAAAAATTTGTTTATTAATAAAACATCTGATTTGAAGACATTTAACATCATCTGATTACAAATGTTCAATAACTCTGCTCGGCTATAACACTCGTGTTATAACTAATTTCTTAGTAACTGAATCAAGTCATCTGTTCATAGTTTTTATAACCTTTCAGTGATATAATTCAAAATGATGAAATGTGATCAAATGGCAAATATACCTGTATATAAATATATAAATGGTTTTAATTTCTTTTCCACGAAAAATACATAATTATCGTTTTCAGTCTAAAAAATTTCATTTCTTGAGAAAAACTTAAGAAACTTAAGTAAAACTTGAGAATGTTTTGACAGATTCATTTTCGGGATTACACAATACAAAAAATTCCTAGCACACCTTATTATATGAAATAGTTACTTTAGCAGACTTCTTTAATTAAAAAAGAAAAATAATCATGAATAATGGGAGTGTATTATACATTAATTTTCATTAAAAACTTTCCATTTTCCAGATTTCAAAAATAAACTTTTGTTGCAATTGATGCAGTTTAATTTGGTTAATAAACTGCATGTTAATATTGTTAAGTATTAGTTCAGTTACTCGCTCCCCCGTGTGAAGGTGCATACCTTCCCCCAAACGTAGGACAGATTTGGTGCAAAATAGAAATAAACATTAGAGAGTTAATATATAGTGCTATAGAGGATATTGAGAAAAGGCAAAGTATAAGAAGATGCGTAACAACAATAGGGAGGCAGACAAAAAAAATTTTAGCGACCACTACGAGGTGCGTAGGGACACAGGTAGAAGTAAATTGCGAAGAGGACCCAAAATTACAAAGAAAGATCGAGGAATTAAATAAGAAAATTGAGACGGCAGAAAGCACCAAGGAAATAATTGAAGTATTAGACCAAGAATGCCCAGAGGAGGCTTATGATAAGGTAACCATCTGCGAAAAGAAATTTTGGAGGCACCGGATGATGTGGCAATCTTGGTAACAGAGGATGCTGCTGACGCAAGAGCGAAGGGGGATTTTAGTGAACGGTACCCATTCCCAGATTATAAAAGAAGATGAAAATATAGAAATTGGGACCATGTCTCAAATAACATGTATAGTTGTGGAAAATGGGAGAGAGAGGACATTAAAAAAATATGTCCACAAGCTGAAACAAAGGAGCGGTGAAGAAGTAATTGCTGTTAAATTTCTGGCAGCAGCCAGGAAGCTATTCGACCGTATCGAACGAATGGATAGAGAAAAGATAGGCATAGCAGCACCAGGAGTGGAAAAATCAAGCACAGTGTTAGAGTATGCAGCAAGAGGAAAGAAGGTAACGGCAACAATATACGCAAAACGTTTAAGAAAAGGTAAATAGTAGCCACAGAAAAGAAAGGGATGATAATCTTCACAAAACCTAAAGACAAGGTGTAGAATTAGATGGAGGCAGTAAAATGGCCGAGCAAGCCAAGAATTTAGTAGTATCAAGACAAGGATGTGCAACAAAAATAGTGGCAAAAGGAGGAAGAGTAAAGACAAGGAATCGATGAAAATGCATGAGCTAGAACTGGCTGCGGGTAATACCAAGGCTATAGTTCTCAAGGGACCAAGGACAAGGGACGTGATAACATTTGAATATGCAGGAAAGAGAGTGGTTCCAAGAAATGCGTGAGGTATTTAGGGTGACTCTGAGTCAAAACAGAAGGTGGGGGCAGACGTAAAAGTGTTGACTCAAAGAGCGGCGGTGAGATCCGCCGCCTTGGGGGATCATGCCCAACATCGGAGAGCCCAAAACTTAGAGGAGGAAGGCCTAGGTTCTAGGAGGAAGGAAGGGTTCTAGGATAGTAAATTACGTGAAAAAGAACTCACCCTCATCAATCCATAGCCCCACCCACCACAACCAACAAAGTTTAAATTGCAAACCCCTACTTGTAATACGTCATTGAAAAGACTATAAAAAATGCTATCCAATGGTATAAAAATAATAATTGTAGAGGGCTTTAATGATAAGTGCCCGTCGGATTTTTTTTTGCTTGAATATTAATTTGAAATATTATAGGGATCTAATATTTCAATCAACGGTCAGATTCAATAATTTTGGATTTACTTGAGAATTTTAAATGTCATTAGTTTTCATCATTTGTACAATCGGTACTGTCATTCAGCTGTAGTTGTCACGATGGTTTACAGTATACCTGAACGCGTGATGATCAAATATTTCATGAAAGACATCCGGACAAAACTGTAAGTCACGTGTACGTCTACGATTTAGTTGAAAAGTTTAGAGAAACGGGATCAGTGCAAAATAAAAAAGGGATGCCCCAAGATTACTTAATGAAGCATCCCAAATTGAGAGCATTGTAAATTTTGCAATAGAGCCTACTACATCAACACGTCAATTATCTGCAATGACAGGACTTTCACATGAGTCTTTAAGAAAGGTGTTGAAATTACATAAGTTTTGCCCGTACAAAACACCAATTCTTTAAGAACTAGGCGATGATGATCCCGACCGACCAATTGAGTTTTGTGAACTCATGACTGAAAGAATTCGCGTTGAATCGAGAATGTTAAAAAATATTTGTTTCACTGATGAATGTACTTTTATGCTAAATGGTAGTGTAAATGAACAAAACTGTCTGTACTGGAGTGATGAGAACCCGCATCGATTCAGAAAAGACCACACTCAATACCATAAAAAACTGAATGTTTGGGCAGGAATATTATGGCCCCTTGTTCATACCGGGCAATTTAAATGGCGACATTTATCTTGATATGCTGGAAACACCATCGAACCTTTAATTGTGCATAAATTAGAGAATCGAAGGGACAATCAAGGCAATCTAGCTCTAGACGAAGATTTTCTGCACTTCCAACAAGATGGAATACCTCTGGAACAACCTGCGACCCTTGGGGAATTGCGAGAAAGAATTACGCAAGCATGTCGCGCTATTACTAGAACAACATTTGCCAAAGTTCGTGCAGAATTTGAAAATAGTTTTATAGGTATTATTGTTTACAAAACAACAAAATCCGCTTCTGGATCCTGAATTGACATTTTTAACAAATTTGTGGTTCAACAAAAACCTCATTCTTTTTCCATTTAAGTAAAAGTTTCACAATTATTGCTTTACCCTGTATAATTATTATTTATACCATTGGATAGCATTTTTTATACTCTTTTCAATGATGTATCACAAGTAGGGGTTTGCAATTTAAACTTTATTGGTTGTGGTGGGTGGAGCCTAGGGGGTTGATGGGATGAGTTCTTTTTCATGTCATTTTAGTTCCCCCTTACTATCCTAGAAACGGTTTCAAGAATTTTAAGATATCAGCTTTTGTTAGTGAGATATAGCCCAATGTAAGTTTTAAAATTGACACACTGTATAATTCGTATTTTACATTTAACTTTCAAGAGTTAGTTTTGTTAAATTTACCAACTGATTTGGTATTCCTAGTTCTTTGAGTGCTTTGAACATTTCTCTTCTACTCACAGAGTGTATCCCTCTTTGTAGTCTATAAATATGTGATGAGTATAATATACCATATTCCAATGTTTTTTCTAAAATTTGATGATCTTAGTATATGTTTGCGCCTTTATAACTTCTGCAGTTTATTACGTCTGTTCCATGACTTGAATCTATTGAGATGTGATCAATCTGACTCGTTGTTCTTCCATCAGGAGAGGTCCAAGTTACCTTGTGTATGCTCTTGTGTTCAAAATAGGTGCTAAGGACTGTCATATTTAGTGCTGCTGCTAAGCTTATCAGTTGTAATCCATTATCGCTACTGATGTTATGTAGGCTATGCTTTCGTATTGTGGGCATGAAAACTTGCTCTCGTCTTATTCTTGCATTCATGTCACCTAATACAATCTTAATGTCATTTCTAGGACATCTTCTGTTGGCTTGCTCTAGGTCTTCAAAGAACTGTTCTTTTAATTCCTCTGGTTTGTCATCAGTTGGGGCATGTGCATTGATCAAACATTAATTAAAGAATTTCCCTTTTAAGCCCAAATAGCATATTCTTTATGTATAGGTCTAGTAAAGATGAGAGTGCTCCAGATGGGTACAGGGTTCGGGTATTCCATATTTCTAGTCTCAATTCCATTTTTTGTTTGCACAGTAATCATCGTGAGTTCCGTTCAGCTAATAGTTCCTGAGGTTCCGTATAGCAGTTCTCTCCTCCTCAATTTATTCAGTTAAAGACTATAAAGTGTAAATACATACCAGAACTAGATCACTTGAGAAAGGCACTCTGGCCGAAATAGCTGAAGTGACAATAATTTAAAATAAATTTTGTGGAAGTGTTAAAAATAAAAGTTTTCAGTGTTTTATTGTTAAATGTAAAAAGTACTGAACTATATAATAATTTAATTTAATGTCAGATAAGTCTTCCAATAGATCTTAATTGTATTATTTTTTTAGAAAATATTAACTTTTTTTAAGTACTTTATCAACATATTATAAGCTGTAAATTCAAATTGTAAAATTATTAACCAGAAATATAAAAAAAGTATGTATAAGAAGAAAAGTTAAGTTTCTTTGTATGATTCTCCTAATAACTATTTACAGATATGCTGAGGAACTTGAAGAGTCCATAGCAAAGTAGCCATCAAATTAGGTAGAGAGATACACAGTGTTTGCTGTGGAATTCTGAGATATATATATATATATATATATATATAATATATATATATATATATATATATATATATATATATATATATATATATATACATCCCACCATCATTTTGAAGTCTTTTCACGTTGCAGTAATTTAGCATCACCAAGAAATACTATCACATTCAAATTATAAGTCATGTATATTCGTTTAGTGTATCTTTTTAGGCTTGACACCGTTGTCAGTGTTTAAATTTTTCGATTTTTTTATATATTTATTTTTTTACACTCAACAGACATTTTAACTCCCTATAGGTCAAATCATTGTGTCTTGCGTTAATACAGTATCACGAGATGTTGCCAAAATATATATATTTATTTGAAACATGGATAGATATATCGATCCGTTTTCGTTCACAGACCGATAGGTCTACAACCTTACCGACCGCCCCGACCGGTTTAGGGTTCTCGGATTTATTATTATGGTTTAGTTGCATATTTAATTTAGCAGGTAATTTTTCCCAGAGAATTGTGAAAAATTATGAATGAACGATCGAAACGAATTTTGCCGCTGGCAGCGATAAGTAATATTTGTATTATTATGGTAAAATTGACAAATACGAGAAAAACGTTCGTCTCCAATAAAATATGTTCATGTACAGACGGTGCCAGTTAGTTTTTTAAAATTAGTATTAATTTTTGGTTAAATTTTGTTTGTTTATGTTTAATATAATTTTTTTTGTTTTAAATTAAATTTAAAATATATTGTCTATACCAGTGCACTGTTCATGTTTATTTGTTTTCTATTAAAATAATAAATAACTATGTAAATGTATAATTTTTGATTTACTATAATAAAATTTGTGGAAATGTTGCTTTAAAAGTTAAAAATACTTAAAGAAAAATAAAAAAAAAATAATAAAAAACTTTTTACATTAGAATGAATAACTGATACTAATTTGCTGCACCTTCTTCTTCTTCTTCTTTTGGCATCATAGCCCTGAATGGGTCTTTGCCTATCTGGCTATGTCCTTCCATTCAGATCTCTCTTGTGCCCTTCTTCTCCATTGTCTCATGTTTATTGTTTTTAGGTCGTCTTCCACGTCATCCAACCATCTCGTTCTGGGCCTTCCTTTTTCGCCTTCCTATAGGCTTCCATTGTACCATTTTCTTTGTTGTTTTTGCATCGTTTTGTCTCTGCACATATCCCAGCCATGACAGTCTTTGACTTTTCACAAATCTTACAATGTCATAACCTTCATTTAACTCATTAACCTCGACGTTTCTCCTGATTCTCCATGTGCCATCTTCCTCTTGTACCGGGCCATATACTTTCCTCAGTATTTTTCTCTCGAATGTCCTGAGTTGGGCTTCATCTTTTTTCGTCATTACCCAAGTTTCACATCCATAGGTTACTACGGGTCTAATCAGTGTTCTGTAGATAGTCATTTTGGTTATTTTGTCTAATAATTTCAATGTCATCAATCTTTTATTAGCATAGTATGTACGATTCCCGCTGGAAATACGTGCATTAATTTCGCTACTTACGGAGTTCTTCTGATTGATTTCTGTGCCGAGATATGTAAAGGCATCCACTCATTCGATAGTATAGTTGTCTATTGTGATATTATTTTCATTGTCAGTTATTCTTTTGACTGTCATATACTTCGGTTTTGTTTCGTTTATTTTGAGACCTCTTTTTCTTGCTTCAGGATCAATTTGTTTGAACACTTCCATTAGTCGTGGCTTATTCCTACTAATGATAGCTACATAGTCTGCATATGCAGTAATTTGTAATGATTTGGTGTTTATATGGCCGGTTATATTGGTTTTTCTGATGACTGCCTCAAGAACTAGGTTGAATAGCATGGTTGATAGGGCATCTCCCTGTCTTACTCCTATGTTGATGTTAAACAGGGAAGTCAGTTCTCCATCTACTCTGACTGCGGCTTTTGAACCCTGCAACGTCATTTTTATGAGGCTGATGTATTTCTTAGGTATACCTAGATTACAAAGGTCTTCCAGCATTCTGTCTCTTTTCACACTATCAAAAGCTTGTTTAAAGTCTATATACATATTATATAGGTCTATGTCGTATTCATAAGCTTTTTCTTGTATCGTTCTTAGTATGAATATATTATCTGTAGTGGCTCTATTTGGTCTGAATCCATTTTGATAATCACCAATTATATTTTCGGAGTATTCTAACAATCTATTGTAGATTATACCAGAAAGAATTTTGTATATTACATTTAGCAATGTAATTGGCCTATAATTCTGGCATTCTCTCTTATCTCCTTTTTTATATATTGGCTGTATGAGGCCAACTGTCCATTCCTTTGGCATTTGCTCCTTCGTCCATATTAATGTTATTAGGTAATGGATTTTTTTCCAGAGTTCGGATCCTCCATGCTTTAATAATTCTGCCGAAATTCCGTCCGTTTCTGGTGCTTTTTGTTTTTTAGTTTATTTATTATCTGAACTACTTCTTCATAACTCGGATTTTCGATATGTCTCGTTGATCGTTCTGATCATTTTCGTTGTCTGCATTTAGATTTTCTTAGAAATATTGTTTCCATGTCATTATAATTTTTTGCTTCTCTGTTAGTAGTTCTCCGTCCTTGTCTTTGTATATCGTTAGTTTTGGTCTAAGTGACTGTGTGCTTTCTTTTATGGATTTATAGAATTTTCTGCTTTCGCGTCTCTTGTTATGCTTTACGATTTCTTGTACTTGCTTTTTCATAGCCTCTTTTTTCTTTCTTCTGCATATTCTAGTCGCTTGTGTTCTTTTTTCGTTATAAATCTCACCGCTATTTCTTGTGTTTCTTTGAAGTTGGTTAAGCCTAGCTTGCCTTTTTTCCTCTAGAATGCAGTTCTGCATTCATCATCATACTATTCCGCATTTCTTTGCCTTTTGGCTTTTCCGACAGTTTCCTCTGCTGACTCCGTTATAATTGTTTTTAATTGTCTTTATCCCTCCTCTGCAGTATCTTCCTCTCTAGTTCGGTTAAGTTTTATTTGGAGAGCATTTCTGTAATCTTGTCTCTTTGTTGCGCTTTTGAATCCTTCTACATTCCAGTTTTTAATTTGAATAACATTAGTTATGTCTGTTGCCCATCTTTTTAAGATAAGTATATGGTCAATTTGATTTGCTTTTTTCCATGTTGCTTTATGGATATCTTTTCTCTGGAAGTTAGTACTGACAACTACGTAATTATTTGCTGCTGCGAACTGTGCCACCCTGAGTCCATTTTGACTGGTTTCAGTGTGCAAACTGTGTTTCCCAAATATATTTGCAAACGTTTCTTCTTTCCCCGGTTTAGCATTAAAATCGCCTAACGTTATAACAGCATCGTGTCTTTGGATTTTATCACATACATCCTGTAGTTCTCCGTAGAATCTTTCAACGTCTTCTTCATCAGCGTCTTCCGTCGGTGCATATACATTAACCATTGTCACGTTATGAAATTTACCTTTAAATCTTATGGGACTGGCTCTTCCATCTGATTTCCTGCAGTGCCAATATTTCAACCCCGTATTTTTAAAGTTCTTCTGCCATACTTATCATAGCTCCTGCCTTTAAGAAGGTTCACACGTTCCAGGTTCCAAATTTTAAATCAATAATCATGTCCATTTTTCTGAGCTGAGTTCGTCGTTGTGAGATCCGTCCGTTTGTTTCATTAGCCATTGTATTCGCAACAATTGAGTTCTACAAGGAAGGGTTGTTATCCCTTCGCTCAACCTCCTCTTCATCGGAGGACCAAGGCTCCCTTCTTCGTCTGCCCTGACCCCAGCATCCACTGGGGTTGGTTACCCAGTCTCCAGTGAGGTTGCTCAGGTTACTGGTGTGTACCAGCTTGGAGGTGAAGATAGGAATTGAGTAGGAGAGGCTAAGTGATGCCAACAGGATACGACATCATGTATTGCGCTTCACTACCCCTTTACACACCAATTTGCAGCAACTAGTTTTTCGTAAAACAGTTTTTGGAAAATTTTAATATAAATGGTGGACTACCAGTTTTTTAATAGGTAGATACTTGGAATTTGGCCCTTAAAGACTCTCATTGACCGAAAGTTTAAAATCGCAAAGGAAAATCTTCTTTTGATATCCACTGTTATATAAGAAATATGTTATATGTTTACATGAATAGTAGCTCAGCATTTGTTCACGTAAGTGTATACCACATTTATATTTATTATATTGATCAATTAACTTTCTTAAATACCAATCCTCTTCTTGATCTAGTTCTAAACCTCTGACAACGAAATTCTGAATATATCATGTATACATCTCGTTTATCTCTGCATTTGGTCACACATATTTCTTCAGGACTGTAAATACTGACCATTTCATGTTGTTTTTGACAAGTAGAGATTGTCTATTCGGTTATTTCTTAATATGGACTATGAGTAATTGTCTAGTCAAGTCAACACTATTATAGAAGTTATCAGTGGTCAATCTACGTTTATGTTCACATCTAGCTTTTTTGCATGTCGAAGGCATATTATTTACATCCATTTTTTTTTACAAATTTAATACAATTTACAAAAATAATTTTATAACTCACTTTTACAGAGGTAATTAACAATAAAAACATACTAATAGAAAATATTAATTTACGATTTTCAATACTATAAGGGCACTTCAGGAACAATACGTTTTTACGTAATAATAGTTCCTGTATAAGTGAAATTCTATTTTAATGTGCTTTATTGAAGCACACTAGACATATTTCAGTTTTACCATCACATGCTCCACAGTATGTTTTAACCATTTAAACTTTTCTATCGGTCTTTCTACTAGTCATGTTTCTTCTTAAACTTTTGTAATATCTTGTACACTTTCTTCTCTTTTTATTACCTACGTCGCTTTGCCAGAGATGGTATTTTTTGGGTGTAACTGGTCGTGAGCGTTCCAACATTTCTTTATTTGCAAATGTCTTCGCGAACACCAGTCTGAACTCAATGATAGGTTGTCGCTTTTTCGCCTTTTCTATTATTTAACAACTAAGCATTGGCTACTGCGGTATTAAATATTAATTTCACTGCCACTTTCCGGTACCACTTCAGAATTTTGGATATTGGGTTCTGGTAAGAAGCAATTTGATTAATAAAATCAACACTCTTTTTCAGCTTGAAATTAATTTAATTAAAAATTAATTTTTCAGCTTAATCGAGAATAGCTTGTGGTTTTAGCACTTTTGTATAATTTTTCTTTTCACCTGAGTAAAATAAGATAAAACTATTATGTTGAAATATTGTTATAATTAAAACTGGTTCTTTGTTGACCCATTTTTTTCACTTGTGAAATCAATAATGCAGGGAAATTTCATTATAAGTAACCGGTTGCCACTTTTTTAATCAAGATTTTGGTTTTACATTTTTTGTAGTAGACCATATGCACATAAATTCATTTTTTAAACTATGATTATAATTCATCGACCAATATTCTAATAAAAAGATGTTTTTACGTCGTCCGGAATATTATAAATTGGTTCTCTTTCACAAAGCATACGAAATATGGTTTACATTCTACATTTAGAAAAATCTTTTATAATGCAAGTCTTGTTCGTTTACCTAAACTTAATTAATACAAAAAACAAATAATCTATTGTTTTTATAGAAATGCAGATTCCTGTCGGATTTGTATCAGTGGGGCATGAGTCACTGGTGTCTCGTATATCAGGACCTCTTATTGCATTACAAACATAGTTCTCAATTAGCAGTGTCGTACAAATTAAAGCCGTAATACTGTTCGTAGGACCATAAGACCGTATGTTATAAATAAATATATCCCTACAAGAATTATCTTGAAAAATGGGAAAAATACAATAAAAAAAAAACAATTTCAAGTAGTATTTAAAAATGGCTATTCATGGGCGTACAGTTAAAAACAAAAGTTTTCAGTGTTCTATTGCTTGATTATTATTATCTGGTTGGTATTTTTTAAAAATACTAGCTAAGTATTCTAAAAATGTTGACATTTTTTCTGGTCTAATCTTCCTCAACTAACATCATCTTTCTTAATTGGTGTATTATTTCATATTCTTATATGTATATTATATATTTTATATATTTAAAAAATATATAAAATTTCATTTAAAAATGGCTATTCATGGGCGTACAGTTAAAAACAAAAGTTTTCAGTGTTCTATTGCTTGATTATTATTATCTGGTTGGTATTTTTTAAAAATACTAGCTAAGTATTCTAAAAATGTTGACATTTTTTCCTGGTCTAATCTTCCTCAACTAACATCATCTTTCTTAATTGGTGTATTATTTCATATTCTTATATGTATATTATATATTTTATATATTTCACATTCTACGATGCATTCCACGTTTGACGCACTGTCTTATTTAATTTTCTGTCATTCTATTTGTTAAATCCTATCCCATTTACGTCACAGCGTCAAGGAGCAGTAAATGTGTGCAGTGAACGGAAGGCATATGTCTAACAGTGAATGTTGGAACTTTTTCGCGTTTATCATATGTACAGAAGTTGACTAAAAGTAGACGTATGCAAATCATATGCTATTCGCTAAATTCTGTCACGTAATATGCCATAGACCTCTGTGGGTTATTACATTTTATTGCTGCCAGTTTACCGTGTTATTACATGCCGCCATGTTTACTTTGTCTCCACCATCGTATTATCTCCAATAAATCCTATCATTTTATACTCCATATGCCATGATTAGACCTATAGGACAGGAGATACATAATTAAGGCTCTTTTGACATAGTATATATAGGAGCAAATATATATATACCTAAGGTCCTTTTGACGTGTTGCTGTATTTGATCTACGTCGTAGCATTCTATTGGTTAAATGATATCATTTGAGGTACTGTATGTCACGATTGGACTAATAGGATCGAAGATACATAACTAGGCCCTTTCACGATTGGACTAATAGGACTGCGGATACATAACTCAGGCCCTTTTGACAGGCTGATGTATGCTGTATTTTATTTTTCTGTCTCATAGTATTTGATTGGATAAATCCTATTATTTGAGGTACTGTACGTCACGATTGTGCCACTACAAACGAAGATACGTAAATAGTGCCCTTTTGACGTGTTGCTGTATTTGATTTCTAAGTCATTGTATTCTATTAGTTAAGTGCTATCATTTAAGGTATCGTACGTGACGATTGGACTAATAGCACCGAAGATACATAACTAAGGCCCTTTTGACATGCTACTCTATTTAATTTTTATACCTTATTGTATTTTATTAGCTAAACCCTTTCATTTGAGGTACTGCACGTCATGATAAGATTGATAGACCCGAAGATACACAACTAAGGCCCTTTTGGCATGTTGCTGTATCTGATTTTTTCTATTTCATTGTTTTTGATTGGTTAAATCCTATCATTTAAGATACTGTACGTCATGATTGGACTTATAGAAACGAAGATATACAACTAAGGCCTTTTTGACATGCTGCTGTATTTTATTTTTCTATCTTATTATATTTTATTGGTTTAATACTATCATTTGAGGTACTGTACGCCACGACTGGACCAATTGGAGCGAAGATACAATAGGTAGGTACAATATATCATAACCCGTTACTTTTAACAAAACATGATGCCAGAATGATTTATGGATGAAAAAAAATATATATTCTTAAATTTACTATTTCGTTGTGGGTAATATTATATTCAACAGTGATGCCAAATTTCTGATGCTAAAATGATTGATAATGAAAGTGGGATATACATTTTTATGTATATAATGACATCGAGTAAACGGTAAAACCCTGAACTAAATATATATAATATTTTCACCGTACCATCATTTTAGACTCAAATATTTTTTGGAATAAACTTATATAACTCAGTAAGGGATAAAAAGAGAAAGCCGATATTTTAAAATACAAAACACGGTATCAAATCTCTAATCAGTGAGATGGTTAAAATTCTTGTAACAAGTACAGGAAAAAAGTTATTAAGGTGTTGTAAAGTAGCGTCGATATACAGATGCTACTTTGCAAGACGATGCTAAATTGATGGTAAAAGCATAATGTATCGATGCCAAAAATGATAGTAGGATGTATATATATATATATATAATATTATATATATTATATATATATATATATACATCCCACCATCATTTCGAACTCTTTTCACGTTGCAGTAATTTAGCATCACCCAGAAATACTATCATATTCAAATTATAAGTCATGTATATTCGTTTAGTGTATCTTTTTAGGCTTGACATAGTTGTCAGTTTTTTAATATATCGATTTTTTTATATATTTATTTTTTTACACTCAACAGACATTTTAACTCCCTATAGGTCAAATCATTGTGTCTTGCGTCAATACAGAATCACGAGATGTTGCCAAAATATATATATTTATTTGAAACATAGATACATACATATCGATCCGTTTTAGTATAGTTCACCGACCGACATTCAACCTTACAGACCGGTTTTTAGGGTTCTCGGATTTATTATTATGGTTTGGTTGTATATTTATTTAGCAGGTAATTTTTCCCAGAGAATTGTGAAAAATTATGAATGAACGATCGAAACGAATTTTGCCGCTGGCAGCAACAGATGAGTAATACTTGTATTATTCTTGTAAAATTGACAAATACGAGAAAAACGTTCGTCTCCAATAAAATATGTTGATGTACAGACGGTTAGTTTTTTAAAATTAGTATTAATTTTTGGTTAAATTTTGTTTGTTTATGTAGAATATAATTTTTTTTGTTTCAAATTAAATTTAAAATATATTGTATATGCTACCAGTGCACTGTTCATGTTTATTTGTTTTCTATTAAAATAATAAATAACTATGTAAATGTATAATTTTTTATTTACTATAATAAAATTTGTGGAAATGTTGCTTTAAAAGTTAAAAATACTTAAAGAAAAATAAAAAAATAATAATAAAAAACTTTTTACATTAGAATGAATAACTGATACTAATTTGCAGCACCTTCTTCTTCTTCTTCTTTTGGCATCATAACCCTGGACGGGTCTTTGCCTGTCTGGCTATGTCCTTTCATTCAGATCTCTCTTGTGCCCTTCTTCTCCATTGTCTTATGTTGATTGTTTTCAGGTCGTCTTCCACGTCATCCAACCATCTCGTTCTGGGCCTTCCTTTTTTTCGCCTTTCTATGGGCTTCCATTGTAACATTTTCTTTGTTGTTTTTGCATCGTTTTGTCTCTGCACATGTCCCAGCCATGACAGTCTTTGACTTTTCACAAATCTTACAATGTCATAATCTTCATTTAACTCATTAACCTCGTCGTTTCTTCTGATTCTCCATGTGCCATCTTCTTCTTGTACCGGACCTTATACTTTCCTCAGTATTTTTCTCTCGAATGTCCTGAGTTGGGCTTCATCTTTTTTCGCCATTACCCAAGTTTCACATCCATAGGTTACTACGGGTCTAATCAGTGTTCTGTAGATAGTCATTTTGGTTCTTTTGTCTAATAATTTCGATGTCATCAATCTTTTATTAGCATAGTATGTACGATTCCCGCTGGAAATACGTGCATTAATTTCGCTACTTACGGAGTTTTTCTGATTGATTTCTGTGCCGAGATATGTAAAGGCATCCACTCGTTCGATAGTATAGTTGTCTATTGTGATATTATTTTCATTGTCAGTTATTCTTTTGACTGTCATATACTTCGTTTTTGCTTCGTTTATTTTGAGACCTCTTTTTCTTGCTTCAGGATCAATTTGTTTAAACACTTCCATTAGTCGTGGCTTATTCCTACTAATGATGGCTACATCGTCTGCATATGCAGTAATTTGTACTAATTTGGTGTTTATATGGCCGGTTATATTGGTTTTTCTGATGACTGCCTCAAGAACTTGGTTGAATAGCATGGTTGATAGGGCATCTCCCTGTCTTACTCCCATGTTGATGTTAAACAGGGGAGTCAGTTCTCCATCTACTCTGACTGCGGCTTTTGAACCCTGCAACGTCATTTTTATGAAGCTGATGTATTGCTTAGGTATACCTAGATTATACAGGTCTTCCAGCATTCTGTCTCTTGTCACACTATCAAAAGATTGTTTAAAGTCTATATACATAGTATATAGGTCCATGTCGTATTCATAAGCTTTTTCTTGTATCGTTCTTAGTATGAATATGTTATCTGTAGTGGCTTTATTTGGTCTGAATCCATTTTGATAATCACCAATTATATTTTCGGAGTATTCTAATAATCTATTGTAGATTATACCAGAAAGAATTTTGTATATTACTTAGCAATGTAATTGGCCTATAATTCTGGCATTCCCTCTATCTCCTTTTTTATATATTGGCTGTATGAGGCCAACTGTCCATTCCTCTGGCATTTGCTCCTTCGTCCATATTAATGTTATTAGGTAATGGATTCTTTCCCAGAGTTCGGATCCTCCATGCTTTAATAATTCTGCCAAAATTCCGTCCGTTCCTGGTGCTTTATTGTTTTTTACTTTATTTATTATCTGAACTACTTATATAATATTATTCATAACTCGGATTTTCGATGTGCAGCTCCGCCGTATAATATTTTGTCTCGTTCTGATCATTTTCGTTGTCTGCATTTAGATTTTCTTCGAAATATTGTTTCCATCTCATTATAATTTTTTGCTTATTTGTTAGTAGTTCTCGGTCCTTGTCTTTGCATATCGTTAGTTTTGGTATAAATGACTGTGTGCTTTCTTTTATGCATTTATAGAATTTTCTGCTTTCGCGTCTGTTGTTATGCTTTACGATTCCTTATACTTGTTTTTTCATAGCCTCCTTTTTCTTTCTTCTGCATATTCTAGTCGCTTGTATTCTTTTTTCGTTATAAATCTCACTGCTATTTCTTGTGTTTCTTTGAAGTTGGTTAAGCCTAGCTTGCCTTTTTTCCTCTACTGCAGTTCTGCATTCATCATCATACCATTCCGCATTTCTTTGCCTTTTGGCAGTTTCCTCTGCTGACTCTGTTATAATTGTTTCTAATTGTCTAAATTCCTCCTCTGCAGTATCTTCCTCTCTAGTTCAGTTGAGTTTTATTTGGAGAGCATTTCTGTAATCTTGTCTCTTTGTTGCGCTTTTGAATTCTTCGACATTCCATTTTTTGATTTGAATATTTTTCCCTTTTGCTACTGTCGCTATTTTCTACCGTAATTTTGCCCCTACAAGATAGTGATCTGAGTCAGAGTTCGCCCCGCAATACGTTCTGACATTAGTTATGTCTGTTGCCCATCTTTTTGAGATGAGTATATGGTCAATTTGATTTGCTTCCTTAGTTCCTGGTATTTTCCATGTTCCTTTATGGATATCTTTTCTCTGAAAGTTAGTACTGACAACTACGTAATTATTTGCTGCTCCGGACTGTGCCACCCTGAGTCCATTTTGACTGGTTTCAGTGTGCAAACTGTGTTTCCCAAATATATTTGCAAACGTTTCTTCTTTCCCCAGTGTAGCATTAAAATCGCCTAACGTTTTAACAGCATCGTGTCTTTGGATTTTATCACATACATCCTGTAGTTCTCCATAGAATCTTTCAACGTCTTCTTCATCAGCCTCTTCCGTCGGTGCATATACATTAACCATTGTCACGTTATGAAATTTACCTTTAAATCTTATGGTGCAAATTCTATCTGATATTGGTGTAAATGCGATAATGGCTTTCCGCAGTTTTTTGGTTATTATAAACCCTACTCCTCTTTCACCTTGTCTCATTTCATTTCCGGAGTAGTATAGTGAGAATTTATTCTTATGAATTTCTCCCTGGCTCTTCCATCTGATTTCCTGCAGTGCCAATATTTCAACTCCGTATTTTTCAAGTTCTTCTGCCATACTTATCATAGCTCCTGCCTTTAAGAAGGTTCGCACGTTCCGGGTTCTAAATTTTAAATCCATAATCATGTCCATTTTTCTGTGCTGAGTTCGTTGTTATGAGATCCGTCCGTTTGTTTCATTAGCCATTGTATTCGCAACAATTGAGTTCTACAAGGAAGGGTTGTTAACCCTTCGCTCAACCCCCTTTTCATCGGAGGACCAAGGCTCCCTTCTTCGTCTGCCCTGACCCCACCATCCACTGGGGTTGGTTACCCAGTCTCCAGTGGGGTTGCTCAGGTTACCGGTGTGTACCAGCGTGGAGGTGAAGATAGGAATTGAGTAGGAGAGGCTAAGTGATGCCAACAGGATACGACATCATGTATTGCGCTTAACTAGTTTTTCTTAAAACAGTTTTTGGAAAATTTTAATATAAATGGTGGACTACCAGTTTTTTAATAGGTAGGTACTTGGAATTTGGTCCTTAAAGACTCCCATTGACTGAAAGTTTAAAATCGCAAAGGGAAATCTTCTTTTGATATCCACTGTTATATAAGAAATATGTTATATGTTCACATGAATAGTAGCTCAGCATTTGTTCACGTAAGTGTATACCACATTTATTTTTATTATATTATTCAATTAACTCTTTTAAATATCAATCCTCTTCTTGATCTAATTCTAACCCTCTGACAACGAAATTCTGAATATATCATGTATATATCTCGTTTATCTCTGCATTTGGTCACACATATTTCTTCAGGACTGTAAATACTGACCATCTCACGTTGTTTTTAGTTTCTTTGACAAGTAGAGATTGTCTATTCGGTTATTTCTTAATATAGACTATGAGCAATTGTCTAGATTGTCTAGCTTATTGAACACTATTATAGAAGTTATCAGTGGTCAATCTACGTTTATGTTCACATCTAGCTTTTTTAGATGTCGAAAGCATATTATTTACATCTATTTTTTTTACAAATATAATACAATTTACAAAAACAATTTTATAACTCACTTTTACAGCGGTAATTAACAATAAAAACGTACTAATAGAAACTAATAATTTACGATTTTCAATACTATAAGGGTACTTGAGGAACAATACGTTTTCACGTAATAATAGTTCCTGTATAAGTGAAATTGTATTTTAATGTGCTTTATTGAATCACACTAGACATATTGCAGTTTTACCATCACATGCTCCACAGTATGTTTTAACTATTTTAACTTTTCTATCGGTCTTTCTACTAGTCATGTTCCTTCTTAAACTTTTGTAATATCTTGTACACTTTCTTCTCTTTTTATTACCTACGTCGCTTTGCCTAAGATGGTATTTTTTGGGTGTAACTGGTCGTGAGCGTTCCAACATTTATTTATTTGCAAATGTCTTCGCGAACACCAATCTGAACTCAATGATAGGTTGTCGCTTTTTCGCCTTTTCTATTATTTAACAACTAAGCATTGGCTACTGCGGTATTAAATATTAATTTCACTGCCACTTTCCGGTACCACTTCAGAATTTTGGATATTGGGTTCTGGTAAGAAGCAATTTGATTACTAAAATCAACACTCTTTTTCACCAAGTTATAATCGAGAATAGCTTGTGGTTTTAGCACTTGTGTATAATTTTTCTTTTCACCTGATTAAACCAAGATAAAACTATTATGTTGAAATATTGTAATAATTAAAACTGGTTTTTTGTTGACACATTTTTTCACTTGTGAAATCAATAATGGGGGTAAATTTCATTATAAGTAACCGGTTGCCACTTTTTTAATCAAGATTTTGGTTTTACATTTTTTGTAGTAGACCATATGCACATAAATTCGTTTTTTAAACTATGATTATAATTTATCGACCAATATTCTAATAAAAAAGTGTTTTTTGCGTCGTCCGGAATGTTATAAACTGGTTCTCTTTCACAAAGCATACGAAATATGGTTTACATTCTACATTTAGAAAAATCTTTTATAATGCAAGTCTTGTTCGTTTACCTAAACTTAATTAATACACAAAACAAATAATCTATTGTTTTTATAGAAATGCATATTCCTGTCGGATTTGTATCAGTGGGGCATGAGTCACTGGTGTCTCGTATATCAGGACCTCTTATTGCATTACAAACATAGTTCTCAATTAGCAGTGTGGTACAAATTAAAGCCGTAATACTGTTCGTAATACCATAAGACCGTATGTTATAAATAAATATATCCCTACAAGAATTATCTTGAAAAATGGGAAAAATACAATAAAAAAAAAGCAATATCAAAAGGTATTTAAAAATGGCTAGTCATTCATGGGCGTACAGTTAAAAACAAAAGTTTTCAGTGTTCTATTGCTTGATTATTATTATCTGGTTGGTATATTTTAAAAATACTAGCTAAGTATTCTGCAAATGTTGACATTTTTTTCTGGTCTGATCTGCCTCAACTAACGTCATTTTTTTTAAATGGTGTATTATTTCATATTCTTAAATGTATATTATATATTTCACGTTCTACGATGCATTCCACGTTTGACACACTGTCTTATTTAATTTTCTGTCATTCTATTTGTTAAATCCTATCCAATTTACGTCACAGCGTCAAGGAGCAGTAAATGTGTGCAGTGAACGGGAGGCATATGTCTAACAGTGAATGTTGGAACTTTTTCGCGTTTATCATATGTACAGTAGTTGACTAAAAGTAGACGTATGCAAATCATATGCTATTCGCTAAATTCTGTCACGTAATATGCCATAGACCTCTGTGGGTTATTACGTTTTATTGCTGCCAGTTTACCGTGATATTACATGCCGCCATGTTTACTTTGTCTCCACCATCGTATTATCTCCATTAAATCTTATCATTTAGGCTCCATATGTCATGATTAGACCTATAGGACAGGAGATACATAACTAAGGCTCTTTTGACATAGCATATATAGGAGCAAATATTTATACCTAAGGTCTTTTTGACGTGTTGCTGTATTTGATCTACGTCGTAGCATTCTATTGGTTAAATGATATCATTTGAGGTACTGTATGTCACGATTGGACTAATAGGATAGAAGATACATAACTAGGCCCTTTCACGATTGGACTAACAGGACCGCGGATGCATAACTAAGGCCCTTTTGACAGGCTGATGTATGCTGTATTTTATTTTTCTGTCTCATAGTATTTGATTGGTTAAATCCTATCATTTGAGGTACTGTACGTCACGATTGTGCCACTACAAACGAAGATATGTAAATAGGGCCCTTTTGACATGTTGCTGTATTTGATTTCTAAGTCATTGTATTCTATTAGTTAAGTGCTACCATTTGCTATATCGTACGTGACGATTGGACTAATAGGACCGAAGATACATAACTAAGGCCCTTTTGACATGCTACTCCATTTAATTTTTATACCTTATTGTATTTTATTAGCTAAAACCTTTCATTTGAGGTGCTGCACGTCATGATTAGAATAATAGACCCGAAGATACACAACTAAGGCCCTTTTGGCATGTTGCTGTATCCGATTTTTCTATTTCATTGTTTTCCATTGGTTAAATCCTATCATTTGAGATACTGTACGTCACGATTGGACTTATAGAAACGAAGATATATAACTAAGGCCTTTTTGACATGCTGCTGTATTTGATTTTTCTGTCTTATTGTATTTTATTGGTTAAATCCTATCATTTGAGATACTGTACGTCACGACTGGACCAATTGGAGCGAAGATACATGATGCCAGAATGATTTATGGATGAAAAAAATATATATATTTTTAAATTTACTATTTCGTTGTGGGTAATATTATATTCAACAGCGATGCCAAATTTCTGATGCTAAAATGATTGATAATGAAAGTTGGATATACATTTTTATGTATATAATGACATCGAGTAAACGGTAAAACCCTGAACTAAATATATATAATATTTTCACCGTACCATCATTTTAGACTCAAACATTTTCTGGAATAAACTTATATAACTCAGTAAGGGATAAAAAGAGAAAGCCGATATTTTAAAATACCAACACGGTATCAAATCTCTAATCAGTGAGATGGTTAAAATTCTTGTAACAAGTACAGAAAAAAAGTTACATAGGTGTTGTAAAGTAGCGTCGATATACAGATGCTACTTTGCAAGACGATGCTAAATTGATGGTAAAAGCATAATGTATCGATGCCAAAATGATAGTAGGATGTATATATATATATATATATATATATATATATATATATATATATATATATATATATATATATATATAGAGAGAGAGAGAGAGAGAGAGAGACTAAATGTTATAGACTTGCTTAATCTTTTGTAATAGAAGCACACTAGAGAAATTGTTGGTCAACCAGACAAGCCAAGGTAAGGTACTTCATGTGTTACCAGCCATACTAGGAATGACTCTTGATCAGCATTTTTGGCATGCAGTTGTTATCTGCGATATTTTATGGGATTTTTTTCTAGGATGTCAAAATATTCATCAGGAAGTTCATTTCCAGTGTTATGTAGAAGTTTTGCTGGAAGGATTGGAATTTTTCTTTGAGGGGTCCTGGTGAATAATTGCTTTCAGTGATGGCAAGCAGTTTTGAGTTTTTGCTTAGCTCAGTTGTTAGAGCTAGCAATAGTGAGGAGGATATATCTCTTACTGAGGGTTTGGATCTTTTCCTTAATAGATATTATGTTTGCTATTTGGTAGATTAGTGCTGACGGATATTCTATGTGTTTCCTCATACATTTCCTGAGGATTTTCCTTTCTGTAGCCATAACAGTGTTGATTTGGCAATCGTAAGCTGATACATAGATGCACGCCTTGTATTCGATTATTGGTTTTATGTAGGTCCTGTAGGTGTGCAATATTATTTTATTTGGCATGTTGCCTCGTCTACCAGACAATTCTACCAGCAGTTTTGCCCTTTTTCTTACACTGTCTGGGGTGTTTTAAATGTCAGTCTATCAGTTGAGAGTTCTACTAAAATGAACTCCGAAATAGGACACCAAGTTTCTGAGAATCTCATCATCTCATTTATATGTAAACACATCTTGATCAAATTTGACTGGTTCAATATCAAATGGTCTAAGTACCAATAATAAATTGTTTATATCTAAGTTGTAACATAATTATGACACTTAATTAATTCATAAATCCAACAAAGACTGACTAGTAGGTCCTAAACAAAGCCCTCAATACAATAAAATGATTAGTGACTTAAGTCAAGAACATTGTAATAAGGGTTATAAAGAATTTGTTTTAATTGATACTTACATCCTGAATATTTTTCTCATAATTTTGAATCTGCTGCTCTTTACTTTCTAACACAGCTTCTAAATCCTTAAGGGTACTTGTCTTCTCAACTACAACAGATATATGTAATCAACCAAACAAAAATATATTTACCACACACACAATATCTATAAAAATTAATGAAAATGATATGATACAGCTAATTGATCAAGTAAAGTTATTAGAATTTACTGTTCAATAAAAAAGAGAAATTGCAAAGAGAAGAAAACATACAAAAACATTTGCTCTAAAGAAATAAGAGAAACCTAATACTAAAAAATTGGAAAATCTTTAAAGAGATTATTCTAAGAGTTGACAATAATGGAAAAATTGAATGAAAAAAGAACAAAAAACTTACTACTCTAGCATATCAATGGGCAAATGGAGCTAAAGATGGAAAATAATATTTCCTGTTTTCTCTTTTCAAGACAGAGAAATACTATTCATATATATTTAACTGTGAACATAGTAAAATTTAAATGAGATTGACTATAAGAGTACTTCATTTAATCCAAAATATTAAACTACCAATCAATATTTCAATTTCTAGATTTTAAGGATTAAGGATTCTCTTTAGTGTCTGAGATCATACATTTATCATAAATTGGTATACAATAATACTGCTATTGTAAAGTTAACACCTAATATTAAATACTTTAAAAAAGCTGGTTCCAAAATCAGGGACTCCCTCTGGGAGAATCACAAAATTTTCCAGGGAGCGCAGGTTAATTGAATATATTGTTGTTATTCTGATAAAAACATGGTTTTAAGGAAAGTGCTCAAACATAATTACTAAATAACAAACAATTTATCTAAGTTTACTACTAGCAACTTTACTTATTATTTTAACAATAATAACTCTCAAGCAATCAAAGAGTCATATAAGTAGTTAGCAGTTAGACTACACATCTTATAAACTGTTTGCACTTCAGTCTCATATAGACCTGTAACCCATTAGCAGTAGGAATTTAATGTTAAACTAGTAGTTTTACCCCTTAGAGACATACCAGTATAACACACAAATGGAAATTCGAAAATTCTACAAGAAGGTTAACCAGAACAGAAAGGAATTCATACCTAGATTCATATATAGATCATAGAAAGATGGGCAGAAAATTTTGAGGAGAGACTAAATATAAAAAGTGAGATGACATTTCAAGAGGCAGAAATCCAGCTTGAAGATATGGAAGATGAAAGAAAGATAACATTCCAACAGAGCAAGAAGCCACCAATGCAATACAAAAATTGGAAGAAAACAAAGCCCCTCCAACAGGTGGCATTCCTCCTCAGCTTTTAAATCATGAGCAAAAAATCTGACCTGTTGTATAAGTAGGGTAGTAGAACTGATTTGGAAGTAAGTAAAATAACCAGAAGACTATAATATAGGTATAATTGTACCTATTCACAAGAAAGGAGATCAAACAATTTGTAATAACTACAGACGAATTACCCTCCTAAACACGATCTACAAAATATTGGCCTACATTCTTCACAATCAACTACCAGGATATTGTGAATACATAATAGGCAAATACCAGTGTAGGTTCCACAAAGAAAAATTAACTATCCATCAAATGTCCATCAAAAATCCTTATAAGACAAGTTTTGGAAAAACATATGAATATAGAATTGATACTCACCATTTGTTTATGGATTTTAGATGTGCCTATGACAATATAAGTTCTATGCAACGCCATGGTAGAATTCAATATCCCAATACACTTGTGAAATTGTGAAAGAAACTCTCTCAACAGTAGAGTGTAAGCTTAGAGTGCAGAACAAAGTATCAAGAATTTTCCAGACACAGATAAGACCTAAACAGGGAGATGGCCTATTGTTCCTTCTATTCAGCATTGCCCTAGAGAAAGCTATTAGAGAATCTGGGATAACAAAAAGGGGAATCATTATTAATCTGCAAATACCATCATATGTGGACAACATTGATAGCATAGCAACAAGAAAGGCAGACCTGGTCCAACATTCACAGCATTGGAAGCAGAGGCAAAAAGAATGAGCTAAATGTTAATACTAGTAAAACTAAGTACATGAAGATTAAAAATAATAAGCAAGTAGCAAAACTCATGATTAACAGTTGGAACATATACTTTGTAAGCAGTAAGGGAGTTCATATATCTAGGCTCACAAATCAACTAAAGTAATACAGTAACTGAACAATCATAGAACATACTATGTATAGTAGTATGCTATAGAACCTATAAGGGGGTCATTAGTGCACAAAGTATGGAAACTGCTGTTTTAAAATAAAGAATAGCACATTATGATTATAATACATGCCTAATAAATCATCACTATTTTTATATGACACCTTTATTTGTTCTAACTCTGCTTTCATTAATAGCATTTGTCTTTTATATGTGTTGATCTCTTTAGTTAACTCTTCAGTCTTTTCTTTGTACTCTTCTCTAAGAGCTTGTAATTCTCGCAATCTAACTTCATACAGATTTTGCAGTTGTTCATGTTGGTTACTAGCTTGGAGATATTTATTTTCAGTATCACTGCAAGATATTCCAGAAACCATAGAGGAATTAACTGTACTTTCATCATAGTCATTTAATTCGTCCCCTAATAGTGCATGTAACTAAAAAGAAAATAATTTTAAATGTAGTCGGAACCTCTTGTAATAGTTACCTCTTCTTTTCTACGTTTCTGATCTTCTAAATACTCTTGTTCTTCTTCATTCGTTCGGGATTGATTTAAATTTATTTCATCTATTTGCAATAATCTGGCATCTGGGATATCCATAACCTTTATATCCAAAATATTCTAAAATTCCCAACAAATTATTATCACTTTTTCCAAAAACTTCAACAAAACTTTTCAATGTTTTTCAAATTTTAAGTTTTTCTTTGATATTTTGAATTGACGGTTTTTTGTTTCTTTGATTTGACAGATGACAGTAATGACAGTATATACACAGAATACTGAGTATTCTGTGGTATATATCATAGATCGGTATGTTTAAATGGCCTGGATTTATTTAAACTGATAATCCCCAAAAGACTATATACGAAAAATAATTCCTGTTGTACTAATTTAAGATGGTTATTTTCTTAAGTAAAGCTTCTATACTGACTTTGTATTAATTCTTCTTTATAGTAAAATGCTAAAACAATCGTCACGAAGAGCCCATTTTACTACTCCACGAGCAGAGTCCGTCTTACAACATGTAAACTTTTTCAATTTTTTTCATGGGCTAGCAACCCCAGTGTAGTCCTACGTTACCATGTAGCTAATTCCGTTTATAATTTAAACATCCTACTTTTTTAACATCTTAAGATGTAATTTAAAATTAATTCAACTCCATTTAAATGGTTTTTACCCATGTATTTAGTGACTTTAAACATGTAAATCCACATAGCACTGATGATGGAATAGTTCTGGAATTTCTGAAAACGTTCTGTGATGTAGCGCGATAGGGTTTTTATACAAATAACAATCAGAATGCCCACTCTCAGATGAAGCCTTTGAAGTTTGTTAGCACGCGAGCACCATGTTTTAGCAGGAAACATAGACTTGAATTGAGAAATTTTTGACAAGCTAGGAGAGAACTGTAATTTAAATTTTTAGAGATTAATAATTTAGTACGTTTGAAATAAATTAACCCATTCTTCAACTAAAAGTACGAATAAAATAGTGCATATTATGTTTGTAGTTGCCGTAAATAAATTAAACCGGGGTAATTGTCTATGCACACCAGATAAAATGTCACCGAACAGCACTGGTTCCGTTTAAAACATAGCTGATTCCATCTGCGCAAACGAGATGTGTGTACTTATTTTTTCAATCAGAGTGGGCATTCTGATTGTTTATTATTCTGTTTAAATACCATTTATAAAGGAATTTTTTAATTTTAAAAATAATATTTAAAATTTTAAAATACAGAAAACATAGTATGAAGCGTCGCCACAAAATAATAAACAATCAGAATGTCCACTCTGCTTAAAAAAATAAGTACGCCCATCTCGTTCGCGCAGATGGAATTAGCCATGTTTTAAACGGAATCAGTGCTGTTCAGTGACATTTTATCTGGTGTGCATAGACAATTAAGCCGGTTTAATTTATTTACGGCAACTACAAACATAATATGTACTATTTTATTCGTACTTTTAGTTGAAGAATATATTAATTTATTTCAAATGTACTAAATTATTAATCTCTAAAAATTTAAATTACAGTTCTGTCGTAGCTTGTCACAAGTCACAAATTTCTCGTTTCGAGTCTCTATGTTTCCGTCTAAAAAATGGCGATCGCGTGCTGACAAATTTCAAACGCGGCATCTGAGATTAGGTAGTGGGTATTTTGATTGTTATTTATTCTATGGCGTCGCGCTAGTCTACAGTAGAACATATCGCCTATTGCCAAGGACACTAAACAAAGATGTAGTTAACCGTTCTTGGCCTATTGCACCAATTTTTGAAACGAAGCTTTTATACTGACGTTGTATTAATTTTTCTCTATAGTAAAATGCAGAACGGATCGTCACGACACGAACTAGTCTATGATAATAGAAAACGTCACTACTATAGGCCTTATATTAATTTCTTGAACTTCAGTTGTTTAAATAGGCCCAATTATATTTTTACTCATTTTTATTGTCATAAGATTATAATTAAAGATAAAAAAGTAATTATTCTAAACATGTAATAAAAACAGAACATACAAATCGACATATAAATTGACGTGTAGAATGGTAGTAATGTCAATGTCACTTATTTAAGTATCAAATATTAAATTTTTTTCTATGTCAATCATTGATAAAAATAATTACTGGACAAAATCTAATTATTGGGGTTCCCATAAAACATTATTTTTTGTTAGAAAATCATTGCAGAACTTGCAGAAATGTCTAATGTTGTAGATAGTTTAACAGAAATGGGGTTCAGTAGGCAACGAGCGTAAGTATTTACCTGCATTTAGCACATAACCTATAAGTAAAATTTAAATTATAAACTTACAGAGAATTAGCAGTAAGCCAAACTGGTAGCAATGATCTTCAACAAGTAATGGAATGGCTATTGTCTCACGAAGAGGATGAAGCCATGCCAGTAATTGCAGATCCTCCAAAAGCACCAGAAGCTGCTTCAGAAATTGCTAGTGAAAATGATAATAATACTCAATCCAATTCCGACACTGCTGTTTCTGAGGAAGGTGAAGCTGTAGCTAAATCAATTAAATGTGATGAATGTGGCAAATTGTTTAAAACTAATGAAGAAGTTGAATTTCATGCTACTAAATCAGGTAATCTTTTATACATACAGTAATTTAACACCCTAGCTAGATTATGAGATATATTTCTGATACTGGATCGCACTATCATGCAAACATCAGGTTTATTAATTTTTTACTATAAATATAACTCATATTTTTTGCTTTTTGTCATATATCCAGAGAAACATAACTTTCACAAAAATCTATTTACTTCTTTAGGATATGGTAAAATAAGTTTTAAATTATTTCTTTGGTACTAGTGTAATAAGCTGGACCGATGCCTATGGAAATGAAATTTATATCAATGTATTCTGCTTCACTTACTAATGATTGAGCAATGTTTTTTTTATTCCGTGCAAAACATTCATTTTTACATAATTTCCATTTAAAATATGCCCGAGTTTTAAAAGCCACCACCATTATTTACCATGAAACAACAAGAAATTATAGGAATGACAACTGTTTCTTATGGTCAAGACAAGTATATATACTTTTTTTTGCTTTTTATGTAATTTTTTTTTGTTCATAATACTTTTTTTGTTAGTTTTTCTGTATTTTTTGATTATTTGGGCACTTTTACTAGTTTACAGCAAAGAAAACATTAAAATTTGAGGTTTATTTTTTACTTTTTTGGCTAAGTCCACAAAAAATTGGGCATTTTTGAGGCGTTCCAGCTTACTAAATAATTACCATTTCTTCAGTAAATACAATGAAATTGATAAGTGAGAATATTATAAAACAACAATAAAAACTTAAAAACACGAGGTTACTCCATACAATTTTCAACACTGTTACAGTGTGCAGGTATTTAACAATAGAAAAACTAGTTATCAACACACTTGCAATAATAACACAGACGAGTTTTTTTCTGACAGATTGAATTTTAAATAAATTTAATTTTAATGTGTTGTGAAAGAATGTGGCAAAGGAAGGTGATGGTGATGGATAGGGACCTTTTTTCTTCTTAGGGTGCCTGTCCGTTCCGAATGTTGGCGATCATTCTGGCTATAATGATTTTATTGATAGCTATACGAAATAGCTGTGTTGAGGTATTTCTATACTATGCTCTCAGGTTAGCAAGCCAGGATATTCTTCTCCGTCCTGGGACTCTTTTTCCTTCAACTTTACCCTGCAAAATGCATTGGAGTAGCTCATATCTGCCTTGATTTCTCATTATATGTCCCAAGTACTCCAGCTTACGGCCCTTCACAATGTTGACCAAATCTGCGGTTGTGTTCATCCTCCACAGTACTTCGTCATTGGTGACTTTGTCTGTCCATGGTATCTTCAGGATTCTTCTGTATAACCATAATTCAAAATCCTGAAGTTTTGATATAGTTTCCGCCTTCAATGTCCACGTTTCTACTCCATACAGAAGCACTGAGTACACATAACAGGAGCTTAACAACTTAAGGAGCCTTATTTTTGTTTTCAGGGTGAGGTCATGGCTTTTGAACACAGAGCTCATAGTCAAGAATGCACTTTTGGCCTTTCAGATGCGACATTTAATCTCTTGGGTATAGGGACGACTGGAGAGTCATTCTTGAGGAGGCTAGGACACATGCAGGGTTGTAAAGCCAGAATGATAATGATGATGTGGAAGAATGTTCTTTTGTCTTAATTTATTTTAGCTTATCCTTAAGAAGTAAATAAAATTTTGTGAAAGCTAGGGGTTTAACAAAGCGTTTCTCTTAAAGATGTACTGAATTTCTGGATGTACCACTAATCAAGACTGATCCAGCCAATTGGCAGGAACTCCCCCTCCTGTCAGGTCAGTTTCATGCATGATCTGACCAAAATTTGGAGAATTGTAAAAACCTGAAAGAATTTGAAAAATCTCCCACTCCAGAACTGGATAGGAAATTCTCCTATTTACTGCAATTGAAGCAACATAATGATTTGAAAGCTCTGCATTGATATTGCCAACTTTATAAATATTTTGTTATATCTATAGATCTGCAGAATTTGCATATATAATGAAATTTTGTAATTTAGAAGCTAAAGTATAATATTTTATTGCATCTAAAGTTTAAACGGCTAGCTGTAGAAATTCCAGTTCTGGCCAGATTGACTAGGTACCTGGGCACCTGATCCTGTACATCCCTAATTTCTCTTATCCTGTCCTTTAAACTAATGACTGCAACCTAAAAAAAAGTATTGTTTTTTTTAAACAGTGTCTGGTTTCTATTAAGATATTAAATAGTTATGAAATTCAATACCATGATTAAATTTTGTGGATTACACCTTCTAAAAAGGAATAATACAAAAAGGATATGAACTGGATATCATTCCTTTTTCCCTGGAGAAGAAGAATAAAAGGCAATGTATCTCTATCTATTTTTATGTAAAACAGCATGGATTTGATCTGTTATCCAATTTCATGTTTTTTGTAAATCTCAAAGCTTATTACACCAGATGATCATTTGCACACCTACATGAAGTTAATTACTATTTAACTGGGAATAAGCCACAATTAAAGATAAAAATATGTTTATTGACGTTTCAATTTCCACTTCGGAAATCGTTCTCAAAATACAAACAGTAAATTAAACAAATTTTGTTTTTTGTTACATAGTGAAAAATTCTTCTAATAATTTAATTTTATCTGACTCATTTATATTGACAATTCAGACATACATTATGCATTTTAAAGTAGACGACTTTAAAATGATATTGCCAATATTGTTGAGTTGCGCTCCTGGGACGACTTTACTTATAAGATAGTTCATTCGATTACATGAAATCAACTTTAACTTGAGAATATCCGTCAGAAAAAATCATAGCATGTAATTCGTCTTTAAAAAGACAAACACATGACATGATGACAGTAAAATTCTCCTGTTAGTGATTCCATAGTAAATTATGAGGGAAAACCAGGAAAAAACCTCATAATACTATCCCGACATTGTAAGTATTTGTTCGTGAATTTAGTTTACCTTCAACAAACATCAAAATTCTGATTTTATATGTTACGTTATTTAAAAAACATAAATGAAGTATCCTCTATATGTTACTGACTTACTAATGCTGGTATTTTCTTATTAATAACTTCCTTTTTCAATATTGGTAACCAGATCCTACTACATTCTGCCGAAGAATTTGCGACACAATTGGCCTCATTTAACATAATTAGAGCCGCTTCTTTGATTTTTCTTTTTTTACCATCCGTTTCTTTTAGGACTACATTTGAATTATAAAACCATCTGGTTACCAATATTGAAAAAGGAAGTTATTAATAAGAAAATACCAGCATTAGTAAGTCAGTAACATATAGAGGATACTTCATTTATGTTTTTTAAATAACGTAACATATAAAATCAGAATTTTGATGTTTGTTGAAGGTAAACTAAATTCACGAACAAATACTTACAATGTCGGGATAGTATTATGAGGTTTTTTCCTGGTTTTCCCTCATAATTTACTATGGAATCACTAACAGGAGAATTTTACTGTCATCATGTCATGTGTTTGTCTTTTTAAAGACGAATTACATGCTATGATTTTTTCTGACGGATATTCTCAAGTTAAAGTTGATTTCATGTAATCGAATGAACTATCTTATAAGTAAAGTCGTCCCAGGAGCGCAACTCAACAATATTGGCAATATCATTTTAAAGTCATCTACTTTAAAATGCATAATGTATGTCTGAATTGTCAATATAAATGAGTCAGATAAAATTAAATTATTAGAAGAATTTTTCACTATGTAACAAAAAACAAAATTTGTTTAATTTACTGTTTGTATTTTGAGAACGATTTCCGAAGTGGAAATTGAAACGTCAATAAACGTATTTTTATCTTTAATTGTGGCTTATTCCCAGTTTATTAGTAATTAATTTACAATGCCACAAGAAAATAGCTTCAGAACAATATCTCAAAGCTTATTACACCAGATGATCATTTGCACACCTACATGAAGTTAATTACTATTTAACTGGGAATAAGCCACAATTAAAGATAAAAATATGTTTATTGACGTTTCAATTTCCACTTCGGAAATCGTTCTCAAAATACAAACAAAATTTGTTTAATTTACTGTTTGTATTTTGAGAACGATTTCCGAAGTGGAAATTGAAACGTCAATAAACATATTTTTATCTTTAATTGTGGCTTATTCCCAGTTAAATAGTAATTAATTTAAAATGCCACAAGAAAATAGCTTCAGAACAATACTGCATGAAGTTATAAGAAAAACAATGAGATCTCTGTTAAAATACTTTTAGACATAATTCATCATTTTAGATGCACTGAAAATCATTGGAAGATTTTGGAATGAAATTTCACAAGAAATGTTAAATGGTGTCAGGAAAAAAACTGCCTGCTTTTTTTTTCATCAGTGATACTAAGGTGGAATTGACCAGAGCCTGATGAAATTAGTAATGCAATTAAAGAAGCAGTTAATATTACCATGCAAATAAATTTACAAGCTGATAGTGATGACATTCAAGAACTGTTGGATTCCCACAATCAGGAGCTGATAATTGATGAACTGAAATTGATAATTGATGATGAAGTAGAAATGCAAGTAGAAATTGATGATGAAGTAGAAATGTATGTGCAAGATATTGAAGAGCTTCATTGTTTGGATCCAGAACAGGGGATGATGGTTGAAAACTTGACTGAAGGCCTCAGTTTAATTAAAAATGGATTACAATGTTTTTGAAAGACGAATACTTAGATACATATATGGAGGAGTACAAGAAAGCGGGATATGGCGCAGGCGCTACAATTTTGAGTTGTATCAATGCTATAAAAAATGCAACATCATCCGGGCTATTAAAATTAATAGACTAAGATGGCTAGGGCACCTTGAAAGAATGGATAGTGGAGACCCCCATAGACAGATATTCTATCAAGAGCCAGTAGGAACCAGGAAGAGAGGCAGGCCAAGATCTAGATTCAAAACTCAAGTTGAAGATGACTTGAGGAATCTAGGGGTCAGAAATTGGAAAGCCAGGGCGAAATATAGGGGGGAATGGAGACTAATTCTTGAACAGTATTGTAATGTAATGTAGGTTTACCAGTTAATCAAATTTATGCCTTTACAAGAACATATAGTTGTTAGAAAAATAATTCATGTTGTCTAAAAACTGTTATCCACAAAGAAATAATGTACTATAGGGGCGATATGAAAATAAATATATCTAAAACCCAGATGATGACAAATCTTGTAGTTAGCGAAGATATATGCGTGGGAACAAGATTCACAGACCAGGTAATGGCCTATAAATACCTAGGTCATGAGATCCGCATAGGAAAAAATAACCAAACCGTTGAGCTTCTCTGTTGTATAAGACTGACTTGGGCAGCCTTCAGCAAGCTGAACCATATTTTCAAATCGTCTGATATACCAATATGCCTTAAAAGAAAAACCTTTAGTCAGTGTGTTTCATGTTTAATGTTTCAAAAGCCTGTATCAGGTCTCTTTTTGTTACTATGTCAATGTCATCTGCGTAGGCCAATATCTGTACACTTTCTGAACAGAATATCTAGTTTTGCCATGGTATTATAAAGTGCGCTTCTGTCTACACTGTCATAAGCGCTTTTAAAATCTGTGAAGAGATGGTGGGTATCATTACATTACATTACATGTCACAAGATATTAAACAAAAATCATTAAAACATCATAAATTCACTATATAAATATGATAATTATATTATATTCACTGCTATTGCAATAAAATAATAAAACGGAAACTTGTTCAGCAGTGCTTATTGACACTACAGAACAGTAAAATGTTATGCATAAATATGTTGTAAAAGATATCTTAGCTTACTTGGTCCACTAGTAATAAAGTTATCAGATTTAAATGCAAAATGGTCTTCATTTGACTATAGCTTTAAAGTTATTAGAATTTTTTTTTAAATTTAAACCCTTAAAAACTGCCATATAATTTTGAAACTTCTAGGTTTGAATTAGTTTATGCTAATCAAAACAAAAACATTGTCATACATTCTAGAAAATCATTTTTGTCAGAATATGGTTGGCTAGAACATGAGTTGGAGGACATGTAGCTAAAAATAAAGTTCCTAGTAGAAGCAACAGACAATCAGAAATCTTTTCGGTGCCATTTCACCACACTAATTATGGTACCAATGAACCAACTACACGATTGGTCCGGAGTGCTAATAGCTTGCCAAGACAAATAGATATTTTTGACTCCAAAATTAGTTTGTTCAAAAAACAACTAAAAAATATCTTACAATAAGTTGGTTGTACATCTGTATTATTCTTATATGTTTGTATTATTCTGAGGTGTTTGTTATTTTAATAATTTATTGTTGTTAAGGTGTAACTTTTTAAAACTTGTGATTGTTATTTTAATAATATATTGTTTTTAAGATGTAACTTTGTAAAAATTGTAAGTAAATGGATGCCGTATATAAATAAATAAAAAAAAAAATAAGTTAATGTGATAATAGAATCATCTTCTGATTTCATAAAACTGTTTTATGTGTTTATGTCAATGTTTCTTTCACAGGTCATCAAAGTTTTTCTGAATCTACTGAAGAAAAACGGCCGCTGACAGATGAAGAGAAAAGAGAACAGCTTGCTAAAATAGAAGCAAAACTTAAGCAGAGAAGATTAGAGAGGGAAGCTAAAGAAAAAGAAGAGGCCTTACTCAGGGAGAAAAATAGAATAAAATCTGGAAAGGATTTGTTAGAAGCCAAGAGACGACATGAAGAAGTAGAAATGAAAAAGATTATTGATCAAAGGAAAAGAGAAAAAGAGGAAGAAAGATTGGCTAAGCAGAGAATTAGGGAACAGATTGAACAGGTATTTTTATTTTCTTTTTATTAGTTATTAATTTAATTAATTATTTAGTAATATAAATAAAGCATTGAAAATTGTTGTTCCAGTAGTTTTGGTTAAAAAATAGTTTTCCAGATGAATTATTTGAGTATGTTTCATAACTCTAAAATTAAACCTTATGGACATTGATTTCTTTTAAATAATCGATTAAGTTCTTTGAAATATTATTTTGACCTAGCAGAGCTGATTAATCTGAATCTATGTTATAAAGAGATTGTTGACGTTTTAATTAGTCACATTCAAAGATATGTTTTAGTGTTAAGGTTGTATTGCAGTGCTCGCATATTAGTGGGTTACTTTTAAATAGGTAAGAGTGTGTGGGTCTAGTATGGCCTAATTGTAATTGGTTAACTACACTTTGATCATGGCAATTTTTATAAAACGGTTTAGTGCCTATAACAGTGTCTTTAATTTGTCGTAGTTAAGAAGTTGATCTTTGCTATTCGTTATGCCAGTCTTCAAAGATTTTTGCCTTAACAGAAAGTTTTATGTCTTCTAGATCGCACTTTAATATTATTTTCGAATCCGCACTAGACACTGCAGTATGCGCACTGAAGTATTCTTCTTCATTTCTGGGAATACCCACATGGGAAGTAATCGAACTAAGATAATTATAAAGAATCATCACTTTAATGATATTGGTATCATTAATAAATTGAATTTCTCGATAAAGAGCGAATAATTCATATGTGTATATGCTGCAGTGGGGATATAGTTGAAATATAAATTTACCTGAGTTGATCTCAAAGGTGGCGCAACTCCATTGCTGTATTTTGAAGCATCTGTAATAAAATAGTATTGGAGTATATTTGACAAAATAGTTTTTATTACTGAGGGATTCCACTTGTATTTGCTCAAATACACATTACATTGCGAAATATTGATTGACCAAGGGGTATGAGGATCGGCAATGTTTGGATCGAATATATAGGGGAAAATCAAAGTTTAATTTCTTAGAATATGTTCTTATTTTTTGTTAGTATGGTTATTTATTATCATTAAAATTAAAGAGTTCGCATATTTATCTATGAAGGTGTTACTGTAAACGGGTTTTTCTGGATTACAGTATACTGAGTATGGATTGTGATTAATTCTGTAGTATATATTATAAGTTGTTCATTTAATTAAAAGGATCTCTTGGTTATTATGTGAATTAAATATAGCGCAGCCTACTTTTTTTGTTGCTCTTTGATGCATTCGTGAATATATGTCGACATCTGGGAAGATACTTTTCTAAATCTTTCTTAAATACATATTGTCTAATCCTTGGTGTCAAATTTTGAGTAGTCTTGGAGAAAAACACAGTTAATTGAAAGGATGTTGTAAATACATATTTATGCTATATAATAGATCAATATCTGAAGAGTGTATTTTTCTATTACGTTATGTATTACCTACTTAGTATGAGTCAGTAATAGTTAAACTTGTTTTTGACTTCCAATAACTATGGGCAAGATCAGATGTAAACATTATATTGATTTTTTGGACGTCACTTTTTTGGAACTTAATTTAGGTATAAAATTGGAAGCTAAAATCATTTGGTGATATTTTAGTGGAGTTTCGGCTACTTCGGCAAATAAACAATCAATTTGTGTACTTTTTTATAGTCTCTAGGAAGAGCCTTAGACACTTATACTACGTGATCTATATTTTTCTGGTCGACTTTTGAAGCTCGATCATAAAAGAAACAACCATAATCCAGTATTGACATAATGTAGGATTTGTACAGAAGCATTGCTACATTTGGTCTGATCCCCATTTTGTTCCACACACTGACCATAAGATGTTAATTTCTTTTTCTGTTTTCTTGATTACATAATCTATGTGATTTTTCCATGTCATTTTTTATCCAGATACATTCCTAGGTATTTTACAGATGCTACTACTCTATACTTTGTTATAGTCAATGTTATTTCGGTTGGAATGTTTTTCTTTTCCTCCTAAAAATATAGACTTGTGTTTTTTTCTTGGAATTTTTTAGATCATTTTCATTGCACCATTTATTAAGGTTCTTATAAGCCATATTTAATTTTTTGTACCCTTCCTCAATATATTGGCATGGTGATACAAATATCATCGGCAAATTGTAGTATAGAAATGGTCTCACTACATTTAATTTCACATTTCAAATCTACTGTATATATTAAGAAAAGTATACTTCCTTGTGGTAACCCAATATTGGTCGTTTTAGGGCCCAATGTTTCATCATAATACAAGATATAGCTAACATATCAGTAATTGGAGCTAATAAAATAAAGGGTGAATTAACTTCTTATACAAGCGCAATTAAATTTTTAACAACAGTCATTAAAAGATAAACAATACGATGCATATATTCCAATGTTTTTATTCATGTAAAGAGTGTCACAAGGCAAGTAGATTTAGAATTATCGAAACAGGAATTAAAAGAAGTTATTAAACCGAAATTGGGCAATAATTTTGAAGTAAGTTGGGTAAAAAGAATTTCACGTAAAAATGACCAAAATGAAATTGTTCTAAGAACTACGATTATAGTTACATTTATAGGTCAACTTTTACCCACTAAGCTAATAATAGAAAAAGAAAAGGTGTATAAACTCGAAAAATGTGTGACAAGAGTAACTCAGTGTCTTAAATGTCTAAGATACGTCCATATTAGTACACACTGTAGATCAATCAAAAGAACGTTGTCAAAATTGTGGAGTAGATCATAAAGTAGAAAGTTGCCAAAAAATGAACTAATATGCAGTTATTGTAAAGAAAGGCATTGCGCAGAAAAAAAAATCGTTCAGAATTTAGTAGACAAAAGAGTTTAAAAAGAACTATGGTATATGAAAATTTATCATACAGGCTTCTTCTAAGCATGAAGGAAGTTTTTCAAGTTTAGCAAAAAATAACATAAAGAGGTTAGCTATATCGCCATAGATCGATGAAACACTCGAAAACATAAAGGAATCATTTCAAATCCAAAAATTTTAACAGAACCTGTTTTCAATAAATTTCAAAATATACCAAATTATAATTATATAATTAAATTATAATAATAGTTGTGATGATAGTAGCACGTTAAATAAACAGATAATAACTTGCGAATCAATATTAAACCTTATCAAAGATATTTTAACTTTTTAAATTGTAGAAATTAAAAATAGTACACTTATTGAAAATATAAAAGACAGTATAAGGCCAGTCCTATCAGACTATGAGTAACCTAAATATATTGCACTGGAATGCTAGATCAATTTTGTGTAATAAAGGTCACTTTGAAAAATACATTTTCGATAATAAAATTAATGTAGTTTTGCTTTCGGAATCTTTTTTTTTTTCAATTACCGTATTGTCAGATTCCAGTAATCATCTCTGCAGACGTTATACTAAACATAATTTGTGATACTGGAGAACAGTTTGGTTTAACAATAAACATAAAGAAAACAAAAACCATGGTTATCAGTAAGAGGGGCAAAGTCATTTCAAGGATTCAGATAAAAATGAAGATATTGATCAAGTGGACAAAATGAAATACTTATGAGTCTGGATTACAGAAGATCTGAATCCGAAATCATAAATTTGCTCAAGAATAGAGCAATCAAGAGCACACTTTTTGAAGATGAGGAAATTTCTGAGTAACGAACGACTCAATCTGGTAAAATGATATATCCACATGGTGTTGCAAGTAATGGGAAGAGACAGAGAACTTTTGACTACCATTAAAAGTCGAAAAACAGCGTATTTGGGGCACATACTTATAAATGATAAGTACGAATTGTTGCAGCAGATTATGAAGGGTAAAATCGAAGGAAAATGGGGTCCTGGTAGACGACAAATATCTTGGCTGAAAAACATTCGAGACTGGACCGGGTTAAACACACATACGCTATTAAGAAAAGCAAAAGATAGAGACGAATTTGCAATGGTTATAGGCAACCTTCATTAGTGAAGACGGCACTAGAAGATTACATTTATTTTTTGGCTATTATCAATCATCAATGGCATCAATAATCAAAAATGCCAGAAGCAACATCACAAGGTGTAAGTACTTAACAGCACATATCCTTGATTTTTTGCGACAGTAGGTTTTAAGGTATATTATTTACATAATTTGTATTTAAGGTAGTGTATTGTCAAATCCTGTATCTGACTTACTCGGTTTTTCACTTAAATTTTTTGTTTCAATACAAGTAGGACGGTAGTTTTTAAATCCATGCCGTTGAGCATAGTTATGAAATATTTATTCTGCCAAGGTTTAAAAAGATATTTATATTACTCGTAATCTTCTTGAGGACGATTTATACAGTGGAAGTCGAAACGTCACTCACTAGGTAGTTAAAAATGTGATTTTCATTACAATCAATAAAGGTCGCTTAATCCCGTGTAAATATAATATTTAAATTCATTCTGTGATTTTTTATAGAACTAAAATAAGTACATAACATATAAGAAGCAATTTTTTCGAAATTTCGAAAAAATCTTCCGGCATATTCCTGCTCTCATCGGCGAAAGGTGGCTGCTTCCGCTTAAATTAAATTCCGTATTATAATTGCCTCCCTTTTCAAGAGATAGACCTTGCGATAATTATGTCTCAGTAATTTCCCCCTGTTCGTTAAATATTCTTTAAGGGAGCCAAAACAACAATATATATATATATATATATATATATATATATATACAACAATATATATATATATATATATATATATATATATATATATATATATATATATATATATATATATAAGGATCACTCAGACGAGTGGTGGGTTCTTATATCGGTCTCTAGGTGGAGAAATAAAAGACAAAGTTGATAGGCTACTTTATCTATTTTGAAGACGTTTCGCTTTCGAGTTTTGAAAGCATCATCAGTTCATCTAAAAAATTATTACAATATGAGAACCACACAATCATGGAAACGATGTTAATTGTTACCTTAAAAAGATATGTAGCAGTCAATGTTATTAACAAATATGTGAATGAAACTAAGTAAATGGATATATATATTTATGTAAATATATATATATATATATATATATATATATATATATATAATATATATATATATGTAAATATATATATATATATATATATATTTATCAAATTATTCTCGGCCGTACTGTGTTAAATATTATTTGTAGTCTCAGCAATTGGTCTGTGTGAAATAAAACTCTATTTGTTATTTCTCAATATTTCGTCACGATTTTGTGACTTCTTCAGGAGAAAACTGTAAATTTATTTTAATTATTATATGTAAACAAAATGAATATTTCAATACTTACAACTTAAGATTAAAAATTTTAAATTTTAATAACATATCCAATTAGATAAATGACATTTTTTTGATTTAATTTATTTGGGAGTTATGGTAACCGCAATATTTTATAGAGTGAATTCCCATTGTACAATTTTTAGCGAATAAGTTTTAATAAACAATTACATATTGTGACAGTATTATCCATATCATAAGGTGCAAAAGTAGAATATTGAGAAAGAATCAGGAACATGGTAAATTGATCTATAAAATGTAATTGATGGTACGTAGTCAGTTATTGGTCTGATGTTGTTAGATACTGATATGAAGATCTATTATATTATATATTGTTTAGTATATTACAGTAGATATTACTTAAATGGTTGGTGTCTGTCTTATAATTGATAGATTCTGGAGTTTTATTAATGTGTACCATTTCAAGGAAAAGTCGATTTTTATAATTATCAATTTGTTCTAATATTTTTACATTATTAAAGTCAAAGTTATGTCCTGTCTTTAAGTGGTGGTCTACTAAGGCACAAGAGTTTTTTCGTAAGTTACAGTCACTTTTGTGTTGAGTGACACGTTGTTTAAGCCACTGTTGACTTTGTCCAATATAACAACTTTGACATTGACTGCAATTTATTCTATAAATTATATTACTCATTAGTGAATTTGGAGTTTTAACTTTTATTTTTGAGAACAACCTTGAATTTAGAAGTGGATTGTATTTAATTAATTTAATATTCGGAAATGTTTTGAAAAGTGGGACAATTTGGTCTGTTAAATTTTTTATGTAAGGTATTTTTTTGTATAAAACTGGTTGTGGATTATTTATTAAAGCTCTATTGTGAAAGTGAGTGTTATAAATAAGTTTTTTTAATATATGTTTTGGGTAGCATTGTTTAAAATGTTTCAAAAATTTAAAATTTGAAGGTTGTTTAGCCATTGTTTAAAATTTCAAGGTTGTTCTCAAAAATAAAGTTAAAACTCCAAATTCACTAATGAGTAATATAATTTATAGAATAAATTGCAGTCAATGTCAAAGTTGTTATATTGGACAAAGTCAACAGTGGCTTAAACAACGTGTCACTCAACACAAAAGTGACTGTAACTTACGAAAAAACTCTTGTGCCTTAGTAGACCACCACTTAAAGACAGGACATAACTTTGACTTTAATAATGTAAAAATATTAGAACAAATTGATAATTATAAAAATCGACTTTTCCTTGAAATGGTACACATTAATAAAACTCCAGAATCTATCAATTATAAGACAGACACCAACCATTTAAGTAATATCTACTGTAATATACTAAACAATATATAATATGATAGATCTTCATATCAGTATCTAACAACATCAGACCAATAACTGACTACGTACCATCAATTACATTTTATAGATCAATTTACCATGTTCCTGATTCTTTCTCAATATTCTACTTTTGCACCTTATTATATGGATAATACTGTCACAATATGTAATTGTTTATTAAAACTTATTCGCTAAAAATTGTACAATGGGAATTCACTCTATAAAATATTGCGGTTACCATAACTCCCAAATAAATTAAATCAAAAAAATGTCATTTATCTAATTGGATATGTTATTAAAATTTAAAATTTTTAATCTTAAGTTGTAAGTATTGAAATATTCATTTTGTTTACATATAATAATTATAATAAATTTACAGTTTTCTCCTGAAGAAGTCACAAAATCGTGACGAAATATTGAGAAATAACAAATAGAGTTTTATTTCACACAGACCAATTGCTGAGACTACAAATAATATATATATATATTTATATATATATATATATATATATATATATATATATATATATATATATATATATACTCAGTCAAAAAAGTATCGCTTCACTTATAAAATTCCAAATATTTCTGACAGCATTTGGTAAATTTAAATTATTTCTTTCTAGCCCTTAAGAGTATTAAGGCTAGAATAAATATTAAAAAGAAATTTGTAAAAAGTATACAGTTTGCGTTTAATTTAAAATTTCGTATTAAATATTGAGTATGGAAGGTCGTGACAATATAAATTTATATTTTTCTGAAGCTATTTTCTTGTGGCATTGTAAATTAATTACTATTTATAACTGGGAATAAGCCACAATTAAAGATAAAAATACGTTTATTGACGTTTCAATTTCCAATTCGGAAATCGTTCTCAAAATACAAACAGTAATCCCAGTTATAAATAGTAATTAATATAAATTTAAATTTAACGAGAGATCAAGTGGTTTGAATAATTTCCCTCATTGAAGACAGAGATACGTGGCAAATTTAGTGGGTGTAAATCAGTCGACAGTATCACGAGTGGTAGTAAGGTACCGAGAGACTGGTCTTTATGAAAAACGAGCTGTAACAGTTTGGCCAAGAGCAACTACGCATGTGAACAAAAGATTTATAGTCCTTTAGGCTTTGCGTCGAAGACATGTGACTACAAGTCAACTTCAACATGACTTAGCCGAGACTCGAAACACGTCTTCACAGTACGTGTGTCTTCAGAAACTGTTAGGCACATCTTAAGACCGTCTGGAATTAGAGCCAGAATAGCTGTCACTGCCCCGAGACTTACAAGGGAACACCGTATAGCACGTCTAACATTTGCAAGAGAGCACGTAAACTGGAATATCGATGACTGGGGTAACATACTCTTTACGGATGAGTCAAGATTTTGTTTATACACTTCGGATCGAAGAATACCAGTCTATAGACGAGATGGCGAGCGTTATTTTCAATGCTACCTAGGACCGGCGACAAACTTGGGAGGAGGATCTATTATGACCTGGGGCGGAATATCTCTTAGGGGTCAAACCGAATTGGTACAGCTAGATGGAGGATCCTTAACTGCTGATAGGTACATTTGAAAAATTTTGGAGATGCATGTTGTTCCTTACGCCCCATTTATTGGTAATGACTTTGTTTTAATGCATGACAATGCACGCCCACACGTCGCAAGAATCGTTACCGATTACCTTCAAGGGGTAAATTTACAAGTTTTGAATTGGTCAGCGCACAGCCTGGACTTAAATCCAATAGAACATGTTTGGGACCATCTTTATTGAAGGGTGAGATCTGGTAATATAACGTCAGCTGATCTTCAGGACCTGCAACGGTTGTTAAAGGTAGAATGGGATAATATCGATCAAGATTATCTAAGAAGATTAATTGGAAGTATGCCACAACGTTGTTTAGATGTTATAAGAGCTAGAGGAGGCAATACGTCTTATGAAATTATCATTACTTTTAATTTTAATTTTTTTTTATTCAATGCTGTTTGTGCGCTTACTTCTAATTTATGAAATAAATTAAATAAAACCTTTGTTTTTCGTACATTCTGCATTTTTGTTTTAATACTTGTTATGCCGGGTCCAGACCAAGCAGACAAAACAAAAACATTCATGTTTCGCGACAAAGTGGCGACAAATCGAAAACATTTGATGAAACATTTCTGAAACAATTTTGTTTTGTTTGCAGATTTGAAAACTTTTTCAGGTCCCGTCTCAGGTCGGTAAAGATCAAAAGGTCTGTGTTTTGTCTGTGTTTTTGACGACAAGTTGTCGACGCAGTGTGGACGCGTGTGCGTGCCAAAACGAGTTAAGCAGTAGGAGAAATAGAATGTACAATTTTTATCAAAATCAAGTGTATTTTTCTGTTGTGTAGTGAATAAATAAATACTAGTGTATTTTTCTAAACATGTCGGGGGACAAAAAGTGGAATACACAAAATACATGCAAGTTAATAGAAATTTACAGGGAGCATCCGATATTACGAGACCCTAAAAATAAAGATTATAAAAATCGCTACAAGAAAGCCGATGCATTAAAGGAAATTTCTTTATCGCTAAATGTGCCACTAAATGATGTTGAAAAGAAAATAAAGAATGTTAACAACCAGTATGCTAGAGAAAGACGAAACTACAAGAAACTTAAAAAATCTGGGGCTGGGAAACTTTTCAGTTCAAAATGGTTTGGTTATGGTAGGAATCACCTGTTGCTAAAAATCTTAAAGTGATTGCTAAACGTTCTGTTACACTTATAGCATTTCTAAAGTTAGTATGTCTTTTTGCAACTGCAGGACCAACAAGGCATATTAGATTCTCAAAATCTTCGGTGGACATTCTTAAAAAAATTTTGAAGATTGATCGAATTTCACCACTTAGTCCAATATTATCTGCGCCCCGCTGAACTAACAATTTGTCTATCGAACAACTTTCTCGCATTTTTAGGCTTGGTCTAATCCAAAAACGTTTGGGTTTTCGTTTAGCAACCTGGGATGATGATGAGAGCAAAAAAAAACAACTTGCGGCTAGCAATAAATCTTCAGTTTCATTTTTTTCTTGATTAAAACGCCACATGGTTAACCAACACTAATCACAACAACAACGTCCCCAACTGAATTTTGTTTTTATATTTTGTTGTTCTGGTGTGGACAGTTTGTCTCAATTTTGTTTTGTCTTTTGACGACAAATTTTGTCGCCGGTTTATCGTGTTTTTGTTTCAGAATTGTGTTTTCGTTTTGTCTGCTTGGTCTGGACCCGGCATTACGTACTTAAAAAACAAAACAAAAACTTAAAAAATCCATGTTTTAAATTATTTTTAATACAAAATTTGCAGTTTCATAGGTGATGCGATACTTTTTTGGCGGAGTGTATATATTCAGGGATTCTACAGTATTCACTGCCTTCCCTCGCTTAACCGTTTCCATCTCTCTCTGTTGTCCCATTCTCCATCTTTAGGCCTCTCTTACTCATGGCGTCGTCTACTTCGTTCCTCCAGGATCTTCGGGGTCGTCCTCTTTTCCCGGGTTACCAAAAAATAATTTGTTTTATAATAATTGCTATCGATTTGCAACCAAAAATTGTTTTCTTGATGTCAATATTTACAGACAATGACTAAAAAGTTCTAATGCCGGGTCCAGACCAAGCAGACAAAACAAAAACATTCATGTTTCGCGACAAAGTGGCGACAAATCGAAAACATTTGTTGAGACATTTCTGAAACAATTTTGTTTTGTTTGCAGATTTGAAAACTTTTTCAGGTCCCGTCTCAGGTCGGTAAAGATCAAAAGGTCTGTGTTTTGTCTGTGTTTTTGACGACAAGTTGTCGACGCAGTGAGGACGCGTGTGCGTGCCAAAACGAGTTAAGCAGTAGGAGAAATAGAATGTACAATTTTTATCAAAATCAAGTGTATTTTTGTGTTGTGTAGTGATTAAATAAATACTAGTGTATTTTTCTAAACATGTCGAGGGACAAAAAGTGGAATACACAAAATACATGCAAGTTAATAGAACTTTACAGGGAGCATCCGATATTATGGGACCCTAAAAATAAAGATTATAAAAATCGCTACAAGAAAGCCGATGCATTAAAGGAAATTTCTTTATCGCTAAATGTGCCACTAAATGATGTTGAAAAGAAAATAAAGAATGTTAACAACCAGTATGCTAGAGAAAGACGAAACTACAAGAAACTTAAAAAATCTGGGGCTGGGAAACTTTTCAGTTCAAAATGGTTTGGTTATGAATTGCTAAGTTTTTTGCGAGACAAAAATAAGCCTCGAAAGAGCTTGCAAGTTGGATGTTCAGAAGAAACACACGTAAGTTAATTAATATTTATTATTATTTTTTAAAGTTTATCAAATTCAAAAACTAGGTATTTTTTAATCATTCAATTATACAGGGTGCACCCACATATCATGTCAATATTTTAACAACCTGATTTCTGAACCAATTTTAAGGTGAATTAATATCTATACTGAAAAGGAAGCATTTGTGGACAAACTAGTATAAAACAGTGCATTTTTTGATACGCTGTACATACATGGTTAAATAGTATATATTATAATAAAAGTATTATACAAGTTAACAGTATTGTAATTGCCATGGTACTTGACCTTGATTTGTCATAAAATACTCAGCATACTCATCTCTGATGGCCCATGCCTCCATAGATGCTTTTCGTGTAATATTCGTAAGAGATAAAAACGAAGCACTCGGTTGGGAATCTCTTCTCCAAGAACCTGGTTCTATTGTTCCTGTTTCTAAATCTTCCTTATCAAATGTTCCTGGAGGATTGTAATTACTTCTGGTTTTTGAATTTTTTCTGAAGTAATTATGAAGCAAAACGCATGTTAATACTATTTTTTCGGCCTTCTCTGGTTGTAATAACATCGGTTTACGAAGTACGCGAAAAACAGCTGCAAGTATCCCAAAAACATTTTCAACCACCCTACGTGCTCTGCATAACCGGTAATTAAACACTCGATTTTTTGAGTGTTTTTCTTGATGCCCACTATATGGCTTCATTATAGCAGTTGTCAAGGGGAAGGCATCATCCGCTACAAGGATATAGGGTACAGGTAATTGCCTATCAGGTAGCCTACAATTTTGTGGGCGATTTAACGCAGAATCCTCCATCAATTTATGAAAACATGTACTCTTAAATACACCTCCGTCTGAAATACGTCCCTGACAGCCCACACTTGCATAAATGAAGTTATAGTTTGCATTTACAATTGCAAACAATACAATGCTAAATGTACCTTTATAATTATAAAATTCACTACCACTATGCATGGGTGCTTCGATTACTACATGTTGCCATCCATGGCACCAAGGCAGTGAGGAAAATTCCAAATCTTTTCATAATCATCACTAATCTTTTTTCATTCAGCTTCATTTGTGGGTACCTGAAAAGAAAAATAAAATTGCAAAGTTTCAATTGAATTTGCGTAGAAAATTTACTATGATGTTTTTTCCAGGAATCTGACTCTTCACAGTCTTCAATATATGAAAGTGAACCAGATGGCACTGATACTATCCCTAGCGAGAGACAACAGACAACCGATATTGAAACAATGCAGAATATGGAAGAACATACTGAGATGACTACTGATGAACTTAATACGTCTTCTATAACGGTAAAGGAAAAAGGGAAAGTAAAGGACAATAAAAAAACTTCTGAATTGACTACAATAAACAAAGCTTATAAACAGATGGATATATCACAAAATATGGAGCGTAGGAATGAAGAAGTGTACAACATAGTCACATCATTACAGAAGGATCGTCTAGAAAAATTACACAATAAGCCTGATAAATTTGATATAATAGGTGAATTGGTAGCTCAAAAGTTAAGGAGTCTACCCACACCCTATGCCCAGTCCACAGTAGAACATCTAATTCACAATCTATTATATGACGCTGAAATGGGCAAGTATAATGAACCCAAGAAGCCACCACTATTCCAGGTACAACGCCAAATGGAAGAATTTATTCAGTCTCCCACAGGATTTTCTGGTTCTTCGTGCTCAAATCCACTTAGTCTCAACACAAATGTTCACTCAACTCCACCCAGCACTGACACACAACATTCATACTCAAACCTCCCAGCATTGAAACACATTTATACACAAATCCACCCAACACGCAACATTCATACTAAAATCCACCCAGCGCTGACCCACAAAATTCATACTTAAATCCACCAAGCACCAACACACAACCTTTATTTTCACATCCACCTAGTATTGACACAGAGCTTTCTCAGTATTCAGTTCAAGAAAACGATCGAAATTGATGATGAACTTTTTGAATATAAACACAAGTAGACTCATCATTATTTTGTATCTAGTATGTACCTATCGTCAATTTCTTTTATATTAAACATTTAACCAATAAATATAGAGTTTATTTTAAGGGATATTAACAGAAAAATAGTAATGAAAAAAGTTTAACATACCTGTACATAACCACTAAGACTGTTAATTAAAGCTTTACATACTTCAGGTATTATTACAGATACTGATTGCTTTGATACTTTTGTTCTGTTCTGTTACACTTATAGCATTTCTAAAGTTAGTATGTCTTTTTGCAACTGCAGGACCAACAAGGCATATCAGATTCTCAAAATCTTCGGTGGACATTCTTAAAAAATTTTTGAAGCTTGATCGAATTTCACCACTTAGTCCAATATCATCTGCGCGCAACTGAACTAACAATTTGTCTATCGAACAACTTTCTCGCATTTTTAGGCTTGGTCTAATCCAAAAACGTTTGGGTTTTCGTTTAGCAACCTGGGATGATGATGAGAGCAAAAAAAAACAACTTGCGGCTAGCAATAAATCTTCAGTTTCATTTTTTTCTTGATTAAAACGCCACGTGGTTAACCAACACTAATCACAACAACAACGTCACCAACTGAATTTTGTTTTTATATTTTGTTGTTCTGGTGTGGACAGTTTGTCTCAATTTTGTTTTGTCTTTTGGCGACAAATTTTGTCGTCGGTTTATCGTGTTTTTGTTTCAGAATTGTGTTTTCGTTTTGTCTGCTTGGTCTGGACCCGGCATAAAAAATAAATCTATTTAAACTTGAAAATGATATATCAAATCACTAGACTAATTTTTATCTATTTAAACTGTTTCTAGGATAAACTAGCACGCAAAGCCAAATTCTCCAATCAACCAGAAGTTGTGACACCAGCAGCACCTGTTGTAACACCTACTCCCGCCAAACCTCAAGTAAATTATTCAGAAGTCAAATTGCAAATACGATTACCTGATGGTTCCAGTCTGACACAGACGTTTGGGGCCAAGGAACCGCTTTCCGCAGTGAGAGTTTTTGTGGAAATGAAAAGAAACAATCCAGATGACCAGTTTATCCTAATGACGAGTTTCCCCAAAAAAGTATTTGACATTGAAGATTATGATAAACCTTTAGATTCTCTGGGTAAGTTCAATATCTGGGCATTTCTTGAATGTGTGTAATTGTGTCATAATTTATTAAATTAAATATATAAAAAATTAAGCCGCCATAGTTCCAGCCTTATTTAATTGATAGTTATTGAAAATCATTTATTATAGAATCGTTTTATTGCAAAATTAATATTTAATAGGAACAAATTGATTATTCATTTTATATAATTAGTCGTCGGAAGTGTCTTTCTTGTTGTATCCAATAGTATCCGAGTCGATTTGTTATTTAACAAGTTGTTTTCAGTATTATCTTTCTTCTGAAATCATCCAAATTTCAACTGGACTCATATTGTAACAAAACTTGAGCATATTCATGTGTCAAGAAAGATCTGTATCAGGACCAACACTATGGAGCATTCTGTATAATGATCTCTTAGAGACACATTATGACAGACATGCAACTGCAGTGACATATGCTGACGATTTTGCTATACCAGTACGAAATAACACAGACTACGAAACTATACAATAAATTTATAGGTGCTGCAGGAAATTGAACAATTGATGAGTGCAAAAGATAAAAAATTATTGTTTTGGTACCGAAACGTGGATTATTATGGTAAAAGGACCTAGAAGAAGAGCTTTATTAACTTTTATAATAAGTTTTGTAGTGATGTAGTGCACCTCACATGTATCGTCATATTTGGAAACAAGCGATTCTAAAATGTGTTATTAAAAGTATATGTAAGTCTGTGGTGTTATGGCAGAAGTTGATGTGTTTAAAAAATCGTGTTTTCAGTTTTCAATTGATATGTACTCTAAAAAGAATATTTAACAGGGTGGCATAACTAGATATGTGCTTAAGTTAAAAGAGAAGGTGATAGGCAGTAGCATATGTTGATATGTCGAAATTTAAAAAAGTTTAAGTAGCCAGAACATGATATGTTACATATCAAGTAATGCCCACACATAAAAAAATGCCATACACATGGAAAAAGATGATATGTAAAAGTACATTTTGATATAACAATAAAACACTGAAAACTTTGTTTTCAAAACTTCCACAAAATTTATTATATCACTACAGCTGTTTCGGCAGAGTACCTTTCTTAAGTGATCTATTTTTGGTCTGTGTTTATACTTTATAGTCTTTACCTGAATAGGTTGAGAAGGAGAGAACTGTTGGTCTCAAGTTGGTCATTCAGCATTATGTATGTATTTTTTAATTTGTTAATTTCCATAGATTCTAATAAAGATAGCTTAAGGCCTTTATTCTGTCATTAAAAGAATGATTGTGATCTCGAAGAAGAAGTAAGTATGTAGAATCTGTGTTTCTATTATTGAAAGCCCGTTTATGTTCTGCTATATATTTGTTAAAAGTTTTACCAGTTTGGCCGATGTAAGTTTTTAAGCAGTCACCACATTTAATTTTGTATACACCATTGTGTAAACTGTAAGTGCTTTTTATTTTGGCTCTTGTTGTTTTTAATATATTTGCCTAAGGTGTTGTTTGTTCTAAAAGCCTGTTATTCCTTTATTTTTTAGTGTTTGGCTATGTTTGTTCATATCTTGCCTGTATATTCAATCGAGCAGAAGGTACTGGGTTTTTTCTCTGGTGGTAAAAATACTAATTTCAGTGCTTTCTTATGTAGTTTTTGATTAAAACTTTTTTAATTGTTTGTTTGTTGTACTCATTGTTTACTGCTATTTGCTTAATGATATTTAATTCTATCCCAAACTGGTATTTTGACATCGGAATTTCTATTAATCTTTGTAACTAAAAAAATGTTAGATGAATATAAAAAGATCGTGGACGCAGTGGTTGTAAACCTGGATCTTACGATATGTTTAAAAACGTTTTTAAAACAACAGGATGCACATTTAAGAGGCCACACGTTGATACCTTAAAACGTGTGATATTTTTACTTTAAAATTGAAGCAATGACGAAAAAACTGCTGTAGAGGTAGAGTATAATCAACACAAAGAAGCCTCTGATATGGGTTACTCAATCAAACGAATTGATAAAGCTGCTGCTGCAATCTCATCTGAAAAACGAGTTCTTGTGTTTGATTTGCAGCCAATCTTAAACATACTATCTTTGACAGCAAACGTTTTTTTTTTCCTATAAACGTTTATTGTCGACTTAAAACTTAACAGTTAGGGATGGCAGTGCAGGCATAACCGATCGTTTTATGTGGCATGAAGGTATTGCAAAAACAGGCTCAGAAGATATTGCGTCCTATTTATTTAAGAAACTGCAGTTTACCTTCTAAAGTGTCACACGTAATAACCTATTCTGACGCTTGCGGCGAACAAAACCGCAATATTAACATGAGCATAATGATGAGTTACATAGTAGCAACCTTTATTAACGTGATAAATCAAAAATTTCTACTTCCTGGTCACACGCAATTAATGTGATGTCGATCACGCTAAAATAGAAAGATAAAAAAACTGACAGACATTTCCATAATAATTCCTCGTGACTGGTATCAATTTGTTGGTAGGTGGTACGAAGCCGTTTCGAGTTCATGAATTAACACAAACAGATTTTTTTTCATTTTCTAAGTTATTAAATGACGTTTTAATTAAAAAACTAAAAGTAATGAAGGGTTTAAAATCAATTGGCCAAAAATAAGATGGATTAGATACGAAGAATAATTTGTGAGTTATTAAGATTAAATTTAGTCTAGATGAAAATGAAGACTTCAAGACCTTGAATTTAAGAAGAGGTAAAAGAGGAAGACCAGCAAATTAAACAATTTAAATCTACTAGGATGTTATGACAATCCATTGCCAATTAACACTAACAAGAAAGCCGATTTGTTAAGTTTGTTACCATTGATGCATGAAGACTATCACCAGTTTTACTAAAGTCTTAGAACGTCTAATCAAGCCGCCGAAATATTGAAGATATTCATAGACTGGTGACCAGAATAGTGGAGTATGGAAAAGAGTACAGTCTAACAATGAACATCAAGAAGACGAAATTTATGGGAATATCGAAAACTCAAAGAAATAACGAGAATCTTCTAATAAAAAGAACCAACTTCGAAGAAGTGGACAAATAAGCATATCTGGGAACAATGAGTAACTCAACAAATTATTACATTTAGGAGATCAAAATTAGAATAGAAAAGGCTAGAGCAAATTTCAACAAAATGAGAAGAGTACTATCTCCAAGGGATTTAAAATTGGAACTAAAAGTTAGGTTGGCGAGGTGCTATGTAAGAAATGTCCATTCACTTGACTCTCGAACCAAAAATGACGCCAATATAGACGATTAACGAAATTTGATAAAAATACAAGGGTCCCTATGGAAGATTTTTGCCAAATTTTAAATTAAAAAATAATTTTTTTTGATGTTCCGAAGAATTCTGATAATATCGTGGATATAACAAGTCACAAACCAAGAGGTTCTGAGAAGGTTGAATAAAGAAATAGAAATTTTAAATACAATTAAAACAAGAAAATTGGAATATCTCGGACATATTACACGTGAAGAGATATAAACCTTGCTCCAACTGATTATGCAGGGAAAGATCCAAGGAAAGAGAAGCATGAAGAGTCATAGAATGTCATGGCTGCGCAACCTGAGAGAGTGGTATGGATGTATAGTTTCTACGATGTCAGTTGGACAAGTATAAAAACAAAATTCGACACTCAAGTGCCGGCGTCCTTTGTAAAACATAGGCGGCGCAATAGAAATTAAATAATAAACTTTTATTTTTAAATTAAGGTCTAATATTTTGTTAAACAGTAATAATATTGTTAATTATTCACATTTCTTTATGAACTTGACACCAAAGATGATTAAAAGTTAATACACATAGTCCATTCACTAACGGTAAAATATTGTAAAAACCTCTAAATTTTAAAGAACCACTGGGATTGACATGAAATTTGGCATACACATATAGCTAACGTGTCAAAGAAAAAAAGTGATATTGTGCCGATGTGTATTTTTGCCCTGGGGGTGGGTACCGCACCTTCTCGGGGGTGAAAAGATATACATCCAAAATAAGTCCGGAAGTGGATAAACTGACTAATTCTAGGCAACTTTTGTTCTATAGAGGTTTTTACTAAATCAATACTTTTCGAGTTATTTGCGAGTGAATATATTCATTTTTCAACAAAAACACCACGTTTTTGGACGATTTCTCGCAAATAACTCAAAAGGTAAGTATTTTATGGAAAAAATGTTCATAGCAAAAATACAGTTTATAAAAAAGTAAAAACAATGGTATATGTATGAAGTCTGTATACCCAGCAGAAGCAGAGTTATAGCTAATGAAAAATAGATTCTTACCTATTCGTCAAATTCCATATCGAATAATTCAACGTGAAATAATCAAAAAAATGTTTTTTTACTTTTTTTTTTAATTGTTTAAAGAAATCTTTATTTTTGATTTTTAAAAAAGTTTCTAGCATTAAATGTAAGCAAGTTACGCTCAAAACAAAGTTGATCCCTTTTTTTGGTAAAATATAATCATGAATATGATCTGTAAGTTTCATCGGTTTAAAGAGCTTATTTTTGAAAGATACTTACATGAAATCGGCCAATTCGTCTTCCAGTCGAATTGTCTCTTAGGTTATAGATTAATGGAGAGATCACATTTATTTCGATACACAGAACATATTTTTGACAAGTTGTGGAAGTCTTTGTAGAAATATTCAAACAATTAAACACTATCACTATCCGTGTGTCCAGAACTTGAGTCGTCGTTTGTGTTTATAACTACCGGTTCAATTGGTGGTAAAGTAGGATATTCTTTTTCTTTTACTTGAACATGCGCTACACAATTTTTCCAAATGTCAGTTTTGTTAAGTTCTTTGATCACTGTTCTTATATTTTGGACAACAACGTCACTTAATTGGGGAGATTGATTCATTTTCCGCAATTTCTTTTTTACATCGGCCCATATCATTTCAATTGGGTTGAAAACACAATGATATGGAGGGAGCCGTAAAACCGTATGCCCGTGGCGTTCAAAGAGTTTATCTATTACATATTCTTTTTGAAAATTTTGTTGCTTAATTAATTGCAACAATTCCTTTTTGGTACATTTACTAGGTGTTGCCATGCCTTTGTTCTCCATAAATTCTATGATATCTCCCTTCTTGGAGCTAGTATTTGGAATTTTGGTGTAGAGTCTAGAATGGTATGACGCATTATCCATTACTATCACGGAATTTGTTTTAATATTCGGTAACAGCTGTTCCGTTGCCCATTTTTCGAAAAGTTCAGCCGTCATATCCTCATGATAATCAGCTGATGACTGTTTAATGTTTTTGGCCGATAATAACAAGGCATTAGGTACAAACCCACTCTTAGTTCCAGCATGTAGAATTATAATTCTTTTTCCTCTCGAACAAGGAGTACTCAAGCAGCACTTTTTGCTATCATCCATCCAGCCATATTGAACTACATCATGGGTGTCAAACCACGTTTCATCAAGATACACAATGTCTCTATTGTCATCTCGATATTCCTTTATTTTACGTAAATAATGTTGCCTCTGTATCACAATCCTTGTAGATTCCATAATTACCATTCTCTTATCTAATTTTTTATAACTAAATCCGCATTCTATTAAAACACGCCTCAATGTATCAAGGGATTTATATGCATAATCGGGATATATTTTCAACTTGTCCTGAAGCATTTCCAACGTTGGAACTTTGTTGTCCTGATAAAATTCGTACACATAGCGACAAATAACGTCTTTAGTGGCCTTATCAATCTTTTTAAGGTTTTGTCCAACTCTTCGACGTTTAACAGAATGATCACTTACATCCCCAGCTGCAATAACACGTAAAACTGTCGTACGCGCAAGTTTGGTAAGTTCACATATCCTTAACACAATATTATTTTCCGAAAGTGTACTATTTTCGCCTCTTAAACAGGAATATATATTTAGAATAATCCTTTGCGCTTGAATATGTAAGTCCTTATTTACAAATTCCCAATTCATTGGTGTTGGATCTAAAAGAAATATTTTTACTTTTAATTGTTAAAAAAAGTAGATTAAGGGTGAATATTATGACCGAGCATCCCTATACAACTAATTATTAAACTAGTTTTAAATAAGAATTTACATACCTAAATCGTCCGTTGGATTGCCGCTAGTATTCTCGTTGGTATCACATTCAAATGGTCGCCAAAAAGCCATCTTTAATGTATTTACAACTTATTTTCTACTGTCTTAACTCAAACTTAACTAAAACACAACACTACTGTTTGCACAAAAATATTAAAAATATACGTGAACTTGCTGTCGTACACGACGATACTGAATATATCGTTTAGTATGAGAAACCTGAGAAGGCATTTTTGACCAGATAACGATCAAGTTTGAGCGTAATAACTTCCGAAGAATTTGACTAATTACACTTCAGTAGTGCCCGATAAGATACGTAGAAAGTAATAAACCACAGCTGCAATATGGACAATACCGTTAGTGATCAATTACAAATAATGTTTATATTTCTGAATTATTCGGGACTGGACCCTAAAAATTCCTTAACTTTTATTGAAATTTAAAATTGATGATTAAAAGTATATACATACATAATGCAAATGAAATGTAATGTGCTTATTAATTTGAGAACTAAAAAATGAGACTACAATTTTACTATAAAAATAAAATAATTTATATAATAAGTTTAAAATAAAATAAAATAAGTTTATCACGACGACACTGTTATTGTGTTTATTTAAATGCTTGCCGCCTTTGAAACATGAGAAGCAATTTTTACCTGCTAACGGCAAAGCCAGATTTGGTTATAGTGTATGCACTTCCGAAAAATTTGACCAATTACATTTCAGTATTACCCAATAAGATACGTTCAAATTAATAAGCCACACCAATATCCATGTGGACTAATACCAGGAGTAATCAATAATTAGAATTACAAAGATTTATCTTTATTTCTATGTTCGCCGTAGAATTACTGACCGGACCCCAAAAATTGTTCTTTCCCAATTCATATCATAACAACTTTACATCAAATGAACTTTTCAGAGCAGCCGTCTCAAAAGTCCCAATAGCTATGATGATTGCCGACCTCCGCCGCGGAGATGGCACTTAAAGAAGATGCGTATCTATTACTTGATGAAATGTTTTTTATTTACAGAAAATTTTGATAATTACTACATATTTTTATTGGAAATTAACCACAATTTCAGTTTAAAATACGTTTATTTTGACGTTTCAATTTCCACTTCGGAAATGGAAAGCAATAAATATAGACTTCCGAAATGGAAATCGAAATTGTAGTAATTTTATTCCCAATAAAAACAGCAAATTATATTAAAATGCCAAGTAAATATCTTTAGAATAAAAAATTTAGATTTATACCAAAAATTTTTTTTCAGGATTGGCCCCCGCGGCAGTGCTCATGGTTAAGAAAAATTGAAGTGTCTAGTCTACATTTTAAGGTGTTCTGTTCTTATAAATTATTTCAATTATACACTATGGTTTCTCATCTTCACGGATCAAAATAAATTTGCTACCTTACAATTAAGACGATTAATTAATTTTAAATTGGTAATATAATAATGTTATTCTTTCAGAAAAAATAAAATAGTTTGTATTATAATATTCAATCTTAATTGTGCCCTTTGTGTAGTTTATCCTTTGTCAAACATTTGCTGTATAACTTTCCTTGAGTGGTAGTTGAATTAAATATTTATGAAATAGGAATCACTAGAATATAATACAAACAAAACTAAAGCCATTGATTAAAAACTACACATAGATAGCTTATCTCATGCTAACAAAAAGACGTAACGACAATTAGATGGCACTACCTGAAAAATGTATCGAGATTTCTATCTGTGTATAACTTGCGAGTAGTTAAGAGTAGTGCCAGAGCAGAACTTATCCTATAGGTGTATTATCTACTTAAAGTCATGAAAATTTAAATGGGAATAAGCCACAATTAAAGGTTAAAATACGTTTATTGGCGTTTAAATTTCCACTTCGGAAATCGTTCTCAAAAAACGAAAATTTTCCGAAGTGGAAATTGAAACGTCAATAAACTCACTTTAACTTGTAATTATGGATGTAATGGGATAGTGAAGCGCAACATATAGCCACTTCTATTCAAATGTCAACCTCACCTGCTTGTATGATGATCTAGATCATGGTCTTCTGGTACATACTGCTAGATAACTAACGAGGCTCTGACATCCAAGTGTTTGCCGGGATAAGCAATCCAACATTTACTGGTCAACGGCTTAGGGCGGATGAACTAGTAAATGAAAGGACACTCTGTTGTCTTGAGACTGAGAAATTGGTCTCGAAGGCGGAAGAACCAAGAAAGTGGTCAATGGCATCAGAATGCAGAAGGCAACGAGAAACTACTGCATTAAAGCTCCCTGATGACATCTCTAGTATAAATTATAATGGCTAGCACTATTTGCGCAAGAAACATTATTGATTATTGTTATCGGAGACCAAAATCCAGCAGGGGAGGACAACCATCAGAACGCAAGGCCTCCTCGGTCGTCAACATGCGAAACCCTTGCACAAAAAACCAAAAAAAAATACTCAACCCTCTCAGATGAAAATAGCTACCTGGAATGTAAGAAGTATGTATCAGCCTGGAAAACTACATAATGTTATTCAAGAGAAAGAGAGGCTTAATATAGACATACTTGGGGTTAGCGATGTACAATGGCCAGGAAATGAACAGATATCAATAAATAACCACAATATTTATTACACTGGAAGAGAAAAAACTGATTATCGATACGGAGTAGCTTTCATCATAAACAACATTATTAGAAAATCAGTGCTAAGTGCGATTCAAATCTCAGAGAGAATAATAATGCTAAAAATTCAAGCACGAAACTGTAATATTAATATGATCAAAGTTTATGACAGCTGATAAGACCGAAGATGAGATCGATAAGTTTTATTCAGAATTGCACAATACAATCAAGTTAACAAAATCCAGGATATTACTTACATTTTAGGAGACTTTAATGCAAAAATTGGAGTAGGTACAGCTGAAAATATAGGTGGACAGTTCGAATTAGGAACTAGAAACGAGAGAGGAGAAAGGCTCAGAATTCTGCCAAGAAAAGAATATGGTAGTTGCCAATACTTGGTTTCAGCTTCCTGAGAGAAGACTATATACATGGACGTCTCCTTCATATACAGAAAACCACATTGTCAGAAACCAGATAGACTTTATACTCGTAAATAGATATAAAAACTATGACCTCAGTTAAAACCTATCCTGGAGCAGATGTTAACTCAGACCACAATCCGTTAGTTGCTGACGTGAAAATAAAATTAAAAAGAATTGAACTCAGGAAACAACAACCACAAAATTAATGTAAGAATGCTAAAAAATGAAGAAACAGAAAAACGAATTAAAAAATAATGTGAATGTTAATATGTAAAAAACACTAACAGACAACAAACAAATTATGGATGTAAATAGAAAGTGGTATAATATAAAAAACATATTACTGAAACCAGCTCAAGAAAGTTTGACACAACATACAGAGGCTAAAAAACAGTGGATGACAGAAGAAATATTATTACAGATGGAAGAAAGAAGGAAATATAATGTAAAAGATCTACAGAACTATAAAGAAATACAACGATTAATTAAGGATAAAATCAAAACAGCTAAGGAAATCTATTTGATGAGACAATGTAAAGTGATAGAAGAACTAGAAACAAAATATGATATGATAAATATGCACAAAAAAATAAGAGAAGTGACTAGAATGGCTCGAAATAGACACAGAAAATTGGAATATCTAGGTCACGTGATGAGGGGACCAAAATATGAAATTGTGAGACTCATAATACAGGGGAAGAATCTAAGTGGTTGGTATCAATGCAAATCGATTGATTAGTTTAGAGCAGCAAGTTCAAAAATAAAAATAGTCATTATGATTGCCATCCTCCGTAGGGAGACGGCACTCTAAGAAGAAGAACCTTTAATTGTGGCTTATTCCCATTTAAATAGTAATTACTTTAAAATGCCACAAGAAAATAGCTTCAGAACAATATCTACTAAAAGTTGCGTATTGTGCTGTTGTGACAAATTAAAGTGGAATTGTGTGTTTACGCAGGATGTTTTGAAATAAACGACAGATCAAATATATTTCTCTAAATTTCCCCTGAAAGACATAGAAGAATAAACATTTGGCAAAAAAATACGGGAACATTGATATTGTATTGATGGATGTCAGTGACCTGAAATAGAGGTTAATTTGTGAGCAACATTTTGCAGAGCAACAAGAAAATAATTAAGAAAAAATGCTGTTTCTCTAAAATTTACACAGTTAACAACTGATCTAGGTGAGTACTCATATCTTTAGAAACATTTTTATGTTTGCCTAAAGCACTTTGTCAATGATAATAGATTTAATACTCAGTGGCGGATTCAGAATTTTTTGTCGGGGAGGAGTCATAGGTCTTGAGGGTGATTTTGATATACGATTTAGATTTTTGCACCTTTACGATTGATATGATTTGTGCCTCATGTGAAGGAACCATTCTCTCAATAATTATTTTCAGCGATATATTAAATCAATGAGAAATTATTAAAACCCAAATACTCTACGGGCGCAAAGAAGGGTACAGCATTAAGGAGTCTTAAACTTAAACAAAAAAAAATTTAAAACCACATACTTTGACAGTAAAACAAAGTGTACAAAACTATTAAACCAAAGGAAAGTTATTAAAATATAAATACTGCAAAATCAAGGACTGTCAATTTAAACTAGATATTTTAAAGACAATTAATTTACACCCACCTATCCTATGGCTACAAAATTAAGAACAAACCAAGGATAAATAAGTATTAACCAATGTTCTCCTCTTCTTCTTCTTCTACTTTTTGTAGATCTTTCGATCTGTTTAATTCTGAAGCTGCCTCTAGTTAATTTCTTGGGAGGTAGATTGCCAACTATCCCTCCATCTTTTAGGTGGTCTTCCGGGGGTCTTGAACCGGGCGGATTGTTTTCTAGGGCAATTTTTGGGAGTCTATTCTCATCCGTTGTTATACGTGGTATACAGCCAGCTACAGGAATTTTTCCTTGTGGATTTTATTCTCATCCATTCGTCTTACATGGTTGTACCACATCCTCTTGCGCTGCCTTCCCCATCTTACAATATCTTGAATTTTGCACTGCTCTCTAATGTTTGTATTTCTCGCTATGTCTCTTCTTGTTTTCCCCATTATTGTTCTTAGGGTTTTCATTTCGGCAACCCTTAGCATTTGTTTCGTTTTGTTAGTATCTTCGCGCACTTCTATGCCATATGTCATGATCGGTCGTATGCAAGTCTTATAGATTCTAATTTTACTATCTGTGCGCATATACGGATTTGACTCCTCAGGTCCCTTACTGGGTCGTGGGTGCTTGATATATCTATGCCCAGATATCTGAATTGCATCACCTGTTCTATGGGGTTGTCCTCAATCACTAACTTACATCTGAGCGGATCTTTTGCTATTGTCATACATTTAGTTTTGTTGGTAGAGATGTTCATATTTAGTAGTCGGCTTGTTTGAAAGAACTGAAAGAGCTGCCGTTGGAGATCATCTTCTGATTCGGCAATAATTGCTGCATCGTCTGCGTAACACACCATACCAATTCTTTTGTTGCCCATTCTATATCCGAGATTAAGAGATGTTACTTTGTTGATAATTTTGCCCATGAGAAGATTAAACAAGAAGGGGCTTAAACTGTCGCCTTGTCTAATTCCTCCCGGTGTTGGAATATTTTCAGTGAATTCGTCTCCTGCTCTATCTTTGGTTACGTTGTTGTTATTTAGTTTATGGAGTATCTTTGTTATACTGGTCGGTGTTTCATTTTCTATTAATATATTTAGAATGTCTCCCAGACGAACTCTGTCAAATGCCTTCGTCAAATCAATGAAGCAAATATACGCTGGCATGCCGAACTCTATAGCTTTTTCTTTTATTTGTTTTATTATAAATACTGCGTCTGTTATAGACCGCCCTTTTGTAAAACCTAACCAATGTTAAGTAATTTAAATGCAATAACGTAATATAAGTGTAAACATTAATGATTGTATTAAACATTCCTAATAAACTCTATCTTATATGTAGATATCCGATATCAATTTGTAAAAACAATAATTTATTCCTTATTGCTATACGGAGTGGAAACATGGACTCTCGGAATTACAAGTATGAGTCGTATAGAACGCCTTTGAAATGTGTGTTTTTCGAAGGATGCTGAAGATTTCGTGGACAGAGCACGTGACCAACAATGAGGTGCTGAGAAGAATGAGGACTGAGAGAGAACTCCTAAATATTGTAAACAACATAAAAATATCCGAGTTATCTAGGACATATTTACAGAGGAGAAAAATATTACTTTGTACGACTCATAATGGTAGGGAAAGTAGAAGGAAAAAGTAGTCCAGGAACCAGAAAATGCTCCGGGCTGAAGAATGTAAGAGACTGGACAGGCATGGACACACATTCGATAATAAGAACATCTCAAGATAGAGAGCAGTTTGCTGTAGATATAGCCACCCTTTCGTAATGAAGAAGTAACCTTAAGGAGAAGTGTTAACAGCATTTTATTTAAATTAATTTATTCAAAAAAAAGCATAATATAATTTAAGAATAGTTATTTCTATAATTAGGCATATTAGGCTACAAGTGAGTCAAATATTTTTTTACTCGGTATTGAAATTTTTCTCACGAATTGTCAGCAATAGCCGGCAACGAGTGGTAAATAAAACTTCAGTGATTAAAAATACTATAAGAATAAGATAAGTAAATATTATTATAATTTTATAAAATATAATCTTTTCGCCTATCCGATTTAGCAAATCGCTCTATGATCGCATGAACATCTAGAGAAATTTCAGGATGAACATTGATGAGTGCTAAACCGGTTAACCTTTCCTCTGAAGTTATATTTCTAAGCCAAGTCTTTAGACGCTTAAGCGTAGAAAAACTACGCTCTGATGTTGCTGCAGTGACTAACAGCTTCTGATATTTGGATACATATGAGTATCGCAGTCACGATATTTAGAATACTTCTAAAATAGAATCAGGAAGTTTTCCATTATTTTGTATGACTCTCTTCCCTTTTTGAATCCACAGTGAAAACTAGTTGTTCAGCTATTTCCTTTACTTCTTAGTAACGTTTGCTAAAAACAGACTCAGCATTTGATCTTTTATTTTCAAGAATGCATTTAGTGTCCTCTATGGCCTCAGTAGCCTTCTTCAAATCTAATTTTGGTGACTGAAGAAGACGACTAAATGATACAGTTGTACATAAAACATCACTAAGCAAACTACTGAAATGAGAAATTCTGGTCTCCTAATAGTTTTCATTAATGAAAATGCATCAGCTGACATTTTACTGTCCTTCCACGTAGAAATTGTTTCAAAAGCGTTGTATATTTTGACGATTGATTCGCTCTGGAACTGTAGATGACCTTCATGCCTTTCAACCCAAAGAGTTTCACAAATATCTTAGACAGCAGCCTCCAGTTTCTTTATTTTTATTCATTAACGTATCAGACAGAACTAATGCAACAATATTCACTTTGATATTTATTATAGATAAATTATAAAATATAGCGCACAGTCTCAACAATTATAATACATAACAACCAATTCGTAGACAAAACTGCAATAAACACCTAATACAAAATAAAAATGTGCTGATTTCTTGCGAAAAGTCATGTCATGTACATTAACTGAGAAATAATGTGTGGGCGGTAATTCTATCTCATCGATAATCGAAAGATTCTCTGGCACTCAAATGACGAATTTTTCAAAATTTGAAAATCGCGTAACTCTGAATTCGCGGAAGTCCGGGTAGCGTTAGTCGAGGTATTACTGTATTCTGAATTGTTGATTTTCGTAAAGAGCCATAAAATAAATATCAAGCAATTCAATCTAAAAAGTGTAAAATAACAGCTACTACTTGTAATAATATGAGTGCCAAAGTAAGTAATGATAATTTTACAAATAAAAGTGATGATGGCAAAGACCAAATATATAACTCTAATGTTCAACCTAAAAAACCAAAATATAAAAGAGTAGAAATGGAAGAAAAGAAGATGTTAGGAAAAGAACATATTACAGGAAAAGATATACAAAAACCTGCAAAAGTATTTCAAGCGCTTACTATATACTCTCTCAATCAATGTCCGAGAAACCCTCCGAGATGAACAGAAAGAAATTTTTATGATTTTCTTGAAAAAGTGTAAGACAAAGACCAAGTAATTTCTGAATGAGTAAAGATAGGGTCAAAGAAGACAGAAAGAAAAGATAAAGGAGAATACGGAAATAATAAAATCAGACAAATTGTGGTTTCATATTATATCACATATAACGACAAAACATTAAAAATTTGCAAAGAAATGTTCCAGAATCTACATAGTATCACAAGAGAAAAAATTGATATTTTGATAAAAAGAAACAACTATCACCCACAGATTTTATAGAACTTAATTGATCTGGAAAATGCCAATCACATAATGCTCGACCAGTTGAAAAAGCTCAAGTTATAAAACATATAGAATCTTTCCCAAAATATGAGAGCCACTATTTTCGAAGACACACAAGTCGACTATACCTAGCTTTCAACTTAACTATTAAACGCATGTATGATCTTTATGCATCAAACAGAACAATGTCTGTATCATATTCATTTTATGCTAAGATTTTAAAGAACTTCTACAAATTTAAAAATCCTAGTATCGATACATGTAAGAATTGTGATTATCTAGACTAAAAAACAAGAAAAAATGTTCTAATAGTGAAGACGTACTTGCAGTCATGAATGAAAAGAAAATAATCACCTTCAGTTAGCAGAGATACAATTAGTATTAGAGTAGTTGAATACAATTAATTTTGACGAGTTCGTTAGATCAATCGTCAGTTTTTCATACATCTATACTTGTATTCATATATTTATGTTAGTTTTCACCCCTAAAAAACAATAAGCAGCCAACGGCATAAGTCCAAAAGTGAAATAGAAAGTAAGTAGAACCTAAATCCAAATTTTTATGCAATTCTGTGGTAATACTGAATATTATACAGTTTCGCCGTATTTCACGTTCATTTACTGGAGTATAAAACTATAATAAAAAAGACCAACTGTATGACAATAAGTAAACACATAATCCTAAACGCCAATTAATAAAATATGAGAAGATTTTTCACAACTAGTTTCCACATTTCATATTTAAAGTAGTTATTTTAAAAATAAATATTTTATAATCGTAACAGTTTTAATCACACGACGAAATATTGACAAACTGCAACCGTTGGCCGCACCATAATATATGCAACAAGCATTCAGTTGCCGCTATTTGGTAGCATACTTTAAAGGGGAAACTTAACCGTTTATTTTGCTCGATGGTTCACCCTGTAGTTTCTTGAATCGCTTATTGTGTAATGTATCTACCTAACAAAAGAGGTCAGCTTAGTTAAGTTCTTTCAATAGGGGATTCTAATTTGGTATAATAATTAAGTTTTGTAAATATTTATTTTAAAACATTAATTTATAAATAGCTTATGCGTGATAAATCTGCACTTGCAGTTTTATTTTTTTAGTGTCGAGATCTGGACATTTATACGTCCATGTACGAGATAAACCAACATGTAAGTCATAATTTTAAGTTATATTTTAAGATTTGTAGAAGAAAATTTTATAAGATATATGTGAAAATTTAATTTATTAAAATAAATGAAGCAACTTGGGAAATCAGGTATTGTCTGTAAATATCAGTTGATCACAAAATGCTACATTTTATTTTTAAAGATTAAAATACTTGAATTTGCTTTTGTTTTTACGTTTACGTTATGTTTTATTTGATTTATTAGGTTATGTAACCATTTCTGTCGATTTTTAAGTCTAAAACAACATGAATTTATTTTCTACAGATACAATAACAACAATTGTCCTATTAGTTAATTGTATGATTGATAATTTTATAAAAGGACTTTGCTATGATAGAGTATTGGTTTTCTTAAAAAAAATCCCATTAAGGTCTTAAAACATAATACTTGAATTTCTTTTTGTGCAAGGAAGAACGCAATTAAATTTTAAGTAAATGGTTCTTTTCTTCCCACATTCTTACGCATTTTCTTTTTCTTGAACGAAAAGTTTCAGAGTTGTAAATCTTTATACATAGTTGCCTTCATTGTGTAAGTAAGAACCCCAGAAATAAACTGTTGAATTTGGAATTAATGGGTCTTCTTCTTCTTTTTATGTTATGATTTTTCTTTTTCTTGTACAAAAAATTACTAGAGCCTTGAAATTGGGTACATATGTTCCTCTTAGTTCAAGAAAAAATCCTACTGAGTTTGGGAGATAATATGTCTTTCTGTCATATACATCTACTTCGCTATAAACCATCCTGTTTACAGTTCATTGACGGACTAATACCTCTATAGAAGGCTCAGTATTTTTCGCGGTCAGCTGATACTTCTACCGTTGGACGATTTATTATTTATCTCTTGCCATTTTGACCACTCATAACGTGTGTGTATGTCTTGTGAGTATATACGTAAACTACGATACTTAAGGAGGCAAAGCTATTTCGGACTACACGCACCTCTACACGTCAGTTTTCTCATCCGAGTATAAACCAACGTCAGAAGCAATCTAGTTTTGTATAAAATCAACCACCCAAGTTTAAGAAGACTCTGCCCCTCCTATTATTGGATACGTTTTACATTTAACCTATTTTCATATAAAAATAATACTAGCATCTAAAAATAAACATTTGGACAATTGTTAACACTCATAGTAATACAATTGTTACAATGTGATTGTTCCATTGTTTTTTATGTGTAGTATTCACACATTTAGCAAAGAATATAGACGCATACGTCTATATTATTTGCATTTAGTATTAGTATGTTTGCTTATTGTACTTGATTTCTCAGTTCTCCTTCCAGGTCTGTATAACGAGAGAGTATAATCTCAAGGTATTTTACTTCCATTATTTGTTCAATGCTGACGCCATAGATTTCTAATTTACATCTGGTTGATTCTTTATTGTTTGGGTTTTTTTAGTTAGATCGTCATATTCTTTTCTGTTATGTTCCACCTGTGGACCACTGTTTGTAAACCATCTTTCTATTGGACTATCAATATTACATTATCATAACAGAGTATTTTGGCTTCTTTGCTCCCCATTCTGTATCCTCTTCCTTTGTTAACTTGATCTAAGTTTAAATTGAGATCATAGGACTAACTGAGTCCCCTTATCATATTCCATTGCCTATGTTTATAAGTCCCGTAAGTTATCCATCTATTCTGACTTCCACCTTTGTGTTTTGGTAGTTATTTTTAATAGTTTTTATAATATCCAAGTATATTTATTATCTATTTAAAAGATGAGTTGGGTACATCTTTGAGTTTTAGGTACTCTACCAAATGCTTTCTTCAAGTCAATCAGAAACGTCGATCTATTATACGCTAATGATTTTCCGATAACTTGCTTTATGATGCGTACTGCATTTGTACACGATCTTACAGTACGAAAATCGTGTTTTTCATCTGTCAAAGTTATACTCTGATTCATTCTTTCTTATAGAATTGGATTTGTAAGTTTTAGGATGGTATTTAACAAGTTTATGCCTTTTTAGCTATTTTTTATCGTCTTTTTTGAAAAACATCAGTTTTTAGCTAGTTTTTCAGCAATGTATTGTATCATATTATCATTGTATTGTATCATATTATATATTCAGTGCACATTATGAACCTAATGCTAACTGATATAGACGAGGGAATCTATATAGATAACACTATCGTTTTTGCAGACAATCTGGAAGGTCTACAGACGCTTGTCTCCACGGTACAGAAGTAAATAGCAGGTTGGGCTTTATTTTAACAAAAGTAAATACATGCTTGTAAGCACGAATAGGAAAACACCGGGAAAATTATTAGTTAACCAACAAGCTATATCACAAATCCACAACTTTTGCTATTGGGATGTAAATTTAAACGAACAATGGGAACAATGGACGGAAATTTAGATAAGGATCGTGAAGGCAAGATCAGCTTTTGTCAAAATGAAAAGAATCTTCAACATTTACGATAAAAATTGGAAATAAAAGTTCATCTACTAAAATTCTAGAAAAGGAGGTCCAAGAAGAAGATGAACATCCTAGCTTCAAAGTCTACGAAAACGGTTTAGCTTGACCACTACCGGACTTTTTAGAGCAGCAGTCAAAAAAGTTAAAATAACCACATTAGTGTCGAACATCCGTAACGGATAGGCACCATAAGAAAAAGAATGCCTTTTTTTAAAGTACCAGTATCGAGTCTTGGTACGTTGGTTCCTCTTTGTGCTCGGAAAAATTGTGGGTATACGCTATTTTGTATTCTTTCCTGTTTTGTTCTGATGGGTTGTTGATCCATGTCATTCCGGCGGAATTTTTAAAGTTCTTTTTGTATCGCTGTCTTGATCGTACCAGTCTTTATTTATTTTTGTTGTTTTGTCTTTCTTATTGCTTCATTTGTTGTTTCATTCATTTTGTAAGATCTGGTGTCGTGTTTTTTTGCTAACTGTTTGAATGATAGCACGTGGTCTATTTGTTTTTCACTGCCAGATGGATATCTCCAGTTTGCCTTGTTTTCCTGATGCTCAAATTTTGTCGATAGAAAGTCATATTTAATGTTGCTGTGAGTTGACGATAATGTGGCCATTGCCATTTGTTTTTTCATGTAGAATTCCTCTTCCGTTTCCGAATAGCTGTTTCAAATATCCTTCTCTTCGCAGTTATGCGTTTGCGTCTCCCAGTATTAATAGCATGTCTTTTTTTTGATATTTCGTATCATGCTTTATTTAAGTTTTCATAGATTTAATCCTTTTCTATTGGATGGGATGTTTCAGTTGGAGCGTATATATTTATCTATTACTGTTTTTCCATTTTTAGTCTCAATGTAGAGTGTAGCGATCCTCCCGTCTAACAGATTGAACTTTGTTATGCTGTTTGTGGGTTTTTATCTACATAATATGTAAAACCTCACTCAATTCTTGCCTTGTTCGTTCCAAAGTCACAATTATGAGTAATAAATAGATATTCTGGTAAATCTAATACCCACTAAACGATTAAAAAACAGGTTGAGATTTTAAAGTATTTATTTAGATTTAGTTACAGATTAAATAAGTAATATTTCTTTTTTAAAAAATAAATTTGACGTTTTCTATACTGGTTTAATCTTACAATTTTATTTAAAAAGTAAATAAGTATGTACTATCATTTTGTATGTATTTTTCTACAAAAATTAATATATAATAAAAAAATAGTGTGCAATATACAAGATAACTGGAAAATTTGTACAATAATTCTGATATACATTATTTCCTTTAACTCTGTTGCATGTCATCAATAACATTTCTATATCGAGCCTGCAGAACCAGCCGCTTGGAATTTCCCAACAATTTTAACAAATTCTCAATAAATAAAATTTATAACAAAAAGTTTAGTAGTAAAAAACGGTAATTTACATTAAATTTAATATCATTGAAAAACAAATTAAGCTTTAATTTATGGAGTGCAAATTATAGGAACTGCTGTTACTGTTTTCAGAGTTTTATTCAAGGCAGTTGAATATTGACTAATTCAATAATTTAATCTCAGATTCAACTTGATACATCTGTCCATTGAACTGTATATCGTGATAATTTCACTTTAAACATAATAATGAAAGCTCCTAATAGGTCCGTTTAGGATGATGGATTTAACATATATCGTAATCTCCTTAAATTTTTGTTGCCAATACAATTTCTTCACATTACTTTTACTATTTTGTCGTTGCAATTCTTCATTATGTACCTCTGAATAGGTGAATTAATAATAACCATTTCCTGCATTTCATACTTCCTTAAATTTTCTACTAACTCGATAATACGGCAACGCTGTGCGAAAATGACAACGTCAAAATTTGATGAAGTGCAATGGATTTGTAAGGAATTGACCAATAATCGTTTCATATTTCTTTAGCAACAAAATACTTTTAATTGCTATATAGTTATGTCACTGGAATCAAATTTTTCCACAAATAAGGCTTTTTAAATTTCTATCCAATATTTTGCTTAAATTATTCAGAAGAATGTCATAAGAGTAACGCTTAACTTACAATATAAAGTATATTTTCTTGCACATGGCTTTTCAATTCTTTGTAAGTATCTCAATGTTTTCTTTTTATTTACAATTGCCTGACTTGACCAATTGACAATTCACCCATATATTATTCCAATTTATTTTTGCGAGTATGCGTAGGTATAAAACACTAGACTCATAGATCATTGACACTAAACATACTAGGAAGTACAATCTCGTATATATTACGAAATTTCATAAGCATATTTAAAAAATATCCCTTTTTTCTATAAAACTACATTAAACACATCATTACACAGCCTTTTTTGATTAATCCTAACCTATATACAAATATAAAGTTTTTAAAAATTACAATCGGACACTTTGCAGGATATAATAAAATGTAAGTCCTATTTTACAAAAGGTGTTTATTCTCAGTTTTCCTGTTTCCAAAGAATTATCGCCGCATATCCAAAGAGTGCATTAGGTAATAAAAAAATAGGGTAAGGCCAGGTTTCTCCAAACAATTTTCAAAAAACCAAAATTTTTTTTCAAAAATTGCTATAAAGTTCTCTTAGGGAATAGTATAGAATAATCCCAGAAGACCCGCATGACATTGAAGTAAGTAGAGAAGATATAAGAGCGGATCGCTCCAAGTAGTTAATCTTGCCACTCAAGCGGACCGGGTAATGGCAGCTGTTTACTTTAATGGACTTTTCTCGAAATCATGTTTTTTCAACTGGGTGTCACTCATATTTCGAAACTATTGCACTTATGAAGATGAGCCAAACGGCTTACATTTCATTGTTATTTAAAAAAGTTATAAACAATTAAAAGTGCAACAAGGGGTCGAACAATTAAAAAAATCCGCCATTTTGTTTTTTTTTTCGGTGAAAATGTTTCATTGTAGTACCGAACATAGGCAATTCGATACAGAATATGAAACTATTTTATTTTTTGCTTTCGGATGATTCGTGGACCGGGTAATGGCAGCTGTTTACTATGGACTTTTCTCGAAATGACGTTTTTTAACTGGGTGTCACTCATATTTCGAAAGTATTGCACTTATGAAGATGAGCCAAACGGCTTACATTTCCTTGTTATTTAAAAAAGTTATTAACAATTATAAGTGCAACAAAGGGTGGAAAAATTCAAAAATCCGCCATTTTCTTTTTTTTTTGGTGAAAATGTTTCAGTGTAGGACCGACCATAGTCAATTCGATATATAATGAGAATGTTTACAAGGATTGATGACACCCACCAACAAATTGGACGATCAGAGCAGCCATTTTTGGAAAAAGAAAAAATAATTTTTTTCAAGTAGTTTACTGTATAATACTTTCACCTGTACAAAGTTTGATTTTAAATTTTTGTTATAAGTACTATAAATAAAATTTATTTTAAAAAATACGGTTTTTGGACGAACTTGGCCTTAAATATGAAGATGTACACCAAGAGAATACAGAATCTATGTCAGAACCTGCCTACGGTATCATAAGAGAGTGTCCCATCTTTTAGAAGTATGAAAGATTAAGGATAGGGATAATTATTAATATATGAGTGATTTGATAGCATTCTTATTAGGGCATTCTTAATTATCCAGTATGTAATAAAAAATTACCCAATAATCTGTATCTACTTCTTAGTAAGTGATCAAATTATTAAATCCAGCTAGTAAAATTTAAAAAAAGTGTTGAAACATTTTTGTAAATGTTTCAACACTATGAAACAACTATGTAAATTTTTGTAAAATGTTTCAACACTATGAAACATTTTTGTAGCCTTAAAAAATGGCAACACTGTTGACGCGTCAATATGTAACAGATGCGCGAAATGTTCATATTTATTCTTAATATTTAGTAGACTCCGACAAAGTTTAGTTTGGGAATATGACTCATAACTCGACGGTGCGCAGTGGTTCTTGTTTACTAGCGTTGCCATAGAAACGGCCAGTTTTCAGTTTGCCAGTGTCGTAGTTGCGTATCGCAGAGAGTGTTTGACTTGTTAATTTGATCGTGTGGGATATTTTATTATTTTATTTTAGATTAGTGCTTATTAGTATAATATAGGTAGTAGTAATTAGTGAATTATTAAGTCGTTTAGTTTAGTTTATTTATAGTTTAATTAATCAAGTTTAATTAATAATAGTTATAATTTATAATATGGCTTCTAAAAAGATAGGAACGAAAGGGCTGGGATTAAATAGCCAAGCAAAGGCAATAATTTATAATGTTACTACATTTATGGAACAAGAGGCAGCACATTTCGAAGCAACCGAAAACTTGTTAATACCTTTAAGGAAATTGACGTAAGTATTGTCAATGATATTTTATTTTCTTATGTGTGTGTGTGAAAAATATGACACGGAAACAAGTCCATTAGCCACATAATGTTTTATTTATGTTTAAAAATATTTTGTTTGTTCTTGTTTGTTACTTTTTTTAGATCTTTTTAGATCTAGATTTTTTGTTATATTTATAAATCATTAAAGTTATACTAATTTATATTTCTACTTTCACATCTTTAAACGTAAAGTGGAGTGTATCTGTAAATATGTATTTTGCGAGTTTTCAATAATATTCTCCCATTGCTGTTACCATTTCAGTCTAATTTTATTTTTTATTGAGTTAAATATATCCCTTACTGTATAAATATTGCAAAAGACTACATTTTGCACTGCTTCCTGAGCTAGAGTATCAGCTTTTTCATTCCCTGGTATACCTACATGGCCTCTAACCCAAATAAATGTTTTATTTAAGTTTACAATCATGTTTATTAAAAAACATAACATATGACACTTCATTACTTCAAATTCTATATTTTTTATAGAGTCTAATGCAAATTTATAATCTGTTAATATTACTCTACTAAAAGGTAATATCTTTTATATTTGCAACAAGCTCAAACTGATTGGTTTGTATTTTGTATAAATACACCACAACCAACACCTTGTGATTACCTATTTACGATGTTTCATCAGATACTTTCTACTATTTACTTGAAACAGAAAATAACCGATCTCAATATAGATTGTGTTAGTAAATATGATTAATATATGCATTTTGTTTCTCAATATTTTCATCTAGTAATATTTAACATTGGTAATTATAGGGATAGGATTCTAGCAGCTACAGGTATAAGTAAAAACACCTTATCTAAAATAAGAAAAGAAGGTAGAGAAGTTAATAAAAATGGAGCGACTAGTTCATCTTTTACAAGTCCAAAAAAAAAACGTTCTCGTGTTAAAAAAACTCAATTGGACCAAGGAGAAGAAGAAATTATCAAAAATGTTATATATGACTTTTACACCATCGAGAAAAGATCACCGACAATTAATGGTAAATAGTTAAAAAATAATTTACAATAAAAATTTTTATTATCCTAAATAAAATAGAATAAGTAAAATTATAAAACAATTGTTTGTTTGTATCCGTTTAGAACGAAATTAAAGTTTTCTAGTAAAAACACTGATATAGATACATTTTTAACAAAAACGGTAGATACAATTCCTTTACAATTTTACTAACTTAGTAAACAAGATTTACTTTCCAAATATTTGAACTATTTCTATTTATTTAGATATTTATCAAAAACTCAAGAACAAAGAAATGGAATTTCCAGGGTCAAAGGAATCATTGAGGAAAACCATGATTGGATTAGGCTTAGAAAATTTTCAGAAGTGTTGATAGAAGAGTGGGCTAACATATGTAAACACGTAAAAAAATATGAAAACACTCAAATCGCAAGAGAACATTTATTGGACTCTACGCTGGACCACTTAAAATTTTGTATTAATACTGGTTCATCCGAAGAAAGCTTTTCTGATGATGAAGATAGTAATTAAAATTTCGGAATAGACGTGTTTTTGTGTGATATTCCTATGTCATATAACAAAATATATAAGTCTTTAAAATCCATATTTTTTTATAAAATAAATACATTATTTAATTTGTTAAAATAAATTACTTATTTTTTTGAGTTGTTGAAACCCTTCCTTCCTTGCCACGGTAATAAATTGTAAGTATTGAGGAATTTGTTATTTATTAAAGTACCTACTCCTAATAGTTTACTCATTATTTTATCGAATGTCTGTCTATAAACTTCATAAATATTAAAAACTATAAAAATAAAAATTGACAAATTCATTCTAACTTTAATTGAATATACTTATAAAAATTTATTTTAAAGCTACCGGTTTCCTTCCGCCACTGGTAGAAAAGGTCCGCCTTTCTGCGCGAAACACGACGTCACATTCCCAAACTTAAGTTTGTTGGAGTCTATATTTGTAGACGTTATGAATTTTTATTAGTGATATTGACTGAAGTTCTCATTATTTACTACCTTTTTGGTGTATTTTAAGTAGTCATACCCAGCACTATATCTTTCTTACACCAATTTAATCAAAACAACAACTTTATTACATTACGGTAAAAACCAGACATCTTACGAGTGAAAACAGCACAAATAAAACATTCAACACCGAACATAAAAATTAACATTCAACACCGAACACTCTCCATCATTAGTTGTCAAAAAACTTATACAGAGCTAGAATAACCTGTATTTGAAAACTGCAGACAAGAATGATTCCTCGGGTCCATGATAATATGATAAGATTCTCAATAAAACTTACACGTTCATGCATGATGCCGTCTGTTGTCCTAACGCAAGACTGCTGGAAATGTATAGAAAGCATAGTAGTAAGGTAGCAGGAAGATATGAATGACAATACCGAGAATTGGACATATTTTATAATATTACACATGTTGATATGAAAACCCAAGTCATGTAAATATAATTTTGTTCCTTATTATAAACTAGTTTTAATCAAAACCTTGAATTTTACCAGACATATCTAATACTTTGATCACTTACGATAAATCATACAATATTACATAGAAAACCATATAAGAAATTTAACTAACTTATAAAACTCCATATAATACGCACTCTCTCTAAATCTCTCTTCAGAATATTCATCTATATAATCAATCTGACTCTGTGCATCATTCGGCACACTATCTAAGTACATTATGGGTTTCTTTTTACTACAATTCGTTATAGCTGACACACAATCGATTACTTCGAAGGATTTATCCAAACATATCCTAATCTCACTAATCATGGATAGCTTAGTATGGCTTTCCACTACACACTGGACAGTCGGTTGGTGTTTTGTCACTGCTTTTATGGCATTTACTATCTCGTCTACAGTGTAACCGGTGGTGCCTGGGGTTATTTGACTTTGTAGTAGCATATCGGCGATATTGAATTGTTTATTTAATTCTAGACCTAAAAAAAATAAATAATTAGTATATGGAAAAAACCGGTCACTTAGAAGTATAGTTTTGGATTTGGAGTTTCCAAACGTTGTACCGGATAAATAAAATTGTTTACATGAAATATCCTGTATTTTGCTTTAAATTTAAAATCATCTTCAATTTCCCATTACAACAATATTCAAATACGTAATAGAATCTCCGAAAAAAAAAATCGTAATTACGATAACCTTTGAAATAAAACTTTGCTTGAATGATAAGTTACTCTCACACAAGAATTAAAAAATATACACTACTGCCCAAAATTAACGCACCACCTTAAATTTACCATAATGTTTGAAGCTATTTTTCTTCTGAACGAATGATGGATTTTAATGATGTTTTTTCATGTTATAGGTCTATTTCTTAGTAAATCAATGTATTAACGTATTCTAAAAAATATCAACGTTTTACCCGTATACGGGGTGTAAAAATAAAGTTGTGCTTTTTCATCGTTTTTTTTGCAACACCCTGTGGAATTTATTAGAAATAAACGCTACATCTTATTAATATTTTGAGATAGATTTATTCTTTTTTAAGATTTTCATAAAAAAATTATGACGATATCACTATTATCAAAGATGATGATACAGAACTTTAAATGTAACAAGTTTTTACCAACATTTATAGCAATGAAAACATTACTTATATAAACTTTATTGACATTTAATACAAATAAAGCCTGAGAATATATAACCTAAATAATCTTTAAGACTTCTCCCTTCCCAAAAACACTCAATAACGAGTATTTCCACCTCTACATATAATTACTTCTTCACAGCGGAGAGGCATACTTAAAATCAAGCAGAGTATTTGGTCTTGATCAATTGCATCTCAAACTTCTATGTCATCAAGAGAGACAGGTGGTGGTTGTCGGCTTCTGAGCCGACGATCAATAATATCTCACAAATTCTCTATGGGATTGAGATCAGGGCTGCAGGGTGGTCAGTTTATGGTTTGTATTCCAATCTCGTCCAAATAGTCGCGAACCACACGTGCAACATGTGGTCGAGCGTAATCATGCGTTAAAAAAAATATTTCCTATGTAAGGAGCAAATGAAACTATATGGTTAGATAAAATGTCTAATATACCTTTCACTTTTTAAGAAACCTCTTCGTAAATCAACAAGTTCCGTATGCGTTGTAAGAGATATTCCTCTCCAACCAATACAGGTCCTCCATTAAATAAAGTAATAGGTCGTATATTTCAGTGTGTGTAGCGTTCTCTTTTCCGTCGAATAACTCTCACACGTCTATCTGAGATATGGAAGCAACACCTCGATTCATCAGTCAATAACACGTACTCCCAGTCATCAACATTCCAGTCAAGGTGCTCTCTGGCAAATTGTAATCTACTTCTACAATGATTTACGTTTAAAGCTGATGCTCTGACTGGTATCCTTATATGCAGATCTTCTTCAGCGAGACTCCTTTGTATAGTATTTCTACTAATTTGAATATTATAAACATTTGTCACTTGAATTTTAAATGTCTCATTGTGAGAAAACGTTCTCTTATAGCACGAAGCCTGAAAAACTGATCTTGTCGTGGTGTTATAAGTCTTTCTCTTCCTTGTCCACGCCGTTTCGTATGGTCATTTGTTCTCAAAAACGTAGAATGACTCGTGATATTGTAGTATGAGATACACCTAACCTCAAGCCTATTTCACAATAACTTAACCCTACATCAGCTAAAGTAATTGCCTGAACACATTCATCTCGGCTCAGATTTCTTGAAATAGGGCCCATGTCAACTAACTAGCATACGTAAAATAGCAAAACAATTTTTTGAAATGTAAACAATATTGACAGTCTTAGTGAGAGCGCCCACCAAAGTGGCGTGACACGTGGCAAGTAGCACGCGTCTAGCATGTTACTTAAAATGTAACCAATGAAAACGAATGATTCAGCGCACACCAAAATAACAGTAACTTCATTCGATCTAATCATTCGTTTGCATTTGTTACATTTTATGTAACATGCTAGACGCGTGCTACTTGCCACGTGCCATGCCACTTTGGTGGGCGCTCTCCCTAAAACTATACTGTCAAATTGTTTGATTTTTCATAGCCAAGTAACTGCTTCCACTAATGAGTATTACAATTCAATAAAATCACGTTATGCTTTGAAAACGTACTTTTCTTTTTTGATAATAAAGATATCGATGATTTTTTTACGAAAATGTTGAAGAAAAAATGAAACTTTTTCAAAGTATTAAGATTAAGATGTAGCATTTACTTTAAGTAAATTCAACAGGGTCTTGCAAAATAACATAAAAAATCAAATTTATTTTTACACCCCGTATATAGGTGAAACATTGACACTTCCCAGAAAACATTAATGCAGTTATTACTTAGAAATAGGTCTGCAATGAGCAAAACAATTTATAGAAATCCAATCAAGGATACGCAAGAAAAATAGCTTAAAAATTATGGCAGAGTTGAGGTGGGGCGTTAATTTTGGAGAGTAAAAAATCACGTAATGCTTAGAACATACTTTTCTTTTTTGATAATAAAGGTATCGTGATGATTTTTTTACGAAAATGCGAAGAAAGAATAAAGCAATTTTAAAATATTAATAATATGTAGCGTTTGTTTCTAATACATTCCACAGGGTGTTGCAAAATTAGATGAAAAAACACAACTTTAGTTTTACACCCTGTATATAAGTAAAACGTTGACATTTCTCAAAAACCATTAATACAGTCATTAATTAGAAATATACCTATAACGTGAAAAATAAATCATGGAAATTTAATTAAGGGTTCAGAAGAAATCCATTTTTGAAATCATAGTCCATTTTAGGTGGTGCGTTAATTTTGGAGAGTAGTATATATATGCTATTCATTGAACGCAGTCTCAACCCTTGAAGAAAATTTAGTTATTACTTTTGTTCTACTTCTACGTCTTCCTCAATTTTCCCCTTTGAGGGGTCGCTGTTCTTTACTCTTCCTTGCCACTCATTTCTGTCTACCGCGTCTTCTTCATTTAAACCTTTCTCACTTAAGTCCTCTACAAGTAGTCTTTCGAACTTCTCGGATTTTCTCTACCTCACTTTCCCCCAACTTTTTACAGCTCTATGGTTCGTTCCACTTAGTTCTCATTTCTAAGTCTGACGTGACGAAACCATTGCAGCTTTCTTAGTCTCTTTTTTTGAGACTGTAGACACTCCGGCTCGTTCTTTATTCAAGTTATTCCTGATCTTGTACCTGAAGCATGCACCGTAACATTTGCATTTCAGTTACCTGCATCTTCCTTTCCTGAACTCTCTTTACAGTCCACACTTCACCGTCGTACACCAACGCAGGCATCTCCACATACTTGTATATTTTTCTTTTGAGCTCTTTCCCAATTTTTCGAACCCAGAGTACTCCGCTCATTGCTTTTCCGTTAAATTAACCCAGCCTGTAAATAAAGGTATTTAAATTCTCCTAGTCATCCTAGTGTTTCCTCAAGTAATTTGATGTTCTCAACCATTCCTGTTCCTCCAATCCACCTATTCTTCGTTTTCTACCTGTTAATCTTAAGTCCTTCCTCTTCAATACCCCTTCTCTTACCCTCCAACTTCTCCAAAATTTCATGTCTCTTTCCTTAACATTCACTCTACAGTTCTCTCTCAAATTTTCATTGTGTGTGACATTACCATCTATACATTCCCATTTGGATCTTAACACTCTTCCATCCGCACTTATCTGTTCGTACGTGAGTCAATTCCTTTGATGATTTGTCCCTTTCTTTGGCAATGCTGTTTAATCTTTTCATCCTCTTGGGTGCTTCCATCTTGTCTGACAGCTATGCTATTGCAGACGATCTTTCCTTAGGACTAGCTACAGTGCATTTGGCTTCCCTCTTTGTTACCTTATATGTATCTTCCTTTGTTTTAGATCTGTATCTTCTCTCTTTCTTCTCCCTTTTGTTGAATTTCATCGTTTCAACACCAAGTTTATTTGGCTCTAGACGGCCCTTTACCAGATATTTTTTCTAACACTTCTTATCCCACCCGTACCACATCTTTTACCTTATCTGATTCCTCAAACTGTTCCAGCACTTTATTATTGAAGACGTTGCCAAATCCGTATCCTTTATCATCCACCACTTTACTTTCTGACGTCCTACTTGCTTTCCTTTCCGCCTCATCTTTATCCTCGTATCCAGTGTCACCGGTCGATGTTGAATAGCTACACACTAACACTTTTTCACATTACAGTTACCTATTTTAGCTGTCTTCTTCTACATAACATAATATCTGTCTGACTTTCCCTTTCCCCGGTACTGCAGGTACTTCATAAAGATTAATCACAGATTTCTCTTCTTCTTCTTAGCCTTCTATCGTCCATGTTTGGACATAGGCCTCTCCTAACTCCTTCCATCGGTCTCTTTTGTCTAGCAGTGTGGCCCGCGAAGCTCCATTTAAGTTTGGCAATTTTTGTTGTTATGTCCTCGACTTTTGTTTTTGATCTTACCCTGTCGTTCCTCTTTTTATCTAACAGTCGTATACCTAACATTGCTCTTTCCATTGTTCCAACCTCCATGAACTCTTCCCGAGCAGGAATTCAGGAATCTCGAGCACCTTCCAATCAAGGGCACTCCAAAATTCTTCCTTTTTCTGTACTGTATACCCTACCTGTGGAACGTAGGCACATATGATGTTCACGTTGGTATCGCCTGTATTCAGTTGGACACTCATTATTCTATCACTTCTTCTGGTTACCTTTACTAGATATTCCTTTACATATTCCTTCCAAAAAGTACACTAATCCTTCTCATCTGAATGAAATTGGCGAGCTATCTCTTCTTTCAACTATTATACTTCCGAAGTTGAAAGTTGGCTTCTTTGGTCCCTTTCGTGCTATACGCGGTAAGCTTAGCTCACATTACGCAGGAGTCAGGCGAGGCCGCAACTGAGGAACGCACTAGCCTAAGGGTTCCTAATTTAGGAACTGCTTTCCGTATTTTTTCTATCCATGGCTTTAGCAAGGTTGTTTACAGCCGGTTTTTTTCACGAGAGATTTCCATGTTCTTACGAAATTGTTTTACAATTTTGTTGCTGCTAAACCACGCGATGCATTTTCAATCTGTCAATGTTGCTTATCATAAGAAATGCCAATATTTTTGGGAATCGTATTGGTGAAGTCGAGTAATTTCCGCTAGATGGATCTATGCAAGATTTTTACTGTATTAGTGACGAACAATTTATACTTAGAAATACAATTCTGAAAACTGATATCCTGCACTAAAGAAATTCATTTTTTACAATACTTATTATGACGGACAAGTAAAATACCAGTAAAAAAAAACCAGCCTTTATTATAAATCTCACAAACCAATTATGTATATATTTCTTTTTCAATTTAAACCACACACCACTATGAAAATGAGGAAATCCAGTGGTCTAGAATGTAATAGCTTGTTCTAAGAAATCGAAATACTTGACTCATGTACGTAACAGCGCTGCTTTTATAATTTACAATGACTTGTGTGTTAATCAATCGTAGTTAAAACAACGGGTCACAAAAAAAAGTGACAGCAACAAAACCTCCCATTGTTGTTAAAAGATTTAGAAAGCAGGCTACCACTTTGACGATGATATCCAAATTTTACAAACGATAAAAACTTATTTAAAATCGATTTCCGAAAATGTTATTCTCATTACAATCAATTATGGTTTAATCGCATATAAAATATTATCAGTGATATAAAATAGCACTGATGAACAGCCTGAAAAATATATTATTGAAATATTTTAAATGGTGTAAAAAATTAAATTTGTTACTTTCTTGTGCATTTTAGTTCAAAAGTTTAAAAAAAAAAATTCAATGTATCATGTTAGTATTTTAAAAACGTTTTAGTGTGCTTTTTCTCTGGGTGGTTACCATTACAACTTGAAGATGGAGTTTATCAAAAAAAAATATGGTAGTGTATAGGTATTTATTTATTTAGTGTATAAAAGTGTATATTTATTTATAAAATGTGATCTGAATTTTAGACTCCTATGGGAGTAATGCGCACCTGGCTAAGAATTTCTAGTGTATCGCTGACTGAAAGATGTGTGAAAGATTCACACATTGATTTGATTTTGATTCACATATCAGCAATACAAAGCATTCAACACAAAATCCGGGTTGATCAGGACATTTTTTGCATTGATATATCGTCTGCTTAATTTTGTTTTCGGAGCATATTTTGCAAAGCTTTCTCTTTGTTCGTCCCTTATTAACCAGGAATATTTCTTGTTTTTCACAGTTTGAAGATCCCGGCATATTTTCCGCCATTTTGAATCACGAAACTACCACAGCAAAGAACTGGTAAAAATTTTTGACCGTTTAAGTTCTCACTCACACCCTGATACAACATTAAGTAATGTCGGCGTCATACTTAGTAAAATATACCGTCTTAAAAATCAACGGGTTGTTGTCCCCGATCGGAGTTATGCGCACCTAGCAAAGGACCACTTTGACTCCGATCGGAGTCATGCGCAGCGAAAGTGTTAAATATATTACACCTTTCTTGTTGACTTCTACACATATCACGTCAAATTTAAAATAATATGTATTATTTTAACTTGGGCGGATATTACAACTTCAAAATTATGGAATTTAGGTCTAGGAAATTTGAATTCAGTATTTATTAAGGATTTCAAAAAGAAAAAAAATACAGGATGATTCATTTGAAATTGCAAAGTTTTTATACTCCTATAAAAACAACAAATGTGGCAACGATGTGAATAAATATCATAAACTAAAATTTATATAAATTGTGCAAGTCGCTTCCGAGGTAATTAGGGCGTTCTAAAGTTAAAATTAACTCTGCATAAACAAAATAAACTTGACTATATTGCTATTAAAGCATTTTGATAAAGTAGAAAAACATCCAGAGAAAGTCAGAATATAAATTATCGTCTGAAGAACGATGAACAACTATTGCGATCATTACGTTAGTATTCACGTTAATAATCGTTCAACCTAAAAATCAGCTCTAGTGTCTAGATCCCACATTCCCTCTTCTTGTTTTATAATGTGTCTATAGTGCAATCTTTCCACAATCTATGTGTGACATTTTCAATCTCAGTAGCGAAGAGGCATTTTATCTCATCTTGCTTCTTCTTCTCATGGCGCCATCTCCTTTGGAAGGTTGGCGATCCAAATGGCAATTGCAGTTTTGGAAACTGCTGCGCGAAAGATTTCTGCGGATGAGCGGTCGAACCATCTCCTCAGGTCTTTCAGCCACTAGTTCTGGCGTCTTCCTACTGATCTTTTGCCCTGTACTTTTCCTTCCAGTATAACTTGAAGTAATTCATATCTTTCGCCTCTCAACACATGACCCAAGTATTGCATTTTTCTATCTTTGATTATTCTTAGTAATTCTTTTTGTTTACACATACGACGAAGTACCTTAACATTAGTAACTATTTGTATCCATGGAATTCTCAACATTCGTCTGTATATATACATCTCAAAAGCATCTATTACTTTTTTCTATTTTAGAGTCGATTGTCCAAATTTCACAGCTATACAATAGGCCTGAAAAAACGCAACATCTGATCATTCGGATTCTAAGCTACAGACTAAGGTCTGATCTTGTAACAACATGTTTTCATGTATATGAATGTTTTCCTTGCTTGTTCAATTCTTGATAGGATTTCTTTTTTTGGATTATACTGACTATTTATATTTACTCCCAAATATTTAGAAGTAAACCGAACATTTCGCGGTTTTGAACTACCGCATTTATTATATTTTGTAGTTCTTGTGCGTTGCTTGCTATTAAGACGGTTTCATCAGCATATCTGATGTGTATGCTGATTCCGTTAATCTTAATTCCACCTTGGACCTCGTCTAATGCTTCTCTGAATATAGATAAGACATAAGACGCAACCCTGTCTCACTCCTCGTCGGATTTGTATATCTTCGGATGTTGTGTGCTCTATTTGGATTGTTGCCGTTTGGTGTCAGTATGGTTCTGAGATAATTCGCAAGTCTTGTTCGCCAACTCCAGTTGTTCTCAGAATTTCGATCATCTTTTGATGGTTAACGCAGTCAAATGCTTTTCGATAGTCAATAGAACATGCAAATACATCTACGTTCATATCTCTGCATCGTTGCGTTAACACATTTAAAGCAAAAAGAGCCTCTGGTGTTCCCAATCCGTTTCGAAATCCGAATTGAGTGTCACTCACCTGGAACTCGCACGTCTTGTAAATTCGTGTATGGATAATTCTCAGAAAAGTTTTAAGGACATGAGACATTAAGCTTAATATTCGATAATCATCGCATTGTGAGGAATTCGATTTTTTTGGTAATGCTACGAATGTTGATTTTAGCCAGTCTGTTGGTATTTTACCTGTGTCATATATCTTATTAAATAGTACTCTTATTAAGTCTATACTTTTACTTCAGTTATCTGCAATTGGTTTTAGTATTTGGACACTGATATTGTCTGGACCGGTGGCTTTTCCATCTTTCTGAGATTTTACTGCGTGAATCACTTCTTCTTTGGTTATTTCTGGGCCTTTTTCATTTATTCGATTATCTGTGTATGGTATGTATTCTTTCCATCTCTCTACTTTGTCTTCTGTACCCATAATTATTTCGGTATTATCATTTTTTAATATTGTTGCTTGTCTCTTTTTGTGTCTACCTGTCATTTCTTTTACTTTTTTATGAATATTAAAGGTGTCGTATTTTTCCTTGAAGTTGTTCGACTTTTTTTTAGAACGAACGAAGCTGTTTTTAGAACAATCCATGTTACTTTAATGTCTGTCTGTACCAAGTTTTCGATTGTTTTTATTTCTTCCTCAAGCTTGATACATATTTCTTTTTTTCTGTTCGGGGTTCTTCAGTTGTGAGATGTATATTTTTCTTGTCACTGTTTTCTTTTTTACTTTGAGAAATCTTTTTAATCTAAAATCCATTATAACTGGATTGTAATCGCTATATATATCAGCTCCAGGGTATGTTTTCGTAAATTGTATGTACTTCTTAAAGGTGTTATTGAGCAAAAGTCAATTGAAGTCAGTTTGATTTCTAATAATTCTTTCTTTTCTGTCTGCAGGTGATTTCCATGTATATAGCCTTCTAGGATGTTGTTTGAAGAAGGTATTGGCTATTAACAGATTGTCTATCTCCTCCTGGTACCTATTATTCCTCATCTTGCTACACGTTTTTATTTGATAGCGCCATTCTTAAATTCGGGAACATATTTATATTTTCTTGAGAGTTTGTGAGAGCCAGTTCACTTTTTCACCAGGTGTTTGGATTTAGCTTTGAAAACCAATCTTTCAATTTATGCACGTCCATCTGCTGATTTTAGTTGTGGATTTCTTATATTCGAAGTGTAAGTTAAAAGTCCCCAAAGTATAACAAGATGCTGAGTCTAAAAAGCCGGATCGTTGCCGTTAGCGAACAGGTTAATGAGTCTCTATTTTCGCCCACTAGTGTTTTTCACCTGCTGAAAACGCTTTAATTCAAGCCGGTCGACTGCTTTTAGATTTCAAAATAGTTTCACACTGCCTTTGACATAAGATAATTTCTTACTCTTCTTATCTAGGCACAATGTTCCTACAAAATTTCCTAATATCCATTTTACAGAAGAATAGTTGATTTAAAGGTAAATTATCCTTTCAAATCCGAAGGCAGAGAATCCATGTGCTATTTTTGCACAGAAAAAAAGAACAAATGATTTACCGAATATCATGTAGTATTGTAATTGCATCTCACCTTACCTTTTTTAAAGAAATTTGGAATACTGTTGAGTGCTGGCAAATCTACCGAACAAGTTCCATGTTTATCCCACTCGTGTTTCCAGAAGGAATAAAGTTTGGTATTTGCCTCCACATTTGTCCATTGGGCTTTAAGAGCATCCAACATGGGATCCAGTAGATCCGGATCGAAGTGGATAGCAGAAGGACAGTACAAGGGGCCCTCTGTTCCGTTTTTAGTGGGCCACATTCCGTGAACTATCCATTGGGTTCGATCTGGTGGGAATGTGCAAGTGTTGCCTGATTTAGCTTCTTCCCATTCGGTGCACGAAGTAATTGCCCATCTTTGTGAGAACAGTATGTAGTCCCAGTCGTGATAAGGGGTGGGAGTGACTCCATATATTTCTGGTAGTTGTGCAGCTCTGGAAAAAAATATTATTTATAATGAGTACAAAATGAAACTACAAAAAATGCAAACAAATAAAACAGCTACATAGTTTCTAGTTTATATATGTCTTATTTTTTATTTATTTATCTTATGGCATTTCGAAGCATTTGAAATTAGATAATTTATTGGCTCTGTGTCTCGTGTGGACTGATTTCGTACGATTGTTGGAGACACAAAATCGAAATCTGTATCATATGGAAAATAATTACTTATTAGTGTAAAATTAGCAAAACATAAATATATAATATTACTGTCATCAAAACACTCTGTAAAAACGGTATGATGTATCATATCCTATGTTGCTAAGCGTAAAATGACGTAGACATTTGAGTTAAGTTAAGTTAAGACTGGTATTTTCATAATATTCAAATTAACTGCTAATTTAATCACAATCAAAACATTGCATTTTTTTCGTTATTATTCTAATCATTTAACCCGCGATGTCAGTAAGTTTTACACAAAACAATGTATAATATATATTTATTATATATGTCATTGGGTAAAATAAACATACACTTACTATATAAATAAAATGACGTTTAACAAACGTCAATGCTTTACCTTTAACAAAATAAAATAAATTTAAAACTAAATGAAATTAAATAAAGGTATATAGAATAAATTAATAAGTTAACGATTACTGAATTAAATACAATTAAATAAAGTTAAAATCAGTAATTAGTACGTAAAAACGTTCTACGTTTCTCATTTCCCTTGTAAAATCCCATAAGAAAATGCTAAGGTTCCTTCTGCTCATTTTTTGAGCGTTTTGTGGTGAGGGTACAATAGTACTTCGGATCGTGACGTATGATACACCATTGGAAAGGAGAGGGAGTAGCGAATATGTTGAGACAGAAAAAATACACATTGCGGCATTGCTAAGAGGGCAATAATCATATCTCCTTTGTTATTGGTCCGATTGTAGCGTGTGATACGTTAAAGATAAGATAAGATAAAAAAAAACAAACAAGACGACTAACAAAAGGGTCCCACACAGTGTCCTCATTATTAATGAATGTATAGTTACATACGAGATGGCATAGGGCACTATGGATAAAAATAGTTTAACTAATACAAATTTTGATTCATTGGCTTGAATAATGCCTCTGACTAAGTACAAAATAAACAACTAAACGAATCCTAACATGCGACATAGCAAATGGAACGGGAGGGAACAACGAATATATTAAGTAAGAAAAAACAAACGGGGCAACTACCAAAAGGGTACTACACAGTATCTTCATTAATAATGAACGTATAGCGATATTCGAAATAGCATAGGGCACTACAGATAAAAATTTATTTACTATATGACAAATTGTGTCTTAGTATTAACTTCGATGAGATACGCATAAAAAATTTTTACTCGATGCTATTCAATGAAATGAGAGTAATTACATTCACGAAATAAAGCACCACGCCTAGGATATTTTTTTCAGGGTATTTTGCATAAGTTGTTTATTACTTGTACGGGTGACACAATTCAAATCAGATATCTTTTATATAACAACAATGATAAGGTCCGAAAAATGACCTCCAAATAGTTGAGCATCTATCATCATACTAAATTGAATCAGTGAATCCAAGTATAGTACAAGTACCAAAATCAATTTTGAAAAATAAAAAACCGTTTTAACAAAAAATTTTATTTAAAAATTCCTTTAACTTAATACATAATATAGCATTGTATAACAATAAAATTATACCTTTTATAAAGGAATTTTTAAATAAAAAAATTTGTGATACATGATATACAGCCAACTACAGGAGTTTAGTTTCCTTGTGGGTTTTTAACAATCATAATAAAGTAATTTAACAGCGTGTCTTTGACAAATGTAAAAGATTTTATGAAACATGTACAAACATAAATGTTTATGGCACCCATGCTTGCAAATAAGATGAAGGGCATGCTGCAGCCTTTATCTGCGAAAACATCAAGTCCACCGTACGAATTCCAGCAAATTGTTGCATATTTACCGGAGAACTTACGGCAATTGTGGTATGCAAAAATGTGGTTTTATCCGTGCAAACAAACTTGTTATTGTCACCAATTTAATTAGCACAATTACTGGAATAAAATAGCTATATAACAACTCGCACTATACTTCTAAAATGAGAATTATCTTATCTACACGGTAGACATAAAGATATTTCGTTCATCTGGGTATGTTCCTATATAAAAATAAGTGACAGTGAGGAAGTGGACTCCTGGACAAGCAATGCAATATCCGACCAAAATATTACTGTCATATATCAAATACCTTGGACTGATCACAAAGTAAACATCAAATGCCACGCCTACAGAACGTGACAGAACACTTGGGATCACGTTGTTATCAAACTCAAAGAATGCTCAGGACAACTATATAATAATATCGTATCGCTTTTTTGCCTGGGAGATCAGATTGTTTCGGTACCAATTGCATCTTTGACCCTGTTTCAGGTAACTAGTGCTAGTGCACACTAACCCAGGGGGAGCGACGGATTTAAGTACCTTCCGAAGCACGGTGACGGCTCGTTATCGTTTTTAAAAATGAAAATGCCATTGTTGATGCTGAGAATCGAATTCGGGCACTCTGACTTAGAAGGTTAGTATCTTGGTCGCTGAACTACTGCCATCAGCCTAGGATAAGTAGGAACCACACTCACCTGACCAAGTTATAGAAAAAAAACATCATCAACCAACTCCGAAAGGGTCGCATTTGCCCTTAATGATAATTTAATTAGCCACCAAGACCTTAATCAGTTTTATTTTGTTTTATGAAGTGATATGATAATAAAACTGTAGTGTTTCACCTGTAACATACTGCATGAATTTTCTATCAACGATCTTCTTTTAGTTGATAGGTCATTTTTCTGATAAGCACTTTATCTTCTTCTTAAGGTGTCATGCATTTCTGCGTAGGCGTCCACTGATTATTGTCTTACTGAATGAGGTGTTACGCACTCAGAATTAAATTTTCTATTCTTTTTAGAAACAATCTGACACCCCAGCGGGTAAAGGAGTTTAGAGAAGAAGAAGACAAGGTTTTCTTTTTTTAAAGAAAGGCTAAGGCTTTTAAGATTAATTGCTAAAAAGTGTATATTTCTCCTCATACTATGTGCTCTAAGTATGCTTGTTTGTAGCAGCTGATAAGCCCATTTTATTGAAATTTCAAGAATGATCTTGAAGATTTGATTTCAAGACTATTCATACTGTCATAGGTTGTAACGTTTCCTGGGGACAAACTATCGTAAACAAACTGTTCATAGTTTGAAATTGAAAAGGTTCTGCTAATGCAGAGCAGATTAACACATGCAATTTTTATTATAAGGCAGCTGGTGGAAAAATGTAGAACTAAAGAAATAAATGAAAATAACGTTATAACGATCTCGAAAAAGCATATGATAAGGTTACTCGAGAGATTCTTTGACGAATGCTCGTTAAAAAAGGGTGAATTGTGATGTGAAGATTATGAAAGATATGTATGATGGAGTAGCGACTGCTGAGAGAGACTAAATTTCAGGTGAAAGCATGATTGCATTAAATCTTAATTCTTTTTATTTAATCTTAGTAGAATTGGATCAAATAACACGTAAACTACAGGTTATCATCTCCTGGTGCTTATTATATGCGTATGCTGTGGTATAAGTTGGAAATATTGGAAGGAAACGAGAGCAAAGTCTGCCACTGAAGAATATATCTTGAAGAAAAAGGCGTAGAACTTAGTATGATAAAAAAAGTGTATCTAGAATGTTGATTTAAAAATGAAGTTACTACTTCTAATAAAATGATAACTTTGAATGATGAATAGCATAGATATTACATGACGGCGAAATAAATGAAGATACATGGAGTACAGTTAGTGCGTGATGAATGATGGCAGTTAAAAAGAAAGAAGATCAACAAATTCATGTGGCGGAAATAAAAATCATTAAAAGTCTGAGGGTAGTGCAAATTGATACCAAAAGGAAAGAGCATATGTTGTGATGGTTAGTTCAGCTGCAACGTTGAAATGATATTCACCCAATATGAAGAATTGCTGAGGTTGCTGCTCCTTAACAAGTTCTTTAAAGGAATAACAGAAAACACCAAAGAAGACTTGGTAGGAGACGCTCAGTCTGTCCACGTCGTGTCGGTGAAGTGCTTAGACATTGTTTGGCCCAAAATAGAAACTTGGAGAAATAACATGGGAGAAAATGAAATTGGGAAAACTCCAAGGGATAAAGGACAAGAGAATGATGACTAGTCTAATGATATTTTTCCAAAACAAATTAAACCAGAACCCAATATTTTAATAAATTTAAAAAAATACCCTCTTAAATCATGTGATGTTACATTTTTTCGTAATCTATTATTCTAGTCAAATATGTATCAATTGAAGTATGTTTGTTATCTTAAATAGTTAGAACTTTGAAATGCAATTATAGCATATCTATATTCATGTAATCTTATTGAGGAATTCCAGAATAACAGTTTCAAATATGTAGAGATATAGAAAGTATTTATATTTGCTAAATTAAAAGCGATGATTCTTATTTTTTAATTAAGATGAATGCGTATACATTACAAATACTATGTATAAAATAGCCAAATATTTGGTATTGAACCGACCTACACAAAATATGCTTCAAAAAGTTTTACTATCATAAAAACTTTATTGTATGAAACAAGGAATATGCATGATCTTCCCGACCTAAAACATTGTTGTTTTGGTGCTAGTGTTATAATTTCATTCAGTATATTTGTTATCACTTTGGTTGTTTATTTTAAAATCCTACTACTACTAAACTTAAAAAAAATTAATTTTAGTGTTAATTAAACACAACACTGAACGAAATTATACTCTCGTATTGATACGTGAAAGATATGAATTACTCCAAATCATATTGAAAGGTAAAGTGCAAGGCAAAAGAACGGGGCTGAAAGATCTGATGGATAGTTTGACCGCTCATCCACAGAAATCCTTCGTGCAGCAGTTTCTAAAGTTACAATTGCCAACTGGATCGCCAACCTTCGAAAGGAGACGGCGCAAAAAGAAGAAGATCCACTTATTGTACGCAAGACAGATACCTCTAGGAATAATCGTAACGATCGAAAATATCTACCAGAGCAACACAATAAAAGTAAAAGTAGAAGAAGAACTAACCAACCCTCTTAAAGCTGGCAATGGGATAAGAGAGGAAGATGATTCGCTGAGTCCTCTATTGTTCAACGTGATTATGGATGAAATAATAAAAAAGTAAGAACTAAAAAAGGATACCAAATGGGAAAAAAACAACTTAAAATAATCTGCTATGCACACGACGCAATACTACTATCTAAAAGTAAAGCTAATTTACAACGTATGCTGAACCAATTTAATATAACCGCCAGAAAATTTAACATGTTAATTTCCCCAACAAAAAGTCATGGTTACAACAGCAAATTTCCTAAGATGTAAATTGGCACTGTAAGGTCAGGTAATAGAACAAGTGATGGAGTTTAAATATCTAGGCATCACATTATCTAGCTACGGAAAGCTCCAAACTGAACTGGAAGTTCAAGTGAATAGAGCAAACAGAGCCGCAGGCTGCCTAAATGAAACAATATGGAGAAATAAAAATACTTGGAAAGAAATGAAAGGCAGAATTTACAAAACAGTCATCAGACCAACAATGACATACGCGGCAGATACACAACCTGACACAGAGAGGACAAAAAGGATGTTAAAAACAGCAGAGATGAAAACACTTGATGGTAAGACACTATGGGACAAAGCCAGAAGTACAGATATACGACGTAGATGCAAGGTGGAGAATTTCAAGAACTGGGTAAAAAATAGAAGAGTAGAATGGAACTATCATATAAGCGGAATGACAACAAATAGAGTAGTAAAGACGGCAAGAGACAGTTCCCCAATAGGAAGACGATCAGTAGGAAAATCACGAAAACGATGCAACAACAACTTACTGGAGACATTGAAAAACAGACAGAAGAAACAGTCTACATAAAAAGAAGAAGAAGAAGAAAGACATCTAGAGATGATCGACAGTGAAACGATATAGGTATAGTTGGGCTAAGAAATATTGTAGAATGCTCATATTTGTAGGTTTTGATAAATACGCTTTAAGATATAGCGCGGGTGGTTGTTCTAGTAATTAAAAATATTTATAATTTTATAGTATACAAGGCAACTATCGAACACAGTGATTAATTAAATCTTGCCCAAGTACTTTCGATCAATAGATCATCTTCAGGGGCATTTCGTCAGTTGTGGCCTATCCTGAAATGCCCCTGAAGATGATCTATTGATCGAAAGTACTTGGGCAAGATTTAATTAATCACTGTGTTCGATAGTTGTTGATGGTTAAATTTTAACCATTTTTTGATTGTTGTTCTGATTTGCTTGAAATTTTGACAGTATTTAAAAATAGCTTAAAGATCAATATATACCCTATGGCAATGTGCTCGGAGTGGTTACCACCTAAACTCGGGGGATGGAAAAAGTTTATCAAAAAAAAATGGTAGTCGCTAGAATGGGGAATTTTAAGACTAAAATGTTATTTAGAGTTTTTTTCTAAAAGTCAATTCGTGATTGAAAAATTATAAATTACACGTTAAAAAGCATGTTTTTAAACGGCTTTTCGCGAATAACTCTTTAAACGTTTAGATTTGGGAAAACTCTTTGGGTTTAAAAATTAAGCTTATAAAACCAACAGATTTGTTTTTTATTATTACCGTGAACTTGAGATTAATGAAGTTGGGATCTCTCATCTACGTGTATACTGTAAATGCAAAATACCAAGGTAATACCAAACTTTATTAGTACCCCCCCCCCCCCCGGCCTATCCTTTAGCTTTTCAAAGTCAGGTTAACCTCCATTCAAAATTATACGCCATGCATTTCTTGTCGCACTTCTGTTTTTATATACATCCAGAGTTTTGTCCAACAACAACTGTCTACTTTGTACCAGCTCAATTAAAATTTCACCATCTATATTTTCTGCCTTTCTCTTTGTCAACCATTTTCCATCCATTCCTGAATGTAGATCTCTCCCAATTGCTTCCATCTTTCTGTATGTTGCGCCAATCTAATCCACTGTTTGCCTGCCACTGCTCTTATGTCATCTACCCATCTTTTTTGAGGTCTTCCCACGCTTCTTGTTGTCGTACTTGGTCTCCATTCTAGAATGCTCCGTGTCCACCTGTTGTCATTATATCGGGCTGCGTGACCTGCCCAGCGCCATTTCATTTTTGTAACTTCTTCCACAATATCCCTAAACTTCGGTCTACGTCTTATCTCGGTGTTTATAATTTTCTGCCACTGTATCTATATTTTCTTATGTACGTATGTACCACTGGATTCACTGGTACTAGAAGACTAACTGTCGTTACGTGTGCAAACATTGATTTCATGCCGTGGTTCACTGTTAACAGGACAACGACATGACAAGGTAGTCATCCATTGCAGAGGCATTGGACGGCAACTGAACAGCAACGACACGACACTTAGTCGTGGTCGTCCTTTATGAAAGTCGTCGTATACTGCTTTATTGAACTAATGGAATGTACGGCAAACTGTCTTTACGACGTTTTGTCGTATCGACCAAATTCGTATTGTATGAAAGGAGCTGTGTGATATACTTCACACAGGCATCCGGTAGGTTGTAAAAGGAAAGATATCAAACTTAGCCGCATTTCTTGCATTTGTACGATATATTTTACCGAGACTATATGTTTTATTACAAATATTTTCCAAAATAATACTATTAGAGCCCTTATTAATTTTGTTACTTTGATTTATATAGCGTGACTCTTCGGGAGTATCATTTAGATGTTTTTGAACAACTTAACAATTGATTTCTGAAAACTTATGATGAGGTATTTATATATCTACCCAGTTAATCTGAAATATTTAGAGCCTGCTAGAACTTCCGGTTATACCATAAGATAGCTAAAACTTCCTTATTATAATTTGAATGCCCTGTATATTATTACATATTTCGATAGAATGGCTTAGAATTCTCTCAATATAAAGTTATACTCCAGTCTTCAGAGACGAAAATGCCACCGAACCTCTAAAAATCATACGAACAAGCTGAATTTTGCCTAGAATGTCAATTTTAGGACGCATAAAATGCAAAAAAGTTTACCTCTTTGACCCTCGGGCTTTCTCCTAAAACCCCACTCATAAGGGAGGAACAACGAAAAAAACTACTCTTTTCAATTTTATTAGTACGTTTTTCAAAACTACCTATCTTCTGCTACAAATTAAACTAAAAACCATCTCCTTGGATGTATTTTCCGAGACGTGCGATCGTTAAACAGATTTATAGAAACTTACTTGATCTGCTGCAAAATACAAAAATTGAACAAGAAAGCTGCGCTTTTCACCTTTAGAACGCATTTGTTTTTTGTCGATAGCACACTCTGATCAGAAGTTATCGAATTTTTACCGTCGACTTGATACACATTTTATGTAACATTGATTTCGCGCGCGCAACTGACATCAAAAATCGTCGGTCGATTCAAGCGTTGTTTCTGAAAGAACGGTTCGTTCTACAGAAAAAGTGCTAATTAACATTTTTGTTCAAAATTATCGCTACATTTTTATTTGAAACATTTTTTTCTACAGCGTACAAGTTCTTGGTAAAACGATTTTTTTCAGTTTTTACCCCTTTGCGAGGGAAGTTTTAGGGGGAAGCCCGGGGGTAGAAGTGGTAAACATTTTTGCATCTTTTTGGGGTTCCAAATTTGATATTCTCGTCAAAATTCAGCTTGTTGATTGGGTGAGGTTGACTGGGTGTGATTGTTAATGATTTTTAGTGGTTAAATCTCTGACGACTGGACTATTACGCTACTTTACACCGAAAGTTTTACGAGATATGATGATTTACACACTTTATAAATACTAAAATTGCGAACATTTTGCTTGGTACCATTTTTTTAGTATCGTCTATTTTGAAAAACGTTTGCGGATAAAATTATATTTAATATCCAAAATGATTTAAAACGATTACTTAAAAATGTCTCAACTATCTTAAATGGATTACCCTACATGTTATGGCGTGATTAGAAAGAACTTTAATTGATCTTTAAAGTTTCGTTAACTACTTCCGATACATAAGTCTAATAGTTTTTGGGATATTTAGCTTTTAATACAGATATTAAATGTTTGTATTATGATGTTGAATTACTATCATCAAAGAATATACAGTGTGTCCGTAAAGAATGGAATAAATTCGATATTTCCTAAATTAAAAGCATTTTTAGAAAAATCTAAAACACGTCGATTCTTAAGTTTAATGTTCTACATTTTACAACTAAATTTCATTATACAACGCGATACACATTAGGGTGATGACGTCATCGGCTCTTTTTTATGAAATTTTTAGATCGATCAAAATGAGCTGATTCCAAAAAAGTATAATACTCGGTGTCTAATTGATATAATTTGAAAGATATGAGCTTAAAAAATAAATTGCATATTTATCAATTGCAAAAAAGTAGCCTACTACTAGTTTTTAGTAAAATATAATTATTTTTAGTAACGTTCAATAACAATTAAGTAGTACAATAAAATTGTGTTAATTCGTGAATGTTATGTATTATTGCTTACAATTAATTTTAAGTAGAAATGAATTTGAGTGTAAAGCAAAGAATTGAAATACTCATAATGATTGGGTATGGAGACAAATCGCAAACTCAGATGGAAGTGTGTAATTTATTTAATGATAAATATCCAGAAATACCCATAACGCAGTCAACAGTAAGTAAGATTGAAGAGAAATTTCAAAAAACTGTTACAGTTGAAAATGCACGCAAATCAGGTCGTTCCTCTGTAAATTATGTTACAACATTAGATGTTATACTTGCTTTTGAAGAAGATACGCACACTTCTGTTCGTAAGGTTAGTAGTAATCTCGATGTTTGGAAAACAACGGTACACAAAATAATCAAACTTGAAAAACGGCACCCCTTTAGATGTGCACTTGTACAGGAATTAAACGAAGATGATACAGATAAAAGAATACAATTTTGCGAAATAATGATGGATAACAGCCACCGAAACCCTCTCTTGGTTCAAAATATTATTTTTTCTGATGAGGCTACATTCAAATTAAATGGCGAGGTCAACCTTCAGAATTGTAGATACTGGGCAAAAGAAAACTCCAACTGGATGCGGAAACATCATACACAATACCCGCAAAAGGTAAACGTATGGGCTGGCATTGTAAGAAATAAAATCATTGGACCCTACTATTTCGAAGGTAATTTAAACGGGCCAGCGTACCTTCAGTTTTTAAGTGGGTATCTCGTACCTACTTTAGTTAATTTATTCCCCAGTACAATTAATCTTGGAAGTTTTGATAAAAGTTTATGGTTTTAATAGGATTGTGCGCCTCCGCATTATGCTTTAGATGTTCGAAGGTACCTAAACGAAATATTTTTGAACCGGTGGATTGGAAGACGTGGACATATTGAATGGCCAGCGAGGTCGCCAGACCTCAATCCTTTGGATTATTTTATGTGGGGTCATTTAAAGAATGTTGTTTATAAAATGAAACCTGCAAATATTGGAGACTTAAACGCAAGAATTCGTAAAGAAATAAACAATATTTCTTAAGAAAGTATAAACAAGGTTCTACAAGAATTTGTACAACGTTTGGCTTACTGTCAAATGCAACAAGGGCTACAATTCGAACATTTTAGATAAAGTCATGTAATAATTACTGGATTACTTTCAAGTTATTTATTATAATTTATTTATAATTTGTTAATATTATAAATCAATAAAAATTAATTTTTTAAGCGCATCTTTCAAATTATGTCTGATAGACCCCCAGTATTATACTTTTTTGGAATTCTATCTAAAAATGTTGTAACATACAGGGTGTTACATTTAAAAAAAGAACCGATGACGTCATCACTGTAATGTGTATCACCTTGTATAATGACATTTTATTGTAAAATATTGAACATTAAATTTAAGAATCGGCGTGTTTTAGATTTTTTTTAAAAAGCTTTTCATTTAGGAAATAATATCGAATTTATTCCATACTTTAGGGACACACTGTAGACGTATATGCAAAGAGTATACATAGACGCATATAATATGCGTCTTATATTCTTTACTATTATCAAAGAATATAGACTATAGACGCTTAAGCGTCTATATTCTTTGCTATTATATAGTGTAGCATGGAAATCTTAGTTGACAGTTTTCAGTTCGCGTAACTTTAGACAGATAAACAGGTTTACATTGTTGAGAACTGCCACCTAATACTTTTATGACACCCTATAGAATAATAATGAAAATTATAATACAAACATTTAATCTATACATGTAAAGCTAAATATCTTAATAACTATGAATTTTAGCTATAGAAAGTAGTGAACGAAACATTACAATTTTGGCGTGCATGGCTGTCAAAAAATTACATAACCTGCATTTTCTTGGTAAATAGTCTATAATACTTACATTAATTTAATAGTCAGTACTAACCTGTTGTTTTCCAGTTACCGAAGCCACAGATTGCATTTTTTTTTTTTTCAAATACATATTATGTCGTACGAGTCATAAAGTATGACCCGTTTTTAAACAAAACTAATAACTGTAATTCACAGCATACTGCATTACTCGATATTGCATTTTTTCTATGTATACTATGTACCCGATTTTATGTAAGGATTAAAGTACATTCATTATCTTAAATCATAGAAAATAGGACATACAATTATATCGTCTTAGGAATTTTTCAACTCTATAATAAAATAGATTTTAAAATTAAAGTAATACACGATTTCGCACATAGATCACATCGTTCTATGAAATCATAAAAATACCTTACGTTCCCACGTTTCAAATAAAAACAAACAATAATCCAAAACCCACTACATTTTAAATAACAAAAAGAATTGAACAAAACATCAGGTAAATCAGTCAAGGTTATACTCTGTTTTACTCACAACAAAAATTTTATTACTTACCTAATGTTCTCGGAATAGACCACGAGGCTTAGAACTAGAATTTGGAAATTTAAGTGCATTTCTAATAAAAACGTAAATTTAAAAAATGTTTATTGACGCCATCAGCTGTTTATCGCTCATGTCATATTTGTTTTTGATACTGACGCTCGATACGATACGTGAAACCATGGATTTGGTGGCCTTTTACATAATTACAATGTTGCCGCCGCTTAGATGAATTCCGATTCTGCTGATATGCCAAGGTCATAGGCGTCGTCACACATTTCATAGCTAGAAGGCACTTTTAAATACCAGAATTTCAATTTGGTTTTCAGAGAAAAAGATAATATCAAATATCTGGTAAATAGTGCATGATATTTTATACTTATTATAAAGAATATCATAGCAACAATGTATGTCAAACCTTCAGCTTTCATGGCTACCATTGTACAGGCTTTGAAAATGTTTGTTAACATATTTGAAAGCCATCTGCTTAGATGATTCATATATGAATTTTACCTTCAAGCGACTGATTTTTTCAATTATTATTATCAAGATACTGATACTTCTTCTTCTTGATAGCCAAAGGAAGTTTCCTTTTTTTCATTCGAATCTCTATGTTCATATTATTATTTGTTCAGGAGATATATAATATTGAAATTGTGTCTGTAAACGTACGTGCTTATGCAAAAGACCGATGAGAAATTCGAAAATGGTTCTAGTAAAATTGACGAAACTTCTGAAAATCAAACACACAGAACGGGAAATTTATAGAAGTTTCGAAAATCATGGAAGAAACTTTTATCAACTGAAGAAAAAATTGATATAACACAGAAAAATGTATATGATCTGCAACAAAAATTAAAGGAAAAATTCATAAAATTAGAAATCATAATAAATTGTGAGGTCCCAACAACAGACTTATCACCAATCGGAGAAGAAACAGGCTAGTAAATAAAGATTCTATAGCGAAATGTAAAGGAAGAAAGAAGACTCGACAAATCACAAGATTCAAATCTCATTATTTGATAGGAAGTCTTCTTGGTCTATTTATGTCAGACAATTTTAAGCCATAAGAGGGTGTTTAATGAGGGCAGTTTAATGAGGTGGCTAGCATAGCAAATATGTTTGGTTTATTTAGATGACAATTGTGTGCAGCTAATCTAAAATGCAGCATAAGTATGTGCAGCTAATCTAAAACTGAGAAGAAGTGTCACATGTTTCGACGAGAAGTTATATAGGTACTTAGAACCTATTGTATAGGTAATAGTAATGGTGTAACTGCTGACTCTAAGAAAGTTGAAGCAATTCGAGAACGGTTATTGTCAAAAGATAAACAAGAAACTGACATTGGTGTAATAACGGACTAACCCACAAATATTTCAAAAGTTTTATTGTATAATATTTGCCGTCAAATTGAACTCTTAATATCAACTGCACTCCTAAATAATGAACCTACATTTTCCTACTGGTTACTGGATGCCAGCGCTAAACTGGTTTTGGAATTTCGTTTTCGCTAAGAGTTTAGAGAAGCAAAGTAAACGGATGCGTAGTTAATCTAGTGTGCTGCTAAAATTTAGATATTAGATGTAAAATGCAGGAAATACTAAATAAACTTAAAATGAACATACATTAATCAGGTTTATTTATTATTATTTATGCTGATGTTTGCGTTTGCACTTTAGTGTAAAGTGAATAATAATATGTATTTTTCACTGTAGGACGTCAACCAATGTAAATGCTTGTATTAAGTATCTCATACTTCACTATCAGAGTCGTCACTATATGAATGATCTATGCGAATAATTAGAGGTCTCGCATCATCCAATAATTGCTGTTTGAAAGCACTGAATGATTAGATCTTTCTTATGTCTAATACAATATGTTTCTCTTCTACTTTTAAGTGATAGGATGCATTATTCAGCACTATTATGAATGGTCGCTCTAATTGTTTAAACAAATTTTCTTCCATATATTCTTCAAAAATATTTGCACCCATATTTCCATCATCCATTCTTTGTGCATGAAAAAATAAAACTTACATCGGGAATAAAGCATTTATTGCTTCCGGCATGAAATATAATGTGTCTTTTAACATTACCGTAACTGTTAGAGGAATAGCATTTCGTGGTAACATCTTGCCAAGATTAATTTGTCATATTTCCTTTAGTGAAAATCCAAGTTTTATCTAAAAATACATTCTATCTTGTCGGATACTTTCCTTCGCCACTGCCTGATGTTCATGGTTTTAATATCTTCCTCTATATCTAAGTGCTCATTAATCCAGCTCATAGTTAATTTTTATTCTCCACGAACCATCGCTACAATGAATTGGTCCAAATATCTTTCTTAATATTTTGCGCTCAAATATTCTCAATTAATAATTTATCTTAATTATTATTCTCAAGTAATCTAATTACTGTTTTGTACATTCTAAGCATGGAGTCACGATTCAGTAGCTTACTTTTTATTAAGTCTTTGTATGCATAAAAGCACTTATTACCGCTAAGACAATGTGCTTGTATTTCTTGACTGACGTTGTTGCTGTAATTTTTTATTGAGCCTAGGTAACTAGGTAAGGCCTATGTTCGTAGGTATGGTTGTCTACCTTCAGATTCTCATGTCGATTCGACTTTGTGCACTTCATATATTTTGTTTTCCTTTCATTTATATTCGGACCGTATGAAGCGTCTTCACGTTTCAAATCTATAGCTTTTACTGTTTATGTATTTTCTTAAAAAATGCCACCATTTTGATAATATTGAAGAGTTCACAAAATAATTGTCTATTATTTCTATTTTTATATCGAAAACCTAAATCATTCAGCACGTTTGACAAACTGGTTAAACCGGTTAAACTAATATTACACAGTTCTTTGTCCATAATATGATATGTAATATTTCTAATTGCAAAATTTAATTTCTATGACTTACTTTATTTATTTTACTCTCGCAGATGCTGTTAATTCTCTGGAATATCCTCTCTGAGATATCGCAACATCCCATGTGCGTTTTTGAACTATCGTATCAGATTTTAATGGACCCATTTTATTTTATTCCAAATTAAAATAATTTTCAACTTTCCATTTTTAGCTTTCCAGAACCAAACGCCGTTATTTTGGAAATTAACACTCTACGTTTCCACTGATTTTGATTTTTTTCAAATTCCTCAGTTTATTATTTCTCAGAAAAGGACGAGAGGTCCTAGAACAGGGACAATAAAAATCAAAAACAAAACAGACGCACAAATACCAGCACAGAACACTATCTAACACGCAAGCAAGCAATACAACTAATTCAATACAACAATAAATACAAAAATAAAGTTAATGTCTAAGCTTAGATTAACAAATTTTTAATGAACCATTAGAAAGTAGTACCTAATTTAGGTGTAATGGGTTTTACATTTGCTTATTTATGTACGTAAAACTAATCGCTTATGCAGGCCATTCACGTTCCGACTTGTGGTACGACTAGTGGTCCAACTTCTGCAGTTGGATCTAAAATCGGACCGTGAGTGGGCTAGTTGGATTAGTTGGACAACTAGTGGTACGACTAGTGGGACGACTTGAAGATCCGACTTCCGACTGGCGATGAAGTCGGAGCGTGAATGGTGAAGTTGGAAGTCGGATGACAGGGTGGATCGAAAATTTCCTCAGTCAGTTGACTTTCGGCACCTGTTACGTATGAGATTTCTATGAAATACTTTACGCAAAGATCTCTAGTTCGCGAATATTTAATAGAAAATAAACTTTCAATTGCACGAAAAAACCTTTTTGTTAGGGCAAATCATTTTCCTTTCTGTAGATCTATTTCGGACATTCCTATACAGGTAAATTTCCGATAGTCCGGATTGGCTACGGAAGAATTATCAACAAACAATGAAAATTAAATCATAGTTGTAGCAAAAGATCCCTAGTTCGCAAAAAAATAATAGAAAATAACTTTCAATTGCACGAACAATTATTCCTATTAAAAATATACGACACACACAACAAAATAAATCCCAGCTCCAGTTTAAAACAAATAAAATATAAATTTTATACCTATACAAATCTTTAAAAACTATAATTTTTTCCTACATCTTAAAAAGTCATAAAAATCAAGAGTTGAAAAAATTAATTAGTTCAGCCCTAGACACATAACTAGAGAAACGAAACCAAATTTTTAAACATACATATCATATTATTATATTTTGCGTAGTGTTTATTCGATACATCCATCGTGAAAACAACCTAGAACTGAAGTTGGACCGCTAGTTGGATAGAAAGTCGGAGCGTGAGTGGAGACGAACATCCAACTAGTAGTCCTACTAAGTGGGACCACAAGTCGGAACGTGAATGGCCTGTCTTATCCGTACCCAGAAAGGTGTACCTAAATATATTATCCAAATAATCAAGTTTTATTTATATAAAATTTTCATACCTATAGAAAGGAGATTACGCCATCATGTAATAATGTAGTCCGTTTTAAGGAACCTTTTTTTATATTAATATAATACAATTACTTAGTATAAGTAATACCACAAGTTGTAAAAACAATCTTTATTTTTTTAACACATGACACAGGACGCGTTTCGACATCTCTGTCATCAGCTATAAAATGTAGGAGAATGAGAATCTAAATCTAAAATGCACAAGAATAAACTACTTTAAGAACTTAGTGTACAAAAAAGTACTTAATGTAAAAAAAATGTCATCTTACGGAGTATAATTCAAAGAAATTGACTAGGTTATCAACGCCCTAGGGCAGGGGTCACCAATTATATTTCCTGAGGGTCAGTTTTAAAAACTTACTACACTTCCGCGGTCCGGACACTTAGCACTAAACCAGGCAGTAACGTAACCGGGTGGGGGAGGGTGGTGGTGTTACCCAGAAACCCTTCAGTAGTTGTAACCCCCCTCAGGAGATCATCCTGGTTAGGTAGCTGAAACCAGGCAACTAGGCCACCTCGTTTAGGGAAACAATATAAATCTGTCCATTCAGGTTGAAACTGGCTGTTTTCTGATTAAATTCTTCTTTTCTTCTTGTCCATATTGATATGAATGTAAAATATAAAAAAACGCTAGAACTATATAGAAAACAACACTTAAAAATATTAACTAGAAACACGATAAAAACGTAAACAACACTCAGAATGACTGCAAAACTGAGACTCAAGACTAGGGATCCGCGATATTCATCGATGATTGATAAACAGATAAAAGATTATTTTTAGGTGGGTATTTTCTTGAATTTTTTTCTGGAAAAACCATTTAGTCGAAACATATTGTTTAGATTACGAGTACTTCTATATAGTATTAGTACTGTGCATTTTAAAAATGTAAATATATTTATGTATTTAGATTAGATTATAATTTTACACTATAATTTTATTACTATATTTTGAGTTAAACGGCGGTACTCAAAAAACAAGCTCATGGTCGGGATGCGGACCGCGGTCCGTCATTTGGTGACCCCTGCCCTAGGGGAGAATAACTATTAAAAAGAACTCCGAAAGTCCAACTGCTTTCTTCTAGGTATCATTTTGGAGAGAGAATGGGATCAGAATTTGTGACATGTGTCAGTATTGTCGTACCTATTGTCAATCGGCACCGAAAGCAAAGAATATAGACGCATACCGAAACTATTCAGCGATACGATCGCTAATGATCGATGATCTTTAATGATGATGATATGATCTTTAAACGGGTATGAAAATGTATGAAAAATCTAATGGATGTTAACGATACGTGAGAGAACTACAAAACCTGTTAAAACCATAAGTGCAGCTAGATGATTTCAAAAGAGAATTTAGTTATAAACTTAGATAGGCAACCAACCTTACTTTTGAATTTAACAAGCAATTATTGGAAGTCTTCCTTCCTAAGGTTAAATGAGGTAATGTACTGAATGCCAAGATGGATTGAGGTACGGGAATTAACCTTCTTTCAAATTATTGTCTATTCCAGCGTTCCCACGACATAATGACTTATAATGAGTCCGGCAACAACACCTGTCGAGAAATGCAATAGAAAACATACATTAAGTCAAAATATACAATAGCAAAAAAAACCTCACCTAATGACATCACAAATGAGGTCAAGAATTGAGTAAAGTAAGTTCAGTCGAACTATCGCATTGAATTAACTTAAAAAGTTTATGTTGATGGAAATGTAAGGCTCTGCTGGCAGAAATTGTTCATACAAAACTATTTTAATACCATTTGATTTAGCTCAACTAATTTCATAAGATTTCAGAATATCCAATCGTATGTAAAAGTTTAACGTCTAGAAGAGAATATGAGTGGTTTGTTGACAGAATATCTTTGGAGGAAGCAGAGTTAGTGTTGCGAATGTCTGTGTTTTTGTATTTATTAATGAATTTTAGATGTTCTGAAATACGGCTCTCTATTCTTTTGTCACTGTGGCCGATGTAAACGGTTTTACAAGAAGCACAACAAAGCTTACAAACCCCACTCTTGTGTATCGTAGGAACTACAAGGGAACTTGTATTATCTTACAGCCACATTAGAGAGATACTTTTCATTATAATAATATGTTCTTGTAAAGGCACAGCTTGATTATTTGGTAAACCTACATTATATCTCACAACAAGAAATTTAATAAAAATCATTATAAAATGTTTATGATGAGCAGTAAAATGTACATACCCTAAATCCTAAAAAAAACCCACAGATGAGATGGACTGACGACCTTAAGAGAACGGCAGGAAAGGACTGGATGCAGATCGCCCAAAATAGAGACCAGTGGAGATTAACAGGGGAGGCCTATGCCCAAGAGTGGGCGTTTAAGGCTGATTAGATAGATAGATAGAGAAAATGTACATAAAGAAGTTTTAAAAGATATTTCCGCTTACCAATCCACTAGTAATAACGTTTAGAATCAGAATTTAATCCCAAAACGACCATCGTACAAGGTCTTGAGTTTGAGTATACTTCTTATGCTTGAAAATTGGATTAAGTAAAACAGTTTCAGGGTTATATTTTGTTTTTTTTTGCAGGCGTTTTGAGAATCAGATCTTTTTGCAGATTCTTGGTCGGAGCACTGGCCCTAGAATGAAGGTTAGACTAAAACTAGTAGGGATGCTGAACAAGACGAAGACAATACAAGATCGAATAGCAATGGAGTAGAGCCGATGACATCGAATTATTATAACTTAAAAAATTTTTTCGCAAAGAAAAAAGAAAATATGTTGGAAAATATCGAGTTAAAATGTTCATTCAATCTTTTAAACACTTAAATGCACTTGTAAATTTAGGTGCTTAGTATTGATTCAAACAGAATGACAAATGGAACTGTATAAGAGTTTCTACAACTTAGAATTATTTGATGTGCAAACAAGTAGCTCTGTTAGACACCAGACTCAGTAAAACACAATTTTAATTTAAATAAAAATGTATTCTGAACAAATGAACAACAAAATAAAATTAGCTTCTTCCGTACAATAAAAATTAAAATATTAATCTTGGCGAAGGTATCGACGGTGCTACGTCCCACTGTTGATACCTGCGGAAATAAATACTGTAAATGTTATAAAAATTGAAAGAAAATACGTTGACTTAGTGAACACACTCACACACACTGAGTTAAAGAAATAATCTGGATTAGAGGTGGAGGGATCGATCAATATTCGATACGGCAATGAGCAGGAAGTGACTATTCAATACTTAGTCACGGTACGGTTTGGTCTTAGATCAATACTCTAAGATTAGATTCGAGAGCTGTTACAAGATCAATATAGATCAATATTATAGCAGAGGTGGTTGGTCTTCAGTCAATACCCTAGGACCGGTGGAGTTATTCGCAGGTCAATACTTTGATTCAATCCCTAGGACGTTTGGCCTTAAGTCAATACCCAAAAGCCCAGTGAAGTTCTCACAAGGTGAGCAGTCGTACAGAACTCGCTCTTGCGGCGACCGTTTTATTATACCGTTGCTGATGTTCTATCTCCAGTACTCACCGATGGTGATGAAAGGTAGTGGGAATGCTTGTATACAGGGCGGTGGCAAGCCGGCAGCGATAGGACGGTGATGACATCGTTACAAACTGTATATTTATTTGCCTTAATTATAATCGTAAATAAGTTACGTACCTACACTTGGAGTACTATTTACCCAGTCAGATATGTGTAGAACACAAAGTGTGCAAGCCATTTTTTCAAGCGGCATTTCAAGATTGGATAGGCTGCTGAAACGCAAATTAATAGGAGCACCATCACCAGCTGATAAATGCGACAAACATCCACCACACAAAAAGGAATTCATTGAAAAATGTCCCTGCTATGAATCTCATTATATGCACAGGAAATTCCTGTCTCTAGATTTGAGTCTCTGTAAAATGTATGAGTCCTATAAAGATGAGATAGGAGATTCCCTGTCGTATTTTATTTTCTGAGAAACCTTCTCAGAAAGGTAGAAGGAGAATATCATGGCTGCGGAATTTAAGAACATGGTTTAAGAAAACCACAACGAAGTTGTTTCGAGCCGCAGCGAGCAAGGTTATGATGGCCAATATGATTTCCAAATTCCGAAACGGATAGGAACCAGAACAAGAAGAGAAACCTTCAACAAGGAATATAATTTACACTTTTATCCACCAATGAAGTTAACTATTGCAAGATATGTGATTTATTCAATAATAAAATAAATTCAGCCAATCAAGTTACAAGGAAATAACTCGAAATTAAAAAGGCTTGGAGTATTAGAGATTATCAAAGAAGGGACACCAAGATGGCAAAAGTCGAAATCTCTTTCGATATGACAAAGACGTTACCTACGCCTTTACTTACCACCAGAATTTGTTACTTCAAGAGGCATTGATGGACATATAGTTTCAATATTTATGAAATGGGAACTTATAACTCATTAATGTTTACAGGCGATGAAACTATTGCCTCTGGGGATCCTCAACAGGTGGGGTATTACATTTTATTTTACATAAAAAAATTTCTAAATCGAATTGACTTTTATAAATTCAATATGGAGTTCAGAATCGTAATATTAAAATGTAATTGTTATATAACTACATAAGTGCATCTCTATATTTCAATGTGGAAAAAATAAATTACAACTTCCTGATAAGTGGTCATTCTTACTTACTATGCCTTCAAGAATTTGGAATTGTAGAGAAAAAGGCAAAAAATACCATCCACATATTTATATATCTGAAGACTGACAGACAATCATAAAGCATGCTAGAAAGAAAAATCCTTTAACACTGATAGAAATTGATAAGTCAAATTTTTTCTACCAAAGTGCTTGAAAGAAAATAATATCTTTAAGTATAACTAAGAGAAAAATTTCTGAACCAAAAATAAAGGTGGAATGCCTAAAAATCCAATGCCTGAGATTTAGGAACACTTTTCCAACACTATCACACTCTGAAAAGATTTATGGTTGTTGCGTTTAACCATGTACGTAGATTTTTCAACCAGGAAATCTTTCGCCTTCCTGGTCCGCTTCAAAAATTCGATTTTGGCTGTTTTTATTGTGGTTAACAGCTCATATCCTTTTTGTATTCTTATTAAAACGTCCAGATTAGTAACGTGGTCTATATACGATATCTTTAGGATTCGACTATAGAGCCACATTCCGAAAGCCTCAATTTTTCTTGTAGGTAGCGTCTGTGAGAGTCCACGAGTCAACTTCGTACAACAGTATAGGAAAAATATAACACCGTAGTCATTATCATTTGGCTCTACAACTGTATATGAGTCTTGGCTACGTTTACTATTTGCCTCCATTGTTGTAGGTCCTGAGCAGCTATTTCCCATTGTTGTATTCCCATTTTGCGTAGATCACTGGCTACTGCGTCCTTCCATATCTTTCTTGGGGACCAACTGACCTTCTGCCATCGGGCCTTTCCCAGAATGTGGTGTTCAGGAGTTTTTCGTCACTCGATCTTAGTACGTGGCCCGCCCATTTTATTCGGTTTGCTTTAATGTAGCGTACCATGTTTTCATCCCCATATACTGTCTGGAGTTCATCATTGTGTATTCTTCTCTATCTATCTATCTATCTATACAGCCCTTGCTGTCCAATTTTGGACATAGGCCTCCTCTTCCTTCTTCCAAGTCTCTCTATTGTAGGCAGTTTGTATCCACATCGGGCCTGTCTTTGCTATTTTTTCCATATTTTCCTTTGTAAACGTCCAAGTTTGAGAACCGTAGGTGAGAACAGGACTGCAGTTCCTGTTCCTGTATTCTTCTCTATTCTCCTGTTTTCTCTTCTCTGCAAGGCCCATAGATAGTCCGCAGTATCTTTCTTTCCAGTACCAGTAATTTTGCCGTTTTCCGCTGGTTCAGAGTCGAGTCAACATCGTAGTAACCTGATTTTTATGGATATTGATAAATCATAACATTGGAATAGCTTAGCCATTTTTTGAAATGCAGATTTTGCTTTCTCTATCTTACGTTTGAATTCTGGGGAATGGTCCCAATTTTCAATGACGTTCGTACCAAGGTAAGTGTATATTTTTACTATTTTTATTCATTGGCAGTTTACACTTCGTCCAAATTTTTGCTCCTTCTTAGAGATCATCATACATTTTGTTTTATTATGTTTATTAAAAGTCCATATCTCAGACTTATATCTGTTACCCTATTTATTGACTCCTGGAGTGCTTCATAACTGTCAGCGAATACCGACGTTTTTTCCACATGCCTGTTGTTATTCCCCCTGTCGCTTAAAGTTATGCTTATTTCCAAAAATATTTTGAACACTTTTTCAGGGATGGGACTGATTCATATTTTATTTTATAACTTCTGATTTACTCTAAACGAGAAATTTGAAAAGAGCAGACATGTCGTAAGAAAACTATTGCCACATCGGAGTTATAGATTGCGGAATGTAATTATTTCAAACAAGATAGAGATCAGCATCAGATAGACCATTGCCAGATCAGGATCTGTATTCCCCGAAAACAATATATAATTACAGTTACACTCCTTGATAGTTTCTGCTCAATATTTAAAATGTGACCAGATTATTTGCTTCACGTTCCGACACTGACAAGAGTACTATTGATGTGAAATACTACATCAAGGATGTGTTTTGATACTACGCTTTCTTCAGTTTGTAAAATTTGTCTGATAAGGTTTATCTAAAACAAATACCAGAAGTATTTTGTGGAATGTTATCGACTCGTGTATTTATTGAAAATATAAAATTCTGCTATATTATTATCCTAATAAATCTTTTAATAAAATAACTCCCACATAAACAAATTAATAAACTTGTTTGAATGAACGAACGGTTAGGAAATTGTTATGAATTTGAAGGAAGTGTAGGAGATTGTTTTTATGTATTCTATATTCTTATACCTATATTGTCTGGCTAAATAGGTCTTGTACCTAAGGCCAAAAAACAAAAAAAAACTTGTTAGGAAATATAAATTCTTATTCTCACATTCATATGCTCTTTCTGGTGTCGAATGAGAAATTAAATAAACAAAATGTTGTATATTGTATTGTGTATACTGTATACTGTGTTAAGAAGAGTTATATAACGGAAACAATTCTAGTACACCACTCTTTCTGGATTTGTTCCTCGTTCCAAGTTCATACTGTTATTTTGATTAGTAAGTTTGTTCTGTAAGTAAGACGAGTAAAGAGTGATAAATCAGGGATCGGAAATACTTTTACCCATTACTGTGCCAGAAGTAAGAGCGGCTTTAAAAGAAATGAAGAACCATCGATTGCCTGGTGATGATGGACTTGTTATTGAGGCAATAAAAGCAGGAGGAGAACTTCTATTATAATCATTAAGCGATCTGTTTAATAAATGCTTACATGCGGGTACGATTCGAAAAGACTAGAACAATGCAGTGATAGTCTTATTATACAAAAAAGCGATATTAAAAAAATAAAATCTTAACAAATAGACTAACACCTAAACTTGATTTCTATCAGCCCAAAGAACAGGCAGGCTTCAGCGCAGGATATGGTACAAATTATCATTTGGATACAATAGATATGTTGATAGAAAAGTGCATCGAGTACAACATACCACTGGTTCCTGCATTTGTCGATTACGAGAAGGCTTTTGATTCTGTAAAGTTTGAAACAGTACTGGAAGCAGTAAATCAAAGCCGAATAGATTACAGGTAAACGACCCTAATCAAAAACATCTACGAGAACGCTACATCAAGTAGGTATACGACTACACGAAGACACAGAAAAATTCAGCTTAGATCGAGGAGTTAGAAAAGGAGACAATATTTTACCAAAATTGTTCACGGCAGCTCTTCTTCCACTCCTATCGGAGATTGGAAATCATTCTGGCAATTATAATTTTATTGGTTACTCGCCTGAATAGTTCAGTTGAACTGCATCCAAACCATTCACGAAGATTGCGTAGCCACGAGATTTTACGTCTTCCTACGCTTCTTCTACCTTTGATTTTACCCTGCATTATATTCCTTAGTAGTTCGTACTTTTCACCTCTCATGATGTGCCCCAAGTATTCCAATTTCCTGATTTTTATGGAATTTAAAACTTCGCATTGTTTTCCTAGTTGTTCGAGAACTTGTTCGTTTGTTTTGCGATCCATCCATGATATTTTCAAAATACGTCGGTAACATCACATTTCGAATGCTTCTAGGTTTTTAATGCTGGATTTTTTAAGTGTCCAAGCTTCAACTCCATACAAAAGGGTAGAGAAAATATAACATCGAAGCATTCTTATCCGGAGCGATATATTGATATCGCGATTACAAAAAAGTTTTCTCATTCTATTAAAAGTTGACCGCGCAATTTCAATGCGGCATCTTATTTCTTTTATCTGATCAGTATCTTATGTGATCCATGATCCAAGGTATTTGTACGAAGATATTTGTTCAATTTCTGTATTATCTAGTACTAGCTTAACTTTGATGTTTTGTGCTTTTGTAAATACCATGAACTTGGTTTTCTTGCAGTGTTGCAGTTCTTCTAGTGTTCCTGCCAGAAGGACGGTGTCGTCAGCATATCTTATGTTATTAATGCCTGGTTGGACCAACATACCTTAAGCTTAAGACGTGCCTTAGGTAGGCCTCAGCTCAGACTGATCGACCGACCACGACCAAACCGTCCGACGTCGATCAACCAAATTTTGTATTTTTATTTTTAAGAATATAAAGAATATTTTAGAATCGAAAATTATGGTGCAACGTAAGGGAGAGTTAAGGCAACCCTAGCTATAAGCAGAGCTGGGCTAAGCTGGAGCTTAAGATTTATTGGTGCAACCAGGCATAAGTGGCTCACCGTTTATTATAAGGCCCTCACTGATCTCGGCAAGCGCTTATTCTGAGATGGCTTCACTGTATAAATTGAATAACAAGGGTGATAAAATACACCCTTGGCGGACCCCACGGCGAATCTGGATATCCTTGATCAGTTCGTTTTCAACTTTCACTTTTGCTGTTTGATTTCAATAGAGGTTACAGATGATTTTAATGTCTCTACTGTCTATGTTTTTATTTAATAAAATTTCTTTAAGTCGATTATGCTGCACTCTGTCAAATGCCTTCTCAAAATCAATGAAACAGGCATATACTTCCTGATTAATATCTAAGCATCTCTGCGAAACAGTGCAAACAGTGCATCTCGTGTTCCCAGTCCTTTCACCTTTCCTAAATCCCATTTGTGTATTACTTATGCCTTCTTAAAACGTTATAGTTTCCTAATCTTCGATTAGAATAAAATTGTTAATTGGTCTTTTATCAATTATCTTACCGAATTGCTTTCTAGTAGAATTTTTGTAACTAAAGTCTAATTAATGTGATAAAGTAAATTTTTGCAATAGTATGTTTTTATATTAATCTATTGAGTAGTGATTATCAAGTAGTTTTAATTTATTTGGCAACAATTAAATTAAATTTCAACGATGATGTTATAGTCAACATAATCGTTTTTTGGTTTTCCTGGCTTTTGTATTAAGAAATTGGATACAGCAGCGGCCAGCACAATAATGATACATTCATTCACTAAAAAACGTGAGAATATGTGCCAAAAGGGGCCATCAATTCTACATAATATTAATAAAATGTCAGATAATTATTGTTAAAACGAAAACAAGGTTAAGAAAACGATAAAAACTTTATCACAGAAGTAGTAAACATAAAAGAGTTATTTTTTGTAATTTATGCAATGTTTATATGCAAAATAAACAAGTCTGGACGTAATGATGTGAAAGATTCAAACTTATCAATAATTTGAAGTTGTTCTAGTTTTCCAGTGTCAAAAATTACCCGTTTCACACTTTTTATAGTCTTAATCTTGTTTTTCAATATATACGTTTATTGGCTATATCCCTTTCAGCACGGCAACAAAAAATTTTCAACAAATATTTGGAAACGTTGTACTCTATGTGCTTATGTCTTAAATAGCACAGGAAAAGTAATAAAATAATTCTTTATACAGGGTGTTTAGAAATAAGATACCCACACAATTTTATAGGTTGGGATTTATTTTACTAAAACTGTATAAAATATTAATACATTAGAAGTGATGTCCGAAATCGAAAATCGAAATTTTTGGCGGCATTTGGGAGTTGGTATTCCCTTTTCATGACTTTGTCGTTTATTGTGGGTTTCCACTCTCTTCGTCGTAAGTTGTAGTAATGGCTTTGAGTTGTAAAAGCTTTTGCCAGGTTTGTACGTACTAGTTCGAATGTTTCTCGTAGTTTATGCCATTTTATGTTTTGATCGGTATGTTGTGTGTCGTTTGGGGTTTTTACGACTTTACTTGGAATTTCTAGTTCGTGTCCAAAGTTCAGGAAGGCTGGGGAGAAACCCGTTGAATCGTGTTTAGCTGTATTATATGCGAATAGTAGTTCTGGAAGGCTCGTGTCCCATTTCTTATGGTTATTATCGCAGAACTGAGCTATCATTGTTTTGATTACTCTGTTTGTTCTTTCTACTGGATTATTCTGGGGTGAATATGGCGGAATGTTTCTTTTAGAAATCTGGAATTCGTCTAGCAACTTTCGTACTTCCCTGTTATCGTATGTTCTTGCGTTGTCTGATATTAGCTCTTTGGGTGATCCGAATCTCATAATGATTTTATCTTTTAAGTTCTGACAGACTGATTTTGCCGTTGCTGTTCTGATCGGTATGGCTTCGACCCATTTTGAAAAGGTGTCCTGGAATGTCATTATATATTTGTTTCCTTTGCTGGATGTTGGAAGGGGTCCTATGATGTCGGTTGAAACGGTGTGCCATGGATGTGGGGGAATTTGTGTAGATTGCATGCGGCCTGGAGTTAAGCTTTGTTGCGGCTTAAATTGCTGACAGTTCTTGCAGTTCCTGACGAACTTTGCGGCGTCTTTAAACATCCCTGGCCAGTAGTATTTTCTAGCTAGGCGGGTTATTGTTTTAGCTATTCCTAGATGTCCTGCGGTCGGTTGCTCGTGGTTTTCTGCCAGGAGTTGTTGTCTCTTGTGGTTTGGGATGCATAGTTTCCAGGGGTTGGATACCTCTGTCTCTTTAAATCGTATTTGTCCCAGAAGTGTCGATAGAGAAGTCCATCTTTGATAGAGTAGTCTGGAAATAGTTGCGGATTTGTCTGGATTTTATTTAAAGCTTTATTGTACCATTCGTCGGGTTCTACATCTTCTACGTTTATTATGCAAACCAGATCTACTGGTTCTCTAGAGAGCGCGTCGGCCAGGACGTTCTGGGAGCCCTTTCTGTAAATGACATCGAAGTCAAATTGTTGCAGCAGCATTGCCCATCTAGCTATTCTACCTGTAGGGTTTTCCATTGTTTGTAAGTATCGTAGACTTTGATGATCTGTGATAATTGAAAATGGGTATCCTTCGATGTAGGGTTTCATCTTTTCTACACCGAAGATGATCGCTAGTAGTTCTTTTTCTGTCACGCTGTAATTTTTTTCGGCATTTGTTAGGTTTCGACTTGCGTAAGCGATGACTTGTTCCTGTCCTTCGTCGTTTGTTTGTACTAAAGCTACTCCTAAACCGTGGTTCGAAGCGTCCGATTGTAAAAAAAATCTTTTCTGGAAGTCCGGGCAGATCAGTATTGGAGCTTGTGTCAGTAGTAATTTTATTTTGTTGAATGATTCCTCTTGGTCTCTGTCCCAAGTCCAATGTTGTTTTTTCTTTAGTAGCTTTGTTAAAGGGGCTGTAGTTCGTGAAAAATCTTTTATAAATCTCCTATACCATGAGATGATGCCCAAAAATCGGCGTAGTTGTTTAACGGTTGTTGGCGCGGGATATTCGACTATGGCTTTTGTCTTGTTTTCGTCCACTTTTATTCCCGTTTGTTTACTACATGGCCTAAATAATTTATCTCTTCTTTGCAGAATTTACATTTGTCTATATTAATTCGTAGTTTGGCCTGCTGTAGTCTGTGAAGTACTTCTTTTAAGTTTTCCATATGTTCCTCGAACGTTTTCCCCAGTACTATTATGTCGTCTAAATAGGCGAATGCATGTGGTTCCATTTCTGGGCCGATTATTGTATCTAGTAATCGTTGAAAAGTAGCGGAGGCGGCGTGTAATCCGAATGGAAGTACTTTGAACTGGAATAGTCCTTTTCCTGGTGCTATGAAAGCGGTCAAGGGTTTGCTTGCTTCGGAAAGTGGTACTTGCCAATATCCATTTTTTAGATCTAACGTGGTAAAATATTTTGCAGATTTTAACTTTTCTAGGATATGATTGATGTACGGTAATGGGTAGGCATCTTTTTCTGAGATGTCGTTGATTTTCCTAAAATCGATGCAAAATCTGTATCCGTTGTTATCCTTCTTTTTTACTAGGACGATGGGGGAACTGTACGGGCTATTAGATTTTTCTATCACGTTCTCTTCTAGCATCTTATCTATCTAATCGTTTATGATCTTCTGCATTGCCGGGTTTCGGGGCCTGTATCTTTGTTTGATCGGTGTATTATGTTTGAGTTTTATTGTATGTTCGGTTAGATGTGTTGTTCCTTTAATTTGTTTAAATTTCTCCAATTCTGTTAGTAACAATTCCTGTAATTGTTTTTTTTTTCGGTATTGTTTAGTGTAGTACTGATGTCGAGTTGCTCTCGTTTCGGACTGTTCGTGAATTCCGGTATGTATGACGGAATATCTTCGGTCTGGTCGTCGGCCGCGGTATCGGTCGGTAGTTCGGTATATCTTCGGTCTGGTTGTCGACCGCGGTATCGGTCGGTAGTCGGTATATTTTCCGTCTGGTCTTCGACCGCGGTATCGGTCGGTAGTCGGTAGGTCGTTTTGTTATATATCTTGCTTCTCTGTTGGAGCGGATATCTTGCGGTTGGTGTTTCGTTGACCCTGGAATTGGTCGGTATTCGGTTATTGTCTGCATTGTACGATCTGGATCTGTGTTCTGTCCTGGTTTGGTATTGTTCTCTCCTTCTTACGCGATTTCTATTTAAGATGTTTGATAAATCAAGGCCCCATCTTGTTATTTCATGCATTCCCAGTACTACTTCTGAAGCTAGGTTTGGTAAAAAATGTAGCTTGGCTTTTCTCCAAACGTTGTCTATGGAACATTTTGCTGTAAAACAGATTTCTATGTTGCTGGTTTTTCCATCTGCCAGCGTGATCTTTAAAGCTTTTCTGTCGCTTTTTGTTCCACATTGTTCCAATATTTTTTTACCTTTTTGTCCTATAAACGAATTTTGGGCTCCTGTGTCTATTAGTGCTTTTAACTTTTTACCGTTGCTGAACGTTATCGTTGTGTGGGGTCGTTGATCTGTATAGTGTGCGTAGCTGGAGGTTGTTAGGGAGGACTCTAAATGCTGACTGGGTTGCCTCCTTCTTGTCCAGTCCTGTTGGAGTTTTCCGGTCGGCTTCTACATTGGCAGTTATTGGAAGTTGTTCCTCGGGTTCCGCAATGGCTGCAGAAGAGTACAGCGATAGCTCTGCAGTTTCTTCTATTGTGGCCTCTGCGGCCGCATCTCCAACAACAAGTCTGTCTGTCGAAATTCTGTATTTTGTTATTACGACTATTTGCCTGTGTCCAGTCACACCTTGTATTGTTTCTGTTATATATTTCTTTTTGGACCATATCATATTCTTCCGCTAGTCTGATGATGTCCTGTGTTGACGATACGTCTTGCCTCTTTATATACAACTTGTATTTCGGGTTCATATTGGTGTATATCCTGTTTAGTTCTTCTTGGTGATTGAATTCACCATGTCTTCTGATCATTGTTTGAATATCAATGATGTAGTCTTTTACACCTTCGTTGTTTCGTTGGAGTCGGTTCCGGATTTGAGCTTCCAGAGATTGCGTGAGAACGGAGGAAACGAAGAAATTGCGGAAATCTTGTTCGAAGTCTTTTAATTCGTTCCAATATTTATTATTGTTTCTGTACCATAGTAATGCTTTCCCGTTTAATGTTTCTGGTAGAGCTTGTAAAACGTGGGTGTCTTGTAGGCCGTAAGCTGTCTGGAGTTCTTTCAACCGTTCTATGAATTCTATTGGGTCTCTTGAACCGTCAAAGTGTAACCCCCATTTGCGTACTATTTCCATCTTTCTTTGTCTGTCTTCCATCTGGTTTTCTTCTATTTCCTCTGGGTTTTGGCCTTTTTGAGTTGGTGCCTTGATGATCGCAACTAATCTCGCTCTTAGCTCGCTGAAATTCCCTTCCGTCGACTGTTCTCTGTTTGTTAATTCGGCTATAAGTTCGTCTTTCTTTAATAGGTACACCCAACTAACCTTCGACGTTTCCGGAGCGTCTGTCATTTTTGAACTGTGAATCACCCTGTATTTGAATAAAATTTGAAATGTAGTACTGTCTCATGAAAATAAAATTCGGAATTCGGTCGGTATTATTGTTTAAAACGTATTTTTCTGCTCGGGCGCCATTTGTGATGTCCTCTCGTAGGAGTCACTATCCGGGTAGCTTTTGGACAGTCAGAGACAGAGTTCAAAATAAAAATAAAACTTTATTGTCTTCCTTAAATTAAATTGACAAAAATCTTATGTTCATATTTACAATTTGGTTTAGTCTTCTCAGTACCTGGCCTATTTATTCAAATTAAGTTTGACCTTGTCATATGAAATTAGTCTTATCGGCAAGCGAGTGTGTATTTGAAATTTTACGTGAACGTTGTATCGATTTAATAACAGCGGACGATAGGTACAAAGAAAGGAAAGGAACTCAACACGTCCCTTAAGTGATTCGGGTTAATAGGACACTCCTCGACAGTCTCAACACGACTGCTTCAGAGTACGGGTAATGAAGAGCTCAACACGCTCTTCGGGTAACGGCGGTATGGAACGGAAAAACTTGTGAACTCAACACGTCCACAAGCCGGGGTAGGGAAGAAGAGAACCTTCAGTCAACACCTGTCGATTCTCCTCTATGAGGAAATGTTGCGGTTTATATAGCGGAGCTTGGTAATTAGTTTTGCCCTTTCTACTGTCGATACACTCCTACTTCATGGGTTGGTTCGCGCGCACGCTGGTTTAACGGTGATGCTTGGACTCATCGTTACACACATATTATTTGATATGAAATTTACTAAAACAGTTTTGGTAATTTACTAAAACATTACATTTAAGACATCTAACACGGGTTCTGCTTTTACAACCCGCCCTTCTGCAAAATCTTGCTGTAGTTAAGTGGTCAATATTTGGCCAATGTTCGTAACCGTCTAACCTTTTATCTTCAGCTGGTTGTGCAGCTCGATAATTTTGTGGTCTGATTTGTGTTTCGTCGTATGTTTCTTCTTCCTCAACCTGTTCTTCCACTTCTTCATTTGATCTTTTTCTTTTAGGTGACGCTAATAAACTTTCACCGACTTCCATTCTAAATGTAAGAAGATCTCGTATTTTAGATTTTGGAATATTATTTGATCGGCAATCTTTGCGGTATTCCATTCAAGCATTTACTACGCCTAAATCTAAAAAATGAAGTATGACTTTTAATGTCCACTTTCTGGTTTTTATCCAGGTTCTATAATATTCAAGTTGCTAGTTGCAGATGTCTACACCACCCATATTAATATTGTAAGTTCTTACTATTTCAGGGCATTTGACGTCTACGTATCGTTTTTCTGTCTTACACCATCTTCTGACACTTTGTTCTGGTTCAATGCCTGACGCATTTGACAACATAGTAACAGATTTTGGTATCCCGCCATTTAACAGCAACCATGTTTTGTTCACTGCAATAAATTTCTTATCTGGTGGGAAATTCAATTTGAAAATTCGGTTGTTCATGACAGTACCAGTTCCATAAAACTTTATTCATTTAGACGAGAAATTAGATTACAGGTTGTAAAATATCTATCAAAATGTAAAAAACTTCCCTGAGGCAAAGATGAACACAGTCTTAAAACAACTGCTGGTCCAAGTCCAAACTTTATATCTGGCAGATGAGTCAATCGTCCTTGATATATTTCAAAATCTAAGACTATTCCAGTGGATGAAGCAACAACGAAATTTTTCAAGTCTGTGGGCCTTGTTTTCCCTTTACATATTGACGTAAATGACAACGGCTGGTAAAGGGAATCATTTGCTCATCAATACTGTAGTTATTAACTGATCTTTCAATTTTAAGACATGCATTTCTCATACATTCGATAACGGGTTGAACTTTATTTGTAGTGTGATCATCTGGTGGCTTCTCTGTATCAACAAAGTGAAGACACGTTCTAAGCAAAGTAAAACGATCCCTGGGCAAAACATCAGCAACACTTTCTAATCTTAATCCCATTTTCCAGTACCAGTGCAAACGTGGACAAGGTATAAATAACTTTTAAATAATACAATGGTATATAACATCACTTTCATTTAACAAACAATCTTATTACACCTATCTCTACTTCATTGGATCAAATCTATCTCCTCAAGAACTTCTCGTTTATTGCCAAACAACTACAATAGCAGACTTAAGTTCTCCATTCAACAATACATGATAGTTTCAACCATGTTCTACCATCCATCAATTAATAGAGTACCGGCATGTAAGTAATGTTTTATTTATTTGCTCATTTATTAATTTATTACAATCTAATAGACTATTTTATAACAATTTGTGGGTCTTACCTTGTCTGTTAAAACTTGTTATACCTTTTTATTCCTTTTTATTCATTTTGAAAAACCACAGACATGTAATATTGGCATAATTATTGTAATTTTATAGCATCTACTTTGTTTATCTTAATTAGACAACACCCTAATATGGGTTTATTATTATTTCAGCATTTATTTAATCGAGACTTATTTAGTATCGAGACCTGACGATGCTTTGCATATTGTAGAAAGCGAAACCGGTTGTCTGGATAGTTAAATTAAATTGATTGTGAGTAAGTCTTATTTATTATTTCTTTACCTATTTGAAATGGACTCACACAAGCAACACATTCATGGTTTTTGGAAATTTTAATCTGGAAAAAACAAACAGAAGATGAGACAATTTTCTATATTTCTGCATGCAGTCCAATCTACAATTAAAAATACTTTCTTCAAACACTACCTATGACGAATGAGTAACTTCTAATATTAGACGTCATGGTTGGATTGAATGTCCTACACGAGAAATACTCACAAGGAATCAGCATCCTAGACCCTTCAAAGGTAGAAGATTTTCGAAGGGACATGGAAGACAAAATTTTACCAGATCAATTAGAAAGCGATGCTCAGAGAATTTGGGTGTTTTTAAAAGTCAAAATAATTGAAGCTCCAAAGGATTATATCGTAGGAAATACCACAAGTAAGAGTAAGGAGTAATTAGTAGTAAGTAAGGAGTAATTTACGCTATCAAATTGCTGAAGAAAAACAAATGTCGTGGTAGTGACGAAACTACTGAAAGGGTTTAGCGATGTTACTGTTTATTAACTGGTTAGAACAGAAAATTCATTTTAATATAGATGGGTTACTTAGAAATGTGTGCATCCTATCGACCTACCTTTTTAATTTAAATGGCGAATTTTGAAAGTTCCCAAAGGGATGGACTGGTGCAATGACGGTGGCTAGAAGAAAAATCTCTAGCTCAAGATTCTCTTATGACCAGTAGCAATAACAGAGCAAGAAATGCTGTATCTTTTTCGAAAAGTGAAGTGCTTAACTGACGACGTTGGCCTAAAAATTAGTAAAAGCAAGACAAATATAATGCTAGTAGACAGATTTGGCATTGTACAACTAACAGATCGCCTAACATGCGTATGCCTTGTTGGACAGCTTCAACTACTTAGATTTTATAATTACTGCCAAAATAATTTTCGAAAATGAAGTTCGAAGGCGAATTGCTATAGCCAAAACGTAACAAGTCGCTTAATAAAGATAAGAAAAGATATATCTATCCTCTGAAACTCTTTTCTTCTGTTGTGTTTTATAATATATTTTTATATATACTAGTATACTAACTTATATCAGTGAGAAGAGAAAGCGGACAAAAATAAAGTTAGTGGTAAATAAAGGATTTTCAATAGAGGAAAAAACTTCCTCTATTGAAAACTATTCGGTATTTCTCACAATTACCACTGTATATAGCAATCCACTATTGATAAATATTGATACAAAATTTAATGAAGGCAACTATAAGAGGACAGAAAATAAATATTTTGTTATTTGACATATCCAGTTTTTACTCAACATTATTATTTTAGGATCATTTATTATTATATAAACAATACAACACAAAATACAAAGATAAAAAAGAAGTAAATCAAAGTTCTTTGGATTCATCTTCACCTTCTGCAGTTGGCCATGTTAATAAGGAATCATAACATATCTTGGATCCAGGTATCGATAGGCCACGTTGACAGGCAGTAACTTTACTTTGGTGTATATAGAAACATCAAATGTATGGTCAACAATTCCATCAATAAATTCACAAGCAACAATTTGACCTTTTACCTACGAGTTACAAGAAAAGTGCATGAACTTGCTGATAGAAAAAGAAACTTTGAGAATATGCCTAACCTAGTGATCCTTGTGATAAAACACTTTTTTGTTTGGAATATCTAGTCCACCAGGACTTATAATCTTTGATAGTACTATTATCATTTTCGATCAGATGGAGAGTGAAATTTCTTTTAGCACTAGCAGTTATAATGAGTTCTACATACCCTTTGAATGTGTAAATTATATAATCTTTTATTATTGTTCTCTTTGCTATAGCAAAGTTACACAAGGCATGAATGAGTGACCACGAATAGGGTAGTACTGGTTCACCGTTTCAAATCTTCTAGGTCTGTTAAGGCTCTGACGAAACTTAAGACTATGTTGTTTTTGTTTGACCTCCAGCTTCATCAGAGAAAATGTGAAAGTGTTTTTCTTTCTCAGATACATATGTTTTAATATAATCCGTTATGAAGGAACACATCTCGTTAGGGCTCTATTTGCCCCTTTGTGATACACGTAGAAGTAGCTTTTACCCGTGTTAAACACACTGAATGTCAGTTGAATCAGGTAAAATGTATCTTGGATAGGTGTTACTGATAGAAATAGATTTTGCATATAGTCGATGCATATTCCTCCTACTAATGGATTCACTTTGATAAGGACTCTAAACGGACTCATTTTAGCAAAAAACTTTTTTGATCAACGTACATACTCATAGCATACCTCATAGCAATATTAGGACTTTATTTGTAGATCTAGCTCTTTGCATTTGCTGCAGGTGTTAATCTGAGGCCTACCGAAGCATAACTGATGAAGAAGTCTGTGAAGACAGTTCTATAAAATCCCTATTTCACTGAGACATTGCAAATTTTTCCGAAAATAACGGATGTATTATTTTTATATTCAGTTTTTCGTTCAAATATTTCACTTCGCGTCCAGTGTAGTGTGCTAGTTTGACAGGAAATGACTCAATATGGAGTTTTATACTATTTACTATTTCTTTAGGTTTTGCATTAGCTAGTTTTTGTTTTCCTCTCATGTCAGAGGTACTTGTTCTTTTTCTAAAAGCTCTATCAACCGACCTACTCTGTGCTTTGTTATAGCATGAAGATATAAAAATGCAGATTTACTAACAGAAAAAAACTCCTGTACTTGTCACTCTGTACGAAAATAAGCTTCTGTGGAGTTTTTTCTGTCATTTCTAGTGTTTGGTCTAGGACGCGGTCAGGCAACTGTCAATATTTCAATAAGGGACTGAAGATAAGCATCTTGAGCATTTTTGTTGTGTAATTTATCAATTTTTTGGAAAATCTCTTCATTCCTTCTTACCTCTACAATGTAATAAGTCTAATAAGAATACCTGCATGGTTCTTTAATAGTTTTGCTTGGAATAGTACGACTTTTATAATCAGTATACTCTTGTCCAGATTGCTTTGATTTTTTCTTAATCACAGCCTTTTAACACTCTGGATTTCGACTTTTTTTACTTTTAATTAGAGATTCTCATCTTGTACATCTTCCATAGAGATAAATGACAAATGTATATTGGGACGAATAGACATGCGTAATTGCTTTTGTAGAAAAACTGCAAAACATTATTAGTAAGATGATGTCCGGTTTCTTTACAAAACGGCACGTCTTCGTTCATATAATGGATTCATGTCAAAATGTCAAAAATGCCTATTTATGGATATATCAGCTTTCTCCTCCCACCGATTCAATTATAAAAAAAGCTTCGGAAAATGAAATAGCTCACATACAAGTCAATGCGGTTTTGGCCAACAATATCCATTATGCAGACAATACAGTAATAATTAATATAAAAGGCATTGATGGACCAAGTATGAGTGTAGTGATCATTATGAACTACCATCATTATCATCATCATCGTGTAAATCTCTGGATAAGTCTTGGCTTATTGTTTTTTGTTTGCCTATTGTCTTTGTCTTTTATCAATCTGTAGTTAAAGCGGAATGTTCATTTTTTGGGGATCTGATTGTAACTTGTCTCTTTATCGCATTCTGGAACACACACTGGCATTTTTGCTATGGATACCTGATCCCAAATCCGTTTTACAACGTATGGACAACATGATTATCATTATAAAGTTCTTATTATTATAATTTATGTATTTACTCTTATTCTATACTGGTTTGTGGTCATTATCGTAATGAGATCAGAAAATTGTCCTAAGTATATTTTTTCGAGTTGTTTTCATTTGCTTTAGTCATTGTCTATGTTTCGTATCAATATGTTAGTACATGTCTGTAAGATGCATGCAAAAATGAGTCCTATAGCCACAGGTTATAGAAGGCGACGTCATTTGTACACCTGTGAGCAATCGCCTACATGCATTCGCACGTCCAACAAGTACTATTTCGAGTTTAATTCCAAATTCAATACAAAAATGAAACTTTTCAAAACAATAATAAGTACACCCTGTCGCAGAAACCAGATTTCGTCAAAGAATTATAAGATGTACGAAGTTAATTAAAAAGATCTATTCTTTGATAACATCGACTGAGGCATGTTAAAAACATGGTAATGGGCCCGTGACAAAGAAATACTATGGGTAGGGAACACTGGAGGAAAGTCTTGGGGAGGATAGGACCACATAGAAAGCCAGAATGATAGCAACGCCGATTTTGTTAAGTTTTGAGTAATTTATTTTTTAAACTATATTTGAAATATTTGCCGTTAAATCGGTGTCAACGTGAAGTGAAATTTACATTCTCTGATTAACGAGAATACCAATTATTTACATTGCAAATTAATTTTTTACAGAAAATTAGAAAAAAAAGCAAGTTCGTTAAGAGTCATTTAAAACTACTTGAAATATATCTTACCATATTCTCTGGCTACAGCAAAATCGAATTTATTGACGCATTAGTTATAAATTACTATTACCAAATTAAAATAAGTTACCAAGTTTAAAATTTATTCATTTCTTACTTGTCTAAATATAAACTGTAGAAAAGTACTCAAGAAAAATAATAAACTAGACAACACTGTTAAATTGGATGTGAGAGTTGACCCTCTTATTCATTTCACTATATTACAGATATCTGTATCTAGTTTTTTTTTAATGTAGGAACTGGCGTACAGATGACGCGCTGTGCTCAATCGTGTATAAATTTGATAAAAGACCAAAGATACATAAACATAAGAGAACCTGGATATTTTAATTGTCTTATTAAAGGGGTTAACATTTTTCGAACTAAAATTAACCTACCTATATACTTATTTTAAACTACCTACTATAAGATAACAAAATAGGATTCTGGTTTGCGCTGAAGATTCATCAGTATTTTATTTGCCTTTATCACTAAGTAGTTTCACGGGATCGGATTCCCTGGATTTTTCATAAGTTCCTATTTTATATTTATCATAATCATAACAATATGAACCCCACTATACTTCGTTATCAATCGTAGTCTACAAGCCATGGGAGATTTTTTATAGGTCATTTGACCCAGCATGAATCAGATATTTATAATAATCCTACAATTAGAAACTATGCCGTCAATTCTTATCGGTATAAGTGAATCACAGGTAAGATAAACTTACCATTCCAGGGGGTAAGTTTTTTAGCCAAAATTTTTGTATGGCATTTATAACTGACGTAGGTAATACAAAAATAATGACCTGCGATCTAATGCCGTACAAAAATATGCCAATGGGAACAGTGTTAAAGTTTGTTGTAATTTTTTATTAAGCACTTTGGGCTATACAAAATTGATTTAGTTATTACCGAATTGTATAATGCAATGTAATGGCTCTTTTGGGTGCAGCAGTAAAACAAAATGGAGGCAAGTATAAAAAAAAAGATGTTAGACAGAGATATTATAATTAAAGCACACATTGAAAGCTTTCATCCAATTTCAAGTCATTATAGAAGACATAACGCACCAAATATAGGTATTTACCCAGAGACTTATCAATTACTGTAATTTTTTGAACCTTTTTAGAAAAACATCCTGGCTGTTGTTCGATAGAAATGTATAGGTCTACCATTAAGGAAATGCACAGTTCTTGTAGCAAGTTGTCAGTAGCATCGAAACATTTGCTCTTATCTTGTAACCTCGGAAATCTTTTTTGGGTGGTGCTAGGAAGATAACCAATGAAGACACTGCGGACGGCAGCCAGATGGTTGGTGGAGAGCGAGTCGTGGGTTCGAAACTAGCTTTTGGAACCGGGAATGGATCCAACGGAAGAAATAGGTAAAGATAGGATAAGAGATATTAGAAAAGATACAGAAATAAACAAAAATATAGATGGGTAAAATTACCAAAGATAAGAGAAGATAGAAACAGGGCGCCACTCAATTTTTTGAGGTTAAGGAGAAAATTAAGAAAACCTTAGAAAAGAAAAGAGATAAGAAAAGATATTTAGATTCAGAGATCAAACCCAAGGAAAGATACCAACAGTAAATTATCAAATAAATCTGATCAACGCAATATATAAACAAATAATAAATATATTAAGTATTACACTTACTTACCTACGAAACTTAATCAGCCTGATCTTTCTACAGTTCAAAAGCATAGTAATATTTAAAGATAGTAATTGTTCAGAGCTATTATTTTATCAGAGAACTTGTTAGGAGCCGACAAATAAAATACATGCATAAAACAATAACAATATATTAAACACAAAATTATGATGCTGCTAAATGCAACACAAGTAATAAAAATACACAACTATGAAATGGTGTTATATATGTATAAAATTAAGCAATAATGTAATAAGAAAATACCTTTACCAAGATATATAAGGCAATCATATACAAATATAGTTTGGCGTATCTCGAGATATCATAGGAAAGATAATGAACAAAAATTATAGGAAATACAAAAGATAGCAAAAATTACTTAACTCTAAATGTACAAAAATACAAAAAGGTTAGAGAAATAAAAACATAAACCAAACCGCACTTGGTTAAGTCAACTAACTATCTGGCACTATTATTTAATAAAAAATTGAGACTTGTATGTTCATAGGTATTATTTATAGAAATTTATTGAATGGTTCTTTAAATTACATTCAAAAATCGGCAATCTACAGGTGAAGATATGGATGATACGTCCAGATAATGGCAGGTGATATGATACCATACCATGTTACTCGCCCAGATAATTGTAGATAAAGGTTACTTACAGTAGATCTTGACGAAGGCAGCTTAATTCACTGAATTTAATACTTTTCTGGTACTAAACACTGAATTTAATAACCATTAAAGGTAGTGTAGAACTATATATAATTTAATATAGTCTAAGGAAAGAAAACTCAAATATGAAGTGTACATACACTTAGAAAATAATTCACAAAGACGATACGATAAGAAATAAAGTGAGCAAAGCGTAACACGAGATATTGGCCTTAACTCAACAACGGCCCACCGAGAAGTCTCACGAGATATTACCTCACTCAACAACGGCCCACCGAGAAGTCTCACGAGATATTACCTCACTCAACAACTGCCCACCAAGAAGTCAATTGGTTCCACTAAAAATTTCACCAACTGTCTCTGAAAAAGGAAGAAGAAAATATTCCCCCACTCAAGAATGATAGGACAGTTGTATGTGTTTCTCAGAAGGTAAGGATTGACGACTATTGGAAAGTTTGAGGTAAAATAATCGGTATTAACAATTGGACATAAGAAACAGACAATACTTGGGATTAAGTTATTATCAACAGATACGGGCCTTACCATACCGGAAAGCATTTGTTCTTTTCATACAGAGTATTAAGACGGAAGGATTAAAAACCTTTCTTAATTAGGGAATTCCATTTTAGCTTGGTATCTACAATATTATCTTCCTATCGTAAACACGGGGATTCCTAATCATCGGCGTATCGCACGGGGGTAAAAGGAATTAAAAATAATTTAATATATTAATAATAAAAAAAATGTTACAATCTATAAGGAATTAGGGTTAAATACTTACCTACTGCGTAGTTTCGCATAAGGGAATGGCTGATCAAAAAGCACCCAAGTGCTTTGTATTTTTACAGTTATAAATAGATAGCGTGTTGTTGAACAATTTATAATTTAAGCAGATAATTGTACTGCCCAAAACAAAAATTAGACACTGTTCGGCATTGACTGTGATTCTTAATTGTCCAGATTCATCAGTAAACGAAATAACTATAAAATATTTAACTAAAGGACACACCTATAATAATATGTCAAGCGGATAGGATTCATGGAAATTTTGAAAAGAAAAGAGATAAAGTTGAGAAAGTGTACGATTTTAATGATTTGAAAGTAAATCCTCCGAAATCAAAAAAAAAATTATCTGAACCGAAAAAATTTATTGTTACAATTTGTTAAAAAAGTTTGAACAAATTTTCCTCTTAAACCGTATTTTGGGGTATCTCATGAAAGTGAATATGCAAAACAATCTCATGGGAATGTTTTTCCGAACGGACCCGACCTTTTCGCCTTGTCTATATAGTATTTATAAAGATTTATGTCTATATAGTATTTTAAAGTTGATTGCGTTTTTCTCTAAAAGTATATTTTTGCAGCTACTTTGTTGGGGCAGCCGAATATAGAATAAGAGCTAACAAAGAACCCAAAGAACCACATCCAAACGCTAACTTAATAAAGTTGTAAAAGAAATAAAGTCTAGAACAGGGGTCACCAAATGAAGAACCGCGGTCCGCATCCAGACCGTGAGCTTGTTTTTTGCGGACCGCCCGTTAAAGTCAAAATACAATAATAAAATTATAGTGTAAAATTATAATCAAATCTAAATATATAAATATCTTTACATTTTTAAAAATGCATAGTAACTATATAGAAATACTCGTAATACTAAATATACAAGAATTTCTGTCCACTATTGATGCAGCTGCAGCTATTGTTGCTGCAAATGGTATTTGGGCTTCCTCTTGAACACAAGAAACGTTGCAACTATCGCATTTTTGGCGGATATCTTCAGACATCTAAACTTCTTGAATTTAAAACTATAATGCAAGGAAAAACTTAATTGTGAACTTTCTGGATATTAGAAGTTTTTCTAAAAAGATTGAACTTTTTGCTGATGATATTAAGGCAGAACTTTGATGTTGATGTTACAAAGTTCTCACGTAATAAACTTCATTTGAAATTTAAAAAAACGATTTGCTGATTTCTTCAAAATTGGAAATTTTGTGCAACTGTTAAGCAACAGTTTTTCACTCAAGCCTAATGGTGTATGGACCAGCGAAGCAGCAGACACATTACGCCGCAAAAAATTATTAAACAAAGACTAATATAATAAAAAATAATATAATAGCTTTATTAATCATCTATTTCCTTGAGTTTATTTCATACTCCTCCCTAAACGAAGGGGTCTAGTTGCCTGGTTTCAACTACATAACCAGGATGATCTCCTGAGAGGAGATTACAACTACTGGGGTAACCCTTCCCCCCGGTTACGCCACTGCCTGCTCTTTAGTGCTGATTGTCTGGACCGCGGAAGTGTAGTAGCTTTTCGAAACAAACCCACAGGGAATATAATTTGGTCTAGAAGACCCCAGTCTGCAGGTTACTTCAGAAGGCATACAGACGAAAGAATAGTAACGCTGTTATGGGAAGGACCCCCAACTGGAAGAAGGCCTTGTGGACGACCTCTCCAGTTGCGAGTTAATATAGCAGGAGACCTTAAAGCTATGGATGTGGAGAATGATCTCATTGCTTGTAACGCCACGGAGTAAATAAGTGCTGCAATATGACATGGAATTATGGACACTAAAGGTATGTAAAGAAAATAGAAGCGTAAAGAAAAGCAAATAGAATATTAAAAAGCGGCACTGCTGTACGTGAGATACATTCTGAGAGGAGGCAAATATCAATTACTTTTACTTATAATGCAAAAACGTTTATTTATTCCATATTGCTATACGGATTGGAAACATGGACTCTCGGAATTACAAGTATGAGGCGTATAGAAGCCTTTGAGATGTGGGTTTTTCGAAGGATTCTGAAGATCTCTTGGACAGAGCACGAGACCAACAACGAGGTGCTAAGAAGAATGGGTACTGAGACAGAACTCCTAAATATTGTAAAAAACAGAAAAACCAGTTAACTAGGACATATTTACAGAGGAGAAAAATACAACTTCCTACGACTTAAAATGGCAGGGAAAGTAGAAGGAAGAAGAGGTATAGGAAGAAGAAAATTCTCCTGGTTGAAGGATGGAAGAGACTGGATAGGCATGAAAACACATTCGATACTAAGAACAGCTCAAGATAGAGAGCAATTTGCTGTAGTTATAGCCAATCTTCAGTAATCGAGAAGGCACCTTAAGAAGAAGATAATGAAAGAATCCAGTGGAAAATTAAGAGAAAGGAGAGATATTTCTGAATGGAACCAAAGTTAAGCACGATTAAGATCAAAATTAACTAATCGCCTTTGGGGTTGGGATCGTTTGTTTTTTGACCGACCAGTATGTGGGCCGATTTTGACGTTTCAATATGTTTTTCTTTTTATTTTCATGTACTGTTGTGACCTTCAAGTTGGACAAATATCCTGAGTAATGAAATGATAAGAAAAATGTTAAACTAGAAATATTTGAAAACAGGACAAAAAAAAATCAATGAACGATGATACTGACATATTGAATACTATTGTGTCACTGTGTAAGCACTGACATAGAACCGGTTTATCAAAAATAATATGACAGGTAAACAACTGTCAAATATACTCGGTTGTTTATTTCTATATTGTTTAGGTTGTTATCAGTGCACATTTCGTTGAATTGAAAGGCCGCTGGAATTATAACAATTTTGAAGAATCAACTTTTGAAACTAAATCCTTCTCTGTAAAGGTTTTGTGCAAATATGGTAATTATTATTTATTTATGTATTTCATTGTAGGTGTTTTAATAATTATTTTCATCACCAAAAAGGAAATGTCAAATGTACTTTAGTAATATTTTTTAATTCATACCATAAAATTAGAACAATATCACATAATATAAAAGAAAATTGTTGTTACTACAGTTAACGCAAACTGAAAAACTTTAATTCAATATGAATAGGAAGAAAATAGACTCTCCAAGAGATAATGATGACGGCAGTACGCATTTTAACTAGTCTGTATGACGCATATTTGATGTATTGTGTTGGGATGTGGTATGTTGTATATCTTGAAGAAAGGCGAAATAATTCTGTATTGAGTATAAATTCCTGATACGAGTAGCGAAGTCCAGCAACACATAGTTTAGAAATGTAGCATTTCATCCGAGATAATTAACATTTGACGGATTCGACCCCTGAGTAATATAATTGAACAGATCGCCATGGATTCAAACTAGAAATGTCAGGTGCCGAAATGGTGACACAACTTGACATCTGGATGATATTGTTTAAAAATCTCTCTAAATTCGAATATAATTCATTGACCAATAAGAGCGATTATTTAGATTAAGACAATATTTTACTCACACATAATATTTTTTTATCATTCTTCTTTTAAGAAATACTGAAATGACATTTACTATTACATTTTCCTTTATTTAGTACACATTTGCATCTTTTCACATCTCAATATTTACGACATTTGCACTGTAAAAATTCTGTAAAGAATTAAAACTCCTTTGCTGTTGTTCTTGTCATACTTAATTTTATGTGAAAGGACACGTCAGATAAAGGCAGTGTATTCGTTTCTGAAGGCTGAAAAAGCTATATACTTCTGGAATTAATTTCTTGCATGCAATCACCTAAGTGTCTGTTGATGTACGAAGTTGGTACAAATATTCTTTTTTAGATAATAGAATTCTTCTTTTGGTGCCTATCCGTTTCGAATATTGGCGATCATTCTGGCTATAATTATTTTATTAACGAATGCTTTAAATAGATAAGTTGTTGTTTCTTATTATGTGTCCGAGATATTCCAACTTTCTCCTTTTAATCGTATACATCACTTCTCTTTCTTTCCCATTCTTCGTAGTACAGTATTTTATCTCCAGATTAAGGTTGTGGCTTTTAAAGAGTTTGGCCATGTTGTTGGATGCACTCGTAGCCTTCTCTATTCTACATTTTTACTTCTTGTGAGTGATCCCATTGTTCGTTTACTATTGTTCCAAGATAGGTAAACTGTTTTACTCGGTCCACTGGTGTATTATTGATAAGCAGTTGGACGTCTCTCATTTTATTTTTGCTGATGACCATAAATTTAGTTTTTGATATGTTTACTTGTAGTCTTTCAATCTTTCACATACTTCATTTACTTTGTTTATTAGCTAATAGATAGTAGAATAACCAAAAGAGTTAAGCGTTCTCTGTCGGTGTTGGGAATCTTAACTATCTAATTTCAATATTAGGCATCTTGGTTGTGACATTTCTATTATCTGTTTTTAAGTTGTTATCAATTCAAGGCAGAGTTATTATTCTTGAAATTAAAGAATTTCCAAAGTTAGCTATACGGCTCATACTCCCTCTAAGGGGAAAATTCATTCATCCGAGATACCTACGGTATCAAAAGGATTGAACTCTGGTGGGACTCTTTCCATGTTATCGAGTTCTAGGTGACTTGGTACGTCTGTGTATCTCCCAAAAATTTTCGCACGCATCTTTACGCCGAAAGTAGCACAGCTTTCTGCGTGATCTTATATAGATGTTTTTAGACCCAGCTTTTTTATGTTTTCCAGAAGGTTCTTCGAAATGACTCCAGTGGTAGAAAGAATAATAGGTATCGTCTGGGTACTTTCATTCTGCATTGTCTCCTTATTTGTATTTCTAGATCTGTGTACTTGGCTATATTTTCGTTGTACTTAACACGAAGATTATTGTTGTTGGGTATCTCCACATTAATTAGAGTTGTTTGTCTCTTTAGTTTATTAACTAGTATGAGTTCTGGTCTATTGGTGTATTATGTGTTACAGTTTGGTCTGTGAGCACAGTGCAATCCCAGTATAGCTTGTAGTTGTCATTCTCAAGCATACTCTCAGGAACGTATTGATACTATGGGAGATGGTTTGTTTGTAAAAGTTTCAGTTTCAAAGCTATCTCTTGATGGAGGATTCCCTACTGAGTCACGCCGTTTCTTATATTCAGTTGCAGCAAATACCTTTCAGCCCCCGATAAGATGTTGGATGGTTTCTTGGGTTTGACATCCATATCGGCATTTGTCGTTTTGTCGTTTTGGACGTGAGAGTCTTTGACGATATATTTCAGGTAATTTTTGGTTGGTATGACCTGATCTTGAATGGCAAGTAATGAACCTTCTATTTCAGGGAATATCTTTTCTGATGTCAATCAATAGTTCAACGCTATATTGTCGACATAGTCTTAACTGACTTCATTCGGAAGTCGCCCGTAGAGAGGTTTACCTCTCCAGATGCGCACTTTTTTTTCGTTCTTAGTAAAATGGTTTATGCGCATTTCTTGTTTCCTCAGTTTGATCGGAGTTGTGTCATCTACTCCACAAATCGCGCGACGAAGAGTAGAAAATAGACTGAAAATAAGTTCTTAAATTTGTAGTCTGTTTTTCTAATTGCTCGCTTACATCCGTAAGTTCTCTTCCTCTTAAACACCGCAGTAATGTCGTTCTTTCTATTGCACTTCGCGGATGGTGTTTTGTGCCTTTGTGAGGTCTGTTCGTACTTTTCGCTGAAGAGTTTCTATATCCGTTTTACTCCACTCTTAATAATCCCAAATCAGTAGCTAAGCGCGAAAATGCTTAGGTGTTTATTGCCTTAAACAAATTTTTACTTATTTTTTTTACACATTAAGATGTGAGCGGGGTAGCTGTTTTACCCTTCGTATGAACTCTGATATTAATTCGATTTTCATTTGTTTATGGTCAATTTTTTGCGCTTGCTTTACTCCTAGATATTTATACATGTAATTTTCGCCCATAGCCTCGATGTTTTGGCCATTTTGCACACCGCATCCCCTGGGCTGGACCTTTCCGTTGACTATATTTATAGTGTATTTTTATGTATAAGAGAGTAATAAAACAATAAATTATGTATGCAAATCCCTAAACTGTTGATACGGGTGACTCAATGAAAAACAGATATTTGTCAACAAGTTTACAGAAGTATATAGGAAAACAATTTTAAATTGAGTATGACCACCAGGTATAAAGGTTGGAGCAGAATAGAATACAATAGTTGTGAGGGTTACTAATCCCTAAATAAGGTTGCCAGTGGCGGAGTGATGGAGGTTAATAGGTACTAATGAATTTGCAAGAAATGTAAGATGTTTATTTTATTGGTTATATATAACCAATAAAAGTTTAATAAGTACCTACCTATTTGCAAAATAAAGTTTAATTCTTTAGATAAAATAAAACGTTTTATTTTATCTGAAATGAGTGCATTCCACGAAGTAAGGGTTTCAACAATCAAACTTTTAATTCTTTAATTCCAGGAATCTACGACAGTAATTGACTAGATAATTACCTTCTAAACTTATCCCACAGAAAATGTGATAGTGGGTTTTTCCATTTTGTAGGAAGATCCAAGTGGCGTATTCAAAATTCTTAACAGTTCACTAAAAGTAGGTACTTCAGTTGCAAGGTGCAGTTTATTGTGTATACTAGTGTTATGGAAAATTTGGAAGTGCCGTGTAAACGCCGAAAAATTGGTCCTTTAACAGTTAATGAAAAAACATTAATATTTAATTGTTTTAAATCATTTACAGACAAACGTTTATGTGAAAGTGTTGATGAGACCGTTGAGTTAGTTAGCAGTACACTTGGTGTTGGGAAATCTACGATTTACAGAGTTATTAAAGAAGAGAAATGTGGTAGTTTTCAAATGCCATGTAATGCTCCAGGGAAACCAAAATTTCAAATAGAATATCATTTTAAAGAAGGACTTCGACGGAAAGTGCATGAATTCTTCTTTAGACAAGAATTTCCAACATTGGATAAAGTTCTTGTCTCAGTTCGAGATGATAAGGATTACAAAGAAATGAGTCGAATGAAACCAAAAAAGAAAAATATTTTATCTTGATGAAACATGGATCAACGAGGGTCATACACCAAATAAATTTTGGCAGGATGAAACTGTTACAAGTCAAAGGCACGCTTTTGTAAATAACTTATCTACTGGTTTAAACCCACCATCAGGAAAGGGACGCAGGCTGATAATAGTACACATTGGCAGTTCAGACGGTTTTTGAAGGTGGTTTATTAACTTTTGAATCAACTCGTACCGGTGACTACCATGAAGACATGAACGCTGATGTCTTTCAAGAATGGTTCGAACAAATGATAGATCTTCTTCCTAAGAACTGTGTAATAGTAATGGATAATGCAAGTTATCACTCCAGACTTATAGAAGGACTGCCCACAACCAAGTCGTTAAAAAAAGACTTGCAGAATTGGCTGAGTTAAAAAAATATTACGTACCATCCAGGATCTATAAGAAAGGAACTTTCATAAAGAAAAATTGTGTCCTTCATAAAGAAAAATTTAAAAAATACGAAATTGATGAAATTGCCAAAAATCGTGGAATGACAGTACTTAGATCCCCACCATATCATTGTGAATTAAACCCGATTGAACTGGTATGGGCACAGATAAAGAGTGAAGTTTCAAGAAAAAATACCACTTTTAAAATTCATGATGTTAAACAGTTGTTTTTGGAGGCTGTAAATAATGTAAAACCTGAAAACTGGGAAAAGGCAGTAAATCACACTATTAAAGAAGAGGAAAAAATGTGGAAGCTGGACAATGTTACTGATAAAATGATCGAGCCAGTTATTATAAATCTTGGTTCTGAAAGTTCATCTTCTGAATCTGATTTGGATTTGTAACAAGTAGCTGTAAGTTTTATATTAATATTTTTATTCATCTATTTAACATACCTTAGACGGTTTTAAAAACTCTTTTTCTCTTTTGTAATTTTTAAAAATTAAAAAAATGTGAATTTTTTAAAACCCTTTTTAATGTAGGCCAGTCAGTTCTAATATAGTGTGTGATAAAAGAGGTCACTTTTGTTTACATACACATAACACTTTATAACACTGAAATAATTCATTTATTTTTAACAATTATTCAAAGTAATTTTTCAACCAATCTTGAGCACGCCCATGGAGTGGTCGAAGGTACCAGTTAAAATTATGCTAATTACTCTCTTGTTCATAAAAATAAACTATAGTACACGACATTTGTCTATTTATCTATAAGTCCATACTGGTACCAAAACCAGAATTTTATTATTATTAGAAATTATATTAGCTTTTTTATATTCTTATTACATCACTGTCATTTCTTTTGTCATCAGTTTAATAGAATTTATCAAATAATTGGTCTTCCATATTGGTCCAGTCAACTTTTGGATTTTCGCTTGGTACCATATTTGTCATGCATAACATTTATGTTCAAACCAGCTTCTTACAGGCGACATCTAACTTAGCATAGTTCCAATCTCTTTTAAGTGTTGTCAGAACTATGTCATTCGCAAATCGTAGGTGGGAGAGCATTTCGCCGTCGACATTGATTCCGTTAGCATCTCACTCCAATTATTTGAAAGCATATTCTAGGACTGTCGTAAAGAGTTTGGGAGATAAAGTATCTCCTTGTCTGATTCCTTTATTAACTTTTATACCCTTTGTATTTTTATGTAATTTTACACTCATGGTTGTGTTTTTGTATATGTTTTCAATCAGTTTGGAGTACCGATAATCTATACGACTTTCCTCCAACACTCTTATTACACTTTTAATTTCTATCGTATCGAATGATTGTGAAAGTCTACAATAACGTAGACGAATGGTTGGTTGGTTCGATTGGACCAACCGACCCATTTTGATAATTGACAAAATTAAGTAAAGCTGATCCATTCAAAGTTGCTTTATATCTTCAGCAGTAAGCATCTTAGACTTTTTGCAGCATATGGCAATATAAATATTATTTTTAACATCGTGTGTTTTTCTCAACATCGAATATGTTTTATAAGTTTGAACGGTTTAATTTGTTTGGCGGTTTGAAATTTTTATAAAGAATATCATTTTTTCATAAAACTAATAATAGAAAGTTTCCCATATGGTGCCGACTTAATTGGAGACCCTGTATATATATTAAACTTATAACATGATGGTAAAACCAACCTTAAGGTATATGTCAATCAGTGATAGATAGCCAAATGTGCAACAAAAAAGTACCAGTCTCAAGTTAAGCAAGGTGAAAAGATTTGATTGCCTTACAATTAGAGAGAATTTGAATGTCACACCAACAGCAGGTATGAAGTTGTAAGGGGGAGGCGAGAATGGGATAATATAGGCTCCGAAAAACCCTCCGAAATATCAAAGACTATAAACGAAATTACGGCTACCGTATCGGTGATCACTTCTGACCATATTGTTCATAAACATACGCCCTAAGGACATTTCAAGATCCACATATGCACATGAGATTGATCGGAAAGACGGAAACAGACTAGCTGGTGGGGTGTCAAAATATCATTTCTATTCCACTAGGAAAATACACATCTAAATTCAAATTTAATATAACCGTCAGAAAACTTACATGTTAATTGCCCCAAAAAAGATAAAATGCATGGTTATAACTGCAAATTTACCAAGATGTAATTGGTGCTGGAAGGTCATATAATAGAACAAGTGATGGAGTTTAAATATCTAGGCATCACATTCTCTAGCTACGGAAAGCTCGAAGCAGAAGTAGAAGATCAAATGAATAGAGCAAACGGAGCAGCAGGTTGCCTGAATGAAACAATATGGAGAATTAAAAATGCCGGGAAAGAAATGAAAGGCAGAAACACGACCTGCACAGAGAGGACAAAAAGAATGTTAGAAATAGCAGAGATGAAAACACTTTAAAAAATTAATGGGAAATCACTATGCGACAGAGCTAGAACTACAGATATACGACGTAGATGCAGGGTCGAGAACATCAAGGTATGGGTAAGAAATAGAAGAGTAAAATGGAATTATCATATAAGTCGAATAACAACAAATAGAGTAGTAAAGACGGCAAGAGACGGTTCCCCAATAAGAAGACGATCAGTAGGAAGACGACGAAAATGATGGAACGGCAACTTACTGAAGGCACATTGAAAAACAGACAGCCATGTCTACATAAAAAGAATAAGGTCAAGTATAATAATATCACACTGGTATAGGCGCATTTTATAGCGGAATACACTGTAATGAGAGACCTGAAGAACTTGCTAAAAAGAATCAGCTACAAATTATTTTGGTCCGAAGCCGATTAGGAGTGCCAAAAAGAACTGTCCGCGATCTGATGCTGAAGACTCTGGCATAGAACTTGAAACAGTCAACTATATTTTGCCTTAAAGCGACATGAGATCATATACTATCCACAAGCGACTTCGGTTGGCTGTAGTGCGACCGCTGTATTAACAAACTCAGAGCTTTAATGAAAAAAAAGTTATATGTTCATAGCATATAAGTTAACGGTAAGCTATTTAAAGAATTATCAATATAATAACCATATGCACATGTGAGTCCATTTTATAAAAAAAAAATAAAAATAATAGGATAGTTTTTATTTACTGTATTGTTGTTTTATTGTGATCCGTTTTGGAAGTTACCAATATATGAGCTCTAACAATTGTATATTGAAACAAACTAAAATACGTGCATAATTCAGATAGTTGACAGTTTATTTTTTCTATTAATACTTTTAATGTAATACTCTGTAATTAGTTAATTACTAATAATTAGGTTCAATCAGCAATATAAAACAAAATATAATTACATTGAACAGAACTAATTTAATACAAAATGTTTATTCTGTTGGCAACTAAATATTCGATCATAGAACGCATATTTACTTTTAAAACGGAGTTTGACCTTATGACCGGTCTAATTCAGTTGGGCATTGACTTGACTAAGAATATACACTGTTCAGGAGTACATTCATTCCAAATCTGCTCTATTTTGGCTTTAACTTCGTGTAATGTCCATTGTGGTTGTTCCTTAGTGTCTGTTTATTTTATGCCATACTGTTTCAATAACATTTAGCTCAGGACTACTGTTAGAAGGCCAAGAAAAGACGTTTATATTGTGGGCTCCGTCCTGCTGAAAAATATAATTATCACCAACATTTGATGTCACAATGCTTATAGTAGCTGTATAAAGTATTTGTTGATATTTAACAGCATTTACGGTACCCTCTAACAAACAAACAGCCTTTGTAAAAAGCCTCATGCTTAGTGTGTATAACTCGTTTGCGGTGATCACCAACACATACGTTGAATTTTGATTCGTTACTAAAAATTACTCTTTACCAATCTTCTATCGACCAATAAAGTTTGCCCATATGAGCCCGGCTTGCTTTTCCTTTGCCTATAAGAAAATATAATTTTTTAAACTACAAGTACACTTTTAAATTAAAAACTTTAATCCAGATTTATGTATCTACTTGCGACAGCATTTCCTTGACACGTTTAATCCAGTTTCATGATTCCATTCAGCTGTAACGTGTTTAGAGTATGTCTTCGGCCTTTTTTGCAAACTTTTACTAATATTCCCTTATTCATATCAGAAACTAGTTTTGAACGACCAGGGCTTTGTTTCCCCAGAATGCTTAATTATATTCCACACTGTAGATTTAGGAATAATAAGCTTATCTGTCACTTCACGGATTGTTTTATTGCGGCAATCATTTTTAATTTGTAACTCATTAATTTTTGAATTGGTAGAGATACCGCGCACTATTTTACTCAAATACTACAGCCTTTCACTCAATTTGACAAGGATTTGAGTGACTGAAATGTGGTTGTGAGTGAAATACAACTGTAGCATATAGTTTGACGTTTGTTGGAGTGTCTGGCTGCATTGTCTCGCATCCTACTTGACTTATCTTGTTTTCAGCAGTTACTTCATACTGTCCTATTATTTAGTGGTCACTAATTTTTACATATATTTATGATATTTATGACAGAAGTTATATAGGTTGTATATGGGTTGTGTATGAGTTCAGAGACAAAAGCCAAAAATCAATGTAGTTAACTTTGACGATATAAACATAAAAAATAACATTAAAAAAGAATTTAACAATAGAATAAAAAACATTGGAAAACAACTAGAAGATCCAGAAGAACTATGGAGTGAATTTAAAAACCAAGTAAACGAAATCTCCACAAACAATAATTATAGAAAAAACTTAATCAAGAAAAATAAATGGATGACAGACGACATCTTAAAATTAATAGAACAACGTCGACTGATAAAATGTAATGAAACAAAATATACACACTTAGAGAAAAATAAAAAAAAGGAGATCAAATTAGCCAAAGAAAATGGATGAGAGAAAGGTGCGACGAAAAGGAGGTTGTAATATTTAAACACAACTTATTGAATGTGCACAAAAAACTAAAAGAAATGAGTAACAAAATTATTGTAAATGAGCACGAAATAAGAAAAGAATGGCAGCTGTATATATTAGAAGTTGTTTGAAGATGACAGGAATAATAATGCCGAACTCCATCAAATCTGTACTGACGAAATTATAAAAGAAATTATAAAATACGCGGTAGAACACGTTATAAATAATGCTAAAATTAGAAAAGCTTGTGGTCCAGATAATACTAAGTTGAAACTAATAGTGGATGATAACATAAAAGTAGTAGTAAGACTTTTTAATTCAATATATAACACCGGAGTGATTCTCACATCTCGAAGATACCCAATTTGGTTTTAGATATGCTATGGGAACCAGGGAGGCACTTTTTGCGCTTAACATCCTACTACAAAAATTCGATAACGGACAGCGTGTAAAATGATTGCAAATACTGAAAAATATCGGCGTAGATGACAAGGATATTCGTGTCATTAAAAATTTGTACTGAAGTCAAACTGCTATCGTAAAAATTGGAGATAACTACACCGATGAAATCTCTATACAACGAGGAGTCAGACAGGGTTGCATTTTGTCGCCAACATTATTTAATGTTTACTCGGATCAGTTATTTAAAAAGGCACTTCAGAGACAACCGTATGGAATAAAAATCAACGGGAACTACTTAATGTGATTAGATTTGCAGACGATACAGTAATTCTGTCAGATAATATTGAAGGTCTCCAAATTCTGCATGAACGTATTATTAATAATAATAATAATAATAATAATAATGTTTATTAATTCCATATACATTGTATAAAAAGAACATGAACGCATGAATGCATGAACGTCTTCACGAGGTAAGAGAGGAAATGGGCATTAAAATAAACTCAAACAAAATCACATTTTTAGTGTTTAGTCGTGACCCACATTCCGATGCAAAGCTTCAATTAAACTGAGTCCAAGTTGAGAAAGATCACAAAATGACATATTTGGGAACTGTGATAACGGACCAACTAGATCCAGATATAGAAATAAAACGTAGAATAGCAATGACTAAAACTGCTTTTATGAGAATTAGGTCATTTCTTTGCAATAATCATCTCAGTTTAGAACTAAGACAAAGAATGGTTAAATGCTATGTTTGGTCCGTACTTTTGTATAGTGCAGAAGTGTGGACGCTAAAAGTATCGATCATGAACAAAATTAAAGCATTGAAATTTTGGGTTCATAGACGAATGCTGAAAATACCTTGGACAGCAAGGAAAACTAATGAAGAAGTACTAAGGAGCGTCAACAAAGATAGAGAACTACTAAAGACTGTTAAACATCGAAAAATGTCTTATCTGGGACATATGGTAAGGCGAAGTCGATATAAAATATTACAACTGTAGATGTGTAGAAAAGAAACGGGTTTCTTGGTGGAAGAACATTCGTGAACGGACTCGGATATCAAAAGGGGGACAATTATTCCATATTGCAGAAAATCGAGAAGCCTTCGCAATGGTGATTGCCAACTTCGGATAATTCTGATATGGAACGCGGCACGCGAAGAAGAATGAGTTGTAAAAAAATAATAATTATCTTTTGTGATTATTTATCATTTAAAATATTGCTTATATAACATTATTATGACAATTATTTAAAAAAGAATAATAAATTAACGATTAAACACCTGCATTTCTTATATATTTAGTCAAAATTAGGACATAAAAACATAAACGACTGGATACTAGACACAAAAAATAAATGACATGGATAAGTTGAATGGGAGACCTCAAACTAGTAAAGATTAGACGAGATAAGTCACCAAACAGCCGAAGAAGTATAGGAAGTCCAAGAAAAAGAATAAGTGACCAGGTTTCTGCATTGTTTAGCAATACCCGCCAGACCCAGCGTATAATAACTACTAATCCTATATGCAAGAGCATCTTTCGTTGTAGCATTACTTGTCTAAATTTGGTAAAACGTTTTATTAACCAGACTTTAAAACCATCCAAATTTAAACCTCATTGTCCCATTATGAATTCTAGAAGCTACATATTTAAACTGCTAGTCACTAATAATATTAACCGTGTTTTATTTTTCCAGCCTAGAGTATACTCTTGCATGGTGGCATCTTGTGAAACAGTTGGTCACATCGGCTTGTTCTGTCATTTTCCAAAAGATCCGGTTACGAGGAAAAAATGGATATTGGATTTACCGCCTCTGGGGACAAAAAAATTTAACGAACACTCCGTTCTTTGTTGGAGACATTTTACTTTTATGAATAGTAAAAATGGCCAAAAGAAAGGTATGACCGTGTGGTTATTTTGTTTGATTTACGTTTAGAAAAAGATAGAATAATAGCAAAACAATATAAAATAAAAGGGTTTAAGTGCACTTTTCTAAAGATATACTCGAAGTACAGATTCGCCTACTTAAATGGTATTATAACTTGGTAGTAAAACGATTCAAGCATATTTCGCCCCTACAATCGCCATCTATAGCCATTACATTTAATTTAATGCAAACAATTGCAGTTTGCATTGGTAGTACAGGTTTATGTGCGCTTGAACCGTTTTACCACAAAACTATTTTTAGTATTCTGTAAAAACACATGTAAAAAACAGGATTATTTTCAAGTAAATAAATAGGTCCACGCACCAGTGGCTGATCTACGATGAGGGAAAATTTCCCTCCCTAACAAGGTCCAAAATTTAACCCAAAAAACAAGTTAGTTAGGAAAATTATGGGAGCTTAATGTATACAAGTTGTTGTTTCATTGAAAGTTTCCCCCTAAGACAAATTTCCCATCCCAAGGCAAATGTCTAGATCTGTCACTGCAAAGCACCAGCACTAGAGTTTTCTATAAAATTCAATATTTTGTATTTTTTGCAGAAGAATCTGATCCTTTCCAAACTGACGACGATTCAGATTACTTATATACCGGATAAAAAGAACAAACGGATGATGACACAGAGATTGGCGAGTTTTTCTCTGAAAACAATGACCATTTACATATTATTCCTGAAACAACAAGAAAACGTAAGCGAGACCTCAAAATTTAAAAGACAACATAGCAAAAAAAAATGCGAATTGAACAGAAAGCGTATGTTGGACGAAAAAATAAACCACAGAAAGCCAGAGAACTGAAAGTCTATAACCATGTATGTCGATTTCGTTGCAACGATAACATTAATGAAACGGAAAGGCGCAAAATATTCCAAACATATATCGGAGTTCGAAATGAGTGAACCTGATAAACGAGAGAAGAAAGAACCCCTAAACAAAATTTAACAATCATCCAAAAATATGGTGATTTCCCATATTAAGATGTTTCCAAACAATCAGAGACATTATTCAAGAAAAAAACAATCCCAATACTAAATACCTTCCTAGATATTTGAATATTAGTAAGATGTATAATCTCTATAAGGAATTTTGTAATGAACAACATGAAGAACCTGTAAAAGAATCATATTATCGATTTATCTTTAACACAGAGTTTAATTTGAAATTTCAAAAGCCTTATAGTGATACATGTAGTCGCTGTAATAATTTTCAGAACTTGATATAATATTCTGAAAATAAGGAAACCATTTCAAATGCTAAACGGGATTTAGAACTACGTCAGAGAAAAGCTCTGTCGTATAAGACTGACTTGGGCAGCCTTCGGCAAGCTGAACCAAATTTTCAAATCGTCTTATATACCAATATGCCTTAAAAGAAAAACCTTTAATCAGTGTCTTTTGCCAGTGTTGACTTACGGTGCGGAAACGTTGACCATGACAAGGAGAACAGTTCAAAAGATCCGTGTATGTCAAAGGGCGATGAAGCGTGCTATGTTGGGCGTTTCACTACGAGACCAGATCCCAAATCGCCAGCCACGACAAAGAACAGGAGTGGCTGATGCAGTAGAGAGAGTAGCTGAAATGGAACTGGGCAGGTCACGTGGCTCGAATGACATAATATATGGACAAAGCGGATACTGGAATGGAGACCAAGAGATGAAGCCTACCGAAGCAGAGGTCGTCCACCAACACGTTGGACTGACGATCTAAAACGTTGTCATAGGAATTGGATGCAAGAGGCACAAGATCGAAATAGATGGAAAATTATAAGGGTAAATCTATGTCCAGCAGTGGATAAGCGAAGATTGAATGATCAGAGAAAAGCTAAGAAAGCAAACGATTCTAAAACATTAGATATTGTTTTATACAGATTTGCAACAGACATTGCCAACACCACTAGTAACTACGTCCAAGGTATTTTACCTTCGTCAACTATGGACGTACACTTTTTATATATACAACTTACTTACTGGACAAAGTAACATTTTTATGGAATGAAACAATTGCAGCAAGAGGTCCCCAGGAAATTTGGTCATATCTGACAAAATTTATCAGGTGTCTACCTCCCAAGGTAACAAAGATAGTTGCATATAGTGATTCTTGTGGGCAGAATAAAAACAAAAGCATCTGCAAACTGTTCTCCTTCATCGTTCAATCTACTTGTATTACCGAGATCCATCACAAGTTTCTGGAACCTGGTCACACCTATGTGGAGTGTGACCGCAGTTTTGGTTTAATTAAAAAGAAGAAACGACAAATTCCTCAAGTTTTTGTTCCAGCATATTGGAAACGTATTATAAAAAATACATCGTCAAAGTTTGTGGTTTACAACATAACAACAGAAGATTTTTACTTGTTTTGGATCCTATATGAAACAATGAAAGATCCTAAAAAGGATTCCGTTGGTCAAAGAATACAATGGCGCAGTATTTCCTGGTTGGCACATTTTAAGACAGAAAAACTGACTTTCAGATACCAGCATACTTTAAACCAGGATATTGAGTTTTTGATGTGTACTATGGGAAAAGCACAAAGTGGATGTCCATCTTTTTAGCTCTCCAAATTGAACCCTATTAATGACACGACGTTACCAATTAAGGATGCCAAATATAAAAATCTGCTAAGCCTCTTGGACTACATTCTCTTATGTTAAAACTCCTTTTACAGAAATTTGAAATATACTGGAACATCAACGCAGATGCAAAATTGAAATCAGCAGAATCAGCTGCCAGCAGAGACGACGCCGATGGGAACGATGCCAAATATCAAAACTGCCCATAAACCCTTTTACGTCTGACCCCCCTCAATTATCGTTGATTCTAACATATTCGCCGCCTATCGTGATTCTGATACTAATCTGCCGATCACGCTTGAGCGCGTTATACGCCCATATTTTTTATCTGCAGTAAAATAATTCGAGTATGTATTCGATAGAAATCGTTACCTTTGGTCAGACGCGAATGGGTTAAGATCTAATGATTTTATTGTTAAACGACGTCATAATTTAGTTGTTTTAAAGTTGTATTGTTGTAAAGAAAATTAAACCTGCATGGGAAGAAAGGAGATGGAGGAAATAAAAAATTAACCCAAGCAGAAGATTTGTCTTGGAATTGTAAGTTGGACAAAGAATTCCAGCTTTAAAGATGTTCACATTGCGATGGCTCTCAGGTGTTTTGAATGATACAACGACGAGATTTGGGAATTGGGTCTACAGTTCTCTAAACGGGGAATACTGAAGTCAGAAAGAAAATAACAAAGAGAATCATACTAACTGGAAGGGAAGTAGATAAATATGTTCCTGAAAATCTGCAGGAGCCTTCCAAAAGTTCCTTAAAATTTCCACGGTTGCTAACTCCGGTTTCTTCCTGATGTCCACGATAAGACTTGTTTGGCTGAGGGCTGCTCGGATTGGTAGTTGCATAAATCTTCTGTTATTCGCTCCGTTCTCGTTGAAGCAGACAATATAAGGCCTTCGATTTTCTTGCATCTTCAAAAGTTGTCAATTTTTTCTGCAATCTCGTAAAAGCCATCTTCTTTAGGTACCATCTCCTCTAAGGAGGTTGGTAATCATCACAGCTATTTTCACTTTTGAGATTGCAGCTCTGAACAAGTCGACGGAACTGCAATTATACCACTTTCTCAGATTGTTCTTCCAATACTTCGTTTTCCCTGTATTTTTCCCCGCATTATGGTTTGTAGCAACACATATTTATCCCCTCTCATAACGTGGCCGAGATACTGTAACTTTCTTATCTTAATCGTATTCATTATTTCCATTTCCTTTGTCATCTTTCTGAAGACCTCAATATTTGTTATTCGGTCTACCCAACTTATTTTTAATATTCTTCGGTAGGTCCACATCTCGAATGCTTCCAGTCGATCGCTCACCTCTTTCTTTAAGGTTCAGGCCTCCACCCCATAATGCAGCACCAAAAACACATAAACACGTAAAAGCCATAGCACAGCATAAATGTTCGGTAGAACCTTCTATTATGAAAAGACTAATCTCCATACTGAGAGTACCAGGTCTATTTAAAATTACGATTGAAATATTTGCCGTTATGTTTCCTGACTTAAGTAACATTTAACATGAGAGTAGGTCTTTTGTTGTTTAAAAAATCCCCCTTATCGTATCGTCTATGCTCCCACTGCAGATAAAGAGTAGGAAATTCTAGCAATTGAGTTCTATCAGAACATCAACAGTATCATACAGAAAATTCCTCGACAGGAAGTTGTTATCATTATGGGCAATTTTAATGTCAAGATTGGAGCTGGAGATAAGACACAGTACATTGGAGCACATGGACTTGGAGTTAGAAACGAGAGAGGAGAGCTCCTAGAAAAATTCGCAGAAGACTCAGAACTAGTTGTCACCAACACATTCTTCCAATTACCACCTCGCAAGCTGTACCCTCAAATCCCCTCAAGACAGACCCGGGAGAATTATTAGGAATCAAATAGACTACATTTTAGTAAATAAAAGATTCCGAAATAGCTTTACACCTGTCAAGACTTATCCTGGAGCAGACTTTGGGACAGACCACGTTCCACTGGTGGGAATATTTCGAGTCAAAACACAAAACAGTGCAGAAAAGGAAAGCAAAATCATACGTATACTGAAAGACCTTGATACGAGGATGCGAGTCCAGCTACGTTAAACGAGCAAGTGACTGCAATTAGAGACGAATCGTACGAAGAACAAACGATCAAATATATTACAGAAATAGTGCAAAATGTAAAGGATAAATACTTAAAGACAGATTAATGAAGAAAAAATCATGGATGACAGATCAAATCCTGAAACTAATGGATGAGAGAAAATAAGCCAAAAATGACCCAGCCAAAAATAAAACCACAAATATATTAATAAGAACAAAAATCAGAGAAGCGAACGAAAAAGAAGGCAGAAAAGAAATATAACTGATTATGACGGAAACATCAGCTTGGACAAACAGAGTAAAATAAGAACGTGGAAATAATATCTAGAAAAACTATTTGGAGACCAAAGAGCTGTTCTGGGAGCTAAGACTGGACTGCGCCCAGTTCAGCGACTCGGTGTCCGAGGATGTGGGCTCTTCGTGACCAGGTTTTGTGGTTTTGTTAATTTTCTTGGTGGTCAAAGCCTTTATTTATTTATTTATTATTATTATTTTTTTGAAACTAAAAATAAACATCAATTAATAAAATTTCCAGTGCTGCGAGCTGGGGCTTCTTCTTTTGCTAGAGCTAGGAATTATCTAGACTTTATGTGTTTGCCAGAATTTGCTGGTTTGGTCTTTTGTGCTTTCATCGTTGGAACGCATCATATCTTGTTATCTCTCGCAGGATCGGGCTTGGATAATTCTCTAATTCTGCAAACCTATTTCTGGTCTTTTCTGCCATTTTATCTATCACCCTTACTTGTTGCAGTTCTCTAAACAGAAAGCGTTCAGCGACGTATATACTGAATATTGAATATACGTATATCTGGGTACATTTGCCGCTTCTCTGAGGATGTTATTGTGGGCTGGTTCTATTTTCTTTTTATTTGAATTTATGTGTCCCCATGCGGGAGATGCATATGTGATTATTGAAAGTATGCTTTTTTACTTTTTTTACAGTTTGCTTTTCCTACCTATGAGTTCTTTTATTGCTGCTCTAGCTGTTGCTGTTTTTTTTTGGGATCGTTGTGTCCACGTGTTGCGTGAAGGTTAAGCCTTGGTCCACAGGTATTTCGCTTCCCTTTTCCATTCGATGGGATCATCTTCCACTAACAGCTGTTTCTCTGGGGTTTCTCTTTTCTTTTTGACTATGATTGCTTGTGTCTTGTCTGAATTGATTGAAAGTTTATGTGTTTGGCCGCAATCGGTGTGTCGTCTGCATAAAGGCTGAGTAGTGTTCTTAGTGTTCTTGGAACATTTGCGGTGTATATTGTCTACACTAGGGGTGATAGGATTGAAGCTTCGGTTGCTCAAGTATGAGGAGATCAGTCTCGTCATGACCTCACTGCATCCATAGCCTTTCATTTTGTATATTAGGCCTTTCTTCCAGACTCTGTCGAAGGCTTTGCTTACATCCAGGAACGCTGCTCATGTGTACTATTTTTCGTTAAATTCAGAGTGTTCTGCTCTAAATCCGAACTAAGCTTCTGGAATTAGTCCTATTTCGTATGTTTCAGCTTGTAGTCTTCTTAGTATTACTCTTTCTACGATCTTGCTGACTTCTGGCAGTAAGCTTATCGGCCTGTAGTTTTGCGGAAACATGGTATTCTTTCCTGGCTTCGGAATCATGATAACAGCTTTTGATATTCTCCACCTTGCATCTATGTCTATATCTGTACTTCTAGCTCTGTCCCATAGTGTCTTACCATCACTTTTTCTGCCGCCCTGTTTCTGCTGCGTATGTGATTATTGGTCTGATCACTGTTTTGTAAATTCTGCCTTTCGTTTCTTTCCCTATATACTACTCGCTCAAAGTGAAAATGATTTACAACGTAAATTACTGCATCAATTTAATATAACCGCCAAAAAATTTAACATGTTAATTTCCCCAACAAAGACAAAATACATGGTTACAACAGCAAATTTACTAAGATGTAAATTGGTGCTGAAAGGTCAGAGAATAGAACAAGTGATGGAGTTTAAATATCTAGACATCACATTCTCTAGCTACGGAAAACTCGAAACCGAAGTGGAAGATCAAGTGAATAGAGCAAACAGAGCCGCAGTCTGCCTAAATAAAAATGACTATGACTTGGCGTGATTTATTCATATTTAAGTTAACTTATGTCTACCATACGGCCCTCGGAATGACAGGGTGACGCATGAGGCTTGTCGACTAAGCCGTGCCGGGTCTATTGACTTAGTGGACAAACCCCATCATGTACTCAAATTTAAAAATTTGTGAACTAGGTTGGCATTTTACAATGGATTATTAAGTTAATAATCATATAGAGGCATTTGGAAACTATTCAACTATATCAACTGTTATATTGCATATTTTTCTCCAAATGTAAATCTATCTAAAGCGTTAATCCTATTTATTTTGCAAGAGTGTGAATTTTCTAGCATCGGATATTTAAAACGTTGATATGATTGTTAACACAACTATTTAGAAGTCGGATAGAATAGTGGCACGATGTGGCTTTAAGCAAATAGGCAAACTCACGTGCGTAAAATGAGGAACCCTTGTGACCCTCACTGTTGCAGTTTCAGCAAGTGATAATACTGTTCTTCCGATTTTCATTTCTCCAAGGGTAAACTACAAGGACCACTTTAAAATAGATGCACCTGCCGGAAGCCTAGGCCATGCAAATTCAACAGGATGGATAAAGGAACAATATTTTGTGAAATTTGTCAAGCATTTCCTGTTTCACACAAAATTTTCGCTGCTATACAACTTTGAATCTCACCTTTCTGTCGAAGCGTTAGACATTGGTAAGGAAAACGGAGTAACCGTTTTATATTTTACTCCTCATTGCTCTCATTAATTGCTGCCTCTAGATAGAAGTGTTTATGGAACTCTAAAAAAATACTAAAATTCAGTTATGGATAACTGGATGGTGAACAATCCAGAACAAACAAGGTATTTTTTATACATGATTTTCCTGGCATTATAAAATTAAGTCTGTCTGCAGTTGCTATGCAAACCAATCTACCTAATGGATGAGTTCAGTAAAACAGGGATATGTCCTCTGAATGATGGTATCTTCACAGAGAGTGACTTCTTGCCGTCATGTGACAGACAGGCATACACCAGCAATTGAAAAAGGAAATGCTACCGACAACAACAGAAACATTTTAAGAGTGGAGCAAGCTAAAATCATGAAGAATTCTACAAAAATTCTAGAACATTTCTCAGATGTCGACGACACTTTTTTATATATATATAATAAGGCCGTTTCCAGAACAAGGTCTTTGACAAAATTCGAGAAAATCACGGAAGACGAGACAAACTGCTATTTTAACCGATACTTCGATAAAAGACGCTCTCACGAAAGAAAGACAGAAAACCGGGAAGAAAACCCGATTCCATCTACGTGTACAGCTCATCATAACCCTAGATCCTCGGAATCTGACTATGAAATTAAGTGCTTATTATGTGAAGAATCCTATCGAAATAACACTAGAAGTGATGACTGGGTGCAATGAACCCATTGCCGCAGATGGGCTAACATCAAATGCACGAACAAAAGTAATATCACTTTTTTCATATGCATTAATTGTGATTCAGATAATGATTTGTGAGATGTAAAACAAACAGAAAATTTGCTTACTTCGGCCACATTATGCGTAATGATAAATACCGACTTCTACAGTTAATTTTACATGCAAGGCAAGATTGAGGGTAAGGGAGGCCCTGGATGTAGACGTTTATCCTGGCTAGCCAATCTTAGAAAATGGACTGGTGTAACGTCAACTGATCTATTTCGAGCTGCTGTGAATAGAATAAGATGGGTCAATGTGGTCGCCAATATATCTAGAAGATAGGCACATTTAGAAGAAGAAGAAGCAGAAGAAGATCAATTGTGATTCAGATAATGGCTACTTGACTTATTTAGCGAGGTATTCAAAATTTGCTTGAAACTTTTTTCTACGGAGAACTCGAATAAATTAAAAATGTATGTACAATACCTGAAGGAGTATAAAACCTGCTGACATACTTGAATGTAACAGTACTCAACAAATAAATCAGTACAAATTAATTGTTGAATAAATAAGTCAACAAACCCCGGTTTCCCCTACCCTAAAAAGGCTCCACTAAACTATAAAGAAAAAATTGCGTTCTATCAAATTTTAGGTGGTAAAACGTCCCTTCACTCGCGTTATGGGACGAGCCGTCACTGTTATAAAGTACTACCAAGGAATCTATAAGTGTATTCGGCTGCTTTATTTTATATTAGGTTCTTTTCACTAGAACTGAACTAAACAAGTAAACCTCGAGAATATTTAATCCCTATTAACTCAAATCTATTTTCTTAGTTATAGTTCGGAAAGTAAATCCTGGCGTAGTTCTTTATTCTCCCAAATCGATGTTTATGCTACCCGAAAGGGATATTGCTCCTGTCACGTTTGGAGACTGTGAAGGAATGGAATTGCTAGACTTTATAATAGATTACTCCTTTTTACAACTTAATTATCGCAAAATGTTGGGTGATTTGGCCGAAATTTGTCAAGTAAGTAAAATTATTTATACATCTAACATTCCTTATTCTGCAATCTGAATTATGCCTAACCTAGGTTAAAAATCATCTTATACTCGATTTGAAACCGCATGATAGCACAGTTTTTATTGCAAAAGATTACAACGGTCTATATGCCTGAGCAAGCCTTAAGGACTAACCCATTTAGGCCTACTTGTAGAAAACTTAATAAAACCAATAATTTTTTATTAAATATAGATTTAATTAAACACAAATAAAGATCATTTAAAAGCTACATGAAGAAAAAAACTCTTCTTCTAATGGACGTATAACCCTTTGTGAGTCTTAGCCTGCTTAACAATCGGACACTTTCCTTCGCCACTGCCCGATCTTCATGGTTTTAAGATCCCTCTCTACGTCGTCTATCCATCTTTTACTGGGCCTTCCTCTTGTTCTGTTTCCTTGGGGCTTCCATCTCTGGATTACTTTTACAGCTCGATTATCTGGCATTATTTCTAGGTGATCAAGCCAGTTTAGTCTTTGTGACTTTACAAATCTAACCATATCTGCGCTCTGCATTAGTTTATCCAGCTCGTGGTTCATTTTCATTTTCCACGAACCATCGCTTCATTGGGTTGGTCTAAATATCTTCCTTAATATTTTGCGTTCAAATATTCTCAGTAGATTTCCACGTTTCACATCCATATGTGACCACTGGTCTAATTACTGTTTTGTATATTCTAAGCTTAGACTTCTTGCTGTATGGCGTGGAGGCCTGGACGCTGACGGACACGCTAACGAGAAAACTAGAAGCATACGAAATGTGGGTGTACCGACGCATTCTTCGTATATCCTGGACCGAACATGTCACCAACATAGAGGTACTCCAAAGAATCGGAAAGGAGAAAGAAATCGTGCATACAATTAAACAAAGAAAGCTTGAATATCTGGGCCACATATTGAGACACGATAAGTACCGTCTGCTACAATTGATTGTCCAGGGAAAAATAGAGAGTAAGCGAGGGCCAGACAGGAGAAGACACTCGTGGCTCCAAAATCTGCGGAAGTGGTTCGGGCTCACATCGGTCGAACTATTCAGAAGCGCCTCAAACAAGATCAAAATTGTCATTATTGAGCCTAGGTAGGGAAAAGTGGAGGCATATTTGCAGATATTGTTGTTGCTTCAGATTCTCATGTTGATTCGATTTTGTGCACTCCATATATTTTGTATTGCTTTCCAAACGCAGCTGCTTCTCGTTTCAGTTCTATATCTTTTTCGCTTAATACTCTTTTGTTGCGACTTATTATGACAATATCATCCGCATATGCGCATATTTGCATTGATCTTGTATTAATACAGCCGTTTATATCCAGTTTTCTAAATATTTCCACTGTTCCTAATATTACCACACTCTATCATCACCGGTAGTATCGACGTTACAAGTAAGGTGGCAACAGTGGCAAGCCTATTTGTCTATCAGCATGTTGTTTTCTAGTCGGCAGTTTTAGTCTATGGTATCTATTAGATGTAGGAGCTCGCTATTTGTTTTTCGTGTCCTCATTATAAATAAACCTCTTTTTTTTTTCGTTGACCCCAGGCAAGATATATTAAAATTTTTTGGATTATTGTAATTAAGTTTAGGTAAGTACACTCCAGTGGTTATTATTTTAGGAATTGCATGAATTATTTCAGATGCAATTTTAAGTTACGGATTTTTTTTTTGTATGTCATTTGTTCCTAATATTTTCATCGCTAATAATTCCTTATATTGCCAGTGGCAATATTAGGGACTAAATATTAAACTCTTTTACAGAATTCCAAGAAAACGAGCTGAGTGGTCAGAAGAAGATCTATGCTCGGCACTGCAACCCATAGCAAGCGGAATGTCTATCAAAGGTGCTGTGCCAAGCATTATAACATTCCTTGCTCAACACTAGGTCTTCATCACAGAACACCAAATCCCGTAAGAAAGCTTGGACGGTCACCGGTGTTATCTAAAGAATTCAAAGATTAGCTAAGGTAGGTATACCTATTACAAGCAAGATTCTAATGAAAAGTGTGTTTTCTTACTTTACAACAAATTATATAACAAATCCGTTTTCTAAAGAGTCAAATAAAGCTGGTAGAAAATGACTTTAAGTTATTATTGTGCAGACATCCAGACGTAGCTAGGCGAAAATGTCAAATGAATATGGCTCTAGCACAAAAATGAATAAAATAATCGTCGATGTTTCATAAATTGAGAGATACTGTAGAAAAACTAAATCCATTTAACTAATCTGGTAATATATAATATAATATGGACGAAAAAGGATGCAAATTGACATATACGGATAAGCAACAAATTGTTTTTGCTAAAAGTGGAGCAAAACGGGTACATTTAACCGCATCCTAGCATGAAGAAAACGTGTCAATTGTAGGTTGCGTAAATGCGCTTGATCCATCTGTACTACCTTTTGTGCTTTTTAAAAGCCAAAGGTTACCTGAATGGTCTGATCACTTGGCCCCTTTGTCACAAATAAAGGTAGTATGATATGCGAAACATTTGTTTTCTGGCTTGACAATTTCTCTTCATTCAGAAACCCTGGTTACCCACTAATATTTGATGGAGCTAAAAGTCACCCAGATATTTCCATAGTTCAGGTAGCTAACCGCATGGACATAACTTTATTTTGTCTTCATAGCAACACGTCACACGAGTTGCAACCTATAGACAAATTAGTTTTTAAAAGCTTTGAGACAAAATGAGGTTTGGAGAAATTTTTACTCCAGTTTGGCTAAAAGCAATGACACCATCAAACATTATCTCCGGTTTTGCAGCCACCGGCATTTGTCCGTTTAGACCAGGCGCTATACCTGAAGCTACTTTTCCACCAAGTTTGATCACTCACAGTGAAGAAGGGGGAGTAAACCACAGTAGCTCCCAAGATTTATCAGATGTCGTTAGAAGGTCTAATAACAAAAAAAAAGCATTTAATTAGTGTCTCAAGTAGCGAATCATGTCAGATTTTAGTCTTCTTCACGATGACTCACTTGACGATGTCTCTAGTGAAGATGAACCTATGAAAAGATCTAAGAAGAGCAGCAGCTCTGAAGACTCTATGGTCTAATTGAATTAAAATATAAACAGAAAGGCAAAAGAAACAACAAAATTTAATTCGGGGTCTCATCAAGTAACAACTTTTGACTCCAAATGAAGAGGGCGTTGGGCGTTTCACTAGGAGACAAGATCCCAAATCGCCAGCTACAACAAAGAACAGGAGTGGCTGATGCAGTAGAGAGAGTAGCAACAACACAAAGCGGATACTGGAATGGAGACCAAGATATGATGCCTACCGAAGCAGAGGTCGTCCACCAACACGTTGGACTGACGATCTAAAACGTTGTCATAGGAATTGGATGCAAGAGGCACAAGATCGAAATAGATGGAAAATTATGAGGGATATCTATGTCAAGCAGTGGATAAGCGAAGATTGAATGATGATGATGATGATGATTGTTTATATACTGTTTGAAAGTAAAAAATGACGTTTAATCATTTGCATATTTTTTTATTCTTCTTCAAGTGCCATCTTCGTTCCGAAGGTTGGCAATCATCAGGGCTATACGTATTTTCGAAACTGCTGACCGAAACAATTCGTTGTTGCTACAGCTATACCATTCCCGTAGATTCTTTAGCCAGGAATTTCGTCTTCTACCTAAAGACCTTTTTCCTGCTATTTTCCCTTGCATAATTATTCGAAGCAGTTCATATCTTTCGTCTCTTGTATTGTGGCCCAAGTATTGCAGTTTTCGTGTTTTAATCGTAAATATGACTTCCTTTTCTTTATTCATTCTTCTCAAGACCTCGACATTTGTGATTCTCTCGGTCCATGATATTCTCAGGATTCTGCGATACATCCACAGTTCAAATACCTCTAATTTTTTGGTATCAATCTTTTTCAACGTCCATGACTCCATTCCGTAGAACAGCACAGAAAGTACGTAACATCTCATCAGGCGAAGTTTCATTTCACGGCTCAAATCTCTTCCGCAGAACACTCTCTTCATTTTAGTGAAAATGGATCTGGCTTTTTCTATTCTTATTTTGATTTCTGCTGAGCTATCGTTGTCTTCATTTATAAAAGTGCCTAAATATTTGTATTTGCTAACTCGATCGATAATTTCATTGTGTAAATATAAATTTTGGACATTTTGTGTTGATTTCGATATTACCATAAATTTAGTTTTCTTTATGTTCAAAGATAGTCCATATTCTTCGCTGCAGTCTGCTATCTTATTCACCAATGTCTGTAGCTCTTCTGCTTCAAGTGTTTCTGCGATCAGAACGGTATCGTCGGCAAATCTCAGATTGTTTAATCTAACACCATTTATTTTAATACCTACGGATTGCTCAGAGAGTGTTTTATTCATTACATCTTCGGAATAGAGATTAAATAGGGTTGGTGACAGTATACACCCTTGTCTCACACCTCGCTTTATTTCAATTTCTTCAGTGGCATTATTCTCTACTCTCACTACTGCTTTCTGATTGTAGTACATATTTGCTATTAGTCGGATGTCTCGTTTATCTAAATTATTTTCTGTCAGGAGTCTGATTAGGTGATCATGCACTTTATCAAAGGCCTTGTTGTAATCTATGAAACACATGAATACATCTTAATTTATGTCAAGACATCTTTGAGACATAACGTTTAGTGCAAACAACGCTTCTCTTGTTCCTAGTCCATTTCGGAATCCAAACTGGGTATTATTGATGTCCATTTCCAATTTTCTGTGTACTCTTAGAGTGTAAATTTTCAGGAATATTTTCAGTACATGGCTCATCAGACTGATTGTACGGTAATCACTACATTGTGTGGCATTTATCTTTTTTGCTATAATAACAAAATTTAATTTTATTACATAATGTTATCAAAATGTATCAAAAGCAGTTGTTAGATACCTGTATTAAAATTCACGAAAAAGGCTTTTTATTTGCTCTTTTCTCTGGTATACTTTGACAACATTTCTCTGGTAACAATTTTGATGTAAACTGAACAGCGTTATTCCTCTGTAATTACTCCTTTTTTATACATTGGTGTTATGATTGTTCTCAATTTCTCTGATAATACCATGACTTATTATTTTTTGAAATATGTTTGTCAATTCCGCCACGATTTCTAATTTACTGTACGTAATAAGCTCGTTATTCATGAGGATTTTCTGTTTTTCATTGTCTTGATTACTATTTGTACCTCTTCACTATTTTTGTATTGGTCATTGTCAATATCTACTAAGCGAAGATGCAGGTATGTTTGTCCTTACACCTTGTTCTGATGCCTCATGCCTTTCTTTCGCGCACCAGTCATAGGTCGCTGGTTTTTTTCCCTTGGGGAACAAGTTTTGTCTTTAGGGAAATAGGTTCACTTTGTATACTTCTTTGAAGGACCACCCAGAAAACTGGGACAAATGAAAGTTTCGAAAAGAATGTTTTAACAAGTCTATTTAAACAATTACAACAACGTATTTTGGACGCCGATAACTTGCTTACGATAGCTGATTTATGATATTTAGTTTGAAAACTAGATAACTTGTCGGTGATACAATATTGACTCAAACCAATAATTTGGAATGACTAATCCTTTCGTTGTTATGCTTCTTTGACTATTTTAGAAGCTTATGTCTAGAAAGTTATTTGAATGCAAACTATCGGCGTAGTACAGATTATTAGATGGTATAAAAGAATTTTACAAATCTAAACTAATATACAGTCTGATATAATATGATACAACATTAAATAAAAATATTAAATATTTTTGTTACGCAACAACGCAACATCTACTTTCTATCTCTCTATCTATAGCCCAAAATCTATTCATGTGTTGAATATAGGCCTCTCCCATTTGTCTCTGTCTTCTGTTTGTCTTTTCCACATTGGACTTGCGCCTTGCTTAATGTCATCTTTCCATCTCATTTGCGGTCGACCTCTTGACCTTTTTGCAGTATATGGTCTCCAGCGGCCAATTTCTTTATTCCATCTTCCATCCTGATATCTTTCATTATGCCCAGCCCATTTCCATTTTAATTTCAATGCATGTTCGACAGCGTCTGTTGTTTCGGTTTTGCATCTTATCCACTCGTTCCTCTTTTTATCTCTCAACGATATTCCCAACATTTGTCTTTCCATAGCTCTTTGAGTTTTCTTTATTCTATCTAAGTTGCTCTTGGTACACGTCCACGTCTGGGCACCATATGTCAGAACAGGTAGGACGCATGCATTAAATACCTTCGTTCTTAATTTTAAAGGTATTTTTTGGTTTTTGATAGTATATGAGAGTTTTCCGAATGCAGCCCACCCCATTCTTATTCTTCTGGTTATTTCTTTAGTCTGGTTACTTTTGTCTGCTCTGATAGCTGTCCTAAGTAAATATATTCTTGGTCGTGTTCTATGTCTGTTCCACCTATGGTAATTACTGATCTGTCTTCTGTATTAGTCATTATTTTATTTTTCTTTAGATTCATGTTTAGTGCTTTCTCAAGAGATGTTTTTTCTAGGTCTGAAATCATTATTCGTAGTTGTTCCATAGTTGTTGCTATCAGGAGTACATCATCGGCGAATCTTAGATGATTTAAATATTTCCCGTTTATACAAATCCTTTTATTGTCCCAGTCTATAGATTTAAAAATGTCTTCCAACGCCAGAGTGAATAGTTTGGGTGAGATTGTACACCCTTGTCTGACACCTCTACAAATTCTAATTAATGGAGTTTGCAAATCTCTGTCTAGCTGAATTGTCATAGTGGCATTTTGATATATATTGTGGATTAACCTTTTGTACCGTGAATCTATTCAGCAATTAACTAGCGCTTCTTCCACTGCCCATAGTTCTATGCTGTCAAACACTTTTTCATAGTCAACAAACGCTAGGTATATTGGAAGGTTGTATTCATTGGTCTTTTCTATCAATATTTTAAGAGTGTGAAGGTGGTCAGTTGTGCTGTACCCCTTTCTAAACCCTGCCTGCTCAACTGGTTGGTATGCATCAAATTTGTTGTTTAGTCTAGTTGTGATCACCTTAGTGAAAGTTTTATAGATTTGTGACAAGAGAGATATTGGTCTCTAGTGAGCTAATTTTGATCTGTTTCCTTTCTTATATATCAGAATTGTATTTGCCTTGTTCCACTCTTGTGGTATTTGTCCTTCAAACAAACATTTATTGAAAAGTATCTTTAGGTAGTCTTTTATCTTTTCCCTTCCTTCTTTTAACATTTCAATTAGAATTTCATCGTCTCCCGGAGCCTTATTTCTTTTCATATCTGCAATTGCCTTTTCTATTTCTTCTCCGCTTATGGGGGGTAATATTTCAGAGTTTACATTCATTTTTTTTTTTTCAGGTTTTGTTGAGTTGTATCCGGTGGACTGTTTTTAGAGCTGTAGAGGTCACTATAATATTCATTTTTTATCTTAGATATTTGGGTTCTGCTTTTTTCTATTACACCTTGTTTATTTTCCATATATATGATTTTATTTCTTCCTAGGTGGGACTTGATAGATCTTAAGTTTCTATTTTCTTCTATAATCTTCTCGATTCGTTCTTCTTGATGCCGTTTGTGATCTTGTTTTATATGTCTTCTTATTTCTGCATTAAGGGTTTTGTATTCGCTAGTCTTTCGAAGTTCTTCAGTGATGGCTTTGTTTAGTTGATCTAGATTTAGGTCTGTTAGCTTTAGTTCTTCAGCTGTTCTTAATTTGTTTTGGTATGGTTCTTTATTCTCTTTTAATTTTTCTGGGTGGACTTTTTTCTTAGTGTGTACATATTGTCTTAGTGTGTACATATTGTCTTCGATCTTTTCTGTGTTTATTACTGATTTTAGCCCGTATCATTCTGTGATCACTACCAGTGGAGATTGAGTTTATTACTGTGACGTTTTCGAAAATGTTCTTTTTGTTTGTTAGTATGTAGTCAATTTCATTTTTAGTGTTCCCATCTGGCGACATCCACTACAATTTCCTATGTGGCTTTTTCTTGAAGAAAAAGTTCATGGCAAATAATTTGTTGTTTTCTAGATAGTTTAACCAATAGATCTCCTCTTTCATTTCTTACTCCATGTCCAAATTCTCCAATACAGTTTTTCGTTTTCTTCTAGTTTTTTGCCCATTTTCGCATTAAAATCGCCCATTATAATCGTGTATGTAGTGTTTCGATATGTCATGGACTCTGTGAGGTGTTCATAGAATTCTTCCATTTCTTCGTCTGTGTGTGTAGATGTTGGCGCATAAATCTGAATTATTTTTAAAGTGACCTTTTCGGTAATATTTATAATTAATAAAGCGATTATTTCTGTTATTCCTACGTATTCCTCAATTTTATGAGCATATTTTTTCGAAATCAAAAAACCAACTCCATCTAAACTTTTGTTTTCTCTACCTTTAAAAACATCTACTTTACTTTGATTTTATTCTTCGGTGTATGCATCGGTGATATTGTACAGATTATTCAAGTGTTGCATTTAAAACAGTTTATATCTACTACGTTACACTAATTTTTTTGACAATCTTCGTTACAGGTAAGAGTTTTAGGTGAAACCACAATGTTTTATATTCTAAAACCAAATTCGACCAAATTCATGTGCCTTATCAAAATAGACAACCGTTTAAGAGTAGAAATAACCTTAGGAAACAGAACAGTCGATCCTTTAGATTTGACCTGGATATTGCCCGTGTCTTCAAGAATAACAAGATGGTCCCAACTGAAAATGCTCTTATATAAATTCGGATCTTCTAATGTAATACGTAATCATTAAGTTACGTTAGTTTTAGTTTAAAATACAAAGGGCAATCAATTTATTAGAGTTACATAGTTTTTAGTACTAAGTATTTTATTAAGTTGTACTACTTTGTAATTTTGTCTAAATTTATTGAGTTTCGAAGTTCATAGTTGAAAAAAATTGGATATTTGAGCCTTTGAGTAATATTCTCTTTAGGTAGTTCTTTTTTAACAATTTTGCACTGGATTAAGGTCTGACGAATTACAACTAGGAAACAGAAAATTTGTTGAATTTATACAAACACTTGATCTAATTAATATTGAGTTACTGATTTCAAATATGAAGATATTTTTCTCTGGAATCTACCTATTTTTGCGGCACACTTCTACTTTGTTGATATCCTATACATAAAGGTAATATATAAGCAAGCAAGCAATTTAATTAAACCCGGCCTGTGAGATATGTTCAACCCTTAGAATTACGTTCAGGTGTAACAATTCATTGCAGCAAGGTGTATTAACTCGTGTAAAACAGGAGTCATTCCACCTTGCTCCAGACCATCCCTTTCCTACCTACAGAACTCCGATAGAGGCACAACTATCAGCCAAATGCTCTTCATGCGAGAGTCCTGGGTAATAGAACTGCAATATGGTTCTCTAAACGATTTTAAATTCAGGCCAGCGTGATGCGCTTTATTCCTGTTATCCTCTTGTTAAGCCTCCGCTCCGCGCTGCTTTCAGTTCAGAGACTTCAGAGTGCTCAATTAGTTTGGCCCTACGTGCCTTGTTTTTTGTTGGCTTTCGCCGGTTTTTGTTAGTATTTTTTTTTTGGCTCAGGCCGTTTTTTAGATTTTTTTATAAATTTTTTGTGTAGGATGTCCTGAAATAGAATCTTAAATTACTCGAGCCTACACAGTGATATTGTGCTTGTCTGCATTGGTAGATCTACGAACTTTCTTTCTTTTACTATCTCTCTAGGGCTGGGTTTGTTTGTTTTATTCTCTCCGGATATTTTTTATTTTGTTTTCTCTCTAGGGTTTGTTTTTCTCTATAGGGATTATTTTATTTTATTTTCTCCCTGGATACCTTTTATTTTATTCCACTATTTGTTGTTTTGGACGTTTGTGTTTCCATGGATGGAACGCGTCGTATCTTATGATCTCAGTATGGGGTATCGGTATTGGATGGTTCTCCAGGTCTGCGATTTTTATCCTGACTTTTTCCTTCATTATTTCAGTCACCCCAATTTGTTGCAGTTCTCTGAATAGGAATAGTTCAGCGACGTATCTTGGAAAGTTAACTGCTTCTCTTAAGCTGCTGTTATGAGTCGCTTGTATCTTGTGGTGTTACATACTTGTCCCCATGCGAGAGATATGCAGTATTGGTAGTATGATACTGTTTATTAACCTGATTTTTGTCTTTATCCTCAGTGTACTTTTTCTACCTGCGTGTCCTCTTATTGACGCTTTTGTCATGTTTGCTTTTTGTATTGTAGCGTCTAAGTATTTTGTAAATGTGAGTCCTTTGTCCATTATGACACCCAAGTATTTAGCTTCGCCTTTCCATTCGATTGGGTTTTCTTGCACTATTAGTTGTTTCTCTGGGTGTTGATGTCTCTTTTTAAAGATGACTGCTTGCGTTTTTTCGGAGTTTATGGCGATTTTCCATCGTAAACTCCATTCTTCGATGTTTTCCAAAGATGTTTGCAGGTTATTTACTGCAATGTCATATTTCTATGTTTGGCCGCTATCGCTAAAGTAATATATTAACATAGACTGAGCAATATATTAAACAAAGTGACGACCTCATCTTTTTTTCGTTGATCATTGTGTCTCAGTTTTACATCAAGTAAATATAGCGAAGTCTCTTTTTGGTAAAGAGTGAGGCATGAAGTAATTCGTGCCACTCCCCCTCACTTAGAACGCAAAAGCTATGTCCCAACTTCACTTTAGTTATGTGGAATGAAAGTAAAGTGGTCCCACGAGAGCTCGTCTCAGATACTAGGAGAGCAGACCTTTGACCATAAAGCCGAAGCACCCTGTGTACGTTTCTACGAACCCAACACCTCAAACGATGGCTCTTCACCTCTCATTCCTTTTCAAAAGTTGCCTTTTACGATGGACAGGGAGAAGAACACCAGCAGTATTCTATCGCCGCTGCTGGACAGCGTGGAAAGAGAGGCAGTGGGGAGATGCAATGCGCTAGAGAGAGACAGATCGAACAACCGCAAAAGATGTCTGCATGTTGCTTGCATGCTCAGTCTATTTTAATATATTACGTCTATGATCCTATCCTAGTAAAAAATTACACTTGTAACTCTTGCGTTATTATATTTTTTCCCAATAATTTTCGTGCGCATCTGAACGTCGAGAGTAGAATAGCTTTCTGCATGATCTTATAAAGATGTTAACTAATACCCAGCTGTTTTAGTTTTATATCTTCTATAAGGTTCTTCGAAATGACTCCAGTAATAGAGATAATAATAAGTATCGTCTGGGCGTCTGAGTACCTTCCATTCTCCATTGTCTCCTTATTTTTATCTCTATACTTGGCGATCTTCTCCATTAACTACTGGCTACCATTAACTAGTACGAGAGTTGGTCTATTCTGTGCCACTGATTATTCTGTCAGCACAGTGCGGTCCCATAATAGCTTATTGGTTAAATTTCTGTAGGAATTCAGCGACAATGTCAGGAACGTATCGATAATAAGAGATAATTTTATATAATATTATGATTTATATTTATTTTTGACCTTGGCACATTTTTACTTTTGCCAGTCTGATTAACGGATATAAGCGTCTATTTCCAGCTATTGTTCTTTTTTGAGTGTCTTCAGTTTTGTCAGATTTTCGTGTTGTGATCGTTCCAAGGTATTCAAATCTTATCACTCCTCCGAATTTGTATATTTTTCTTTCTTGATTTTACCACTAGATGATTTCTTTGTGGAAAATTTATATCTGCTCGATCCATGTATTTCGACTTTAACGTGTTAAAGCATTGCTTTCTTCTTAAGGTTTTTTATTGTTTGCTATGGTTCCTGTTTACTTTTTGCGAGTATTGCTATGTAGTCAGCAAACGCCAAGCATTGGTACTTCCTCTGATAAATTGCCTCTATTTGAGACCTTAGAACTTTCACCAAAACAAAGCTGAAGAGATTAGATGTCAATGTTCTTCATTTACTATATAATATATTTGATATTTCCTTATTTACTTTTACCTAATTTTGTACTCAGCGCTGAAGAAACTATTTTTAAGAATTATATTATTCTTAAAAATTGCAGGGCGAATCCTCCAACTCTATTTCCAGCTCCATAGCTATACTAATTTAGTTTAGTAGTTTCAGAGCTGAGTTTAAATTAACCTTGTAGATGTAGGAAGGCCGATACCAAGGCAATACTTACTTCACACTCTCGTCGACTTGCCATTATTCTGAATATCCTTATCTTGTTTAACAAGAGTTGTGAACAGAAGGTAACAGCACAAAATGGCATCTGAGTTAAGGATTCTTAAACTACTTTCTGTAGTGGAATAACCAAATAAAACAGAAATAATATAAATATATTATAGATTCACTTTAACAACAAACCCTTTCTTAATATTGTTCTGAAGCTATTTTCTTGTGGCATTGTAAATTAATTATTATTTATAACTGGGAATAAGCCACATTAAAGATAAAAATACATTTATTGACGTTTCAATTTCCAATTCGGAAATCGTTCTCAAAATACAAATAGTAAATTAAACAAATTTTGTTTTTTGTTACATAGTGAAAAAAATTCTTCTGATAATTTAATTTTATCTGACTCATTTATATTGACAATTCAGACATACATTATGCATTTTAAAGTAGACGACTTTAAAATGATATTGCCAATATTGTTGAGTTGCGCTCCTGGGACGACTTTACTTATAAGATAGTTCATTCGATTACATGAAACCAACTTTAACTTGAGAATATCCGTCAGAAAAAATCATAGCATGTAATTCGTCTTTAAAAAGACAAACACATGACATGATGACAGTAAAATTCTCCTGTTAGTGATTCCATAGTAAATTATGAGGGAAAAACCAGGAAAAAAACCTCATAATACTATCCCGACATTGTAAGTATTTGTTCGTGAATTTAGTTTACCTTCAACAAACATCAAAATTCTGATTTTATGTTACGTTATTTAAAAAACATAAATGATGTATCCTCTATAATATGTTACTGACTTACTAATACTGGTATTTTCTTATTAATAACTTCCTCTTTCAATATTGGTAACCAGATCCTACTACATTCTGCAGAGGAATTTGCGACACAATTGGCCTCATTTAGCATAATTAGAGCCGCTTCTTTGATTTTTCTTTTTTTACCATCCGTTTCTTTTAGGACTATATTTCAATTATTCCATTGAACTCTATGTTCATTATCCCATGCGTGTTTACATATTTGAGATCTATCAAATTCTCTATTTTTAATATAAGATTGATGTTCACTTATTCTAACATTTAATGGAATTATAAATAAGGAATTTTCAACAATCGATCGAATAGAACAGAACAACTTAGAACGAGATCCTACAGCATACACAAGGAATAATATGAGGAAAATAACAATACCGTACATAAAAGGATTATCAGAAAAACTTAAAAGGATAGGAAATAAATTCAACATTTCAACAACATTCAAAACAACAAACACGTTGAGATCTATTTTGTCCAAAACCAAACCTAACAATGAACAAGAAAGGACAAAGAATTGCATTTATAAAATACCTTGTGAATGCGATCAGTTTTATTTAGGTGAATCATCAAGGCCATTAAATGTTAGAATAAGTGAACATCAATCTTATATTAAAAATAGAGAATTTGATAGATCTCAAATATGTAAACACGCATGGGATAATGAACATAGAGTTCAATGGAATAATTCAAATATAGTCCTAAAAGAAACGGATGGTAAAAAAAGAAAAATCAAAGAAGCGGCTCTAATTATGCTAAATGAGGCCAATTGTGTCGCAAATTCCTCGGCAGAATGTAGTAGGATCTGGTTACCAATATTGAAAGAGGAAGTTATTAATAAGAAAATACCAGTATTAGTAAGTCAGTAACATATTATAGAGGATACATCATTTATGTTTTTTAAATAACGTAACATAAAATCAGAATTTTGATGTTTGTTGAAGGTAAACTAAATTCACGAACAAATACTTACAATGTCGGGATAGTATTATGAGGTTTTTTTCCTGGTTTTTCCCTCATAATTTACTATGGAATCACTAACAGGAGAATTTTACTGTCATCATGTCATGTGTTTGTCTTTTTAAAGACGAATTACATGCTATGATTTTTTCTGACGGATATTCTCAAGTTAAAGTTGATTTCATGTAATCGAATGAACTATCTTATAAGTAAAGTCGTCCCAGGAGCGCAACTCAACAATATTGGCAATATCATTTTAAAGTCGTCTACTTTAAAATGCATAATGTATGTCTGAATTGTCAATATAAATGAGTCAGATAAAATTAAATTATCAGAAGAATTTTTTTCACTATGTAACAAAAAACAAAATTTGTTTAATTTACTATTTGTATTTTGAGAACGATTTCCGAATTGGAAATTGAAACGTCAATAAATGTATTTTTATCTTTAATGTGGCTTATTCCCAGTTATAAATAATAATTAAAACCCTTTCTTAATAAAATGTCTAATTTTAACTCGTAATAATTTGATAGCCCAATATGTCTGCTTTTGCAGTATTATTCTACTATAGTTTGTTGATTTGTACCTTTTTTTTTTATATAAACTGTTCTGTTAGTTTGTCAGACCGTTGCACGTTATGCTAGCATTGCAGTAACTCTTTCCATCCATGTTCGTCACTTTTTTTACTTAGTTTCTTATTCCTATCTTTATTTATTTGTTTTTAAATATTAAGATTCATTTTTAAATTCATTGTAATATTTAAAAGTAATATCAAACTTATATGTAGTTTAAGAAAACATTTCTTCTCAACATTTGTTTCCGAACTTCAGGTGCATGAAATCACATTTAAACTACTACGAACTCTACTTTTTATTACTTTGAATTGTGTTAAAGAATAACCAGATAGCTGTAACTGAATATACTTTGCTATAAAGTTTGATCTCATAACTTAGTATGCATATATTAAATTATGTAAATTATGTTAAAAATGTATTTAATAAAAGTGTTTTGTATATTCTATATATATTTATTCTCGAAAGACGTCAAAAAATCATTACGTAAGAGATAGATACAAGTTGATTTTAACTTTTTAGTCGATTTTTCATGCCTGATTTACCGAACTGGTAGATCAGCAGGCTGGCAGTGCTCACTTCATTGTGAGTTATATAGCAATATTTGATTCCAGCATTACTCCAACCAGAAATTTTTCAAATGTTTTTTGTAGTATACTTCAAGTAGTCGTAGTCTTCAAGTACAAATTTCATCTACGGATTTGAACTGCAGTTTGTGGCTGAATTAAATCTGTCTGTTCTAGGGTTTTAACCTCTACGTATTGAAACTGAAAATATTCTTAAATTATAATCGAAACAATTCACATATTGGCGGCCGAAGTGCCCGCTATACCTACATAAATATTATTATTAAACAAAAACAACTAAGCGAACATTACAAATTAATGACACAGGTATTTAGATATTTATAAGTATACTATATAACTAATAGGTATAACTCTGACCTACAACCAGAAATAAGTAAAACAGAAATCAAGAAATCAATTCAAGAATTAAAAAACCATAAATCACCTGGAAAAGACGGAATAACTGCAGAGACGCTGAAGAGAGGAGGGAAAACAACTAGAGAAGTCCTACATATCCTCATGTACAAAATATTGCCCACAAAAGAAATACTCGATAGCTGGAACGATGCGGAGACACTAATAATGTTCAAAAAAGGTGACCGAAAGAACTTAGAAAACTATAGACCTATAACATTACTAAGTGTTGTATTTAAACTACTAACGAAGATCATGAAAAATAGACTAACAACTAAGCTTGACGAATACCAAGCAAGAGAACAAGCGGGATTCAGAAAGGGGTTTTAGTACTAGCGACCATCTGCTAACAGTAAAAATACTGATTGAAAAGTCGAACGAGTATCAAATCCCATTATAAATGGCATTCATAGACTTCCAAAAGGCGTCTAACAGCATAGAACATTGGGCCATCAAAAACTCACTACAGAACGGCAGAATTGATTACAGGTGCACGGACCTAATAACAAACATATACAAAAATACGAGTACCACAATAAAATTGACGAACGAACACGCTATAGAACCAATAAAATTCGAAAGAGGAATCAGGCAGGGAGACACAATATCACCAAAATTGTTCAATCAGGCTATGGAAAACATATTTAAAAAATTAGAATGGAATACATACGGAATAAAAATAAATGGAGAGTTCTTGAACCACTTGAGATATGCAGACGATATAGTCCTGATAACAGATAAGAAGGAAGAGTTACAGAAGATGGTTGAGGAACTAGATAGAAAAGCGACAGAGGTAGGTCTAGAGATGAACTATAGTAAAACCAAGACTATGACAAACCAAGAAGACCAATTAGAAATAGTAGTCAAACAGAATAAATTAGAGCAGGTGGCAGAATACATATACCTAGGACAGATAATAAAGCTGAACAGGGACAATCAAACAGAAGAAATAAAAAGAAGAACTAGACTAGCATGGGCCTCATTTGGTAAACTATCATATATTCTAAAAAATAAAAAGTTCCCTCAATATATGCGAACGAAAGTATTCAATCAGTGCATTTTACCACTTATCACATATGGCTCACAAACATGGACTTTCACAAAGGAGAACATCGACAGGATAACCAAAACACAAAGAGCAATGGAAAGACAGATGCTGGGTATCGGTCTTAAAGACAGGAAAAGGAACTCATGGATCAGAGAAAAAACAAAGGTGAACGATGTATCAAGACATGTTGCAAAACTTAAATGGAACTTCGCCGGTCACACACTCCGACAAAAAGATGAAAGATGGAATAAGCGAATTCTACACTGGAGACCATGGGAAAAGAGAAGAAAAAGAGGAAGACCACAGATGAGATGTACTGACGACCTTAAGAGAACGGCAGGAAAGGACTGGCTGCAAATCGCCCAAAATAGAGACCAATGGAGATTAACAGAGGAGGCCTATGCCCAAGAGTGGGCGTTTAAGGCTGATTAAATAGATAGATAGATAGATAGATAGATAGATAGATAGATAGATAGATAGATAGATATAAATACAGTACATATCGGATCTTAGATATATAGATAAGAATACTTGTTCACAAAAGTTAACGTAGGTCGGCGTATCCAGTTATTGTTTATATGTTCCGGCCGATAATGTTAACACAGTTGTCAAATTAATGTATATAAATAGATATAGTGTTAAATGGGAGAGTAATAAATAGTTAATAAACTCTCATCATCCCTTAAATACCATTTGGGACTTATTATAATACATGCCGATAGATGAGTAGTACGATAAGAGATAGGATCTAATCGGTCATACCAGAAGTAACACACGTGATAATGGCCAATTAAAAAGCATTACATGTACAGTAAAGCATAAGATTGCAGTCAAAATGTTGAAAATTGGTGGTAGAAGAATAGAACAATGAAGATCTGACTAAAAATAAAATAATCGATGAAGGAAACATCCCTCACAAATGGTACAACTCCGAAGTCATCCTTATATTGGAACGATATGGCATCCTTCAACCTATAAACAGGCGATGGGTGCCAATGTAAAACGATAAGACTACCAAAGATAATTGAAAGACTATTATAAAATAATACCTCAATCAACTATGGGAGCTTATCGTCTATGATTCGCCTAGCTCAGTCTCTCAAGTGTGAATACGTCTTGTCTTAAACTGTGAATTAAACAATGAAAGTTCAGTTGGTAACAAATAAAACAATGAATTAACTAATCATATGTATTTATCATGAAACAAAATATTGATACTTAGTTTGCATAAGCAAGCCCTGTCTATAGCTTTACAATAAAATGCAATGATACTTATGGCATCAATGGATTGCTTGCTTCTGTATAGGATGTTGTTGTGTCCGTAGGTCTTAGGTGTTTGCCATTTGAGTGGTATTGAAGAGAGCTGCAGTCGTAGTTGGTTGGTTTTATATGTGGTTAATTCATCGTTGTATTTAATAAACTATTGTGGCGTTTGTATAGTTCTAATTTATTTGTCTTTATTCTAATTTATTGTCTATATTCTAATTTATTAAAACTCACGATAACTAATTACGAATTTATTAAAGTCTTTATTAATTCTAATTTATATTACAAATAATAATTTATGTTTCGTTACATTTAAATATCGCGGTTGCCGAGCTTCTTATGACTGACTCCTTAATGAAAGTGTTCCCTTATTTATATAATTCCAAGCCGGTAAACAGAAAGGTGTAGAAAATACCATGCTGTTCTCGATGTAGACACAGCGGCGACTGGTCTCAAAACATGTTCTTTATCGGCTTGTCGCCCCCAGAACATTCGATTCAGGTAGATTTTTGACCTAGAAATTACGAGAATCAATAAAAGAATTAGTCATAAAATATTTACAGTTCTATATGCCATAACATTTAAAATCGTAACATTGCCCCCCTCTTAAAAGATGGTTCCTCCTGGAACCTTGTCGGGACTGGAACTGGAACGACATGCTGATATCGGCAACTGGACCCTCTTTTACAACTTCCAGTTGTATAGAAATGACAAGGGACGGTTTTCTCTCCGCACCAGTAACTATGCGGATTGCAACAGACTAACACCTGGACTTCGGTGTCTTTAAAGATTTCCTCCACCATGTTTCGTATAACCCTCCAATCTAATTGGCGGCACTCCAACTTTGGCATGGCTAACTTTTGCACGTCGAACTCTAGTACGTGCTCTCTCAACTGAAGTAAGGCTTCCCATACATCTCGGTAGGTAGGTTGATCACGGGCAGTGTCTTTTGTTACCAAGTAGAAAAGGTAACGTGATGCATCTTGAAGTTTTAAGGCTTTTCCAGGAGCTGGCACTTGGCATTGAAGTTCTGCAACTCGACCGAACTTCCTTCGAAAGACAGATGCCAACCCTGGTGCGTCTTTGATACTGGCCGGGATGGTAAGGGCCAGTGAGTAGTCATCGGGAAGCGCGAGTAGATCTTGCTTTTCTTCAGTGGTAACACCATGTCTTGCTTTACCGGTACCTCCATAGGCACCCATGAATTCCTTAAACGTGAGGTCAGACACATCTTGGACTTGGTTTACTTCCACTTCTTCATCTACGTCGTGGTCACCTTCGAAAGACGCCAACCGGTTGTGGTGTACTATCATCGGCTTTCCTCTCGGAATCTTGCTTATTCGGTAAATAACATCATTGATCTTCTCCATAATGAGGTATGGACCTTCCCAAAACTGCTGCAATTTGGGAGAACAACCTTTTCGCTTTTTGGGGTTATAAAGCCAGACTTTATCGTTCTTCTTAAAACACCCCTTTTCGGCTTGTGTATCGTACCGTTTCTTCATTCGGTCACTAGCGATTTGGAGATGGGAACGGACCAACTCGTGTACATCGTCCATTCTTCTTCGTAATTCGATCACATAATCTTCACCTGCTACATCTTCTCCAGGTCGACACCCAAACTCTAGATCACAAGGTAGTCGCATCTCGCGTCCGAATAGGACTCTGGCTGGTGTCTGGCCTGTTGATTCATTAACAGCAGATCTGTAGGCCATTGTGAAGAACGGAAGATATTGGTCCCAGTCTCGCTGATGATCGGACACCATCTTTGTCAAATACTTGCCAACTGTTCTATTCATTCGTTCTACCATACCATCCGATTGCGGATGATAAGCCGTAGTTCTTGTTTTCTTCATACCTAGTCTATCACATATTCCTTGGAATAAATCGCTTTCGAAGTTCCTGCCTTGGTCGCTATGGATCTCCAAAGGCACTCCAAATCGGCTGATATATTCTTGGATCAACTTATCTGCAACGGTGGCCGCCTTCTGGTCTGGAAGTGCGTAAATCTCGACCCACTTAGTGAAGTAATCCATTACTACCAACATGTACTTGCCTCCATTATCACTTTCTGGAAACGGCCCAGCAATGTCCAAAGCTATTCTTTCAAACGGGCTTCCAACATTATATTGTCTCATAGGAGCTCTCCTTTTTCGATAAGGCCCGTTACTCGTAGCACAAATAGTACATTTCTTACACCAGTCTTTTACATCGTCGGAACTGTTCATCCAATAAAACCGTTCCCGAATTCGCTGAAGGGTCTTCTTCACACCAAAATGCCCTCCTGATGGACTGTCGTGTAACTGACGAAGTACTTCGGCTATTCTGCTCTTTGGAATCACCAACTGTCTTCTCTTCTCTGAACCGTCATCATTTTCCAGGACTCGTTTGAGCAAGCCATCTTCCATGATAAATGAGTCCCACTGGGCCCAATACGTCTTAACTACTGAGCCTAGGTTCGATACTTCTTGCCAAGGTGGTCGACGGTTTTCCTCTTTCCATTTTCGGATTTTCTGTATAAGTGGATCTCTCTCTTGTTCTTCCCTGATCTTGGTAGGCGTCCAGTCGTCGTGGACCACCGTCGTTCTTAGCACTGCTGCTTCCTTGGATTCCGTTTTGTTGCAGTGAGAACACTCTGCTGGGCATGGCCTTCTGGAAAGAGAATCAGCGTTTCGGTGGCTAACTCCGGCCCGGTGCTCAATCTTAAAATCATATTCTTGGAGTCGTTCGATCCACCTGGCTATCTGACCCTCTGGATTCTTAAACTGCATCAACCACTTAAGGGCGGCATGGTCGGTTCGGATTAAAAACTTCCTTCCATAGAGGTATTGATAGAAGTGCTCTACTGATTTCACTACTGCCAGAAGTTCTCTTCTCGTGACGCAATAATTTCGCTCAGGTTTTGAGAGAACTTTACTAAAATATCCAAGGACTCTTTCCTGTCCTCCTTGAATCTGAGACAGCACTCCTCCAATTCCCACATTACTTGCATCTGTATCTAAGATGAACTCTCCTTCTGGCAGTGGATACCCTAAAATTGGTGCTGTGATTAAATGCTTTTTTAAGGTTTCAAAGGCATTCTGGCAGTCTACGTCCCAGCGGTATTCTCTTGCTTCCTCTGTAAGTCGCGTTAATGGTTTAGCGATATCTGCAAACTTCTTAATAAACCTCCGGTAGTAAGTACACAGTCCCAGAAAACTTCTCACTTGGTGTTTGTCAGTTGGTTTTGGCCATTCCTTAATAGAATCGATTTTTCCCTTATCCACGGCCACTCCTTCTTTACTGACTATATGACCCAGATAATTGACTTTACCTTGAAATAGCTGGCACTTCTTGGGGTTTAACATCAATTGGGCAGCTTTAAGTCGATTAAAAACGTTTTCTAAATTCTTCAGATGGTCTTCAAATGTCTCCCCCAAGACAATTATGTCGTCTAGATAAACTAGGCATGTTTTCCAAGATAACCCTCCCAACACATTTTCCATAAGCCTCTCAAATGTCGCAGGAGCGTTACAAAGTCCAAATGGCATAACGTTGAATTGCCATAATCCAGATCCTGTGGTGAAGGCTGTCTTTTCTTTATCTACCGGGTCCATTTCTACCTGCCAGTATCCAGACTTCAAGTCCAAAGTAGAAAATAATTTACTTCCAGCCAATGTGTCTAATGTGTCATCGATCCGAGGCAGAGGATAACTATCTTTCTTGGTAACGTTGTTCAGCAAACGGTAATCCACACAGAACCTCGTTGTTCCGTCTTTCTTCTTAACCAGGACCACCGGAGAGACCCATGGGTTCGTAGAAGGTTCTATCACCCCGTCTTTCTTCATTTCCTGAACAATCGTTTCAGCTTCCTCTCTTTTCGCCTGTGGTAATCGTCGAGCTGTTTGACGAATTGGCTTAGCATTACCAGTATCAATTTTATGCTTAACAACGGTAGTTCTTCCCGTCTTTCCTCCTTTCGGTACGAAAATATCACGATACTGCCGAAGAAATTCCCTTAATTTCCTTTTCTCAATCTGATTCAGAGACTGTCCAGCAACCGCAACCATTTGATCAAATTTATCGTTGGAATTATCAGACGTTGTCGTCTGACGGATTATGGATGTGACAGGTACACAAGTTCCTACTTTTGTCTCTTTCTTGATGGTCACTGGGTAGTCATTGACATTAATAAGTCTCACAGGAATTTCTTTAGCCGAAGTCACTAATTCTTTTCCAATTATGATTCCACGGCCAACTTCGTCGTCATGATTCCAAGGCTCCATCATAACAGGTGTTCCTTCGTCCACAATTCCCTGTAGCCGCGCTACTATTATCGTTTCACTTCTCGCAGGCACGACTGTATCTTCTTTAACGGCTGCTTGCATAGTGTTGTCATCATGTGGATGGAGAAATACCTCCTCGTTACCAACTTTGATTACCTTATTCTTAAAAGTTGAAAGAAAATGCAAAAAAGTATTTTTGAAGTGTGTATATTTTAGGCAATTCCTAGCTGAGCGCTTTCGGCTTTACAAAGCCATCATCAGAGCTATGCTACAATAAAATGTTCTAATAAGTACTAATTGGTAAAGATTGTAATTTTTAACTTACGTCAATTTTTTAAATACCACTACAAAGGAGAGATCTCATTTCCTTAAGTTTCAAAATTATGATTTTGTAGGAGTTGGAATTTTTAAACATATAAAAAACATATAAAAGGTCGACACTGGACGTCACAAACACGTTAAAAAATTGAAAAATTTTTTGTCATGGTACGGGTTTAAGACCCGACCATCTATTGATGTGAGGAAGTAGACTGAATAGAACTAGTGAAATCAAATGTCGGTCCTTTTAAAGGATTTTTCAAAAGTGACAGGTGACAAATGTCATATATAGGAAATAGAGATTGTTTTTTTAAAATTCTTACAAAATTATTTAGTAGTTTGGAATTACTACTAGTCATCAAAGACTTTCTAAAAATTAAGTTTTTAAAATTAAATTTTATGTGTTCATCACATCATACAGAATGACATTAATTTGTAAATTCACTCAAGTCATTGCTCAAGGTCAATGTATGTTCAATCTGACAGCTATCCTTAAGGAACAAGGGCTCAAATTGTTCAACAACACTATAAAGAAGAAACCTGGTATTAATGTTATGTTATCTGATACTTAAGTGTATTAAGAATAGTATGTCTTGATGGAAAATTGTAAGAACTTTGCATAAAAAATTTTTTAAGAATGTATTTTCATGTTTCAATTAAGAACAAACAATATCCATGCGTATTCATTACGTCCATTCCTAATATAACATCCTCTTCGATGTCAGCAACTATAACAGTATGGACGAACTTTTCTGCTCCAATTCCTAATTGTACCTGGATTTCTCCATGAATGTTGGCATTTTCACCTGTGGCGGTCCGAAGTCGCAACCTCGTTGGTAACAGTTTCTTTCGGCTGTTTATAACTGTCGGGCGTATAATGGTTCTGGTCGCTCCAGTATCCACCAACAACGTATGCTTTTTACCATTTATTTCTCCATCTACATATACACTATCTTCACGACATTTCAAAGAAGCTATTAGTATCAGAGGGTCTTTGGTAAAGTTCTGGGTCGAAGCTGCTCCCCTAAGGCCGACGCGTTCTGGTTTTGTCTTCGGTCTTATGGTCTTCGTTTTCTTGTGTGTCATGCTTTTTATCATATTAAAGAGCTGGTCAAGTTTATCTTCATCTCCTTCCTCTTTTACAGTCCTAACTTTGCTATACCCGCCAGAGGCCTGCGTAGCTGACTCGTATTCGAGGGCGGCAGATAAGACATCCATCAGCGTCTTGTGACGAGCTAATCGTAGTGTTCTTTGCATCTCATGATCACGAAGACCATCAATAAACGTTTGAACGGCCAACTTTTCCATCATGTCTTCGGGAGCTGTTGGATAAGCATATCGCACTAATCTGGCGATATCTACTTCATATTCTTGAAGAGCCTCATCTTTCTTTTGTCTTCGATTTTTAAGCTGCGACTGATATACATGCTCCAAGTGTTCGTGGCCATATCGCATATTTAACCTCTTCTTGAGTTGTTCGAAATCATTCGTCTCCTCTACGGCTATGGTCTGGAGCACATCTAAGGCATCTCCTCGAAGAGCGATAGTCAGGTTTACAGCCTTTTCTTTTTCAGACCATCCATTCGCTCTTGCAGCTGATTCGAACTGTTTCATGTAGTTGTTCCATGATGATTTTCCGTCGAAAGTTGGGACTTTGACATGAACGGAACTTCCACTTCCTTCAAATTTCGGCCGTGTTTCCAACTTACATTTTGTCTCGTCTTCTTTTATCTCTACCGGATCTAAAGCTACCGTATTAATTGGTGGTAGCACTCTCGTGTTAGTTATCATGGTCTCTAACTGTTTGATTTTCTCTTCTACTTTTTCAAATGTTTTGGAAACTTCTTCAAATTTCTCATTATTCTTTTTCGAAGTTTCTTCCATCATTTGAGAAACATTTTCAAATTTCTCGTCGAATCTTTTTGACACATTTTCGAGTTTCTCGTCGTTTTGTCTAGCTACTTCTTTAATAATTTGAGACGTTTCATTGAATGTTTTGGAAACATTCTCATCATTTTTTCTAGAACTCTCTTCGATCATTTGTGAGACATTCTCAAATTTTCCATCGATTATTTTAGTTAAAACGGCTTCTTCTGCTGACTGGAACTGGAATGTCTCTGGGTCGTCTCCATTCTTGTTGAGAACAGTCTTCAGTCGTTCTTGGAGGATCTTCTTGGACCCGCTGCAGTCTTCATCGCGTTCTTCTAGTTGCTCACGCAACTGTTTCACTGAAAGTTCTACTAGCAGCATCTTTGGTCAGGCACACACGTACTTTTTAAATGTTCTTTCGTACAACGATCACTACTGAACTACGCGGATGTTCCCGACGAACAATACCTTTTAAAAGTTCAAAAGTCTTTTTCAAAAATCAAATTAAATTTATCTACGACCCCACTTCTGCACCACTGTGGCGTTTGTATAGTTCTAATTTATTTGTCTTTATTCTAATTTATTGTCTATATTCTAATTTATTAAAACTCACGATAACTAATTACGAATTTATTAAAGTCTTTATTAATTCTAATTTATATTACAAATAATAATTTATGTTTCGTTACATTTAAATATCGCGGTTGCCGAGCTTCTTATGACTGACTCCTTAATGAAAGTGTTCCCTTATTTATATAATTCCAAGCCGGTAAACAGAAAGGTGTAGAAAATACCATGCTGTTCTCGATGTAGACACAGCGGCGACTGGTCTCAAAACATGTTCTTTATCGGCTTGTCGCCCCCAGAACATTCGATTCAGGTAGATTTTTGACCTAGAAATTACGAGAATCAATAAAAGAATTAGTCATAAAATATTTACAGTTCTATATGCCATAACATTTAAAATCGTAACACTATTCCATAAATTAGAATATAACACAGGGTGTATTAGAAAGCCATCAAAGTGGGTTAACTTCCTTGCCAATTATTTTACAAAATCACAATTAAACAAATATAAGATGGCAAGGATACAGTGAAATAGAATTATTATTAAAATTAGTTAAGTTTTGTAAGATTCCTATATGCATAAAATCGAAAACTTGGCTTTGGAAGTAGTGAGGTTATGAATATTGCAAATACTGTCAGAATTATAAAATATAGGTTACAATTAAAGTACTCACCTCAAAGAGATTTCTGCAGATCATAAAATGAACCTTATTTCATATTTCCTTCTTTTATAAATTTCAACTACACACAAAAAATCCCACCACGTTAGAAGAGCTGATTGACTGAAATAGTGGGGAGTGACTACAATTAAGTATAGCACAGATGCCATAGAAGATATGTCCATGATGAAATTAGCTCTTCTGTTAAATTAGAACAGAATATTTAGTCTACCAAACAGAAAGAGAGAGGGTGCCAACTATTTTTTGAAGAAAAAATAGTAAAAACATAAGGAATTAATAAATTAATAAATAAATTAAAATAAAAATATTATTTAAATATAAATTAATAAAGATGTGACGTTTATAACGTTACAATATTTACCAAAGAAGATCAAATGTACATTGAAAATTACTGACCAATGTTCCTGCTATCACTCCTCAATAAATGACCCACCAAGATTATAACTAGAGAAAAGCATTTATGTAATCAGCATAATTTGCATATTCTATTTTATGCCAAAAATAGCGTTTTTGCATATTTTCGGAAAAAACTGTCATATAGTGCATATTTTATGCATGAATACACAGCAAGATCAAGGTTTAAGCAAAAGTACCGAACCTTCATTGTCCCATCATTTCATAAAATTTTATTATGTTACTGTATTACTGGGAATTTCTCAACTGGTTGGCCGGTACGTCTCATCTGGAACATCTTTGTTTCATGATGTTACATGAAGTTACAAAAGGAATAGATTACATGGCAACCTAAGACTCTACTCTAGTTGCTAGTCCTTAGACGAAGTATATGTGAGGACTTGTTGCTATCAGCGAATACTGTACTATTTCGACTAAATTTAATTGTTTTATTTTAGAAAAAAATGTTGGCATATTGATATATACTTTGCATATTTGGGGTAAAATGTTTGCAAACATATGCAAGCATTTTTATACCAAAATAGGCGGAACGCACCGTTACAGAAATTATTATTGTTATTTTGTTGTGTGAGGAAGAGAAACAACAAAATAAACTTTCAAAAAAACAAACGCAATAAATGGATGCATGAAAATTGTTTTTTTATTATTATTATTATATAATGGTTTTGGCTTAGTCAATTAGCCAGACTATTTGTGGTAAGTTATTTCTCTTTTTTGTGTACAATAAATTTACTGATATTTTACATTCTAAATATTAATTAAGTTAACAAATATTTTTCTCTTTTTTTTTATTTGTTTTTTTTTCTATTTTTATGGGATATGAAAATTGTAAAAAGCAAAACACGGAAAGTGAATTTGCTTATTTATTTCCTGATTTAATCGAACATTAAGACAAACTATCAACACTTTAGAATCAGTTTCGAAAAATACCAAGAACTCTTATCTATTGTAAGAACTGATACATCATGTAAAAACTCTATTTCGTCGAAACTTATCCGCGAAAATGTTCGATCCCGATTATTTGCCAAGTTGCGTGGCCGGTCCGAAGAAGATCAACAAAGTCTATATGAGCTAACTTGGTTAATTATTTAATTAGTTTGCCTTTGTCACATTTATAATAAAATACTTAGTAAAAATTGATAAAAATATAGCACCTAAACACAGTACAACTTTCTACTTTATGTTGTTTTGACTAGGTTTTACCCGCTTCCAGGTAGTTATTATCGGCTCTTGGTTTTACCCATTTTCAGGTAATCTTTATATGCAGGTTTTTCTGATAACTCAGTTGTCGTCTGTTTACATTGCGGTATCGACTGTTGCCTTTCGACTTTATGGACTTCTCTGAGAAGCGTTCGTTGACAACCCATATAAAAGGTATCGAAGAAAAAAACGATGTGAATAAAAAATATTTTTTATTGATATCGTTCAACAACCATTCCACTGTCACGTAATTCGCGTTGCTGAGTCACATGTAACGACATAAAAAACTAACTGATATGATAAAAAGATGTAAATGAAATTTCCAAAGAATTACATTTCTATCGTGTGTGTTTTTATTCTGATAAAATTATCGCATCGTGTAAACATTCATTCAGTGGAATTATTGGAAATGCAAATATCAAATTCTGCAAATATTTAAAAAAAAATCTTTTTGAATTTAGTACAAGGATTTTGAATCGTTTATAAGGTTAATTTTTGTATTTTTTTTTATATTTGCATCATCAAACAAGTTGGCCAAACAGGCCAGCGCTTATTTATGAGTAGTTAAGTGAGTTGTTGGATAAATCTCATAATATGACGTTTATCAAAAGTCATATTATGTTTGTATAACTTTTTTTATAAAAAATCGAGAACGACTGAATCGATTTGGCTAATTTTGGTTCTGAAATATTTAAAGTCCTAGGAAGGCCGAATAGGTGAGAAAATATGATGAATTTATAAGGAAAATAGCAGAAGCAACGATTTTATTTTCCCATATGAAAATGATTATACTCTTCTACAAAATGTTTTATACAACTTTACCTCTACTTGGGTAGTTCCTTTAAACATAAAGTGATGTTTAACAAACTCCTTCTATTCCAAAGTATTTACTTTTTCTTTTCGCTTAAACTAGAGAAAACATTATGTAATTGTAAGAAAAATAGTAAAAGCTTTATTTTCTCATACAAATAGTTATATATACTGTAACCTCGGAAACCTTTTTTGGATGGTGCTAGAAAGGTCACCAATGGAGACACTGCTGACGGCAGCCAGACGGCATGGTCGGTGGAGAGCGAGTCGTGGGTTCGAAGCTAGCTTTTGGAACCGAAAATGGGTCCAACGTATGAAATAAGATAGGATAAGAGATATTAGAAAAGATACAGAAATAAACGAGAAGATAGATGGGTAAAATTACCAAAGATACGATAAGATAGAAGCAGGGCGCCACTTAATTTTTTGGGGTTAAGGAGAAAATTAAGAAACCTTAGAAAAGAAAAGAGATAAGGAAAGATATTTAGGTTCAGAGATCAAACCCAAGGAAAGATACCAACAGTTAATTATCAAATAAATTTGGTCAACAGATTATATAAACAAATAATAAATATATTAGGTATTACACTTACTTACCTAAGAAACTTCAGCCTGATCTTTCTACTGGCCAAAGGCATAATAATAATTAAAGGTAAAAAGCAAATATTCAGAGTTACTATTTTATCAGGGAACTTGTTAGGAGCCGACAAATAAAATACATACATAAAACAATAACAATATATTCAACAAAATTATGACGTTGGTGAATGAAACACAAGTAATAAAAGTACACCAAAAACTATAAAATGGTGGTTTACATATAAAAATAAGCAGTAATATAATTAGAAAATACCTTTACAAAGATATATAATATAATCATGTACAAATAAAGTTTTGGCTTATCTCGAGATATTACAGCAAAAAATGAATACACATTATAACAAACACAAGAGATAACAAAAATTAATTAAACCTAAATTTACAAAAATACAAAAATGTTCCAGAAATGAAAACATAAGAATTTAACCAAACCGCACTTGGTTAAATGGATTAACTGATCGCGTGGATTAACTATCATTATTTAATGAGAAACTGAGACTTAAATGTTCATAATTATTACTTATTGAAATTTCTTGAATCTATTGAAATGTTCTTTAAATTTAATGCAAAAATCAGCAATCTACAGGTGAAGACATGGAGAACTTTAGATACGTTGAGACAATTGGAGATAATATGATACCATACCATATTATTTACCCAGATAATTGGAGATACTAAGATTATGGTAACTTACAGTAATTCCTGATAACTTCAATTACCATTAAAGGTACTTTAAAACTGTATATAATCTAATATAGTATCAGATCGAAAAGACTCAAATAAACAAGTGTATACAGACTTAGAAAATAATTCACAGACGGTAAGATAACAAATAACGTGAGCAAAGCGTCTCACGAGAAATCACCCTTACTCCACAACTGCCCACCGAGAAGTAACTTGGTTTTTCTAAAATTTTACAAACTACCCAAGAAAAAAGAGGGGATATCTCCCACTTAGAAATCATAGGCCAGTTGTATGTAGTTCTGAGAAGGTAAAAATATTCTAATGGACATCGAAAAGTTTGAGGTATTTACGGTAGGTATTAGTAATTTGACGTGATCAAATATACAATCCTTTGGATTATGTACTTTGTAATATAAAAATTACTATACGTGCCTTCGACGAACCAATTTATGAAAAAGAACCCGCATACCCAAAAGCATTAGTTCCTTTCATACTCAGTATTAAGACTAAAAGGATTAACAACCTTTCGTAATTAGGGAAATTGGTAGGTAAATTCTTTCGTCATAAACATTTATAATCGTACACAAGATCATCTGCGTATCATCCACATGGGTAAAAATAATAAAAATAATTAATATTTTAATTATATAAAAAAAATACAATACAATACTGATCTATACCATATACCCTCAGATATAAACTTTTATTACTTGTTTATGAAGTGTTTTATAAAATGTGATTTTTACTTATGAGTAAAATATTTTTGTTTCTGACAATATTGAAAATTAAAAATATAAACACGATATGTTTAGAATTAAAAATAATTTTAAAATGATGAACATGGTGTATTCCGACTTGGTCGAATTGTTGTTATTGTTTGTCCTAATTTTTGCTTAATTTATTTGGACACTTTATTTTCTTTATATAGAGTTTTTGTAGCTTCTATGGGTTCCGTCTGTATTTCTAATTTGTATATTGCCTCTCATAGTTCTGACCTTGGTACAGAGTCATACGCCTTTCTCAGGTCCACAAATTCCAAATGTATATCTCTTTTTTTTTTGCTTTTTTCTTTTCCAACAGTTATTCCAGTGTGTATATGTGGTCTATGTATGATCTTCCTGCCGTGAAGCCTGCCTGATCCTCAACGATTTTGCCTTTTATCGCTTGCTCTATATTTTCTCGCAGTATCTTCTCATATAATCTTCCTATTGATAATATTACGTTTATTCCTCTGTAGGTTTAGCATCGTTTTCTATCTCCTTTCTTAAATATGGATGTCATATATGCCTTCTTCAATTCCTTTGGGAGCTGTTTTCTATTTATGGCTTTCTGAAATATCCATTTTATCATTCGGTGTAGCCATACTTTTTAAGATCAGGTGAGAGGCCTCCAGGTCCCGGTGCTTTCTTATTTTGGATTGGTTTTAAGGCCGTTCTCATTTCCCTATCTGTTATTTATATTTCTTGTTGTGGAGATCTGCTTCGTCTTCGCCTGTTTTCATTGCCAATGAATTGTGGTCTTCGTTCTTTTAACAGTTCCTTGTAATAGTCCTTCCATTCTTTGTCCTGTATATTTCTCAATTTAATTTTTTGTTTTATTTCAATCCTCTCAGTACTTTCCATGACTCTGAAGTTCTTGTACCTCCTATGTTTGTTTCAATATTTAAACAGTTTCTTTCCCATTCTTCATTCTTGTGTTGTGTTATTTTCATTTCACTTCTCTATCTTTTTCTCTATATTCGTTATAAGCTTCATCGTCATTTTTAGTCAGCCATTTTCTGTATAGTTTCTTTTTTTCTTCAATTATTCTTTTTGTTGGTTCATTTATTTCATAATTGTGCTGTTTATTTGTTATATGTTCTTTCTCTCCAAGGGCTTCGAATGCTGCTTGTTTTATACTCGCCTTTATATAGTGTCCAACGGTTCCTCCACAGAGAAGGTCTTGTTATGTTTCCAATTAACGCCCATTTTTGATGTCAATAGTTTATGGTCTTTAGAATATCTCGAGACAGAGACAATTTCGCCATGTTAATCGCCAACGTCAAGGGGACTTGATAGGGCACGTTAAGAAGAAGAAATTTATGGTCAGTTCCACATTATGCTCCTCTTCTGACTCTCACATCTTTTATTTTTATTGTCGTATCTTGTTTGACTATTACGTATACTATTATCGATTTCAGCTTTTGTGATCCTTGCGTCTATGTAAATTTATTAATATTTTTATGTCTCAAAAATCCGTTGGTGATTTTAGGTTCTTTAGTTCGCATTAAATCAGACGTTCTCCGTTATCGTTTTGTTCATCCTCTCCAAATCTCCCCACTTCTTTATCGTTTTCTTTCTTTCTGGTTCTGCTATTTAGATCTCCTGTTATAATTATCTCCACGTTCCTTCCACCTTCTTGATTAGCTCTATTTAATGTTCAAGTTGTTCCATGAAATTTTCTTTTTCTACTCTCGGAGAGAAGATAGAAGAATGCTGAGAATATCATGGACAGCAAGGATCACGAACAGGGAAGTTCTAGGAAAAATGAAGAAGGAACCAGAGATTGTGTTTACGATCAAACGCATAAAATTGCAATATCTGGGACACGTTATGAGAAATCAGCACCGTTACTCCCTGCTAGTCTATATTGCAAGGTAAAGTCAAAGGTATGCGAGGACCCGGTAGAAGGAGAATATCATGGCTGCGGAATTTAAGAACATGGTTTAAGAAAACCTCAACGGAGCTGTTTCGAGCCGCAGCGAGCAAGGTTATGATTGCCAATATGATTTCCAACATCCGAAACGGATAGGAATTAGAAGAAGAAGAAGACTCTCGGAGAATCGTCTGTTGGTGCTTATACTCCGAGTATCACTGTCTCTTTACCGTATATGTATATATGCATTTTAATTATCCTCTTGTTGACTGGCTTTCATGTTCTAACCCTGTTCTTCCACTTATTTTTGATTAGTATTTCCACTCCTTCCTTTGCTCTACATTCCTTATTAACTCGGCTCTAGCAGTGGATATTGTCTTCTATTGTTTCTATTCCATTTCTTTCTTTTTGGTTCCTGTTATTAATAGTATGTTGATGTTGCTTTCTCTGAACTCCTTGATCACTTCAGTCGCCTTTTTGTTCCATCCTTGTACATTCCACGTTGCACATATGAATGTTCTATCTTTTCTTAGTTTTGATTTTTTTCGTTTCTTTGCAACATTGCCCCTTCCCTCCGTATCCGATGGGGCTTCCTCTATCAGAGGTGTTGATTTTTACCTGGGAGTGTGTTTCCATATTTGGCTTTTTCATCTTGCGATTTTCGTTCTTCTTACCCTTACGTTTTTCTGCGTGTTAGGTTGCTAATTCCTAAAAAACACCTCTAAAAAAACCCTGGTTTTTTTTAGAGGTGTTACTCCTCTGTCCCTCCTCTTGTATTCGGACTTGGGACCGGCTGCATCGGTTATAGAGCTACTCAATTCACCCCATACCAATACAGGCAGAGTTTTGTATATTTGTACATTTTAATAATTATAAATTTAATGAAGTTTTATTTAATTGAATATTACCGGCTTTACCGGACATTACTGGTTATTCCTTTCTTTACATATGCGGATGAGATAAATGCATGTTTAAAACAATCGTTTTTATGGCGAAATATCGAATTTGGCGAAACATTTGCTGGGTATTGGAAAGGGTAAAATAAAACTGCGTCCAAATACACAATGCATCAAACTGTTGGAACCAGATAAGAATTAATTGTAAGTGTCTTTGCGGCCACACTGCAAAATTACTTGAATGATAATTGGCTCAGTGAGCGCGCAATTTTGGGACGAAAAATGTTATAATGACGAAATGAACTTCCAGCCGTAAATTATTCAACAGAAATTTTAAATTCTGTGGATATACTAGAGATGTCACCACACAATCTTCAGATGAAAACTGGTACATCAATTATTCTGATATACAATTTGAACCCACCCAGAATAGGTAACAGCACATGTTAGGTATTAAAAGTACTACCGAAAATGTTATTGAACCAACCATTTTGATTGGACGATTTCAAAGATGATACCCTCATATACCATAATATCATTTCAAGGCCAGAAAATGTCACAACCATCTAAACTTCGATAAACATTTGACGAACAAAATAGTGCTGCCATTCCAAACGACTGTAATTTAACTTTTTTTGCGAGATTTAATTAATTGAATGAGAGAAATAATAGTGATTTTGGAGTGTAAAAATGCCGCGACTTAAAATTAAAATCACTGTAGAATCTGTTCAAAGGCACCTACAAACCTTAAAAAAAAAACAAAAACGGCTTCCACGATTTTTATCGATTTTGGGGTTGAGTTTACCGAAAGTACAAGCTGATTATAGCTGCAAATGTCACATATGGAACAAAAAATTTCGATTTAGTAGTGTTGACATGTTTTTATAATCTAGATGCTGTATGCTTCAAATATAAAAAGATGAAGTTTTAGAAAAGTACATTTTGTTTATATTATATTCTGAATTCTGCAATTTTTGATTTATATAAAACAAGATATTTGTTTCGTTGGAGATTAATTGCAGTTAATCATTAGAAATTTGTTTTGGCAATTACCCTTTGATAGATTAGGGGATATATTTGGCAATCGTCAAATCAGCAGTTGCCAGATGGCAATAGATGTTTGCAATTAATCTCGAAAGAAACAAATATTTACTCGTTATTGTTTTATATAAAATTGCAGAATTCATAAAATAGTATAATCAAAATATACTTTTTAAAAACTTTCCCTCTTTATATTTAAAGCGTACAACATATGCAATATAAAAACATGCCAACACTGCCAAACCGAAATATTTTATTTATTGGTTAACATTTGCGGCTATATTCAGCTTGTACTTTCGGTAGACTTTGGTATGTAAGAAAGAGTCTTGTGATTAAAATTGAAGGAAAAAATAGTACCGCCAATGTAAATACCACCGTAGTATCGGTGACATCACAAGATCCTTACGCACCAAAATCTATAAAAATCTTCTTCTTCTTGTTGTTTTTTTGGGCTATGTCCTAGACAATTTACCCAGTTTACTTGGGGGTAGACACTTTTTGTCTTGTTTCAGCAATCAGTGTCCACCTACACTTATATTCTTCCTTTGTTTGTTTTGGATTATTCTACATGTATACTTGTGTTGGTATTTTTCTTCTTTAAAGAAGGAAGATCATAGTCTACAATTTAATATTGCAGGTAGAAATAAAGTTGCATAAGGTGTTTATTGTATTTTCATTAATATTTGTGAGGATTGTGCAAAAAATATATCTCTGATATAAGTGTAAATAATTTAAATAATACAATAGTAAAGAACATCACTTTCATCTGACAAACAACAACAATATACCTATCTCTAATTCATTGGATCAAATCTGTTCTCCTCAAGAACTTCCCGTTTATTGTCAACACAACTGCAATAGCACATTAAAGTTCTCCAATCAACAATACATGATTTTTGCAACCATGACCTACCATCCATCAATTAATAGAGTACCGGCATGTAAGTAATGTTTGTTTTGTTTTGTTTTATTTATTTGCTCATTTATTAATTTATTACAACATAAGATTGCTACTTTATACCAATTGTGGGCCTTACCTTGTCTGTTAATACCTTTTATATATTCAAATTATTCATTTTGAAAACCACAGACATGTAATATTGGCATAATTACTATAATTTGTATGAACTAATTTATTTGTTTATTTTATCTTTATGAGACACCACCCTAATTGGGTTTATTTTATTGCAGCATTAGTTTAACTTTGTATCCCGACCTGAAGATGCTTTGCAAATTATAGAAAGCGAAACCGGTCGTCAGATTGTTAAATTAAATTGATTGTGAGTAAGTCTTATTATTATTTCTTTACCTATTTGATTGTGCAAATATTTATGGGAGTGGGAAGTTTAGTTTTAGCTAATTCGGCATACAAGTCGAAATGTGGGTTTTGGTTTAAGCGACATTCTAATAAAATATGGTTTAAGCCTCCCACTTGCCCACATTCGCAATAAGGATCATCTTTGACTCCAATTCTAAATAGATGAAAAGGGGATGAGCAATGACCTGTTCTCATACGGATGATTGTAGTTAAATGTCTCCTACTGATATATGCGAATTTATTGAACCATGGTAGTGTGTGGATTCGGTTATTAATTTTGACATAGAATGAATTACTTGTGCCATATCCTTCGTACCATTCAGCTGCCCAGTTAGACCAAATCTCTCTTTTTAAGTAGGGTGTAAAATTTGAAAACTGTAGCTTGATATTCATGGGAATATTCAGGGAACGACCGATATTGGCAAGTTGGTCAGCCTTGTAGTTTCCAGTAATACCAGTGTGTCCTGGGATCCATGCTAGTAAGATTTTGATATTATTGTTCCTTGTTAGGATAATTCCTCTTTTCGTTAAATACGATATATGTTCTGTGTCTTTAGAAAACCCTGTTTTTTTTATTTTTTGTAGTGCACTTTTGGAAACAGTATAATTTAGAGTATAAGTTAGTATAATTTGGACTGCATGACTGATCGCGATTACCTCTGCTGTACATATTTGAGTATGACTGGGTAGTTTAGATGAAAATGAATAGTTTATGCCTGGGGAAAAAACTCCAAAACCCGCCTTTCCCATTGTGTCCGTTGAGCCGTCTGTAAAGAATTTTTTGTATGAATGGAATTTTTTAACTAAGTTCACAAAATTCATAAGGTTGAATTCATTTTTTACAGTGTTTTCATTCAGAATTCCTAATGGTTGAAGTTATAGTTCCAGTTCATACTCATGGCAAGGAAGAAGTTTGCTGGAATATAGGTTCTGCAAATAAGGTTGGATTTTTCTAAGAGTTGTTATCAATATGAGTTTTTCCTTATTTCTCCAGTATTTATTATCCATATTACAAAATGCTTCTAATTCAACGATTGATTGAATGACAGGGTTGTTTTTAACACTTAGGTTTTTTAGCAAAAATTTTGTTGTGAGCCATTCTCTTTTGTATTTTAATGGCAGTTCTCCAGATTCTGATAACAAGGCTTGGATTGGAGTTGACTTCATGCATCCTGTGATAATCCGGATACTTTGATAATGCATCTGATCTAGTTTCTTCAATATATATTTAGGGCATGTAGATAGAAATTGGCCCCCATAGTTCAAATGACTTAGGATAAGTGCTTCATGGATCAGTTTTAATATTTTTGGGTCACTGCCCCACCATGTTCCACACAAGGCACGCATTACATTCAGTGCTTTACCTATTTTGACTTCCAGCTGGTTAATGTGTGCGTTCCATTTAAGGTTCTTCTGTAAAACCATTCCTAGGTATTTAATTTTATCTACCCACTCTATATGTTGTCTCTTATAACTGATGTTTCCAGACATTATTTTGGTATTACCCTTGGTTTCGGTTATTCGGTTTCCTTCTTTTGGTGGGTTGAGATTTGACGATTTGGTTATATTTTGGTATATTTGTGTCATTCTTTATGGCTTCTATCCTTTTTTCTGTGATTTCTATTATATTATTAAGTCTGGATTCTTTATGCAAGACAGGAAAATTCTCTTTGTTCAAAGAGTACTCCCTGTTTTCATTTTTTGGTATTTGCATGTTTGCTTCATAATATGAGATGTTAGAGAAGGACATTAGAGCTTTTATTTCTTTTTGTCGTTGGAATTCTTTATAATTTTTATCTTTAGAGATATGATCATTATTTTTGCAATGTATGCAATATTTACAATTCGAGGCCTCTTCGTGTTGGTTTTTCCCACAGTTCTGACACTTTGGGTTCCCTCTGCATTGATTATTACTGTGACCATATACCAGGCAATTACTACACATAAGGACTGGGCTGACATATGGAATAACCCTCATGGGCAATCCATACACAAGCACCTCCCTAGGTAGTGTTTTTCCTGTAAATGTTACGCATATGGTGGTTGTTGGTACATAGTTTTGTTCTTTTCCCTCTTCAAGAATTCTCCTATTTAATCTTTTTATGTCAACTACTTTACAGGATACCAATTTTGTTTCAATTACATTTTTAATTTCCATTTCAGGTATTTCTTTACATATGTTTCTAATTATGCCCTTACAGGTGACATTGTGATTTGGGATAAATACATCATATTGTAAACTTTTCCATCTCTTATCGTTCACAAATAAATTTGCCGATTTAAAATCTTTAAATACAACACCTAACCGATTTTTCCCTTTACGGTTGAATTTAATAATTTGCTGTAGGTTAAGTTTAAATATTATTTTAGCAATACTTAAGATATGAAGATTGCCTATGTTTTTGTCCTTTCCCTGTACGTATACTTCAAACGGGCCGGAATCGTATATATTATATTGGTTATTATTTTTTTTTTTCACTTAAATCTGGCGGGGGGTCAGGAGGTTTGTCAGGATCGAGGTTAATGGGCTCCATTTTCGGCTGGAGGAACCGGTATCGTGTATTTTATTACTATTAGGTATGTATGTGATGGGATCGGGTTACTAACAAAGGGTTGTTATCTATAAAAACCTTGATTTTTTCTGCAATCGATGTTATCACAACAACGTTTGGGCACCTAAACTCTAAATATCAGGAGGAACTTTAAAAACGGTACTTAAACTTTGACAGTTTTTTGACGTTTTATCTATAAAAATCGTGCAAGCTGTTTCCGATATAATTAAGACGTTCCATACTTAAAACTCACCCTGTAGATTGAGAATGGAAAAAAAAAACAAAAGCATTACTTTAAGAGTATAAAAAAGTTTTATTTTTTTGTGTGTTTGTAAATGAAATTTTTGAAACCTCGCAAAACAGGCGCGATTATCTTCGTTCTGGGTAGCGGCACTATTTTTTCTTCAGTTTTTAATACTAAAGAATAAAAAAAAATTGGTTTCAACAGTGTGCTCTCAAATTTCGAAATCAATGTTTGTGCATATGAATATTGGTGTTTTCTAGTTCAATTCAGGAGACAATAACAATATGGTAGTTCTGTGATTGCATATTTACTCCTGGACAAAATTAACGCACCACTCATATTTTTCTCAATAATCTTTATTTATTGATAATTTACTCTACGACAAGTTGCCTATGGACCTTTTTTGATAGTGACAGTTGTTACTAAAAAAAAGTCAGTTAAAGTTTTAATAAAAAGTGCCGATTAAAGCAAAGTGCTTATGAGAAACAAGCTTTTTATTGTCATATTTTTCATCACATGCATGTCTGGAAGTTCATTTGCATAAAAATCAAATAAAAAATGAACCGCCAAAGAAATTTGTCAATGGAGGAGGCAGTGCGAGCCTCGAATCTCCTAGATGAATGATATTCAATACGATACGTTGCAGGTTTGTTAGGAAAACATCATTCCAGCATCAGTCGCAACCTAACAGCTAACAGCACCTAACAGGCCGGACATGAATCCTATAGAGTATCTTTGAAACTATCTCAAAAAAAAAAGATTCGAAGTCGTAGACCTCCTATTGCCAATCACAACCAACTCATTAAGGCTGTTATTGAAGAATGGGAGAATATTTCGCAAGCTTTTGTTGAACATTTGATATCAAGCATGCCTCGACGCATAAATGCAGTCACAAGAAGTAGAGGAGGGTCTACAAGGTATTAGTGTTGATCCAGATGCATTTTATTGTGTTACTTTACTGATTTTTTTCTTTTTTGTTTTTGAATTTGAAGTTATGCTAGCTCATTTACGTATTTCCGGTAAAAACAAATTTTTAAAGAAACAAGGCAAATTAAAGTCATGATAAAGTCATGTTGGATTTATTTGTAGGTGTTTATTATTATTTCAATGTAACTGAGTTTCATTTTGTGTTCATATTCTAAATATTTAGATTAATTAAAGCGGTGCGTTAATTTCGTCCAAAAGTTTATTAATGATATCTATCGTATAACAAAATTAATAGAAACATGCAGTAGCAATTTAATTTTATTTCTTATGGCAGTCATAAAACTCACCCGACCTCAACACAAAGGCAAGACACAAATAAAAGTCATATAAGGTTTTCAAACTACGCAATTATGGAAAAACAACTTCCAACTGAGGATTCGACATATGAAAACAGAAAACTCCACTCAAATACAGCGCAATATTTTCTGGCACGTATGCGTTATCGCCGGAATGAACGGAAAATTTTAGAGTTGCGGAATAATCTATAGTAGGATGATGTTACATGCTTTGTTTCTTATTGGGAACATTTAATAGAATTTATTAGCGAAGAACTAACAAATACTTCGAATAAATCCAAATAAATCTACAATAGGAAAAATAGGTCCAGATCATTAATAAAACTAATAGATTTTTTCCATATAATCAGCAATAAAAATTAATCTTTGGTAATATTTCATTATTATAATATATCATTCAGAAACATTTAACAGTACATTTCTCGTATCGATTATAAAAATAGCATATGATCATATTAAACACAAAAGCTAATAGAAAAATTAAGCATAAGCATGTAAAGAAATGTAACCCACATTGAAACGTGTAAAAGCAAAAAAGGAGCTGTTGTGGTAAAATATTCAGGAAGCAAAAACACTCTACGCTCTGATTTCGGTGTGAAGGGTATCTCAGGAGTATTACCATTACAACTTAGTAGAATCAGAATGGAATCTTGGAATTCTAGCCTGAATGCATTAAATGATAATTCTAACAATAGAAGAGCCCAAATGGTTTGGCTCCAAATGTCTTCTTATTCTTCCTCTTTACTTACAATTCTGCTTGTTCATTGGCGGATTAATACGTCTATGGAAGTTTGCCACTCCATCTTTTGCGCGGTCGTCCGATACTTCTTCTGCCGATTGGTGACTTATCTCTTGCTATTCTGGCGACACGGGCCTCCTCCATTCTGCTTATGTGGTTATTCCATTCTTTTTTTCTATTTTGTATTTCTTTCTTTTGTTTCTCATTACTCTCATCTCTGCGATTTCCAGTAGCCTTTGCGTTGTGGCTGTATCGGGTCTTGTTTATGAGGCATATGTCATGTCACTATTGGTCTTACACTGGCTTCATAAACTCTTGACTTTATCTCTTCATTCTTGAGTGTTAATGTGTTGTTTCGCCATATAGTTTTATTAAGGCATGCTGTCCGTCTATTTGCTTTTTGTACTTGATCTCTCACTTCTTTGTCCAGGTCTCCATAGCTAGACAGTGTAATTCCCAGGTATTTTATTTCCATTACTTGTTCAATACTGATGTCATCAATTTCTATTTTATATCTGATTGGTTCTTTACTGACTACTATTGTTTTAGTTTTCTGAGATGAGATTGTCATATAAAATTCTTTTGCTCTTAAGTTAAATCTGAAGACCAGTCTTTGTAGACTATCTTCATCTTGTGCGATCAATATTGCGTCGTCTGTATAACATAGTAGTTTTATTTCTTTATTTCCCATTCTGTATCCTCTTCCGTTGTTAATGCTTTGGATGATTTCATTCATTATCAAATTTAACAGCATGGGGCTCAATGAATCCCCTTGTCTTATTCCGCTGCCTATTTTTATAGGTTCTGGAAGTTGTCCATCTATTCTGACTTCCATTTGGTTGTCGTGCTAGATGTTTTCGATTAGTTTTTATATGATTTAGTGGAACTTCTCTAGAATACAGAAGATGGATTACATCTTTGAGTCTTACTCTCTGTTAAACGCTTTCTTTAGGTGAATCAGACACAGAAATGCTAATCTATTATACTCTAGCGATTTGTTAGTAATTTGCTTTATATCGAATATTGCATCTGTACACGATCTTTCACTACGAAAACCCTGTTGTTCATCTGCTAAACTTATCCTCTGATTTATTAACACTTTTAGTTGTAGGCTTATAAGTTTATATCTCTAAGTGGTTTTCTGGTTGTTTTTATCTTCTTTTTTGAATATTAGAATTAGTTGGTTCGTTCTCCATTCTTCCGATATTTCATTGTGTTTTATAATTTTATTAATTAATGTTGTTCTCTCATTGCTGCTCCATAATATTTCAGTAATTCGTTTGGTATTCCGTCTTTACCTGCTGCTTTTCTGTTCTTCAGGGTTTCAAGTATTTTCCGAACTTCCTGTACATTTATATTAAGTTCTTCATTTGTGGTAATTTATGGTGTTTCCGGTTCTAGCGTCGTTTGTTCTTCCTCTGCATGGAGCTTTTTTAGATAATCAATCCATGTATCCATATATAATCCATTTTCCATGTATTTGTGTTTTGGTTCTATTAGTTCCTTTACCTCCGTTCTTTGATCTCTAATGAAGCGCCTGATAACCATTAACAAGTGAGTTGAAATTGCAAAATGGTTCATCTCCGGATGACTATGTACCGGAAATCTAGGTAGGAGGCGAAACTCAGCGCCAGAACGATAAGTGCAAGTGGCAATGTAGATGGGGTTGCAAGTACGACGTAGAAATAATTGCTATTTAATAAATACTTATACAAAGTTGCACAACTGCAATTTACTTGAGGAAGGTAATAGTATAATGAATGCAAATAATGTAATAATAAAAGTTTCTCTCTCTCTCTCCCTCTTTCAGTATAAAATGTAGCTAAGATAATTTTGAACAAAAATGTTTATTAGCACTTTTTGTGTAGAATAAACCATTCTCTTAGAAACAACACTTGAAGCAACCGGTGATTTTTAATGTCACAAATTTTTAAATTTTTTAATTTCACAAAAAAGTTTGATACACATTTTTAATAAAATTTGCAACATCAGCAATTATCTTGACCGTGGAAAGATTTTCTCGCATTACAATTAGTTCATCATTAAACCAAGAAATTGGAGATTTACTATGAGTTCGTGATTTTTTTTTATTGAAAAATTAATTTCAGTTAATTTTACATACATATTTAACGGCTGTTTTAACATCAGGATGCCATTACTTATTACAGAAGACCAATAACAAGTTTATGTCATATTTCTTGTCATAAACCTGCCTGTTCTGTACATTTTGTAGTGAGATTATTTTCATTTAATTATACGTTTTTGTAAGAATTTTCTGACGGCTCACAAATCTATTTCCTGTATTGACCATTTCATGCTTTTAATTTTACAGCTCTATGAATCCTTTCCTAGTAATAACTTAATCTCATCAGTTGTTGAGATAGGTCTAAGGGTAGCAGGTAAAAGTTTTCTAAGAAATTGACCTTGTGTGGTGTATTTATTGGTGTTTTGTTGTAATATTACAGAAGTGGCATATCGCTATTTTACATTGATAATAATTGATACTGACAGAACTCAAAAAAAATATAATACTCTAATTACTATTATAATACTCTAATTGCAAAGGATGCATTCTTATATTTTGACCACAAAAATTTGCATAATTTTATTTTCATTAATTTTACGACAGTCTGCAGATGTATCGTTACCAGGCCTTTGATCTCATACATGTCGAAATTTATTTGGCTAAGAAACCAGCTATTTAGCTAAGTATTGAAATTCAATGCCTCCGCCTTCTTTTCTATAAAGATGAAAAAGGAAGCTTTATAGACAATATTCGAACGTTTTATTCTAAAAATATAAAATTTTGGTTTCTTAGACTAGCGTTATATAATTGTCCAGCATTCCTTATATAACGCTGAAAACAACAGTTTTATAGAAATTTTGGAAAACATTTGTTCAAAAAGCCGAAATTGTCAATCTCTAAAGCTGCGTTGATATTAAAACGAGTTCATATTCGATTAGCTGGAATACGATTGCTACCGAGTACTGGAACAGTTCTTCGAATTTGAGAACAGTTGACATTTTATTTGAATTTCAACAATGTGTCGAATTCGAGCTAGTAAACACCATGAGTGAAATGGAAGCAACTTATAACAGGTCTAGAGCTTAGAAAACTCATAAAAAAGAAAAACCCTAAAGTCTGGGTACGTGACTAGATCCAAATACGCTATACACTTGGAGCATCTACCTACTACATTATGTCGTGAATTAAGAACTAAAGATCCAACAAGTTACAGAAATTTACAGAATGGATGAGAATCAGTTTGAATATTTGCTAGAAAAAGTAGCAACTGCAATTGAAAAAAGTTCTTTGCAACTGGTGATAGCTTTGGAAGCTTACAATATATGTTTAGAGTTTCCAAAAGGTCTATAAGTAAATTTTTTACTTAAGTTTGCGAAGCAATTTATAATGCGTTAGATGAGTATATTAAAGTAAGTAAATTACACTAAGTACGTATAAAAACGCATCTATTTTATTGTTAACAAATATTTAATTCTGCTATTCGTCAAATAATAGGAATTCATGTAAGCTGGAATCACTTCTAGAAATACCTGAAATGTCGCTTTGATTGTAATTTGAAAGTCTTGATGACGAATTTCCCAATATTGACGTTTCCAAGTTGATGTCACGGGATGTGTACTTGGTGGAGGTTGAAGTGCTTGTACTTATATCAAATACAATAGACTATAATACATCCAACTCCGACACAAAACTGGCAGCACGTTGCTTCTAGCGCCGCGGCGGCTTGAGTTGATAACTACGTTTTGTCAACATAAACATACAAATTTTCTTTTTCTAATTTTTGTAGTATTAGCTAAATTTTGTTTCTACTTTTACACAAAATGTCACACAAAATGGGTTCGGTGTGCGCTATGTGCGGCTGTAACAATTATAAACAGCAAAAGGAACACAAATCATTTTTTAGAATGCCAAAAGATAAAAATGTGTAAGGAGAAATATTGCTTGAAAAGTTAAAATTTTGTTTTTTTAAAAGTATTTAGCGGTATGTATTTTAAAATGACTAAATTTCAGTTTAAAACAATGGATTGAGCTTGCAAGCGACAAGACCTTGATTTGCTATTTAAAGAAAAAGAACCTGAACATTTTAATAAAAGCTATGTGGTGTGTTCAGATCACTTCGAAATACAGTGTTTTAGAAACAAAAACTTATTCAGCCAAGGGTATGTTCTTTACTTTATGATAAAGTAGTTATTAATAAATTGTAAAGTATGTTACTCTTTTACTATCCATTTTGCAGCTTGTTTCGTGGATCGGTACCAACTATTAATTTATATTAAATTCAAAATGCTCCAAAAAGGAAGATTCGAGATACACCAGTAACGCACGAAAGGTTAGCTATTAACATATAATTTATTCTGTAATATTTTATTCAACATTTATTATAATTTTTAGTCATAAGAAAATTAAATTAGCAGAAATGCCGATGGATTTCACAAACGCCTTAACTTGTGCTACAACAACTAATGATGCAGCAATTAATGATCTAATTGAAAATTCACAAAAAGAAAATGCAAATTTAAAAGTATCTATTGCCATGGATAGAAAAAATTAAAGAACAGAACCAGTTTATTATCTAAATACAAGAAGCAAAATGAAATTTTAAAGCGTAAACTTCAACAATTTAAAAAACAAAGATCATTAAACTTAGTCAGTGAAAAATTAAAAATGAATAAAGTTGGCAACCAATTCATTAATAGTCAATTAAGGTTGTCGCAAAGACATAAAAGAGGAAGAAGGTATGAAAGTTTTGATAAAGAGTTTGCTTTAGCTTTATTCTATAGTTCGACAAAGTCGTACACGCTACTTCAAAAATTTTTCTGTCTTCCAAGTTTAAACTCTTTACGATCTTGGCTAAATAATTTGCATGTACGTTGTGGTATAAATGAATCTGTATTAGAATTGTTGAAAATTAAAAGCAAAAAACTCCTACCGCATGAAAAAGTAATTTCTATTGTATTTGATGAAATGGCTTTACAAGAAAATATAAATTATGATGCTCGGAAAGATATTTTTGAAGGGTTTGAGGACTTTGGTGATAGAAGAGCTAATTCTTTGAAAGCATGCAACCACGCAATGGTTATAATGATTAAAGGTTTATACCTAGATTTCAAACAAGTAGTGGGATATTTTTTAAATAAGGAGTGCATATCAGCAAATGTTTTCAAAACTTTATTTTTAGAAACCGTTAAAAAACTGCAAGAAACTGGTTTTATCGTTAAAGCTATAGTTTACGATCTAGGATCTAATAATGTAAAATTAAGGAAATTATTGACTGTTACTGTTACTGATCGATACATAACAATGAATGAAGAAAAAATTTACTTTTTTTTGATCCACCACATCTATTGAAATGTATCCGCAACAATTTAAAAAAATATGATTTTCAAAACAGGGAGATGCACTTTCACCACAACTCTTCAACTTAGCTCTGGAGCACATAATCAGAAGTGCAAGAATCGAAAAACCGAATACAGTATTTCATCGAGAAGGACCAAACTTACTACTGGCATTTGCAGACGATATAGATCTAATAGGAAACACGCGATTAAGGATGAAGGAGACTTTCGTAAGGTTTGAGAAGGGGCTCCAAATCAACGAAAACAAGACGAAATATATGTATATGAGCCGCAATAACCAAAGCAGAGACAGAATCGGTCAGAACATTACCATCGATGACTTTAACTTTGAGCGCGTTAGGGAATTCAAGTATCTTGGAACAACAATAACTGAAGACAATAACGGATCACAAGAAATAAACAACAGGATTCAGGCCGGCAACAGATGTATTTTTGCCCTCCAAAACCTTATAAAATCAAAACAACTAACACGACGTACGAAGATACAGGTCTATAAAACAATCATACGACCCGTTGTGATGTATGGAAGCGAAACGTGGACGATGACAAAGGCAAATGAAGAGAGACTACGTGTTTGGGAAAGAAAAATCCTAAGGAAGATCTTTGGTCCGGTGCTTGATGAAACATCAGGACAATATAGGATAAGAACTAATAAAGAGCTTGAAGAACTTTACCCAGACGCCAACATCATAAAAGAAATAAAGTCCAGAAGACTCCAATGGGCAGGACACCTCAGAAGACATTCTGACGAACGAACAGTAAGACTGGTGTGGCAGGAAGTCCCAACTGGAAGGAGACCACGCGGACGCCCTCGTCTCCGGTGGCGAGATAATATAGCAGGAGACCTAAGCACTATGGGCGTGGAGAATTGGATGGAGGTTGCTCAAGACAGAAAACAGTGGAGGCATGTTGTCGAGTCGGCTAAAACCCACGAAGGGTTGTAACGCCACGGAGTAAGTAAGTAAGATTTTCAATATAAAAATGAAATTTATTCATGGTCTCATAATGTAGACTTTTATAATACCGATTCCCAGCAAATACCTAGGATGGCGCCAAAATTAACTAAAAAGTGTATTACTTTGTCCCCATTCACCCCGATGAGAGTATGTTTAGCTACAAAGGTTTTAAGTCATGCAGTACACGTAGGGATGCTATGTCATGTTACATTAAATAAATTACCAGCGAGTGCAGCATACACAGCTAACTTTATTGAGAAAGTGGACACTTTATTTGACATTTTCAATTCTTCAAAATATAATGACAAGAAATTCAGAAAGCCAATTTCAATAAAAAATCATCATATTGATAAATTGGATGATTTAAAAGAATTTCTAAGTAATATCAGAGTATTGAACAGAAGAAGAGTTAATCCAACATGTATCAATGGATGGATATCAAATATTAATTCTCTGAAGTTGCTTTGGAATGATTTAAAGAGCAATTATGGGTTTCAATTTCCTTTTACAAGAAGGCTAACGCAAGACTGTATAAAAAATTTATTTTCTATTATTAGGGCTAATGGTTTTAATAATAATACACCTGACAGTGTGAAATTTAGGTGAAACTTGCGATCTGTCATGGCAAATCAGTTACTGCAACCATCAGCGGACAGCAACAGCGACATTGATGCTTGTTCATTTTTAATTCAGAAAGATGAAATGCTCAAAAACCCAATTAAAGTATTGCTTAATAATCCTATCGAGCATTGCACCGAAAACGACATAAGTAATGACAATTACGATATGATCGAAAAAAATTCTGAGACTTATGTGTTAGGATGGGTTTGCAGTCAATGGACCGCAGGAGTGTGACGTCACGGTGGCCATATTGGTATTTCCACTTACACTTTCCAAACAAAGGTTGAAAAGCAAGGGTTTGTTCAATCTCAAGACTTTTTAATTATTATAAACTTAAAATTTTGCTTCCTGTTCTGCTTTTTCTGCCTAAGTATAGTGTTTTTTTACGATAATACCATCATAGTTCGGTATTATCTGTACAAAATATAGTTTTTTAGTGATATTCGCCAAGCAAAGATTAGAAACTTTTTGAACTATTGGATTGTGTATATTAAAAATTGTAATGTGCTTTGCCCCGGATTGTAAACACTATAGTGAAAGAGGGATATGTAGATTCTTTGTGTTTCCAAAGAATCTGGCTGAAAAGAAGAGGTGGATTTCTTTATTAAGGTAAGAAAATATAGTGAAGAAAAAGAACTGAATCTATCGCTTTATTTTTGATTCACAGGCGGAAAGACAGGGAACCATCTAACTATTCTTTGGTTTGTTCTTGCCATTTTGTGAATTCTGACCGAAAAAATGGCCCAACAATTTTTGAGCATAACAAAGCCAAACGGTTTCTTGATGGACAATTAACCCTTACATCTAAACCAAAAAGAGCAAAGTAAGTAGTTTTACTTGTATTGAGATATCTATTACAATCTATTGAAATTTTGCAGAAATCAAATTCAAAATGTGGAAACTGAAGCATTAGTCAGTACTTTCCAGGAGCCTTACCAGGACCTAGCACCTCTCATTCAAATCCACCTACTTCCCCAGTAAGAAGTGAAAAAAGTAAACCTAGCACTGCCAATGAAGCTACTCAGTTTCCTTTGGTTGCAACGATGGAAGCCGAAAATTACTTTTTAAAGAAAGAACTTCAGGAAGCAGTAGATAATGCAAAGAAGTTGTCTTCTTCTTTTTCATTTGCATGTATTGAAAGTAGTGATGAAAAAGTTGCGCTTTATACTGGTTTACCATGCAAAGATGTATTTATGTGTTTATATGAGTTAATGGACTCATATCAATTAAATTATTATAAAGGTTGGACTGTTGTCAATGTACCTAAAATTGATCAATTATTAATTACATTGATGAAATTAAAATTAAATCTTGTAAATGCAGATTTAGGCATTCGATTTAAAATTTCAAGCAAAACAGTAGCCAATATTTTTTACACTTGGTTATATGCCCTACATGAAATATTATATAAAAATATTATGAAGGAAATTCCCAGCAGGAACAATAATAAATTATGTATGCCAACATGTTTCAACAATTTTACAAATTGTAGAATAATTTTAGACTGCACAGAAATATATTGTAACCAACCAAAAAATATGGAAAAACAGAGAGCAACATATAGCTCATATAAACACAGAAATACTTTAAAAGGTCTAATCGGAGTGGCTCCCAGTGAAGTAGTTACATATGCAAGTAAATTGTATCCAGGTTCAGTATCTGATAAGAAAATAGTTAAACATTGTGGTATATTAGAGCAGATGGTATCGGGTGACTTGATAATTGCCGATAAAGGGTTTTTAATTTCTGATTTGCTTCCTCCCGGTGTAAGTTTAAATATACCACCTTTTTTAACAACTACATAATTTACACCACAACAGGTAGTTCAAACCAGAACGATTGCTAAAGCAAGAATACATGTGGAACGTGCTATAAGGCGCATTAAGTGCTACAAAATTTTAAGTCTTATACCTGCTAGTACACATGCTTCATTTGTATACCAAGTCTGTGCAGCATTAACGAATTTTCAGTATCCTCTCATTCAGGAAGTTAAAGAGTTGTACAATAAAGAAAATGAATGATATTTTCTAATAATCAATCCTATGGTACACACAATCATGGAACATGTAGAATCACAAATATCCTTTTAAGAGACTCATATAGCCAAAGTAATATAAATAAAAAATAATATATAAATTATTTTGCTTATTAAATTTAATATCTAAAATTAAGTATAAGAGACTTAAAAAATATATACAAATTTAAATGAAAATCCTCAATATTTTACATAAAAATACATTGCTGTAATGCACCTCCTCTGTTTTTGTATTGCTCAATGTTTGATGTTGTTCTTTAGTTTGAATAAAATAATTCCCTTCATTTGGAAATTGCATAACTTATTGTCACAAATAACATGTGACATGTTTTTTTACCACATCAACCCCTAGGGTTATTAGCAGGGTGGTATATCTTTATTTTAGAAAAGTTACACTTAGTATATTATTAAAATTTACATAACAGTTTTGAAATACAAACATTTTGTGTTATGTTACAGTTTGTTATACAGTTTACAATTTTTGATAAAATTTATTGTATTACTGATGTCTTCTTTTAGAGTTTCTTTCAAATTGTGTTTTATTTTTGCTGTTGATTACACTGGACAGTCTATCATTATATTTTGCACCGAAAATGGTATTTAACAGGTGTGGCAAATCAGCTGAGGGTCCTTGGAGATGATGTATCCATGTTTAAATTTTTGTATGACCTAGCTGCAGTCTGTTAATAACTACTTGGTCATATCTTTGAGCTGGGAGCTGTAGTAAAGCAGAAGTAACATCTGGTTTAATAATTTTTAATTTTGCTTCTGTTTGGCTCCATTTTACTTGCCAGGTTTTGTTAATGTAAGTTTTTATTAATGTTTTTTGGTATGAAATTGGTGTTTTGCATAATAGGAATTGTCATGTTATTGACAGTTTCTGTTGCTGCTTCATTACCCTTTATCCCAATATGGGATGGTACCCATAAAAATGATGTTTTTGCCACATGTTTGGGCATTGTATAGCATGTCTTTTATTAGTGCTAAATTGGCATGAGTATACTTTGTTATACTTTTCTCTGTAGAATTAGCGAAGCTCCTATGAAAGTCAAACACATACATGTATTACCAATATATTTAGATGTTTGAATATTTTGTTTTATATTATGTTTTTATAAGACAATATATTAATGGTATCATATTTTATTATTATTGAATCAATGAGTGAATGAATTAATTTAATGAGCTAGTTAATTAGTGTCAAGTAACATTTTAACATTAAAACTTAAATTAAAAGTCTTTCTATGGATGTAATCTAGTAAATAAAGAACATGTTCTCTTTTTGCCATTTTTAATATGTATAACATTTATATACACAAAATAAACAAAAAAATGTAATTGTGTTTTATTTCCACATAAAAATGGTACATACTTATTTAAATAAAAATATTTTAATAATGGAATATTTTCTTCCCAGCCTTCTTCATAATTGACATCATATATGATTGATTCTGAAGGAGTCCAAATCACTAAGTGGCACACCTTTCTTTTTGTTAAATACAGGTTGCCTTGTATTTGATGGTAATAATTGTGTTCTTTATTTAGTACTACCTCATTTAAATATATGATATAGTTTTTATCATTTATATCATTAATCAATGATTTGGACTCCCTCAACTTATAAGGGCACTTCACCTCAACAATAGTATTATTACCACATAAGCCATCAGGGCTGCCTCCAAGAAATCCACATATATCTAACCATATTCCTGTGGGAACAACAGTAGTTTTTCGATTTTTTTCGAATACAGAAATGCCATTACCCTCATGCTCTTTTCCCCATTTGGGAGTGAATCCGAAGCCGAGGATTCACTCCCGCCTCTCGACGCGTTAGTGTTCTGAGCTGTTGGACGTAAATCCCTGTCCTGCATTTGGTTTTCACCTCTGGCTGCGTTGAGTAGTTGAGTTACTGTGACCAAATGCCCATCTTGGTAGTTAGTATTCGCCTCTGGTTGCGTTGAGTAACTGAGTTACCGTTGCTAACTACCCATCTTCCTGTGTTCTTTTTCTTTTTCTTTGTTCTCCTGAAGAAGCTACATACAATTGTAGCGAATCGAGATGAACCCACTTTTGGGTCACTCACAAATGACACGGTCCAAACCCGGAAGACGAATAAACTATAATTCAGGTAAATCATATCTAAAGTAAGTTGCTGTCGATAAATTCTTGGACATAATTCTTAGATTAGACAAATTTATGATTTTAGAATGTTAAACGTGACAAAGGAAAAAAATTTGATGTAGTAAATAAAATATTTAACTTTAAAAACATTCTTTTAAATAATTGATGGATTCGACCGGAACTTGATGGAAATTCATTTTATGCAACAATAAAACACTGAAAACTTTGTTTTCAAACTTCCATAAAATTTATTTTAACTTATCACTACAGCTGTTATCATAGCAGCTAATTGCCTTTCTCAAGTGATCTATTTTTGGCATGCGTTTACATTTTATAGTCTCTAATGGAAAACTGTTTGTCTCAAGTTAGTCATTCAGAATTATATCTGTGTTTTTTAATTTGTTGATTTCCATAGATTCTAACAAGGATAGCTTAAGGCCTTTATTTTGAATGTGAAGAATTTTAAATTCGTCATTAAAAGAATGATTGTGATCTAGAAGGTGAAGTGCGTATGTAGAATCTGTTTTTCTATTATTGAAATCCCTTTTATGTTCTGCTATTCGTTTCTTAAAGTTTCTACCAGTTTGACCGATGTAAGTTTTTGGGCAGTCGCCACATTTAAGTTTGTACCCACCACTGTGTAAGTGTTTTTATTTTGGCTCTTGTTGTTTTTTTGCCTAGGTTGTTATTTGTTCGAAAAGCTGGTGTTATTCCTTTCTTTTTTATGTGTTTGGCTATTTTATATATAGTATGTTACATAGATAACAGAAATTCCGATGTCAAAATACAACTCTGAGACAGAATTAAATATCATCAAGCAAAAAGCAGTAAACAACGGATACAAAGAACAAACAATTAATAAAATGTTAAATCAACTACACAAGAAAGCCCTTAAATTAGTATTTCCACCACCAGAGAAAAAACCCAGTACCTTCTGCTCGATTACACACGCAAAATATCAACTAAAGAACTGTAGAATCAACTGTAGAAGTCGGTATTTATCATTAGATGTGGCCGAAGTAAGCCAATTTTCTGATTTTTATGGTGTTAATAATTTCTTTGTCTTTTCTGACCCTCTGGAGAATAGCTATGTTACTTGTGTGGTGTATATATGAGACCCTTAACATTCGTCGGTAGCACCACATTTCAAATGCCTCCAATCGTTTTATGGCATCTTCTGTAAGGCTCCAGCTTTCTACTCCATAGAGGAGGACACTAAAGACATATACAATTCTACATCTAAGAATTCTTATGCGTATGTGACTGATTTACCATGCCTATTAATTTGCGTGGCTGGCTTTAGAAATGGTATGAGTACAAGAGATGCTTTGTTCGGCTTGAACGTGCTGGCTCAGAGATGCATGGACATGAATCAGGACATGTACTTATGTTTTGTAGACTTTGAAAAGGCATTTAATAAGGTTCAACATAAAAAGCTTGTAGATATATTAAAAAGCAAAAATATTGACAGCCGTGATATGAAAATTATATCTAATTTATATTGGAATCAAACTGCCAAGGTAAGAGTTTACAGCCAGTACAGCACAAAATATCAAAATACAGAGAGGAGTCCGCCAGGGTTGCGTGCTGTCCCCACTACTTTCAATGTCTACAGTGAAGCGCTATTTCAAGAAGCGCTCTTAGACTCAAAAGAAAGTATATCTATCAATGAAGAAGTTTTGAATAACATACGCTTTGCAGACGATACAGTAATAATGACGGATAACAACAATGATTTACAGAACGTAATGCAACGACTTAATGAACGCTGCCATGAGTACGGACTGAAGATAAATTTAAATAAAACTAAATGCATGATCATGACTAAATCTGCACATGTAAATATCCAATTTATTATTGAAGATACTGCTATTGAGTGTTAATAACTATAAATACTTAGGAATATTGATAACACGTATTGAAATAGCACGTGCATCATTCATTAAATTTAGTTATTAGTTAGAACTACGCCTGAGAATGATTCAATGTTACGTGTTCTCTACTTTTCTTATAGCTTGGAAGCGTGGACACTAAAACAAGTCTATCTGAATAAGTTGGCCGCCTTTGAATTTTGGTGCTACAGAAGAATCTTACGAATATCATGGATTCAAAGAATGTCAATCGTGGAAGTAACTAGAAGAATAGGCAATAAGGCGGAAATAATATTAAGTATCAAAAGACGAAATCTTGAGTACTTAGAACATGTGATGAGAGGGCAAAAATACGCATTATTACAACTAACTATCCAAGGCAAAATCCGAGGAAAGCGAAATGTGGTAAGACGAAGAATATCCTGGCCTAAGAACTTCAGGGAATGGTTTGAATGCAGTAGGGCAGAAATTTTTAGAACGGCATGGCAGTCAACAGAGTCGGCATAGCCATGATGATTCCCAACCTTCGATAGAAGATGGAACTTAAAGAAGAATTAATTTACCTTATGTATCGTGGGAGATCTCTTTATAGTAGCAGACTTATCCCTAATATTTCGATTTAATTGCTGTTACACACTCAATTTTATATACGAGTGCACTTGTCTATGTCTATACTTGATATGTCTAAACTAAAGGAAGTCTGTGTTGTAGGGTTTAGACAGAGTCAAATGATGTAACGACAGCTTGGATGTTTAGCGATAGCGAAAGGAATATGTTTTTTGCTCAGTAGAAGACGTTCATTGATTGGACACAGTGAAGATGATTTCCAACCGAATATACAGAAAGAAGCAAATAAGACGAATGATACATGACTATGTTTGATCGAAGGGGCTGATAAACGGACACGACGACTGGACAGATCCACGGACTTATGATGTGACGGACAGACAGAAGAGAAGATGATGAAGATTGATACATTAAACCATTGGATAGAGACACTCATGACAGAGACAGACCAATAAAAATATAAAAACTGACAGACGATTTAACAAATTAAAAAGTAGACGACTCACTAGATGACTTAAGAATGTCATACGCCTTTTACAAGTAATTAAAACCGAACATTCGGTGTTATGTCGTGAAGCCATTTGCATTTCTTGTAAGTTTTTAACTATCCATCCTATTCGCTTTTGCTTGATGTGACATACGTTACGGTCAGATTTTCCTATGTTATAGATATCATATGACATCTTGCACGTTCCTGTACGTTACATCGTTTATGCACTAAACTTATGAAGATTTGTAACTGATTAGGTAAAAAAAGCTCCATTAGCTTATATAATAATATATTATAACGGTGACGAGTACGAAAAAGGGATTTAACATATTAGACACATCTGGATTGAAAGAATGGCAGTGTTGTGTCTACGTTAGGTGAATTATCGGCGGGCGATAAATATTTAAAAGTATCCGAACATCAAAAAAAGTATCCGGATGCCGGATACTTTAAAATTTGATCACGGATACGGATTCTTCTTCTTCAGTGCCTTATCCGGTCCAGATGTTGGCGATCAAGGCTATCATGGTTTTGTTGACTGCTCTGCGAAACAGCTCCGCTGAGGTCATCCCAAGCCATTGTCGGAGATTTTTCAACCACCAGATACGACGGCGTCCCGGTCCTCTTCTGCCTGCATAACGAGTTGAAGAATTCGATATTTTTCTTCGTTCCGCATCACGTGGCCGAGGTACTCAAGCTTACGTAGTTTAATTAAATTAAGCACTTCTTTTTCTTTTGTTATGCGCTGTAGGACCTCAACGTTGGTGGCATGGTCCACATGAGATATACGGATACCGGATATAAAATTTAAAAAGTATCCGGATACAGCTTTCGGATACATAAAAAGTATCCGGATACTACCCAGGTCTGTTAAACGGCGAACTTTCTTCGTTTTCTTGATGTGCCTATCCGTTACGAATGTTGGCGATCTTAATAGCAATCTTTATCTTATCTGCAGCAGCGTAAAAAAGCTGCACAGATGTTGTATTGAACCAGATTCTGAGGTTCTTTAATCAAGATGTTCTTCTTCTTCCTGAACGGCGACCTTTACAATTTGGAAATTGTAAGCCCGTAGTCAAACCTATAACTGCCTGAAGAGCATTTGCAACTAGTTTACCTTGACAAACTTTTTTTACAAAATTCTCTTCATTTATCCATGTTTCATCTAAATAAAAAATGTGTTTGCCTTCTTTCCTCAATTTTCGAATTTCCCTTAAATATTGCCTCCTGCAACAAACAATTTCTTCTTTTTCTATGTGCCATTCGGAACAATGCTGAATATTTCACTTTTGTGTTACCACTCATTTTCAAATGTACTATAATTCTTTATGGATACCCAAAGTTCAGCGGCTATTAACTAATCATGAAGGACGACCTCCGACTAGATGGACTGATGATATCAGATGATATCAACCGCATCCCCACAAACTGGATGCAAGAAGCTCAAAATAGAAATAGGTGGAAAATTTTACGGGAGGCGTACGTTCAGCAGTGGACAAATATAGGTTAATTAATTATGATGATGATGAATTAATCATGTAATGACCGCCAACATTCGTCACGAATAGGAACATCAAGGAGAAGAATGTAATGAGCAACAATGAAGTGATACATAGTTATGAAGAAAGAAGTTCAATTAATGCGTAAGAACCTGAAGATTATCACAAATAAACCTGACATTTGTAATGAGCAGAGAGAACTAACAACATGAACAATCTAAAAGCAAGAAACTGAGAAATATTGGGCAGCATATTTATCTTACAAATACGACTATTTGGTGGATGCGCCGCAGTTATTTCTTATGGGAGGAAACGTCAAAAAAAAAAAAGAAACAAAGATTTATTTTGGATATTTAACTTTTCAAGGTCACGCTTGAACGGCTCGACAGATTGCGACGTATGGGTTACTGCTATGACAACCAAGTTCTAAAGAAAAATCAAACATGGTAATATTATAAAAGGACACTACGTTCACGAAGCATAAACGATGTAACGTACAGGCAAGATGTCATATGATTTAGCCAATATAATACAATAACATAGGAAAATCTGACCGTAACGTATGTCAATCAAGCAAAAGCGAATAGGATGGATATTTAAAAACATACAAGATATGCAGATGGCTTCACGACAAAACACCGAATGTTCGGTTTTAATTATTTGTAAAAGGCGTATGACATTCTTAAGTCTTCTAGTGAGTCGTCTACTTTTTAATTTGTCAAATCGTCTGTCAGTTTTCATATTTTTATTGGTCTGTATCTGTCATGAGTGTGTCTATCAAATGGTTTAATGTATCAATGTTCATTATATTCTCTTCTGTTTGTCCGTCGCATCATAAGTCCGTGGATCTGTCCAGTCGTCGTGTCCGTTTATCAGCCCCTTCGATCAAACATAGTCATGTATCATTCGTCTTATTTGCTTCTCTCTGTATATTCAGTTGGAAATCATCTTGACTGTGTCCAATTAATGAACGTCTTCTACTGAGCAAAAAACATATTCCTTTCGCTATCGCTAAACATCCAAGCTGTCGTTACATCATTTGACTCTGTCTAAACCATACAACACAGATTTCCTTTAGTTTAGACATATCAAGTATAGACATAGACAAGTGCACTCGTATATAAAATTGAGTGCGTAACAGCAATTAAATTGAAATATTAGGGATAAGTCTGCTACTACAAAGAGATCTCCCACGATACATAGGTAAATTAATTCTTCTGTAAGTTCCTTCTATCGAAGGTTGGGAATCATCATGGCTATGCGAACTCTGTTGACTGCCGTTCTAAAAATTTCTGCACTACTGCATTCAAACCATTCCCTGAAGTTCTTAAGCCAGGATATTCTTCGTCTTACCACATTTCGCTTTCCTCGGATTTTGCCTTGCATAGTAAGTTGTAATAATGCGTATTTTTGCCCTCTCGTCACATATCCTAAGTACTCAAGATTTCGTCTTTTGATATTTAATATTATTTCCGCCTTATTGCGTATCCTTCTAGTTATTTCCACGTTTGACATTCTTTGAATCCATGATATTCGTAAGATTCTTCTGTAACACCAAAATTCAAAGGCGGCCAACTTATTCAGATGGACTTGTTTTAGTGTCCACGTTTCCAAGCTATAGAAGAGTAGAGAAAACGTAACATCGAAGCATTCTCAGGCGTAGTTCTAACTAATAACTAAGTTTAATGAATGATGCACGTGTTATTTCAATACGTGTCTTAATTTCTTTGGTTTGGTCTATATCTGATGTTATCAATATTCCTAAGTATTTATAGTTATTAACACTCTCAATAGCAGTATCTTCAATAGTCAATTGGATATTTGCATGTGCAGATTTAGTCATGATCATGCATTTAGTTTTCTTTAAATTTATCTTCAGGCTGTACTCATGGCAGCGTTCATTAAGGCGTTGCATTACGTTCTGTAAATCATTGTTGTTATCCGTCATTATTACTGTATCGTCTGCAAAGCGTATGTTATTCAAAACTTCTCCATTGATATATACCTTCTATTGAGTCTGAGAGCGCTTCTTGAAATACCACTTCACTGTAGACATTGAAAGTAGTGGGGACAGCACGCAACCCTGGCGGACTCCTCTATGTATTTTGATATTTTGTGCTGTACTGGCTGTAAACTCTTACCTTAGCAGTTTGATTCCAATATAAATTAGATATAATTTTCATATCACGGCTGTCAATATTTTTGCTTTTTAATATATCTACAAGCTTTTATGTTGAACCTTATTAAATGCCTTTTCAAAGTCTACAAAACATAAGTACATGTCCTGATTCATGTCCATGCATCTTTGAGCCAGCACATTCAAGCCGAACAAAGCATCTCTTGTACTCATACCATTTCTAAAGCCAGCCGCGAAAATTAATAGGCATGGTAAATCAATCATATAAGCATAAGAATTCTTAGATGTAGCATTGTAGATGTCTTTAGTGTCCTCCTCTATGGAGTAGAAAGCTGGAGACTTACCGAACATGCCAGAAAACGATTGGAGGCATTTGAAATGTGGTGCTACCGACGAATGTTAAGGGCTCATATATACACCACACAAGTAACATAGCTATTCTCCAGAGGCTCAGAAAAGACAAAGAAATTATTAACACCATAAAAAACAGAAAATTGGCTTAATTGGGCCACATCTAATGATAAATACCGACTTCTACAGTTGATACTACAGTTCTTTAGTGATATTTTGCCTGTATATGTAATCGAGCAGAAGGTACTGGGTTTTTTCTCTGGTGGTGGAAATACTAATTTAAGGGCTTTCTTGTGTAGTTTTTGATTTAACATTTTATTAATTGTTTGTTCGTTGTATCCGTTGTTTACTGCTTTTTACTTGATGCTATTTAATTCTGTCTCAAAGTTGTATTTTGACATCGGAATTTTTGTTATCTATGTAACATACTATATATAAAATAGCCAAACATATAAAAAAGAAAGGAATAACACCAGTTTTTCGAACAAATAACAACCTAGGCAAATATATCAAAAACAACAAGAGCCAAAATAAAAAACACTTACACAGTGGTGGGTACAAACTTAAATGTGGCGACTGCCCAAAAACTTACATCGGTCAAACTGGTAGAAACTTTAATAAACGAATAGCAGAACATAAAAGGGCTTTCAATAATAGAAAAACAGATTCTACATACGCACTTCACCTTCTATATCACAATCATTCTTTTAATGACGAATTTAAAATTCTTCACATTCAAAATAAAGGCCTTAAGCTATCCTTGTTAGAATCTATGGAAATCAACAAATTAAAAAACACAGATATAATTCCGAATGACCAACTTGAGACAAACAGTTCTCCATTAGAGACTATAAAATGTAAACGCATGCCAAAAATAGATCACTTGAGAAAGGCAATCAGCTGCTATGATAACAGCTGTAGTGATAGGTTAAAATAAATTTTGTGGAAGTTTGAAAACAAAGTTTTCAGTGTTTTATTGTTGCATAAAATGAATTTCCATCAAGTTACGGTCGAATCCATCAATTATTTAAAAGAATGTTTTTAAAGTTAAAGTTAAAAAAATACTTAATAGTTACTTATGCTAGATGTACCACGCTTTCTGTAAATTTTTTATATATAAATTTAAAACATGAAAAGATGCAGGTCCAGAATTATCCCTCTTATTTTAATAATATTTTGTTCATGATAAAATGATACTGGTTTGCTTATCACCGCATATTTCGCACTGATTTTTTTCAGTCTCGCCTAATTATTAGTAACTACAAAAACATCAAAAACATAATTATTAGTAAAATTACCGTTTTAACAACGTTTGATTAGCATAAAGCGTATACGAAATCACAGAGAGTCCATTCTGCATGCTGAGATCCAACCATTTTGCTGTAGGACGTCACATAATTAGTGCACTCCAACAGGTGTCGGGAAACTAACATACCAGAGCACCTGATGAAGTACAATAGACATGTAACTGATAAGCTGCCGTCTGTAGAACTTCTTAAAAAGACTCACTGGTGGCATTTTAATAATTAAGCTTAACGCTATTATAATTTAAAAAATGGATAACTACTGTTTTTACGAAATCAAGCCTTATTTTGCCTTTACCCTCATGAATTCTGCCATCTATTCGCAATAAAAGTTAATTTGTATCATGTTTAAAACAGGTTTTTCTGTGTTCTTTAAAATCAACTGAACAGTAGTTGTCCGTTCTTTAAATCAAAGTAACGATTAAGACGTTTTAGCTAAATATCTGAAAGTAAAAAAGAATTAGTAAAAAAATATAGTTTGTTCTATAATTTTGAAGTTTCGGATCTGGTCACTATAAGTACTGGTACTGATTCAATACCAAGACAGATAGTTTTGTTATTGAATCATGGTATAGAAAGTCGTTAAGAACTTGTATATTAATTTAATAGATGATAATAATTTGGACTAATAGAAGTGTACAATATGTACAATCAGCAATGGAAGATGTAAAATAAGGCTGATGGCAGCAGCACGACCGATATACACCTTTATACACCGATACACCTTTTTATTTATTATAATTACAAAATCCACATTTTTATTTAACAGATAAATAAGTGGGGAGCATGGAAAGAAAGAAAGATCGATATACAAGAAAAGTAGTAATCAAGACCATAATAACTACAGAGGAATCACACTAACTAGCAGGCTAAGTCGAATATATGGAAATGTGCAATACCTCATACGTGAAGAATATAATCCGTATTAATCTTAGGACCAAAATGGGTTCGGAGCCGGTAGATGCACAATAGACATTTTTAGCATAACTCAAGTAATAGACCCAAAGACTTTCAAGAGCAGAAGAATTTCATTTACTAATGGTGCAGCATTTAACGAAAATTCATGATACAGCACCCATTAATAAGCTATGGGAAGAAAAATAATATAAATAGTACTCTTGATTCATGCGTTCAACGAACTTTACACAAACTCTAAAACCTCCAAAATTAAATTGGGAAATAGTATATCGGGAGACTTTCTGGTCACTAAAGGAATACTAAAGGACTAAAGGGATATGTCCATCCATCCAATGGCACTACAGCCCAAGCCGGGCCTTGGCCTCCTTCATTAAACCTCTCCAAACATCTCTATTTACTGCTGTTCTTTTCCATGAACGCGTTTTTAGGAGATTTTTGGCATCCTCATCTACCTCGTCTTCCCATCTCTTTTTTGGTCTTCCAACAGGTCTTTTTGGGAGATAGAAGCAATATGTATATAGGTTATTCCACGAATATACGGCTGTTTGGGATTATTGCGACAACGAATATTTTACTGTGCAAGTAGAAGTATGAAAGTAAATTGGTCTAATTATTATTCCAATAAAAAGCATCTACTGTTAGTATTACATCTGAACTAAAATCATTTCATTTAATAGATGTACAAATAGACGCAAAATTTATTGTGAATTTAATCCGAAAATAACAAAAATTTTTACGCAAACGCTCATTTTTACGAAAATGTATTCATCGGACATTTGGTTGGATTTCGGTGAAATAGAATCTAATATAATAGTTCACTTTGTTAGTTTTAAATATTTGTTTGGTTTGAGTGGATGTACTTTTAAGTTCCGAAAGTTTTTTTATAACGGGTATAATATACCGGCTATTGATAGTTAAAGTACCGAGTCGTTACAGATATTAAAAAGTAACGAAAATTTACATACAGTTTCATATATCGCCGACTGATTTTAGTTTTAAAAACCGTCCGTATAGAGGTTTCCGGTGAAGAGAGGTGTCCGTTAAGATAGAGTTTAGTGTAGTGTATTTGTTTATTGAAGCCAAAAATGCCGAGATGCGTTTTAGATGTAGACAAGTTTATAATTAATGTACTTTCTTATTTTACTGCTGAGAAAACCAACGGGGCCCTTTGCGACCTGTTCAGTCCGTACATAAACGTGTGTGATGCACTATATTAGTGAAACAAAACTAAAGTCGGTTTTGCAAAAAGAAAAAAAAAGTGGACAAAGTGAACAAAATGTCGCACAATATAAATCTCACCGACAACCAAAGACTATAGATCTTCCCGAAGGTTGCAAATTTGAAATCCGTGAGACAATATATAAAATGCGCGAAAAGAAAGAACATGTTTGGCTTTAAGTTCAAAAAGGAAGACAATAGAAATGCTTTGTGTGAAAGAGCTAGTGTCGTTCACAAAAGAATAGAATTTTTAAGAAATTACAACAAATTGAAAGAAGAATGTTCTTCCTTCGTTTATTTAGACGAAACATGGATTTTTGCTAAAGGCGGTGTCAAACAAATGTGGCAGGACGAGAGTATAAAATCCATAAAACACATCGATAACTAGGGAAAGAGATATATGTATTATAGTACATGCAGGTGGAAAATATGGTTTTATTGAGGAAGCAGATCTTGTGTTTTTATCAAAATCAAAATCAGCCGATTATCATGACAATATGAATACGGAGATGTTTGTTAAATGGTTGAGAGAAAAACTGTTGCCAAGTTTACATGAACCATCCGTTATAGTACTGGATAATGCTGCGTATCATTCGGAAATTTTAAATAAGCAACCAACAAACACCTGGACTGTAGATAAAATAAAAGAATGGTTAACGAATAAAACTATTACATTTCCTCTATACCGTTTTAAGCCTCAATTACTAACGTTAGCTAAAAGTCATGCACAACCAAACATATATATATATATATATATATATATATATATATATATATATATATATATACACAAATATATAGTAGACGAAATTATACATAGCTTTGGACATTGTGTGTTAAGACTACCGCCCTATCATTGCCAATTGAATATATTTGGGGGGGATTTGCAAAACATATGATAACCATATACAAGGGTTACAGTGACGAGGCAGTCTTGGAAACATGGCAACAAGCATTGGATATTGCCACTCCTGAAATTTGGGGAAAAAGTGTAAAAAAATGTGAAGACTTAATTAAAGAATGGTGGATCCGTGAAGGTCGCATCGAAGTAGTTAATCCTATTATAATTTACCATCCAAATGAGGATAGCGACGACAGTGATTATGGCTGTGAATCTGATGGTTGATAATAGTTTTAGGAGATTAGGTGAATAAGAGAATAAGTAAGTTTTTTTTTTTTTTTTAATACTAATTGAATATTCGACTAAATAAAGTACACTATTTAATCACTTAAGTATTTAATAAATTCGTTTAAATCACTTAATTAAAACACCAACTTGTTTAAAATACTAAACTCAATAATAGTAATTATATAATTTAAATTCTGAATTACAACTATTATATAAACTATCAACTCTATATTTTTTATATCATGACTTCATATTTAAATCTAGGTTTATATCTGTCGTAACAGTATTTTTAAAATGGGGAGAATTTACTATTGTACAATGCAGCACATCGGACCATTTAAGTCGACACCTTAAAGCGAATTTAAAACAGTCGTATATTCGTGGAATGGAGTATATCTATATTATTATTTAATATATACATTGATGAAGCTCTGGAACAGTGGAAACAGAAATATAAGAGAGTGGGACTGTCGATAGACAATCAAATACTCGTACACATTACATTACGCAGATGGTCAAATTCTTATTGCAAAGGAAAGGAAGATTTAGAAAGTAAGTATGTCAAGAAAACGTGTGGAAGAATATAGAAAGTAAATGTCAACATGACAAAACACAGTATATATAGGAAGGGAAGAAGCCACGGAAAAACTGGACTTGAACCAGGAAAAAATTGAAAGTTGCAAGGAATACCTACAAATACTTAGAAAGAAAAAAATATAAAAAGCCGGATAGTTAAAGAAAAAAACCGTGATAGGGACTATGAATTCGATTTTATGACAAAAAAAAAATATAAAAGATACAAATATATAAAATTATAAAACAATGTTAAAGGCAAGAGAGGAGTAGGTGGCAAACAAATGTGGCTACGAAACATAAAAAACTGGACAGGCATAAATAACACTGGCTATCTTTTGCATGCCACTTGACGTCTGGCCTTAAGATAATTTGTCAACGCACTATAGGTGCACGGCCCTATAAGAAGAAGAAGAATACAATATTAAGACCAACGTTAACATATGGATCAGAAGTATGACCAAATTATGATCAATGATCAATTAATAAAAAAACATAACACCAAACTATTCTAAAATGGACTTTTGGAGAAGAGCCGGAAGAAGATTTCGATTAGAACACATAAGAAATGATGATATTAAAAGAAAGAGTTAATAAACCGCGTCGATTGTCACTTTGCTGAGCTTTCGAAATCCTCTCTGATGTCTTGTTCAGGGCTTCCGAGGTCTCAAGTCTCCTGATCCCCCAGACACTACACTGTGCACTACTGCTGCTGGGGAGGGCGAACGGTTCATTTATACCATCGATGATGACGTGTTTCACTGATGTGGCGTGTGGGTTACCACAAAGATATCTGACGGCGGGATTTTGATTGGAATATCATAAACTCCTTGTTCAGACTACTCTCTGTTTGTTTATTTGGAATGTGGTCTTTCGAATACGAAAGAAAAGCTTTCGTATAATGAGGAGCGGGAGATTGAAGCCTGTAGATTCTCTGATCGATATAAGTTTCGAGGTAGCCATTTTAGATTAGGGCTTGTTTTAAAGAAGATAGATCAGTGGATCTACTTGCATCATCGTAAAGACATATTGATCTGGGGACAAGGGTATTAATGATTTGAAATAATTTCTGAAGGTTGGTGATGAAAGTTGAAACTTTCATTTCATCTTTGATACCTCAAGTTTTTAACAGCTGGCAACCCTAATCTGCAGCCATTTTTTTACCTTTATATCATGTTAAGAAAGAAATTAGCTTTAATTTGATATAAAAAATTAATTTCATGATTAATGATAAATGTTCTAAATGAACGTAGTGATCTTGCAGTGGAATACTACTAGGATGTATACCATTCAGATGGCTAAAAATGTATCGTTGACATATTGTGGCCAACATGTGGGTTCGAGCATTGATGTAGATAGTGCCTGAAGTCATCCATAAAGATATTGGCAATTATTGAAGAGAGTGGTGAGCCATTGGGGCACCATTTATTTTTCTGTAGAATTGATTTTAGAAGAATAAATAAGTGTTGGACATGCAATGTTTACAATGAGAAACAAGTGGTCTTACTGGATACTGATTTAGTTTCCAGAATGTTTAGGGGTTTCGTCGCTAGGAATGCATTTTGGGCGAGAGGTTGTAGAGTTTAGTGTAGGGTAGTTCTATGCGCTGACGACAATGGGACGTAGAGGAATATCGGGTTTGTAGTATGGAGTATTAATGAGATTTGAGAGTGTTTCGAATGACAGTGGTGTGTCCTTTATGGACGGGAAGAATGACTCGGATTGGGGAATATTTGGAGTAAGAGGCTTTGAATTTCTAAGAATTCTAGCGATATAGCGAGGAGATAGCTTCTTCAGTTTTGATATATGATTGTCTCAACTGGAATGGAACTTATGGTAACAGAGTAATTGAAACTATTTGCTAAAGCTGAGTGGCTATCGCAGAAATTGGGTTATATTATCAGAAATTTAGAAATGTGGTAATTTCTTCCATATTTCAGAGTTGAATATTAATATAATACAAAATATTAATATAAAACGTTTTCCATCAATGTTTATTATAATAAAAATGCTCCTTGTATTAAACATGTCAGGTAATTTCGCAACAATCCAAGAGAAGGTTGTATGATGATTTTAGTGGCTCCATATCGCACCCTCAGTAATATAAGGGATCAACTCAAAATTTTGGTAAATTGAGATTTTAGATGTTATGGGCACAAAATTAAATTCTCTACCGGTTAGCGCTGACAGAGAGAGAAATAGGACATTAGTTGCTCGGTAAATATATTTGTGCCTCTCTCTTACTCTCCCCGCCAACCTATTGTTTTTACTGCTACAAGGTAACAATCAGTAACGTGTCCAAAGTCGTCAAAGGCAGACTGTTCAAACGTCGTGCGATTCGTGTTTGTGCCCTTCTATGACAAAAATCCTGGTGAGTTTGTATCCTAACATTTTGTATTATATAGAACAATTTTTAGTTTAGCCCTTATATTATGTAAAATGTAATTAATAATTGGGTCTAATTCATAATAGCTCGCTATATTGCCAAAAAGTAGAGATGTTATACGGAATCATATCTTATTGGTTCATTATAGTACGTAAATTGTTTTATTGTTGATGGCGAACTTTGTAATTGGCCCTTATTTACATGAAAATTTTAACTATTTTTTTAATTGATCCGATTAAATTAACAGAAAAATAATTAAGTTGTAGTTTTAAAACAAGGTTTATTACATAGATGCAATGTATTGTTTGTAGTGTAAAATTTTTACATTTTATTTTATTATATAATCCGAGTTCGTTCCTCAGCAAGGTACGTCTAAAGCCAATATTTCCATGCCATCCTTATCGAGATGCGATGAGTTGTCATCAGTTAGATCAAGAACAGTAGGTAATTACATAATGTCTTCAATACATTCAGAGGAAAGCGACGTAGACCTCAGTGATGACGATCCCACTTACTTACACTTAAGAACATTTTCGTCGACGTCCACGGATCACAGCAACTCTAACTTCGATTGATACAAACAATGTAACTATGACAAATGATAACATTCAAAGACAATCCAGAAAACGTAAAGCAGATCCAACCAAATAGATACAAAACACGCAAAAAATGAAACGAAACTTGGGTCAAAGCTATACATTCGAAGAAATTGGTTCCTGCACGTAATATGAAACCACCTTGTGTCCAAAAATGTAGATTAAAATGCAGTGAGCGAATCGATGATTCCAAAAGGTTGAAATTATATAGTGCATTTTGGGCATTAGGGGATAGACAATTACAAGGAATTTATGTTTTGTCTAATAGCGCACAGATTACACCTAGGTACAAGTATACCAATGCCGAAAAACTACGAAATCCAAACCATGCATTCTATTTTTCCGTAGACAACGAAAGAGTTAGGGTATGCAAAAGCTTTTTTATTAATACTATTGATATTTCTCATAAGATGATTCGAAATGTACATGAAGATAATAGAAAAACTGGGCTTCATAAAGGATGACCAACGCGGCAAACACAATAGTCATAAAAGTGTAAGTGATGAGCTTATAAATGACATCACCAACTTCATCAACCCTATACCCGCATTGAGTCACATTATCTAAGAGCATCTACCTCTAGAGAGTACATCAGCAGTGGTAAAAGTATTGCAGAGCTCCTTAAAAATTTTGAAGTACTGCAAGAGGAAAGGTCTCGCCCGGCTGGACTATATCACACGTTTTATGAAATTTTTAACACAAAATTTAACCTTGGCTTTTATCAACCCAAAAAAGATCAATGCGATCTTTGCCTGCAGTTCCAAAATGCTACTGAACCACTAAAACAGAATCTTAGGGATCAATATCATACGCATTTGGAAGAAAAGAAGTTATGCAAGGAGGAAAAAAAGAATGACAGAAAGAACATTGATGAGTGCAATATTTGTGTATGTTACGATGTACAAGCCATTATGCAAAGTCCTAACGGTGAAACACCAGCATTCTACTACAAATCTGAATTAAATAGTTACAATTTCACTATGACGGAATTAAAAAAAAGTCACGAAAACGATGTGTCAACAATGGACATTTCTAAAGGCTATGAAAATGTCCATTGTTATTTTTGGGACGAGACTCAAGCGAAAAGAGGCGCTACAGAGATAGGGAGCTGTGTTTTCCATTATTTACAGATTGTGTCTGATAAAGCTCTTGACAGGGAAGTAAATGTAATATGTTTTTCCGATAACTGTTGTGGGCAAAACAAAAATAAATATTTCACATGCTTATACTTATACGCTGTTGCCAATCTAAAAAATTTGTCGTCGATAACTCACAAATATCTCATAAAAGGGCACACTCAGAACGAAGCTGATAACGTGCATAGTTTGACACAAAAGCAGATAGCTAGAGATAGGAAAACTGGCCCAATATACTCTCCTGTTCAATAAATCTCAGCAATCAAAAGAGCAAGGAAAACTGGTGCTCCATTTATAGTTCACAGTTTATCTTACAATGTTTTTTACGATCTTCAGAAATTACAAGAAAATTGGGGCTATAATTTTAATACAGATGAACAGAAAATTAATCTTGTATGGAACAGTATTAAAGTACTGAAATTTACCAAAGAAGACCCATTTTCGTTTTATTACAAGTGCTCATATAACGATGAGTTTAAAATAGTTAATGTTCGTGATAAGAGGAAGAGAATGCCAAATATTAAAGAAATAACCATGCAGAAAGCGTACCTCCAGGCACTTCCACTTCGTTGTGCTAAAAAGAATGATCTTAAGGATCTTATTAACCCATTAGCTGCCATGATCCCCATTTGGGGATTTCGCTTTTTGTACCGTTTGGCAACTACGCATATTATGAAACTCTGTTAGTTTAGGTTATGTTTTGTTCCTTGAACATTCACGTGTGTGGTTTTGTTGGTTTACGATATTTTGGTGGCGTAAATATTGAAATATTTAGCTTTTTGTGAAAATTTGTGGCTGGTAAGTTGACCTTTTTACATACCTATATTTTCATTATTATTTTTTGATAGATAAGTTTTGACAAGAGTTTTTTGTTTATAAAGTGTGGATAGACTAGAGTCTTAAGCATACAAAAAAGATACAGCCACACAAAAAATAATAAAAATGTGGCTGTAGGGTCCTTTTGTGTTCCGATACCCAAATGGGGACCATGGCACATGTAATATTTTTTTCTTTTTTTTAGATTATGAGTTCCAAACCTTTCCGCTCCTTGAAAGAGCTTGAGGCTTACATAGATGATCCAGAAAATCATGTCTACATTGATGAAAGTGAATATACCCATATCGACATCGTTGAACTTCCACCAGACCGCGTAGACTGCGTGACAGATTCTGAGGATCTAGATGAGGATGTCTTAGGTGATTCCGTTCCCCTAGACCTTCCAGGAGATATTGAGCTTCACGGCCTCACGGATGTTAAAAAGATACCCCAATCTGATCAGCCGCAGCCCAGCTGTTCTACTTCAAAACGGGTAAGATCGAAAACAACTGCCCAAGCGCCCAAGAGATCTAAAATTGCTACCAGTCAACCTCCAGCCTGGAAAAAGGTAGAAAAAGCCAATTTTAGTGTATTAGCTGATCCAAATGAAGCTCAATCGGCATGCGATATCCGTCGGCAAAAAATTAAAGATGAAATTCGCGGTAAATCACCAGCCGAAGTTTTTGAGTTATTCTTTGATGAAGAACTAATGACCTATATTGTTAGGCAAAGTGTGATTTATGCAGCCCAGAACAACAGGCATGAGTTCACTTTTTCTGTAAATTGTCTGAGAAAGTTTCTAGGCATACTCATATTGACTGGATATCATTCTCTCCCACAAGAACAAATGTATTGGTCAGAAGACGAAGATTTAAATATCCAAATTGTAAGAACATGTATGTCTAGAAATCGCTACCTAGAAATAAAACGAAACATACATTTCAATGACAATTCACTTATACCTGTCAAGCCGGAAGAGCATGATAAGCTCTATAAAATAAGACCCATCATAGACAGGTTCAATAAATTATGCATGAGATTTGGAGTTTTCAGTAGCAACCTGAGTATTGATGAGCAAATGGTGCGGTATTTTGGTCATCATTACCTGAAACAATTTATCAGGGGAAAGCCCATTCGATTTGGTTTCAAACAATGGGCGATGTGCTGCTCAGAGACAGGTTTCTGTTTCGATACCGAGGTATACGAAGGTAAAAAAGCCGATACTGCTGCCAGTGTTAGTCTAGGATCTTCTGTAATCTTGAAAAAAATGGAGGTTATCGAAAATCCCTCTGAGCATTGTTTCTACTTTGATAACTTTTTTACCAGCTATGAACTTATGAGAGAGCTATCTGATAAGAAGGTCTGCGCTTCTGGAACAGTGCGCAGTAACCGAATGGGCCGTTGTCCTTTGACATCTGACAATGAGGTAAAAAAGAGAAGCGGGGATTTTTTGATTACCGTTTTGACCAAACAAACAATATATTTGCGGTAGTGTGGAAAGACAATAGCTGTGTCAAACTCCTGTCAAATCATGAAGAGGTCCTGCCAATAGCCAAAGTCGCTAGATGGTCGCGAACGGAAAAAAAAGAAATACTTTTGCCTCAGCCCAATGTTATAGCTAAGTACAATAAATATATGGGGGGAGTAGACAAATTAGATTGGAATATCCAAAAATATAGAATTAAAATTAGAGCAAAGCGATGGTATTTCCCCTTATTTACAAACGTTATTGATATGGCTCTAGTAAATGCTCACGCAGTCTACTCTATTGCAAATGGTAGTGTTCCATTACTTGATTTCAGGAGAGCTGTAGCCAAAGCTCTTTTAAGGGTGAATTCACTTTCAGACCCAAAAAAGCTTGGAAGACCATCTTTAAAAATGAAATCTCAAAAACGTGTGCCTGAACCAGTGAGACGAGATCCAGTTGGACATTATCTTGAAAGGACTCCCGAAGGCAAGCAAAGGAAATGTGCGGTCTGCAAATCGAATGTAAGAAAACAGTGTTCTAAATGTAATGTTGGTTTACATGTAGAATGTGTAGTTGCTTGGTATTCAAACTAATTGCTTTTTGTCAATATTTTGTAATAAAAATATACCTTGCACTAACCTTGTACTTATGTTATTATTAAGCATAGTATATGCCATGATCCCCAATTGGGGATCCACGATAAAAAACGTCAAAAAATGACAGATTTTATAAATACATACCAATGGAGTCTATTTTTGTCAAATAATTATACATCAGTATTCAAAAAATCGATATTAGCAAGAAAAGAAAAATTGGCAGTTAATGGGTTAATAAACAATTGATAGATCCATACTATGCGTCTTATTATAACAACATGTTGTCTTAATATTAATAATCTTTGGGATTTCAACATTATTTTGTGTAGACTGAGTAGGTACATAGTCAAAGTACAATAATTAAGTTTTGAGACTGAATTTTATTTTTGAAGACTTTATTTTTTAGAATGAATTTTTTTGTTATGTGCAGTTTTCTAAGTTTAGAATGGAGGAATGAATGTTTTTTTGTTATGTATAATTTTTTAAGTTTACTGTGGAGATATTGTGATATACAATTGAGTAATAAGTAAACGAATATGTAAAAATTGAGGAGTTACTACTTGTAAGTTTTATTTGGAATTAAAAAGTTTAACTAATAAATGTGATAATATTAAAGCTATCTTATTATGTTTAACTCTTGTTTTGAATTTTTTTTAGATTATTGTTATATTTTGCACTGATTAATAAAGTATTACTATTATTTTACCTCATATTTTATTTATAAAACAGAAACAATAAATTCAAACATCGGTTGGGATTGGTGATATAGAGTACCATTTACGATTAAAAATTAAACAGTGGCAGGTACACTAATAATATAAGAGATCAAACTTTAATAGTTCCTTATTTCTGTTATGGTTTTTTATACTATACGGGACTAACTCGAAAGTAGTTTTTTCCATTCCTTGTAATTAATAGAATTTATTTATATTATTATTTTTTCCTCATTGTAATTTTTAGTGCAGTTATCAAATAACAAATCTGCCAAATTTCATATTTATAACTTAAATAATAAGCACGTTATTTGAAAAAATAGCTGTAATGTCGGATACCAGAATCTTTAAACGCGATTTCCCACAAATCTACTTTTTTGAATTGTGCCTCTATATTACTGAGGGTGCGATATAATTGAAGTGATTTTGTGTTTTAGGTTCGGTAACTATTTTTAATTTGTGCGTGTAAATTATTTGAATTTTAGACGAAACTTAATCTTTGTGGAGTGACCTTATATATAAAGTTTTATTCTAAAAGATATCGTTGTTGGCGATATCTTTTAGAATAAAAGTTGTTGTCTTTGATATCAATTCATTTTATTAGAACATTCATAAAATTTAGATGTTACTCATACCAATTAACATTTTTTCATGTACTTTTAAAAATAATCTTAATCTTTGCTCTACTTAATCTCTACTTAATTCTGGCTGGTAGAAACAACCGATCTTGCCGTTATACCCAATTAGATCATATGTCAACCTAGCATTGGTCTACAACGCCGTTTATTTCCCACAGGTTTGCTGTAATTATCATCTGCAAAAATAATCAACAAAAAATGTAATGTATTCCTGTAATTTTCATTGCTTCATATAACGATAACAAAAATTTTGAATAGATAACAAGCATTTCAGTTTTGAAATCCAATGAAAAATTTTAATGATGTATATTTAAAATTATAAGATACATATTTAAATTTTTAAAAAGCACCGCCATTGTAATAATGAGTAATATGATAATAAGGCTTATGTAATGTGTTTTGAAAAAGTACTGTATTCGTAAATATCATTAGTTCTCCGTATTCTTTAACAATTTCTCTTATTTTTAACGTTCTATATTACTTCTCTACTTTTGCTATTGATTAAATTATTTCCAATGGTTTCTTCGTCTATTGCATTTAATAATTCATCCTGAATCCCTTTGTGGCCTCATCTTTAGTATTCTTTATATTATAAAGTTTTATTTCATTAATGTTTTGATGTTTCCATAGATTCATAATGATTTCTTTTTACTTATTCACGTAAATAGCATTTATGTATGAATCATCCCGCATATTAAAATAGTTTAAAAATATTTTCACCAGATTCTAAATAAATCTACAAAAAACCATTCTTCGATCAATACACTCACCATATTGATTGAATGACTCTATAATGCTTTCTTTGAAACATTTGCTATTAATATCTTTCATATAAAATGCTGACTTCTAAGTATATTTTTAGTATGTTGGCTGAAATATTTATCGATTAAATTACAGTAATATGTTTTGTCTTTGGTTCAATATTTCTTTATTCATTCATAATACACTGAAGTTTTTAAGTTTCCATAGCTAAATGTTAAAAGGAAGTGTTGAATTTTTGTATCTCCAGTTGTGATATGAAAAAAAAACCTGATCACAAAAACAGAAAGGATTTAGCAATTACATAAGCATATAGCAATCATTAATTGAATCTACAATTCCCCTTGTGACTTGTACAACCAAAACATGCCTAGAAACTGTAGGTATAAAATAGTGTGAGAATATTAAGCAAAAAACCAGAACATGCTAAGAACTCAGCATAAAAAAGAATGAAATTAAGCGATACAAAAATGGAAAAATATGGAAATGTATTGTTATGACATGACAACTTCTGTTTCGATATGGTTGTATGATCATCAATCATACGAAATACAATATATGTACATTATTTCCGCGTTTTATGCTTAAAATTCTAGTCGTTTTAGATCGGCAACATTTAAATATATGCAAAGATTTTTTTTTTGTTTATAAAGTAGAAACAAATGTTATACACCAATTCCTACACGAATTTATCCGTCGTAGCCTTATTAGTTTTGTAGCAATACATATTCACTCCGCGCGCTACTTCAGGTACCTGACTAGCAAAAGATACAGCCTAGATACCGAGGTAGCGCTCGGAGAAAATATCGGCAAGTATCTTCGGGTCTTCGCCTGCAGAAACATCCAGCAAAACCGCCCAAATTGTTCATCTTTTAAGCAGCATATAGTTAGCAGATATTTTGTAGAATACTAACCCATCCACTGATCAGATGTTTTGTGTATTTCTTTCACAACATAACTATTAAACAAAAACAAATAAAAGTGATTAAAAATAGATCTATAATAGCTCACAAAATACACCAAAAGATTATTTAATGTTTGATAATGATTTTTCGCTAAAATATCCGGAGAGCCCTGTATTGGATGCTGTGTGAAAAAAGCTAATATTAAGAATGTTCGCAATGGCATCCTAATATACGTGCGTATTTTTCAACAAAAAATTGTTAACTATTAAATTATTTTAAATCAAGATCCAGACACGCTCTATATGTAGCATTACTGCTTTTGAGAACATAGTGACAGTTGTTTGATTTGCTCATAAAATATAAGGTTATTTATTTATGGTTACCATTATGATTATTGACACAATATTCTATATCTCGTACATTGAGCAAAAAGACAAAAGAAAAAATCTAATCGTTATAAAAAGGAGATCAAAATTCATAAAAGTGGCCTCTTAATATGGCGGACATATCCGGAAATGCAAAGGCGCCAAATTTAAGACTATGTTCCAATATTATTATAAACACTATGTTCCAAACACTTAAAACACTTTTTTAACACTAGAGCATAATAAAGTTTTATTAAATAACGATAATCTAAAATGTGACACAATTGTTAAAAAACTTCAATATAAATAAGCTTTCATGTGACAGTTGGGACAAACAATAACATAACCCATGGTACAATAAAATTCACATGGTATGTCACATAATGTTCCAAAATGGGTTCGCTTCGCGCACGACGTAGTCAAGATCCCCTCTTTGCGCAAATTTGAATGCAGTTGTATAGGAAAGGCTTTTAATTTTAAATTTTTAATATAATTTGGCTAATTTATTTATAGTACTTATAAGGAAATGATAAAGTTGTGTTTTTATAATATTTAATCATAAAAAATAAGTTGTATCTAATTTAATTTTATTGATTTTTGGATACAGATATTTTAGCGAGGTTCTGAAACTGTTATTTTATTTTGTTAACATAGGTATTCTTTATAAAACACGTTTTAATTATGTTTATTATACATACAGGTTGAACAACTGCTACTCTAGAGTTCCATATTTCAGTTGTTTAAAAAGATACAAAAAAAAAATTAAATTATTTTCAAATATAAGTACAGTGTATCCCACTTCTTAATTTGTTAATGATCACTTTGTAATTTAGGTAATCAAAATTTGTACGTATATAATGAACTTAACACAAAATCGAAATAAATAATTATAAAGTAAACATTATTTAGATCGGATAAGCTAGCTAGCCATCGAATATGTAGGTTGTAGATGAGATAGAATTCATCAATATAATAGAAACTGTGGTGAATCAAGAAGCTTTTAACACTACGTTTAAAAGATAACTGTTTATATAAAGAGTTTTGGGTCTTCGCTAATCTACAAAATGGAATACATATCACTACAATTTCATTCTCTCTTAGTGGCCTAGCCACCGCATGTTCATTTTTATAGACCTACCAATATTAGGCTCAAAATTGTAGCGTCTATGTCATAATCCGTTTCCCTGCACGCCTTTATAAATGTCCCATTTATACATTCAAAACAACCCAAACGTTCTTCATCACTTTTTGTCATCATCCACGTTTCTGACCAACTTGATTAGAGTTCTATATACATATCAATATTTTCGTTCTTTTTGTGACTGTTTGACGTTAAGTTTCTTTAATCAATAGTACGTTCTATTTGCTAGATATGTATGTCTGTTAATTTCTGCAGTTACTGTATTACTTTGGTTGATTAGAGCCTAGATATGTGAACTCTTTTACTCCTTCAAAAGTATATGTTGCAGCTGTTAGATCTTTGGGTTTTCCTAATGACAGTAGTGGGTCCAACGGACACAAGAAGTAGTTAACAGATCCAACAGAAGTTCGTGTTAGTACTAAGCACATCCTAGTTTGGTCCAAATGTCACGCTGCTAAACACCCACCGATGATAATTGAACCTTCATTGGATGTCTGGTGGACTTACTTTTATTAAAGTATTTTGGGAAATAAAAAATAAATTTTTGAAGGAACTTTATTACATATTACATTAATTTATTATTTTAATTATAATTAAATACTATCGGCTCATGAGATCAATATACAAGGATCACCTGAAATTTTTTACAATTAGTTAATTTGATAATAACACGCCAATTCGCAAAACTGCCCAATAATTTCTGTAACCCAATACAATCAGAATGGTCTAGAATAATACGAAATAATTTTATGTCATGTGCATATGCTAAGACTTTAGTCACTCAATGATGTGATAGCAGCATCAACAAAAACTTCAAAGATAAGAGGTAGGTACCAAGTTGGCATTTTGGAGCACTCCAGAGGAAAGTATTCCGTTAATCATTCAAGTAAAATCCTTCAGTTTGACACACAAAGATCAGTCAAGTTTTCAACCAGTAAGGAAGTTTGTCAAGACACTCCAAAAAATCCAGTTTATGCAAGAAAATGCAATGATCTACCCTCTCAAATGATTTAGACAAGTCAGTATAAATGTATTCCAATGCAATGTAATCAGTGTAAACTAGTAGATTAGTATAAGTAAAACAATCCAGGCAGGAAAGCATGTTGACCAGTATGAAACTGGTTCTTAAGATTAACTGACAAAAAATCCTTTCTACAACAGGATATTATTCACAGTTTCCTGACCACACTATCTTTAGGAAACGTATGAAACCTTAAGGTTTTATCTTTATTGTTACTATTACAAGTAGCAACTGCACAGCGCATTTTGAAATAGTTACAAAATTTCACAAAAACAAACAGATACACGAAAGCAAATAAACGAGTAAATGTTCTTAAATCAGTCTATACAGAGTATAACACATATATACTATCCAAAAAAAGAATAATATTGCTAAAAACAGATGAACAATACGAGTTTTGCAAAAAAAATCCACTACACAATATAGTAATACAATTACAAATAATGGCTTACAGGGACCTTTGCTACGTCACACCCGCTTGACCTCAGCTGTCAAATGTCATGCGCAAGATTCTACCATGAGAGTTTATTGTACCATGAACATAACCCAACTAAATTTGATTTCTTAAACAAGGAAAGAGACTCTCTTTCCTTGTTCAATGTATCCTCACAAAATGGCACTTCCCGTCTACAACATTTTTGCCCCCACTACCTTTACCTTCCCTCTTTTGTCTTTTTGCTCCATGATCTCGTATTTAAAAAAACATTAACAATATATAGAAATCATTCAGCATTAGATGATTTGTTCATCGAAGAAACTGGTTGTATTTTACTCAGTGACGAATTATGTGAAGCATGTTAATCATTGAATACTGAATCACTGAAAAAATAATAAGCAGGAAAAAATTCAATAACCCAACCAACTGTGTGCATGCTGGTTTAATGGTGCTTGTGCCAAAAGTTGATTAAAACTAGTGTTGTGGAAGTTCATTCTTCATTGAAACTATGAATTGATATGTAACAGATTTTTTAATCTCACATGTTGAAATGTCAGATTAGTGATCAAACAAATCATAATCAAACTGTTTGTCGCATTAGATAATCAAATCAATTATATAAAAACAAAAAAAAAACAACAATTCATTGCCATTTTAAAATGATTGAAGTAAATCTTACAATCTAGAACGCTAACACTCATAACCATTAAAACTCAAAAATGTTAAAACGACTTCATCAAATCAAGTACAATTTGTGTTAAAGAGATACCTTAAACATGTTAAATTTTTGGACAAACATTGATTATTCTTTAAATTTCTCTTAAAAATACAGTAAAGAACAGACAATGAACTAGATACAGAAAGGGCCATTCGAAATAATTACAAAACCAAATATATGATAAAATAGCATATATAAAAATAATGTAATAATACCGTAGGCAACTGGTCAGAAAAACAAACAAATCAGATGTGGTCTATGCAAGACGAAACCTAAAAACGAAAACAAAAAGAGCATTAAAAATTGTTGAGAAATTTTTTATTTGAGGCTATACCACTAAATGTTTGAAACATCAAAAAATAAACTTAGTTTTAAGTAAAATTGTGGCATATTAACCGTAAAAATAGTAAATTTTAATAAAATACACAAGAAAATAGCTTCAGAAGAATACTGAATGTTTGTGTGACAACACGTCGAATCAATGACAATAGAGAACTTTATAGATATCCCGTATGCAAACATGCATATTCGTTATATTTATGAAATAACAGAAGGTGACAGAAGAAAATTTAAGTATGTTGCACTACTTTAATGATTGACAAATTGCGTCTTCCACTCATTACTTGTTTAACAGAGATGCGCTGATGTTAGTATTTAGATTGCAAGTAATCCAATGAACCTTTGTTGTCTCAAGATTGCGATACTTGTTACAGCCTTTATTTAAAAACGTGTAATAAAATGTCGATATATTGCGACAGTTTGTTTATTAAAATTATACAAAACATTACAAAATTATATTCTAACAACATGACAACGCGTTTCTATAGGGAAATCAAAAAATAATTCTAATAGTAAAATGTATAAAGCGTGTATCCTATGTCATCCTCTTTCTACAAATATTAAAGGAAATAAAACATTTTAATTTCGTCATATAACGATCATTCCTAAAAAAACAAAACAATTAAAAAAGAAACAGAAAGTCCCCGCGTCGTCACTATGCTGATTGATATTATATTTATAGACATTCATCTCATATGGTATTTTAAGCACACATACGACTTATATGGATTAACTTTATCTCTAGTTTAAAGTTCACTATGCAAATGACCGAATTAATTATAAACGATTAGTCATTTTACTAATAATTACAAAAATAGAAAGATTGCTAACATACCCGTATGACCTTAGTACCTCGGAGACATTATCAATATACACTGCTGGACAAAAACACATGACAAAATGTTTAAACTATTGCGCTAAAATTAACAATGAACTTCTTATGTGGGATATATTATATATATACACAGTCTGCTGTTTATATTATTTTGACAACCACTTCTGTATGGAAATCCTTAATTCCTTGAAAATAAATTTAAATGGCAACAGTACTATATTCTTTACTATTATGAATGGCTCACTTCTCTTAAAATTCTAATGCTTCCAATGTTTAGGCAAATTCGAACAAAATCAACCTTCCTATCATATCAATGATTCAATCATCCAGCCCAATCTTGAGATTTTCCAGGAAAGGTGTCATATTGTACAATGACCATATTTCCATAATATATTGATCATCATCAGTCTTTGGCTTTCTCCTTGTACAAAAAGGGTGTACATACGCGAAATTATGACTATAATTTCAGTGTATGCGGACTATATTGCATAGGGCTGGTTCAAATAAATTAGGAAGCAGTAAAGGTCTATACACATTAGAGCAAATTAGGTTTATACAAAGTCTTACCAATACTTCTGCTACACACGAGCGGTATTTACAGGCTTTCACCGCGGTTGATCTTCATACGGGGAAGCTGTCCGGGTACCGGTTTCTGAACATGTGTCCCGCGGTACTAACACTAGGATCACGATATAGAGCACATTTGCGTCTGTATACGATTTATAACAGTATTTGCGGTATTTTTCGCGTAACTTAAAGCGGGTGACAGAGAATGTCTATCGTTAGCGACTGTCCATAGTAGAGAAAATACGTTTGTTGCTAACGATAGTCAACAGGGAAGAGAGAGCGACTGTTCCTAGTGATAGGTAACAGGCAAGAAGACTTTTCCGTTTTTCTATTGCTATCTTACAACTGTCTGTATTTCTAAAAGAAGGGGGGTTGAAATGGAATAGGAAAGGTTTGAGTAAGGAAATGATTGTAAAATTGTGGTAGAATGATGACAGCGAAAAATTGACATGATTTTTCGTACGTGAAAAATTAAACACTCCTTATGAGGGCTCGGTATAGAAATCCACTTCAACCAAGCAGTTGGTCGTCTTACAGATTTCATGAATATTATATTTGTTTAAACACAACTAAAAACCGTCACGTAACGGTCCGGTCACGCTTATGAGCAGTAAACAAAATACTTACGTTCCAACAAAAATATGATCAGTAATCAGGCAAATGCTAGTACTCGTTGGGTTGCCTTGCAAATAGAATTTCATTCTTTAGGTTTTTGAATAACCGTCTTCAGGCGATGATGCATATGCGCATAAAAAATGGCACAAGCAATTTCGTGACGATTTCTTGACAGTACAAAAGTTGTGTATTGGAACAAACCTACTATCTATGTTGACATCAGTTGGTAACCATCATAGCGATTAGAATCATCGATGAAGCTACTCTGAAAAGTTCTGTAGAACAGCAGTTGGATCAAATTGTTGGATTGTTGATCCAGGAAACACGTCTTCCACCTGGGCTTCTTCGTCCTTATATTTTCCACTGCATCATGACCTGCAACAGTCCGTAGCGGTCATCTCTCAAACATGGCCCAAATAACTGAAGATTATTACTAAGATTTAACTTATCTCATTTTAAGCGCAAATTATTACAAGCTAGCAATTGCGACAGAATCATCGATGTATCTCGAATTATGTGTAGATTTTCTGTACATTTCTGCCATAATATACTTATATTAAATTATGGCGTCGTCGTAATTACTTAATAATCAATTTTGTCTCTAATTATATAAATTATCGATGATTTTACAAAATACTATCACGAATTCCATTTATCCAGCCAACGTAAGGTTATCAACGGTAATGGTAATTAAATCTAAAACGATATTCCTATAAGTTTTAATTATTAATTAATTAGTACATTCAATGCCATGTCATCACCCGATCGACGATTTCACGTTTTAGTCAATCTGTTCGGTAGCACCTTTAGCAATTGTTCAATAAATTACATGACAACAACAACAAGATAGTTGACAGTTGAAAGTATTGTGATTTAAAGGTTTTATAATAATGTTTTTTTAAATGCACACATACAGATAGCTGAAATAAATCAATTCGAACATCTAGAACTATTAAAAAATGTTTTTAATTTAGTAATAATAATTTGCAAATATTGTGACACATGTAAATATAAATGATAAGAGTTTTAGTGTTCTGTGTAAATAAGACATTATCTAGTTTCAAAAATGATTTCCCGGACACCAGGCACACGCCCACAAAAACCAGAGCAAATTTAGAGGAGGACGAAGCAAAATCTCATATGCTGTAGGCTATTAGCTATTAGAATGCATACGTTATTCTCTCAAACATGACCTTTAACAACATCGGTAATTTTACATCTATTATAACCAAAATTAAATAATTAAAATTTTTAAATCCCAACACCAGGATTGCTGTTATCATTTTTAACATCATCAAAGTTTTTGAATCTTTTGGCTGTAGTAATACTATGTATAACGAATATTGTTTCATGGTACATTGACATTTTGTTTTCGACACCGTTCATAGGTATCTTGTCAATCAGTTACCAGATAAAGTCCGTTTCAAGAGGTTTACTCTCCGGACATTTAACATCAAATATTAATAACAACATTATGTACAATCTTTGGTAACCTTGCGTATTTTAAAGGGTTTTTACCCTAATATTTTGGTGGCTCAGGAATATTAACCTGTAAGTATAACCATTTTGCTTTTTTAACCTTAGTCAAAATTTTAAACTACGTTTGCTTTTAATTAAATGATTTATACTTATTTTGGGCATTTTTAACCTGATGATGGAATTATTATTCCGAAAACGTTAGTGTTATTTGATGTAGCCCTTTTAATGTTTTTTTTTTAAATATACCCATTTACAAAGATTTAACCTCTTTTTTTGTGATACGTGGTATACAGCCAGCTGCAGGAATTATTTTATTAATTTTTTAATTAATTAAAGCTGCAGGATTTTAATTAATTATAAGTTTAGAGTGCCCGTTTTGTGTAAACCAGTAAGTTTGTGTAAGAAATTTGTCTTATTACCCTTAGATATACCCAGGGTTGCCACATCTCATATCTAGTATTATCTAGTACTGTAGTTCTAGAATTTTGTTGATGTTAATTTGGTTTTGTTTAGGTTTCTAGTTTGTTAGATGCTATTTGTATTTTCCCTAGGGTAATAGATTTTTCGTATCGTTGTGATAGCTTTTTGAAGCTGCAGGTAAGAGCCCTCATATTTGTATCCAGCACCCTATGGTTACGCAGTCTCTCATTTATGACGTTCTTCATGTTTGTCCTATTATGTAGGTACTAATTTTATATACATATATAGTACCTACATAATTTTTTTTAAAGCAATTTTAAAATAATATGGTAAAAGAAATATAAGATAGGTCGGCAAATACAAATAAACCACAAATAATAATAAAAGCATATCGCGGAAGAAAATTGGTAATTGTAATAATACAAGAAGAATGTCTATTTTTTCCTTCTATATTTCTGGCTATTTTTCTACCATTTTTAACCAAATACGTTAAGGAAAACTAAGAATATCACAAAGGTGGCATGGATTTCAGCCCTGTGTGATAACTTTCAACTTAAATGTTAAATTTTGTCTCCTAGCGAAGACGTTACTTTAAGAAGGCCTAAAGCAGTTTACGGAATATTATTACCAACCTACGCATAATCAAACACAACATACTTGATACAATAGTAACGTTCATAGCAGTAAGAAACTATCACATGCAACTTTATAGCCAACCTTTATTAGAAATAAACCTGAAGAAAACAAAGACTGGTAAACAATTAAAAAACAAGAGTGAGTGTAAATAAAAAAATTAAGTGAAATATACATTAATTTACTGAAGAATGTAATTGTATAATACGATCAAAACTGGAACTAAAAATATGGGTTTTTCTATATTGCTTTTTTTTTTTTTTCTAAAAGTGTATAAAGTCCAGACAGGTAGAGAATTTTAAAATCAATCTATTGAAACCAGATTATTTATACCGTTCATTCAGTTCTTTCGTCCTTTGTCCGTTCCACTTTGTTACTTGAATGCCACCAATTCGGACCCTTCTTTTGGACGCCACTAATTCGCCACCTTTGGGTGCATCTTTAACTCTTTGCTCCAATATGTTCCCGTTGAGATATTCCTCATACGGAAAATCGAACAAAGATTTTGCCATACGAGATGCAATAATTTCATTATAATTCTATTGATTGTAGAGTTTTGTACGGTAAGCACGAGCCAATGGTAGCCCAGCAGGGTCCAACTCCGGGTTTCATTAGCTTCATCCTTGCATGCGTGGCTCTACCGCGAGTGACCATCCATTTCTAACGTTCTAGTATAACAAGTATCTATTGAATGGTTAAAAGAGGCTTAACAGCAGTTTATCCAAAAAACTTAAAAACAAATGCAAATATAAGATCTACTAATCGACCACCGCACCGTTTCTACAATCAGTGTACAAAAAGGCGTGTACGTATGTAAAATTATTGATATAATTTCACAGTATGAGAACAAACTGTATTAAATAGGACTGGTTCACAACAGTTAGGAGAAAGTAATTAAGGTTATACAAACAAAAGCCAAATTTAAAGTTTATAAAAAAGCTTACCAATATCAGTGTTACATACATCCGCGGTATTCAGATAAGCAGGTTTCCATTCGCGGTATTCATGCGCGGCTGTTTCTCGTACGAGCAGAGCTGCCTTTAGGCGAACTAGCGATTTTTAGCACGTGCCTCGCGGTATTTTATTCGCGTGGTAACTAGTGGGTATCATAACACTAAGAGAGAACTATTGTGTTTTCGGAACCAATATCACAGATAAGTGTCACGTCCTTTGTAGACGAACACAAATAGGGAAAAGAGGACCCGGAGCGAAAGTATCTTTTCGGTATGATCACCAAGATCAGAGCGTCATTATTGTTTGCTATTTTAAAACATTTTGTCTCAAGAGGTGAGGTTAACATTTAGGTAGAAATAATTATTACTCAGATTTGGATTAAGGTAATGATTTTTAATATTGGGGTTGAGACTGTATGATTTGATATAGCGAAAAATATTATTTTTGGGCATGTCAATAATTGAACAATCAGTATTATGTACTTCTCTACTGTACGCTGATGACACTGCCCTCCTCACGTCAGGACCACATAGAGAGCGTGGGTCTGTATTCGAAAGAGCACAAAATTATCTAGACATGAGTCATTAGGTGGAGCAATAAATGGAGAGTAACCATAAATATTTTCAAAACACAACTAATTCTATTTAAAGTTCCAAATTATCGTGATGTCCTTAGCCGAATATAACTCTCGTTAGGAGAGGACCTTATTCTCAGAAACTCGTCTATTTGGTAGTTCATTTTACTAGGACTCTCAACTGGAAAACCGACATTCAAGATACCCTTGACAGGGTGAGAAAGAGGTTTAAACGCCTGGCAGTGCTATCCGGCAAATTGGGCAGGACGGCATCTAACACACTATTGCACACCTATAAAACATTCATTAGACCTATTATCGAATACAAGGAATGCATCTACGCCTCTCTCAAACCCTACGAAATGAATGCCATCGTGGCTACTGAAAGAAAAATCCTCAGAGGGTGAGCATACAATATCCATCAGCACACATATACATATTTACAAATATAACACCTATTAAGGACAGAATCCTATCCCTCAGCAGGAGGTATATCCTTCGAACAATCACAGGCTCGAAAAACCGAGCAAAACAAGTACTACAAGACACCTTGCTATCGCCGAGGGTAAATACACACTAGGTTTTCACAAAGAAAAGTTCCGTTCCCTCCACCTAAACTTCTACATATCACTGGACACGAACTCCCTGGTGAGTATTTTGAAATCTTAAAAACAACCCTCATTAAATATCGCAGCTAACAACTGCACGCCAAAAATGCTGATTTAGAGCCGTTCCTATTGTATGGCTGGCAACTCCTGAAGTATCTCCTTCGACATGTACCCCTTCATTGGAGATGTGTAAAGCCTAAACAAGGTTAAAACTTTACAATGTTAATTAGCAAACTTTTAGATGCTATCTATATTTTAAGTACTGCCTAATCAAAAATAAAAGTCACAGTATTTCTAAATAAGCATAAAAATTGATAAAAGAGTGTTCAAAGTAAATAAAACCTGATAATCTCAAACAATGAGTCTAAAAGTAAGCTATCAACCAAACAACCACAACCTCTTTTGACCGATTTGGTGACTATCAAGTTATATTTGCAGAAGAATGAAGATAATTAAAATTTGGGTATGAAAATTATTTTGATAAAACGCAATATAAATTAACAATACAGGCAAGTGTCAAGATTTAATTACCAGGGAGTGGCAAGAGCAAGACGATGGAAGCAAGTATACAATATAGATATACACAATAGTATAGATAATTATCAATCATACCCAGATAACAAAACGTATATTTGAATATTTTCAGTTTTATGTTTATGTGTATTTAACAAACTCATTCAATTTTATTAACTAGATTGGACACGAGTCAATGTCGTTGATAGATAATGTAAATAATACAAGGATACTAGGTGTTGAAATAAAATATTGCACGTGGTTAATTGAGTCGCTGGTTGCCGAACATTAGCATGTCGCCAAATCGATTATTACGGCGTGTTCATTGGAAGAACGTATGGTATTTGCATAACTTAATAACGGATAATTGCCTATCGAAGGGAAGTTGGAATTATAACAAACAAATTGATAGATTGTACAGATAATCAGAGTAAAGTGTAACTCAATTATGAAACATGTATTTACATCATTGAAATACTCTGATTGATATATTGGTATTTTAATAAATACCAATACTATCCAGAGAATTGCAAGTTAAAAATTTCTTGTTTACTTTTTTAAATGAACAGTGGTACAATAGTCCCAAGAGGTCAGATGAAGAATTGATGAGTAGGCGAAAGAGGCGTGTCTGACATTGTATAAGGTATTGAAGCGTGGACCTTGACAAATGCCACGTGCAAAAGGTTGGAAGTGTTCGAAATATGGACATACAGAAGAACGTTAAAAATTCCGTAGACTGACCGAAAAACAAATGAATTACATACATATATATTCAGCCAAATATTACCACCACCAAGTAAAGAGAACTATAATATTTAGGACAAGTTAATCCTTGAAGACAAACGTGGATAAAGTCGGACATCATGGCTCAAGAAACTGCGTCAATAGTACAGGGTTGCACTAGAGATCATTATTCCCAGCAGCAGTAGTCAGTAGACAAAATGAAGATAATTATTGTCTGTTAATTTTCTAGAATATGACACTTGAATAAGAAAAAATTGAAGTATAATATTTACTTGGTAAAACAAAACAAAACATTACCAGTGTATTTACTTACACTGGTAAAACAAAAAATTAGCTGGAAAAATCACCACTGAATGGGTCTCCTACTCCAAATATTTAGAGCTGGCCATGCTCTGGGGTGAAATCCCAAACATATTTATGAATATACCACAGAAAAATCAAGAGTCGAAAAAGTTAATTTTTATTTAAAAAACTATTTACCCGTTCGCTGCCATGGACGGATATAATCGAAAAAATATTTTTATCCCACTAGTGCTCATGAGGAGCGTTTTCAAATTTAACTTTTTGCTAATACTGAGGGGCCCTCCTTTTCTAGCATTGGTGTAGTAAGACTAAAAATATGGCAAAATCTGGATACGGTATTGGCCAAATTCCGATGCAGCCATCGATCACGATATCGAATATGCTCATCACAAACGGTATGGCACTTTAGTTAGTGATAAACAAATGTTCCTGTTCTACGGGTTATAATTGTTTACACTGATATTAGTGCAAATTGGCGTTTTTTTTTTGTTGGAGAAAATGTGAAACCGTAAGTTAATAATATATTTTTTAATTTTGCGTAGTTTTTAATGTGGGAAGGGCTGACAGGTCTTTCTGATATAAAGTTGGAAAATCTATTGTTAAAAAGCGATGAGTGTGAGATCAATAATGACACATGCCTCAGAAACAAGACGCGACACAACCACAACACAAAGGCTATTGGAAACGGCAGAGATGATACTACTGAGAAGATTTACAGGAAATACGCTGAGGGATCGAACGAGAAGTGAGGACATTCTCCTCATGTAACATGTAACGTACAGTGTATAATGAATAGACACAAGAATAAAATAATGAAATAACCACATAAGCAGAATGGCGGAGATCCTTGTCGTCAAAATGGCAAGAGATAAGTCACCAATCGGCAGAAGAAGTATCGGACGACCGCAAAAAGATGGAGTGACAACCTTCCATAGAGATATTCATCCGCCAATGGACAAGCAGAATTGCTCATAAAGAGGAGGAAGAAGAAGAAAGTGACGTTGAGTGTTTATATTCGCAGTCTGAAAGTGATTCAAATGGTAAAAGTGTGGAATTTGAGGATAAGCAGCCTAACTGTGAGCCAACTTTGACTTCTAAGGAGTATTTTGCTGAACTGCAAGCACCAGCAAGTTCGCTAAACCGATCAGTCATTGTGGTTTTCATTATTCAGATGAGAGTGACACAAGTGATAAAGAGGATGATGATATACCGGTAAATAATTTTATGTGGAAACAGCTTTTTTCACCAGATATATACCCTTTTACAAATAACCAGTCTGGTTTAATTGATTCCACATTAAACATCAGTGAGAAGTTATTTTTTTTTGTCGAAAAATATTTTAATACAGATCTTGTAGCAAAAATAGTAGAGGAAACCAACCGTTTTGCCCAACAGCTACCAAAGGCCTAAAGCAGTCATCCAGATTACATAAATTCCGTGACGTTGAAGTAAAATTATACTGTTTTTGGCAGTATATCTTCTGATGGTTAGGACAAAAAACTGTATTAGCTGAATATTGGTCGGACGATCCATTATTAAAAACTCCCAATATTTCCTAAAATAATGTAGAGACAGATACCTTGTAATCCTTAGTACCTTTCAGTTTAATGAGGAGCCTAACCATGACCCGCTTTATAAAGGCTGACTTGACTCGTCAAGAGCATTATGAGCAAAATATTCTTTAAACATGGTTAACATTACATCATGCTGAACACGAGTTGTCTCGCGATCAAGCTATCTCCGTCTTCGGCAACATTGACATTTTTTCAACCTGCCGCGCAGCAGCGAAAGGGTTAAATAAAATTAGGAGCAATTTTGGCATGGACAACTTCTTGAATTTTATTCAGGGTATCTGAAGAATTTGATTATGCAGAAATACTTCATGGGACTATATTTTCTAACGAACCCGAGCTTTTCGCCTTATCTATACTACGTTCCACGTTTAGAAAATAACATTGCGGAGATAGGGCCATGTATTTCTTATGGACGATAGCAACGCGGCGTTGCCACGACACACACAAGCACAATTTAGGGTTGTATAATTTGTATTTTCGTTTCCACAAACATGAATTAAATTAATGTTTTTTAACGTAATTGACCAAAAGTGCCCATTCGAAACAAGAGATGAAAAGTAGGGAAAATGATTTTAATTAGATAAATAGTATTTACAAAAGATAATTTTATTTTATCTTAATTTACAAAAGATAATTTTATTTTATCTTTAATTTTAATTATAGTAACGACAGTTTATTTGTTTTTCGGTGAGAATACGATATGCCATGAATCATAGAAATCAGTAGAAAATATTGACTGCTTGGAATGCGTATATCTAATTACTAATTGCAACTTAAAATAATACGATGTGCGTATGTCAGCTATTTTATGTCATTCTCTGACTACATAATGATAATAAGGCTTTTATTTAGTAGTTATTCTGACTTTCCAGTTAAATGTTAATTGAAAATGAAAATTCAAAAATTAAGCAAAGGGAATATCTTGGACATCCGTGCAAAAGAGAGTGTCTGAGAGTTTTGGCAACACTGATCTCCATAAGCGTAATGTTATTTTCTTAACTTGAAACAAAGAATAGTAGTGATGGGAAAGATATAAATTATTAAGATTCCCTTATGGCAGTAAATATATCAGCTACCATGGGAATACAAAAGACAAAAGGTTACAGGTGAGAGATGGAGTAGTATCAGTAATAAGAAATTTGATGGAATGAGATGAATAAGAACAGAACTGGTTAAAGATGTGCGAAAGGATTTGTGTATATCTGAAAAGAAGTAGAATACGTCATAAAAATAATTAGGCTGATCAGGTAAATTCATTTGGTTTACTTGTAGAATTAATTTCCATTTATTTTGATATAGTTTATCTAGACCTTTCTACATATATATCACTTTTCACATTTACAAATTTTATGAAAGTCGTGTTAGGGTTAGGCAGTAAATGTTTTACGTGTAGTCACCGATTTATAATATGGATAATACAGATAATATGATTTAGTTACTTTCAATTTTTTCTGTATTATTAATTAACCCCAAAATTTTAATTATAAATAAGTGCTTATCAGTACTTAATATGAAAATATTCATGAAATTGTTTTATCTATTTGCATTTTTGAATTTTGAACCGTCCTATAAATAGATCACTGGGCGTTAGTGTTATCATAATTGAAAATATGTATGAATGTGTTAAAAACAGTTATGGGAATTAACACTTTTATTTGCATCCAACAAAAAAAGTTGATGATATCGGATAAAACAATTTTTACACAATGTTACGGTATATTTTCCACATTATATTAGTAGTTTTGCTTTACAATTTTCTCCTGGACATCATCTGTGCTCTTCATGTTTCTCCAAAGTGTTTTTTCCCATCGAATTTTATCTCCGAGAATATGTGTATGTTCTCGATTTTCCTTTTATACTTCTTGTACTACGTGTTACATGTAGGGTAAGTGCTACAGATCGACGAAATTCTAATCAACTCGTTTTTAGAGAAGCCATGCATTTACTGTCATATCAATAAGTCGTGTGAATATTGGCCAATTACACTTCTTAGCTCTGATTTTAGTACATATTTCCAACAAACCAGTACTTAGTGATGATCCATATGTCCCTCCTGTGAATGTATTTTATACTTGCGGTTAAGAAATAAACTTTTTCCTTTGAGCTTATGATTCCATCTACTACCTTGTGCGGGAGATTCTATAGTACCTAAATTAGATGCTACAACACACTTATTATCGTTCCATCCTACAAAAAGTACCTAATTCTCCATTTACAGCAAATCGAAAATCATATGATCCACGAGCTTCTTTACTAAGAGTTTTTTTATCTTGTATGGGAAACTTCGGTAATATATTTCCCGCAAGGTTTATGATGCTCGGTATTTACATTTTTGTAAATGAAATAATAAATCTCTGCTGGTTAATAAATTATTAAAAAATACCCAGTGGCTTACAGGTTCAGAAATGATAGACGAATCAAATCAGCTTTCCACGAATAAAATGCTTCAATGAATTATGTACATACTTACCATTTCACATTTATTTCATTAAAGTACTTTACTTTGATATTTATTATTCAAAATAATATTCGTTAAAATATTAATTACTGCGGAATAATTTCTCCTAAATATGATACAATATAAAACGTTGTATGCAAATCGCCCTAAACAAATGTGAAATTTAAAAAATACAACAAAGACTCGTGTAAATTGACATTCAACTGAATATTGAAATTTTGATAACACTAAGTACCAGTGTCCTATTTATAGATCAGTAAAATAGAACTTGACGATTAAACAATTTATATTTCCGAGATTTATTGATGAATATAATTTTATCATAAATATAGTTTATCATAAACATTGATCACAAGAATAGTCCAGTTAATACAGTTATAAGTTTTTTATTGGAAAGATATTGGAAATACGACAAAAATGGTGAAGCTTACCAAGTACAATATAAAATATCTATGGAAAATTTTTCTTTAAATTTAAACACATTTTAAAGGGTTAAAAAAATTAAAATTTCAGTAATCTATAAATAGGACGATGATTTAAGTTGGAACAAGGATGCCGTACATAAATAACTTTTGAATAAATTTTAGACTAAGTCAATGAGAGAAAAGGATCAATTACTCTCTCTAATTTCTGATCCGGCTATCATTAATTAACACTTAATTACAAAGACATTCTTAATGGATGTGCTAATTAGTTTGCAAAATCATATATGATTAACAAATCTAAATATTAGTTATAACGATTACATATACAAGTATTCAACCATATATAGATCCATGAAATAATTTTAAATAAATATAGAACAAAAAATGTATAATTATAGAAAAGAATATGCTTTTGAAGCCTATAGATTCTTCAGCAGAACAATTTAGATTATAGATATGATAATTAAAAAACTTTATAGATATAGCAATCAAACCGCAAAGCTACAATAGTTAGATCAACACAAGAAATAAATATTGTTGAAATATTTCCTTGTGGTATGTTTTACTTTGAATACTATATTTTTTATAAAATTAAGTTATTTTTAAGGTTAAAGGTAAATAGGTACATAATTGTGGTTTATTTCCAAAAAATAAGCATTAAAAGGGGAGTCAAGTAAGATGTTAATCTAGTATCAAGGTACTCAGTTCTATGTGCTCTTTAATGAAACTTTTTGCACGCAAAAGAATTAAATTCCAATTTCCATAACTAAATAGTAAAATCCTGACTAGATAAAAAATAAGCATTCGAAAAGTAGTAAACGTAGCTACTAGGATAATGTTCCATAGGTGGCTAATAATGAAAAAAAAATGGGGGAATTACTATTAACCATCAGAAATCGTGAACTAGAATATAATAAACAGGCTACGAAAATTAGAGAGTGGTTTGATTGCACCTCCCAACTATTTTTGAAGCTATATCCAAAATTTAAACAGTGATTGCCAAACATTCTTTAAAATGCAAATAATTTTAAACTGAAAAAATAGAAAAGAGATCCTCTGAAGAGAGAGCTTATGAAATTATCCAAAATCTTTTAAAATATACACCATAATCCCTTGAATAACGATCAAACAACCATAAAGGAAAATACATCAGTCTAAAACAAACCACTTAGTAAATAGTATTTAACAATTTCACAGTTGTTATATGCAATTTGTCTAGTAAAATATATCCACTATAACTAAAAAAGACTGTATTACTTACAGCTTTTCAACATTGGTATATTATGCAAGTTCTCAGCTGTACCTGAGAAAAATTACATCTCAAACGATCTATACAATCAGAAACAAGGCACACTCAACCGTACTGGTTCTGAGACTATGAATCTGAGTTCGCCTTCAATGCACGACAGACTGAGTGGGAAGTTCTCATCCCTGGCACGACATGTTCCAATGGCTCATAGTGAACGTCCTGTGGGCATAACATGGAGGCTACAGATGTCATTCTAGATTTAATTGAAGATCAAACACACCTACGCCATACTCCTTCAAATCGCCAGACAGCCGCACTACGTCATAATGGTGACATTTGTTCTGACACTACTGCGCTTTCCAATCTAGAGGTGTAACACCATCGTGCCCTGGAGAAACATGGCACAAGTGTTGTATAAACGATGCCGCAGAGAGCTGGTGAACTCACGTGAGATTATAGCTTTGGCACGGTATCTATGAGCATCTTTCACAGTAGCTTGCAAGGCCGTCGGGCACAGTATTCATCCAAACTCGCGTGTATAAAATGTGACACGAGACAAAAAGAGGTGGTCCAAAAACGGGCTCATATAAATGACTTTCCCGAAACTGAAACTCTAAATAAAAAAAATGTAAATGGAACAAGCAGAGTCAACTATGGTCGCGATCTTTGTATCTATCCCAAATAGGTCTCAACCACTCAGAGTTCTACCTGAAGTAAATAAGACAGCTTCCGCAGAAAATACGTCGGTTGGTAGAATTAAAGGATTCCCAGACACAATTAAAACTACACGTTCATCCTTATAGAGTAAGTAAGTATAATGGCAAAACCAAAGCGTAAATGAAAAGAGATTGAATGTAGAGAAATGATGTAGAAGTTAGTACCACTTACCACAACACAAAGACAGTAGTAATTATGTTGGAAAACAATTTAATTTGGCCTTTAACAGAAATAAAGTAAGTGGTTTTAATCTATAAACAAGTTTACGTTGGAACTATGCTGTGTTTTATAATTTTTCCTTTCGTGTCCACCTGCAGGTAAGAGATCTATCATTTGTTTAAACCACAATTGAAAATATCCGCCTTTATATCGCCCTGGTAGTGACCGCTAGACTTCAAACAACAATAAAGCTCTTACAAAACATTTTGAACTGTCAAGGTGTAAAATCTACGACTCTTGATGACGGCTGTCAATCTGTAGACAAATTTTCAAAAATTTCCTAACAGGATGGCTCTGGATATAGATAAAAATAGTGACCGTACACTATTTCTTCATCATGCTACAATATCCATACCAAAGAATATAAACGCGCTTTAAGCGTCTATATTCGTTGTCCATACTATCGGAAAGAACCAGGCATTTTGCGATTTACAGTAAAATCTTATTTATTTTAAATCTTTTCAAATAGGAACATACCAATGTTCTGTATTTAGACTATCGATACCTAAAAATTATCCTTTTCGGAGCACCTAGACCATTATACACTGCGCGTCACGAAAAGGAGGCCACCTAGAATTTTGTAAGAATTTTTCAATAACTTATACAATTTATTCTAAATTCCCACAATGCTGAAACACTTTTAGCGTATTTTAGGCACCGACAAATTGTGCCAACAGGTCAATTAAGGGTAATTGATTGGTAAGGGTAATAAGTTTGCAGAATTGATCAGTTTTACGACTTCGGATAATGCACGTGTTGTTTGTACCTTATTTTTCTTGGAATATGGCTATTCTGTTTTTCAAAAATCTTTCACTAGTGTACAGTTGTTCGAAGAGTAAACTTGTGCAATTTTTAAATTAAAAACCATGGCTGAGAAATTTGCTAGCTCTGTTCAAATTGTTACTTTGATTGGTAATGGAATGAGTCAAAGAGAAGTGGCCAGACAGCTTGGAGTCAGTCGTTGTAATGATCCACAAAATTTAAGAACGATTCGTAGAGACTGGTTCTCACGAACGACGACCAGGATCAGGCCCGAGAAGAATCACGACGGTCAGAGAAGGCCGTTCTTTGCAACGCACTTCTTTGCAAAAAGGACCTTTGTTAACAGCAGCACACCGACCGCAGATTGCTAGAAACCACCATTGGACGATAGAAGATTGGAAAAATGTTTTGTTTAGTGATGAGTCAAGGATGGTTCTTTATGGCTCAGATAGTCGCATCAAAAACAGACGAAAGAAGTACGCATACGGACGACGTGGGGAAAGATATGCTGCTTGTGTTCGATGAGTACATGTTGTTTTTTTGGAGGAGATTCGATAATGTTTTGGGCAGGCATTTCATTCGAGGGCCGTACTGAGCTCGTATTTATTGATACAGGAGCGTTGAATGCACACCGATACATTACTGAAATTCTACACGAGCATGTAATGCATCTTGCTGGGTTTGTCGGCGAAAACTTTATTTTTATGCAAGACAACGCGCGGCCACACGTAGCCAGGATGGTATCGCAATGTCAGGAACTGTCGGTGTGCCAAAAATGAACTAGCCGGCTTAAAGTCCAGATTTGAAACCGATTGAACATGTTTAGGACCAATTGAAACGAAGGGTAAGAAACTGAATACCTGCTCCAATAAATCGTGAGCAGCTTCCGTTAGCACCCATGGAAGAACAGGAAGCTTTTTCTCAAAATGACATCCAGAATTTGATTAATTCAATGCCAAATCGAATGAGGAGTGTAATTCACAATAGAGGTGGTAATACATAGTATTATAAGTAATATTATAAAGAAAACAGAATTTTTTTTTATTTTTTAATAAAATCATTATTTTGGAAGTTATTTTTTGGCATTTGTTATTTAAAAAAAATTATTGCATACTGCTTTTGGACATATTCTTAAACTTTACACAAACATCTAATGACAATAACTGTGTGGTATGATTCGTAAAAATTAAAGAATGGCAAAAATTTTAGGTGGCCTCTATGACGCGCAGTGTATATTTGAATTTTAAGTAAGACAAGTATTTCGAACAAAAAGTCCATATGTACCCTGCATACCACTAAAATTTACAAAATTAATATAAAAAAGACATTATAGTTATAAAAATATAATACAAAATCAAAGTTTATAAAAGAAGTATCAACACTAAGTAATAACCTTTTCACATTTGTTAATAACGAATCCACTTTTTAGTAAATAACTAATCACCTTTTTAACAGTTTATACATACAAGTATGTAAAATAAAATTTGAAGAATTACAAACTTACCAATAAGTACTCTAACATTATTTTATTTTCGTAGAAGCCCATGCAGTGTTTTAAATACTATTATCAATACAAAACAACGCGTTCTTCAAATGTTTATCATTGATTTTCTAAACGATCATTAGCTTTTTTTTTAAATCTGTGTGTTGACTAAGTACCTATTAAATATTTCTTCAGTTTCATATATTTTTTTATTGTCATATTTTGAAAGCCCTTCGTTAAACTCATTGTCTGGTAAACTATTAATGAAATTATTTTCCTTTGCTTTTAGTTAGCTACGGTCTTTTTTCTATTTGTCTCTTCATTATATTGTTCCTTTTGTGTGCATATTCAAAAGATCCATTTCAATTCAGGTGTTCCTCCCTTGATCTCCCTAGAGTTCCATAATTCCATTTTTTTGATTTAAAAATTTCAACTTCATTTCTAAACCTCTTTCATTCATATACCTATTTTTTACATTGTTTGAAAGAACGCTTAAATATTGTTATGGAAACTTTGTAACTTTTAAGTGTTGATGAATTGATTGTTTTTAGCAGTGTTATTAGATTGTTCAATACCAAATTATCAACTAGAATTAAAGGTAAATTCACTTAACTTCTCATAGTTTTATTGTCCAGGTGTCCAGAATAAATTATTTTATTTCCGTTGTAGAGCGTGTATTAAAGAGCCACCATGACGTAGCAAAAACCAATAGCTATTTTTTAAATTTTTCAATGATTTTCTTTCTGTATGTAAATATTTCTCCACAATTATGGAACTAATCCCCCTTTTTATTTCCCGTATCCGTAAAAACTAAACAGTCAGTGTTTACAATTAAGTACTTTTTTTGTACAGATTTAATCGTTGAATTTTATGGTCATAAATTCTGCGGTTTCTTTCAAAGATTTTCAGTTTCTCTACATGGAACCATTTGACAGTACAGATTTAAAAAAAGAAAAAAGTGGTATGTGTTTCGATGTGCTGTTTTCCTACTTCTACGTCATACTTTTAGAAAAATTGCAACTAAAATTGCTGAACTACCTGCCATTGCTCGATAATTTCCAATATATTAATTAATAGAGCAAATTATATGCGAAAATTACAACACGTGTAGATAAATCAAAATTAAATATAGAATGTGCAAATTCTTACCTTTTTCTGTCGTCCCTAATATCGCGATAATCCCATTTTCTGTGGAAACACTTTATCAAAGGACTTACAATATTTCACAATATTACGACTGACTTTACGAAAGTATAGAACACTGGGAGATCACCAAGGCAGACACCTGCCGACACGACTGAAATACATAAAAGATTGTCTTGAAGGCCTTTGTTAGCCAAAAAAAAGAGTCCAAGGTAATGTGACGTCATCACAAAATCCGAAATTTCTGCCATTGTAATTCACTTACGATTAGTTCAAGCACAATATTCCGACAAACTTAAATAAGAACACAATATCACTCAATTTAGTTCAATTAACGAAGAAAAGAGACTTGATTGTGATAATATGAGAGCGATCGAACGCGCTAATACAAAGTTATTACCACAACGCACCATCAGACATCCGCTCCTGCCGGCTTCTGATAGTCGTATGAATTGATAACTGACCACGACGACACAACTGAAGTGAAGAATCTCGTAAGCCGACTGGAAATCCAACGACCTGTCCAATGAGACGGCGATAAGGCGCGGAAATCACCGAGACGACACGAGCTACTCGTGGCGCCAGGAACGGCGTCAGGAGAAAGATCACGCTACCGAGACGAACTCGAGACTCATGTTTTCGATATTATAACATTGCAATTTTATCATATGATCAATTGTTTAATTATAACTGTGAAAAAAAATGTATAAAAATTATAAACACAATTTATGTACAACGTTACATTATTCATCCTGAAGTTATTCTGATTATTTTATATTTTTTGATTTTTTAGCTGTTGCCATAACGTATTTTGAGATCGACATAAATATGTTCTGAAACTCTTTTCTTGTAGCACGTTTGTTAAATATTGCATTTATATGGAATTAAACCACAATTGATTGTAATAAAAATTACAACCAATTTTACGTTTGGTTTTGACTTTTCAGTTTCCACTCCGAAAATTGATATAAAAAAAGATTATTTAAAAATAGGGAGTTATTGTAACATCTACAGGTTGAAATAACTATTTTTAAATAATCTCTTTCAAAAACGATTTCCGGACTTATATTCGAAACGTCAAAAACAAACGTAAAATGTTATTTTTAGAGAGAGAGAGAGAGAGAGAGAGAGAGAGAGAGAGAGAGAGAGAAAATTTTGTGCTTAGTATAAATTAGTACTAAATAACTGGTTGTATGACTTTTCTAAATATGACAACAAACGATAATAACTTCGTAATCAGATTAGGCAAAAAATACCATTTTTCTTCAAAAATAGTTTAATATTCAGGTAGGTGATTTTGCAGTATCAATAATTTTTAAAGTAAACTTCATTTGTCGAATTAATATTACACCAGAAGGTGTCAAATCTGGATAGTAAAGTGGACGACCCATACAAATGATATTTTTAATAATATTTAATATTTAATATACAAAAATATTTAATTGCAAGCAGAAACTAATATTCAAATGAAATTAATACGTGGTCGGTCTGATAAGTAACCTTTTTCGAAATGAAAAACAGGATTTTTAGAAAATTCTTTTTTTTTATTCTATATAGTCTTCTTTTAGCTCAAAACAAAGATTCCAATTTTTTTTTCTTTATGACGTTCGAAAAATACGATTCTGGAAGCTCTTCAAAATAAGTTGATCGTTGCGTCAAGTATCTCCTCGTACGAGCTAAATTTTTTATTTACGAGCCATCTCTTCATGTTTGGAGAAACCTAAATCAGAAAAATTAGACAGATGAGACAGCAATTCGGAGCCTAACTGATGAATTTTTGTCATTAACATAACGCTCTTGTGATCCGCGGTATTATCTTGGAGAAACAACACTTTTTTATTCTGCATATGGAGCCGTTTCTCAATAAGTAGCTGCTTCAATTTACTTTTTCAAGATAGCTAATTAAAATTATGCCTTTGCAATCCCAAAAACCAGTGGCCATAACCTTTTCGACCCAATGAATCACTCTTTGCCGCCTGGGAACACTTTTGGCCACTTCGAGCAACTGCTGTAAGTTCATTATCTCCGATGTGTAGTATCGGTTATCAATGGACGCCAGAAGTCCGACGGATTGCGTTTTTTAAGGTCCAAACACTGCTCAGAATTGGTCACACGATGATGTTTTTGGTCAACAATCAGCAAACAATTCAAGCACCCACCTTTACTTTAAAATCAGATAAAACCATTTCGTGGACTATCCATCACATTCACATTTTCCAGTGTAACTACATCGGGGGGCCTCCAGTACGTGGTTCATCCAATATAAATATACGGTCATTACAAAACTGACGGAACCAAAATTGGACAGTGTAGTTTGAAGGACCATTATTTCCAAAATATTTATTAAGCTTATTTTGTTTCGTTCTTCGTTTTATTTCTCAAATAACAATGTTTAAAGAGAGATCAAAAATCATTTTTCTGCATAGGCGTCTTTTTCCAAACACGTTAACTTGATGCAGTTGTCAACAATATAGCTGCATTGCGCTATAATTTGACATGAATGCCTAAAAAAATTAAACTTTCTACAAAATTTTTTCTTTAGACCACCATATATTTAATCAGTTTAAAAATCTTATATTCTAAAATTCTGATGGTAAAGAGAACAAATAGGAAAAAATTATAATTAAAAAGCAAGAAAGTAGAAAATCTTGATGATAAAAAAGATATAACCAGAGACGAGTTCATGAGAACCTAATTGGCTGGGAATACAGAGATACAGAAGTTTGCTGGATAGCAATTGAAAAGCTAAAGCTATAGAAAGTATTGACTTATGAGAGATATTTGATTTCCAAAAATAGAGCCTCTATGTAGCTTTAAAACGATCTAGGGGTCTCGACACTAACGCACTGTTTGTGGATTTTATATGGGCCTATGATAGCTCAAAATAAATTCACTTTACAAACTCATGGTAGAATTCAATATCCCAGTAAACTTAATAAAATTAGTGAAAGCCAGACAAGGTGATGCTACAGAACTGATTGTCAAGGATGCGTAGAAACTGTGTAAAACTATAAGGGAATCGGAGCTAATAACAAAGGTCACCATCATTAATAGAAGTATATAAATACTAGCTTACGATCCATTAAAATAAACAAGCTACGATGGCTAGGCCATGTAAAGAGAATTATTGAAAAGGAACCATAAGACGCATATATTATATGGGTAGGCCAAAACCAAATAGAAGTATGAATGGTAGGCTTTTATGAGAGTATTTAAACTAACTTAATTTTTAAATTGGTTATGTATAAATTATATTTACAATAATATTAAAGTTTGTTTTAAATTGACTATAAAATTAAACTCATCATTAATGTAATGAGTTTTAAATAATAACAACATGGAGGTATAGATAATTCAATGATAAGTTAAGCCAGTGATGCCAATGATCATAGTTGTCGAGGCATTAATCCAATAAAAAAAAATTAAGCCAGTTATGGGGTATTATTGAGGTAATGCTATCTAAATTGAAAAGGAGGCACACATTAAATAAAATTTAAACGTTAATATTTAAATAAATATTAATTTTGAATAGAAATTGAAATAAAGGGTAATTTATTAGGGTAAGGAAAGAGGAAACTGTATTAATGGTTGTATAGATGTACTGAAATATATAATTGGGAAATGGAAAATGGCAAGTAGATAAGTTAATGATAAGATAGACAATTCTGGAGAAATAATACAGGAATACTATCTAAGATCGAAGATAATGTTAGGTTTAGACTACGTTCAGAATTAAGACGACGCATAACACGATATAGAAGAAGATATATAAAAGAACACGAATAAGAGATACTATAGAAAAATAACGAAGACAAAATGAAAATTTCAAGACCGTGTAGCACGAATTAAAGATGATAAACGGATTAAAAGACTATTAGAATGGACACCGAATAACAGAAAAAAGCCACTGGGCCGCTGACGAGATTCTTCTTCTTTAAGTTCCATCTTCTATCGAAGGTTGGAAATCATCATGGCTATGCGGACTCTGTTGACTGCCGCTCTAAAAAGTTCTGCACTACTGCATTCAAACCATTCCCTCAAGTTCTTAAGCCAGGATATTCTTCGTCTTCCCACATTTCGCTTTCCTCGGATTTTGCCCTGCATAATAAGTTGTAATAATGCGTATTTTTGCCCTCTCATCACATGTCCCAAGTACTCAAGTTTTCGTCTTTTAATAGTTAATATTATTTCCGCCTCATTTCCTATCCTTCTAGTTACTTCCATGTTTGACATTCTTTCAGTCCATGATATTCGTAGGATTCTTCTGTAACACCAAAATTCAAAGGCGGCCAACTTATTCAGATGAACTTGTTTTAGTGTCCAAGCTTCCAGACCATAAAGAAGAGTAGAGAACACGTAACATCGAAGCATTCTCAGGCGTAGTTCTAACCTTATATCCCGACAACAAAGAAACTTTTTAAGTTTAATAAATGATGTACGTGCTATTTCAATACGTGTCTTAATTTCTTTGGTTTGACGAGATGGTCAGACAATATACGGAGAGAAAATAACTGGATATAATTTGCGCAAAATAGAACCTCCTGGAGATGTATATAGGAGGCTTATGTCCGTGAGTGAACAAGAAAGGTTGGCGGTTGATGATGATGATGATAATAGAACATAATAACAGCAGTAATAACGCTCTACTGTACATGAACTTTATGGAAGTGTAGAAGTGTGGAATTCTTATAACAAATATTAATAATCAATAAGCTCCTAATAAATAGTAAAAAGTTTGTGAAAATAATCTGTTTTGCAATATATAAAATATTATTTTTGCTAAATTAAACTGAAGCCAACACTGTTGGGTAGTTTGGTGTGAAGCGGGTTTATGTCTGGGTCCTTCACCCAACTTAACCGCGACGCGTCGTCCTTGTCGCACACGTATAGCCGGCATTGGCTTTCTCTTTCTTTTCGTCTGCAAAATTTGTTGTAGAAGTGCATCGTGGAACGTCTGCATTCTCATTCTGCTCCTGTCTTGGCATTTGGGAACTGTCTCTCCGGAAAGTTCGGCGCGGGGTTGCCAAAACAAAGAGAAAATTTCGCTCTTCTATCTAACGATTTTAATATTTCAAGATCAGACAGACTGCGCAATCGATGACGGGCGATTTTATCGCGAGAATATCTTGATTTCCTTGAAATTTTAAAAATATTTTTTTGTTGTCCAAATAATGCGATACTTATGCAGCATTTAAAAAGTTCTCGTACATACAACATACTATATTAAAAATTAAAAAAATAATTGACCTGACTGCAATATTTCATAAACAATCAACAATCACATGTTTCTACTTGATCAAACGAGATAAAAAACAGTGTTAATGGAAAACTTATCGCTTGAAGTATCGCTAGTATCAATTACCCAGAACACATTATGTGAAGGTATGCTCTGTGCAAATAGCAACATTGCAGCTAACACAGTTTTTTTCTTAGTTTATGTTCTTCCTTCTTGGACAAAATACAGACAATTCTGAAGGCGCTTCTCTATTTTGGTCAATCCGGGGCATATTTAAATAGTCCCTTAACATGCTTCATATTAATTGGCAAAGACATGATAGATGAACGACGAACAGCGGTTTAACCAAAGCTTTAGCTTATTATTAAGATAAATTCAGATTATTTAGATAAATTCTACGTTCTTCAATAATTCCAGTATTAGTTTTATATGCTGTATTTTAATTAATATCTAGCAGCAACGTCCAAAACCTTAAAAAAAACCCAAGTGGCCAGCGGCAACAAAATCTGGAAACAGAATAGGTCAATTTTAATTCCTCAGCCCCATCGACTCCTCCTTTTGTTAGACGCATACACATCTTCATTTAAATTGGTCGGAGTCCGTATTATGTTCATTGTATGTATTAGATGTGTTCATACAGTTAATTTAAAGCATCACAACGGTTCCAAAAGACTCCGGATTGTATTCCATCGCTACCTCCATATTGGCATCGATGTTTTTTTGTCTAATTTCCTCGGCGATCAGACGCTGTCTCTGTGTCGAAAGTATCAGCATTTAACATTTCAGTCTTTGTTCTTCGCGGTCCTGCCTCGCCTTTCCTTGTTCTCTTAGAACACTTGCAAGAGCATCAGCCAATCTTGGATTATTCTGTTTCTACTTGGCGATTTCTCGTGTTGTTGGTTGTATTTGGAACTTTTATGCTACTAAAATCTAGAGTACTTGTTGATGTTGACTTTTCTTTGTTTTTAAAAATTTAGTGGGAATATAGACAATTTTGCAAGTGTTCTAAGAGAACAAGTAAAGGCGAGGCAAGACCACGAAGAACAAAGATTGATACACAAACTGATAGACAAATGTTAAATGCTGATCCTTTCGACACGGACTCATCGTCTGCTCGCCGAGGAAATTAGACAAAAGAACATCGAAGTCAATATAAAGGCAGCGGTGGAATAAAATCCAGAGTCTTATGAAGCAGTTGCGATGCTTTACATTAATTGTAAAGTAAATGGATGTCCAGTTAAGGCATTTATCGATTCAGGTGCACAAACCACTATTATGTCTAGCCTTTGTGTAGAAAGGTGCAATCTAATGTGTTTAGTGAATACTCGATGGGCGGGTATAGCTAAGGGAGTCGGCGTTCAAAAAATTATGGAAAGAATCCACATGTTACAAGTCCAAATAGAAACGTATGTTTAACAACTAGTTTCTTGGTATTACCATACCAACCTATGGATATTCTATGGATAAAGACACACGTGCTTTATTGATCTTAAAAATAATGTCCTACGAATTGGTACCATCGGTACCCGATACTGAAACACCGTTTCTACCTGAAAGTGAATTGCCTGACTGTGCAAAACTGAGTAGTTCATTTGAAGAAGAAGTTGCTGTAAGGTCAAAGAAAGAATTTGAAGAAAGGGAGTTGCAGACCGCCGTAAGAAACTTACTTAGGTAGCTGACGTTCTTGTTGGTAATTTTTGGGAAGAAATAGATTTAGAACCAAATCTTTTTGTGAATTTAAAATGTGCTCCCATTACATCAGTTGACCTGGAGAAAAGTTTGTTAATTTACAAATATATGTACACAGATAGAAGCCATAAGTTTTTATTGGGAAATTTTGAAAAACATTTGGTCATTTATTGTTTCCAAAATTCTAAAGAATAGTATTTTACTTTTTTATATTTTCATTACAACTAATTAGTACACTTCTTCTTCTTCTTAACGTGCCTAACCCCTTAGGATATTGGCGATCATCATGGGCCATTTGACTCTATCTGCAGCCGTTCTGAAAAGTTCTATTGACGTTTTCCCACTCCATTGTTTCAGATTATTCAACCAGGACGTGCGTCGATTAGTGTTTGTACAGTAAATAATGCTTCTCTGGTGCCAAAGCCTTTTCTGAATCCCAATTGGTTTTCAGCTATTCTATCATCTAGCTATTTATAGATACGTTCATGTATCACTCGTAAGAACACTTTTAGAATATGGTTCATCAAGCTAATTATCCTGTGCTCTTCACACTTCATTGCGTTTGATTTTTTGGGTATTGGAATGAATAGTGATATTAATCATTCTTTCGAAATCTCTCCCGTATAATAAATATCATTAAATAATTCTATTAGTGTACCCATATGATTTTTTGTTAATATTCTTAAGATCTCTGTATGTAATGAAAAAGACAGCAAATATTTGATTTCACGCAAACAGCGCCTTTGTATCTGTTGATACGTATTTCGACCTAATAGGTCTCATCAGAACAGTTATTCAAAGGTGTTCTCAACGTGAAAGATCAATATTTTCTGTCTTTTAAGAAGCAACACTAAAATGGTTTCGATACGGACGCAATAGCGACATCTGATAAAACCGTAAAATAGTTTCGAAACACAATTCAGATTTCTGCTTTAATCAGTGCTTTCTAAAAATTGCAAAGCAAAACAGACGTTGATGAAGGTGTTAAAAGAGACGTGGGGACGTGCATTAAATGCAAATTTTAGATTCCCCACGTCTCTTTTAACACCTTCATCAACGTCTGTTTTGCTTTGCAATTTTTAGAAAGCACAGATTAAAGCAGAAATCTGAATTGTGTTTCGAAACTATTTTACGGTTTTATTATCAGATGTCGCTATTGCGTCCGTATTGAAGCCATTTTTGGGTTGCTTCTTAAAAGACAGAAAATATTAATCTTTCACGTTGAGAACACCTTTGAATAACTGTTCTGATGAGACCTATTAGGTCGAAATACGTATCAACAGATACAAAGGCGCTGTTTGCGTGAAATCAAATATTTGCAGTCTTTTTCATTTTATTCGGACTTACTCTGTACGAGTACAAGAAACCAATTCGCTAAGGATTTCTGCTTAGTTGAAAAGACGTGTCGTGGAATGCAAATTTTACATTCCCCACGTCTCTTTTACCACCTTCATCAACGTCTGTTTTGCTTTGCAATTTTTAGAAAGCACAGATTAAAGCAGAAATCAAAATTGTGTTTCGAAACTATTTGACGGTTTTATTTCTGTATGTATTTCGTCTGGCCCCATGGCCTTCTCATTTTTTATACGTTTTAGCGCTTTTTCAATTTCGCCTTTGGTGATTGGATGCCCATTTCTTCCTCTTGGTTCAATGACCTCAATTTTCTCGTCGTCTTCGAATAGCTCTTTTATGTATTCTTTCAATCTGTTTATTTTAACTATACATTCCGTTATGATCTTGTTATTTTATCCATATTTCCGATACCATTCTTTTTGTATATACCAGCTGTCTTTTTGATTTTCCGGTGTGTGTTAAAACTTTCATGTTTTTATCTAACCTTTCTATTTCTTCACACTTTTCTGATAGCCACAGTTCCTTAGCTTCTTTGATTTTCTGTTTGGTCATTTTATTAATTTTTTTATATTGTTGTTCGTTTTTATTCTTGTGTGCCCTTCTTTCCGTCATCAGTTCTTTTATCTCTTGTGTGATCCATTGTTTATTTTTAGATGATGTGTCTTCTTGAAGTTTTTGTTTTGTGATACTTCTCAAGATCTCCTCTACTTTCCTCCATTTATCTGTTGCTGTCAATTGCTTCTGCCTTTCTAGTTTCTGAACTTCTTTGTGCACTTGTTATATCTGCTCCTGGGTACGCTTTAGCCGATATTATGGTATTTCGGAATCTTTGATTTATTATTATGTAATCTATTTGGTTTCTTATTATAATTTCACCATCTCTTGGTGCTTTCCATGTATATATTCTTCGATTTGGACGTTTATACCACGTGTTTTTGATAATGAGTTCGTTACCTTTGCAAAACTGAACTAGTCTTTCAGCTCTTTCATTACGTGTTCCCAGTCCGTGTTCTCCTAGTACTTCTCCATCTCTTCCTTTTCCTACCTTCAAGTTAAAGTCCCCTAAAACCAAATTTACTTCTTCTTTTTTGGTTTCATTGAATGTTTCGTTGCACACTAGTACACTACAATTACCTATTTAGTTTTAAAATTTATTTCTATTGTTTTCTAATTGCAAATTTAATACATAGTTTTGGGTAAATTAGTGCATATTTATGCGCATATTTTGCAATTTTTTTGCATATTTGCCTAGGTCTACCTATAAGTTTTATTTTTAATGGAAAACTCTGTATATTTGTATATTTTTAAAAGCTCTTTGACAATGTGGTCTAAAAGAACTATATCATGTACGGTCCATTATGAATATTACAAGGTGAAATTTTGAAATTATACCGTTGAAAACCACTTATGGAATAACATTGTTTGTCTCCTTATTTTAAAAAATTATAAAAAACGCTGGGACACGTCAACTTTTAAATTCAAATGTGCGCTTTGTAAATTTAAATTTAAATTTACAGGGTAATTCACGCAAGTATAGTCCATCATCTCTATTTTTAATGGAACACCCTGTATATTTTTGTTTTTAAAAGACCTTTAACACTCCGATCTTAACAAACTATATTATGTAGGATTTATTAGGAATAATACAAAGTGAAATTTTAAAAGTATGAATAATTTTCGTCAAGAAACTAAATGCAAAAACCAAATATATTGATACTAAAATATATGTCTGTATTTTGGCTAATTAAAAAAAATACAAGTACTTAAAGTGTGATAAAATTTTATATATTTAATGTCTTGATGAAAATAATACATAATTTCAAAATTTCACCTTATATTATTCATAATAGTCCTTTGTTCTTGTTAAGTAGCTTTTAAAAACATAAAAATATACAGGGTTTCATTAACAATAAGGATGATGCAAAGTATTTTCTATTGGGATTATCGGTCCTAGTATTGTGGCTTTGATGATGATAGGATGGAAAACGATTAATGTGATGTATCACGAATTATAATTGCAACGATTTTTTTTTGTGTGCAGCAACCAGTTTTAACTTAGATCTTCACCTAGAGTACATACATCCCTTAGTATATTGATAACTCTGGTGATTATACTGTTGCTTATAGCAAAAGTAGGCAGAGCTCATTTGAATTTTACAATATCCTTTAGTTTCGAAAAAGCGCCGGGTTTCGACGCCATTCACGCTGAGTTCCTCAAACATAGCGGCAGATTCACTACGCAATGGCTCGCAGAATTCTTTTCTGACATCCTTCAAACGGGAAACGTCCCCCACCAACTCAAAAATGCAAAAATCGTCGCCATTTTAAAATCAGAGAAAAGTAATAATTCACCGAAAAACTACCGCCCCATCGCACTCTTAAGTATGGTGTACAAATTGTTCGAAAGACTGTTGTATAATAGAATAAGCAAAACCATATTCCAACACTTATCAGTGGAACAGGCAGGATTTCGGCCAAACCGCGGCTGCACAGACCAGGTACTCGCCCTGACCAATTATGTGGAATCAAACTTTCAAAAGCAATCAAAAACAACCGCTGTCTTCATCGATCTATCTGCTGCTTATGACACTGTGTGGCGACAAAGACCACTGAGGTTATTAACGCCATGCTATCCAACAGATGTTTTAAAGTTATATTGGGAGACAAGACTAGTACCCAAAGAAAACTGAATAATGGACTTCCACAAGGATCCGTGCTGGCTCCCATGCTTTTCAGCCTCTACATAGCAGACATGCCAGAAACCACAAAAAAGTTTGGATACGCAGACGACTGGACGCTTGCCGCAAGTCATAAAGAATTCGAGGTCACTGAACGCATTCTAACAAACGATTTAGGGTAAACTGTGCAAATACCGGTCGGTGGGTAATGGCGGTCATCCCGATTGTGCGAAATCTATTCAATCTGGCAACCTCCTATAACTGCCAACGTGTCGCTACACTACTCTGTATTCAGATTGCTGACGAGCGTTGACTAGGCGCAAACCATTGTCATAGAAATATTATTAACCTGTTTTCAGTGTTTTCGATCTTATTTTTATGCTGAGTAATATAAGGTCTTAATTCATTTTTATTCACTTGTAGATCTTAAAATTGGTTACAATTGATTATAATAACGTTAGCTGCCTATTCCTTTTTTAAAGATCAATATTTTAATACATGTTTACGAGTAAAAAATTCTAAGAAAAAAAATGCCAACAGGAGGCAATGCCGGTCAGTTGACCGGTATTACCCCCATGCTATAATTTATATCCTATACTATTAATCTTTAAGGATTAATCCATCCATTTTTCGACATTGCAAGAAAGAATAAAAAATAAAAATCTTCAAGGTGTCTCATTAGGTAGAAAATCAGTATTTTCTGCCGAACAAGAAGCTAAAATAGCCACACAAAAAAATATTTAGCCTAATTTTTTATGGCGTAAAGATGCCTGGTTTACAGCGAGTTTGGCAAAAACAATGAATTGTGGTATATATTTACCGTTTGCTCACGATGGGCTTATTCAGAGTGCAGTGGATGAGATTCTGCAGAGAGTTATACCTGCGATGACTGTCAACTATTTTTACATTAAAACACATATTTTTGTTATTTTTTGTTTGTTTTGTAATAAAAAATATTTTTTCACCTTTCTTACTGATTTACTTGAATTATGACCCATTAAGCCACATTCGTTAATCGTTTTATAACAAAAAAATATTAAATAGGTATTGATTTTTATTTTAATAATAACACAAACAAATTGATTGGCATTACCCACACTCATGACCGGTATTGTCCATGTATGGTGACAATACCGGTCAAAGATACTTTTATATGTTTTGTCTCTATCAAAGACAAAAATTTTATATTTTTGAAATTAAATGTATCTTGCAATAAGTTAAAAACCCAAATTACGGATTGACGGCTTAAATTTGATTCACAGAGTTTTACTTTTTGTTATATTAAATTTTCTTCTTAGGTGACCGCGATTTGCACACTTTACCCTAAATGCCCTAGGAAATTATTTCCGCAAATGGAGCTTGCAACCCAATCCAACTAAGACAGAAATGTCCTGCTTCCATTTGTACAACAAGATGGCCAACTATCAACCTCAAATCAATTTTGGGGATAGACTCCTTAAATATAATAAACACCCAAAATACTTAGGTGTTACACTTGACAGAACGCTGAACTTTAAAGAGCATCTTACTAAGACTGCTGTAAAACTCCGAACTCGTAACAACATCCTGCAAAAGCTCTGCGGCACTACATGGGGCTCCTCAGCACCCACACTTAGATCGACAGCATTAGGACTGGTATACCCCGTAGCGGAATACTGTGCACCAGTATGGATAAACAGTCCACATACTCACCGTGTTGATGTCCAACTTAACCAAGCCATGCGAACTATATCGAGCACAATCAAGGCCACGTCCGCTTACTGGTTACCAGCTTTGAGTCATATAGCTCCACCACCCATCCGCCGGGAACATGCCCTTGTCAAAGAATTTACAAAAATCAATACTGATCCTGAGCTCCGCTGCCATGTCGGAACTTCCGACAGAGACATAAATAGGCTCCGTTCAAGACACCCGCCTCTAAAAACAGCAAAAAGGATAGTAGATCAAAACTTTAATGTAACTGAACGGTGGAGAGAACAATGGGAGAATAACGCTGCACCAGCTAACTGGAACATGCCATGTATTACAAGCAAACCTGAGGGCTTCAACCAACCGAGACGAATTTGGACCACATTCAATAGAATAAGGACGAACTGTGGCAGATGTTCCGACTCACTTTTTATATGGGGAAAAATACAATCACCAAATTGCGACTGCGGCGCCAAAAGGCAAACAGTAAAACACATGGTAGAGGAATGCCCGATTAGATCCTATAACGGCAACCCTTCAGATTTCGTGGCTGCTACAAAAGAGTCAATCGAATATGTTTATAATCTAGATGTTTGTTTGTAGAATAATATCTTTGTATTTACTGTTGTTTGTAATTTATATAATTTATATTATATGTATATATATGAACCTGTGATGTAGCCATAGGCTAAATAAATAAATCTCCTTTAGTATCATGGAACACATTTGTAGTTGTCGTTTTTGCTCCAGATTGTAGACGTCTCCACTGCAGAGACGCCTGATATATAACTCCAGATACGTACACATTTTGCTTACTAAAATCACCAATTGTATTAGAAAAATTATCAAACGGCATTAGTCTTTGATATAAGTAGTGAAAGCAGTAAACACAATCGAAAAAATTTACGAATTATTGCTAATTTATACTGGCGTCAAAAGACTTCAATTGCATTTGATCATAAAGTTCCGGAAGCATATATATATATATATATATATATATATATATATATATATATATATATATATATAAACGAAGAATGATCACAGCTGTCCAATTATTAATTAGTATAATGGTAAGGTTGATTGGGTTAGCAGCTGAATAATGAAAGCCAAAGTGTGCTCTTTTCAACGACTTCGCTATATTTCGTTAAATTTCTTTAACATCTTCAGACGAATGCTACAATATGTTACAAAATGGTGAAATTGTGTATTTTACATAAGATGTAGTGAAACACTTACTTGTGTGAGGTTGCAGGCAAAAGTGGTATTTGAAAGTTCCATGTTGAAAAACTTTTTTGAAGATTTTTTTATAGCAAAAAAAAAGGAAATAAGTTGTATGTGTTATATGGTGGCTTGAAAACTCAAACAATACAAGTGCATTTTTGTTATTTTCCTCCAGTGTGATAGTACAATACAAATATTAAAAAACATTGAACATTTAAGAAACAAAACAGTTAAAACACAACTACATATCACATTGTCATTTTTTGGACCAGGTCTATTCACTTATGCACAAGGAGGTGGAAATCTAGTATGTACCTCAAGGTTAAAGTGTCTTGTCAGCTATCATATTAGTAGATGTCAGCCAGAAAACTAAAGCTGTGTTCAGTTTATGTGTAAAGTTACATTTGATTGAAAATTATGTTATGTTAATTTAAGACAATTAAATTCTGTTGTTAATATATATAGAATTTATTTATTTCTTTGTGATTATTTCTTTTAAAGTTATTTTAATTATTGTTATTACTCGTAAGAATTTTATTTCCTGGAAAAATACAACAATTGCAATAATAATGATTAAGTTACTACTTCAATTGGATGGTCAGAAGAGTTTTAATAGACAATATTATACTATTCAGAATATTACAGTTCGTTGACTTGATTATTTTTTGTTTCCAACTGCAGTAGAAAGGAATAAATTTCACTAAGGTGTTGTATATCTGATTTTGTGTTGATTATATTATCTGTTGTTGCTATGTGGGTCATTTCTAAAAAAAGTCTTCTCTTATAAGTTGTTTCTTTTTCGAGGATTTTGACATCTGCAAAATTCATTCTGTGGTTCTGGGTGTGAACGTGGTTGGCTAGGGTGCATCTATCTGGGTAAAGTCTACAGTCACTTTTGTGAGTGGTAACACGGTGTTTAAGACGTCTAGAGGTTTGGCCGATATACTTGCCATTGCAGTCCATACAAGGGATACTGTAAACAACATTAGATATTTGGTCATGCGGAGTACGATCTTTCATTTTTGAGAAATAGAGTTTACTGTTAAAACTGTTTTATTGACTATTTTGATGTTATCATATGATTTAAAGATTCTAGTTAGTTTTGGTGTTAGTTCCCGTATGTAGGGCAGCACACAATATGTTGGAAGGGTTTGACTGGTAACCGTATTCTGTGAATTTGTACTTGCTATGTTAGAATGTTGGGAGGTAGTTAGATTGATAGATGTTAGTGATGTAGTATTATATAAAAGTGTTTTTAAAAGAAGAGGTGGATCGGAATTATCTATAAAGAGATCATAAAGTATTTTGAGATTCTTTTGATGGAATGATATATCTGAAATTTGTAGAACACTACAAATTTGATAGGGTTCTACAAATTTCAGATATATCATTCCATCAAAAGAATCTCAAAATACTTTATGATCTCTTTATAGATAATTCCTATCCACTTCTTCTTTTAAAAACACTTATATATAATACTACATCAGTAACATCTATCAATCTAACTACCTCCCAACATTCTAACATAGCAAGTACAAATTCACAGAATACGGTTACCAGTCAAACCCTTCCAACATATTGTGTGCTGCCCTACATACGGGAACTAACACCAAAACTAACTAGAATCTTTAAATCATATGATAACATCAAAATAGCCAATAAAACAGTTTTAACAGTAAACTCTATTTTCTCAAAAATGAAAGATCGTACTCCGCATGACCAAATATCTAATGTTGTTTACAGTATCCCTTGTATGGACTGCAATGGCAAGTATATCGGCCAAACCTCTAGACGTCTTAAAGACCGTGTTACCACTCACAAAAGTGACTGTAGACTTTACCCAGATAGATGCACCCTAGCCAACCACGTTCACACCCAGAACCACAGAATGAATTTTGCAGATGTCAAAATCCTCGAAAAAGAAACAACTTATAAGAGAAGACTTTTTTTAGAAATGACCCACATAGCAACAACAGATAATATAATCAACACAAAATCAGATATACAACACCTTAGTGAAATTTATTCCTTTCTACTGCAGTTGGAAACAAAAAATAATCAAGTCAACGAACTGTAATATTCTGAATAGTATAATATTGTCTATTAAAACTCTTCTGACCATCCAATTAAAGTAGTAACTTAATCATTATTATTGCAATTGTTGCATTTTTCCAGGAAATAAAATTCTTAAGAGTAATAACAATAATTAAAATAACTTTAAAAGAAATAATCACAAAGAAATAAATAAATTCTATATATATTTATTAACAACAGAATTTAATTGTCTTAAATTAACATAACATAATTTTCAATTAAATGTAACTTTACACATAAACTGAACACAGCTTTAATTTTCTGGCTGACATCTACTAATATGATAGCTGACAAGACACTTTAACCTTGAGGTACATACTAGATTTCCACCTCCTTGTGCATAGGTCCAAAAAATGACAATGTGATATGTAGTTGTGTTTTAACTGTTTTGTTTCTTAAATGTTCAATGTTTTTTAATATTTGTATTGTACTATCACACTGGAGGAAAATAACAAAAATGCACTTGTATTGTTTGAGTTTTCAAGCCACCATATAACACATACAACTTATTTCCTTTTTTTTGCTATAAAAAAATCTTCAAAAAAGTTTTTCAACATGGAACTTTCAAATACCACTTTTGCCTGCAACCTCATACAAGTAAGTGTTTCACTACATCTTATGTAAAATACACAATTTCACCATTTTGTAACATATTGTAGCATTCGTCTGAAGATGTTAAAGAAATTTAACGAAATATAGCGAAGTCGTTGAAAAGAGCACACTTTGGCTTTCATTATTCAGCTGCTAACCCAATCAACCTTACCATTATACTAATATAGATATATATATATATATATATATATATATATATATATATATATATATATATATATATATATATATATATATATGTATATATTAAGAAGGGAGGTCAGACAGGAATGGATGTTCTCTCCGCTCATGAAAATGACAAAAAAAGCTGATGTTCTTCTTCATCTTCTTCTTTTTATGTAGATATGACTCTGTTTGAGTCTGTTTTTCAATGTACCTCTAGTAAGTTGTCGTTTTATCGTTTTTGTGGTCTTCCTGCTGATCGTCTTCCTATTATGGAACCGTCTCTTGCCTTCTTTACTACTTTATTTCTGGTCATTCGGCTTGATGTTATCGTTTCATTCTACTCTTCTATTTCTTACCCAATCCTAGATGTTCTCCACCTTGCACCTACGTCGTATATCTGTACTTCTAGCTCTGCCTCATAGTGTTTTACCATCTTTTTAAGTGTTTTCTGTTTCTAACATTCTTCTGTCAGGTCGTGTTTCTGCTGCGTATGTCAAGATGTCAAGTTGGAGAGAGAAACTTGAAGGATGCCCAGTAGATCGAAAGAGGACAGTAGCGATTGGGTACTGAGACAATCTAGCTAAATATAACACTAACTAATAAAGGTGTAAATCAGGAATCAAGAACAACACCAGGTAACACGCTAGAATAAATATATGCAAAATGTTCAGCATGGAGAGGAACCAAGAAATAAGGATAGTTCTCACGCTATGTATGCTATGCTAATGTATGTCTAACGCTACATATTTATAATTAATTATAATAAAAAACTTACCTACTCTGTTTAAAATGATAGCTTCAGTGAAACAAGCAAAAGTGTATCTCAGTTTCTGAAAAAAGTATTTTACATTAAAAGAAGAAACATTTTGTCTGTGTGTTGTTCATGACCTACAGGTCAATACAGGTCAATTTTATTTAGTATAATAAATCAACAGTAGCTATGGATGACTTGAGACTACTTTGGGCTAATGTAACAGTTAACTCAAATTTGATATGAATAAAATTTATTTAAATACACAATCCAAATCTAAAAACACGATAAGAAGTTTATGTAAAATATGTGACAACAAAACGTCAAAATTCGTGGATGCAAATACATTTGACGTAGACGGTATTTATGTTAATTTAAAGATTTGAGCACGAAATTTTTTATTGCTTTTCATTGTTTTATTGTCTGTTTGTTTTTTTCTATGAAGAATGATAAATTTATCGTCACATGTCAATTCGTCACACACGAAATACATGACAGATATAATTCGGCATTATTAATATAAAGATTATTTTTAAACCTGTACTTTCCAAAAAATTTTTAAGAAAATGGTCGAATATTAAAATACTTCCGTGCATCAAAATCCAAAAAGATTGGTTTCCAACAAACAAATTTGATATATGGTACATGTCAACTTAAATTAAAACAGTACTTGATTTATCATATTATTAAGCTACATTGTTTTCATTTACATTGGTATATGTACTCATACCAAGTTAACTCTATTGGTCAGCGCAACATCAGCAAGTGATCTCTTGCACTCAAAACCCAGCTTAAGGCTGACTTTGGGCGCTTCCAAAGCCCTTAGCACTGCTTGACTGGTATAGCAGATAGAGATGGTCCTACAGACCAAGCCTTATCTATTATCTACTGAGCACGTACCAGGATGGCAAACATCTCGGCTTGAAAGGCTGATACATGGGAGCCGAGAGTCTGGCCAGATTCAAATTCGATTCCGCTCTCATATACTCCAGCACCTACCCGCTTATCCATTCTGGACCCATTCATGAACCAGGTGAGCCCGCTTCGTGCTCTACAATAAGATGTAGAGGAGGTGAATACAGGAGGTGAAAGCCTCAACAGCCGCTGTGGGAGTGGTCCTCATAGTTCTAGAGATGCCAACGCATGCTAAACGCTGGAGGTGAATCAACTGAGCCTTAGCTGAAGCCAGTCTAGCCCTGGGTCACCACCCAATGGCTGCAGACGTCCATATATTATTTATCATGGATTATTATAATTATTTCTAATAATATTCAAAATAATTTAATTTAAGCCATTAAAATCTCATGTGATGAAAAAATATGCCGGTCATTCTTGTATTGGTAAGATCAGCATCCTAAGGGCACAAACGTATCTATAATATTATTCAAAAATATATAACTATAAAAACGTTTTTATTTATGGCACATTAAGCTATATTAGGAGAGCGAAATGAACGCGGAGACCGACTGAGCAAGTTTGCAACGGAAAAGGAACTAGTAATTACCAACACCTACTTTATATTACCACAGAGAAAACTGTATACATGGCAATCAGCTCAAGATACATCACAACATGATTAAGTCAAATCGATTACATCTTAATTAACAAAAGGTTCAGAAATTCAGTAACATCAGTAAAAAAATTGCCCAGCGTGGACATTAAGTCGGATCACAACCCTCTCGTCGCCAACATGCTCTGAAAAGACTTAACAAAGTGCCTTCTTTCGTACAAAGTGGTCAATCATGTTCAAAGTATCTCCCAATTATTTCCTTCCAATTTGTTTTTGTTTTGCCCATGTCTCGATCTCTTAATTGCTAAAAATGCCATCGCATTGTGTCCCTTGTGGCCCTCATCTTCCAAGAACTGATTTAATGCATTTTTTTGCCTTTTGGGCATTCAATTTAGGAATCACCCATTTGATAAACCCATTCAGTTACATACTGTTGTGCTTTCTCTAGCCAAATATCGAGTTTCTAAAAAAAGAAAGTCCCTTTGACTTGAAAGAGTTCCCTGTGCGTAATCCATAATTAGGGATAATCTTGCATGAGCATCAAAATCCCGTTAGATGAAAATGTAAGCCCTAATAAAATACCTCAAATAATATTGTTCTGAAGCTATTTTCTTGTGGCATTTCAAAGTAATTACTATTTAAATGGGAATAAGCCACAATTAATGGTTAAAGTACGTTTATTGACGTTTCAATTTCCACTTCGGAAATCGTTCTAAAAATACCTTCATTAAACGTACTTTAAGCTTTAATTGTGGCTTATTCCCATTTAAATAGTAATTACCTCAAATAATATTTCACTTGTGTACCAGTTCCTGAAAGAGTCAATTCAACTTGGCCGGTAAGATTACTCATCTTATCTATTTTGTAACTGTCCCGCTAATTTAAATTATCTATTATAATAGACTTTGATGTCAATTCTGTGTGCCTTTGTTCTGCTACTACAACGTCCTGTTATTGTTCTGTTACTATAACGTCCTGTTATTGTCCTGTTACCACAACGTCCAACGGCCGTTGTTATTTAAATTGTCTGTCGCTGAATGTGACACGTATTTTGTCTTTCGCCTGTCTGTAATCCCAACCATTCCCTTTACCTGCGGACGACACTTGCTAGTTGTGTAAAAATCGCCCGTCGGATTACCCAGTCGTAGATATCAACCCCGGTATTCTGTAAGTACTTATCGCATGCAACCAAAAAGCCGAAGTTTTTATGACCAGAGACACTCTGATTTGTGAGCCACAGGGAGACATAGTATATCATGGCTGCGAAATCACTGAGATTGGTACAACTTTACGACTACAGAACTTTTTAGAGCAGCAGTTAATAAAGTTACAATAGCCAAGCTGGTATCCAACATCCGTAACGGAGGATGAGCACTGTAAGAAGTACCATACTATTTTGCTGGTTCATCAATTTTTAACAAGATCTCTCTTGAATAGCAAACGGAGTAGAATAAAGTCGAACACTCTGTATATATTTTTCTCACTGGTTAATAACTAATGGTTATTAGAAACTTAAATCAGTAATCAAGGGCATACGCGCATTCTTATTTTTATTCAAAATTTCAATTTCAATATCACAAATTGCAATTTCCCACCAACAATCAATTTTCTCTTTATATTGTCAGTCATCTCTTTATGTACCACAGATTGCAATTGGTTCCCATTTTTACCTCCTATTTTTTTTTTCGCCAAACGTATTGTCCCATTAGAAACGAGAAAGTTTTCCCATGACGAATGATCGTGCTTCGTAAAAACTGTGTGTGTGTGTCACAATCTGAAAATGATTCAGTGTAAAACTTCTCGAATATATTTATTTTTATCCACTTTCCAATGACTTGCACGATCGATTTTCTTCAATGATTCGTTTCACGTTGTTGCGTAGTGTTTCGACAACGAAAATAAAATGATTCATTGTAATTAGAATATATGACAGACATTTCAAGTTAAACCTATAACAAATACTGTAAAACTTAATTTAATTAGCAGTGATTTGCTATTAGGAATTTCTAGAAAATGTGTTAATGATAAATCGGCATACTGGTTGTCTCATTTTCAATAATGTATCACAAAATATTATAAATGATGAGGAAATTAACTAAAATAAAAAATTCAAAATGAAGAAAGAAAATAAAACGAAACACAAAAAGGCGCAGTAGAGTGGTACACCCAGGATTTGTCTGAGGGAGAGGGGTTGTGAATTTTTTTATGCGAACTCCCGCGAAGTGGGGTGGTCCCGCTGTAAGGATGACGACATTTTTGGAACACTCCCTTCTCTTATCTAGATAGTATCTATTGTTCTGAAGCTATTTTCTTGTGGCATTTTATTACTATTTTAATGGGAATAAGCCACAATTAAAGGTTAAAATAAATTTATTGACGTTTGATATTAATCCAACTTGTAAAAACAATACATTTTGGAGACGGCTATCGCCGTATTCCCGTTCTCCTCTGCCAATCCTTCCGGTCTAAGGCATGCTTCACCTCCAAACCTCTCGATTATATCGCTCTTCTAATTCCTTCATTACATGAGCGTCGAGGTCTACCTCTTTTTCTTCTTCCAGAGGGCTTCCATTTGTGAAGTATTTGGGACCAAAGTTCGTAAGTCATTCTCAATAGGTGCCCAAACTATTTTGAACCTCTTCTTTATATTCTGTCAATTTCGGTTTCTGTAGCATTCTTGTTATTTCTTATAGATTCGTTAGTCTTCCTTTCCTGCCTTGATGTTCTAGCACTTCTTCTCAAATAATCCATTTTAGCTGCCAACAATCTTCTCTTCAGGTCTGCATTAATTGTCCATACTTCAGAGCCATAACAAAGAACTGATTCAACCATGGTTTGCACTATTCTTTTTTGTTCTTTTTGGAAATGTTGCGATCCCCAAATTAAACAGTAAGGGTGACATACTGCATCCTTGTTTTAGTCCTTTAGTTAGTTTTATTGGCTCTGATAGTATATTTCCGATTTTTAGGTAAGTAGTGTTATCCCTGTATACTTATGTGATTATTTCTAAAAGGTATGGACTAATGTCCTTGAAAGAAAAATATTACGTAGGATATTGGGCCCAATAAGTGAAAACAACAACTGGCGAATTAGGTATAATAGAGAAATATACGAGCAATATAACGAACCAACTCTAGCATAATACACTAAACTGCAGAGATTACGGTGGGCAGGACACGTGGTCCGTATGCATGAGATTAGAATCCCCAGAAAATTACTAAATGCAAGAATATAGGGAAAAATACCTGTTGGAAGACCTAAAAAGAGATCGGAAGACGAAGTCGATGAGGTTGCCAGGAACTGCCTGGGAACGCGTTCATGGAAAAGAACAGCGATAAATCGAAATGATTGGAGAAGCTTGTTGAAGGAGGCCAAGGCCCAATTTGGGCTGTAGTGCCATTGGATGGATGGATGGACTAATGTCGAGTTGTTGTAAAGCTTGCCACAATTTAAGTCTTGGAACTGTATCATACGCCTTTTCTAGGTCAAAGAAGGCTAGATGTACTTCGGTACCAACCGCTATTCTTTTTTCTATTAGTATAAACAAGTTATCAGTGCAAGATCAAAGATCGAAGATTCAAACGTCAATAAACTTATTTTAATCTTAAATTGCGACTTATGCCCATTAAAACGGTAATTAGATCATATCTCTGTCGTTGGCCCGGTTGGTGTTTCTCTTTTTCTTCTTTCTTTTTTATGATTGCTTGGATGTACTTTTGAACACTATTCCATCCCTCCTTACTTCCCGTCATCTCCACGATCATCTCTCTTACAGTCAGAGGGTTCATATCTATTTCTTTATACATTCTGTTTCTTTCCACTGTATATCTATTACACTACAGCATTGAGTAAGTAAAAATGTCGGAATATTTACAGTATAGGCATTTATCTGTATCTGTCTTTCTGAACCTATGAAGATACCAAGTCCCTTAGGCTCAGGATTCAGCATCTTTCCATTGATCTTTCCCTTTCTTCTTTTTTTCATAGCTGTTGTCAAATGCTCTCTTCTCTCATATACATGTCTCTTTTCTACTGCTAACACATGCAGATGAACACAACCCGTGATAGTCCACAAGGCCGCCACAGATAAAGTCCTGTATGCGCATGCTACTCGCAACAGACTCGTTCTGTCTACTTTTGTCATAAGCCTAATATTAGGTATCTATATCTAAATATAATGAAAGTATTAATTATTGTGTATTTATACAATAATTATTGTGTTCTACATATTTAAAGTGGTAATTTAATTATTCAATTAGCGTTTTGGGTTTTTTTTATTGTGTGTGAAAGACAAGTAGTTACAGTTTCCTACTATTCTTTATATATTTTTTACTTTATATGCCCTGTTCCTTCTTCTTTATATGTTTAATTTCCTTCATTCTGGGGTAAAATAACCAAAGTTGTGTATGTAATGTGTTTATGCACATTATATATAACCGACTCATGCCATGGGGCGAACAATTTTCTATCATTCTCCTCGCTATACAAATACAGCTCGGGCTACGAAAAAGTTTTTGCAATATTCGTTGACTTTAAAAGTGCGTTTAATAAAGTTAACCACTCTTTACTCTGGCATACATTGTATACCTGTGGAGCCAGTTCACGTGTTGTTGGTTTTTTGCAGAATTTTTACGCCAATGCCACTACACGTGTCCGAACTAATGGCTCTAAGGGAGAGCGCCCACCAAAGTGGCGTGGCAGTGGCAAGTAGCAAGTAGCACGCGTCTAGCATAATGTAACCAATCCTAACGAATGATTAGAATGAATGACGTTACTGTCATTTTGGTGTAAACTGAATCATTCGTTTTCATTGGTTACATTATGCTAGACGCGTGCTACTTGCTACTTGCCACTGCCACGCCACTTTGGTGGGCGCTCGCCCTTACATATCACCATATTTTGTCCAATCAGGAGTTCCCCAGAGGAAAGTATTAAGCCCTCTTTTATTTTCAATATCTACCCTCTTCTATGTCTCCGTCTGACATAGAGTATTACTTCAAAGATAAAGGCTGTCGCGGGAACCATATAGATACAAATATTGAACTACTAATGTTGTTGTATGCAGATGACATTGTTATCCTCGCAGACTCGGAAATAGATGTCAGAAATAAACTCAATATTTTGCATAGTTATGCTAATTTAAATAAATTATAAGTATATACAACAACCAAAAGATATTAAAAGTAAACGTAGTGCTTAACGTCATGGTTTAAGGCTGTTTTAGCAGTTTACAGCACACTAAGATATGAAATGGGCGTATCACTTACTTTTCTACGCTGCTTATGCCAGACCATCTTTACTCAGTGGCACCGGCCGACAGGTAGTTTAATGACAACAAATGCATTATTCTCCATTCAAATTAGTTTTAACACGAACTAACTGACCGTACCTTCATGAGATCTGACGTCACGGAGACGATAACGATGAAACTAAGCACCAATGATGAGTAACACGTTTCACTATTAGATTTTAGTATTTTTTACCAATTATCTTAAAAGTTGGAACACGCTTTTCTCGATTATTACTTGACATGGAAAACTCTTTCAAGTGATGGGCGTAAAAAGTTTGGTTATAATAGAACGTTAAACAGTATAATTCAATTTTTCAACAGAAGTTTCAAAAAAAATAAAAAAAAAAAATAAAACCATCATTTTAAAGGCAACATAATTTCAAATAACGTGTCCAAATTTCGAGACATTTTGTCGATACATAATAGAGAAAACACTGTTCCTAGGTTTTGGTGCACCGATAAAACAGCCTTAAAAACTTGTCACTGATACGGAGAAATGACCACTATGTAGAGCTGCTGTTAATAAATCCATGATAGCAAATATGGTATTCAACATGATCAACGATCGATAACGATCACAAAACTAGAAGAAAATATTTAAGTATCTTGAAAACTTCATAACAAATATCAGTAAGCGAAGCGAAGACATAAAAAGTAGAATTGCACAGGACGGACATACAAAGGCTAAACTCAATGCTGCGGACAAATAAGATAAGAATGCATACAAAGTTAAATATATACAGAGCAATGATCAATCGCAATCTATGGTGCAGAATGTTGTACTACGCTCAAAAGAGAAAAGAAAAGTCTTCCTACACCACGCGATCATGTTATCTCAAATCTCAAGTATGCAGATTATAAATGGAAATATAAAGTGGCGTAAAAATCATAGAAACAATAAATCAGAGAATCCAAGCAAGATAATTCCAATGGTTTGTGTATGTACAGAGAATGAAAGATAAGCAACACTCGAAGAAAATACTAACTTACATAGAGAAAGAAGAAAAAAACGAAAGACTTCCATCTACATAAAAGGAAGAAATTGATCTCGTTTTGTACGTGATAGACGTGAGTGGATACATGATGAAACATGACATAATCAAAAATAAATTTGGGTTTATGCAAGGTGTGTATCCATCTATGGTAGGAACTGAATAAGAATGTGTAACATTTTTTTTATTATTAATATATTAAATATTTCTAATTCCTTTTACCCCCGTGCGATACGCTATGATCGTGTATCGATAGCAAAATATTGTAGATACCCAGCTAAAATGGAATTCCCTAATTAGGAATGGTTTTTAATCCTTCCGTCATAATATTCATTATGAAAAGAGTATAATGCGTTTTGGTATGCAGTTTCCTTTTCATAAATTGGTAATTTTCGTCGAAGGCTTCTTTTGACAATAACTTAATCGCAAGTATTGTCTGTTTCTTATGTCCAATTGTTAATACCGATTATTTTACCTCAAAGTTTCCAATAGTCGTTAAGGCCTTACCTTCTGAGAAACACATACAACTGTCCTATCATTCTTGAGTGGGGGAATATTTTCTTCTTCCTTTTTCAGGGACAGTTGGTGAAATTTTGAGTGGAACCAAGTTACTTGTTGGTGGGCCGTTGTTGAGTTAAGGCCAATATCTCGTGTTACGCTTTGCTCACTTTATTTCTTATCGTATCGTCTTTGTGAATTATTTTCTAAGTGTGTATACACTTTATATTTCAGTTTTCTTTCCTTAGACTATATTAAATTATATATAGCTCTACACTACCTTTAATGGTTATTAAATTCAGTGTTTAGTACCAGAAAAGTATTAAATTCAGTGAATTAAGCTGCCTTCGTCAAGATCTACTGTAAGTAATTTTTTTCTACAATTATCTGGGCGAGTAATATGGTATGGTACCATATCACCTGCCATTATCTGGACGTATCATCTATATCTTCACCTGAAGATTGCCGATTTTTGAATGTAATTGAACCATTCAAGAAATTTCTATAAATATTACCTATGAACATACAAGTCTCAGTTTTTTATTAAATAATAGTGCGAGATAGTTAATTGACTTAGCCAAGTGCGGTTTGGTTTATGTTTTCATTCTTGTAACCTTTTTGTTTTTTTTGTAAATTTAGAGTTAAGTAATTTTTGCTATCTTTTGTATTTCCTATAATTTTTGTTCATTATCTTTCCTATGATATCTCGAGATACGCCAAACTATATTTGTATATGATTGCCTTATACATCTTGGTAAAGGTATTTTTTTATTACATTATAGCTTAAGTTTATACATATATAACACCATTTCATAGTTGTGTATTTTTATTACCTGGGTTGCATTTAGCAGCATCATAATTTTGTGTTTAATATATTGTTATTGTTTTATGCATGTATTTTATTTGTCGGCTCCTAACAAGTTCCCTGATAAAATAATAGCTCTGATCAATTACTATCTTTAAATATTACTATGCTTTTGAAGTGTAGAAAGATCAGGCTGATTAAGTTTCGTAGGTAAGTAAGTGTAATACTTAATATATTTATTATTTGTTTATATATTGCGTTGACCAGATTTATTTGATAATTTACTGTTGGTATCTTTCCTTGGGTTTGATCTCTGAACCTAAATATCTTTTCTTATCTCTCTTCTTTTCTAAGGTTTTCTTAATTTTCTCCTTAACCCCAAAAAATTGAGTGGCGCCCTGTTTCTATCTACTCTTATCTTTGGTAATTTTACCCATCTATCTTTTTGTTTATTTCTGTATCTTTTCTAATATCTCTTATCCTATCTTTACCTATTTCTTCCGTTGGATCCATTCCCGGTTCCAAAAGCTAGTTTCGAACCCACGACTCGCTCTCCACCAACCATCTGGCTGCCGTCCGCAGTATCTCCATTGGTTATCTTTCTAGCACCACCCAAAAAAGATTTCCGAGGTTACAAATGGAGTAATATAGTATGTAAAAATTGCAAAAATGATATATGCTATTGATTGGTTAATGTTAAAAAACTGTGCTGTGATCGATATGGAAATTGGAAATAATCGATTAAGATGGTTTTGTCAAAATGAAGTATCGCTAAGTTATGTTTATAGAAAAAATAAGAGAAAAAGAACTAACAGAAATAGGTAGACTAGGTATGCCAGTTCTGGAGAATAATGTTGGTATTACCCAAGATATAACTAAGTGTTGCATGGAAACTTACGCTGCACACATATCTTGCATGAATGCGACGGATTAGATTGCAAACGCAAACTATCGGGTGACTCTTAAAACATATGGTGTCCATCCTCTAGACCTGAAGAAGCTGGTCCATGGTTTTAGCTTCTTCAGGTCTAGAGGATGGGTATCATGGGTGAATGGAAGATGTACGATAAGCCAACTGTCTGCAATACAACCGGTTTGCAAGAAACGGGGCTTAAAAAACCCAAGATATAAACATACCGAGAAATGCAATTCGAAAGGCACAGGAAATCAAAGGATTTGCGATGAATATACAAACTTAACTTTACAACTTTTTCTAAATTTTATATCATAAATAAATGTCAAATTCTGTTTAATCTTTATCAAATTATCCTTACACCTATGACGTAATCACGATTATGTCGAAAATGTCAACATTTTTTGCATTCGATTAAAAAAATTATCAAAGGTTGTAGGTGATATGATTATTGCTAACAAATGTACACATTTTTATCTTAATACGAAAACATTCCTAGTATAGTAACGTTAATTAACAATATCAATGAATAATTTTATCAAATATATTCAAATTACAAAAATAAAATATCAGGAATGCAAAGATAAGAAGATGAGGCTAAAGAATGCGAAATCGAGTCATTGGTGCTACTATCCCCGACATGTACCAACCGGCATGCCGTTGTGATATGTACCCACGGTATAGCTAGCATGAAAATCGCAGCGTTGCCAATATAATTATTGGATATTATTCTTTTTAAACTTAATCAAACCCACTGAAGGCTTTATTGTCTCAAAATATTTATGGCATTGGCGGTTACTTGATGAAAATTCTTGTCCAATAATAGAACATGATACATAAAAACATCAGCAATAAAACATAAAACTCAATATATAGTATTTATTAATTTCTACAGAGTTTCGCTGTAACAACAGCTTCCTCCTCCTCCTCAGTCCTAATCCCTTTTGGGATGTGGTGACACCATCAGGCTTTCACAGTTTTTTTACGATTTCCCTCCATCCCTCTCTGTCCTGGACTAGTTGTTCGGCTTCATGTAACCCTTCGTTATTCAATATTTTTGTTTGATCTACCCAACGGCTTGGAGATCTTCCCCTAGGTCTTTTTCCTTCAACTCTACCCTAGACTATCAGTTTTACAGCTTCCTCACAAGAGAAATTTTAAACGAAAAGGAAAGTTTAAAACCGAGTAGAAAAAAAAATAAAATGGCTGAGCGTAGGAATAAGACTTAAAAAAATTAAAGTGTGTACTCTATATCTATGTATTTTGACTTATTCTGTCCATTTTTTGACAAAAATCTCCTCTTGCTTTGCCACTGGTCTTTACCAGTGCCGTTCTCATCCACCTGAGTCCAGTAAGTGTCTAAAGATAGCCACTCCATCTGTTGTTTTCCTGTTTCTATCTGGCATTCCTCTGTTTGCCAATGCATTATATGCTTATTAATTTATTTTTTAAGATTTGTTGTACGTCTAGGAAAGATGCTAAAGAAAATACATGAAGATATCCAGTAGGATGGTATTGTCTATACGAGAATACTGGCATTGGAGAAAATGTCCAAGAGTGCTATGTTTAAATGCTTTGAGTTTTTTAATGGAAGAGTAACGGGCTGTGAAGACAGTATTCAATATCAATTATTGTCCTGTCTGGTGACCAAGACTGCAAGGAACGGGAAAATGAACAAGAATCCTAGGTTAAGATTGCTTAATAATGTTAAAAGTGATTTACGTGTACTTAAAGTAAGAATATGAAGGATATCTGTTAAGAACATAAATGAATGGGCTGAGAGGACGGAAGTAGTGCCCCTTCAATAGATGTGCGTATAAGTGCTTCGTTTTTATCTGGATATGGCATATTTTCTTTGTTTTTTGATAAACCACCTGAGAAAATTAAACTTTTTAAATTTCTTCTTATCTTCATTATTTTCAGAGCTTTAGTTCAATATCACATCCAAAGTCATTATCTAAAATAAGTTGTTCAAGTTGCTTTTGAGTCAGTGCCAAATTATATTTCGTTGACTGGACTCTACCTTTGGGGACTCTGCCTTTGGCTTACAAGCAACACTTATTTGTGTTGGAAGAAACCATTTCAATAAACAAAACTAAAGCATACTGTGTCTAACTTCATAAGATACACAATATCGATCATAAATAGTCATAAAATTAATTCTATTTTCTAAGCTAGAGAAAATCTAAAAGTAAAACAATTAAACTGTTCAATGTAGTGCCATAAATTGTGCCTACATGATTAGTCATCTGGTACCATATGCAGCCGCTCGACGCATGGTATCAGTTTATTACCTCATTAAATTGATAAAACTTAACAATACAGCTACTTGCAAATTATTTTAACACCTCACTAGTGAAATAATTTAATGATTGGGAAATCAATTATTATTATGAAAAGATTGTATGTTTTTGTACAAACATATGACAAAACAAAGAATGGAAAAGAAAAGTATTTTTGAAGTGTGTAAAAAACGATAAAAAATACACAAATTGGGTACAGAATTGCCCGCACCGACCGTATAGTCCAGATCAGGAATCTAGCGATTACTACCTTTTCGGATCTTAAAAAAATGCTTCGTGGCTAGAGATATCACTCCGATGAGGAAGTAATCGTCGAAGAATAAGAAATAGTTTTACAAGGGCGCCACCGAAAAATTAGAAAAGCGTTACAATGATTGTATCGTTGATAAAGGAGATTTTTTTATTGAATAAAGAATAATTTTTGCAAAAAATAATATTTTACTAGTTACGCCCGGGACTTATTGACCAAAGATAAATCGATGTTGGTTGGAATCTAAAATTCCTGAAAAGTGGCACACAGCACAAATTATATCCATAGACATAATATCTGCGAATAGAGGTAAAACGACAATGTTCACTTGAGTTGTCTAGTTATCTTTGTCTGTCAAACGTCACTCTGTCTGTCATTCAATTTGCCATCTTCGATTAATGCAGAATCATTGCTGTCGATTGTGTTTTTTTTTCTAACAATAAAAAAAAAAACGATAAATTATGAGTCAATTAGTAAAAATGTTTTCAATGAACTCAAGTAAACAATGAATTCAAGTAATTGCTAGCACTTTTCTTGTTGAATTTATTTCATAGATCACTGCATACATGAGCACATTTTCGAACATTTAATCTGCCAATGGTATCTAACCACCTTTCTAGCTTCTAAACATATTCCAAAATTATTCAAAATAGATTAAAAAATATTCAGAAGGATAATACCCTATAGTCAGTATAGGGTAAAAATAACACAGTTTTCGAAAAGACAGATCTATTAAGGACAATGTTTGTATTATAAAACAAATTATCAATAAAAAATAATGAAGGATGCAGGTGAAGAAGAAGAAAATGCAGTCAAACGAAATAAAAAACAATTAATAAAACAAATGACTTTGGAAATTTTACAATTGACATGCCTACTTGATGCGCATCAAAATAACCGGAAATATTTTAGTAGAAATAAACTCGACTTGTAAACTCTGTGTATTAAAATCACGTAACAGAGCCACGGCGTAGTTTAACTATTTCTATCCGAATACTTTCTTTTCGGCTCTCTGCGCCGACGGGTAATATTTAGACAGTCATTCCTGGTCTTGACGAATTGTATGTATGTATAACTGTATGTGTATGACAGTCTTTCGTGTTGAACCGCGTCGATTATCATTGCTCCGAGCTTTCGACATTCTCTCTGATTGCTTCCTCAGAGTTTACGAGGTCTCAGTCTCCCGAGCCCGAGACACCTTACTAATGCATTGATTAGTGATCAGTGTAGCAGTGTCTGGACGCTCGGGAGACTGAGACTTCAGAAGAACACATCAGAGACGATGTAGAAAGCTCGGCGAAATGATAATCGACGCGGTTCAACCGGGAAGACTGTTGAGTTTATTATTAATTCTTGTAATAGTACTAATTTTAGCTTATGGTTTAATTGTATTAACCGCGGAAATCTTTCGAAACTTTAAACGATATAATGATAAAATTTTCTGAGCCAATGGCCATACCTACTCTGTTATATTTAAAAGCTCGGTAATGACGCAAAGATAATTTTAGAATCCCAGCTAATGAAATGAAATTTCCTAGAAGAATGAAAAGCATTAAAAGTTTTGATAGAGAGATAAATGAAGAAGTAAGACAACAACCAACTATCTACTCCATTAATGAAAAAACAAAAAAGTAAAGAACAAAATAAAAATATCATATAACCCGATATAGATAAAAATCGACTAACTAAACAAATATTCAATTACAAACTCAAAGGAAGAAGAATGTCCGTTGAAAAGATGGAGCCAAGTTTCATGCTGGGACAGGCAACAAATGCATAATCCCTAGATGAAGGAGAAGAGAAGAGCACGCATCCCTTCAAAGGTGTTACATCTCGTGACTGGTGAGCGTAGAAGTTGAAGCATAAATCTAACTCTATACTGAGCAGTTTCGGTGTGGCGGTCTAGTGATTGGTTGATTGAGCGTGGTGTAGGCATGAATATGTATTTTGTATTTGTGCGTGTGCATATGTAAGAATGTGTCACGTTCTACAAGAAAATGGGTAGCTCACAATTCTCTGGAATGGTGGAGGAATTCACCAGGACAAAGACAGGCGAAACAGATCATTATAGAACATTCGATAAAATATACAGCGGACCTAATAAGCAAAGACGGGAAAGCAGTCAAAGTAATAGTAGGTCTGTTAACGGCACTGTAAGCTGGATAGGCAGTTAAAGCTGATGGGATTGGCAGATGATGACTTACGCAGACTCTGTCTCCTAGAAGATGAAATAGTAAAGCACATTTCGTGTCAGTTCGACAGCCTGGTAAATGTGCAGCTCTTTACATTACGTGAATGGGCATTTTGAAAAGGGCAGGATAGAGAATGTAATCTAGGATCAGAGGACTACAGTAGATCTGAAAAAGTCCTGGTGAAATAGGTCAAAACCCACCTCACTGAATTTATCTATCTATGTGTCACATTCAATCAAAAAATCTAAAATGAATGACATAATTTCAGCCCTATGTCATATTCTCATCTGATCTACGAATGTTTATTTGGTTATACGTTGTTTCTTTAGTCAGATAATAGAAAAGTGATTGAATTAAATATCTAGGCATCACATTATCTAGCTTTGAAAAGCTGGAAGATCAGGTGAGTAGAGCAAACAGAGCCACAAGTTGCCTAAATGAAACAATATGGAAAAAAGTATCGGGAAAGAAATAAAAGCCAGAGTTTTCAAAACAGTCATCAGACCAATTGCCATACGCGGCAGAAATACGACCTGATACAGAGATCAAAGAGGAAAAAAAGAATGCTAGAAAGAGCAGAGATAAAAATCCTTAGAAAAATCGATGGTAAGACACTATGGAACGCAGCTAGAAGTACAGATTTACGATGGAGATGCAAAGCGGAGAACATCAACGACTGGGTAAGAAATAGAAGAGTAGAGTGAAACGATCACATAAGCCGAATAACAACAAATCGAGTAGTAAAGACGGCGAGAGACGGTTCCCAATGGGAAGAAACGAGAACTTGGACTATACTGGAGGCACATTGAAAAACAGACATGTCATGTCTATAAAAAAAGAAGTTATTTCTTTACTTCCGAAATCTTTAGTTCCCAGCGATTATTATAGATAAGTGGGCTCATCAATAAGAGATGATTTGGTTTAATTCCGAGGTAATTGCTGCTGTAAATAGCTACTTCGAGGACTTTTTTTTGGTTTATATTGAATCAAAGGTATTTTGATTTTGAAATATGGTAATAATAAGAGTGGTGCGAAACCATCAGAAGTCTATATACTGAAAAATGAAATTTTTGTCAAAAAACCTTGTACTTTCTTTTTAAGAAAAGTAGGTATGGAACAATCCCCGTAACTTTTAGTTGACATTTAGATACAGGGCTAAAATCCATATATTATTTATAATATATATTATGCTAACTACTGTTGGTAATAAAAAATTATAAATAACTTTGCTAATAAAAAGATTTTTTTTTAAATCCATAAATAAATGTTTTCTTAGTACATCGGTTTATATTGCAAAATTAAACTTTTGATAAATTATCACTAGGTTCAAGACAACGATGCAACGTTAGCAACGTCGAATAAACGAGATCAAAATCCGTTGTGTGATGTCAGTCCGCCCCCATTCGACTGACAGTTGCTAAGCGAAGGAGGCCTGACCCCAATGGTAGAAATGGCCATCGCAGTAAGCCAAGGTCGTATCAATGTCTTCGGTTCCACGACTTGTGTGCTTGTGTTGCTTACCGGTTGTTACCACTGCCCGTTGCCTACTTATTTTAATGAAGTAAAGTAATATCTTTGCATTGTATTAAACGAAACTTATAAACGTGAACGAAATTCTTCTCGTAAAACGTAAAAAATTGTATTACATATAAACTTTCGTGCAATAACTAGTTAATGATTAAAGAGTAAACCAGTTACTTATAGACGAGAAGCTTGCAAGAAACACATAATATACATTCGTTCTTGATGCAACAACGGTCTTCTTTGGGTGTTTTCAGCCTTCTTAGGGAAGAAGTTTTTCTCTTATCAATTTTTCCAAATTCTTTTATTATCTTCATTACAGTAAAATAAAATCACTAATGCGATTTTTAAAGTCGCGAATTACTTGTAAATATCTTAGTCCATTAAGCCATTCAAAAAACAAAAACTCGTTCAAAATTTACATAAAAAGCATCACAAACCACGAGACCAGAAAAATTGGCTCTACAGTATTTTAAAAATCGCAAACACATTTGATCTATCTGCTGCGACTAGCTTTTTAGACGGACATACATATTGTAGTAAATGTAGCGTATTATTATATCTCCTGAATATTAAAATTCATTCTTTGGAGAAATGCAACAAATAACGCACCGTACCAAAAATTCTTATGAGTAACGAAGTCATCATCATTGGTGCCACATTGAGTCTCGACATTCTTAAGCTTATTCTTCTATTTGTTTCTATTCCTTGCAGCGTGATGTCAGTTAGAAACATCGATCTTCCGGGCATCCACAGGACCTCTGACCAGAGGATTCTCGTGATGAGAAAGATAATGATATAAATAGGTTGTCCGGGAGAATTCTTGGGACACCTGTTGTACTTGTTTTACGAATGGTGATTTGATAGGTCAAAACGCAGCTTTTCCTTCCGCTAATTTTTCATATTTCTTAAACCTTTCCCAGTTGAAATTTTTGAAAACTTCTGGGATGAAAATATAATTTCCCATATTACAGATGAGACTAGAAAGTATGCTCTTTTTAAAAACGCCCAAGATCGAAATATCACTAAAGAAGAGGTAAAGTGTGCCCTTGCTATTTTGGGTGGATACAACCACAAGCCAGCTAGAAAGCACTACTGGGACTCAAAACGTGACATGGGCAATGATTTCGTGAAAAATTCAATGAGAAAAAATAGGTTCGAACAAGTGATGCAGTTTTTACATTTTGCTGACAACAGTAAACCAGATGAAAACGACAAAGCCTGGAAAATCCGCCCTTTTCGAGGGTAAAAAAGGTGCAGGCAGGATATCTTTGTCCAAGGTAGCCAGCATAAGACATGATAAGATTGATCATCTCCTGACCTATATATAAATAGAGGAGACGTTGTGCACGTGTGGGCTGCAGTTCGCATGTACGTACCATGTGTTGCAAGTGAAATCAGAGGTTATGCATCAAGTGCAACATAGACTTTCATCTAAAATAAATTGATTATGTTTTTTCATCTAGTTTAGTATTATTTGTTTGTTATTTTTAAATTGATAATACGGAATATTTTTAATATTTTTGCTCCTATATGTTCCTAGCGTTACATATATGTAACGGCAATTTTCTAAGAAATCAAAAATAATTAAGAAAAAAGTGTATGAATTTTGTTTTAAAACCTTCTTCCATATACATCGAAATCCAAAAAATAAAACTTTTTAAACAAATTAAAATTCAGGAACTTACGGGTTAAAGAAACATCAAGAGTATCGATAAAAAAACTTTCGGATAATTTGACGAACCCTGATTAACGAGAGATAAAACATTCATCTAAATGATGACTGGAGATTGTCGTGTAAGAAATAGCTATACAAACTAGATAAGTAAATGAACCATGTTCAGATAATGCGAAAAGAAAGAAGAGGCTGCCACACACACATGACATTGCAATGTACCAAGTGATATGAGGTGGGAATTCACTGGTCAATTGGAGATTGAACCGGAAGAGATCCTAAAATTACCAATGAGGAAACTGTTGACCTTCTTTGGGGCCACAAGACTCAAATTTATTATAATTGATGGATTCGACCGTTACTTGATGGAAATTCATTTTATGTAACAATAAAACACTGAAAACTTTGTTTTCAAACTTCCACAAAATTTATTTTAAATATTATCACTACAGCTGTTTCGGCGATTGCCTTTCTCAAGTGATCTATTTTGGCTTGGGTTTACAAATTTATAGTCTCTAATGAAATAGGTTGAGGAGGGGAGAACTGTGTGTCTCAAGTTGGTCATTCAGAATTATATCTGTGTTTTTGAAGAATTTTAAATTTGTCATTAAAAGAATGATTATGATCTAGAAGGTGAAGTGCGTATGTCGAATCTGTTTTTCTATTCTTGAAAGCCCTTTTATGTTCTGCTATTCGTTTATCAAAGTTTCTACCAGTTTGACCGATGTAAGTTTTTGGACAGTCGCCACATTGAAGTTTGTACACACCACTATTTAAGTGTTTTTTATTTTGGCTCTTGTTATTTTTAATATATTTGCCTAGTGTAGCGTTTACGCTACTGATTAACCCGATCGATTTTTAAATTTCTCCACCCACGCGCTGGGAGCGCTTTGAAAGGAAGATCGATTTTGTGCGGATCAAAGCGGTCAGTTTTGGTCAGAACTCAGTGCAGACACGCCAACCGGTGAAATTTTTTCACCTTCAAAGTGACGGAATTGGAGCAGTGAAATAATCTGGGACGAATAAAATAATATCTAATTTAATAATCATATCTCAATCATAATAAGTAAATTTTAAAAATCAAGATTTCCTAATATAAGAGTTCCACATAAAAGGAAGATTTTTTTGGCGTGCTGCGGCTCTATGTAAGTAAATCATTTCATACGTATTATCTCTTCATCATATAATCAAATTTATCATTGTAGTTTAGTATTTCTTTAGAGATTTATTTTTGAGTTCCGAAATAATTTAAATATAAAATTTCCTTGATTTACTTGCAAAGAACAGAAGGTCATTTTTTTATATAGTTAAACTTAAATTCTGTTTTAGTCCATGTCGTTATCATTAAGTTTTTTTGGTTCTTTTTTTTTACCTAACTTTTTTGGTGGAATATACAAGGTTCTACAGCCTTCTGTATTCTGCGCATGTTCAAGCCTGTCATGCTACGGAAATAACTTCATAAATTTTGACATGATGTTGACCTAACCTAATGTTTAATGTTGTGTTCTGGTGAAGTTAATCCCTGCTGCTACATTTATATTACATATTTATTAAATTAAATAATCATTTTAGATTCCGTCACTTCACTTGAGAGTATTCTCTTGAGAATATTCCCTCAAGGATATTAGTAACTTTGAATCCTTAGGTAGTTAGCAACTTGTGTATGTAACCCGTGGATTTTGCTGTCACCCAGAGACCAGTGACTGGTTGTGGCTTTTGTGCCCAGGATTCGTCTTTACAGCCATAAACTGATTTAGCCGTGCCAAGAGGAATTTTCCTATGGTCTTATGGGACTGTAAAGATAAGTTGTTTGACTGTGTAATTTTTTTTGTTACTATCTATTTACTGTTAACAAAACTCATCATATGCATGTGATAAGGTGAATACCTTTGTGATAATTTAATTTTTGATATAATCTAATTCTAAAATATTGGGGAGAAGAAAATACATTACATGTTTTTATTGGGTTTTTTAAATAGGATATACAGAGTCTGACCAAACTCACTTTTTTTGATATAATATTTTTGTTAATACAATACATTTGATATAATACAATTTGATATTGAGAGAGGGACATAAATTTAATGGGTTTTTTTTTTAAATATGATATAATGAGTATGGAACAACTCACCTTTTGGATGTAATATATTTAATAGAATTGTAACAGATTTATCAAGTTTGATATCTTTACAATATTCTAATTTGTCTCTCATTTTAGTCGAACTAGTTAAATTTAAATTACTACCTTTTTGTGTTAAGACTTTGGCTATGATACGGACTATTCTTGAATTGTTACTAATATTTTTATACTTTATTTGGCCAGTGGTAGTGATTATTCGCTTGTTGAGGGGCTATTAGGTCCTATTGTATCTTTACACTACCCACTACCACTGTTATTTAGTTTTGCATTATATGTAAATTGTTAATACATATATATCGATATACACATTTTTATAAATATATTTATTGTTACTATTTTGAGTTTTATTTCAGTTCTACTAACCAGTATATAATATAGCAAGACAAGATTAGTATTCAGTATTTTGTATTTCAGGTTATTATCTCTAGTATCATTTGTTTCCTGTCCTTTGTTACTTCAAAATCTCAACTATCGTTGAGTTGGCGCCCTTCTTTTCTCTCCTTATTGTTCTCTTTCTATAGATTTATTCCCAGTGACCTTCTTCAGTTGTATCACATTTGATATTAACTAGTCTCATTTCGTTTTTTGTCTCATTAGCTCAGTATCCTAGCTATCTGTTTATATCTTTAAAGCCACAATTAAGTGCATTGAAGCTAGCCCGAACACTCACTTGAGATTTAGTGTCTCTTTGGCCATTTAAATTTGTTCCTCTGAGCTTAGCCATATTTTTAGTATTTTCATCACCTCTCTTCCAGTTCTTCTGGAATTTGGAAGTCTCATACTTCCTAAAATCCAATGCTCCCGGAGTATTGAGGTTTCACTAGGTTGTTATTTCTTCGGAAAGCTGGTGTTATTCCTTTCTTTTTTATGTGTTTGGCAATTTTTGTTGTTATTTTGCCTGTATATGTAATCGAGCAGAAGGTACTGGGTTTTTTTCTCTGGTGGTGGAAATACTAATTTCAGGGCTTTCTTGTGTAGTTTTTGATTTAACATTTTATTAATTGTTTGTTCGTTGTATCCGTTGTTTACTGCTATCTGCTTAATTATATTTAATTCTGTCTCAAAGTTGTATTTTGACATCGGAATTTCTGTTAATCTATGTAACATACTATGATAAGCTGCCAGTTTATGTTGTGTTGGATGGGTTGTGTTGGATACAATAGAAACAGAACAAAATCAATCCATAAACTTTTTAGATTTAAAAATTAGCAGACTTCAAAACAAACATGACTTCTCCATATTTCATAAACCTACCCATACTGACACGACTATACACAATTCGTCATCCCATCCAACACAACACACCTGTTTTATTGTTACTCAAATTTATTAAAAAAAGAGTATGGTACAAAGGTCTTAGTGCCAGAGATTAACTTGTCTCGCCTAAACTAAGCAGAAAACGAAGAATAAAAATAAGAACAACGTGCGTGCGCAATATTGAAAAGTAAACAAACCAGCACATCCCTCTATTACAGCCTCATATTTGTGCTGAATTTTTCGGAGTAGCTATTTTGGATTTTTACTTTACCTGTAATTTTTCTTCTTCTTATCACTCCGTATCACTCTCTCAGGTTGCGCAGCCATGACATTGTACGCCTTCCTATGCTTCTCTTTCCCTGGATCTTTCCCTGCATAATCAGTTGGAGCAAGGTGTCTTTCTCTCCACGTGTAATATGTCCGAGATATTCCAATTTTCTTGTTTTAATTATTGTATTTAAAATTTCTATTTCTTTAATTATCCTTCTCAGAACCTCTTTGTTTGTGACGTGTTCTGTCCACGATATTTTCAGAATTCTTCTTTACACCCACAGCTCGAATGATTCCAGTTTTTTCATTGATGTCGCATTCAATGTCCAAGATTCAATTCCATCAATTTTAAATTCCTTGTGCATAGCACTCTTTTCATTTTGTTGAAATTTGCTCTAACCTTTTCTATTCTGATTTTGATCTCCTGAATGTATTCATTTGTGAAGTTAATCATTGTGTCCAGGTATGCATATTTGTCCACTTGTTCGACGTTGGTTCCGGTTATTAGAAGATTCTCATTATTTCTTTGAATTTTAGATATTCTCATAACTTTTAGTAATGTAATATTCACCAATCTTAGCGTCTCTTGACATTCCGTAGTGTTGCAATGCTTCATATACATATCTTGTTTCGTATGACGCTAGTATATTTTGCTTTTAAAATTAAAAACGTTTAACTCCGTGTGTTTCAAGGATACGTCTTAATATAATACCAGGATCTGATGCACTGTTTACCGTCCACGTATGAATTCACTTTGAGGTTTACTCAGAATTTTCTTAGAGTATAGACTAAGGTATGTGTAATTTTTGTAATATAATAGAGCGTATCTTATAGATTGTGTTCAAATAACTCCCTTTAATAACCACATTCAAATTGATCGCCTTTTTTCACTCATTTGTTCCTCCTTCCATAACCTTGAAAATTCCATTGGCTGCCATTTATAATACCTCTATACTTGTAGAGTTCTATAGGGATTCATCACTTTTCGGTGCTTGCTGTATCATTACTTCATTAGTTCCCGGTGCTTTGTGTTGTTTTCGTTTATGGATTGCTTTGTTTAGTTCCTTTAAGGTTAATGGGTTAACTGATTTAGGTCAAGTTTTAGTTGAAGCATTAAATATGTCAACATTTTCTCGTCTCGTTCGGGTTCCCAAACGTGTTCAACTCTTCAAGTAATAAGTTTAGTGCATACTGAAGTAGTTTGAACCTACATTCAATTTTATCAGCAAATATTCAGTCAATATGTTTAATGTATCAGTTTATTATTTTCTTCCACAAGAGATCTAAAATCAAATATTCAGAAAGAATAAAATAATATATTAAAACTTTCTTTCTAGATACCTAAGTCAAAAACAAAAATAAAATATTAAATGTTTTTAAGGCCACCCAGGAAGAAATAATATCTCAACAACAATGTGAGACGACAATAACAGAAATAATATATGTTTCTTTAATTAGGCTTTTGTCACGTCTGCTTCAAGGCCGACCTTGTAGTTGAAATGTTTTATTTGTTATTATATTTATTCATGAACCTGTTCGATACCAAAACTGCTTCAAATTCGAAAAAATATTTTTCGTAAATTTATATTTTATTTCATATAAAATTTAGGTCTTCGAAAAAGGCTAATTTATCGAACTGAAATAAAACAGTGTAGTTCAATATAGATACGAAATAGTAAAACATGGAAAATAAGTATCACATTCAATGGGATACATTATTTGACTCTACTGTCTTAAACACTCCATTAAACACACTATAGAAACCCTTAAATATTCTTAAATTTGCAAAAATTTAGCTATAGGTCCCGATAATATCCTCTTCATATTCCTCAAAAATCTTCCCATACCTGCCGTAAAAAAACTTCTTATATTGTACAACATAATATGAACCCAATCAGAAATTTTCAATATTATGGAGGGAATCTATCGTTATACCAATCAAGAAACAGGACAAATCCCCGAGTAATCTAAATTCCTATCGTCCTATTCCACTGACATGCATCTTGTATAAGCTGCTAGAAAAACTAATAAACAGAAGACTTATGTGGTATCTAGATAAACACAGCATTTTAGATTCAGCTCAAACCGGATTCTTTGAAGTATTAGTTAACGGAAAAGCTTCCTCAACCTACGTTCAGGAAAATTGAGTACCCCAAGGATCCCCCAAGTACCCCAGTGAAGTACAACTTATATGCAGACGACCTGATTTTATATTGCCGCGGTAAAGATACGCTCACAACTACAAACTTAAAAAACAAAAAGCTGTAAATAACTTGCTTCTGGGTCTATAAGCTATTGAATTAATTTCTCTGCTGAAAAATCAAAAGTACTCAAATTCAGTCAAATGGTGCTCCACTCACGGTAGCTAATGAACACAAGATACAAGGTTTTAATTTTTGATAGTCGACTAACATAGAACCACAGATTACAAACGTCAAAACTAATTTCTTAACTAGATTAAATCTATTAAAATATGTAGCAAACCATCACTGGTGAGCTGATGAAGATATGTTAATTAAGGTATACAGATCACTCATTCGCTCTCGACTGGATTATGGATGATTTGTATACATGTCAGCATCAAAAACTTATTTAACAACTCTTGGCATTATTCACAATACCGCATTACGAATATGTCTCGGAGCTTTCAGATCCAGTCCAGCCGAAAGTCTTCGCTGTGAAACAGGTGAACTTCCCCTTTCGCTTCGCAGGCAACAACTTCTGACATACTTTGCTAGTGTGTCTTCGAATCACAACAACTCTATATATAAGTTAATTTTAAGTTAATTTTTTAACACAAACCCTATAATTGTGAGCCTAACGATAAATACCAGACATTACTTAAAATTTTACTTTCCCTGTCACAGCCTGTTGATTTTTCAATAACAGATACTCATATACTGCCATCAACTCCTCCTTGGATTAATAACCTACCAAAAATGTACCTTTCGCTTAATAATTATCACAAAAATGAAAATAACAGCCAAATTCTGAGGCAATCTTTCCTATAGCTAGTCAACACAAACTCATGTGACGAGATTCTCTACACAGATGCATCCAAAAATGAGACAGGTGTCGAATATTCTGTAACAACTTCAAATAGTGCTATTGAGAAGTTCTGCCTTCCACAATCCACCTCTCGTCATACAGGAGAGAAGTAGGTTATCCTACAATAATTAAAAGGTTTATATAACCAAACTAAAGCCAAGAGCACTGCAATATGTACCGATTTGATGCCCTCCATCGACTCGATTAAAAATATATATTCCGAACATCCATCAGTTCATGCCATACATGAAGCAACAAATATAACATTAATCTGGATTCCTGCACACGTTGGCATTTTAGGTAATGAGACTGCTAATACTGCTGCAAAAGAAGCAATTACATCCAAATCAGACATCAAATCTGTTCAACTAGCATCAGATCTAAAATCACTTTCAGATTCCAAATCAAAAAGTCCTGGCAAAACCAATGGAAGAATTCAACCTCGAAATTATACAAAATAGAATCTACGATCGAGACCCTTCAGCTGCCTAACTTAAATAGAAGGGACAAATTAATCGTTCGCAGACTAAGAATTGGTCACACATGGCTGACACATGGACACCTGATGGCTTCCGAGAAATCACCTGTTTGTGAAAAGTGTAGTGAATCTTCAACCATTCAACATATTACACAGTGTGTCAAATACGAGCAAGAATAAAAAAATACTCTATACAACTAAATAAGTACTCTATAAAAGTCTTACAAAAATGTGATCCTCAGCCAATTAGAACTTGTCCAGATTTAAAGATTACCTCTATCCTCCGACCACCCCGTTCTTAGTTTAACCTTAGTCCCTAAAATCGTTATTTCAAGTAACGTACTTTTTTCGCCAATATAAATATACCTAAATATTCAAATGTAGACAAGACTATTTACTAATCTATATAAAGACAAGCGGCATGCTGTATAGAAATTTCGAAAACTGTTTCTTCTTCTAAATGAGCCTATCTTCTAGAGATGTTGGCGATCACATTGACCCATCTTATTCTATTCACAGCAGCTCGAAATGGATCAGTTGACGTTAGACCAGTTCACTTCCCAAGATTGGCCAGCCAGGATATCCGTCTACGTCCAGGGCCTCTCTTACCTTCAAGCTTGCCCTGTAGAATCGACTGCAGAAGTCGATATTTATCATTACGCACGATGTGGCCGAAGTAAGCCCAATTTTCTGATTTTTATGGTGTTAATAATTTATTTGTCTTTTCTTAGCCTCTTGAGTATAGTTATGTTATTTATGTGGTGTATATATGAGACCCTTAACATACGTCGGTAGCATCACATTTCAAATGCCTCTAATAGTTTTATGGCATCTTCTCTAAGGCTCCAGCTTTCTATCCTGTAGAGAAGGACACTTAAGACGTAAAATTCTTTCTGCGTATCTTGATACTTAAAGATAAGTTGTAGAGAATCTTCCTAAGGCTGTTGAAAGAGCTTCTGACTTTTTCAATACGAGTTTTTATTTCGTAGCTGTGATGCCAAGTAGGTATCCTTAATATTGCAACCCAAATAGCATATTTTTTCCACTCTTTCTAACGGTGTATCGCCTATTGTAATTTGGGCGTTTATGTTGGTAGATGCTCCTACAGCGTCATCCATCATCCTTTGGAGCCTCTGCGCACTATCTGCAAGCAACACTGTACCGTCTGCATATCTAATATTGTTAATAAGTTGGCCATTTACAGCAATCCCATCTTCTGATTCGTCCAAGGCCTCTCTAAAGATGTTTTCAGATTATATGTTAAATAATGTCGGTGACAATATGCAACCCTATCTAACTCCTTTTTCGACTGTGAAGATCTCGGACAGTTCATTTTCGAAACGTATTGTTGCTTTTTGTTGAAGATATAAGTTTGAGATCAGTTATATCCTTACCATCGAATCCATCAGGACTCGATGGACCCTTACGATATTGATTAGTTTCCCATGTGGGACTTTATCAAATGCCTTCTCGAAATGAATGAAACACGCATACACATCGCAGTTGACATCCTTGGCTCGCTGTATTAGAACTTGCAAACTAAAAAGGGTTTCCCTGGTTCAGAGTCCTGCTCTGAATCCAAATTGAAACTTCACTCAGGTGTTCTTCTAATTTGGTGTATATGCGCAAGTCAATGTTAGTAAGGAGTACTTTAAGTACATGGCTCATCAAACTAATTAATCTATGTTCTTCACATTTTCTAACGTTTGGTTTTTTAGGAAGTGGAATGTAATATTAATAGTAGCCAGCCTTTTGGTAAGTAACCAGTTTCGTAGATGTTGTTGAATAGCTTCGTAAGAGCTGTGATTTGGTGTGTCTCTAATAGCTTTAAAATTTCACCATGCACCTCTTCAGGTCCTGGTGATTTCCCATCTTTGATCCGCTTAATGGTCCGAAACCTGCTAAAATGTACAAAAATTAGAAAAAGTCTTCGAACAGTACGGATTGAACAGCCTGCAAATTTCTATTTTAATGAAGGCCGGTGTATACATGGAATTTCGTGAGTAGGATTAGAAAAGGAGTAAGTCCAGTAAAACGAGTATTCCAAAATGGGGAAAATAAAGTAAGATGATATATACTGAGACTGAAGTAATATGACATATAGATTATCTTCTCACATGTCAAAACTATCTACATCATTGTACCCTTCAAGATTTAGCTCAAGAATAAAAATGAAACTAGCGTGGCACAGTACTGGGTAACAATTTGTCCCAATACAATAAAGTAAAATACAATTGAGCCATTCTTTATGATTCACCTTATATAAACATGTACAAATATTTTGTATTATAGCTTAATTATTAACAATAATTAAGATTAATTTTACCAAGTATCCACTAATTGAATCATTCTCTTTGCATTTAATATGAAACTAGAGCACCAATGCTAGAGGACGACAATATCAGTTCCTTTTAGTAAATTGCGGTACTTCCACACCTCCATTATCAAAATTATCGCATTCGGATTTATTTAAGCATCATAGTATCATACACCTAATTAGCTAACTGGACATTTGTCTTTGCCACCATTAGAAACATCGAAATTCACTATATCCTTAATGTTATTTTAATTACCATAAAGTTATACTACCAACTGATACTTGTACCGTACTTTCTTTTCAGCAATAGATAACCATTTCATTTCCGATTCATCATTAGGCGGTTAAGAGAGAGAAAGAGAGAAAAAAAAAAGAAGCGATAAGGGTATAATACACTGCTGGATAAAAACAGTAAACAAACTCATATTCGTTTATTAGATTAGATTAATACAGAGATAGTTATAATCCTTATCATCCTAAAGATGTATAAGGTGCCTGTCTAGTGGATGTTGCTTTGCAGTAGTTTTTGTGAAGTTGAATTATTATTGTCTCTCCATGGTTTTGGGTATTGTACAATGTTATCTACGGTACGTGCGGTTGTTCATTACTATGTTCAAGTCTTTCTATCTGTTGTCATTCTGTTGACAGGCTGGATCCACTTTCTTTCTCTGTATCTTGTCAATTTCACTACATCGCCAGTTTGGCACTTTTACATTATATCTGCCTTTTTTATTGCTTTCACCTTATTTGCTCTTAGTATTCTCTTTATTAATATTATTAATCTTATTAAACAGGAAGAGGTAAGGCTATCGCGGCGAATGACTGTTATTCGGAAATGCTGTATCCTGCTGCGTTTGTTTATGTTCAGATCTTTTACGAGTTTTACTTATTATTTGTGTATAATTTTGTCTTGTCGATAGTGAATTAGCTTTCGTATTTTTGAACTTATTTTGTTAGTAAGTTTATTTGACGCAGTTTTAACAAGTACCTATAGTGTATTTTTATGTATGAGAGAGTAATAAAACAATAAATTATGTATGCAAATCCCTAAACTGTTGATACGGGTGACTCAATGAAAAACAGATATTTGTCAACAAGTTTACAGAAGTATATAGGAAAACAATTTTAAATTGAGTATGACCACCAGTATAAAGGTTGGAGCAGAATAGAATACAATAGTTGTGAGGGTTACTAATCCATAATAAGGTTGCCAGTGTCAGAGTGATGTAGGTTAACAGGTACTAATGAATTGCAAAGAAGTGTAAGATGTTTATTTTATTGGTTATATATAACCAATAAAAGTTTAATAAGTACCTACCTATTTGCAAAATAAAGTTTAATTGTTTAGATAAAATAAAACGTTTTATTTTATCTGAAATGAGTGCATTCCACGAAGTAAGGGTTTCAACAATCAAACATTTAATTCTTTAATTCCAGGAATCTACGACAGTAATTGACTAGATAATTACCTTCTAAACTTATTCCACAGAAAATGTGATAGTGGGTTTTTCCATTTTGTAGGAAGGTCCAAGAAGATGCAGAGATATAAATCAAAATGTGTATATTTGTGCAATCGATTTTGAAAAAGCTTTTGACAAAGTCCGACATAACAAAATGCTAGAAATATTGGAAACAGCTGGATTGGACGATAAAGATCTACGAATAATTTACAAATCTATACTGGCATCAAGTGGCAAGAATAAAGGTTGAACAAGAACTGTCGGATGAAATAAATATAAAAAGAGGAGTGAGACAAGGCTGTATATTGTCGCCTTTACTTTTTAACTTATATTCGGAGGAAATATTTAAGGAAGCCTTAATGGAGACAACCGAAGGTATTATGTGAATGGAGTAACCGTCAACAATATTAGATATGCCGACGATACCTTAGTCTTGCCAATTGCGAGAAAGACCTTCAAAATCTAATGAACAAATAATAAAACAGACTTGTGATCAGTATGGATTAAAACTCAACGTTAAGAAAACTAAATATATGATAGTTAGCAAACAAAAATTATATACATGATGACGGTATAAAAGTCGGAGATGCCACACTGGACAGGGTAGAGAAACTCGTGTATCTCGGCAGTAATATCAATGAGAACTGGGATCCAACCGCAGAAATTAAAAGCCGAATAGAACAAGCCCGAGCTGCCTTTGTAAAAATGAGAAACGTACTTTGCAGTCATGATCTTAGCATTGACCTTAGAGTTCGTATGATATCTTGCTACATCTTTCCTGTCCTGCTGTATGGAGTAGAAGCGTGGACCCTAACTGAGGCTATGCTTAAACGCTTGACAGCCTTTGAGATGTGGGTATACAGACGACTACTGAAAATAAGCTGGGTCGACAGAGTTAGAAATGAGGAGGTCCTTAGACGGCTGAACCAAACAAACAACTGGTCAATATAATAAAGAAACGCAAGCTGGAATACTTCGGTCATATTATGAGACACCCTGAAAAATATGATCTTTTACATCTGATCATTCAGGGAAAGATCCAAGGTAATCGTGGTCCTGGTAGAAGAAGAACATCATGGCTGAAAAATCTAAGGCAATGGTATGGAAAATCAACTACATCGTTATTTAGAGCTGCTGTCAATAAAGTCACGATAGCGAATATGGTAGCCAACATGATATCCAACGATCGATAGCGGTCATGGAACTAGAAGAAGAAGGAAGGTCCAAGTGGCGTGTTCAAAATTCTTAACAGTTCACTAAAAGTAGGTACTTCAGTTGCAAGGTGCAGTTTATTGTGTATACTAGTGTTATGGAAAATTTGGAAGTGCCGTGTAAACGCCGAAAAATTGGTCCTTTAACAGTTAATGAAAAAACATTAATATTTAATTGTTTTAAATCATTTACAGACAAACGTTTATGTGAAAGTTTTGATGAGACCGTTGAGTTAGTTAGCAGTACACTTGGTGTTGGGAAATCTACGATTTACAGAGTTATTAAAGAACAGAAATGTAGTAGTTTTTCAAATGCCACGTAATGCTCCAGGGAAACCAAAATTTCAAATAGAATATCATTTTAAAGAAGGACTTCGACGGAAAGTGCATGAATTCTTCTTTAGACAAGAATTTCCAACATTGGATAAAGTTCTTGTCTCAGTTCGAGATGATAAGGATTACCCAGAAATGAGTCGAAGTACGTTATGGAAACTTTTAAAAGAAATAGGCTTCCGCTGGAAAAAGAATCCCAGAAAGTCTATTTTATTAGAAAGAAGCGATATTGTCATATGGAGAAGACATTTTCTAAGAACCATAAAGGAAATGAGAAACCAAAAAAGAAAAATATTTTATCTTGATGAAACATGGATCAACGAGGGTCATACACCAAATAAATTTTGGCAGGATGAAACTGTTACAAGTCAAAGGCACGCTTTTGTAAATAACTTATATACTGGTTTAAACCCACCATCAGGAAAGGGACGCGGGCTGATAATAGTACACATTGGCAGTTCAGACGATTTTGTTGAAGGTGGTTTATTAACTTTTGAATCAACTCGTACCGGTGACTACCATGAAGACATGAACGCTGATGTCTTTCAAGAATGGTTCGAACAAATGATAGATCTTCCTAAGAACTGTGTAATAGTAATGGATAATGCAAGTTATCACTCCAGACTTATAGAAGGACTGCCCACAACCAAGTGGTTAAAAAAAGATTTGCAGAATTGGCTGAGTTCAAAAAATATTACGTACCATCCCGGATCTATAAGAAAGGAACTTTATTCGTTGTGTGCCTTCTTAAAGAAAATTTTAAAAATACGAAATTGATGAAATTGCCAAAAATCGTGGAATGACAGTACTTAGATCCCCACCATATCATTGTGAATTAAACCCGATTGAACTGGTATGGGCACAGATAAAGAGTGAAGTTTCAAGAAAAAATACCACTTTTAAATTCATGATGTTAAACAGTTGTTTTTGGAGGCCGTAAATAATGTAAAACCTGAAAACTGGGAAAAGGCAGTAAATCACACTATTAAAGAAGATGAAAAAATGTGGAAGCTGGACAATATTACTGATAAAATGATCGAGCCAGTTATTATAAAATCGTGGTTCTGAAAGTTCATCTTCTGAATCTGATTTGGATTTGTAACAAGTAGCTGTAAGTTTTATATTAATATTTTTATTCATCTATTTAACATACCTTAGACGGTTTTAAAAACTCATTTTCTCTTTCGTAATTTTTAAAAATTAAAAAAAATGTGAATTTTTTAAAATCTTTTTTAATGTAGGCCAGTCAGTTCTAATATAGTGTGTGATAAAATTTAAAAAAATGTGAATTTTTTAAAATCCTTTTTGATGTAGGCCAGTCAGTTCTAATATAGTGTGTGATAAAAGAGGTCACTTTTGTTTACATACACATAACACTTTATAACACTGAAATAATTCATTTATTTTTTACAATTATTCAAAGTAATATTTCAATTAATCTTGAGCACGCCCATTGAGTGGTCGGAGATTCCAGTTAAAATTATGTTAATTACTCTCTCGTTCATAAAAATAAACTATAACAAGGTACGTCACTATTACAGGTATTATCACACAATAGTTGGCGGGATTGGTTTTGATTCCATTTTTAAAGATACTGTTATGCTTATTTTCAATTTTTAGTCTTTTTCCACGTTTAATTACAATGTAATGCCATTTTCAGGACGTGACTAAAATAACGATAATTGTTCTAGCCAAACGAAGTGTACAAGGTCGAGAAAATATTTTAGGAGTTTGTCCCTCAAAATCCACATTGTGATGAAATCGACTAATTCGTTTATCTGTTTTCATTTACGCTTCCACTTCTATCGTCCACAATAAAAGCAATAATCACTAGTTCATCTCTTAGTTTAAAATTTAGTGAGAAGAACCAGAATATTAATTTTCAAAATACATAAGTTGAAAATAAACTCAGTTCAGCGAGTACTTACTTAAAGTGTATTTTTTTGTCATTGGCGTAAGCACTTCTATATTGGTCAGAAATAGAAGCATGTTTACTTTCATTCAGTAATATGTAAAGTATGTTCGGACTACGCACGTGATGATGAAGATGGAATTACTACTATAAATAAGATTAGCTATGGAGATGATGAAACCATTTTGAGAAATAATTGTTTTTCGAAAACATCAAATTGTTGCATATCTTCCAAAAATTAACACTGTATGATCAAGATTTAGAAAAAGTTGAGGAACTTAGATTTCTAGGTATGATTTTTGATTCAAAACTTACTTGAAACAAACACATCCAATTACTTAAAAAAATATGTTAAAAGAACATAAATATTCTTAAAGTACTAGCAAATCATAACTGGAGCTACTAAATATTTACAAATCATTAATCCTAAGTTAATTAGATTATCGATCAATTGTATATAATTCAGCGAAGGACTGATCATTAAAAAAATTAGATTTTGTACAAAATACCGCACTAAGACTAGCTCTAGGAGCCTACAGAACCAGTCCAGTTGAAAGTCTTTATGTCGAAGCAAATGAATCTCCATTTTCTATTAGAAGATTACCTCTCAGTTTACAATACGCAAGCAAGCTATCGACTTATCCAAATAACCCGGCCTACCTCTAGTGCTTTCTCTATGCCCTATGCTTTCTCCACACATTACCATTCTAATTATGTACAATCAAAATCCTAATCTTCGACCATCATTTAGCAAACGAATTAGCAACTTGACATTTCCGGGTATTATGCATATCAATATTGACTGTGTTCCCCCTTGGACTATACAACTTCCATATTGTAACACAGATCTGTCAACTTATACTAAGGACAATACCCCTTCATCTCTTTTTTCCAATACTTCTACCATATTAAAAATAAATAGTCATCCTGTCAACTAGTTTATACCGATGCATCAAAAACACCCGAATTGGAAAAAGTAGGATCAGCCATTGTCACAGAGGATTCTGTGCTCAAGTTTCCACTACCTAAGGACAACTCAATATATTCTGCTGAACTTTTTGCGATATCCAAGGCAGTAAAACAAACTCTTAATCGACCTGAAGACATGACAGTAATATTCACAGATTCCTTAAGTGTAATCCAGGGAATTCAGAAAATATATCCGAATTATCCGATTTTAGAACAGATTAAAAAATACCTTGTGGCTCTACAAAATAATTAAAAACAACTACATATTGTGTGGATACCATCTCATGTGGGGATACCAGGAAATGAGATAGCTGATCAAATTGCCAAAGAAGCTTGTAAAATGGAGAGATCCGATGATAGAACTAACCAAATTCCTTACTCAGATATAAAAAAATGCATCAATGAGTACACAAAAAACTTGTGGTTACGAATATGGCAAATCTTACCAAATAATAAATTGCGGCAAGCAAACCCAGATCTATCAGCGAAAACACCAATTTTAGTAAAGCGAAGAGACCAGGACATACCAGACTGACCCACGAATACCTACTAAGGAAGGAATCTCCTAGAATATGATACGCCTGTGATACCAATATAACTGTAGGCCACATTGTTATAGACTGTCCATTACATTAAATGGAAAGACAAGCTACTAGACTACCAAGTGATATAAAGTGCGCTTTAGACGGTGCGGATTGTGACAAAATTATTAATTTTTTAAAGAAAACGAAATTGTATCATCAAAATCTAAGTGATCTTCTTCTTAGGGTGCCTGTCCGTTCCGAACGTTGGCGATCATTCTGGCTATGATGATTTTGTTGGTTGCTATACGAAATAGCTGTGTTGAGGTCTTTCTAAGTGATACTTCAAGAAAAATTCTAAATTATAATCAACTATGTAAAAACTTTAAAGTTTATATTTTATATTAATCATTATAATATATTATAGTCTATATTGTACCACCGCTAATAACCGTCTATGGTTGATGTGGGTAATTAATGCCAATAAAGAAAATAATAATAATAATAATAATAATAATTTGGTATTATAAAGTGGTCAAAAACGGATATAGAGGGTCTTCAGCAGAAAGTAAGAACACTTCTCACAAAGGCGCAAAAACATCATCCACGTAGTGCAGTAGAAAGAACAACATTACCGCGGTATCAAGGGGGAAGAGGACTTATGGATATAGATGAGCAATTAGCTAAACAAATTGCTAATTTAAGATCTTATTTTCAGGTACAGGCTGAGACATCTACTTTACATCGAGCAATTTGCGCAGTAGATGATACGACGCCGCTTAAACTGAGGGAACAAGAAATGCGCATAAACCACCTGACTCAGCAAGAAAAAAGGGGCACCTGGATGAGTAAACCTCTGCATGGGCGACATCTCAATGAGATCAACCAAGAATATGTCGACAATACAGCGTCGAACTATTGGTTGACATCAGGAAAGATGTTTCCCGAGACTGAGGGTTTCCTACTTGCCATTCAGGATCAGGTTATTCCAACTAAAAATTACCTGAAATATATTGTTAAAGATCCTCAAGTCCAAAATGACAAATGCCGATATGGATGCCAAGCCCAAGAAACCATCCAACATCTTACCGGTGGCTGCCAGGCATTTGTCGGTACTGATTATAAAGAACGCCATGACGCAGTAGGAAAGATTATCCATCAAGAACTAGCTGACAAACTGGGACTTCTCCAAACCGACCATCTTCCTTATTATCAATACGCTCCTGATAGAATGCTTGAAAATGACAACTACAAATTATACTGGGACCGCACTGTGCTTACAGACCAACCAGTGGCCCATAATAGACCGGATCTCATACTAGTTAATAAACTTACTAGACAAACAAAACTTATTGATGTGGCGATACCCAAAAATAATAATTTAGGTGTTAAATACAACGAAAAGATCGCCAAGTACAGAGATCTAGAAATACAAATCAGGAGACAATGGAGAATGGAAAGTACCCAGACACTACCTATTGTTCTATCTACTACTGGTGTTATTCCAAAAGCCTCCTAGCGAAACATAAAACAGCTGAGTCTAAATGAACATCTTTATAAGGCCATGCAGAAAGCTGTATTCGCGACGTCCAGACGTGTACGAAAATTTTTGGGAGATACTTCAACATACCAAGTCACCTAGGGCTCGATAACACGGAAAGAGTCCCACCAGAGCTCAATCCTTTTGATACCGTAGGTATCTGGGATGAGTGAATTTTCCCCTTAGAGGGAGTGTGAGCCATATGGCTAAATCTGGATAATAATAAATGGGTTTAAATGAACATCTATATAAGGTCATGCAGAAAGCTGTGCTACTTTCGACATCCAGATGCGTGCGAAAATTTTTAGGAGATACACCGACGTACCAAGTCATCTAAGACTCGATAACATGGAAAGAGTCCCACCAGAGCTCAATCCTTTTGATACCGTAGGTATCTGGGATGAGTGAATTTTCCCGTTAGAGGGAGTGTGAGCCGTATGGCTAAATCTGAATAATAATAATAATAATACTTGTTTTATTTACCTAAATTCGGTATTTCAGAGCAATGGTGAATCACGTGTATAATAGAGATAGATCTATCGATGAAATGGAAGCAGCTGGCGAGACAAAAAATTCCAATGAAACTGGGCCAGCTATGATGTACGGCACTCAATATTAAGGAAGTAAAGAGAAATATTAACAAATAACGCATGTTGCAAAAATGATAGTGCTTAAATGGACACAAAAAAATAATAGTAATTAAGGGCACTGAAAGAAAATTAAAAATGAATAAATGAGAGATAGTCTAGCACTAGTACCAACTGACAGCAAACATTAAGGTAGTTAGGACATGCAAAGCCGAAATAATAATAACTTAATACGAAAAATTGTCAAGTTTCTGAAAGGAATATGAGGGAAAGACTAAAGAAGCCATGGTCGAGACTATTAAAGAAAACATGTCTGCTAAAGAGATATGATACTGGTATGATCCAAAATAGAAATCCGTGGAGAACTGTAAGAAAATCGACCACAAATAAAAATAAAGGAAAGGTCACCGATGATGAATCAATAGTCCATTTTCCAAAAGCATCGCCATATTTGACAGTACAAAAGTACTATTACAGAAGATTTAGAATACTGTCCACTGTGAATATAAGATTTAAACCTTGTAGGAATCCCATACTGATCACGACATTGTCACTGTGTAATCACAATACTGTCGCTGTTGTATGAGATGATTTTAAGGGAGCAACTTACAGCGAATTGTCAATGTATTTCTGTTTAAAAGTTTTTAATAGCATCTAAGTATCACGTATCCAGGATTAGTCTGATTATGTTTTCTTTAAAACATTGTGTTTCTGAAAAACTCCTACGAATTTTTGCAATGTTCATCGGAATGTGACTGATTTTTCCTTGTAAATCACTTTTGGCCTTCTTCTATATGCTCTTCCACTACTGCAAAACTCAACTCAACAGATTCTCACCTTTAAAATTTCTGAAAACTTGAATGATCAGGTAAAACAGGTTGTTGGGCTGCATTCAGAAAAATGAGAGACGTGTTTAAAACAAATTTACCAATGCATTTAAAAAGGAAAGCTTTCAAGTAGTGTGTTCTCCTCACATACGGATTACAAGCCTTAACTCTTACAAAAACATCACCCGACAAATTAAGGTTACAACGTAAAATGAAGAGATGAGAAGCTTGGAAAAACTTTGAGAAATAGTCTAAGAAACGAGGAAATTCGTAGACAAACTGGAGGTTAAGACAGAGAATGGCGGGACATGTTGCAAAAATGAAAGAAGGCAGGTGGACAAAAAATTTCTCGAGTAGAGACGGGAATAAAAGTGAACACGGTGGACCGATGATCTCAAAACACATGCGTTCAATTGGATAGCTGAGGCACAGAAAAGAAATAGGTGGAAATATCTAGAGGAGGGCTATGTTCAATAACGGATAAATCATAGCTGATTGATAATGATCTGTTCGGGAAGCTATGGAACCACTCTCGGATTACTGTAAAAAGAGTGGTATTTTGCCTTTTTCGTCATCAATTGTATTCTTTGTTTGAAAATTATTGATACCACAGTTTTTTCGAATAGTAGTGTAATCGAAGTTTGTTGGGGTGGTCATACATTTTTTATAAATTATTGTACAAAACTAAGACAAAAAGGTATCGATATTTATATTTTTTCTGCTTTGAATTTGAACAGTCCTGTATAAAGACTGTTGAATTATTCTCCCATAAAACTTTGCATCATGCATTTCTAACAATTTAATATTTTTTATTCTATGTTCTACATAAGGTAGGCAGTTATAATCACAACAAGCGTTCGGGTTTTTCTGTCCAGCAGTGTAGCTTGTAGCTGACCACACATTCACAATTACAAAAGAGGCTTATCTTGTATTAATGTATCTAAAAATAACATGAATTAGTCTACAATGTCAGATAAAGCTAAAACTAGCGCTATTGAAATTTGAAATACCTCATTTATATCTATAAACGGTCAATGACGTAAGCCTGAACATATCTCGGTGATTCGATATGCATGCTCATCAAGTTAAGACACTTTACATACGAGGGTGTACCAAGAGATGATGTACTTAAATGTCACTATAAGCTTTTCAACTTTCCACTCTGCTGACATTATTCGTTTTTGCACTTATTTTTTGTAGAAACTGAAGTTACACGGAAAAGGACCTCTCTCTTCAGTCCTGACCACCCAGAGGGAGTGTAGTGGTCATTATGACATCACTTTGGTTCCATGATCAAACTTTAAAGAAAGAATGCAAAAAAGACATACTTGCGTCCATTTCCTGAATTTTAAATAAAATATGCCAAAACAGCAAAAAAGAATTTTCCATAGGGCAGTATTTGTATTGATAAAATGCTTATTGGTTTTCGTCAAAAATATTTTTTTCGTATGTACATGCCTTAAAAACTCCAAAAAATTGCCTAAAAATAATGCCATTAATTAAAGAAGAGTATAGAAAACAAACCAACGCAATCAGTTTTTCGTCTAGTAAAATCTATTGAGGGTTCTCACCGTAATGATACAGCAAACAACTTCTTCACATCCTAAGTTATAAACGAGAGATAACTACTTCTTTTTACCAGACAAACCTATGCTCAAGCACTATTTGGCGATAGAGTTACATTATTTTCCTATGTACACAAGCCACGAAAAGCGGTACTTTTGACGTCTTCAATGCACTACAGTTATACTAAATACCGTAAAAAATAAAACAAAAAAAAACCTGAAATTACCGAAATTTATAATAAAACCAAAGGAGGCGTCAACGCATTAGTCGAAAAATGTACAGTAAATTCTACACATCGTAGGAGTCAAAGATGGCCTTACTATTTTTTATACCATTTTAGACATTTTTTCCGTTAATGCTTTCATATTATAGTCATGCTTACCGGGAAATTCTCAAAAGTAGAGGTATTGTAGAGTAGTTGCGGGTAGTGGGTAGACACTTTTCTACGATCCTAGTGGAAAATAGGTCTACTTCAGAGAAGCGTCCCTGCCCACGCGAGCCATGCTTTGCTCTCAATCCCTTACCAAGAGAAATCATGTCCCATTCCTTTCTCCTTCCAAAATCTAGTTTCGTACTTCCTATGCCTTCCTGGTGAAGAGCAGCGATCATCAGTACCAGTTCAAGGCGTAGAGGAAATGATCCTGGGCCGGCTTAAAACTGGATTACCACAAGTATGATTGGAGCAGTTTAAATGGTTGTGGTACTGCGATGGGGAAGGCAACATGAAAACCACCATATTTTCCACAAAGCTAAATGGCAGACGAAAAAAAGAAAATGTCCCTCAGTCCGGGGCACCCCTTAAATGGCGAGAGTGGACCAAAAAGGAAATACAAATATATGAGCGAATAGTACGCATTGCTACCTGGAACTTATTTCGCCGTACGCAGCTTATTTATATCCGGGAAACTGGAAAACACTGAAGCCGAGCTGGTAAGACTGAAAATAGACATCTTGGGGATGAGTGAAGTAAGATGGCCTGGTTCAGAGTACAAAAAACAAAACATGAATACATATATTATTTATACTTCATCTAATTTAGATAACGACTTACGTCATTATCTACGTCAGAGATCGAAGTTGACATAGTTGCCAAAGTATAAAAAAAATCCTGACTCCATTTTAAATCAAATAGATTACATAATTATTGCAAAAGTATTGCCATCTCTTTACAACGACTATTTAAATTCTTACATGACATTTTTGAAATAAAACACACTAATTTTGTTCTAAAAAGAACAGATTTTATTAGATAGTTAAAAATATAAAACAAGACATTCACTTTAAAATTCAAAATAATGAAGTACAAAAACTGTCAACGCCGCAACTGTCAAATAAGTGTTACCAATTTATGCCAAAATTTTACCTTCGTTTGATTACAGTTACAGTGTGTTCCGAACACATGTTCTTGATAAAAACGCTTTATAATGCATTTATACAAATAAAATGAAACATATTATTGTGTATTTCTTCAAGTTAACATTAATAGAAATTTTTAAATATGATTTTTACGCGTATATAATAAAATATGTCTAGTGGCTGTAATGTAAGTGTACTCGGTAAAGTGGTTCTAAAAAAGAACACACCTACACCCTAAATATTTTGTGTTGGTATCATGTGAAGCCACAGGCTATGACGCCGATGACGTGCATCGTTATATAAATTAGATGAACTGTAGGTGGAACCGACCCAAAACATCAATATGGAACTGCTATATTAGTTTCGAACTCAATTGCTCAATCGGTCACAGATTTCATCCCTCTAAATGATAGAGAAGCAATGTTGAAATTACAAACAACTTACAGAAAACTAAATATTATTCAGGTCTTATTGTATGGCTGTGAAAGTTGGACAATGGACTCTGAAATAGAAAAAATAATAGATGCTTTTGAGATGTATATATACAGACGAATGGTGAGAATTCCATGGGTACAAAGAGTTACTAATGTTGAGGTACTTCGTCGCATGTGCAAACAAAAAGAATTACTAAGAATAATCAAAGAGAGGAAAATGCAATACTTGGGTCATGTGTTGAGAGGCGAAAGATATGAATTACTTCAAGTTATACTGGAAGGAAAAGTACAGGGCAAAAGATCAGTAGGAAGACGAGAGAACTCGTGGCTGAAAGACCTGAGGATTCGCAGCAGTTTCTAAAACTACAATTGCCATTTGGATGACGGCGCCGTGAACGAAGAGAGGTATTAATTCAACAAGTCTTCGGTACGACAGCTTATTCGGGATCATACGGAAAAAAGACTAACTACTTTTAAATTCCAAGACAAATGAAACATAATATAGCATCCATTTTGAAAATAGACGTTCCTGTTTAGTCCAATTCTGTTTTAGATAAAAAAGTAAGGTGCTCAAAATGTCCATGGTCATTAGATAGAACAACAACAATAGTTTGCGCTAGTTGCACAGCGCCAATCTGCCACCTTTGTGAAATACACATTTGCAAAGATTGTAAGAATGAGTTGTAGCTTTTATGCTAGCATTTGTTCTAGTTTGTTTATTGCGGTTTGTAGGATAGATTAAATATATATATTTACTTTTTGGAAAAACATTTGTATTTATGTAACTTCAATTTATTAATAGGCTAGTACTTAAATTTTTGAGGTCAGAGTTTCATTTTTATATTTGATTCCAGTACATAAACAAATTGTATTTTGTATCTAACTTATAACAACATAAAGGTTTTTAAGTTATTGATGCAATTTTTTTTAAACAAATATCACTATCTAAGCTCGCAAAAAAATGGGGTCACTACAATCCCTCCTCACCATATACACTATAAAAATTGGACTCAGATAAGGGCTAATACTCTTTGAGTCCGACTATAATCGTTTAAATGTCTAGTCCATGAGTGTTATAAATAGTTTTGGCGACAAAGTGTCTCCCTGCCGTGTCCCTTGGCCAATTTTTATCTTCTCAGTCAATCAATGAAGGTTCACTGTTGTATCGTTTTCGTATATATTTCGAATAATATTCCCATACCTGTAGTCTATTCTGTATTCTAATAGTGCTTTTGAGATAGCGAGTGTGTCAAATGTTTTATGAAAGTCTGCAAAAATAAGAACAAGGGGCTTATTATATTCGATAGACTTTTCGACTAGAATTGCAAGTCACTGTAGATGGACATTTGTTCCGTGGCCTGATCGAAAGCATGCATGTTCTTCTGACTGATAGAAATCTAGTTTTACTTCCAATCCGTTTGCCAGTATTCGACTAAGGAGCTTTTATATATATGGTTTAGTAAGCCTATAGTTTTCAAGATCTAATTTATCTCCTGTTTTATTGCAGGATTGTATCCGAGTTTTTTTCATTTATTTGGAATGTTTTCGTTATGCACACATACATAGATTAATGAATTTGGATGCGTGACATCAAAAGTGGACCTGCTAGTTTACTTGTTTCAATGACTATATCATCTTCACAGTGGCTCTATTATTTTTCATATTTTTGAGAGCATGTTAAATTTTTCCCATGATATACCTGTATATCCTCCGATCCTGCATTATGTGCCTTTTTATGGGCTGTTATGTAGTTTAATTTAATAATGGTTGAGAGGATGCCATTAAAGATCATCAGAAATAAAAACTTAAGGTAATTGTAAAGCTTTTTGGTATCACGTATTAAAAAAAAGCTTTTCTCCACTGTTCCAACTATTCCAAGTATCCAAGTATTAGAACAAAATAAGCTCTGAGAACATATCTTTTACGATATATCCGTGTCATCTAATATATTAAGTTATTGACGTAATTCATTTGAAAACTGTGGTATATTTGCATTGTGTTTCAAAGAAAGGATAAAAATATTTTTAAAATGACGCGCCTTAGTCACAGAAACCACCTTCGGTTTTGTTTTTGTGGTTAAGTTCAAAGGCCGTAGAGATAGCAACAATTTATATATTATGATGTAGTGGATTTAGAAACCTAAATGTGTAAAATACAGGCTTACGCAATTGAATTGTTACCAACTTCACATCGATATATCTGACAAATCGATAATGACAGCTACGTCAAAGTTGACCTGATAAAACTTCAGTATACTGTTTATAAGCCGTCAAAAAAATTCATTTGAGTTTTATACATACAACAAAAGTTTCGCAATGGAATTTAAACTAACTTAAATTTAATAGTGTGATTGCGTTTTATTTGGCTGGAAAATCACAACCAGCTATTGTTCGTCAGCTCAAACACCTCAAAGTGAATAAAATGTTTATGTATCGCACCATAACTCGTTATAATGGTACTGGTAGCATTACCAAATACGAGTAAACCAACAAAAATCTAAAGAGATATCTATAAGAAAAGGAGTACTACAAGGATGCGTACTATCCCCTCTACTTTTTAATATGTGCTCAGAAGAGATATTTAATGAGGCACGTGAAGAAGAAGACATCATTCTTCAGACACTAGGAACGATATCTAATGTATTATATCCGTCAAACCTTACTTCAAGATGTGAAATAACGTTTGAAGAATATCTGCACATGCTATTATAATGACACATAGTAATAATGTATTCATAAATTCAAAATATTTTAATCATAATCATAATCTTTCAAAATTCAAAATCTAAAACCGCTTAATCACGATCTGCGTTATATTCGGATATACACAAATTGAAAAAAAAATGTTTTACGGAATTCGTCTACCTGTCATCGACTGAGATCGCATGCATTTGTATTTTTTATGTTTTATTATAGAAAGCTGTTTTTAAATCGTGATTGCTTATCCTTGAATAAATAGGTATTAAAATAGTAGTAAAACCAACCATCATTCCAAACGAGTTCCCAATTTAGAATATTTATGGCCATCCAACCCCCTAACAAAAACATGAACAAAAACTAAAAACATTAGCCTGCCTAAAAAGCTTACTATCAAGTCAGTGAACTGTGTATATATATTTGAGATTTGAGTGTATCATTTTTGTCGTGTTCATTTTTAAATTCAAGGTCGTATCCAAGTGAGCAGAAACCAAAAATGAGGTTAATTACCGGTACGGGAGGTCGTCAGCCCCTATAAAATCGATACAAAGACTTGAGGCACAGTTTAGGACAAAACACATTCTTGGTTTGGGTTCCTGACAAGAACAAATATATATATATATTTATATATATATATATATATATATATATATATATATATATAAATATATATTATATATATATATATATAGTGATTCTTTTTGAGTTCCAATTAGACGTATGTGGAGACACTTGACATTATTAATATGTGAAAATTTAGGATTAGGGGTCAGGGGTAATTGTGTGGTTGGTGGACATAACCAGACAAGTCAATTTTTCAAATTATCTACCGCTGGCATAAAAAAGTCAAATGTTATACCTGTGTTCTGAAGCTATTTTCTTATGGCATTTTAAAGTAATTACTATTTAAATTGGAATAAACCACGATTAAAGGATAAAATACGTTTATTGACGTTTCAATTTCCACTTCGGAAATCGTTAAATTGTTAACGTTTAATCGTTAATCGGAAATAAAGAAAACATCTAACTGGACAAGTCAACCAAAAAATTAACATTTATGTTGTTTTTAGTTTGTATTGTAATACATGTATCCTATAATTATACATAATTTTTATTAATAAAAGCTACGTTTACTCACGCGTTTAATTTTAAAATAGTTTTTATCGCTTCCTGAAAAAACTCAAATTTGGACATATTACTTATATACTGAGCCAAAAAGACATAAAGTAAAACAATCAATAGAAATTGATAAATTTCATATACCCGTCCTTCGGAGAAAAGTCCTTTGTTCTATTTAAACCAAGGGATTCCTACATTAGATACGATATTAAAGGTAATAAGAGATGATAATGTTGCTGACTTTGGCGGAGATACGTTGGAAGTGAAAGTCGAAATAACTTAAAGAAATCGGTGTTTGCTATGAAAATCAAAGAAAAAAACTTGTATTGAACGATGCAGAAGAGATTGTTTCCGTTTAAAAATCCATTGAAGATTACCACAAAGAAATGATCTCCGATGTTTTTAAGGATTACTTTTCTCAGGTATTGAATTTTCTAACAAATAATGCTGTCGTTGTTTTCGATAACGCCAGTTATCAATCAAAATTAGTAGAAAAGTTACCAAAGGTTTCATGGAAAAAAGTAGATATAATTAACCGGCTCCAACGCAAAACAATACCGTATGATCAGACTGTGCTTAAAACGGAATTATTACGAATTGCAAGGCCATATAAATCGTATTATAAAAAATATGTCAAGGGCGAAATGGCAAAAATAAAAGAAATAACAATATTACGTTTGCCACCTTATCATTGTCAACTGAATCCAATAGATTAATTACTATTTAACTGGGAATAAGCCACAATTAAAGATAAAAATACGTTTATTGACGTTTCAATTTCCACTTCGGAAATCGTTCTCAAAATACAAACAGTAAATTAAACAAATTTTGTTTTTTGTTACATAGTGAAAAATTCTTCTAATAATTTAACTTTATTTGACTCATTTTTTTTACTATGGAATCACTAACAGGAGAATTTTACTGTCATCATGTCATGTGTTTGTCTTTTTAAAGACGAATTACATGCTATGATTTTTTTTCTGACGGATATTCTCAAGTTAAAGTTGATTTCATGTAATCGAATGAACTATCTTATAAGTAAAGTCGTCCCAGGAGCGCAACTCAACAATATTGGCAATATCATTTTAAAGTCGTCTACTTTAAAATGCATGATGTATGTCTGAATTGCCAATATAAATGAGTCAGATAAAATTAAATTATTAGAAGAATTTTTCACTATGTAACAAAAAACAAAATTTGTTTAATTTACTGTTTGTATTTTGAGAACGATTTCCGAAGTGGAAATTGAAACGTCAATAAACGTATTTTTATCTTTAATTGTGGCTTATTCCCAATTAAATAGTAATTAATTTACAATGCCACAAGAAAATAGCTTCAGAACAGTATAAATCAAATAGAGTTGATATTGGCTCAAGTAAAAGGTGAAGGGGTCAGATAAAATACAACTTTTAAAGTTTTTTAATTTATGTACATTGCTTAAACGTTAGATATCATTGCGATGTATCCACTTTAACATTAATTTTATTTAAAATTAAAAGTGAAACTGGAACAAACCATGAAGTGGAGATATCCAGGAGTGGCTAGTATACCTGTTGAATACAAAGCACGTGGTGTTCGTGTGTATTAAGGTATAAAAATGCTTATTAAAAGCTTAAAATTTTTATTTTAAAGAAGATCTTTTCGGAATTGAATCATTCCATCATCAGTTTAATAAAAAGATGTCAACTAGTAGTCACTACATCATTCCACTTGACATTGACGGGTACTAACTGATTTTTCATACCATCTTTCTATCAGTTAGCCCTAGGCTCCAGCACAGATCAGAGGTAATGTAAGTCGATAAAACCTCACCAGCTACGTTGGGTCGTGTAAGATGGCCCCATTTTCAGTTTTTATTAATCAGAGGTCTATTGCATTTACCTTTATAAATACCATGAGGATTGTTTTTTAATACGGATATCCTTCCAATGTTTTTATGTGGCCATAGAATGTTTTTTGACAACTTTTTATTAAACTGATGATGGAATGATTCAATTCCGAAAAGATTTTCTTTAAAATAAAAATGTTAAGCTTTTAATAAGCATTTTTTTATACCTTAATACACACGAACACCACGTGCTTTGTAATTTTATTTAACATATAAATCTGTCCCTTTCCAACATTGACCCATGATTTTCATACCTGGTATATATATAATCCATAGGTTTGTATTGTTATTTCTATGAGAATAGGGTGGATGGACTCTTTAAAATAACATCTACAACTACATTTCATCAGGAGGGGATATTATTTTGAGTGATTTCAGTCAAATCACTTTACCTGCTGTTTGCAAATTACTGAAGATTTGCATTTGTAATGAGCTACCACATCAAACATTAATGTTCCTAAACGAAAACAAGACTTATACAGTCAAGAAACTGCAGGAGCTGCAGAAAATAGATACCAAGTCTAACAATCAGCAGAACAAACATCAAATATTAATGATACGCTATAGACAATCTTAGAATAAGATGGATGACTCAAATTTAGAATTTCCGCTCAAAGAGGAAACGGAACTTATAATATACCAACAGAAGAATTACCAAACGGTGTAATAAAAATATGGCAACATTTGTTAAAATGCACACAAAGACTTACGAGGTGACCATGGCAGCTTTATATAACCCATCGAGACATCCTATAAAAAATAAGATGCTAACTTTCTTGTAGCCAAGGTTGTAAATGCTTAATTGGAGGAGTCTGCAATGCGAAACACAGCCGTTTTAGACAAGCATTCAATAATCTTAAGTGCTAAACGCTGTCAACTAAATAGGCAACACATTGGTCCACATATGTAAATAAGATTCCTGATTTGATAGATTTGTTATTATTTAAAAATATATCTTGAAATTATATGCGCGTAGAAGCCTGGAACGTGAATTCAGATCACTCACCAACTCTTCTCACACTGACTGATAATGTGATTCAAAAGAATCATTCAAAAGAATTTATCTAAATTAGTCAACAAACGAACGAACTTAAAAGCTTTTGAATCAGCCTTGAACGGATAGTTGATCTTTCGGTCGCATTGAGGATAGAGAAACAATTAGATACGGATATCCATCTTCTAAAACATATTCAACAAGCAGATTTGAAGGATACCACTGAAACCTAATCACATAACAGAAAATCATTGACCGAACGAAATTAGATACCTTATACAAGAAAAAAAAGGAAACTCAGAAAAAGTGGCAACAATCCAGAGCACATCTGATAAAACAGAATAAAATAATGCAACGCAAAAAACGTGAAAGATTTGAGAAAATGGCCTATTATATATAAACCAGCTATTAGAAAGTAAGATGGAAGTTGGCCGGAATACATATACCAAAAACAAATCCGAATGTACAGTAATCAAGAACAGGAAGAATCAGTCATTAGATCTTCCTCCCAAGAGAAACTTTTGCCGAAATTAAAGAAAACATAAATTCTAAAAAACGCTAAATGTCATCTTATTCCCGGAGAAATATCTCCAACTTAAATATTGAAATAACTTTCACGTAAAGCTATTGTCGCATTGACCACTTTACCTGCGGTGTGCAGACTCGTGAAGATTTGCATTTGTATACATCTGCCAGTTTTACAAAAAATACTACCAATTGTAATTTATAAGCAAGGAATTTCACAAGATTGAAGAAAGGAAACAACAAACACCACAAGCAATGCAGAAACACTCACAAGAAGGGATTCCAAGATGACAACAATACCATATGTGAAAAGCTATCAGAAAAATTGAAAAAATAGGAAATACGTATAATATCACAACATTCAAAAAACCAACACACTGAGATCTAGCCTGTCCAAAAACCAAACACAACAACACACAAGAAAAATGAAATAACGGCATGTATAAAATACACTGTGAATGTAACAATTTCTATGTTTGAGAAACCGCAAGACGCAAGTGTCAGAAAAATGCATCAATAATCATGAAAGAAACAAACATGAAAAAGAGAAAAATCAAAGCAGCTATTATCTTATTTAATAAACAAAAATGGCTAACAAACCCATCAGCAAAATATATCAGGCTTTGGTTTTTAATACTAAACAAAAAAGTCAATAATAAGAACATACCAACAATAGTGGATTAAAGAAAGTCGCAAACATAATCACAACAAAATCCCAGTAGCTACAGACCTATTTCGCTGTTGTGTCACTTTTTAAAACTATACTCATACTCTCCAGAATAGAAAAAAAAAATATCAACAAGCACCTCATCCCACAACAAGGAGGATTCAGACCCGGCAAATCTTGCACCGGTCAATTCCTCGCACTAACAGAACACATTAAAGGGGGTTTTGAAGAAAAACTTATAACACGAGCTGCTTTCGTAGATTTGACAGCATCCTATGACACAGTAAGGCAGAAAACATCGCTCCGCAAATTATACGATATTCTCAATGACCACCATCTGGGTAAGGTCGGATATTCCTGAGTGCAAAACAGACGTTTTTTCGTTATGCTGAAGGGTAAAGTAAGTAGGTGGAGAGTTCAAAAAAACGGCCTCCCACAGGGAAGTATTTTAGCACCAATGCTCCGGCCAACCTACGCCGACGGAAACCAAGGACTTCCTCTATGCTGACGATCTTGCAATATGTACTCAAGGCAATAGTTTTGAAGAAGTGGAGAAGAAACTCGAAACTGCCTTAAAAACAATGACAGCGTACTACCTGCAAAATTCCCTGAGACCCAATCCGTCTAAAACTCAAGTGAGCGCTTTCTACCTTCGCGCAAAGAAAGCGAAGTGAAAACTCCAAATTGCGTGGAATGGTAATATATTAGAACACACAAACCAACCTATATATCTTGGAGTAACTCTGGACCGGTCTCTCACCTACAGACAACATTACATAAAAACGAGAGGGAAAGTAACAACTAGGAACAGCATACTCAGAAAGCTAACGGTAAGTAAATGGAGTGCACGTCCTGGCGTTTTAAGATCTGTTTGGGGCAGATCTGCCCACACCAAACAAGTTGATATTGCGCTAAAAGAGACATGCAGGATAGTAACGGGGTGCACGAAACCAACGCCACTCTCAAATATATATAAAGCAGCGGGTTTTGCAGAACCCTCAACACGCAGAGGCGTTGCAGAACACATAGAGAAAATTAAACAGATCGCGGATAAGCGGCACGCCCTATACAAAGCTCGAACACCACGAAAGCGATTAAAATCCAGGAAAAGCTTCCTTGGAACAGTGCAGGATTAACTGCCTGAGTATTTTCCTCTTCCCCAGGTTCAATGGACCGGCTAGTCCCTAGACTTTAGAACGTGAAAACTATGAATAGGATAAGAACGGGGGTCGCTCCAGTAAAATCAAACATGGCAAAATGGGGAAAATAGGCCAAGATATTGTGAACTGTAACTGTGGAGAGGCACAGAATATGGAACATCTTCTTACATGCAGAAACTGTCCTCATCGATGTACCCTTGAAGATTTGTGGCTCGCCAACAAAGATGGAACCGATGTAGCCCGATACTGGGCTGAAATTTTATGAATGACATGTCCGGACACGATAAAGTAAGTATCTACAATTATACACAATATATATATGTAACACACACACCTGATTTTTTTGTTAACCAAAAGAAGGCTATTCCGTACAAGCCAAGTAAGTCAACCGTCAGTTTTGGAAAACATAACCCAACTTAACAACTTGTTGGATGTACTTTTTCGCACAATTTTTTTAAATATCTTTTTTGAAATCGATTTCCGGAGTTGAAACCGAAACTTAAACTTTATTTAAAAATTTCTTTTCATTACAATCAATTGTGGCTTAATCCCATATAGATATCATATTTAACTTAGGCATTTCACAAGGAAACAGTTTCGAAACCTTTTTATTGATATTAATAATAATCACTAATTTAAAATTGCAAAAAAATATTTATCAACAATGCCAGGAGAAAGGTATAGAGTACGGCCCAATTTATATCTTCATTATAATATTAGCGTAAAGTTACAAACATGAAGAAATTTGCTTCATTTTAATATCTAGGTTTTTGTCCAGAAGTCTAGCAAATTGTCAAGTATCTTTATGAACTTAAATCAATCGTAACAGCTGGAATTATTTGATTACGTGAGTCGTTATAAATGCTACCATATTAGGATTTTCGTCATTCGCTAAAAAAATTCATGGTTCCTAACAATGCTGTCCGCGATAAAAATAAACCTGACAACATAGATACATACATTAAAAACTGACAAACATTATTTTTTTGTTAAATAGACTAGATTGTGTTAGTTATATTGTGGTAATACATATTCATTCGCAGTTAATAAATATTTAATTTTCGTTGCTTTTTACACCTGCTGCAAGATATCGCAATATTTCGAAATGATGTATAATTTCTGGTTTCGGGAATTTTTTAGATAAAAAAATTTTTTGTATGAATTGAATTCACGCTGCTGCGATATAATCAAGATGTACCCATTTTTTGGGAATATCTTGATTATTATCCCAATTATATGTAATTTCCATATCAGATTATTTTAAAGACTCCATAGATTGTAATTAGTTTGAACAGGTGCTTTATCAGGTTATTAACAATTAATATTACATGTTATTAATATTGTATACGATCGACCCATAAGCCTATTTCCGCATCCATGCAAAATTCTGGCAAAAATTACAAGCTATCTCATAAATTCGACAGCTATTAAATAGAACAGGCAGGTTTCCATAAAGCTTATCAATAGTATCTATACAGGGTGTTTCAAAAAGGCATGTTATAAATTAAATCACGCATTCCGGGGACAAAAATAAATTGATTGAATCCAACTTACCTTAGTACAAAAGTGTACACAAAAAAGTTACAGCTCTTTGAAATTACAAAATAAAAATTGTTTTTTTTTTGCATTATGTCCTAAACTACTTGACATTTTGTAATAAAAATTGACACGTTACTTTCTTGTTCTGAAAGCATTTTTCATACAAAAGAGACAACAATATTTAAGCGCACAGAAAAATTTTAAGTTTTAAGGGGGGTGTGCAGCCCTAAATCCCCCCAATTAGCCATGAAATTACAATTAGTTTCTACGTATACAATAATTACAAACAGTTCCATCAACAATAGTCAATAATTTGAAGCTATCACTTATTGTGTAAGTAAGATTAATATTAAAATTTTGATATTACAATGACCTACCCATTTCAGGAAATGGCAGATATGCGTTAAACTTTGGGTAAGTTAGATCAGATTAAATTATGATTTCAATAAACTATCGGGAATATCGTAGGTAAATGTCAAGGAAATAGTGCAGCAGCCGCAAGGCATTATGCAATAAAATACCCCAATCGAAATACACCCGAGAGACGATTATTTCTTGATCGTCGTTTACGGGAAACGTGTACATTCCAACCGCAAGTTGCTGGCAATACTAGTCGTCCAATAATGGATGCAACTGATGAAGACATTTTAGAAATCGTTGAAGAAGTCCCTGAAACAAGTACAAGGGTAATAGCTGCTCAACTAAATGTTCCTCACGTAAGGTTTTGGAGGGGTTTGGATCAGCTGCTTAAACCCTGTCACTTAGCAACGGTTCAAGAGTTATTGGTTGAAGATTATCCTAAAAGGATTGGATTTTGCGATTGGTTGTTAATGGAAAACACTCGAAATGTTAATATAGAAATATTTTGTTTACCAACGAGGCTACCTTCAGTAGAAATGGAATAACGAACCATCATAACGAGCACATTTGGTCCGATGAAAATCCTCACGCCAAAAAAATTCCCCAAAGGACTATCATAGTTAATGTTTGGGCAGGATTTGTGGATAACAATCTAGTAGGCCAAGTATTTCTTTCCAACAATTTAAATGGTGATAATTATTTGCAGTGCAAAATATGTGGTTTCTACAAGATGGCACTCCACCGCATTACAGTCATGAAGTTTGGGAATACCTTTGCAGGCAGTATCCTGGTCAGTGGATTGGAAGGGGTCGTGACGCACCTATTTCTTGGCCACCCAGAAGTTCAGATCATAACCCCATGGACTTTTGCTTTTGGGGGTTTATAAAAGAGAAAGTGTATTCTGTAACAATAGAGGACGAATAACAAATGAGGGTTAGAATAATTGAAGCTGCAAATCAATTTCGTCAGAAAAATATGATTTTTCAGCGCATTTGATTTTCCTTATTAAAACGACACCGAATGTGTATTGAAGCAAATGGGGGTAATTTTGAACATTTATTGTAATATCATATTTATAGAGGTTATCATTTTTTGTACTTGTTAATTCATTTAAGCCATTTATTTAGTTGCACGTAATTTTTTAAAGGTTACGTAAAAGTTTGGGGGGATTTAGAGTTGCACACCCCCATCAAAATTTTACTGTGCGCTTAGATTTTGTTTTTTTTTGTATGAAAGATGCTTTCAGAACAAGAAAGTAACGTGTCCATTTTTATTACAAAATGTCAAGTAGTTTGGGAGATAATGCAAAAAAACAATTTTTATTTTGTAACTTCAAAGATCTGTAACTTTTTTTGTGTACACTTTTGTACTAAGGTAAGTTGGACTCAATAAATTTATTTTTGTCCCCGGAATGCGTGATTCAATTTATGACATACCTTTTTGAAACACCCTGTAGAACAAATTCAGAACATCTGAACATTTATTTATACAGAAATGCAATGAATACAATGTCTCAATACACTTTGTTGACTATTACAAGGCCTTTGATTCAATTGAACTGTGGACCGTATTCAAAGCAATGGATAACGCGGTCATAGATTGGAGTGGTATAAGAACCCACTAAACCATATATACGGAAATGCTACATTAAAAATAAAAATTGATTAAAACACAAAATCTAACAAAATACACATTCATAGAGGAGTGAGACAAGGCGGTACGATTTCTGCGAAGTTATTCACAAAGGATCTAAGGAAGTTTTCAAGACGCTTAACAGAAAAGGTTTAAATATCCTTCTTTTTTTATGTAGACATCACTCTGTCTGTTTTTCAATGTGCCTCCAGTAAGGTGTCGTTCCATGATTTTCGTGATCTTCCTACTGATTGTCTTCCTATTGGGGAACCGTCTCTTGTCGTCTTTACTACTCTATTTGTTGTCATTCTACTCTTCTATTAATTTCTTACCCAGTTCTTGATGTTCTCCACCTTGCATCTACGTCGTATATCTGTACTTCTAGCGCTGTCCCATAGTGTCTTAACATCAATTTTTCTAAGGTTTTTCATCTCTGCTGTTTCTAAAATCCTATCCTTTTTTTTTATTAAAAATATTGACGGACAATATCTGAATGATCTTTATTTTGCGGACGATATGGTTTTAATTAGTAGCGGACTCAATCAGCTGCAAGATATGCTTTCAAAATTAAGAAATTCTTCAGAAAGAGTAGGCTTGAAAATGAATCTAACAAAAATAAAATTCTTCCCTTGGGGAAAGCACCAGTTACTATGTGGATGAAATGATAGCAAGGGTGGGAGAATATATTTACTTAGGTCATCTAATAAAGTTAAACAGAGAAAACTCATCATCACGGGGGTCCTACGGCGATTGCCGCTTCCCGCATTTCAGCCTCCATCTTTTCCTATCTCTCCAATCTCCCTCTTCTAAGCCTCTAGATTGCATTGTTTTTGTAATTTGTCTTCTCAGGAATTTGGTGGTCTTCCCCTTTTCCTTCTTTCTGGCGGAACATACATTAAGGCTTTCTTTGGCCACCGCTCCTCCTCCATTCTCATTACGTGACCATACCATTGTAATTGCCCTCCTTGTATTCTATCTGAAAGAGTATCTCTAATTCCTGTACGGTTTCATATTTCCTCATTCCTTATTCTTTCCATTCTCGATACTAGACATGACCTTCTAAGATAATCCATTTCCACAACGTCTACTTTATCTCGTTCATTCTTTAAAATAGACCGAAGAGAGAAAACTAACACGCGGAAATAGACCGAAGAATCCACATGATATGGGCTGCCATTGGCAAACTTAGAATTGAACGACTTATGCTCTGTATAACTTTAACAACGCTTCCATAATGAAGAAATACGTAGAAGAACCAAAGTAGACGACGTAATATAATACGCTGCTTCATTGAACGAGTCTTGGGTGGGACATATTGTCAGAAAAGGTGGTATCATTAGGCCTAAACCCATCATACAGTGGAGACCTATATATCTATCTATACAGCCCTTGCTGTCCAATTTTGGACATAGACCTCCTCTTCCTTCTTCCCCGTCTTTCTATTGTAGGCAGTTTGTATTCAGTTCGAGCCAGCGTGTTTCTTCAAGTCATCTGACCATCTCATTTGTGGCCTTCCTCTTTTTCGTTTGTAACTATATGGTTTCCAGTGTATAATCATCTTATTCCATCTGTCGTCTTTCTGTCTTATTTTATGTCCAGCGAACTTCCACTTAAGTTTTGCTATCTGCGTTAATACATCGGCCACTTTTGTTTTGTTGCGGTTCCCATTATTTCTTTTCTTGTACTCTTTGTTTTCTCTCTGATAGCCTGATGCAGCTGATGCTGATACAGCATTTGCGTTTCCATGGCTCTTTGGGTCTTTGCTATTTTTTCCATATTTTGCTTTGTAAACGTCCAAGTTTGAGAGCCGTAGGTGAGAACAGGAAGTATACATTGGTTGAATACTCTTGTTTTTAAATATTAGAGGTATTTTCTATTTGTTAGTAAATAGGAAAGTTTTCCGAAGGATACCCAAGCCAACCGTATCCTTCTCTTTATTTCTCCGGTCTGATTTTCTTTATTTAACTAGTTGTCCCAAATATACATATTCTTTTACTTGTTCTATAGTTGTTTGTGCAATTGTAATTATTTCTTCTGGTTCTTCTGGTTCTTTGTCACAATTTTCTTTTTATTATAATTTATTTGTAGACCTATTTTTGTTGATTCGCTATTTAATTCATCCATCATATTTTGTAATTCTTCCCTTTTATCTGTTATTAATACAATGTCGTCTGCATATCTCAAGTAATTCAAGTATTGGCCATTCATGTTAATACCCCGTTTTTTACATTGTAATTTCCTCATAACGTCTTCCAAAGCTTGATTGATTAGTTTGGGTGATATAGTGTCATTCTGTCTGACTTCTCGCCGTTTCTTAATAGGCTCCGTTTGTTCAACTATTTTAATAGATGTTCCTTCTCTAAAACCTTTTCTAAAACCGGCTTGCTCTCTTGACTGGTAATTATCTAACTTAGTTGTTAATCTGTTTGTTAGTAGATTTAGTTAACAGTTTGTACATTAAATTAAGTAGCGTTATGGGCCTATAGTTTTTCAGATCTTTTCTATCGCCTTTCTTAAATATTAATAGTGTTATTGCCTCATTCCATGTGGTGGGTATTTGTTTTGTGTTTAATATTTTATTCATTGGTACATAAAGGACATCCACTGTAGTTTTCCCCCCATTTTTTCCCCACATTTAAGTAAGAAGGGTTATTAAGGGTGGGACTAAGGCATTTATTGTAAAATTGTGATAAAAAGATAGTTAAGAATACAGCGAAAAAATGACATGATTTTTCGCATGTGAGAAAATTGAACATAGGAAACTATCACAAAATAGGGAGGAACATAAGATAGTGATTTCCAACTGATACTTAGTACGTCAGTTTCCGGCGCCATAAAACTGTACCTTCTAGGCTATGGGAATGAAATGTTAAAAACAAAATTCTGTTCTTCCAGTTTGGAGATGACCAAATGTCTAACAAGTATGGCGATTTAACGTCAAAAAACTCTCAAAGAACATGCCCAATTACAAACCAAATGATTCAATAGTCGAAGCCAATATGTCTCAATGATTCTGTAGATGGAAATATTTGATAACATTAAGCATTGAAACCTACAGCATAGGATCCACGAATAAAGATAAAAAGATTCATCCGGGTTTTTGGTCGGGTGTATTTTGTGAGTTGTGTTGGCTTCGGATCTATACTTTTTTTCGGTCGCTAACGAAGCTTTTTGGCACTCTCGCGGCCAGGTCTGAACCGAAGTATTTTGTAGTTGATGCTCTTCTGGCAAGTGCATCAGATTTTTTATTGCCATATATTCTCGCCATATATCCGATGACCTGGAACCCTTAGGAGTGTAACACTGTTTCGCCAGTATGTCGAGTAGGCATTCCCACACTAGAGTAGATAAGCCTAGGGCTTATGGGAGCCGCCATTGCTGTTTGGCTATCTGTGCATATATTAGTTTGCATCAATTCGAAAGTCCTCATGTTAATTTAATACCGCTATTAAAATACTTTAAGAACGGCAGGAAAAAAGTTTGAAAATAAAGACAGCTCTCGGTGGCCAAACGAAGTTCAAGGAAAAATAAAACAGAAGAGAAAATTATATAAACAGTGGTAAGGAAATAGGTCGGACACATATCTTCAAAACAATTATGTCGCCAAAAAAAGCGAAAGTAGCAGTAGCAAAAGCTAAAGCAGAAGGGTATACAAATCTAAACGATCAACTTGATTCCAGGGAAGAAGAAACAAAGATATATTAATAGTCATATCAGATATATCAGATATATTAATAGTATTAATAGTCAAATATAGATCAAAGAAAACAAAAGCTAATGTAAGGATGTCAAAAAGAAATGGAAAAAGTACTTTGGCAGTTTATTAAATAAAGAATTTGAAAGAAAATCAGTTGAGCTAACGGAGACAGTAACAGCAATGGTCACCAAAATAACAAACAAGGAAGTGGTTCAAGCGCATCAAAAAATTAAGAAAGGAAAAGCAGTTGGACCAGATGATATTTCTGAAGATTGTCAGAAGTCAGAGGCATATATGAGGAAGTAACAACTAAGTCAGCTGTGGGAAACATAAATTTTATGTGAAAGTAGAATTGCACCAATGCTCGGTGCTCAGTCCTTATTTATTCTCATTCGCAACAGATAACAGCGAAACTACAGGGTAACATTCCCTGGTGGTTAATGTATACTGATGATGTATTATTAGTAAAAAATAAATAAAATGAGAACTTTGGATGGTGAACCTAAATTTAATTAGTTAAATTTTGGTATTATTAAGAATAATAATACCAAAAAAAGTCAATACGATAGGAAGCATCTAGAAAAACCTTACCGCTGACGTAAACTTCCAAATAAAACACCTGGTCGTTAAAGTATGTTTTTGAGATCAAGCGTTCTTATCGGCCAACAAAGTTGACAAACCCTGGCAAATTACATCCTTGTAAAAATAATAAAGCCAACGATGAATTAAAATTTATGACTCAATGTACATAAAATGAAGCTCATACTTTTTTTAAAATCCTCCCAACGATTATTGTAAATCTCGACGGGATTGTGACTTCATTATGACGCAAATATGAAAGTAATATATAAAATGGGTACCTCAAATCCACCTAAAAACCATATGTCAAATAAGCTAAAATTAAAAATTTTGTCATCAAAACTCTTTTTATTTGCAAAGATGAGAGTTAAAATTCAAACATATATTATGATTATGTACAGTGTTAACTAAAAAATTACAAGGCGCTTTTCTTAATTAATTATAGACAGTAATGCATATATAATAGATAAACAGATTTAAATCAAAAAAATTATGCCCACTTTTTCACTACTGATTTCCATGTTTGCTTGTATTGCAAGATGTGAAGTGCCTTTCACCAATCCAGTTTTGCTCTCCATTTTTTTATGTCTCAAAACTAGTTGCAGACACACATGTGTCAGAAATTTGACCACGGTATATCACAGTGGGTCTAAATTTGACCAGAGTCCACCTGAACAATCCTTCTTTCACACACTATGGCTGGGTTGTGATCTCGACGTTTAAAAAAAAAAGAAAAAACCTATAGATTTATAGCACGTATGCAAACGTCAAATACGAAAAGTGTCGTTATTGTGTATAATTTAGACAGGTAATATGTAACTATGTATCTTATTTATACACGGTGGAATTCCTTATTATTTGTTTCAGACGTATTAACAATGTCAAAACGACATCTAAGTACACGAGATCTTTAATTAGAGGCCGAGATGGCTAGAAGGACCATAATGATGAAATATTTTATTCTAGTGGAAGTGACTATTCCCCTTCTCATTCTGGAAGAGAGACAGACGATACTATGGTCTGTTTTTAAACCAGGAGGAGTAATTTAAATTTTCCGCGCCATAACGCTTGTTTGTAATTGGTCGAAGCGCAGGCAAGTTTACTCCACTAAATTATGACATATTGACACTAATGACATTTGTGAAATTTTAAAATTCAAAATTTATATCGACAATTTTTTGTATTTTCTGTGTTATTTCTTACATCTTTAGATTTTTCGTTTGCATTTATATAAAAAACAGTTCTTTTCAGAACTATTTAGCGACATATTAATGTTATTAAGATAACAATATGGATTCAATGCCAAGTACTAGTGGTAATTATTCTTTTCCACATTAAAAACGCCGAGTAGATTTGGATCATTTATCATCAAATGAGAAATAATGTACTATAAACATGTACAAACATGAAAATTGATAATTCTGGAATAAAAATAACAGCCACGGTAGTAAAAATAAAATAGGCAGCAGGTTAGTTTTACAGAATAGTTATTATTAAAATCAAGACTTACTAAAGTAATGTGCTAATTTTAGGTGTTGCGAATTCGACTATTTACAACAATAGAATTTAGAACAATTAAAGAATATAAGCAGACTGGAGCAGTAAAATGTCCTAAAAATATTGAAGGTCGACCTTATATTCTTGCAACATAGGATGAAAGAGTTAAAACATCTACGACAGATAGTACACAGATTCTTTAATAAGAATGAAATGCTCACTTTAGGTAAAATTTTAAGTGAAATTACCAACCGCTTAGATCTTCCAAAATATGTGTCGTTCATTATTATATAAAATTCTTGAAGCAAATCAATTTGAAGTAAGTACAAATATCGGTATGTAAATATGGGTTAGCTACAATTACCTATATAGTAAAATTAACTAAAACATTTTATAGATTTCATTTTTATAATCAGGTATATTATTGTTACTATTAAATATTAAGTTTTTAGTTTTTATTTGTATACTCCACTGGAATGTTGTCAAGTATTTTGGTTCAACAGATATAAGAACATGGAAGTGAAGAAAAGGAAAAAAATGATATTTTTACTTTACATATGCAGATTCAATGCAGGAAATATTACATAGCATAACTATAGATTGTTTATCTTACTTTATAGGATGATTGATTTATTGTGTATATTATGAATGTCTTACCATAGTTATTTTTTAGGGGAAATTATTCAAAGAATAGTTTATACATTGGGCTGCTGACCAAAAACAAAACTTTCTTGCTCAAATATCTGAAATAGATTCAGTTTTTGCTGAAAAAATAAATCAAGAAATTCAAAATGGTGTAGTTGTTCATTAATCTCACCAAGACATAAATGGAGAGATTTTGAAAGACTAATAAAATTATTAAATTTTTATTTTTACATTCATTCCGAATATATATTATGCACAGAATATTATATAAATCGATTTCTAACTCTTTAAGTTGTTTTTGTAATAACTTGGACTTGGTGATGTGCGATAATAGTATTTAATGTGATATTTTTCTAGCTGATATATATATATATATATATATATATATATATATATATATATATATATATAATAAAAGAGTTTACAGTGTTTATAAATTTATAAATATGATATTTATATCTAATTATCATAAGAAAAACGGCAACTATCTTTTAAATTTGTATATACTTGTTAAGAAGCATTTTCATTTTGTTTTCATCACAATAAAAGAACATTAGTAATGTTGTGTTTTACTTTGATTGTATTAATACAGTTGGTTTTGTTCTTCCTGTTGTAGATCATCACAAGAAAACTACAAAATTATACTAGAATGTAACATAATAGATTGAATTAGTTGATTATCTCACAGAAATCCAGTATTTTTTAGTAAATTTTATTTATTGATAACAAATGGGACAAACTCACTGTCAAAATTAAACAATAATCCTGCATTAAAGAAACACACTTATTTATACAAATTTATGTTTTGCATTTTAGTGCTTCAAAAAGATCCTTAAGATATTGATATATAAGTTAAATCTATTTAATGATGTAACTGATTACCATGCATGAAAAGTAGGACCACACCTATATTTGAACCATAATTTATTCTGTGATATGAAAAAGTCAATTCTAAAGCAGTGAATGGGAAGGAATATGTAAAACAAACTGGCGGAAGCACTTCAGGAGATTGGATTATTAAGCTTAAAAATAATGATCAAAGTCAAAGTTAATTCTTCTGGTAAGAAAAAAAACCTAGATTCAAGAAATTAATCACACCAGAATAAGAATATGGTCTACGCAGTTTAAAAGAACAGTATTTCAGAAATCTTTGAACTCTCTCTAACTTTTTGATACATGCATTTGCATAGCTTTGTTGCATATAAGATCTATTTGCAAATTAAAAGTCAAATTTCTGAGAAAAACCATACTTAGATCTGTAACATTATTGACTCTCTGGATCAAAATATTCTCTAAATTAAGTACCATCGACTCAAAAGATCTATAAAACTGGATCACCCGATATTTAAATATATATACATGGGACCAAATGTGAAAAACGTCTTTTTTATTGTAATAATTGTAATATATATTGGAAGTGAATTAAAAAAAAAAATATTATTAAAACATAAAGTAAGGTTAGAATTGACGTGTAAGGTTGTCCAATATTGATTACTCGATTACCGCAAGGCCGAGATATACAACAAAAAAAGAAGATGTATTTGGTGACTTTTCTAGTAACTTTCTTGGGTGTGAATCTGTCTTTTTGGTTTACTCCTCCTGGTTAAAAAACAGAGTATAGCAATGATGGGGGTGAGTCGAACAATGATGGCGGTGAGTCGAATAATGATGAGGGCGAAGTGAACGATGCAAATGAAAATGTGGTACAAGAAAATGATGAGGCGGACTGGCTTGATGTAGAGGAATATATTGAGATACATCAGTTTATTGAACAAGAAAATATAATGGCATATAATACGCCTTTGATTGGTGAAGCAATATTTTGATTTAAGTTGCTAATCGCAAGAGTGAATAAGAATCTGTTTAAAACTGAACCTTGAGGAACTTTATGTTGGATGTGTGGAGAAGAAAGTTATTGACAGAAACCCTGGACGTTTTAGATGTGATAAATATAGTTGCTATCAAATGTTGTTTGCTATTAATTGCGTTAGAGACATGGTTTCGGGTAGTGCCAGATTATCTCTTATGAAGCGCTGTCTTTTTCCAAAATACCATACAACATGTTTGTTGATAATTTTTCCATTAGCTTACACATAGTGCATGTGAGCGAAATGGGCCTGTAAGATTGTGGAAGTATAGTTAGCTGATTTGGCTTGAGTATTGGTATAACAATATACTTGCTTCAATGAGATGGAAATTTATGGGAACTCCAGATTATATTATAAAGTTAGGAGTTTATTAAGGCCATAGATAGACAAATGCTTTAAAAATATAGAAATGCATAACGAATATAATCAGGCTCAGCTGCGGAGTTTATATTATTAGCTAAGGCAGATATTAGCTCGTAGATAGTAAAAGAAGAATTAAGGAATCTACTATATTCAGAAGATATCAGATTATTTCTGTGTTAATATAATTCATGATGAGGGAAAATAATATTATTAAGTTTTATTTCTGAACTTCTCTTTGAAATGCTTTTCAAAATTCTTCGGAACAAGTTCATGTGAAGTGATCTCTATACCGTTTGAAATTAAACGAGTAATTTTATTATTAGTTTTGTGACCTTGAATTTGTCGTATTTTTTTCCAAAGTTGGCTAGGATTGGAATTTTCGTTAATGGATGATACGCACTCCTGCCAGGATGATTTTTCGCTTTTTTTACTACGTGTTTGGCTTTGGCTTTAAATATTTTGTTTTTTGTTAAATTTATTAGATTTTTTAGGCTTTTGTTTTTTTGATACTTATTTAAAGCTTGTTTGGATAGACGAGTCGACTCTTCACAAAAAGAGTTCCACCAAGGAACTGCTTTTTGATTTGGAGAAAATGTTGCTTTACTAATGGTGTCTTATATTGGCGTTACAAGTAGTCTACATCATTGGTTATTAGATGATCATAAGAGCTTTTGAATACTCTGGCCAGTTAGCTTTATTTAGGCGCCAATAGCTTTTGACCGAGACGGCTCCACTACAATTGTTGAAAATAATTATATGATAATGATTGCTGCCAAAGAGATCGTCAGCTATTTGCAGATTTAAAAGAGGTGCAGATTGGGGGTTTAATATATTTTACAGGTAAATCTGTTAATCATTTGTTAAGAACCATTCGATTTTCTAATAAAGAAAAATTCAAATTTAACTTTCCTCTTTTTTATGCAGCATTGTATTTATAAAAATCGTACATTTTACAGAATTAAAATAAGAATAATCATTAATTTTATTTTTACTCTTCCACACATTAAATACCGTTGAAAGATAGATAATATGTTAACATTTAGACTCAAAACTAACAAATTAACATTCTTCGAATTGTTTAGAGAAAATATTGATTTTAGTTTTAGTGTCTGAGTAATATGTTTTCGAGAAATGAATAATCGTTGTCGTCGCTCGACATTGTTCAGAATGAGTAACACAAAACGCAGGTTTCATTTCGAATGGTTCGGACCACGTATTGTTCACATGATTCCTTCTGTCATACTGGTTGGTGCTATAAAAAATTTTCGACTTATTTTGTATGATTATGTTATAATATATTTCTTGACTGTTCGTAGATAGGTATATTAAATTAAAACGATCTTACATCAATTATCAGATAGCGTTCAAATATAGGGACACTATTAAATAAGTTCTTTGGATTAAGCCACATTTATATAAAGTAGCTTGACGCTTCTGCCTATAGATCGGAATTAGTTTTAAAATGCTTTTTGAAACAGCAAAGTCGTGATGTGTGCATACCAATGACTCAGCTTCTTCAACCAATTCTGTAATCTGACCGACCATTTTGCCTTTTAGGATACTTTTAAGAGAGATATGACGGAGTAACAACTAGTGTAAAGAAAGGTGTGGGAGAAACTGAAAAATTTCATGTAAAACTAGAATTGAACCACAGCTCACTGTAGTCTGTATAGTGTTGGATCAGATAACAAGGAAACTGCAGGATTCCCTGATATTTAGTGTATGCTGAACATACATTGTTAAGAAATACCTTTCAGTAAGAACTACCGAAACGGATTTAGAGCTAAGTTTTCACGCAGAACTGGCTCTTGTCCCATCCAGTGTCCAGCACTTTTCCATCTGCCAGTCCCGCAGGTAATTTCTCTGTCCCGACCCGCGTCCCGCTGTCCCTAAAGTTAACTTAAATTATAATTTCTAGTTTCTGTTTTGCCTTGCAATTCTTAGAAGGCACAGATTAAAGCAACAATCAGAATTTGGTTTCGAAAATTAGTTTACGGATTTCAAGTAAATATATCTAATAATAATAGTTAGTATACAGACAAATTTAATATTTATATTATTTTCATATTATTAGACAAATTTAATATTTCCTTAATGAAAATGTAACAATTTCGATTTGTTTCGAGTTTCTCCCGTTCAGACGCTATTTATTGTCGTATATTTGTGAAAATTTAGACCAGAAGAAGGAGGTAGACGCTTCACCTTCACCAAACAATTGAACAAGTAATGGAAATAAAATACCTGGGAATTACACAGTCCAGCTATGGAGACCCGTGCAAAGAAATGAGAGACCAAGTACAAAAAGCGAATAGACTGGCAGGATGAATTAATAACACTATATGTCGAAACAGACACATTGACACTGAGATTAAGTCAAGAATTTGTAACATTTTCGAACCCACGACTCGCTCTCCAGCAACCATCTGGTTGCCGTCCGCAGTGTCTCCATTGGTGACTTTTCTAGCACCATCCAAAAAAGGTTTCCGAGGTTACAAATTTATAAAGCCAGTGTAAGACCAATAATGACATATGCCTCAGAACCAAGACCCGACACAGCCACAATGCAAAGAGGTTATGCAATGGACATAAAATAGAAAAAAAGAATGGAATAACCACATAAGCAGAATGGAGGAGACCCGTGTCGTCAAAACAGAAAGAGATAAGTCACCAATCGGCAAAAGAAGTATCAGACGACCGCGCAAAAGGTGGAGTGACAACCTTCCATAAAGGTATTAATCCGCCAATGAATAGCAGAATTGCTTTTAAAAACGAAAAGAAGAACCCCATACGAAAAAGTTCAAAGGTGCAAGATCAGGAGAGCGAGGTGGCATTTTTATGGTACCTTTTGTACTAATAACTTTATCTGGAAACGTAATATTTAAGAAATTACACCTCACGTGCATTGTGAGCTGGACAGCCGTCTCGCTGCAACCAAATTTTATCCATATTAATAGGTAATACTCGAACTGCTTGAATTATGTGATTACTCAAGAGATCTAAGTATTACGACGACACAATTGCCTACAATAAAAAAAATGGACAATTACGTTGTCACCTAAAATACCAGCCCAGACGTTGACGATTGTGTTTTGTGAGGGACACTTATGTGCGTATTTTCCGTAGAGTACCCTACTGTAACAAATGGATTATACTGGCCACTTAAAGAAAAGGAAGGCTCATCTGTAAACAAGAATTTTTCATGATATCTTCGTCACGGTTAGTGAGTTCCATCATGTCCTCACAAACACCCCCCGTCGTCCCCCCGAGTTTTTTGCAATTCGTAGCAATCGTACTTGTTTTTTTTAATATTTCATAGAGTTATAGCACCATAAGCATTTTCTCTTAAAATCAGGGTGCTGTTAAAAGGAAAATTAATTTTATCTAGACTACATACGAAGTTTCACGCTATTCCCGTTTTTGGTTAATTGCACGAGCTGTTTGATTTTCATCTTCATCACTATCCGTGCATTTCCTACAATTCTTGACACAACCAATCTTTTTTTATTTAAAAATAATGTTGTGAATTGTATAAATTTAAACAAAAAACAATTATACACAACAATATTTCAACGTAGCACTAATGCACAAAATATTGTCGTATAATAAGTAACTTAAGCCCAGAAAGACCAGATGGTAAAAGATCGACAGGAAGGCCTAGAAAAAGGTGGAAAGACGCTGTCAGGGAAGACCTGGAGAAGATGGAAGTAAGGCCATGGGAAATAATAGCACAGGATCGGAATCAATGGAAGGCAATAGTAAACGCGGCAAAAACTCACGAAGAGTTGTAAAAGCCAATGATGATGATGATGAAGCCCAGTACGACATTTGAAGTTTCATGCCAGACGTAATGAAAAGATTTTTCGGATTCGGAGAGATAGTTCCCAATTCGCGCGATCAACGATCCATTAATCCACTCTCTAATTTAATTTAGGGTGTGATCGTATTTTAGATGCCATCCAATAAAATATATGTCCATAAATAACCATTAATATATGGATATAAGGAAGTGATTAATGCATTGCATTGATTTTCTCTATGAAATATTTACTGAAATGCAGTTTTGTTTCCTTAATGCTAAACGTTTTTTAATATCATGTTCCATTCTTCTTCTTCACGTACCATCTCCTCTAAGAAGGTTGGCAACCATCATAGCAATTCGCAGTTTCAAAGAGGTCAACACAAGTGCAGTTAAACCAAGCTCTCAAATTATTCAACCAGGAGATGCGTCTTCTTCCGCTACTCCTTCTACCCTGTATTCTTCCTTGCATTATTAATATCAACAAGTTATAACGCTCGTCCCTCATAACTTGTCCCAGATATTGCAGTTTATGCAGAGTACTTTTTTCAGTTTGTTGAAAGAATTTCTTGCCTGTCCTATTCTTGCCTTAATCTCTTCTGTGTACTCATTATTTTCATTAATTATTGTATCCAGATATTTATATTTTTCAAATTTTTTAATTTGTTCTCCATGTATTGTTGTTTTCTTGGCGCTGTTGGGCTTTTGTAATTACCATAAATTGTGTCTTTCTTGTGTTTAGGGACAGTCCGTTTTCTTCACTGACTTCTACCACTCTGTCAACCATTTGTTGTAAATCCTCAAGACATACCGCTAATAAAATAGTGTCGTCGGAAAACTGTATATTATTAATTGGTCGGCCATTTACTTTCATTCCCATAGTTAGTTCTTCTAGTGCTTCCTGGATTATTCCCTCTGAATACAAATTAAACAAAGTAGGAGACAGGACACAGCCCTGCCTGACGCCCCTCTCAATCTGTATTTGATTTGAAAAGACGTTGTTCTCTTTTACCACAGTGATCTGATTATAATAGATAGCGCTAATGATCCTGATGTCTCTCATATCTAAGTTTTTCTTTTTAAGTAAACTGTACAAATTACAAAATTACAAAGCTGTATTCCAAACAATTTTTAACGTACAATGTACACACCAGTTTGATATGTATACACCACGTTTGATAAGCAGTTACGGTCTTGGCTTTAGGCATAGCTAATTGCATATATTATTGTACTATAAGCCCTTATACAATTTTTAAAGACACTTCTATTAAATTATTCCCTGGCAATAAATAACTATCGGTTACACTAGAGATGGGTAGCTCCCAAAAAACTTAATCTTTAACCTAAAGCGTTAAAAATACGAACTTAATTCTCCACTAACTGGAAAACCCCTGCATCAAGCTAATTTAATGTAATAAATGTTAATATTTTTAAGTTCTTTTATTAATAACGATATATTATTAGGTATTCTTGGCACGTCACAGCATATTTTAGAAATTTAATAATGGAATATTTGAATAATGATCCACAACACCTCAAAAAACAGCCCCCTGTGCGTGACTTTTCCAGAACAAATTTTGTTATAAGTATTTATTTTTTTTGTCGATAATAACTGACTAAAAAATATCCAAATACATAAAAAAACTGGTAAGCATCATTAGACATCACCATTATATATTTAAAAATTATTTTTAATTATTCAAACAGTGCCCTGGCATTTTATAGCACAGGGGACTGGACTTATTTTTCTATGAATAATTAATAAAATAAAATTATTTAAACATATCAGATTAGAGAAACAACTGTGGCTACATACTACATATTCAATTATTTTAAATAATTTTCGTTATTAAAACTCAATAATAGTCAACTCGAAAATAGACAAAAAAAACATACCAGGCGACTGTTTTCACTAACCAGGTTACGGTACAAAGATGCAGAGATGTCAGCCATGCAGTTTATAGTCACTTTGAGAAAGCCTTTGATCCAGTAAATCATACTGAAATGATAGCTATTCATCAGCAGGCAGGTATTGATGATAACACCTACGTATTATTAAAAATCTTTATTGGCATCAACGTGCAAACATCAGAATTGGCCAGGATTATTTTGAAAGGCATCAAATACGAAGTGGAGTAAGACAGGCCTGCATTTTGCCCCACTAATATTTAACATCTATTCTGAGTTGGTTTTCGATAAAGATTGGATAGTGTTTATTGGGGCATCAAAATTAACAGCGTCAATATGTATTGATAATTTGAGGTACGCGGATGACAAGGTAAAATTGAAGGAAAAAGGGCCCCAGGACAAAGAAGAATATCCTGGCTTGCTAACCTGGGGGCATGGTGTATAGAAAGACCTTAACACAGCTATTTCGTATAGCAACAAACAAAGTCATCATAGAAAGAATGATCGCCAACGTTCGGAACCCTAAGAAGAAAGATGACACGGTGTCACAAAACTTGCGACGTTTATTAACCTTTGAACTCGATGGTCCTTCATTTGCTTCGTCTAAAGCGGAATCATTTAGCTTTAACCAGCGTTTAATTATCACAATCATATTAAAACCATAATATCTATAAAGTTATCTACACTGAGAGGCAACACAGAACAAAAAATGCGAATACGTCTACTTAATTAAATCTTAACACACTATTAATAAATCAACCAAGGGTAAGTTCTGGGCAAGTTTTGTAGGGGCGCGGGCGGTGTGACAGGGGGAAGGTTCTAACTCACTTCACTCGGTCGTCTCGGTTGTATCACGCTTGCTAATGCAAGCTCGCGAGCGTAACTATTACGAGACTTAAATTTATTTATTGATTTAAATGTCCATAGATCAGACCACCGACCCCTAACACAGGCCCGTGAACAACAGGATAAGAAACACTGGCACTAAAGATTAATACTTAAATACGTTGTTACCTATCAGAACAGTACTCTCCTAGAATTATACATATCAAATAGCTGTTTCAAAATTAGGAAGGAGGAAACATACTCTGATTTGAGCATCTACCAATGATTCAGGCAGTGGCGCTCACAGCTCAGTGGCTAGGTACTGGCTTACCAAATAGGATATACCAGAAATGTTTCAATTTATAATCTAACTAAGCCGTCACCGTGCATCGGAGAGCACATAAAGCTAGCTGTCTGTCCAAGCTATGAATTACGGTTCAATAACCCCGATTGTCAGCGGTATTTCAGTTCAATAGTCCAGCCAATCAGCAGTTTCGACACATATTGCAGACAGGTCGTCATCAATTAATTTCATATAAATACAGTAAATTTTTATTTTAAAGTCAGTTGTAATTATATTAAATAAAGTGCTGTTACTCTGTTAGTTGTACCCTTAAAATGGCCTTTTTAAAAAGTACCTTCGTGAGTGACAACCCTTAAGTTACGTAAGTAGTCGTTAATACTAAAACCTGAGACAGAAGGTTACACGAATAGAAGATGTACAATCAGCCCAATGGCTGCAGAACGACCGGTTATAACAACAAATGGCTTCCGAAAAAAAATCTACCAGCCACAGCTGTAGTGGTAAGTGTCCATTCGCGTATGACTTAGAGACCAAAAGAATCTTCAACAACGTTGGTTATCCTTGTAATCCTGAGTAAAAATTGTTTCTTTGAAAGTCTAAGCTAAGTTAATCAGACACTGAATTTCAAGATATACCTACCTGAACTGTTGGCGATATATCATGGTGAATGAAGTGTATTTCACCTCAACAATAGCCATAGCTACAGGTACTTGTTTAATTGTACACTTTTTTTCACTTAATAAAAAAATAACAGTTGCCAATAAACTGAAATATTTAACCTATCTTAATTCAATAAGGACACCTCTACTATCCACCGGAGATAGGGTAGATTGGGCACCTATATGCAAAGCGATTTATAACACCGTTCTAGTACCCACATGGGAACATAATCAGGAAATAAAAAACTAAAAACATTACAATTACAGACACCAAGTGTTAACGATAATGTTTTTTAATTAATTATCTTAGGTAGTATGTCAGTGTCGGGCCTTAATTATAAGTGGAAATTTTGTTGAATAAAATGCACACATTGGTATGGGGAAAAAAGAGTAGAGATATTTATATTGGAAACAATAACGGGCCTTAATATGGTTCTTAAACTATTTTCTTGTGGCTTTTTATATAGTAACTACTGTAATACCGGAATAATGGACAACAAGCGAACTAATTCTACTATTCAGAAAAGGAGATGAAAACAGCCAGAAATCTACAGAGTTATAAACTTACTACTAAAATACTACCCTAAAACTTACAAGACTAGATTTAATGAATTAGAGGATATCTTTAGCAGATGAACAACAGAGTTTTCGTACTGGGAGATCATGTAAAGGAGTATAATAGACCAGCATTTCTGTATCTGATTGAGTTAAAGAAAGCATTTGACAGAATAAGACTGAAAGATCTAATCTATCTGGTGTGTAATAGTTCCCCTAAATATCATAAAAACTATTGAAAACATCTACCAAACAACAAAATGGAAGTCAGAATAGATGGACATGGAAGGCTCATTGAGCCCTATACTCTATTTAGTTTGATCTTGGATCAAATCATCAAAAGCCTTAACAAAGGAAGAGGATACAGAATGGGAAACAAAGAAGTAAAAATACTCTGGTACGCAGAAGTCGCAATATTGATAGCCCAAGAACAAGATAGTCTGTAAAGACTGGTCTACACATTTAACATAAGAGCAAAAGAATTTAATATCACAATCTCATCTCAGAAAACTAAAACAATAGTAATCAGCAAAGAACCAATTAGAAGTTAAGTAGAAATTGATGACATCAGTACTGAACAAGTAATGGAAATAAAATACCTTGGAATTAGACTGTCCAGCTATGGAGACTTGGACAAAGAAGTGGGAGATCAAGTACAAAAAACAAATAGACTGGCAGGATGCCTTAATAACACTATCTAGTGAAACACACATTAATACTGAGATGAAGTTAAGAATTTATAAAGTAAGTGTAAGACCAATAATGACATCTGCCTCAGAAACAAGACCCAACACAGCCACAAAACAAACACTACTGGAAACGTGAGAGATGAGAGTACTGAGAAGAATTACAGAAAATACGCTGGGAGATCGAAAGAGAAGTGAAAACATTAGAAAATTTAAGGTACAGTGCATAAACGAATGGACACTAAATAGAAAAAATAATGGAATAACCACATAAGCAGAATGGGGAGACCCGTGTCGTCAAAATAGCAAGAGATAAATCACCAATCGAAAGACGAAGTATCGGACGACCGCTCAAAAGATGTAGTAACAACCTTTCATATAGATATTAACCGGCCAATGAACAAGCAGAATTGCTTACAAATAGGAAGAAGAAGAAAGAAGAACTACTTTATTGCCATCGAAAGAAGTCTTACTTAGGATATGCTATGCAATAAAAATTGTATCGGGTTGAGCTTCTAGTATGTTCCACAAAATAGCACATAACTACAAACATTCATAACTTATTTGCTCATAATCTTTTGTTTTTCTAAAACAAAGAAAATAAGAAAATCTAAAATAGAAAAAAGTTTTATTCTACTCGTATGTAGACACTCTTTAGATCTTTTTTAAACACTTTAAACTGGAAAAGTCCAGTTCTACCATTGGTATGTTGTAAAATAGTGACTAATTTTGAGAATGACATTATTTAAATAAATTATAAGCTTAAACTTATTTCATATAGCCTTATCAAATAAAAAATTCAATTGTTTATAAAAAAGAAAGTATAGCAGAAAAATCTTATCAAATTTATAATAAAATCAGTAAGTTAGCAGTACAATTAAAGCAATAAATGTAGAACTGTTACAGTTTTAGTAGCGTGCACAAAGTTTTTCATCTATATGTAACTAAAAAAATGCTGCTGGTAATATTATTAATAATACTAAGCCTGTAAATGTTTTGACATCAGATAAATCAAATAAAATCTATGAAAATGAAGTGAATAAAAGTTCACATTCTGTCCATAATTTTAAAATAGTAACTATTCAGACACAACAAGTAACTATTTAAACACCGTTTTTTTTGTATTGAGTTAATGCCTCGACAACTATGATCATTGGCATGGTACAGTCAGGTACCTAGTGTGGTGTGTGTGTATGTGTAGAGTAATTGTCTTGATACTTAGCAAAGTCGACGTCATTGTCTTTGCTATGAGACGCTAATTGTATTCGAACGTCTGCGATCCCTCCGGTGAGTACCGATCGCGCATGGATAGAAATTATTTTCATTCATTAATTTTTAATAAACGAAAATGTCTCTACCCAGATGGGATTCGAACTCACGACCTTTAGGTTTAAAAGTAGACGCTCTTACCACTGAGCCACAGAGGGGGTTAAACACCGTGTTTAAATGTCAAAAACCCGACCACTGTAAACCAATCCTACTCAAAATGTGCCAAAAAGATAAACCTCAACATCGCCACATAATATAATGCTCGGTCACTCTCTGTCAAGGAAAGATTCGAAGAAATGGAGGAAGAACTCTCAAAGGTGAATTGGGATATTGTGGGTATCAGTGAAGTAAGAAAAAAGGGGGAGAGTCTTATCACACTCCCAAACTGTTTTGTAATTATGTTTTTTTATTGACAAAAGAATTGCCAATAGAATTGTGTCAATAAACCAAATTTCAACAAGGGTGGCCTACAAAAACATCAAAATAAGCGCAAGATATATCCTAAACATCGTTCAAGTGCACTCCCCTACTCCAGGACATCCAAACGAAGAAGTAAAAATATTCTACGATTAAATATACTGTGCAATCGAGGAAAATCCTGGCCACTTCTTAATAATAGAATAATTATTGATATCAACGCCAAAATAGGCACTAAGGAAGACCCCTCTAAAATAATATTGGAAAATTTTGGAAGCGAAGGCAGAAATGACAGAGGCAAACAACTGTTAACTTTCTTTTGGAAAACAATCTCTATCAAACGAAAAGCTTTTTTAAAAAGAAAGACCATAGAATGACCTAATGGAAACGCAAGGAACGAAATGAATATTTCTTGTGTGTGTATATGTGTGTGCTTGAAAATAACTGCGGATTACTAGATCCGTTTGCCGAACCAATGACTATTTCTTAACAAACTAAGTTAGTTTAAACCTAAGTTAAAGGTAACTCCACTTTTTGTCGATTCTGAGTTAAGTAATCCTTTGTACTTAAAAATTTCTTGAAGAATGAATGTATTGACAAAACCAAACAAGTTCGGCAGATTTTAAATATGGGAAACAGAAGGGGCTCAAAAAAACTAACTCCAATAATGACCCTCAGCCAAAAACAGATAAGAGCGGTGATCTGTTAAAATTAAATAATACTTTATTATTTACAATATTCTAGTCGCGCCAAACAAAACAAGTGCCATTTTCGATGTACTATTTCGGCATAAATGTAGAAACTCTCAGCAAATGTACAAACTCTAAGTACAATATTGTGCATAGATAATAATTTATAGGAATGTACATTTTTCTTTGCATAGACTCTTCGATGTCCATGTGTTTTCAATTTTAAACTAAGATTTATTTTATGATCGCGTTGGTAAACTTTTTATTCATTTGTGGAACAGTTTTATTAATTAAAAATCTTTTCGAATAGTTCTCGTATAGTAAGCGTCGCGTTAGACGCCGAATTACTTAGGATTTTATTTTATTATTGTTATTCACATTTTTTATTAGAGATTGGGATGGTGGTAGATGGCGACTTGTATGTTAATTTAGATAGTGATGTTAACGACAAAGATTCATTACAATCTATAAAAAGAGAGATACTGTCGCATTATCTCCTTTTGGAATAAAAGTATATCTAAATAACTCGAGTATTGTGACAGAATTTGATTTCGCTGATTTAGACTTTAAAAAACAAAGAGAAGTTGATGATTCCGATTACTCGATAAAAGAACAAGATTATGTGCCTGAATTAGACAGCTGATTGGACACCTGCCGCGGACAGAATATTACTGCCTTGCTTCAAAAAACGCAAAATTAGAAGGCGCAAAAATATGTTATAGTTTACACCATGTATGACGAACTAAATATTTTCCATATGGTAAGGACGTGTAAATTTATTAAAAAACCTTGTAGAAGAACTCAAGTATAAGGACTTTTTTACTTAGAGGCGGTGTCAAAAGTAATAATAAAAAATAGGACAAAAAGCCAAATAATGAAGAAAAAGTTAACTGGCTACATATATTTAAAATTCAAACCCGGCATTATGTTGTGCCGGTAAACCATATACCACCACAGTTCTGACTATAAAGAAATAAATATTTTTGGTAAAGTTCGCCCCGTTATTCTGAGCGAAATAGACTTAAAAAAGGCATACTCATATAACAACATATCACTCACATAAAACAACAGGATCTATTAAAGCTCTTCCAATTAAGAGTCATCCCGGATGAGTTTCGTCAGTATTGTAAGTCGTTACCGACCTCAAAGAACATCGACGATATTATACCTGAGCCTGATATTGATTACAGTGATGTTTAAAGTGACCTGGACGATGTCTAACTTTGTACAGCGTAAACCAGGCAAGTGTCACAAAAAAATGTTTATACATTTTTTTTAATTTCCACTTTATTTTAACAATTTTTTTGAAAAGTTTTCGTTTTTAATGTTATTTACTTTAATATTTTTCAGTCATTAAATCATTTTTAAATTCAGGCTATTTTTCATCTCGATTTAAAGTTTAAAAAATTTTAAAATGTGGAGTCGTTTTGGCAGTAGGCCTACGATATATCATTTACCCTTTATATTTGAATATAGATACTAAGCTTGAAGATATAACTAAGGTATTTGATCAAAATTACTAGGTGAGGTCTTATCTTTTTAAGCTTAGTTTACACTAATAACTGGAATAAATGGTCCAGATGGACATTTGTAATTGTGTATTTATATGCTTGAGATTTTAATTATAAAAATTTCTTCTTCTATGATCTGTCTTTACTGGGTAATTCGTCTTACTTGTGATTCCGAAAACCAGCTGTCCTGCCAATTTTTTTGCTGGTCTTCCTGAGACCTTCTTTCATTTGGTTTCCCATCTCTTACAATTTCTGCAAGTAGATCTTCTTCTACTCTCGTTACGTGTTGATTCCAATTTCAACGTCGGTCTCTTTCTCATTTCACTATATCTTGGAAATCACATTTTGCCTGATATCTTCGTTTCTTACTCGATCCCGTAAATTTTCTTTTTCTTTGCAGATCATTCTGTATAGATCATCTTTGCTAAAACTTGCCGAATTGTTGTAGCGGCGGTGTTGCAATATTAAGGACAAATTCTGACTTTACCATAATTTAATGTCGAATTCAAATGTGTCATATCTTCTAATTCTTCACCTAATCTTGTACGAAGTTCCCTTCTTTATAAAACACCGAAAAATATTCTTAATCTTTTTGCGTCTCTGAGATTCATAATATAAACATCTGTCTAAATAAGTCTGTTTATAATACTTATAATTATTCTTGCCATTGATGTTGATTCCGCCTAGATATTTACGCTGAAAATAAACAACAATTTTCCGCTGATGCGGGGAACGGAACGATTTTTTGGGGATGATATCACTACTCAGTAAACCGGCTAAAAAAGCAGTCGATTTCATTATTTGAGTCCTGGTTTTGTTGTCAACGGAATTTCGTTAGTGCAGCAGTCAAAGAGAACAAATTTGGGTCTGAGCGGTGAAAAATCGCAGATACTTTTAAAAACCTGCAGATTTTAGCTTAGTTCGATGAGTTTTGGATAGAAGGAGGCGATTTAATCCCAAATACTATGTGGCAGTATTTGTGAAGTGAAATAATCACCGGTTTGTTACTGTATTCCGTGTCAAGGGATCTGAAAACAGCGTTTCTGAGGTTTAAGTGGCATACATGATTTTGAGTAAAAAATAAGCAGCCGAGTTTTGAAGAATCATATTTATAATCCAGGATAACCTGAGGCCCAGTTTTGGTGCTTTTCACCCTCTATTCTGTGTTCTAAATAAACAGTTTTCGCTAATATACTAAGATTTGCTTTCATGATAAATTAAAAAGTTTATAAATAAATATTTACATACAGTTTTATGGATCAGCTAATTGTCATATTTTAGTTTTCTTTTAAATTAAATTAACCTTGATCATTAATTAATAATTCAGAAAAGTTTGGTTCATTTCGACATACGGGAGTTTCCGTCATTTGGTACATAAACATAGGTTAAATTTTGTTTTATTAGAAGGAATCTTATGTGTAATGTTGCCCAGGACATATCTGTAAGTATTTTTTAATTTGTTTTTTGTAGTTACATCTCCAGTCCTCCCCAAATAAAGGAATCCTATCCCCATGCCCGGTAATTGTTCAGTCCCCTCTTTCAACCCCTAACAAGCAAATTTATTAATTCTTATCTAAACTGGAATACACCAAAAAGCACAATTTATTTCTAAAGCAGTAAAGAATCTAGCATTCCTTGTTTTGGCTAAAATTACGTGCATTAGCGGAAAAAGTTGTGGTTCAGGAATAACTAATTTGTTTAATGCACGAAAATCAATTCACAATTTGGTTTTACATCCATCATCTTTTTTAAGAGCCAATGTAACCGGGGCTGCAAATGATGAAGATGATTCTTCTATTAAATTTACTTTTATATTGTCATATTTGTTTAGTCATTTTATTTCTCTGATCTGGCAATAAATGTTCTACTTTTGTTTTGAAAAGCTCTGTGGGAGTTTCCTCATTAAATTTTGTTCTCCCATTTTAAGTTTGCTCTGCCATTTATCGTTTTAAATATATTCCTATCTTCATGAATATCTAATCTTAACTTTTCTGCCATCTTCGAATTTAGAAGAGTAACATTTGAGTCTGGGTCATAAGTCCACAAAATATTCTATTATCTACTAATACTATTTTGATCAATGGCAGCAAATCTAGTTTTTTTGGTCAGTTACTATTTCATTTAATGTCTCTTGTATTAACAAATTAACAAATTTAATATTATTTGATTTGTCTTTTTGTGTTGTTTTTCTACCTTTTTGATTTAAAAGGCATACTGCTTCTGGATGAAACCGTCAAGGAATCCTTTTTTATCATAATATTGACAAGGTTTCTTTTCTTCTAATGTTAAAGTATTTTATTTGGTAGATATTTTCTCAATAACCGGTTTTATCTGTAATTTATTCTTCTTTTTTATGAATAAAACTTCCAGTTTTCGTAATTCCATCTATCAGTTTTTTCATTTTTGTAACGTCAGTTCTATTAATGTTATCTTGTATGTAAGTTACACTATCATACCAGAATCATACCAGAACACCATCAAAGAGCGCAAACTAGAATATCTTGGCCATGCTATGAGGAATGAACAGAGATGTGGCATGTTGCAACTCATTCTTCAGGCAAGGTTTTTGGAAAGAGAGGACCAGGGAGAAGAAGAATATCTTGGCTTCAAAACCTGAGAAAGTGGTTTAATACATCGACAACCGGACTATTCAGAATAGCAGCAAGCAAAGTTAGGATAGCCATGTTGATCGCCAACATCCGGAACGGATAGGCACCGTAAGTAGAAGAAGAATGTAAATTGGCATATTCTGTCACAATCAAAGCAATCAGTCTATCAATAGGAGTATCATTTTTCACATTTAATAATAAATTTGCTTTATGAAATGCATAGTCAGCAAGACTACCACCTATATACCTAAAAGATTAAGCTTTCCTATGTTTCTTCAAACCTAATTCACAAAAAGGCCCTTTAGTTCTGTCTGTGTGTTGATACGGTCGAAACTAGTGTTGATACGATCGAAAATGATATAGGATGTAGATTGAAAGAATGAATAGATGACCAGATATTGAAAATATTGATATTTGTGACATCTAGTTTACGTCTAGTGAAATAAATAGCTTCACGGAGAAGCACAAAACTGGTCTTTCTAAGAATTTGAGAGATATAAGAAGAAGAAATATGGTGTTTTAGTTTTAGAAATTTGGAAATGACTTTATGGTCTCGGACGCGTTTCAGCCCAAAAGACTGTTGAGTTTAATATTCATTCTTGTAATAGTATTAATCTTAGCTGTAGGTTATATATATTATTGTGATATTTAAAGTCTTAGTGCGAAAAACAATTAATTAGCTAATTAATTAATTAATTAATTAAAATTATTTAAAAGATATGACTATGATTCTATCACACTTTTTTATTCTATTATCTCAGGGTTCTATTCGTGCTTCAATATCTATGCTATTACATGTGAAAGGTAAGGTCCAAAGAATACCGGAATAATAAAAAACATATAGGATCTAACATTATATTTTGAAATAAAATAATGAAATAAAATTCACACTCAAATGTTTTCAATAAACAATATCTCATATAATGATTCTCAAAATTTTGTTCTACGTACGTGAACCTTCAAAATTAATGGTACAAACAATATTAGTTGAAATCTCAAAATCCCAAATATTATTCTAAATCTCCTAACCAAAATATTTATATCCTTTCTAAATTAAGTGTAAAATTGTGTTATCAATAAAAGAAAAACTACAGAAAACAAAACTATCTCTCTCTGATGATGAGTGGTCCAAATCCTTGTTCCTTGTAGACTATATTATCTACTCTCAGATGCTCCCTAGGTAATCAGCAAGCTTACAACAAATTATTGCAAGTTTATCGTCCTTAATGATCTCCTTCAAATGCACGAATCGTTCAAATTATGCTAGCTTCTTCTTCTCTCAATAAACTGAATCTATCGTTGGCCTGAGTGAAAAATGACTCTTGGAATATCTTTTCTTTACGATAAACTGAATCTCTCGTTGGCCTGAACAGTGACTCTTGGAATATAAGTAGAAAATATAACTTACAATCTTTTACTGGATCAGCTTCTGTCAGATACACTAACTACACGAAAACTCACAAACTTTCACTGCTACTGCTTCCTACCTCTGGGAAACTACCCGAGAACAACGGCCGTTCGCCTTCTACCCTTGGAAACCAACTGACTATAAAATTTTCTTCCAAAACTAACTAACGTCTCATTCTCAAACCAACCATCCCACCTTTTTCACTCTCATTCAATCAAAACGCGTCATACATATCCCATTTCTTCATTTCGATAACACACAATTTTTTTACCTACAATTATAAAATTTCCTAAAACTCATTTACAAATAATATTTTTCTACAATTCTTAAAAAACTAACAAAAACCTATCTTTCTAAAATCTATTCTATTGTCCTAATCACTGCACTAATGCATTTGGAAAACCCGGTTTAATTGTCTTTTATTTCACTTAAGCTTATTCACGTCATACGAATATATTTTAACAAAGAAAATAATTTATGCATATCTTACGTTTTGTTAAATACAGGTAATCCAAAATTAAAAGACTTTCATTCTTCGAAATGTTTGTAGTTTATTGTTTGACTTTTGAAATATTTTAATTATTTGAACTTTGAAATATTTTTAAACAAACCGATATTTTCTTGATTTTACATATCATAACAATATATATATATATATATATATATATATATATATATATATATATATATATATATATATATATATAAATAGAGTTTGTATAACGACGCTAAGAATACAATTCTTTGGAGGGTAACTTTCGGGAAAGCGTCAAAACAAGGATCAGCTAGAGATGGTATAAGCCAGTTTGGTGTAGAACTTTATTCTAAATGTGAAATTTTCGGTGATATGTTGTCACCTTCATCAGCACCTAAATGGAAAACCTATTTTAGTACAAGTGGTGGAAATTAACATTCAAAACCTACATTGAAAATGTTCAGTTGGTCCTAGAGGTGAAGAACACTGTCACAAACATGTTAAAAATATTAAAAAATACATTTAAAATTTTGAATAAAAACATTACAACACAACAGGGTATTATTTAAAATACAAACACAAAAAAAACTAAAAATTACAACCTACAAAAACTGCAACTTCATGTTAAAGGTAGAAAAGAAGAATTATTCTTCTTTTTTGATGACATATTTCTGGCTTCTGTCAATATCCGGGTGTCATATGCAACGAGGTTATAATTTTCACGTTAGAACCTCATGGATATGGAAAGAAAGAACCCCAGGAAACACAATCAGCAGGGAAATGAAGTCTTTTCTCAAGTACAGGTAGGCAATCTATGCATGTTATGATTTCCTACATTGTTTTATGATAAGTTCCCTACATTCTCCAGTTTGTTACATCTTGTCAAGTCCTGTTGAAGTAGAAAGGAATAAATACAACTTAAGTTTTCAACATCTTTCTTACAGTTCATAGAAGACCTGCAGTTATGGATGTAGCACATTTCTATGAAGTTTCTCTTAAATTGGTTGTCAACCCTCTTTAGTACTTGCACATTTTCATAGTTAGCAATGTGTCCAGTATTCTTAATATGTTGGCTAAAGGCTGTGCAGGTGGGCTTCCTCACTACATCACTCTTGTGCAAAGCTAGTCTTTTTGAGAGTTTCTGGCTGGTTTGACCGACATACACTTCTAGACAGGAACCACATGGAATAGAATACACTACATTGAAGTTATCCAGTTTTTTAACTCTTTCTGTCAGGTGAGTAAAGTATGTCCCTAATCTTTTGTACACTGAATTTGCTATCACTATGTTGAACTGTCTGAAAAGGTTTGTGATCTGTGGTGATAAACCTCTGATGTAAGGTAATCTCCCATAGAAAACTTCTACTGTTTCTCCTTCTAATGTTTGTCTTTGGTGTGTTCTAACTGTTGGCATATCTTGGAATAGCAATTTATTAAGAAGCATCTTAGGGTAGTGATTTTTTCTAAGAATCTCATACAATAATTTGATGTTCTTATTGTAGTTAGAAGGGTGACAAATTCTTTTTATTCTGTTTTTCAGACCTTTGATGATGTTAATCTTCTGTTCGTCTGGATGATACGAGTGAAAAGGCACATATCTACCTGAGAATGTTTTCTTTCTGTACCAATCCAACCTTACTGTGTTGTCCTCATGTCTGGTTACATGGGTGTCGAGGAATGGAACACTATTATTCTCTTCTGTTTCAACAGTGAATTGTAGGTGAGTGTTATATTTTGTTATATTATGTGACATTTTCAACTCATATAACACTCACCTACAATTCACTGTTGAAACAGAAGAGAATAATAGTGTTCCATTCCTCGACACCCATGTAACCAGACATGAGGACAACACAGTAAGGTTGGATTGGTACAGAAAGAAAACATTCTCAGGTAGATATGTGCTTTTCCACTAGTAGATAATTTTTAGATTTTTGTTGTGTTTGTATTTTAAATAATACCCTGTTGTGTTGTAATGTTTTTATTCAAAATTTTAAATGCATTTTTTAATATTTTTAACATGTTTGTGACAGTGTTCTTCACCTCTAGGACCAACTGAACATTTTCAATGTAGGTTTTGAATGTTAATTTCCACCACTTGTACTAAAATAGGTTTTCCATTTAGGTGCTGATGAAGGTGACAACATATCACCGAAAATTTCACATTTAGAATAAAGTTCTACACCAAACTGGCTTATACCATCTCTAGCTGATCCTTCTTTTGACGCTTTCCCGAAAGTTACCCTCCAAAGAATTATATATATATATATATATATATATATATATATATATATATATATATATATATATATATATATATATATATATACATTTATATATGTAATAATATATATATATAAATTCGGGTTTAAAATTATTTGTCCTTGTCTTCGCAAAAACACAAATGAGCGGATATTCGCTTCCTATTTTAGTTCCTCGATCTAATCGACTGAATTAATTCGGATTCCACGTAAATCCACTGACGTCAAATCGCACGAAATCGTAAAACCCACAACTAACCAGATTATGATAAGCGAAGATTGCTGTTTACCGAGATGTGTCATTATTTTTCTAACGTTCTTTGACCGCATATTTTCAAAGTCATTGTAATCATATGTACATGGTCTGTTTTGAAAATATTCCCACGTTTGTACTATTTTTAAAAAATTCATAATTTGTTTAGTTTAGTTAAAATGTTTCGTCAATTACCGCAATATTTACCGTAAATACAAACAAAATTGTGTACTTTTATATTTTTGTAACCTTAGAAATCCTAGTGACCCGGGATATTTGAATTATTATATTATAAGACAGGGAGACACAACTTTTCCAAAATTTTATCATTTAGTCTTTGGAGAATATCGCTATAATATAAGCAGAATAATATAAGTTATAAAAACTGCACAACTACTAACGAGGTATTAAAATCAATTGAAATTCTTTAAAACGGTGTTTTGCGATATGTGAATCTCAGAAGTCTTGCTGGAGGATCGCGGTTCCTTAAGTAAAATAATAAACCGAAGTATTAAATGTGCTACACACAATAACTTTCAACAACCTGTGTATTATTTATGTATTTTTTTTTTCTATGTTTACGTCAAATATTGGTTATGTTTGTCATATAAACACAATGGTAGGAAGTGGTGAAAGGAGGTTGGCTAATAATTTCTATGCTTCCCTCGCCAGGTTAGCATATTTTTCTTTTCTCTTCACGCAGAAGACGTCAATCGCTGACGATCTAAATTGCATTTTAAAAGTTTTGTCAGCAGCAAAATATACATGTTCTTTTATTTTTGTTGACATCTTAGATAATTGTACTAACCAATAAATAGGATTTAGTATCCATCTAGGCTCGTTGTTTGTTTAAGAGTTGAGTTCTGAAAAGTAACTGAATATTATATTCCAAATTTTGCAACCTTTATGCCACATACGGAATGTGAGTCTGCTACCATATCTATAATAAGAAATTATTGTTCCATTTTAATTTCTTCGACAATCTTATGAATAAAAATGAAACAGTTATACATCTTTTTTTGTAAATTTGGTGACCACAAACGAAGATTTACAAGGAATCTCTTGATTTTATCTTTTGCCATTGGAATGGTTTCTTTTTTTCATTGTTTACTTTTATTTAAAATATATATGTGATTGAAAAGATTGTAACTTGTAAATACATTTAGCCGTTCGACATTTCCTTTCAGAAATCATGTTAATACTTTAGATAGCCACATGACCTCTATGTGCTGCTGGATTGAACCCGTGCCTTCGAAATCAATCGAATAATTCGAAGCGGTTTTAAAACCTTAAATGTCTTGGAAACCTTGAATGCCAGAACTTGTTGATGACGAATAGAATAATGTCATATATTTTTTTTTTCGGAAGCCGTTTGTTTTTGGTTCACGTTTTAGTAATAACGACTACTTACGTAGCCGGGACCGACGGTTTTACATGCCCTCCGAAGCACGGTGGGGGTTCAGGTAAACTACAAATTTAAACATTTCTGATGTCTGCCGCGAACGAACCCAGGTCCGCTCGGCTTGGTAAGCCCGTACCTAGCCACATGCGTAACATGTAACACTTGGATTTATTGATTTTCATTGAATTTTGTACAGTTCAATACAATTTTTAAAGATAGATCTTACATACACTGGAAAAAGCATATTGGCCCTTTTTTCGACTATTTGTTCTCGAATTTCACCGGCCATATTGGCGATTCAGGTTTCGTCTTTCATGGAAATAACTTTTGGGGTTTTAACCTATTAAAACGCCACGCTTAGCTAGTGCGTTTTAACGAGTTAGTTTGGAAAAGGAGGGAGGAAAGGGTGGAGATGGGAATGCTTTGGGTTTGGAGGGCATGGTTTCTCCGGGGATAGAAGGCGGACCGTGAGCACGCGTGTGCTATTCGTGAATTAGATGTATCTTCTGCCGAGATTGCAGAGAAATATCCACCCGCTATCCTAAACAAAACGAGTCTGATGACCTGAAGTGTGGTAAAAATAACTGGATGCAAGTTGCACACGACACAGCCAGATGGAAAGAGCTGAGGCAGACCTATACCCAGAAGTGGACGCACCGGATGTTGATGATTCAGCGTTTGAGAGTGGTATGCTATTTAGCATTGTCTGCCTACTGTTTTTTGAATAATTTTATTACCTTCTCCATTAAAATCAAAATAATTATATAAGAAAACTTGTTCTTGGTCGGTTAGATAGCCAAGCGGGCTGGACGGCCGGTTTCTCATTCGCTTCACTGCGAGTGATTTAGTGGATGTGAGTTCGATCCCCAGCTCGGTGTACAGAAAACAAAAAGGCTAACGCAGCAGTTTAAAATTATAAATGAATGAGTATGCTGGTGTCTGATCGGCCTATGGTGGAGCAATACGGCAAGAGATAAGGGCTTGCGGCTCGGTGATACTCCTCCATAGATCCCTACCGAAAGGGCGTGTGAAAATACCGGGTATATATATATATATATAATATATATATATATATATATATATATATATATATATATATATATAACTTGTTCTTGAATTTAATTAGGCATTATAAGCACTAAACTTAAGTAGTAAGTAGTAAAAAAAATTGAAAAAAGCACTAATTGTCATTAATTAAATACAAAGCTGAAGTCGGTATTTAAATCCGACAGAGCAACCAGAATCACTTTTAAAATTAAATTATAAAAGTAACGGAACTTGTGACCCTTTGGAAGACGTAAGTAAATGAAATGGTATAAGAAGGGAAAACTACCAAAATGACAAAGTATTTTTAATTAAGCATTTAATTCTAGAACGTCTTTACGAAAAATTTATTCGTGTATATTAACATACACGCCGGAAATAAGACCTGACACCTAGACACATCTAGAACGAGACGACTGCTAGAAACAACAAAGATTAAAATACTCCGACGAATATCAGGAATAAGTCTGTTTAATAGGGAGAGAAGCGAAAACATAAGAAGAGCATGTAATATAGAAGACATAAGTGGATGGGTTACAAAACGAAAACAGGAGTGGAACGAACATATCAGTAGAATGGCAGAGGATAGAATAGCACGAGATAAGTCACCAAATGGACGAAGAAGTATTGGCAGACCACGAAAAGATGGTGCGACAATTTAAACAATTTAGGAGGCTAATATCAAAGAAGAAACGGGCTTTAAAGCCTACATAGTAAAAAGAAGAAGAAGAAGAACTATAGGAATTAAAACGATTAACATAATTTGGTTGACATTGTTAACAACCACCTTGGTAACTTAGGAAGCCACTCAACTGACTCTTGTTCTTCATGGACCTCCCCTGCCATCAAACTTTTCTTCAATAATAACCTGGACTAACCGCCAGTTTTCTTGGTTTCGCTTACCGTCCCCTAAGATATTCCAGCTTTGGACTTTGTATTGTAAACAATAGTTCACGTTTCCTATTCATTAGTCTGAGAATTTCCTCGTCCATGACATTAAATGTTTCTTAAGTCATAATGTTATATCTTTGCTACACAGGAAGTTCTTTATCTTGAAGAGTGGGGTTCTGGCTTTTTCGAAACTAGATTTCTTGTGAACGATCACAGTCTTCATTCAATGTACAACCTATATATCTGAATTTTAGCACACATGCTAAAACCCGGTTATTTGGACAAGTTACCCAATTTTCTAGAAAAGACAATCAATTGTTGGTAAAAAAGTTCAAGCTGGACAAAAGGTTTGGACAAAAAGAAATTTTGAACGTTTAGTTACTTTATTAACTTGTTTTTTTTACTTTCTTCTTCTTTTCTTTTATCAAAATGTATGTTCTGGATCATCAATGTATTATATCACAATCAAATGTATCACATTATCATTTTAATAGTATATATTTTTTTCATTTTTCATTAATACCTTTCACATTGCAATCACTCCTTATATTTTCATTCTTCTTTCTATCGCCTCTTTAGTTGCACAATGGGCAGAGCGATAAACTTTTGTGCGAAAATTAGAACTATTGCACTGGAATAAAATGAGGATTTAAAAGTCAAACCACCCAAATCGGTTGAAGCGGTTAAAGTGAAATGTAGTGTCGCTAGTGTAACTAGTATATTATTCATAGAAACTTTTGAAATGTGGGTATTAAGAATACCCTAGGTTGAACATTGAACCGTATCAAAATGTATGTAAAAGACAGTTTGCTTAAACAAATAAAACAGAGATATTTACAGTATTTCGAAGACATTTACACAAGAACAGGTACGATGGGAAATCTAAAAACAAGGACAGAGTTGAAAGAAAAAACCTAATGAAAAGCTCCAAGCCGTTGGGTGGATCAAATAAAAATAATGACGAACCGAGGTTTACTTGAAGCCGAAAAACTAGCCCCGGACATAATTTTTACAAAATTAGAAAAAATCCATGGTGTTACTACATTCATAAAAGAGATTAGGACAGCAGGAGGCGAAAAAAGATGTCCCAAATGGAGAAATTATTTTGAAAAAATACTTATAGTTACTATAATAGGGAGTTAATTTATTGGAGATTTATTATTAAATGATGATGTATTATGTATTATACTAAATAAAATTAATCTTCTGAGAAAGTTCCGATGGCTGAAGGTCAGTTGGTCACTCAAAAAAGAGATGGAAATATGCAGAAACGAGTGATCTATGTAAGACGGGGGTACAACAATGTAGCATTTCGATTTCGTATGTATTAAAACACCGAAAAATATTTTCAATCTTTTTGCGTCGCTAAGATTGATAATATAAACATTTTTAGTTTTGTTTATTTTAACACCAATTGCATTCCTTTGATCGTGATACCGCCTAATATTGCGCGTCAAATAAATATCCACTTCGATTTGTGAGAAAGTTATGCGGAGAGGCGAAGATTATGAAGTCACTCGACGATGGATCGCGGAAGCATATATATGGACCATTGTTTGAGTCCGGATTTTTCTTCAAATTCATTATTGTTTTTTTGTTATTCGTTTTCGTTATGAGAAAATGTGTAGTGTAGCAGTGTCGAGTTTAAGTGAAAGTTTGGATTGACATTCGGAAGAAATAGCTTGCGGGTGTAGTCTTCAAAGCAAATTTTTTCAATTTGAAAGGTGAATTTTTACTCAAAATGCGATCTAGCAGTTTTTGTTGAGTTAATCACCGATTTGTTCGTGCTGTGCCTTATCTGAGAGATTTGTAAGAAGGCGTTTCCAACCATTTGAGAGGGGTCCACATGGTTTAAAAAAGAAATTGAGTGGCCGAGTTTTGAAGATTGCAGTTTTTTGTCATCCAATAATCCGAAACCCGAATCCAGTGTCCAACTTCCAAAGAATTGTCTTTTTATGTTCTCTGGTCACTTTAGACCAATTTGCAGATTGTGTGAGAAGCAGTTCTGTTTTGATCCAGTTCCAATCCCGAAAAATTTTCTTAGAGGAAATACATCAGCCAGAGCGATATAAGGTATTTTTGTTAAAAAATTTTCTAAGTAAAGATAGACCTTTTTTTATTTAATAAAAACATTTTGCTTTCATGACAAACTAAAAAACTGTGAATAAATGAAATTATAAGTTTTATGGATTAGCTAATTCTCATATTAGTTTTGTTTTAGTTAACTATTATAATTAAAATTATTGTTTCAAAAAGGTTTAATATTTTATTTCAACATATGCCAGTTAGTATTATCTTTTTCGAGCATTTGGTACATAACCATAAATTTGAATTGTTTTGTTTGAAGGTTAATCTCGATGTAAGCTCCGTTGACAAATCTAGATATTTTCATTTTAATAATAAATTAAATTCCTATAGTGTCCCCAACGTCTGGAGCTTGTTGTAAATCGTTATAAATAGCGCCATTGTAAGTTATGTTTTTAAATTTTGTTAATATTATTTGTAATAACTGTTGATGTGAAGTAATAATAAATATGTAACGTTTCTCTCTAAACCAGCAGTTGTAGAATTATTTCCTTTAAAAAGATTTTCACCTTTTAATATTTTTTTAGGAAAGAAAAGCCATTATTTCCATCCAGCGAGAAGATTCTTTTAAACGGCGTCCAAATTGAAATAGTTTAGGAACCTTCTTGTGTTGCCCAGGAAATCTCTGTAAGTATTTTTTTGATTTCTTTGTAGTTAACCCATCCAGTCCCTCTTTTATTCACTTACTTACAACGCAGCTCTGCAACCAAACCATACGTGTCCTTTAGCAAACGTTTCGGTTTGTTTGCTTACCCGATCTCCAGCCCAAGGATTGCTCAGTCCCTACTTTCAACCCCCTATAAGTGATACCCAATGTGGTAGGCAAATTATACCGCTACAACAATGGTAAATTACTGCAAACGACCGGCAAGAGTGGAGAAACATAGTAAACACGACCAAGACGTACTTGTAGAGTTGTACAGCCAAAAAGAAGAAGAAGAAGACGTATTATTAGTAATTTGTTCATAACTGTTATACATAATTAAAATTAACAGTTGTGGTATAATTAAGAAAATACTGTTAACATACTGTTAAAATTGTTCCCATCTCTGGTGTTTGTATTCAAAATGTAACAAACACTCATACTGATAGAAATTCATGACGTACGAATCATGAGAAGCTGACGTCAGACAAACCTTCGGGTAGCAACTATTATCGCTTTAATTTTGTTATACTGACGATTTTGGTGTGACGTGGGCTTTTATTAATTCGCAGAGGGGTTTTGCTATCGTATTTTATTGTAACAAACACATTAAGGCATTTTTTATTTTATTACGACTATGTAGTAACAAACATGAATTCCGAGAATATACCTCAAATGAGAAAATAAAAATATGAAAGAAATGAAATAATAAAGCGCCTGAACATGGTTACTTCGTTGCAAAAATTATCATTAATACTTTTCATACCTTAATAAATAAAATACTAAGAATGAAATAAAAAAAGGAAATTTCTATCAACTGGAGTGAATCAAACTAAAATTGCACATGAAAAGGTGATACATTCGGTTTAAAAAACTATCCATCATGTTACTACCTAGTATAAACCAAGATAACAAGTTTCCATTGTTTGGAATGCCGTTTTTCTTACAGAGCAAGTAAAGTAATTTTATTGCGGTTTCTTCTGTGGCTTTGAGCATTTCTGCATATCTGCAGTTTCGGTTTAGAATAGGATTTACCACTATTGATCCTAATATTGTTTGTTAACAATGAAAATATGAACAGAAAAGGTTAATGAATATCATACACAATTAGTTCCCCATTCTGCTACCGTGATGTAGTAATGGTACTTAAGGCGACGGACTACTGCAAGTGGACTAATATAATAACCATACGCAAGGAAGAGGCCGCTAAAAAAACTACGATTCACTGGAGACACCAGCCTCGCCTCCTTTAAGATTAAATCGGCCATGGTCAGGTCTATCGGGAAAAATGTTTAGATGCTTTCAAATCAAACAAACCGTTTCCAAAATAAATAAAGAGGGAAGCGTCAAAATTCCGTGATTTTTGAAGTAGGTCTTGCAATGAGTTGTTTGTTTGAGACCAAATAGATAACGGATTGGTCTTTTTTGCAACTTAAAAATAGTATCAAATTGGGCCGCTGTACTAGAACCCCAAAATGGAAGCCCATATCGAAGATGGGACTCGAACAATGAGAAATATGCCATTTTGGCAGAAGATAAATTTAGTTCCATCGAAACAGATCTTATTGCAAAGCAAGCTGAGGCTAGTTTCTTCCTTAAGGAGTCAGTATGCAAGGACCATTTGAGATCACTGTCAATGAGAATACCTAGAAATTTCACGGAATTTACGATATTGATTTGGCTCTCATTCAAAAGCAAGGGTTGCATGACTCCTTTATAAGATAATGCTACAGTCTTATCCACGTTAAAGCTAAGTAAGTTGGAGTCTGACCAAGCCTTGATTATAAGTAAATCAGCGGTTATAATTGAATGAAGCGTTGAAATATCAGAGCTGCTCCAAGTAATACTGATATCATCAGCAAATAGAAAAATTTTCCCTTTAATTTTCAAGTAAGTGATGTCATTAATGAAAAGTAAAAAAAGAATGGGACCTAATACTGAACCTTGCGGTACTCCACACTCAAGAAAAATAAAAGGATTCGTTTGCATCCGAAAACCCTCGACTTGCCACAAGGTATTAAAATCTCAATCAGAAATATCATTTATGACATGTACAAAGCAAAAGAACATGTTACAAGAAAGACACTTATTCAAAAAATAAAGGACAGATCACTTTGTGATATGGGTTTGACCTGTTTATCAAAAGCATTAAAAGCTATGGTTTTAGATACAAAAAAACCAATAATCGTAAAATATTGTGCGAGCTGTCCAATGTTGTTGGAAAAAGGTGGAAATTTATAAGAAACTATTTAAAAAACAAGAATTCCGAATTTGCCAGACAACTTGTGTTTCTTGGCGAAACATGGATTTTTGCGAAAGGAAATAATACCAAATCATCCTGGCAAGATGATTCTACCAAATGCTATTCGAGTAACGAGTAATGGCAAAAGATATATTATATTGCATGCAGAAATACGGAAGGTTTTATACCCAATGCTAGTCTTATATTTTCTTCGACAAAAAAAACTGATGATCACCACGGAAATATGGACGCCGCTATTTTTAAACACTGGTTTGAGGAAAAATTATTAAAAAATCTGGAAAATCCGTCATTAATAGTCTTAGACAATGCTTCGTATCACACCAGAGAGAAGGAAAATTTTCCCACAAGCAGCTGGAAAAAAGAAGACTTAAGAAAGTGGCTGTCGGAGAAAAATATAGAACACGAACATCTAGTTTTAAAAGCTGAATTATTAAATAAGCGCAAAGAACACATTACTGAGAAAAAATTTGTCGTTGACCAAATGCACTAAAATATGGTCATGAGGTCCTAAGACTACCATCATATCACTGCCAGTACAATCCAATTGAATTCTTGTGTGACATCACTAAAGACTACTATGATAAACATGCATGTAAGACCACCGACGAAGCCAGCGTTTTACAACTCTGGCAAGATGCACTAAACCAAGTCAATGAGGAACAATGGCGAAAATGTATTGAGCATACTGAAAAAAAAATTAGAGTCATATGAAATAGAACAAGTTATTGATGAAGTAAGATTTTTAATTATTCGTACAGATGAATATTGAGATGAATCGGATAGCGAGTCAGATAGTGATGATACCTGTCCATATATTAAGACGTAGATAGAAAAAGTAACACAAAAGGGTACTAACCACCAAAAAAAAAACAAAAAAATAAAATAAAAACCGCATGCAGGAGAGAGCTGGAGGCACGCCGCTCTTGATAGCAAGCACCAAAAAAATTAGATTAGCAAGTAAGGTAGATTAAGGACATGACTGGACGAATGACTGGGTATTAGACGACGGATGAAAGGATTCGATGCTTGCTCGCTATCGACTGAACTTGGTGCAGACAAGGGAAAGCAAGTATCGGCACACACAACCATCATTAGATCGCCGAACAATCGCTTAGATCGGTGGTGATAAAGCCAAATGGGCTAACCTACCACTTAAATACACGGAAATCTCCCATTGCCTGACGGGGGATACCGCGAAATAGTCGAGATCTGGCTCCAAAGACCAGGGGGCGGAGGAAAGCCGGGGCTGGTTGTACCGCAGGAGGACAACCTACCTCGCTGGGTTTGGGAAGGTGTGTGTAGGAAGTAGGAATAAGTCTTTGTTTTATATAGATATATATTTTTATAGATATATTTATAAAATATATAAAAATAAAAATATAATACAAAATTTTGAACACCCAGTATTAACATTGGCAAATTTTTTTATGCTTAAATAAAAATAGAGTTTAGTACACGCCGAAAAAGAATTTTTGTTTTTTCAGCATAAATATTAACCACAATATTAATTTTTGAAGTTGCATGTGTAATATGAAAAATTTTTCAAAAACTTTAAATATCTCAAAAACGGCTATTTTTTCGAGAATGGTATCCCAATAAAAATCAATCCAGAATTTTACGTAGATTCTAAAAAAAATAACAAAAAGCAGAGTTTCTATTTAAAATAAGAAACTTAATGGCGACTTCCAGTACAACCGGAAGTGCTAGAAGAATGCAAATATTTAAAAAATGAAGAATGCTTTGCATAACCCATTATTCCAACTTTGTTGGAATTTGAAACTTTTAACCTTTGAAACTTTGTTGGAATTTTAAGAACTTTGAAAACTTTTAACCAACCTGTTGCGTCAATGACCCTGTATATTTCATACTCAATGTTTACCAATTCACATTATGACATCCAATTATTATAAAACATAATACAAAGTTATTTTATTAAGAAAATCCCTAATGTGGTATTATCAAATTAAGAAAACCGTACATTTTTAATTTGAGAACCGCTGACTACCTGAGGCAAATCTGAACAGACACTTTTATTACTTATGCGACAGGCTAAAACGATCCTACTATAGTTCAGTTATAAGCAAAATTGTTGTGGTACGTCTGACACTCGACGGAGAAGCATGAAAGAATGTTTTGAGGCAGACCGGGGCTCCCGAAGGGCTGTCGTCAACTGATGATGATGATGATGGTACGCATATTTCGTTTAGTATTTGCGATAAATGTGGGAAAAATTTTCAGTCTCTCATTGATTATGTGTAGCAATGTTTCTGGTATATCATCTCTTGTATAGATCCCGGCAATATGGTTTGATGAACAAGTTCCTGGCGTTGATCATCTTTTGTATAGATCTCTGCTATGTCTTCTCTGTTGGTTATTAGGTTTCCTGTGTGGTCTTCTGTTGGTCCAAGTTCTGGCTTTAAAGTCTCTTATTATGTAGCGTATTTTAGACACTAAATAGATCTCTCGGCTGATTCTTTTCATCGTGGCTATCAATTCTTTTGCATATTATCCACCACTTATACACCCCTTGGACAAAGATTTCTCCTATTCTAAATTATTTTAAGGGTTCCATCTGTTATTCAGTGTTTCTGTTTCACAGGATTATATAGCTTTTGGCAATTAATTGGTGTTGTTACACAATGTTTAATAGTGTTCCATATTTCTTGTGAAATATGCCCACAAATATACCCACAAATAGAGGGCACATTTTTTTGCACTTCTTGGAGAAGGTTGTTCTTCTTTCTTAGTTCTATCCTGGCCTTTGTCTCTCTCCGTTTGTTGGGCGCTTTAAGTTTAAGCTTTACTAGCTATGAGGAGATTATGATCTGATCCGCATATCGACCCTGATTATGATCTAACTGTTTGGATTGATGATCTCCAACGAATCTTAGTGAGGATGTATTTAATTTGATTTCTAAACCTATCTCCAGGACTTTGCCAAGTATAAAGTCGGCGTACATGGTCTGTAATCGAGTAGGTATTCATAATAGAATAGTAATTTGTGATAGAAAACTCGCTTAAGCGGTCTCCTCTTTCGTTTCTCTGACATATGCTGAGCTTTCTCAGTCCATTCTTTAAGTCGTCATTATATTGTTTTTCCAATTTTTCGTAGAATTCCTCGACTTTTATGTCGTCTGCTGTGCTGGTTGGCGCATAAACTTATATGATATTGAATTTATGTGGTTTACCTTCCAATTTGAGAAGAACTATCCTATTGCTGACAGCTATGAATTCGATTACAGATTTTCGTCGAATTAGAATAGACCAAATTAATAAAAATAGAAAACAGTGCACTCTAATAAACCAAAAACTAACAAAACTAATTTCAAATGGGAGGTGCAACAGACTAAAAAGGAGTTACCAGTTACCATAACCTACGAACAGAAACAAAAAATAGATGTGATAAGTGCCGCTACACATGGAAAACATTTTTTAACCGAACTAGTGCAAGTTGTAGTTTGTCTTCCGGTTTTGTATTATTATTTTATAGTTATAGATTTTCAGCTTTTGAGCACGTCGTCAATATATATTATGTAAAAAAGTGTGGAGGAAAAGCTGCAGCCTTGTCTCACTCGTTAGTTGATTTCGATTTCTTCTGTCCTTTTGTAACCAATGTCCCTCAATATTTTTGTCTGGTAGCATCACGATTTGATTCCCTTTGTAAGATGTGGACGACAGCAGTTATCGTTTATTATTTCCCAAACCTTATTTTGGTCGACTCGGTGAAAAGGTTTTTCACGAGTTCAACTACTTTAAATATTTTTCACTGATGATGGTCCGACTGGACCGAAAACGTTTTGTAATTCTTTTGGAAAACTTTTAAATATTTTTAATACAATATACCTACTATTATAAACCAGAGGTATTTACCTCTATGTAAGTTTATTTTAAATTATGGTATACAGCCAAGCAGTGGGATTTTCCCTTTTACTTTATTATTTTTATGTCTCTAAAAATTTCATATTTTTGTAAAAAAAAAGCAAAATTCTGATTGTATTACTCTATTTATTGATTCCTTCCATTAACAAAATTGTATGTGTGAGATGATGCTTCCGCGGTATTTTGTCGACTGCAAGAATTTTTCGCACTGCTGGCAACATCGATCCATATACTGTCGGCCTCGACGCAACCAACCCGTGGCATTGCGACATGGTTCGCGAGACGGAAGCCAGATTTACATCGCACAAAAGTAGCAATACTAGGGAGACTGGAGGTTTTTTACCCAAGATCTCATCTTAGTTTCGCTGCGAATTTAAAAGTCAAAATATTTGTCTAATTTGTAATTAGTAAATTTTTGGGAATTAACCACAAATGCTTCAATTTAATGTTTCAACTACCAGCTCGAAAATCGTTACCAAAATTTTAAAAAATAAATAAATAAAATAAAATATAATAAAAAATTTAACTGTTTTTGAGCTGAGATTAGGTAAATTCCAAACAATATATTAATTAAAAAGTAAAATGCCGCAAGAAAATAAACTCAGACCGCTTTAGTAATAATTAGTGTAATGTGGATTATGTACATTATATCAAAAGAGCGAAAATCAACTTATCACATACAAATTTGGCAAAATAATTCTTAAATATATTAGTTTAAAACAAGAATAAAATATTATAGGCATACGTAACTTTAAAGACTTGCAAGGGAAAAAGTGACAAAAGTGGTCATCACTGTGAAGACCACAAAATGAATAACAAGACGTACTTCAACGTGCTAGTCATTGAAGTATGAAGCTAAAATACATATCGACGACGACTACAAAAATCAAATAATGGATGTCAAAAGGTGAGAAAGAAGGTGTATTCAAGAAAAAAAAAGATAAAAGAAAATAAGTTTGAACATGAAAAAGAGTTTTGATACAATACTATAATTAACTAAATAACAAAGAATCGAAAAAATGTAAATATTGATTGTTATACAATGAAAGTAAAAGTATTAAAAAGTGGTAACCCATTCATTAGCCATGAACTACAGTAAACGGGAAATAGAATACAATAATAATATATTGGAAGAAAAAAAAAGAAACAGAAAAGACTGGAAATCACCAGTTCAAAAAATCGCGAGATAAATAGATAGATGGTTTATTGGTAATGAAATTAATACAAAAGTATTTTTTACAAGTCAAAGAAAATAAAATATATGTCAATATAGTTAATATGCACATAAATATAAACACAAAACATAGATAAGGTAACTCTTTTTGCCTTAAACTGATGAAAATTAAGAGCTTCTAGCTGGCGCTAAGTTGTAGAATTTTATGGCTAAATACCTTGAACCATTTCTGGATCTCTCAAGACGGCTAAATTCTGGTATAAGATTATTGTTAAATCTGGTGGGATAATTGTGAAAATCTACATGCGCATTGTATTGGCTAAGATTTTGTTTAATGTGCAATAGACACTGCATAATGTATACACAAGGTTAAAAATGCGATGAATACACGAACGCCAAATTAAAAAAGGAAAACAAATTTAGGAACAAATTTAGCTGAACAAAAGATTTGGGAAGTTCAATTCTTCGACTGTTTACTAAGATGATCGCAAATATAACTAGCAATCATGTAACCATATTTGAGGAACCACGTATACTATAAATACCAAAGAATTTAACATTAGAAATAAAACACGAGTTAAAACGGAAGGAGAATTGTATGAGGAAGTGCACATTAATGCGAGTATACGGCAAGGAGGTAGTTTTCTTTTTATTTTTTTATGGGAAGAATGTGGTAAATCTTCTAAAGACCGTAATAGGCCATGTCCCGTTAATGATACCCTGGCGTGTATTGGATTCAGGGTGGGAAAGTCCATTCGCACGCAGTCCTCCCAGAGAAGTCGTGTTCACAGATGCACCCATAGCTCCCTGCCTACCAACTAAAGTCCTCCCCCTCATCCGGAGTACTCATGCGGAAGGTCTTCTCTAGACCTGAGCATCACATGAATAGCCCGACTCTTCCATCTCCCTCTCTTCACTCTTTCTCTTTTATCTTTTCTTACGAAGCTGACGAAGGTCGCCTTACCATTGTTGAGTACTACCAAATTTAGGGCCTGGATGATCGCATTCCACATGTGCCCCTCTCGTCATTCCTTGGCGCTCCGCGTGAAATAGATTTTGTATTCAATCCGTAGCAACGGTTAGTCATTTTTTCGTACTATACTTGCTATTTCTTCTACCAGACTTTTATATTCTACTAGTGTGATACCATTCTTCTTTTTGTAGTGCCTATCCTTTCGGATGTTGGCGACCATCATGGCAATCTATATTTTGCAAACTACTGTTCTGAAAAGATTTGTGGTTGTTGTGTTGAACCACATACGTAGATTTTTCAGCCAGGAAATCCTTCGCCTTCTTGGTTCTCGTTTTCCTTTTACTTTTCCTTGTAGAATAAATTGCAGAAACCCATATCTTTCGCTGTTCCTCATGATGCGACCGAGGTATTCGATTTTGGCTGTTTTTGTTGTGGTTAACAACTCTTTCTTTTTGCATTATTAATAAAACGTCCTGGTTAGTAATGTGGTCGGTATAGGATATCTTTAGGATTCGACGATAAGCCACATTTTGAAAGCCTCAATTTTCTTGCAGGTGGCGTCTGTGAGAGTTCACGACTGGACTTCGTACAATAGTATAGGACTTTCTAGTGGTTGACCATTCACACTGATTCTTTCAATGTGCTGTTCCTTCTTAGAGATCATCATACCTACATTTTGTTTTCTTAATGTTCAGTGAAAGTCCATATCTCTGACTCACTTCTGAGATTTTTTTCATTAACCCCTGGAGGGCTTCATATCTGTCAGAGAATACCACCATGTCATCCGCGTATCTGACGTTATCGATACATTCTCCGTTAATTCGAATTCCAGCTTCAACATCCTCTACTGCATCTTGAAAGATTTCCTCGAGTGTTGAACAGCAATATGATAGTATACATCACCCTTTCATATTGATATCATCGGATTCTCCTGCCTAATAGGCAAGTAAAGATTGCTAATAAATCTTAGATCACAGGTGTTTATTCCAATATTTGTTAATATCTCCATCAGCTTGTTGTGTTTTACTGTATCTAACTGTTTATGATAGGTAATCAATGAAGCATGCATAAATATCGCAATTCACATCTCTACATCATTGACATAGCACTTGTATGATAAAGAGAGCCTCTCTCGTACCCACTGCGTTCTGAAAACCAAACTCTGTACGGCTGATTGTTTCTTCGCAGAGTATATATGTCCTTTGATGTATATTTTTAGAAATAATTTTAAAATGTGGCTCATTAAGCTGCTGGTCTGGAAATCATCGCAGGATACGGATTTTGTTTTCTTTGGTAGAGCAATAAACGTTGACTTCAGCCATGATCTTGGTATTACTCCGTTTAAATATATGTCATTGTATATTTTTGTTCGTTGAGTACCCTCGGTGTTAAATAGCTTTATGAGTTCAGCATATACATTGTCAGACCCAGGAGCTTTGCCATCTTTTAGTTGTAATATTGTTTATTTTGTAGGACGGAAGTTGTTCGAACTTATTATCATCAAAGAGTTCTTCTACGTATTTGGTCCATATGCATATTTCTTGATTATTATCTGTGGTGATGCTCCCCTATTGATCTTGCAATTTTCTAGCTGTGTTGGATTTTTGAAGACCAGCTGCTTGTTTTACCTTTTTGTGCATATTAAATGTATCGTGTTTTTGTTCCAACATGTTTTTTTGTTCACTCTATGGTTTTAACCAATTTTCTTTGGTCTTTCGTAATTCGGTTCTTATTTGCCGTTGAATATTTTTGTACATTCTTTTGTTATTCTTTAATTTTCTTTTTTCTTCCATGAGTTGCAGTATATTCTTATTAATCCAACTTTTTCTCTTTATTTTCTATTAGATGTTCTTCTCTGATCTTCTTAACGATTTCACATATATTCTGGAGTGATTCTTCTGGATCATATGTTTGCTTCATGTTGCTTAGTTTTCTGCAACAATCCGTGCGACTGTCTCTTTTGTTTCCTTATGAGTGTAATATTAAGGAAGATATATGTCGCCACTATTGTGATGGTTCCAAGATCCAAGATCAGGACTCTCCCTCTTTCCTCTGGCAATTTTTCACCCCCCAGCTCTCTGTTTATAATACAAACTGCTACATCATACCTTTTGTCCGCGATCCAGCCTCCATGACCCGTAATTTTTTTAATTGACTCGGACACTAGCAACAGGTCCTTTTTTAATTCCTGTCCTCTGATCCTGAGTATATCATGTGCCGCCCCAAAACTCCCCAAACTCACCTGCACTACTATCAACCCTTTAAAATCATCTCTAGTAGAGTCGAATTTCGAGGCCTACTTCCTGCTACTTGCGCCCCTTTCCGAATGAGGTAGATAGTTCTACTCTATTTAACATCTCGTGAGCCAAATTATCAAAAGTATTAATAAAATCAAAGCAAGATATAGGAGGGGAGACCAATTACTTAAAATACTGTGCTTTGTACCAGCCTTATGCCGAAAAACGAAGACAACCTACAATGTCTACCATATTTATAATATAAGAACAACGTCAAATAAATTCAATATGAGCATTTCAATCAAAAACACACAAACAATGGACAGCTTTAAAGATATAAAGAACACATATGGTGCAAACTGGCAATCAACACAATATAATACAGCAAAAAAAAAGAAAAAAAGAGTATTATTGCAATAAACAATTAAAATAGATATCATTACAGGTAGGATAGAGACGTAGCCAATCTCTTCTTGTCTAGAGACCCATCAAGTCATTACATTGAGACAAACTAGATAAACATACTAGGTCACGGTTAGGTGCTAAAACAATAATTGGGATAAAACAGAGAAGAGAATTACAATTAGGATTAAAGTTTAAAGGTTAATTTTACTTTCACACATAAATTTCATTCAGCAGTCATATACATTTCGTGTTCAGAGCTAATAGATGATAGCATATATTAAAAGGTGGAAAAACATTATACCTTATTAAACCTTCGATTAAATTATAAGTATGTGGAATATATTTTGTACACTCAAAGCAAATGTGATTAAAATCTCCTACTTTCTGAAATTCAGTAAACAGATTTGAATCAAAAACTTTAATTCTTGTTAAAAAAAAAGATATTAGTTGAGAAAATCAATTGGGCTGCAGTAATTGATAAATTTAAACTCAACAAAGAGACACTACAAGTAATAAGTTTTCCTGACTTGACAATTTATTACAAATTGGCAAATATATTGTATTTATATATAATATATTATTAAATATGTAGTGCAATATATTATTTTGTAACATCTGACAAGGCAGGTGTAACAAAAACTTGTTTTATAGTAGTAAGGATCTTGGTAAAATAATGGATGGATGAACTTTTTTGTTCTAAAGCGGTTGGTTGTCATAACTTGTCGTTCGGCAGCCAATTGACATATGGTACTTACATCCTTCCGTTCCATTCATGTAATCTTCTGACTCAATTTTTACTCTTAACGACTACTTACTTAGCCGGACCGATGGCTTTTGATGTCCCCCGAAGCATGGTGAAGGCTTAGTTAAATTGGAAATGTAAAAAGTCTGGTGTCTATGCCGAAGCTCAAATCCGGACAGTTCGGCTTGGTAACTAGGTTTAAAACACTTTCGCTGCCTGCGGATATTTATTTCAGAACTTTCTTCTGTGCGGAATAAAATTTTGATAGCATATGCACTAAGCAGAGAAAGTGTGGAGAGTTGTGTTGGAATGTATGAATTGGAAGAACGAAATGAGCGTGGTGAGAGACTAATTCACACGTGCCAAACAGAAGAACTGGTAGTTATGAATACAATGTTTAAATTACTAAATCGCAGGCTCTACACGTGGAAAGCTCCTGGAGACAACAAAGATATAATTATAAAGAATCAGATAGATTAAATCTTGATAATGAACAGGTACAAGAACTCTATTACAGTAGTGAAGACTTACCCTGGAACAGATGTAAACTAGGACCACAACCCAGTAGTAGCAAATATGAATGTAAGATTTAGAAAACCATTAATGCAAAGATCTAGACCACAAATATTCATTGATAAACTAAGAGAACCAAATACATACCAAGAAACTCGAAATAAAATAAATCGAGAGTATCCAAGAAATAAAACAACAAAATAAGAACACTACAGATATTGAAACAAAATGGAAGAACATAAAGAACATAATAGAGACTGTGGGACGGGAAACATTAACATTTACAAAAGCTGCCAAACATGAATGGATGACACAAGAAATTCTCGAAAAGATGGAGGAAAGAAGAATACATAAAAACAAAGATAAAATTAAATATCAAGAAATTAAGAAACAAATAAAATAGAAAATAAAACAAGCTAAGGAAACATGGATGTCCATTCAATGTCAAGAAATTGAGGAATGTGAGGCAAGGTATGATACTTTCAACACCCATAAGGAGGTTAATGAAATAATTTCAGGAAATCGTAACAAACCAATAGGGATATTAACAAATGCAGATGGTGTAGCTAATGGATTTTGACAAGAGCTATGACCTTGTAAATAACAGGTAGATGGAAAGAATACATTGAGCACCTATTTTATGACCAAAAAGTAGAACAATTAGAAGTTGACGGAGAAACCACGGGACCAGAAATAAAGAAAGAGGAAGTTATTTAGGCCATAAAATACACAAAAGGTAAAAAAGCTCCATGACCCGATAATATAAACAATTGACTATAGGATTATTGGATAAAGGGATAAATGATAAAACCTTCCTTAAAATCATATATAACAGAATCGACATGAAATTAGAACAAGAAATAAGGGATTCACAGATGGGTTTTAGAAAGGGTCTAGGAACTAGAGTAGCATTATTCGGAGTCAATGTTCTGACAAAAAGATGTCTGGATATGAATCAGGACATATATGCTTGCTTCATAGATTTTAAAAAAGCTTTTGACAGAGTTCGACATGAAAAGCAAGTATTCTTAAGACCAAAAACATAGATAGTAGAGATCTACAAATTATATCGAATCTGTATCAAAATCAGAAAGCAAGAATAAGAGTCGAAGGAGAAATAACAGAGGAAGTAAGTATACTTAGAGGAGTTCGACAAGGGTGCATATTTTCACCACTCTTATTTAACGTCTACAGTGAAGTGATATTTCAAGAAGCTTTATTGGAACTTTATGTGGAAGGTATTTTGGTCAACGGAAATGAAATTAATAATATTAGATATGTGGACGATACGGTCATATTTGCAAGTGACATGGAAGATCTACAGTACATAATACAACATGTAGGTATACAATGCATGTGAAAGGTGCGGACTGCAAATGAATCTCAAGAAAACGAAATCAATCATATTCTCAAAAAAAAAGGCTAAATATAGATAACCTGGTCATCAATAATATAACGATCGAAAGAGAAACAATATATATATCTAAATATTTAGGAAGGTGGCTTACGGAAGATGGAGATCAAACAAAAGAAATCAGATCTAGAATAGAAATGGCAAGAAACACGTTCATGAAATTGAAGAACTTACTTTGCAAACCGTAACCTTAATCTAGAGATCCGCACAAGAATGCTACGTTGTTACGTTTTTTCTACTTTACTATACAGCATGGAAGCGTGGACAATAAAACAGTCTGAAATCAAAAAATAAACTTTTTGAGATGTGGTGCTACAGGAGAATCCACAGAATATCGTGGACTAAAAATGTAACTATTATAGAGGTGTTACAAAGAATGAAGAAAGAATGTGAAGTCATAAAAACTGTTAAAATTAGAAAGATTCAATATCTGGGTCATATAAGGAGGGGCGAGAAGTACGTATTACTTAGGGTAATTATGCAAGGGAAGATATAAGGGAAGAGAAACCCAGGACGACGATCTCAAATTTCTTAGTCAGGATAATATGTGCTAAGAAATTTGCAACGTCTCAAATTTCTTAGCACATATCCTGGCTAAGAAATTTGAGAGAGTGGTTCGGTTGCAGCTCATTAGAATTACTCAGAAGCGCGGCCAATAAAAAAATTAAAAGAGCGATGATGATTTTTAACCTCCGATAGGAGAAGGAACCTGAAGAAGAAGCACTAACCAGATAACGTTAAATGGCGCCATCCGCCCAGACTGAGAAATAAGAAAACTTCCGCAGCGTAAGAATTTTAACAGTGAAAATTTTAAATACAATATTAAAAATCTAAAATTTGTGCTGTTTTATAAAGTTTAATTACTATTTAACTGGGAATAAGCCACAATTAAAGATAAAAATACGTTTATTGGCGTTTCAATTTCCACTTCGGAACTCGTTCTCAAAATACAAACAGTAAATTAAACAAATTTTGTTTTTTGTTACATAGTGAAAAATTCTTCTAATAATTTAATTTTATCTGACTCATTTATATTAACAATTCAGACATACATTATGAATTTTAAAGTAGACTACTTTAAAATGATATTGCCAATATTGTTGAATTGCGCTCCTGGGACGACTTTACTTATAAGATAGTTCATTCGATTACATGAAATCAACTTTAACTTGAGAATATCCGTCAGAAAAAAATCATGGCATGTAATTCGTCTTTAAAAAGACAAACAATACATGACATGATGACAGTAAAATTCTCCTGTTAGTGATTCCATAGTAAATTATGAGGGAAAAACCAGGAAAAAAACCTCATAATACTATCCCGACATGGTAAGTATTTGTTCGTGAATTTAGTTTACCTTCAACAAACACCAAAATTCTGATTTTATATGTTTCGTTATTTAAAAAACATAAATGATGTGTCCTCTATATGTTACTGACTTACTAATACTGGTATTTTCTTATTAATAACTTCCTCTTTCAATATTGGTAACCAGATCCTACTACATTCTGCCGAGGAATTTGCGACACAATTGGCCTCGTTTAGCATAATTAGAGCCGCTTCTTTGATTTTTCTTTTTTTACCATCCGTTTCTTTTAGGACTACATTTGAATTATTCCATTGAACCCTATGTTCATTATCCCATGCGTGTTTACATATTTGAGATCTATCAAATTCTCTATTTTTAATATAAGATTGATGTTCACTTATTCTAACATTTAATGGCCTTGATGTTTCACCTAAATAAAACTGAATAAATTGTGGCTTATTCCCAGTTAAATAGTAATTAATTTAAAATGCCCCAAGAAAATAGCTTCAGAACAATATTTATAAAGTTTGTTAAGATCACATTTAAACTATAATATCTAAATGACGTCCTTAGAAACAATTCAAATATTTTGTGGATAAAGGCATGACAAAATTTAAACGGAAGTTGCAAAATACCATCTTTATCAACCGATATAATCTCCTCTAGCATCGGGAACCGGTTCGACCATTTTCTTTCTATAAACATTTACCTATTTCTCGAATTTCTATGAAAAAGATTATTTCTGTCCCATAACGATTCTCCAAAGCCAGTCTCTTTTGTCAAATATTCGCAGCTGTCCTCAGATCCAAATGATTAACACCCATACAACTTTTATATTTATAGGTAAGAACTTGCTGGTCTACTTAAAAGTGACGAACTACCTGGGCAGGTACGTTTTTAGGACAATACATCAAATCTTACCCTTCTGAAAATGACTAATGGTGGCTCTAGGAACAACGAAGTATGCCAACCGCATGGTTGATGGTGTATTTATTTACTGTGTACTTGTTTACTTTGAATTTGTCAGGGACGTTGTTAAACTTTGAATTTTATGACACTATTTTATATAATATTTCTAATTTTACAGCAATAAACGTATATTTATAAGGTTTTTAGATCTATTTAAATTAATATTTTGTCGTGAATAAATCACAATTTTAAAAATAAACTATATTTATTATGAAATCGTAGGCTTCCACGGCCAGAGTCAGAATTATAGTTTATTCGTCTTCCGGGTTTGGACCGTGTCATTTGTGAGTGACCCAAAAGTGGGTTCTTCAGGAGAACAAAGAAAGAAAAAGAAAACAGAAGACAGGAAGATGGGTAGTTAGCAACGGTAACTCAGTTACTCAACGCAACCAGAGGCGAATACTAACTACCAAGATGGGCATTTGGTCACAGTAACTCAACTACTCAACGCAGCCAGAGGTGAAAACCAAATTCCAGGACAGGGATTCACGTCCAACAGCTCAGAACACTAACGCGTCGAGAGGCGGGGAGGATTCACCGAGTGAATCTCAACTAGTTTTCTGTCAAATTCTTCATTTAATAAACTGTCAAAGTACTTTTTCCTTCGCTTTTTAACATCCTTTTAGTATTTTGTTATTTTCGTCTCGTAAACATCTACTCTGATTAAAATATTTTGCCTTTTTTGCTCTATGTTTATCTATGTTATATATCTTTGCTTTACACTCCTTGGTATTAAATTTGTATACGCTTCTGCTATAGCTTTTGCTTCTGCCACTTTCGCTTCCTTTTTGGCGACCGTATAGTTTTGAAGATATGTGTTCGACCTATTTTATTGCCACTGTCTTTCCCCTTCTCCTTTATTTTTTTTAACTGCGTTTGACCACCAACAGGTCTCTTTATTCTCAAACTTCTTTCCTGCGGTTGTTCATGCATCATCTATTTCGAAATTGTTGTTTACTCAAAAGCATATTTTTAGTGCAATTGTGCGTGATATAAATAATACAATGGACATAGATGATGATATTCTTCTTCTTCTTCCTCTTTATAAATCTTTATAAATGAAGAAGCAATTCTGTTTGTTCATTGGCGGATTAATACCTCTATGGAAGGTTGTCACTCTATCTTTTGGGCGGTAGTCCGATACTTCTTCTGCCAATTGGAGACTTATCTCTTGCCCCATTCTGCTTATGTGGTTATTCTTTTTTCTATTTTGTGTCCATTCATTTATACACTGTACGTTACAGTTTCTTCTAATGACTTCGATGATGATATTAAGAGAAATACATATGGAACTGGAATTAAGTTTGAGGTCCAAGAAAAACTTGAAACACACAATGATCATTTTGTCAATGTCTGGAAACCTGTTCATATATTTGTTGAGTACACTGCTCAATTTTGATTTATTTGCTTGTAAAATTAAGATGTCAAACAGAAAGTATTTTCTAAAACATGTTCAGATAAAAATTTGAAATTTGGTGAAGATGATTACGCCGTGTCTGACCAGATATCAGTCACAAAATGGCAAGATCGAGGAAAAAAATGTGTAGTAATGCCATCTAATATGACTGTATATACACACAAGTAAATCAACGATACAGAGAACTAATAAAACTGGTACTAAAAAGCAGATTCTATGTCCACAAAGTTTTACCGATTACAATCTGAACATGGGTGAAGTAGATCTATTTTATTATATTATGATGGCTTGTTATTCTATTTCAAAGAAATCTAGGAGATAGTGGTTGAAAATATCTTTTATTTGGTGGAGAGTGCAATAGTGGTATTGGTAGTGCATTTATTTTATACAAGACAACAATATCACTATCATCACTATCTGGAAAATTCATGTCTCATTTAATGTTTAGCTGACCAATTAATAGGAGACTTTACGAATAGAAAGAGGTCTGGAAGAAAAATTGAAGGTGTCACTGTAACAAAGAAATAAACTGGAAGAACCTATAATAGACAGAAGTTATTTCCAATGTTGGCGAACACTTACCTGAAAATGGTAAATGCAATACAATTAAACTCTGCACGATTTATAAGTTCCCATATTAATTAATATGGTATTTTTATTAACATTTATTTAAAACATGAAACTAGATGGACTTTTATTTATTTTCAACAATAAAAAAAAATCATTCGCTAAACTCTGGCTATGCATTCACAGAGGTAGCTTTGGAAAAATGACATCAAAACAATCATACAATGACAATATTGTCACATGTATTTTGTAGTATTGTAAAGCTGTTTACCGTTTGTGGATTGTATAATGGGTCGAGGTTAAGTTATCGATGAAAAAATTTGTTCAATCATTATTAGATTTTTTAATTCTGAAAAATCAAATTCGGAAATCGCGAATATGTTGCAATTGCCACGCTATATTGTAAGAAATATAGTCAGAAGATACAAAACTATAGGTATAAAAGTAAAATAACCGAAGCAGATCGAAGGGCATTAAGACGCATTATAGTGAAAAATCGAAGAACAAATTGTATGGAGTTAAGCGTTTTATGGAGTGACGTTATCGGAAGACACGTTTCTAGATCAACATGTCACCGAGAGGGATTCAAATCCACAAATTAGGATTTGGTACTTACAAAGTAAGTTTTATAGTTGAAAAAATAAGTACGAATTGTTTTTAATAAATTTCATTTTATTTTAGGCCAAGGAAAAGCCACTTTTAACATTACAACAAAAGAAAATACACTAAAATGATCAAAAGAACATAAAGAATGGACTCAGTCGCAATGGGATTCAATACAACGGCGAAAGTGTGTGTTGGAGACAGTATGAGTCACGTCATTCGCAGGAAAAATGAAGCTTTCCATCCCGACTGTCAAAGAGAAGTCACATTTCCTGCATCTGTCATGAGCTGGGGCAGCATGTTGTCTTAAGGTGTAGGAAAGTTACATTTTATCGATGGGATTGTAAACACTGATAAATATTTAAATATTTTAGAAGATTCTCTTTTACTGATTATGGAACACCGTTTAATATCAGCGGAAGATTTTGTTTTCCAACAGGACGACGGTGAAGGTATTCAAACCTCAAAAAAGAGTTTAAAATGGATTGAGACCATGGCATACCACTTCTGGAATGGGTTTTTAACAGTCTCCACTTGTCCCCGATAGAAACTTTGTGGCGCTTTGAGAAAACATCGTGCCAGGTCCGTCAACGAATTGAAGAAAAAATTGCAAGAAATATGGGATTCGTTTACATTAGAATTTTGCCAGAACCTGGTAAAAACTATGCCTCGAAGAATTGGGGATGTCATTAAAAATAGAGGGGATGTAACTCAGTGGTAAATTTCACATTTTTTTTTTTTGATAATATTACATATTCTATTCTTTTTTTTTTAATTTATTATTATTGTGTTTAATCAATCATTACGTTATAAAATATTTTCTATAATTAGGAAATTCAAAGAAGTTGTTCGATGCATTAAAACTTCCAAAATTTACGCAGTACTTGTATTTTTGTTCTCTAAAATTTAATTTTTTTGTCAATCTAACGTTGGGCCAGCGGATATGGGAAGGGCCTCGTAGATGTGCGTTTTGTAGTACTAAAAAAAGTGTAAAAAATCCACTATAGAGTGTACAGCATGCAAAGTCGTTATTTGCATACAGTGATTTGGGTGTTTTCAAAAAGATTAGATTTTTTTAAATTTAACTTTTGTTTCTAAGGGCGAGCGCCCACCAAAGTGGCGTGGCAAGTAGCAAGTAGCACGCGTCTAGCATGTTTCTTAAAATTTAACCAATGAAAACGAATGATTAAAATGAATGACGTCACTGTCATTTTGGTGTAAGCTGGATTATTCGTTTTCATTGGTTACATTTTAAAAAACATGCTAGATGCGTGCTACTTGCCACTTGCTACGTGCCACGCCACTTTGGTGGGCGCTCTCACTAATATTATTTCTGTTTATTATTTTTATTTCTTTTTATTAAAATTGTAGCGTTTTAATTTAGTTTAAAATTAAGGTTTTTTTTAATAAAAACAAGATCACTTATTTGTGTGTATATTTATATGTGTCCACATTTTGAGCCACTATTCACGAGCGTTGGTCGTAGTCAGGAACTTTAGGTGGCTAAATCGTTAGTCACCCTATTTTGTCGGATTATCAAAAAATAAAGACATATTTTTAGTACAAAACAACCTTATTTGTGTAACTCCATTCCGTATTGAAATAGCGTTGCTATTATAAGAAAAACATCTGTGCATTCAGAGCATTTTTTAGTATCTACAAATGCAACCACTAAATGTGAAAGGGTTAAATAATTTTCTGTACACTAAAGTTCTTTCTTAAAGTTATGTATTTTTGTGAATTTTAGATTTAGATTCTCCTACATTTATAGCTGATGATAACAGATATATCGAAACGCATCTTATGTGTTGGAAAATAAAGATTGTTTTTATATTTTGTGGTTTTAATTATTAATAATTGTATTATCTTACCACGTTAGAAAAGTCACTGATTACCGTGACTTCAAATTACCACTTCATCATCTATAATATATAATATGCAAAAAAACTTTATGGAGCCATTCCGGTCCTGGTACGCAGAGTCAGTAGTCTAGTGTCAGTAACACGTGGAAACGACCTCCAAACAAAATTCTCCAATTAGGTACACATAAACTTGAATACAAATAAATATCTGAGGTCATAAGACGAGAAAACGTAAGTACAAAGGCATTACAAACAAAAAATTGTAGGCAGGTATCTAATCTTGAGACAGGATCTTAAATATCTGCATACTTGTTAATTAAGCGTGTCGATCAATGTTTTACTTGTTTGCTGGTCGTAAATATAATTATAATAATCAATAATACAAATAAATACAACAAACACAACGATTAAATTCTGATTTTCATGAAAACGTAAAAGTTTCGGCACCATTTGACATAACCTCAAAATAGTTTTAAAAAACTATTCTACGTACATAACGAAATGGCTTACCTTTAATCATATTATTAGCACATAAAATCACTTAAAACTAATGCAAAACAAGATTTACTTTAAACAATAATTAATCAATTTTTAAATTTTTGCAAGAATGGGAACAGGATCAGGAACCTACCCGAATAAACTTTTTGAGACGATAGAGGTGTTACTGTTATAGACAAACAGTTATATAATATCGAAGTGTGCTAGAAAATGTAAAAATTAACAAAAAGGTTTTTTCTATATTTATCGCTAATTTTCGTGTATAGGGAACGCTCTAAAAGTAGAAGATGATGTTTATGATCTATTTTTATATGTAATAGTAATTGTCAGTTACGATATAATAATATGTATGTAGTTATTTTTTTTATTTATTCTTGAGCTATTCTGGAGCTATTTTTTTTGTGACATGTTAATACAATTTACTGGAAATAAACAATTTCACTTTAAAATCAGTTTATTTTGACGTTTCGATTTCCACTTATAAAATATAATACATATATTATGAATTTTAAAACGATTTCGAAAATAAACTTATTTTAAAATAAAAGTGGGATCTTATTTCCTGTAAAAATAGCACTTATTTTTAATTTGGATATATCTCTCCTATATTGGGTCTAACTTTGCAGTCTATTGATCCGCAGGGTCTAACTTTGCACCATTTACTTTTTTGATTATAGTTCTTGCTATTAAAACTTTATATTGTTCTGAAGCTATTTTCTTGTGGCATTGTAAATTAATTACTATTTAACTGGGAATAAGCCACAATTAAAGATAAAAGTACGTTTACGTTTATTGACGTTTCAATTTCCACTTCGGAAATCGTTCTCAAAATGCAAACAGTAAATTAAACAAAATTTTGTTTTTTGTTACATAGTGAAAAATTCTTCTAATAATTTAATTTTATCTGACTCATTTATATTGACAATTCAGACATACATTATGCATTTTAAAGTAGACGACTTTAAAATGATATTGCCAATATTGTTTTGTTGCGCTCCTGGGACGACTTTACTTATAAGATAGTTCATTCGATTACATGAAATCAACTTTAACTTGAGAATATCCGTCAGAAAAAAATCATAGCACGTAATTCGTCTTTAAAAAGACAAACACATGACATGATGACAGTAAAATTCTCCTGTTAGTGATTCCATAGTAAATTATGAGGGAAAAACCAGAAAAAAAAACCTCATAATACTATCCCGACATTGTAAGTATTTGTTCGTGAATTTAGTTTACCTTCAAGAAACATCAAAATTCTGATTTTATATGTTACGTTATTTAAAAAAACATAAATGATGTATCCTCTATATGTTACTGACTTACTAATACTGGTATTTTCTTATTAATAACTTCCTCTTTCAATATTGGTAACCAGATCCTACTACATTCTGCCGAGGAATTTGCGACACAATTGGCCTCATTTAGCATAATTAGAGCCGCTTCTTTGATTTTTCTTTTTTTACCATCCGTTTCTTTTAGGACTACATTTGAATTATTCCAAAATAGATCTCAACGTGTTTGTTGTTTTGAATGTTGTTGAAATGTTGAATTTATTTCCTATCCTTTTAAGTTTTTCTGATAATCCTTTTATGTACGGTATTGTTATTTTCCTCATATTATTCCTTGTGTATGTTGTAGGATCTCGTTCTAAGTTGTTCTGTTCTATTCGATCGATTGTTGAAAATTCCTTATTTATAAACGATAAAGGATAATCATTTTTTAATAAAACAGATGTTAACAAATGTTTCTCCTCCAAGAATGAATTTTCGTTAGAACAAGTAATTTTGGCTCTATCGTATAAGGATTTAATTATTCCCTTTTTTAAATTAATATTGTGATTAGATTTGAAATTTAAATATCTATTGGTGTGTGTTGGTTTTCTATACACCTGAGTCTCATATCTAGTATCGTTCTTAGAGATTAAAACATCCAGGAAAGGTAGCGTGTTATTATATTCCTTTTCCATGGTAAATGTTATTGTCTCTTCTTTATCGTTTATATCATTTAGGAATGTGGCGAAACAACTCTGATCCATGAGGCCATATTGAGAATACATCATCTACATACCTCCACCATACTGTGGGTTTGAAATTTTGTTTAGAAATGATATTTATTTCAAAATCTTCCATAAATATATCGGCTAAGAATGGAGATAAACTAGAGCCCATTGCTAGACCAAAATTTTGTTTATAGAATTCATTATTTAGTTGAAAATATGTATTATCAGTACATAATGTTAATAACTCCATTATAGCCGATATGTTTAGTCTTGTTCTAGTTGCCAATGAATCATCACTATCTAATTTTGTCTTGACTATACTTAAAGTCTTATTTAATGGCACATTCGTAAATAAACTATTTATGTCAAAACTTACCAAAGTATTATTTGAATTAAATTCAATATTTGATAATTTGTTTAAAAAATGTTGTGTATTTTTTATGAATGTGTCATTTTTATTTGTAAATGGTTTTAAAATAGTGAACTATCAAAATTTTTATGAAATATTTTAAAACCATTTAGAAATAAAAATGACACATTCATAAAAAATACACAACATTTTTTAAATAAATTATCAAATATTGAATTTAATTCAAATAATACTTTGGTAAGTTTTGACATAAATAGTTTATTTACGAATGTGCCATTAAATAAGACTTTACGTATAGTCAAGAGGACCGAAAGTCTGTGAAAACTTCTATTATGTTTATTTAAATAAGTTGCAGGGGTGAAAAAGAAGAGAAAATTTAGTGTGATTTTTAATTTCAAATATCTCATTCAAAAAAAGTTTTTGTTTATTTTAAGGGACTTTCGGCCCTCGGTAATAATGTAATCTTTTATTCTGCGTTTAAATTTATCAAATATATTTATTAGTTTTCTCAGAATTCGAAAAAAAAAATGAATGCATTCAAAAAGCATTGGGCCCGAAATTTTGCGCCTACGCTCTTAAGGCAACATAGATCGCAGAAATAGTGAAGACGAATATGTTGGCTAAAAAATCTAAGAAAATGGTATGGTTGCAGCTCAAAACAACTCTTCAGAGCAGTTGACTTTTCTTCTCCGCAACGGAGATGGCACTTGAAGAATAAAGGCATTTATATTTCTCTATAGAGTAAAACGCGCACCGTGGAACTCTTGGTAGTAGATGGAACGGTAGACGGCCGAAGACCAAGAGGAAGATCTCCAAGACGATTGGCAGACCAAATGAAGACTCTGGTGGGAAAATCCCTACATCCCCTGGCAAGGGCTAAAGGAATGAAGAGGGGTAGAGAAATATAAATTCCTATAGCGATTTCTACTTTAAAAAATCCAATTTTATGCTGTAAGTAAACTTTTTGCAACTACGCGTTCCACTTTTTTTTGCGATAATCTTTTACATAACTCATTCGATTGGGAAATTTACTAATTTCACTAATTTAATTAATTATTCCTATAAAACGAATGAACCCCAACGCGAACAGTTCCCATCTCTACTCTAAACAGACGGTCTCGAAATTCCGCACTACTCGTATCACCATTTTCAACTTTTCTTAGCACATACTATTTCTCTATAGCGTATGTCGTTGATTAGAACCACGCCCGGTAATGTCAGACGTCGGGAATGTTGCCATGTGAGTAATTTTATCTGTAAATTCTATTTTAATCATTATAAATAAATAATTAATGTTTAAATAAAAACTTACTGGACATATTGAATTTACATTTAGTTACATAATTTTGTATATATATATATATATATATATATATATATATATATAATATAAATATATACCTATATATAAAATAAAGTTTTATTTTGAGGTTGCAGTCATTAATAGAGCAGGATAAGTGAAACTCTTTGTTCTTTTATCTAGCTTTCGCAAAATTTATTTGCTTCTTCAGGATATGCTAAAATATGGTATCAGTAAATACAATGAAATTGTATTAAAAATCATTGAATTAAAAATCATTGTATACAACTAATATAAAAACTTACAACATGAGGTTAATCCATTAAATTTTTAAATTGACAAAACATTAAAACTTAAATTATTCAAATTATATATTTATGTGAGTACAATATTTTAATTTTATTTAATTTTGTATATATTCATTATGACATTGATTATTATATTGGTGTTTGATTATGTCAGAAAGACACCTGTTTCTTGTATTTTTTTGTTGTTGATAACTAACTCTAGATTGTTATTATGGTTACGTACAAGGTGGCGCCAAATATTAATATTTAATTTTTTTGAAATTATAGTATTTATAGTAAGAAAATCCAATATTAGAAAATTATAGTATTAATTTTCGTAAGACAGTTAGTTTCATTGAAATTAAATGAATGATTTTTATTAATTGCATGATCTATTAATGCACACGTATTTTTATTATTTCTAAGGTCACTTTTATGTGATGTTAGTCTACCTATTAGATTTCTAGATGTGTGTCCGATGTATGACTTATCACAATTTTCGCATGGTATTCTATAAACTACATTTGAGCTTTCCATAATACTAATAGGTGATTTAGTTTTTGTATACAATGATGCTAATGTTTTAACATTTTTCACATCACAAGTAGTGATGTGAAAGTAAATTGAGATTGCACGATTTGTTGATTTGGTTCTCTTGATTCTATTATTAGGATTGTTAAATAAAAATTTGTTAATTAGTTTAATTGGGTATGAATTCTCTAATAAAATGTCTTTTAGTTCCACTAACCCTTTGTTGATGTTATTGGTGTGTGATCATTTGACTATTCTGTTTTTTAAAGCAAATATTAAATTTATTTTCATATGAGGTGGATGTTGCGAATGATAATTAATAAATCTGTTACTATACTACGTTCCACGTTTAGAAAATAACATTGCGGAGACGCGGCGTTGCCACGACACACACAAGCACAATTTAGGGTTGTATAATTTGTATTTTTGTTTCCACAAACATGAATTAAATTAATGTTTTTTAACGTAATTGACCAAAAGTGCCCATTCGAAACAAGAGATGAAAAGTAGGGAAAATGATTTTAATTAGATAAATAGTATTTACAAAAGATAATTTTATTTTATCTTATTTTAATTATAGTAACGACAGTTTATTTGTTTTTCGGTGAGAATACAATATGCCATGAATCATAGAAATCAGTAGAAAATATTGACCGCTTGGAATGCGTATATCTAATTACTAATTGCAACTTAAAATAATACGATGTGCGTATGTCAGCTATTTTATGTCGTTCTCTGACTACATAATGATAATAAGGCTTTTATTTAGTAGTTATTCTGACTTTACAGTTAAGTGTTAATTAAAAATGAAAATTCAAAAATTAAGCAAAGGGAATATCTTGGACATCCGTGCAAAAGAGAGTGTCTGAGAGCTTTGGCAACACTGATCTCCATAAGCGTAATGTTATTTTCTTAACTTAAAACAAAGAATAACTATAGGTTTTCTGTACCATTCAGTGCTTAATATATTTTGTGCATTTCGTTTGATTCTTATGTCAAGGTTCACTTATCCTGTCCTATTAATGACTGCAACCTCAAAATAAAACTTTATTTTACATAACGTGGCAGTCAATAATACCTAACTACTTTCGTACGTACTACTTACGTTCAAATATTACAGTTCCTGAGTTACAGGGTATTTTATTTCTTCTTCTTCTGGTGCCGTCTCCACTAATGAAGGTTGGCTATAACCATTGTAAATTCATCTCTATCTTCTGCTTTTCTTAAGAGTGTCTGTTAGTTTAACCCGGTTTAGTCGCGAATGCTTTTCAGCCAGGATATTTGTCGTCTACCAGAACCCCTTTTTCCTTCGATTTTACCCTTCATAATCAGCTGCAACAACTTATCATCGGTGTTTTGTTTAAAAATTTAAAAACTATTTATACCCAGTACTTTAAAACTATTTGACATATTGTCATACTTGGCAAAAAGTGAAGATACTGTACATCCTACTAAATTATGTTAAATAAACGTTTCTAGCTACTACCAGAGGCGTACGACAGGGGAAAGTGAAAGTTTGGCCCTTCCAAAATTCTACGCCACTGGCGGAATTGGTATTTTAACACCATTTTTAAATTCTCTAATACTTTATAGGAAAATAATTTACTCCTTATTCGGAAAGAGTCATTATTTTTCGAGACATTTAAAGTTAAATGAAGTGATGCGGCACAGTTATTTTAATTAATGTATTAATTATGTCGGTTTTTTTGGGTCATAGGATGGTATTTATTATGAAAATTATTAATAAAATTTTAATCGCTACCAACAACAAATCATAATGTTATTTATTGAAATTTCTTGAAACAAATAGATGCATTTGACATTTAAAAACAAGTTGTAGTTCTAAAAGAAACTATTTTGTTATACTCTAAATAAAAAAATTACAATTTTAATACAACGACAATTACAAAAAAACCCCTTTTACCTAAACCTTTTTTGACAAATATTCAATATAAGCCCATTTACCTCAAAAAGCTTATGAATTCTTTCGTTAACCTTCTAACTTTAAAAAATATGTTTGGCCGATTCGCCGTTAATGTACTTAACCAAATGGTTAAGTACATTAACTACAACAAAATATAGAGAACTAAAAATATGTATATATTAGCATTAATTGAAAAATCAGCTTTATAAAAAAATATATAAAGAGTTTAAAGGCGGTTTGAAGAAGAAAAAGGTTTTTAGAAGGACGCACAAACCACCGACCTGATTTTAAAATATTTATAGAAAAAAAAACAACTTGACCGCAAATCAATGGATAACTAGAATAATCGACCTAGGAGAAAAACCCACTTTATTATAAAACTTTTATATTTATTTTTAAGCGAAAACATGTGGGTATTTTATTTATTCTACAACCTACCATAATAATTCGGCTCTGGCAACATTGCGTAGCAGTAATAGTCGCGATGATATGCAAAAAGTTTTCGTGTCTGCAAGTTAAGGTAAACTGACAAATTCTGAGAATAATTTCGCTCTAAGAATTGTGTTATCATAATGTTCTTGTTAATTTGAGACTTTGTAGATATTGTCACTTCACCAGAATTGTTTTGATGGTACTATGTAATGGCAAAAGCCAACATTATTTGGGTGACTGTCTCAGTAGCGCATCTATCGATTTATTTAGGGTTCGACATTTTCTCATGCCATAATATTGTGTTTTGGATGTAAAAATTTTATCTTGAATTTAAACATGCGATGCGTGCTATTTTCTTGTTAGTTTATTTTATTTCCAATAATAATATTTGATGATATAAGGTTGAATGCTCGAATAAATGAATTTTAATCAAATTAAAAACAGATTATCCACCCAGCACAGTTTTTATTAAATTTTGCCCAAGTACTTTCGCTCCAGAGTATTTCGCCTAATTTTGACGAAATGCTGTTGAAGATGCTCTAGGAGCGAAAGTACTTATGCAAGATTTAATTAAACCTGTGCGTGATATCTGCCTTTTATTTGATTAAAATAATATTTGAGACTATTTACTAGTCTTACATTAGTTTTGTTTTTTATCTCTACTAAAATGTCTTGTCTTTGGCTAACAGTAGTGGAGACTATAATGACTATATAGTACAGTACTGGCAGAAAAAAGTGGCAGTCAGTGAAGTGGCCAGACAACGGATTGACAAGGTCAGTATATATAGTTTTTTGCTGAATTGCTGAATACAAAATGTCTCTCATTATAAGACATAAAAATATTAAGTCGTTATGGATAAGGTATTAATAGACCAGTTAATAGTGCAAACAATTTTGCCTACATTAGGCGAATTTCGTTCAATACATAATTTCAATAAAAATTAAGCCTACGTGCACATGTGGATGTAAATGACATAACAACAAACGGCTTCGAAAATAAAACCTCAATGCAAACGATGTCAGATAGATGGAAATATACAAAAGTACCTTGCCAAAGAACTAAGATGTATTAGATGCGCTGACAAGGATTTAACGGAGAGATATGTCAAATATAAGGATGGCAAAGGACGATATACAGAGCAAACTAAAATATATCTAATCCCCCACGAAATGCCGTTCCACCAGCAGATCATCAGCGCGAAGAAAAAACTAAAAAAGAACATACAGTTGTACTTCAAGGAATAAAGGTATTATTACTGAAAATAAGTCATCACAAAAATATGTTAAAACATAACTACAGCAAATTCTGCATAAACTGAGAAAAAATGAATGACAATGTAATTTGGAAAAATGCACAATTAGCGATAGCAGAAAATAAATATGGCTAAGAATGGAATCAAATAGAACTTCAATAGGCTGCAAAATCCCCAAAAGGAATTGCAAACAGTTCTTGATTTGAAAAAAATAGATGTGTATCTAATCTTAGAAGCACATGTTACTTCAGAATCATATATCACATTCCCAAGATATAAAAGGTGGCATAAATATACCCAGATACTGCCGGAAAATAAGCTAGTGCGGTCATCAATATAAAATTAATCCACTATTTCAATCACTTATATAGACTGGCAAACCACCTCACGAGATATTGTCATATATCTTCGTCAAAGATTTATGCAAAATTGCTCTTAAAAATTCTAAAGCTAATAAATTAAAAGAGAAATCTAATTCCATCACACCAATTCGCATGCTATTATTGACCAAGTGCACAGAATAACTAGCATTGTAGAAATGAAACTGGAAGAAAAAAATTGCACCAATGTATTCCTGGATGTTTCCCAAGCTATTGGCAAGGACTTTGAGCGTAGTATGGCGTGCCTCTTTATTTAATGTGGGTTTTAAATTAACTGTTTCCAGTAATCTTTGTTCATGAGCATTGGGATTATCATAATACGCAGTTAATACTTTTAAGATATTAACGTAGTCTCGATTAGAATAATAACGTTCCATTTTTAAAACAAATAACCGTATTGAAGTATACTTACATTAATAATGACAGAAGTTGACACTGTTGACAGAACTATACTCTGTCCTCTTAAGAATCCTCCAACGTATATCATTATAGCCCACAAACCATATTACGAAAATGGATAATTGTATTAAACGTTAGTAATTTTTTAATAATATTTGAAATATATAAAAATGATTAATTTTGATAATATTCACAAGTCGGAGACAGGGTCCGTCAAATGCATTGGTTATTTTAAATGGATCAGCCAGTATTTTACATCACTTTTTAAAAGTAATGCCTCTTGTCAATTTAGATATTTACAAATGTTAATGGTATAATATTTAATCTGTTTCATATATAGTATTTTAAGATATATAAAAACAAAACAACTAATCAAATAATGATAGTACTCACTTCAGAATAAAATTCAATTAACGCTGAGGTACCTGCATAAAAGTACATAAGAAATATAAATTAAATCAGGTTATTACGGAAAATCCAGGTTCGGGAAATCCTTGTTGTGCCCATTTTTTGTGCCCAAAAAATGGACACAACATCGTAATTGTCGGAGTGTATGCCCCAAATGAAGATGCAGAACCAGAAAGTAAAGACGATTTCTACAGCAAGATGAATGAAATACTCTCTGAAAGTAAAGAAAACTGTGAAATCTTTATACTAGGAGATTTAAACGGCAGAGTAAGGAGAGAAGAAAATAACAGAGTCATAGGAAGATATGGGGAACAAATAACCAATGACAAACTTCCCAGCTGAAAACAACTGACGTAAGGGTATACCGTGGATCATAATGTGGATCCGATCATCGTTTACTTATGGTCAACGTGATAGTTAACTATCACAAAACCAATAACACTCAGGCACAGAATATAGAAAAGAGACAAGAAGTAACATCCCTAAATATAACCTAGAAAGCTTAAAAGAAGATTCAACGAAATTTCTTTACAAGTTACGACTGGCCACAAAATTACAAAATATGGATCGAGAAAATATATCAGCCGAAGAATTATACCAGCAACTTAAAAAATGCATTCATGAGGCTGCAAGTGAAGCTTTGGGTTATAAAGTCAAACATAAAACAAAACATCAAGAATGGTGGTTGGAGAATATGCAAACGTTAGTCAACAAGAAGAAAACTGCTTATCAGGAATGGATGTCAACGAGAAAGGAGGAAGATTACAAGATATATCAAAAATTAAATCGGGATGTAAAAAGAGAAGTAGTGAAAAGTAAAAATGAGATGTGTAATCGAAGATGTGCAAAGGTGGATAGGTATATGGGTGGAACAAGAGTTGGGAAAGCTTGGAAGGTGATAAAGTCTCTCCGGAGGGAAGGAAAGGAAAAATTTAACTTACCGTTAATAGATCTGAAACAGTGGAAACACCATTATGAGGTCTTACTAACAGAGGATAGATGTAAATTCCAAGAGATCGAAATGGAAGAAATATCAGAACACACACAAATAATTGAGATAACAATCGGAGAGTCAAACGATGCCCTCAAAAGATCGAAGAACGGTAAAGCAGCATTACCTGGAGACATCCCAATTGAGTTGGTAAAATATGGACCAAAAATATTACATTAGATGTTGATTCAACTATTTAACAAATGCTTACAAGGACAAAATGTCCCTGGTGATTGGAATGTTGGATACATCAGCTCAATGTTCAAGAAAGGGGATAAACGCAAATGCTCTTATTATAGGGTAATAACTGTTTTCAGCTCAGTGGGGAGATTGTACGGTCGAATAATAAAAGAAAAAATAGAATCAGAATACGAAGACATAGAAGAACGAAATGGATTTCGTGCAGGTAGATCGTGCACTGATGGTATATTTGTTCTGCAGCAGATAATCTAAAAACGGAAGGTCTACGGATCTAGCCACGTATTGTTTGTAGATTTAGAGAAGGCATACGATACGGTACCTTTGAAAAAACTGTTTCAAACAATGCCGAAAGTAGGTCTCAGTAGAGAGTATGTGGATCCTATCGCAAATATATACAAAAATGCAAGAAGTGTCGTTAAAGAAGGAAACTTTATCTCTATCATTTCCAATAACAAAGGGGATTAAACAAGGATGTTGTCTATCTCCGACCTTATTTAAAATAAATATTCAATCATCGCTAAAGCAGTGGAGGAAACAAATATCCAGAATGGTAATAGACATAGGCGGTAAATGCCTAATAACTTTATTTTTCGCAGATGATCAGGTAGTCATAGCGAATGATGAGGAAGACATGGACTACATGTTTAGAAAACATGTTTAGAAAAAGAAAGAATATGAAAAATGGGGCCTCAATATAAATATGCCAAAGACAGAGTATCTTAAAATAGGAGATGATGAAGAAGATCCAGAGTTAGAATTTAGAAACACAAAAACATGCAATGCATATAAATATCTTGGATCTATAATATCTAAAGAAGGCACTACCAAAAGAGACATCGAGAATAGAACGCAGCAGGGAAAAAGCGGTTAGGTTAGGTTAGATTAGGCTAGGAGAGTTATTTAAACTCTCTACTATGGTCTAAAGATATTAGTCAAGAAACTAAATTGATAATCTACCGAAACCTTGGTAGAGCCTATTATGACTTATGGAGCAGAAGTTTGGCAGATCACGAAAAAAGGTAGAAAAAAAATAGACGTAGTAGAAATGGATTTTTTGGAGAGCGTATGGTGTATCCAAAAAATATCATATCAGGAATGAAGATATTAGAAGGACAAATACTGTATATTCCAGTGTAATCAGAATTGAAACGAGACAACTAGTGTGGTATGGTCACGTGAAGCGAATGAATGAAGATAGATGGCCAAAGAAAGCTTTAGATTACATACCACAACAAAGAAGAAGAAGGGGAAGGCCTTCAGTTGCCTGGGAAGAAAATGTACGACACATAATGAGGGATAGAGCCATCAAAAAAGACGATTGGATAGACAGAAAACGATAGCGGTCGAAATGCGAGAGGCGGCAGAGGCTGTAGAAACCTCGCTTATATATATATATATATATATATATATATATATATATATATATATATATATATATATATGGATATATTGGGTTTAGTAGTCAATATATTGGCCTTTAAGTAAAACTCTTTTAGGTTTGCTAAGCTTTCGAGTTTATTTTACTCTTTTTCAAAACATACTAAAAATTAACATAAAAAATTTACATTAGAAAAATGAAGTTCTTATGTCTTAAATAGGCTTATCCTTGTGAGAATTGTCTTTTAAAATTAGCAAAATTTTTACATTTTGTCATTATGTCATTAACATAATGACATTAAATTTGATTTACTTTTTATTTCTGTCAAAACTTATTACTAAGGTTTCCATATCTCTTCTATTTTTTATATTTATTTTAGGTGAGTTTGACAGAAGAACTGTCTATGTTTATGCAAACCTTCATTGCAAATTTTGATATAATATTAGTTATTAAACAAGCAACAGAGTTTATGTTACTAAGTATTTAAGAAAGAAAAAATACAAATAAAAATAAATTTTATCTCATTAGAACTTGGAATAATCCCTTTCACATGCGTAACTTTTAAGAACTTTTATATTGTTATTCATTTATTTAAAAGAAGATTACTGTATATAGCACTAAGATTTTCAATGTCTTCTCTTTTGTTTAAGGTGTTTTGTGTAGTTTTAATTAAACACATTTCTAGAAACAGTCTTTTGTTGTAATTTCTTTCCCTTCTCAATATTTCTGTTTGATCATAGTTAGGCGTATGGCCCATTGTAATACAATGTTCACTTAATGCACAGGCTTGTACTTTATTCAGATTAATATCACTCTTGTGAGATGTTAATCTTCCGGATAAATTTCTAGACGTTTCTCCAATATATATTCTATTACAATTATTACAGGGTAGAGAGTATACTACATTGGAGCTTTCTCTATTATTTAAGGGTGTTTTAAGTTTAGTATATAATTTCGATATTGTTTTTATATTTCTACTTATATTATATTATATTTTATATTTCTACTATTATACTCTCTACCCTGTAATAATTGTAATAGAATATATATTGGAGAAACGTCTAGAAATTTATCCGGAAGATTAACATCTCACAAGAGTGATATTAATCTGAATAAAGTACAAGCCTGTGCATTAAGTGAACATTGTATTACAATGGGCCATACGCCTAACTATGATCAAACAGAAATATTGAGAAGGGAAAGAAATTACAACAAAAGACTGTTTCTAGAAATGTGTTTAATTAAAACTACACAAAACACCTTAAACAAAAGAGAAGACATTGAAAATCTTAGTGCTATATACAGTAATCTTCTTTTAAATAAATGAATAACAATATAAAAGTTCTTAAAAGTTACGCATGTGAAAGGGATTATTCCAAGTTCTAATGAGATAAAATTTATTTTTATTTGTATTTTTTCTTTCTTAAATACTTAGTAACATAAACTCTGTTGCTTGTTTAATAACTAATATTATATCAAAATTTGCAATGAAGGTTTGCATAAACATAGACACTTCTTCTGTCAAACTCACCTAAAATAAATATAAAAAATAGAAGAGATATGGAAACCTTAGTAATAAGTTTTGACAGAAATAAAAAGTAAATCAAATTTAATGTCATTATGTTAATGACATAATGACAAAATGTAAAAATTTTGCTAATTTTAAAAGACAATTCTCACAAGGATAAGCCTATTTAAGACATAAGAACTTCATTTTTCTAATGTAAATTTTTTATGTTAATTTTTAGTATGTTTTGAAAAAGAGTAAAATAAACTCGAAAGCTTAGCAAACCTAAAAGAGTTTTACTTAAAGGCCAATATATTGACTACTAAACCCAATATATCCATATATATTACTCACATAGTCACTAAAGCCCTTTCTAAGAATATATATATATATATATATATATATATATATATATATATATATTATATATATATCATACATTGTTATATATTGTTTATAAGTAAAAAAGTTAAAAATTTATCAAAAGCAGTTGTTAGATATCTGTATCAACGAGTGTCATGGCAAAATCGTTAGTTCCCTGGTCTAAGTCATGTGTTCATTCTTCATTACTTCGTTTTTTATCAAATTTAAATATTGAAAGTGAGATCGTTTTTTATCAATAACTCGCTAAACAAAACAAAATGCAAAATTTTTATTCTTACGATTTACATAGTTTGATTTAGTCCGCCGATTCATATTCGGAAAAGTTGGCCGTCAATTTGAAGACACCCTGTTTGATTTTATGAAGTATATAAAAAAATATTTTATTTTTTTTAAATTTTTTTATATACCGATAGTAGTGCCAAACTTTTGGTTCAGATCAAATAATTACCAAACCATATTTTTAGTTTTTTTTTCTAGGATTCGTATTAAATGATTAAATGTAAAGGAAATATTTAAAAATGCATTTTGTCGAATCCATCTTTGTATATAATTTCTGGTTATTTCTATATTTTATTTCATATGGTACTTTTATTAGACGGCGAAATCAACGTCACATTCAGCTGATATCAATAATTGTTGTTCTGCAAGAATAAATAACTCCGACGCCACGATTCGATTCGAAAACGTTCTAGAATATATTAGTCAAACAGAAACAAAAGGATGAAGTTCACAATAGACGCAGATTTAGATTAAAAGTATATCGACCTAGTTGGGAGAGTAGGCGTCGCACGTCAGACGCCTACAGACGCTTTACAGTACACGTTTCATAGAGAATGACCCGAATTGAATACCACTGATATTATTATGGATCGTACATGTTTCCACAGATGGATAAAAATTTTATTCAATTTGATAGACGTCATCGGTGGGTATGTTATGAAATTGTGCAGTAAAAATATTTGAAATAAAATGGGTATAACTGGTAAATTTATTACCTCACAACAGTTGTTTCGGTGCAAATTAAAGTTATTCCGGAGTATATTTTCGACCGGTTCTGACTTATTAACCCTGCGGTGGTAGCGCCTCTTTTGAATACAAATTTGATAGCGCCGGGTTCACCAGACCCGATATATATATATATATATATATATATATATATATATATATATATATATATATATGTTCCGAGTTCTATATATATATATCTTCTTATAAATACGTGAATATGATATTAGAGAAACCACAAACAAATGGGTTGAAGATCAATGCAGAGAAATATAATCATTGGAAAGTAGACACGACTCGTTTAATCTCCACAAGAAGGTAAAAGAGGCATCAGGAATGTACAAACCCAAGAGATCAGGACATATGACTGATGATCATGGCTACCCCGTAATAGATATTGAACAAACAAAGAATATATGGAAGAGATACGTTGAGAAGACATTCGATGACGACAGATACAACAACCAGATAATTATGGAATAAGACACAGGACCACCAATCACTCAAGACGAACTCAAAGCCGCAATTAAAGCAACCAAAAAAGGAAAAGGCACCAGGGCCCGACAACTTTCATTCAGAATTTCTAAAAATCATGGGAGACGAAGGAGTAAAATGGTTTACGACAACGTTCAATAAAATCTATGACTCCGGAAAAATCCCAGAGAGCTGGTTAAAATCTACCTTTATGGCTATACCTAAAAAACCTAATGCAAAAAAAATGCGAAGAGCATCGTATTATCAGTCTAATGAGCCACATTCTTAAGACCTTAAAGATAATACACAGAAGAATTTATCAGAAATGCGAGTCACAGATCTCACGAACGCAGTTTGGATTCAGGGATGCGTTAGGTACAAAAGAAGCCTTGTTCGAGGTTCAGGTATTATTCCAAAGCTGCAGAGACGTCAACTGCGATATTTATGTATGCTTTATCGACTACCAGAAAGCTTTCGACACAATCAAGCACGATAAGCTCATGGATATACTAAAGGCAACTGGTCTGGATAACAAAGATCTTCGAGTAATCAAGAATATATACTACAACCAATCAGCAACCATTCGGGTGAAAGACCAACTAACAGAGGAAGTTGCAATAAAGAGAGGAGTACGACAGGGCTGCATACTCTCTCCCCTATTATTTAACGTCTATTCGGAACACGTCATGAGCCAGGCCTTAGAGCATATCGAAGAGGGTATTCTCATAAATGGTGAGCGCCTGAATAACATCAGATATGCAGACGACACCATCCTCTTTGCAGACAGTCTAGAAGGCTTACAGACACTAGTAACGCAGTTGTGGAGAATCAGTCAGGAGTACGGGCTTGATTTTAACATCAAAAAACCAGGTACAGGTAGATACAGACAATTACTGGTAGATCAGCAACAAATACTCCAAGTGCCCCGTTACTACTGTTTAGGAACCACCATAAACCACCAATGGGACCACTCAGTTGAGATAAAACAGAGAATTGAAAAAGCCAGGTCAGCGTTTGTCAGAATGAGCAAGATATTTAAGAGCCACGACCTACCCTTAAAAACAAAAATCCGTTGATTAAGATGCTACGTGTTTACAGTGCTGCTCTATGGGGTTGAATCATGGACACTAACCGAGGCATCCATACTGAGGATGCATCCGAGAATACTGAGGATCTCCTGGGTGGATCGAGTAACAAACATTGAGTTTCTACGTCGGATGGATAAGACATGTGAAATTATATCCACAGTGAAACAGCGCAAGCTAGAATATCTTCGACATATAATGCGAAATGACCATAGATATAACCTGCTGCAACTTATTCTTCTTCTTTGGGTGCCGTCTTCAATGAAGGTTGGCGATAACCTTAGCAAAATCATTTCTGTCCCTGGCTTTTCTTATTAAAGATTGAGAATCCAAACCAGTCCACTCACGAATGTTCTTCAACCGTCTACCTGCCGTCTACCAGGACCACGTTTTCCTTCTACCTTCCCCTCTATAAGAAGCTGCAGTAGCTGGTATTTCTCATTTCTGTATATGTGTCCCAAATATGAGGTTTTCCGTGTTTTCATTATTTTTAAGAGTTCTCTGTCGGTACCCATCTTGTGTAGGACCTGCTCGTTGCTCATATGCGCTGTCCAGGGGACTTTCAGCATCCTTCGAAATAACCACATTTCAAAACTTTCCAAACGCCTTAGTGAGTTGATTTTGAAGGTCCAGGCCTCCATTCCATATAATAAGGTGCTGTAAACGTAACATTTCAGCATTCGGTATCGGATTTTGAGATTGAGTGTTTGGGACGTAAACGTTTGTTTCATTTTTAAAAAGACATTTCTTGCTTGTTCAATTCGCGATTTTATTTCTATGTCTGGATCTATATCTTTCGTTATCCAGCACCCTGGATATCGAAATTTCTCGACATTTTCGATAATGTTACTATTCACGTTTAAAGCCATGGGTGGATGGATGGATGTTTTGGAGACAATCATTGTTTTTGTTTTCTTGACGTTAATGCTGAGGCCGTATTGTTCTCCAGTCGATCTGACGCGATCTAAGAGTGTCTGGAGATCCTGTGCGCTCTCTGCAATTAGGACCGTGTCGTCGGCGTATCGTACATTATTTAGAACTCTGCCGTTAATTTTAACACCTTCTCTTGATTGCTCTAGTGCTCGTGCAAAGATTTCTTCCAAATATATTAAAAAGTAGTGGTGACAATACACACCCCTGTCGTACACCTCGCTTGATATTGAATATTTCTGTGTCACCGGCTTCTGTTCTAACTGCTGCAGTTTGGTTAAAATACAGCGTTTGGATAATTTTAAAATCGTTCTCGTCTAGTCCCTTTTTGTGAAGGCAATCCATCAGCTTATCATGTTTTACTTTGTCGAAGGCCTTTTGATAGTCAATAAAACATAAAAAGAGATCCTTTTTTTGGTCTCGACATTTTTGCAGCAGTATAATAAAACTGGTTAATGCTTCCCGTGTCCCAAATCCATTTCGGAAGCCAAATTGTTCATCACTGATATCCTGTTCACATTTCTTATAAATGCGTTGGTGAATAACTTTCAAGAATAACTTTAACATATGCGACATTAAACTAATAAGTCTGAAATCACCACACTTCTTTGCTCCCTTAGTTTTTGGAAGGGGAATAAAGACTGATTTTAACCAGTCTTGTGGAATTTCACCGCTTGTATATATTTGATTAAATAATTTGACGATTATATTTAAATGTTTCTCTTCCAGTAGCTTTATGACTTCCGTATGTATGTCATCGGGGCCAGGGGCTTTCCCATTTTTTGCGTTTTTGATTGCTCTCTCTACTTCTTGTTTTAATATAGGAGGACTGGTTTCATGGTTTTTATATATTATGTTGTTTAGTGGTGTGTCCGAGAATAGTTCTTCTATGTAATGTCCCCATACGTTGTTTAGATCGCTTAATTCCCATATCGTTTCATTCTCGTCGTTTGTTAATCTACAAGGGAGTCTTTGTTTTGTCATTCCAGCTAGATCTTTTATTTTTTTGTGAAGCGTTTGACTGTCGTGTTTCTTTATTAATTCTTCGATCTCTTGGCAGTTTTCTATCATCCAATTTTCTTTTGCTGTAGCTATTTCTTTCTTGATTTGACGATGTATCTCCCTATATTTTTCATTATCTTTATTTTTGTAGGCTCTTCGAGTATCCATCATTCCCAGAATTTTTTGTGTCATCCAGGGTTTAGATTTTCTTTTGTTATTAGTGTCTTTTATATATTTCTCGGCGCTAGTAAAAGCATTCTTGACTTCAGTCCATAAGCCTTCTGTAGTTGGTGATAACTCTCTTTGGAGTCTTTCACATTCCTCGTTGAGTTTAGTCTTTACCATACTTTGTATATTTTCTTGTTTAAGTAAATTGATGTCGGTTTTTCTTTTGACAGTCTTTTTTAGCATTTTGAACTTTATTTTTAATTTAGCCACTAGTAGGTTGTGATCCGATGGAACATCTGCGCCTGGGTATGTTCTTGTATCCGTTACTGCATTTTTATATCGCTGGTTTATAATAATGTAATCGATTTGATTTCGGACACAATTGTTTTTATTATCTGCGGGTGATTTCCACGTATATAGCCTCCGTAGTGGTAGCTTGAACCAGGTGTTCATGATAGTTAGTTGTTTCTCCTGGCAAAATTGTAGTAGTCTGTCACCTCTATCATTGCGATTGCCCAGTCCGTAATTTCCACAAATATGTTCCACTTTTCCACAACCCACTTTGGCATTAAAATCTCCTACGATTAATGTTGTTTCATAACTCTTTGTCATTTTAAGTAATTCTTGGAGATTCTCATAGAACTGCTCTACACTACAGTAGAGTAGTAGTACTCTATACTACAAGGAAAGGTTTACGGAAAGAGGGGACCAGGAAGAAGAAGAATATCTTGTCTCCAAAATTTACAAAAATGGTTTTCCTTGACCACTTCAGGACTATTTCGAGCTGCGGTCAATAGAGTTAGAATTGCCATGCTAGTTGCCAACATCCGTAACGGATAGGCACCACAAGAAGAAGAAGAATATGATATTAAATAATATATTATTTTAATATTGTTTGACAATCTTTACAATCCTACGTTTTGATACAAAAAAAACGTTTAATAATAAAAAAAAATTATTTAACCACAGATGAAACATGAGATATTTATTTTAAAGAAACATAAAAAGTAATGCTGAAACAAACTAAAAATGATAAAAAAACGATTATTTTGAACATTCATTAAAATAAATATTGCTATGTTTGAGGCATAGAATGAGCACTTTTTACAATACTATTTTGACTTATTGTCATTTTTACACTTAATGCACCTTTTCTTTGTCCCAGTAGGCATATCTGGCAAATTTTCTTGAATTCTAGTATTTGCAACTTCTTGACGCCTATATCTTACCTGCCTTGATACATTTTGAGCTGATGATTTTCTTTTTAAGTGCTCGTCTAATAATAACAGAGCAATAGTTTTTAAAAATGTCGACGTTTTATACTAGTATCAGGGTTGTTAGAATTGTATACAATTTGTGCATTTACACCTGCGATGTCATAGTTGAATAAAATATTACCATGGGATCCTTCAGTCATGACAAATGACTGAAGGATCAAAAAATATTTGTAAACTTGTAAATAAAAAATCGAAGCAGAGGAAGGTCCCAAATGAGATGGGCAGATGATATCAAGAAGCAGGTGGGCTCTAGGTGGATGACTGTAGCGACAGACAGAGAAGAATGGAAAAGGATTGGGGAGGCCTATGTCCAAAGATGGAGCGAAGAAGGCTAATTAGATAGATAGATTACATTAAGTTACAATAGAATTGATAACATGGCGACGTAAGACTTCACTGGAGGTTGCTAGTACTGAGACAAAGTGTCTACAAGGCTTTTTGATAGCAAATGATTGAAATAACAATAATGACATGCTGGACGGAAGTCGGAACAAAGCAGTCAATGTAACTGTAACAGTCTAAATATGATAGTAGCTAGCAATGTTTAAACTTGAATAAGTTACAATTATAATAAAAAATAACAGTAGCAACCATCAATATGTTACAGTTTGAATTATGAATTTATCCTAAATTTACGTTGGGAAATTTGAAAAATTTCTTAATGATCTAGGTGGACTGAAGTAAACATTGAAGTAAACAAAAAGTTATTATTTTGTGGGTACTGATAGGCAACCAACTATACCAATATTTAAAGTCAGTGGTGGTGAACTAAAGATTTTTACAAAAAGCCCTTTATGTTTTTGCAATATTTGGTACCTGGAAAATGGAAAGCAGATATGTGTAGGAAGTTGGATTCTTTAAATTTTATTGTTGGAGAGTAAAATGTTAATTGATATATTTGAAAGTGCTATTGAGATGAAGTGTGAATAGAATAAATTTTGTAATATACTGTTCATGTAGTACTTAACTTATAACTTAAGCAGGGAAGGCCCTCTATGTTAAAAAGCAACATTTTGTACCTGAGAAATGTAAAAAATATAAGTTATAAGTTCATGAACATAAATAACTGATTAAGTGTTAATGGATAAAGTTATGTGTGTTGACATAATATGTAAAACCAAACAAGAATTGATGAGCAAAAGGTGGTTATTTTTTGTATTGTTCATATATTACTCAACTTATAACTTAAGTAGAAAAGTCCCTATATGTTAAAAAGCAACATTTGGTACCTGAGTAATGTAAGAAGTATAAATTATAAGTTCGTGAGCATAAGGTGGATAGATAAAGTTAATAGAATGTAGGTGTGTATTGACATAATATGTAAAAACAGCAAAAGTTGATGGGCTATAGGTAGCTCTGTTTGGTTAAAATTGAAATTATGTGATGTTTTAATGTTGTCGTGAGAAGAAAAAGACTCTATAGTCCATTGAAATTCTTTGTTTAAAAAAAAAAAAAATGTGTGGACGTTGCGTCTTATCATGTTTTTATGTATTTCTTCAATTTCCAAGGCTTTACTCCCTCCAATCTTCTTCGGAGATGAAACAGTTCCTCCTTTTCTTTCTTTTAGGAATCTATAAATTGTTGCTTCTCCAACCCCTGTCATATTTGAACACATGTTCACGAACACGAACATTACTTAAAGGGCGTTGATGTACAAGTGCATCGTGTACATTTAATATTATATTTTTCTCTCTTAGACTGAAGGCACCTTTAAAACTACACTTAACCGGGATAAAACCTGTTGTCGACGTCATTTTTAAATGCAAATAACAAAATATCGACACCAAAAACGTAGGTAGGTAAGACATGAACAAATTTATATTATTGGCATAAGCTGTAATGTGGCATAAAAACTACTTAAACTATCATTAGTGAAGCCTTATCAGTAATTCCAGGTAATCGTTCAAAGAAGGTATTCTTTTTGTGTCAGGCGATAACTTGTATAGAAAACAATAATCACCTTGAAATTACTGTTTACATTAATTTATTTCGTGAAACATTGAACTCTCTCGTTAATCATCTGTGTATAATTAACAATAATCGTGTGGCATATGTACCGACGTTTTTTACGCACAAAAAAGGTATAGTGAGATTAGTGGACACTTATTTTACAGAAGATTTTTTAAAAGATAATGAATTGTTGACGGCATCTTAAAATATTAATATTTTTATTTATTTCAAAACTATGGTTTTTTGACCTGTTGAGGATTTGCATACATAATGTGCTATCAATATGATGAAAAAGGACTATACAAGACGCTGAGACCTCCAGAGATCCGAAACCATATCTCGAGGGAAGTATATGTGGATAAGTAAAATAAAGTGTGTTATAAAGAAAGACGAAGACGTGGTGATCTAAGTTAAGCAAATGTGTTAAAAGTGTGGGGATTACTGTATATTGTGAATTATAATATGTATTCTTACCGAGTGAAATATTGAAAGGTGTGTGTTGGATTGATGTAGGAAGTGGTCAGAAAGATTGGTTGATTTGGCCATCCACCCCAATAAAATCCATCGCCTACCTACCTAAATTTCCAAGAATTTTATCCAAATTCACGCAAACCCTTTTATCGGTAGATAGATTATTACCTTATTATTACCTGTAAGCGGGACCCAATTCATGTGGTCCCACATACTAGTTTTGCTGTATTCATCATAGCATTTCTAAATTTTTCCCATTCTTGTTCCACTATTTCTGTCATTTCTACTTCTTTGTCCATTTCTTCTTCTAACCTCTCTTTATATCTGATATTCGTTGCTTCTTCCCTTAGTTTATGTATATTAATTATTTCCCCGTATTTCTTATTCTTGTCTTCTATGCAGTGGCGGCTCGTGACATCTGCTATAGGGTGTGCTGCATGAACCACGGTCAATATAAAATAATAGAAATAGAATAACATACGAAAACAAAAACAATAAAATTAGCTTTAATACTAATTAATAGTAACTAATAACGACATGCTATAAAAATCTGATTAACTTACATTTATTGCATTTTTCTAAATTGGAAATTAATACGCCGGTCCTTTTTTGTCGCAAACTTTTCGATTACTTTATCGTTAAAGTTCGGTATTGAAGCGATGAACTTTTTTTCTATCGAGAGTGTGGAAAGGGCTGTTAATCTGTCTTCGCACATTGAATTTCTTAAAAATGTTTTGATCTGTTTTAAAGTTGAAAAACTACGTTCAGCTTCTGCTGTGGTCATAAAAGGCACTGCACCTTTTAATGTTCTACACTCGATATTGGAATACAAAACTGACAGTTCTGTTCGCAAACGGTTTTTATCAAAGAAGTTATAAGCTGTACAAGTTAAATCCAATTCATTTTCAGGAAACTTATTATTATATTTTTCGAAATGTTCTGAAGATAAAAGTGTTGCGGCAACTAGATGATTTGTATATGCAAACCGTTCTTTTGCATTGTTTATAATAACATCACAAACTTCTAGACAGGCAATACGGTGATCCTGTTGGCTGTTATTTGGGCGTTTCCTTTTTTGGACACTAGGCGCCGCATTTAAATTTGAAGCTTGATGTATGATAGGGTCTATTTTATTTCGGACATTGTTAATACTTTGCTCAAAAACATGTATAGCTTTCTGTGCTTCGGTTGGGTCCATGTTCTTTTTTTGAAGATTATTGTACAAAACGTCAACATGTGGCATAATATAATGAAAAACAGTCAGCCAGAAAGTAAAATTTTGATCTTCCAGAATACGTCTAAGTCCTCTTGCTTCCTTGGAAGTAATAGCATTTGACTCTTCTTCTAGTTGCTCCATACACTCAATAATAAAGTCTCTATATTCGTAAACGACATTTACTGTACGAATATTGAAATTCCAGCGTGTAGGGATTGAACGAGGAATATTTTTTCCAACTATTTGATTTAAGACAGCTATTCTTTGAGGTGAATGACTAAAAAATCCAGGTATATCATGTAAATCTCCAAAAAATACGCGTACTTGGGAATTAATAGAACATGCTCTTGACATTATTAGATTCAATTGATGGGCGTAACAGTGCACAAAATGAGCAGTTTCATATTTTCTCTTAATTATTGTTTGCACTCCGCCATGTATCCCACTCATAACAGCTGCTCCGTCATAACTTTGTGCAATGAGCTTATTTTTGTTATTCTTTAATATTGGGTCTAAAACATTCAAAATTGTGTTAGCTAAGGTTTCAGCATCATGTTTTTCTGGAAGCAAAAAAGTCCAAAACCTTTCAACTGGAGCACCGTTTTTTACATAACGAAAAACAATGACCATTTGAAATTTCATAGAAACATCCGTTGTCTCATCAGCTATCACTGCTAAAAATGGGGCTTCATTGATTTCGTTTAAAATCTCCTCAGCGTATACTTCTAGCATGCAATCCAAAATATCATTTTGTATTGTTTTTGAGGTACCTTTGAAAATTGTCGCATTTGTAAGGTGTTCACTAAGTGTTTTATCAAGTTCAGCAGAAAAATTCACTAAACCACGAAAAATTCCAGGGTTATCTGATGTTTCAGATTCATCGTGTCCTCGTAAGGCGAGCTCAAAAGCCCCACAGAATTTTATACAGTCAATTATTTTTGACAAAACATACCTGTTTTTCGTCACCTCTTCATTGTGTTTTTGTATATTTATCCAATAAGCAGAGTCAAGTTGGGCCTGTATATTAAGTTTCCCAAATAATGCAAATCGCATTTCATTGTTCATATGAGTTTGCGTGTTTTCATGCTTCTTTATTTTTTCACTTAAATGCACTAGATCCCGCACTCCTGTCTCGCGCCACAATTTTTCCTCTTTATCTGCGCCGAATAATGCACACGGAAAACAGAAAAAAGCATTTTTTTTCGGAACATCCACAAATCCACTGATTTCGTAGATACATGTCTTTATTAAATTTACGCGTATATGTTTTTCCACGGCTTTTACCGGACACTTCAATATTAAGATCAGGCATAGGACGGCCACGTTCTTTTATAATCAACTGTTGTTGATAGTGAAGTTTTTGAAATTTATTTACACCTAATTTAAATTGAAACTCCATTGTTTTAAACACGCTCGAACAAAACAAATTAAACAAAATTGTAACCTAAGAATTTCTAAACACGGCACAGATGCAACGGTCACGAATAACTGTCGTGAATTGCAGCTCGCAAACACATTTCCGAGGCCGTTAATCAGCCGATTGCCGAAGCACATCGGCTAAGATCGCCGTTTGCCTAATAAATGCATTTTACCGCTGCCAGTGTTTCGGTTGTTATCGACGCGGCTTCACTGGAGCAGCAAATACGTAAAAAGATTGCTTCACTGGAGCACCAAATACGTAAAAAAATTATACGGTTTCACTAGAGGAGTAAATACGTAAAAAAAATAATATTAATCATCGTTGTTGGTGAATTATTATTAACAGTTTATGTTTAATATGATAATATGGCAGATTTGAAATAAAACTATATTAATTATTCTTTAATAATTAAGATTTGCTATGGTTGTTTGGTAGTTCTGCAGCTCAGCAGCACATAAAGAAAAGCCGCCACTGCTTCTATGCTTTTTATTTCTATTCCTTTGCTATTAAATGTAGTTTCCAGTAGGTAGTGATCACTGCCTATTTCATAGCTTCTTCTCACCCTTACGTCTCTTATCTACCTCCTGTCTGTTTTTTGCGCTATAGTATAATAGTCGATAATTGATTGTTTTTTTCTTGACATGACTTTTCTTGTGATCTTATAAATCTTTTTGTGTTGAAAATATGTTATTGTTTAAACAAAATTCAAGTAATGATACCTGATTGTACTAATTATTCGATATGATTCTGTTGTTGGTAAATATTCATATTGCAGATAAATATTTATATAAATTTATTTAAGGTAACAAAATATGACAAAGGAACATTTTGCTTTCTACTTTCGAAAGACATAAAAAGAGCAACTGTTAAGTACGAAGTGTTTAAAAAAGGATAAAACATAAACGGCGATCGTATAATGGCCTTTAACAAAGAACAATACCCATTCCATTCCTAATTTAAATAAAACAATCATAAACTTGTCACTTTTATAGGAAATAAGCAGTGTAATGAATTAGTGAAATGCAGTCAGAGGTTATTTTCGTTATTCACAATAATCATTACAAGACGCCTCCACAGTCTAGACAAAAATGCACTTACAACAAATAAAGATGGCGAATGATTCATTGGGATTATGTTTTTTCGTGCGGTTTACGGTATATTCAGTCATACGTGGAGTTCGTTTTAAGAGGTCGCACACCCACTCAACGGGAATTTTATGGGGTCGTCGAGTCGCCATACTTTACAGAGTGGATTAGTTCTTCAGAAATAAGAAATCTCGATTTGTGCCGGCAAAAATACGACGCAGATGATGATAATTTAATACTTAGGATTTCCTTTAACATATTCCTTTTTAATTTCATTCTTTTTGTCATTTCAGTCATCCGTCTAAGCATTCTCATTTCCTCTGAATCCTCGTCTATTTATTTACTGTGTAATACATATCCTAGATAACTTTATCCTCAACAGATATCATCTTATTTGCAATAGTAATTCAATCTTTAAATGATACTTCTAGATACTCTGTTCTTGTTCTACTAAGCGTTAATTTTTTTACTTCAAGCGCTTTATTAAACTGTTCCAGTCTATACTCTAGATTAGATTGGATTAGATTATATGTGGTCAGCCTCTCCGCACCCCGACCTATAGATATTTGTGCATACTTAATCTGGTTGAACTCTAGGATGCCAATAATTCTGATGCAGTTGATCAACTTTCTACGTGACTTATTTCATATTCAGAGGACGCTAGGCTGACTGACTGACTACTCCTATTTTTAGTCGCTTGCAGAACAGTGTCACGTAGTGTTGCCCAAAATCGGTCTTGGTCTTGTTCTTGCGTTTTTGCAAGACCGAGACTAAGACCAAGACTGCCTAATTTTTGCAAGACCAAGACCAAGACTAACCGTGTAAGACTTGAGCAAGAACAAGACTAAGCCTGCGAGAGTCTTGCGTCTTGCAGTTAGGACTGAGTGTGGTTTGAAGGATTATAATAGTTCGGGTTTATGCTTAGAGACTCTATGAGACGTAAAGAAGTATTACCAAAAATTTGGAAAATTTGACTTGTGCATTACGACAAATACCATAAACATACATAGCGAATCAAAATATTCATTACAAGAACACTTAAAAATTTGACACGTACTCAGAGGTCATAATTACAATCTAAAAATAAAATATTTTGTACATTCTTTCCCAGCACACACTTTAACGATAATAATTCTCGGTTTTTTATTCGGAACAAGATACATACAAGATCTAATAAATATCTTAGCATTATACAGTAAAACTGACAATGAAACGGACTATTGAACGATTTTAACATCACAGATAGTGAATGGCAAACATTCGAAAAAGTACATAAGTTTCTAATAAACTTTAAACTTTTGTCAACAAACTTGGTGGAAAAAATATGTTACATTACCACTAGTGATTGTATCATTCAATCTCTTGCTCGATAAAATTGAATCCATCGTAAAATAATTAGCTGAAAAACCTAATCGATCTGAAGTGGATAAAAGGCTCATTCCTGGTTTTCAAGCAGCTCGAGACAAAATGCTTAAACATTATAAGAAGAGCAACTGGATTTATTGTATCTCTTTAATTTTAGGCCCAATGCATAAGGCTCAGACTTTTGACATGACGTTATGGGGGAAGCCAATTAAAACAGAAAGCCAATTAAAACAGAAAGCCTGCGAAAATTTAATAAACTTTACAAAGAATATAAAACTCTGCACCCAGTAAATAAATGTCTAGAATCACCAAAAAATGAAAAAAAAGTATCTGAATATGATGAAGATGAAGACTTAATAGACTTTGAGAAACTGTATGAATGCTCCTCGACTTCATCTGGATCTTGTCATGGAGGCTTAGTTATTGACGAGTTGGAGGAGTACTCAAGTAAACCCAGAGCCGCTAACTCGGAAGACATTTTAGAGTGGTGGAGGACGCATGAGACAGAATATCCGACTTTATTGAAGATGGCCCGTGATTTTCTTTTAATACCAACAACTTCAGTACCTGCTGAGACATTATTTTCTAAAGCATCGTTAGTAATTAGAAAACATAGAAATAGGTTAAGTTATGAGTCAGCCAGATGGATACTTTATATTAATACTTGGTCAAAGGAATAAATATAAAGTATCAGTAATGTAAAAGTCTATTGTACACTGTGTTGTATTTTATTTTTATTTAAATAAATGGCAAATTATATAGCTATTTTATTCCATTTCGTATAAGGTGAGGGTCCACCAATCCCTTGTCCAAGTTTATGTCATTTATGTCATTAATTTGGTTGTTTTGTTTTTTAACCATGTTTGTGCATACGTAAGCTTGTTAAAACCAAACGCTTATTAAGAAACAGATTGACTCCCGTGGAACATGGTAGATAGCTCAGCTAGTTAGAGCATATGTATTTCCCACTCTTTCCCTTTGATCTATCTTATATCCATCCAAATACCATACGAGTGAACCTTCTTCCACTTTCGGTTCAACTTCTTCATCTGTGGTGGTTTTTTATGACCACTTCAAAGGGTCGAATTTCGAAGTCGAATTTGACTGGCATGGCATCTGTCGGCCCGTCCTTAGAATCCAATGGAATTTTTTCCAAAATTTTTAGGTGGCCAACTAGATATTCAGGTTTCATTATTTGTGTCTATCGCAGTTTTAAGGAGGTAGTTATTGCCTCCCTCCTTATGCAGAACCAGAATAGAAAGTTTCAGCATCGCCTCTAGAGCTGCAGTGGGGCATGTTGACATTGCCCCTGTTTTTCCCAGACAAGCTACCAGCTGTACTTTTTGCGGCTTGTCTTTAGCTGTTGTTTGTTGTATTTTTACCACCATACGATTGATGCGTATGTGACCATGGGCCTAATAATAGTATTATATGACCAGACAGTCATTTTCAAATTTATGTGTTAATTTTGGTGCACAGTGTATCTTAATTTAAACATTTCTAGGGAGTTGTTGTTACGATTTAACCGGTAATTAAATCAAACCCAGTTTTTCTGTTATTTATTTTCTTTTTAATTTCGTTAACCACTTCTTTTGGAGTGAATTCGTTTAATTTAACCTTTTTCTTGGACGACGTTTTTCCAGTCAAGTATGTTATAAACTTCATTTGGCCAGAATGTTTTTTAGGTATATTCATAAAATTTACTAGCCTTTTGTAGATATTGCTTTTTACCCAACTTCCAGCAGCATTTCTTACTAGCGGATTTTGTAAGATCAATATTTTGAATCTCTTCGTGGACCTGCAGAGCAAAGAATCACATTTGCTGTCATTTATTGGTACTGTGGTTTTTTAGAAGATATCGAAGATTGAAGAGACAATTTTCTTTTCCTTTCAAGAAAATGGAAAAAGTAAGACATTTTTTAAATTCTAACTCCTAATTAATGATTTTTAAGAGTTCAGTTAATAATATATCACTATGAAGTATACTGGATAAAGACAAGAAGCATTTTTAGTACACATCTTTGGGTATAAAGCTCTTAATCTATATTTTTAATCTGACTTGGATTCGATCAACAGAAAGTGCTTAAACCCTTATATAGTTTTGAAAATAATCGATATTTGAATACTTTTTAGTCTTCGCCGCATCCACTATAGCCCTTCATCTTCTACGATCTTGCGCTTAATTGTCCATTGTTGTACCCCAATCCTAGATAAATCGGCTTCAACATCATTATTTTATCTTTTTCTGGGACGGCTAACTTATCTTCAAGCGTCTGGTCTCTCAAAGAACACTGTCTTTAGCACTCTGTCTTCCTCTGATCTTATCACCTGGCCTGCTCATGTTATCCGGGTAGCTTTTATATGTCTGACGATGTTTTCAGTATAATTTGCAAATATATAAAAATCTTTGTTTTATTTCAGAAAAATGATGTCAGTTGAGTCCTTCCAGCGTTGCATCGAATCAATTGTTACAATATCTGAAAACATAAGTGATGGTTGGAAGTTGATATCAAAACCAGAGGTAAGAAGCTAAATTATGCTACTTCTCTACAACACTTCAATATAATTTTGTAACTTATATTTTCCGGGCTACCACTTTGCCTCCTTTCGACTGAAAACATCTTTTGAAAATTATTTCGTTGCTACATCTGATTCCTTTCCCGAAGTGATTCCCGAAAACTGGCTTTGTCCATCTTTGTACTTAAAAACACAATACTAGAAATTGCTCAGAATACGGATTAATTAGCCTAATGAGCCACACTCTTAAGATTTTTCTAAGAATACTCCACAACAGAATTAGGCGCAAATGCCAAAAAGATCTAGAAGAATTTGGTTTAAGAAATGCTATGGGAACTACTGAAGCACTTTTTGCGCTAAATATTCTATTAAAAAAATGCCGTGATTAAAGAAAATATGTATTTCCATGCTTCGTGGTCTTCGAAAAGGTATTCGATAAAGTACAGCATGTAAAATTAATGCAGATGCTAAATAATATAGTAGTAGATAACAAAGATATTTGTGTTATTAAAAATCTGTATTGGAATCAAACTGCTATCGTAAAAATTGGAGAAGACTATAGAGACAAAATCTCCATACAGCGGGGAGTCAGACAGGGTTGTATTTTGTGCCTAACAGTGTTCTATGTTTACTGGGACCAGTTATTTAAAAAGGCACTTGAGAGACAACCATATGGAATAAAAATAAACGGGGAACTACGTAATGGAATTAGATACGCGGATGATACAGTAATTCTGTCAGAAAATATAAAAAAATGTCCAAATTCTGCTTGATCATATTCACGAAGTAGGAGATGAATTGAGAAAATGGGCAGTAAAATAAACTCAAACAAAACCAATTTTTTAGTTTTTAGCCGCAACCCACAGCCATATGCAGAGCTTCAATTAAATGGAGATCAAGTTCAAAAAGTTCACAAAATTACATATTTTAGAACTGTCATAACGGACTAACTATATCCAGGTATAGAAATGAGACAGAATAGTATTGACTAAAGCTACTTTTATGAAAATGAAGACATTTCTTTGCAATAATCATCTTAGTTTAGAACTAAGACAAAGAATGGTTAAGTGCTACATTTGGTCTGTAATCTTTTATGGAGTGAAAGTGTGGACACTAAAAGTATCAAGCATGAACAGAATCTAAACATTGGAAATGTGGATTTAAGTATAGAAGGATGCTAAAGATATCTTGGACATCAAGGAAAATTAATGAGAAAGTACTCGGGTGGGCCAACAGAAATAGAGAATTCTTAAAGACTGTTAAACACCGGAAAATGTCTTATCTGCGACATATATAGTGAGAGAGTAGGACAGGTCTGGGACGTAAAAAAAACGTCATGGCTGCGCAATATTCGACAATGGAAAGGAATCCACAGCTATGACATGCTTCGCAATGCTGCTAAAAACAGAATTATTTAATCCTGACTATTTAACATCTCACCTGATAAGAAATGAACGGCACCTTAAGAAGATATAGTGAGATAAAATCGATATAGAATACTACAATTGATCCTTAAAGGCAACATAGAAGGCCGTTGCGGTGTAGGAAGCAAACAGGTTTCTTGGATAAAAAAAGTCGTGAATTGACTCAGATATCAAATACAGGACAATTATTCCATGTGGTAGAAGATTGGGAAGCCTTCGCAATGGTGATCGCCAACGTCTTTCTTCTTCATGTACCATGTCCTTTCAGAACGTTGGTTACCATCATAGCTATTTTAATTTTATTCACTGCCACCCTAAATAGCATGCTTGTATCTACACCATACCAATCTCGCAAGTTCTTCAACCATGAGGTTCTTCTTCGTCCTGGACTGCGTTTGCCTGCTATTTTTCCTTGCATGATATTTTGTAGCAATCTATATTTGGGACCTCTCATTACATGTCCGAAATATTCCAGCTTTCTCTGCTTGATGCTTTTTATGATCTCAGTAGTCTTGCTGAGACGTTCAAGTATTGTGGAGTTACGAATCTTCTCCACCCAGGAAACTTTTAAAATTCTTCTATAGCACCACATTTCGAAAGCCTCAAAGCGATTTAGATCGAGTTGATTCACAGTCCAGGACTCGACAGCATAAAGTAAGTCCGAGAACACGTAGCAGCGAAGTAGGCGGATCCTTAATGCCAATTTTAAGTCTCTGTTACATAACACCTTGGACATCCTTCTAAAAGCAGCTCTAGCCTGCTCTATTCTGGATCTAATTTCGCCGTGATTTTCTGCATTACAATTTAATTGCTGTCCAAGGTAGACGATTTTATCAACTTGCTCAAGTTTGGTATTATTTACATATATAGACGGTTTTATATTCTGTTGTTTACTTATTACAAGTATTAATATATCCAACGTCGGATAAATCTAATATGGCACGAGAGGAAGAAGTCAGGCATACATTCTGTATGTATCGTTTCATATCTTTTTTTGATTGACCCACATATACAAAATCAATTTTTTTCTATACTCTAATTTTTCGGATATTTATGGTAATATAATATTTTAGGATACAGAAAATCACAAATATATATTGAAAAAACAAATAGTCCAATTAAAAAATCCTGAAGATGAAAATGTACAAATTATAGCGCATTTTGAATATCATGTAGCGTTCAGTATTAGTTACGGAGTTCCAGTTTTATGTTTCAACATTTGGAAATCAGGTAAGTATTACACTTAGGTTTAATTTTTATTTATACATGTATACATTTTACTTGATCCCTTTATGATCTTGCACCAACATGAACATCACCAGTTCGTTAAGATATTGCTTGTAATCTTGACTCATAATTTGTTTTTTAATTTGTTTATTTATAATCTACACCATTACAGAATATTAAGTAAATGAGTTACATGTATTTTAGGCGTAAAGGGGAGACATACAAGGGTTTCATCTTATTCTACTTGGGTTATTTTTGAAGTAGATCTTCGGGCCAGATTCTATATAGTCTTCTTATGGCTGGACCATCGTTGTATAGTTCCCTTGTCAATTCATTTTCACGGTTTATTAGTATTTTGATTTCGTCTTTGACGAAAGGAAAGTCTGGTTGCTTATGTACCATAGTGCATTTACTGTCGATCTTAGTACTATAGAATATAATCTTTGGATGATATGCAGCGACGTATATTTTGCACAGGTTCTTAGGTATAGTTCGTATTAGAAGATAGGTTTAAGTATGGCATTGAATAAATTAATTTTGTTTTGGATGCTAAGTTTTAATTTTCGTTCTAGAAGCCAGTACATTTGCCGGGATTTTAAGTAGAGCTTTGTTCTTTTGATCTATATATGAGTGCACGAGATGCAAAACTCGCTAATCGACAAAAATTGAAAAAAGCAGTTAAGCACGCCATCTTGTTCGTACAATATTTAATTATTATTTTACACAAATATTTGGAGCAAAACTAGCTTTTTGGAGCAAAACTAGCATTACTTGATGCAAAACTCGCTTTATGCATTGATGCGTGCGATGCAAAACTCTCTATTTGTACGGCGTTCAATCACAACATCAGATTTTACTCACGTGGTTAGGGAAGGGCATCATGCATGTTGTTTGTTTCCTGGTGTGGTTTGACTGTTTGATTCAGTCGCGTTTTAGCAGTATTCTGAATTGTTTGTTTAACTGGAAGTTTCCCGTTTTTAAAATTATTAAAATGCAAATAGACAGTGAAATTTATGCAGCCAATTATAGTGTTAGTTCTGCAATATAACCTACTCCAAAGAACATGTGTAGAACGAAAATTACGACGGAAAGTAAAAGACAAAAGCTCAAAAGATTAAGGTAATAAAAACGATATCAATTTGTTAGAATATTTTTTTAAAACTGTGTTATTTTAGGCACACTCCGACACATTTACTCGAGTACCCGACCTGTGGACATAACGGTCAGCCAGGTAAGCCGTACTATTGTGCCACTTTAACAATGAGCGAAATTCAAGATTTTCATAGAAAACTGTATGCTTCTAAGGAAAAATGTAGACAAGATAGTTTTATAATTGCAACTTGTGAAGGCCAGAAGTGCAAAAGATCAAAAGTGGAAAAGGAAAAAATATCCGTTTTGTATTATCTAACCACTTCTGCTAAAAAAATCCGTGTTTGTAAGACAGCATTCTTAAAAATCACATTCCTTAGTAGAGATCGGATTGAGAGAGTCATGAAAAACTTTGTTTTAGAAGGGAATATACCACGAGAAACAAGGGGAGGTGATCGCATCCTTAATAAAAGCGATTATAAAAAGTTAGCAATAAAACATTTCATTGAATCTCTCCAATGCATAGAGAGCCATTACTGTAGAAGTAAAACCAGTACTCGTGTTTATTTACCATGTAAACTTAATTTTACAAAATTATGAAAAATATTCGAATTTAAAGTTCGCGATAACCAACTAATATGTTAAATTGGCATTTTTTATAAATAGGACGTTTATAGGACATATGTATATATGTATGACCTTTTTTATAGGACATACATATATCCTAATTACAACATCGGATTTGGCACCCCAAAAACTGATTTATGCTCAACCTGCTTAAGATCCAAGGAAAAGTTAAAAACAAAAATATTTCTAGTTCAGAGAAGCAAATTATTATCACCGAACAACGGATACATAGACTTAAGCAAAGGCATCTTTTTTCTTATTAAAACAGCCGCTAGAAAATACAGCGGTTTTTTTGTTTAATTATCAGAAAAATTTGCCTTTGCCTAAGCTTCTAGATCAAGCTAGTTATTTTAGTCAACAAATTAACTATTACAACTTTACGGTAATTCATGGATCATCAGCAGCACAGTTGGTTCCAGAAAATGTTTATTCTTATGTTTGGACGGAGGTGGATTTTCCCAAAAATTCTAATTCGATAGCTTCAGCTGTTTGGGATGTACTGAATAAGTTTTACTTTCCTAATGAAATCGATACAATTCGTTTATTTGCTGATGGATGTGGGGTGCAAAAAAACAATATTATAATGATGACCATGCTTTCTGTTTGGTTGATGGCAAAAGCTCCGACAAACATAAAGACCATTAACATAATATTCCCCGTAGTGGGACATTCTTTTATACCACCTGATAGGTTGTTCGGAATGATTGAAAGAGAGGTAAAAAGAAATCCATTATTTTAAAAACTTAAAAAAGTCGACAAATGGGGTTTAAATTGGCAGGTGTATGACTGGAAGAATGAAACACAAGTAAACACCAAAACACCATCCTCATGGCACTTTCAGTTTAATACGGCTAAAAGGTTTGTGCTTACTAAAGGGAAAACCAAAGCACTAATACGAGGTGAGCCCAATTATTGTGTTGACGTCGGTGAAGCCAAGTCTGTTGTTAAGAGAGGAATAAAATTGACACGTATCAATCCTACTCAACTTCCTATTGGCTGCAAACTCAAAGGAGATAAATCGACAATAATTTCTCTTCTCAAAAAACATTATGGAAACGCTTGGGAAGAAAATCCTGATTTGGTTTTCTGTAAAGAAAATCTTGTTAACCCTAGAAGGGTGGAAAACCAGACTTCTGTAAACGATGTTGAAGCGGGCTGCAGTGGTTTAAAGCCTTGCGATATTAATTTACCAATTTAATGTAATATGTAAATAACTGTTTAATTTCTTTGTGAATAAAATTTGTTCCAAACTATTGATGTAACATTTTTTGGTACAAAACTCGCTAAATGCATTCTTTTTCTTCATTTATTTAAAAAAATTGCACTATTTTTTTAAAATAATGTTAAAAACTATTATAGTTGTATATGTTCTAAAGGCACGCTAACATAATTAATTGGTTATTAACAAATATAATGCAAAAAACGTTTTTGCACTTTTCTCAAATTGACTTTACATGCATTAAGCGAGTTTTGCATCTCGTGCACTCATAAGTTTTTTTTAAATTGAGGCATTGGTCAAGATGGAGGTCAAGGTATTTTGCGTCTGTTACTGTTGGTAGCGGGTAGTAACTCCTTTGGAGTCCTTTGGATACTATTGGATAGGCCTATCAAGGAAAGTGAATCAATCCCTGCCCTCCGCAGATTCCACGAGCTTCTTGACCCGGAAAGCTAGCACCTGTTAAGAGTCGCTTGTCCAGGGTTACGGATAAAGTCCAGAACGGCATCCAAGGCGACGAAGAAATACTTTCGGTACGGCGAAGATGGCGGAGTTGGCAACCCTTGATTTTAGGGGTAATATAAGATCACAATCCGCGGGGTCTGATCTATAGTGGGCGGCCGCAAACAGCGTCGGACCCAGAATGGATGGCTGAAACAAACACTCACCAACACGTCTAGCCAGCTTGGTCTTTAAAGGCTAAATACCCCTCACGAACATGCCAGTTGGAAACACGTAAATTTAATATATAAATAGGCAAGTAGGAAATTATTTTCAAAATCTTGCACTGATAAATTATCACTCTGTCCTATGGATTTTGGGGAGACAAAAAATTGACAAAGACAGGAAAAAGTTACCCGAATAAGACGACACTTTATATAGGAACATATATTTCACGTTCCCTACTATCTGATGAAAGACTTACTGAACTTGAGTGCGAACTACAAAACATAAATTGGGACATAGTCAGTCTCAGCGAAGTCAGAAGACGTGGCGAACACTTAATTAAACTAAAAGGGACATAGCTTTGACCATGTAGGTGACGACAATAATTCCTTGGGAGGAACCGGCTTCATTATGCACAAACGTCTCCAAACAAGTATAGTATCACTAAAGAAATTTTCCACAAGAGTGATTTGTCTTACTCTCAAATTGAATACAAGGTGTAATATGAAAATAATACAGGTTTATGCACCAACAACAGACCATGATAAAGAAGTGGATATATTCTATGATAATATCGAAGCTGCTCTTAAAGACCATCAAGGACATTTCACTTTTATATGTGGTGATTTTAATGCCAAAACAGGAATGAAATCCAATCCTACAGAAACACCACTGGGAAACTTTGGCTTGGATGGTAGAAATGAAAGTGGCGAAATACTGTTAAGGTTAATGAACAGTTTTTTCAAAAAGAATCCACAGAGAAGATGGACATGGCAAAATCCTAATGGAAAAGTTCTTCTTCTTCTAGTTCCATGACCGTTATCGATCGTTGGATATCATGTTGGCTACCATATTCGCTATCGTGACTTTATTGACAGCAGCTCTAAATAACGATGTAGTTGATTAGCTTTAGATTTTTCAGCCATGATGTTCTTCTTCTACCAGGACCACGATTATCTTGGATCTTTTCCTGAATGATCTGATGTAAAAGATCATATTTTTCAGGATGTCTCATAATGTGACCGAAGTATTCCAGCTTGCGTTTCTTTATTAATTGAGCAGTTGTGTTGTTGTTTGGTTCAGCCGTCTAAGGATCTCCTCATTTCTAACTCTGTCGACCTAGCTTATTTTCAGTAGTCGTCTGTATACACACATCTCAAAGGCTGTCAAGCGTTTAAGGATAGCCTCAGTTAGAGTCCACGCTTCCACTCCATACAGCAGGTTAAATTGGATTCAAGACATCACGGTTCTAAACAAATTTGTTACCAGTAGCGATCATAGAATGGTACTAGGTAAAATAGAAATAAGCTTAAAGTAGGGGAGGTATAAAATGATTAAAAAGAAGAACAGATCAAAACCATGCATGAACCGTCAGATGTAAATGTAAACTCCTTATAAAAATAGTGACTCTTGAGAAAAAACTTGATTTCTACCAGCCAATAGAGCAAGTGGGATTTCATACCGGATTTGGAACAAATGATCACCTACAGAGCATTAAAACGGTAATAAATAAGACTATCGAATACAATCGATCTGTCGTTCTGGCTTCTGTAGATTTCCATAAAACCTTTGACACGGTAGAATTTGACAAAATCCTGGAAGCACTACAAGCATGCCGCATTGACTACCGATATACAAGGTTAATTTACAATACATACAAAAATGCAACTATGTCAGTGAAAGTACATGAAAACACGGATCATATCCCAATCGGCAGAGGAGTCCGATAGGGTGATACTTTATCGCCTAAACTGTTTACCGCAGTACTAGAATATGCTTGTAAAAAACTTAACTGGGAAGAGAAAGGCCTGAACATAGGCGGTAGAAGATTAACAAATTTGAAATTGGCAGACGACATAGTTAGATAGAGCACAATGAACAAAAATTAGGGAGGCCTATGTCCAGCAGTGGACGTAAAGGGCTGGATGATGACTGTTGGTATGCGTACAATATCCCTTCTTACAGATGTGCAGATGTTGTGGCGATTGGAAATGTTATTTGGGTTGATTTTCCTTTTTTAGCGTTATTCATCATCTTGTGTACCAATCACTAAGCAGGGTGATCTTGCAGATCCTGTGGAGCTTGCATGGAATCTTCATTTACAGCTAGTGTAGCTACGTCGTCAGAAGAGGAGGCGTTTGTAGTATTATTAGACTCTTTTATAGCTGCGTAGAGCGGGAGAATCAGCGACCCAAGAACACTACCCTGTCGGATTCCAGAGTTTATAAGACAAAAGTTGCATTTTTGGTCGTTAAATTTAACGAAGTGTCTATTGATATGTAGGATTTGAGTAGAAGGAAATAGTTACTGGATAGTGTGTTTTTAAATTTGTATTATATAGCAGACCTCTGTGTTAGACTTTGTCAAACGCTTGGAAAATGTGTACAGCGTTGCAATATGTCTTTTCTTCAAGTCTTTGCTTGGGGTAGATAACAGGGTTGATAAGATGTTACTTCATTGGGCTGTTTTCCTTCCTTGGATATCATGATTATTTCAGCGAATTTCCATATTCTTGGAAAGTATGAGAAACTTAGCCTGCGGTTAAGTATAATTGTTATCAAAATGATAGTCTTGCGAGGAAATGGTTTTAGCACTTGGCCCGAGATTAAATCAACACGTTAAGTTTACTTAGTTTTTTTATTGAGTTCTGTAGAAGTAAAACTTTTGATAGGCAGAGACATTTGGCAAACTGCGTTAATTAGGTCTTCTACTGCTTCATCAGTATCTGGAGATTGGGTTTGAAATATTCTTGTAAGGTGAGCAGCAAAGGTGTCCACTTTTTCTTTATTGAAGCGGCCCCATTCGCCATCTGGTTTACGAATGGGAGGGATATTTATGTACGGTCTCGAAAGCTTCGAGAGTCCCTAGTCATTTATTGCGAGATTTGTGATGTAATGTTCAAACGTTTCATTGTTAGCATCTTTGATGGCTGCTGCAACTTGCAACTTGTAGAAGATTTCTTCGGATTTCACTACTGTGCAGTCCTGGCTGAAAGAAGCTCGTATAAGCATCTTATAAGAATATAAAAAAGCTTTCATATATTTTGGATTTATTCATATACCTTCGTGCATTGCAATTTATTGAAGATTTTCGTTCACTGTCAACTATATTTCTCATGAACCTCTATTTTAATATTTGTCTATACGTCTAAACCAGTTCATTGTCTCATATTCTTAAGCTACAATATTTTTCTATATCTATCCTACGGCATGTTTATCTTCTATTTTTCTTTCAATATTAGTTCTGGTTTAGTTACAACACCCTTCCAGTGATTTTCTATATCAAAAATTACCACGGCGTATATTGTTTGGTTATAGGTTTCAAATAAATTTTCTGCAGGATTATTAGGTGGCCGGCCAATCAAAACACCCTTTTTTTATTTTTTGTCTGGTGCTGTCTAATTCAGAACTCGAAAGGAGTTTACACGAGAAAGAAGTCACCTTGCTGCATTTTTAGGCATCGGAGTGATATTTGCTCTTTGCAAAATTGTGTTATCTCTCTCACATCCCTACAAAGACAAGTGTTCTAAATATGAGAGGAGCTTTGAATAATATAGGAACGGAATCCTTTATCACAGGTCTCCCACTCTGGAATTCTATATTTCAGCTTATATGACCATTGTGAGACTTACAGCAAATACTTGGCCGAATTATGTATTGAATAGTTACACAAATACTACTGGAACTATGCTTGAGGCATCCATCTTTCAGATTAACTCAGATATAATGATACCAGACCTAATCTTTACTAAGAAGATTAACACAAATATACCATCAAGAGAACAAAAGTCCCAAACATTAATGGATACTTAATATGATTCACTGATGGATCTAAAACTGTCCATTGTACTGGAGCAGGAGTCTTTGGACAAATATGTAATTATAATAAATCTTACAGCCTATGTCAATATGCAACTATGTTCCATGCTGAAGGTTAGCGGTTATTCTAGCCGTAAAGACCCCACTCACCCAAATCAAAATACTACTACTACTAAGGATTTCCACAGTTTTCACTGTCTTCCTTCACTCAACCGTTTTCTCCAATTTTCCCTGTCATTCCAGTCTCCATCTCGCAGGGTTCTTCTCTCCATAGCCTCGTCGATTTCGTCTCTGAATGACCTTCGGGGTCTTCCTCTCTTTCTTCTTCCGATCGGGCTCCATTCTGTAATTTTGTTTATCTAGCGTCCTCTGTCCGCTCTTCTGACGTGGCCGTACCAGGATAGTCTCTTCTCCTCTATATAGTCGATTATGTCTGATTGCACTCCCATTCTCCACTTAATCTCTGCGTTCTCAATTCTGTCTCTTTTTGTAAGTCTACAGCTTCTCCTCAGGAACTCCATTTCTACTGCTCTTATTCTACCTCTATTTCTCTTATTTATTGTCCAGTTTTCGGACCCATATGTCAGGATACTTCTTGTCAGGGTATTATATATTCTCTTTTTTGTCTTTATCGTAATGTTCTTATCCCACAGCACTGAATTTAGTTGTCTTATACAGTTTCTTGTTTGTCTTAGTCTGTTGTTTATATCTTCTTCTGTTGTTTCCTGGTTCAATATTATGGTTCCTAAATACTTGAATTTATCTGTTCCATTTACTTGTCTTCCCTCGTCTATCTCTAGGTTTCTCATATCCTTGTTTTCTGTTGTTAGGTATTCGGTTTTCTCTAAGTTTATTTCCATTCCGTTGTTTTTATATTCTTCTTCTAGTTTTCTGAGCAAAAAGCTGAGATCTTCTTCATCTTGTGCGATGACTACTTGATCGTCGGAAAACTTAAGGTGTATGAAATCAAATGTACCAAATCAAAATGAAAACTGCAAAGATCTCCTCCACAACTTGGCAAAATACAAGTAAGTGTCTTTAATGTGGATGCCGGGTTACGAAGGGATGCATGGGAATGAACCAACATTTGTTGGCAAAACAAGGCTCGAGAGAAACCTTTGTAGACCCCCAATTATTGTGTGGCATAACTAAAGATGCTGTAAGAAACAAAGTTTAGAAGTTTAGACAACGAATCATCAAAAACAATGGAGAGCCACTCAAGGGAAAATATAGACTAAGAAAATAATCAAGAATATTGATAAAAAACTCTTGGGCAATTTGATGAATCTCAATAAACGAGAGACTAAGACGGTCTCAAAAATAGTGACTGGAGAGAAGACTGCCATACACATCCTATGCCATTGCAATGTGCTAGGTGATATCTGGCAGGAATTCACTGGTCAACTGAGGATTGAACCAGAAGATCTTAAAAGAGGAAACTGTGGGCCTTAATTGAGCCCACAGGACTTGTATGTATGGTACAAAGGTGTTATGACCATGTGCCAGAGATGAACGTGTCTCGTTGTTTATTGAAGCAAAACAATTTTAATCATTGTAAACATTTAAACATTTAAACTTTTTATATGAGACGTTACAGATAATTAATTGATTTTTTACATAGGAATTATGTGAGTGACATTATTTTTATTTTGACTTTAACTCTTAACAATTTCTTCTTTTTTTTACTTCCTTATGTATTTTTAAGCATCTCTTAGTTATAGAAATAATAGATGAAATTTATTTTTTTAAAGATGGTACAATGATTACATTAGAAGAATATTGGAAATGTAATACACGTTTTAAGGAATATAGTATGTACGAGACTCTGACCCAAATGGTAAGTGTTGCTACATGCTATTATTTTTAATAAATGTTATTTTGGTGATAAATATAGAGAGCAGGTATTGCTCATTTTGGCTTTATTGACACATTTATATCAATTCATAACATCATATAAAAATAGAAGTTATCTCAAAAATCCAAACTACCTAATATGTAATACCAAACATCTAGATGGCACTTCACGTGGAGGAGCTGCTATTATAATTAGATCAATTAGAAATCACCGACTAAATGAATTTAGGATAAACTATATCCAAACAACTAGCGTTAGCTAAGAAGACGCTAGCTTAGAAGAATAGTTCTCTGACAGTTGGTGCAATTTGCAGTCCACCACGATACACTAACTATAAAAAAACAGCAGTAATAGGAATTGTCCAACTCACAGGGCAATATATTTCTTACAGGTACTGGGAATCAAAATTAATAACTCCGAAAGTCAGACAGCTATATATAGCAACGAAAGGCAACAATCTTAGAAATCTGAAGACTGGTTTCAAAGATGGCCAACTCCATTTAGCAACATTTTCAGCATAGTTAAAAAACTGTTTAAACTACTTCCACTCCATTGGTACTGTTGAATTTTTTTTGTTGATTAACAATTATTTCCAGAGCATCTTGGAATAAAAATATTTATGCTTTTTACTGTAGCTAAAGCGATATTTAACGTTGAAATATGGAGTTGGCCGTGTTTGTAAGCAACATGTGTCGTTATTGTCACCAAAAATATTGCTGATGGTGTCGCTGATATCTTAAGTCGGCAGTAAAATATCAGTAGCAGTGCATCAGGGCTTGCCCTATACTGAAGATTTTTTTGGTGAAAATAAAAAAAATTGAAATATGTGTAAAAATATTAATAATTTATCGGGCTAAACAGTATTTTTGTCAATACAATTAAAAAACCCGATCAATACACTAACAACAAAAGTTCTTTAAATACCTGCTTGATCGGTAGACAATATCTGAATCTTACAATAATTTTGGATCAAAATCCACTACAACCTGGTTGACTTCCATGACTTCATCACAGTCCGCATTATTTAAGCACTCACATTCAGGAAGTGGATCTTCAGGCGTCATTTCATTATTTTTTATCACTTCATAATACTATTTCACATTTTCCATTTCACTCCAGTTTTCACTTTTAAGACGCACAATTTTTAACGCATTTACTTTGACTCCAAACGTAAGTTCAGTAGGGTTTATATTCCACACTTTTTACCCTGGCCTCATGACACTCAAACCTGAATTAATTGGGAAACTGTAGTTTTGTTCGCCACTGACAGTTACTGACTTTTGTTTCTTGGTCAGAATTAACTTTTTGACTTTGGAAACTTTGAAATGAAGATTTGTTGGGTCCTTAACACAGTTTTTAGCATCTGACTTCCAATCTTGGTTGGTCCAGTCTTTTCCTAAAAGTTTAACTGTCCCATGCTTACTAAACTCTGAATGATACGCTTCAAACTTTTTTCAGACTTCAGAACTTCAGACTTTTTTTTATGTCATACGACACTATAGCAAAATTAGGTTCATATTTTTTCAAAAGGTTAAAACACCCTTTAGAATGAGTAGTTTGAACAGTGTACTCTGCTTTAAGCGTTTGCAATACTTCCTCATTTTTGCATACACATCTGTCGAAGGCCTTTTAAAGCTAATGTTGAACCTAGTTACGAATATGTGTCGAAAAAACGACTCTTTAAATTCATCAACAACTAATTCTGCGTACATCTCCCACATTTTAGAAATAGACAGGGTGGAATCAAGATAAATACGAGTACTCCTCGCTCTACTATAATGCGATTTTGTGCCTTTAAACTGCTTTACAAAATGTATTACAGAATCAATTTTTTTCTGATATGTGTTAGCCTTCCTATAACCACCTCGAGTTTCAACGGGGATGAGACATCCGTCTTTTTTAAATCTTGCGAAAATACCTTCAACTCTGTGTTTTGTGATTCCCAATACATTAATAAACATGTTCCTATATATCTCTAATCTATTTCTTCTCTAATCTGTTTCAATACAATATTGGTAGGTTACGCCTTTAGTATGTCTTGATCCGTCTCCTGGTCTGGTTCTTTTTGGTTGTTCTGCTGTGCAATACTTAAGAATGAAAGCATCGTGGCTGGCTTTTGTCTTTTCAGAATAAAATGCACTATAAAACCTATTTATATCTTGCATCTTCAATAAACTGCAATTTTTCTTCCCTCTGTGGCCACATGAAGGAGCATCAGGTAATCCCTTTGAACTCAGAACTGTACCTAAAACAAACATTGGATTCAAATCCAAAATACAAACTGTTTTATGTCAGGAGAACTTATTTTATTCTAACATAGGTTTAAGAAAAATAAAAATAATGTGAAGTGTGAATAGGTTAGGCCTGCTAGAAATTGGTCCATTTTTACTCTAATAACTAGGCCTAGGCCTAAGTAATACTAACTTTGAATTAATATTTTTTAAGTTTGTCTATTAGTTTATTTAATGTTAGGTTAGGGTTTAATACTAACCTCAAAATTTTCTGTTTGGCTCTTTTCCAATTTGAAGGATTTGGTAGTTTCTTTCTTCCTTTCAACAAAGGAGATTCTTCAACATTAGTTTCTTTCATGTTATTTCTGCAGGTTTATTACAGTAATATCTTTTTAGTATGCAAGTAAAACTTTAAAATACCAAACAATAAAACAACGCCAGTCACAACACACCAGAATAGCTCAGTTCCTGCTGTCTTTTGTTTCACCTGAGGCGGTGAGGTGGACAGTGGAAGAAAAAGTGTATAAGTGTTGTAATATTTCCATTCTATTCGTTACCTTTTTTCAGTTTGTTACTCTTTTCAGTTTAACAGCTTTTTTGCCTTCTTTGGTCTAGTTTTCTCCAGCTTCGTTGTCCAATTTTAATTTTTTTAACCTTTGTTTCTTCATACTTTTCAGTAATTTTTTACAATCAATGTTAAACTGTTTATACTTTGGATTTATATTTCAGCGATTTTTTTTTCTAGTGAAAATAATGATTACTCATGTAAAATTGATCTATTTTTAAGGACCATCCCGTTTTACACCAGCCAGTCTATACATTACACCCATGCCGGACTCAAGAAATTTTGGAACCGTTCATGGAGAAAAGGTAACACACATCAAAGTGACCTAATTTAAATGTCTTGTTGTTTTATTTGAGTCAGTATATATGATTTATAATCTAATAAATCTATTTTTTGCAGTAAAAATCCGATCATCTCCTGGCTTAGCGTTGTAGGCCCATATGTGCAGCTGGAATTACTTGAGGATTATCTGAAAAGTTGTTAATATTAGGAGGAATATAAAAAAGCATACATTTTTATATAAATTAAAAATTACAATGTAGTTTTTATAAATGTATTTTTAGATATACACTAAGTAAGTTATGACTGATTTATTGTAAATTTACACAATATAATTATTTTAAGCGCCTCAAATTATTTTTTGAGTTCCTTCGAAGAACATTCTTGTAATATTAGGAAAAAAAATGGTGACTTGTAGCTTTCTTCTGCCATCTTGAACAAATGCATCTCATTTCTAAAGCCAAATTGTGTGCTACTAATTTCATATTCAATAGTTTAAACAATTCTGCTGTGTATTATCTTCAAAAATATTTTAAGTGTGTGACTCATTAAAGCTACTGTTCTATGATCTGAGCATCTGTATTGCCATATGTCTATGTAATGGATCATCATTACGTAGCGCTACAACCCTGGATGGGTCTTGGCTGAGTGTACAACTTTTTTCCAATTTGTTCGGTCTTCCATCAACACCATCAATAGATACAGGATCTGATTACGGAAAATATGCGAACAGTAAATGGGAATAGAACTTAAATAAATGAAAATTTAAAATAAAGAAAAATGATTAAAGAGAATATTTAGTTAATAAAAGAATTGAGCGTCAACTATTTTTAGAAGAAAAATAGTAAATCACAACAAAAAGTTAACAAACAAATAAAATCAACAGAAATTGGAATAAAATAATTATTTTAAGAAAAATAACAAACATGTGACGTATATAACGTTACAATGTTAGTTGAAAAATCTGATATACCAAATCATCAAGCTTAATATAAAAAGCATTGTTTATAAAGTTACTCCGCCAACGGAAGCCACGGACTACTTATTATAGAAGACTACGAGAAATCTAAAATGTCCTTAGGCATCATCCGTCAATAGGGAAAACAATGGAGTGTGGGTAAGCACCAACGCAGAAAAGGGTAATTATGCTTTCGGCGATATTTAATAAATACATTATTTACAATTATAAGATATTGAATATTTAATTATTATGATATTTATGATTTCCGTGACAGCTATCTGTGTTAAACTAAACTATACTTAACAGAATATCATTAAAAATTTACAGTTGTAAATTGTTTTAATAATCTGATTGTTAACATTAAAACATCCAATGTATATTAAGATATCATAATTACGGTCTCAACTAAGTATCCAACTAATTCAACTAGTTGTTAGTTGGATACTTAAGAACCGCAAAATACCCCAATACTTGAGGAGCAAAGTGTTCAACCAATGCATCCTTCCTATCATGACATATGGATGTCAAACCTGGACCCTAACCAAGGCAAACATGAATTAACTAGCCACAACAGAAAGAACAATGGAAAGAGCAATGTTAGGTATACGACTGTCAGATAAAAAGAGGAACGACTGGGTAAGATCCAAAACAAAAGTCGAGGATATAACAACAAAAACTGCCAAACTTAAATGGAGCTTCGCGGGCCACACTGCTAGACAGAAAGACCAACGTTGGAATACTACAATACCACATTGGAGACCTTACGAAAGTAAACGACCAAGAAGAAGACCACAGATGAGATGGGTCGATGACATTAAAAGAATAGCCGGAACAAATTGGAAATATGTTGCTCAGGATAGAGACCGATGGAAGGAGTTGGGAGAGGCCTATGTCCAAACATGGACGACAGAAGGCTAAGAAGAAGAAGAATTACGGTCTCACTATATCAGAGAGGAATTGGTGTACCAATTATTTGGCACACAAGCTGAAATATTGCTCATTACGATTTTACTAGTTCAAAGTAAGTTTTTCAAGCTGATATTATGCCACTATAATTTGAATATGTCTTCACACTTTTTTTTTATTAGAAAAAGATGTCGCATCCACCAAAAGGTTATTAGCGACAGAACAAAATATAAATAACAAAGTTAGATACCTACAGATTGTACAAAATGTTTATGGATCTGAGATAATTCACTATATTTTCATAGGAACAGTTTTGACCTAGAGCCTGTGGTAGAACGTTTGGGATCTTGTAGCGCTGTCTTTCTTGGTCATATTTACTACAAATTATTAAAAAGTGTTCGACTGTTAATCAGACGTTACACTGATCACATATAGGTGGATTTTTCTTTGTAAAAAGGTAGGAGTGCGTTAATCTGGTATGTCCTAGGCCGGTCGTCCTTTGGATGCGTTTTCGTCCGAATTGCGTTCGTCAGAAATCGGACGAAGAAGTGCGAAGCATCCCGTTTCATTGAAACCTATTGATGCTCGTACACTGCGTCCGAACTGCTTCGTACGAATTCGGACGAAAACATGCGAAGTGCGATCTATCCGAAACAAATGGGATTTTTCGCAGTTGTTATGACGAATTGATAGTCGATTTGTATTTGTAACAGAACGAGATGGATGTTGAAAAATTAATTACTTTAATTTATGAAAAAAAGCCTCTATGGGATATGACCGATAAATCATATCACATGAGAGATATACAAAGAAAATTGTGGCAAGAAGTGGCAGTTGAAATGAATACTAAGGGTAAGTTAAATCAAATTTAGGTGTCAGGTACCTATGATATATGTATTTGCAAACAAACAAAATATTTGTCTTTGTTGTTTATAATGTAGAAAAGGCATATATGGGTAAGGCTCATTGAAATCCAAAATGTATTTGAATATTTTATTAATTTTAAATTATGCATTATACAATTCTTGAGATGAAAAATAAGTTTTAAATTTATCCCTGATGTCATAAGCTGAACTGGTGCCTCTGTTTTCACCCAAGGTTCCAAATCTTCCCGTTCTTGAATGTGTTTGATGAGGGATTTGCTCGAATGTACATGCTACTTGTTGCTCTCCTTCTTTATCAATTATAATGTTATGCAAGAGGCATATGCATTTAATAAGTTTATCGGCAGATTCGGGATTTACTTCAATTGATTTTTGTAATAATCTCCATTTGCTACTCATAATTCCGAATGCACATTCAACAACTTGTCTTGCTCGAGACAAACGCTCATTAAAAATTATTTCTGAAGGTCCTAATTTTGATACTGGAAAAGGTCCCATTAAATAAGTTTTTAGTGGATAAGCTTCATCTCCCAAAAGAACATGAGGTACTTTAATATTTGTTCCCGGCAGTGCACAATGTCTTGTAACACCTAATCCTCCGTTTTCAAGCTTTTGGCAAAGATTTGAATGCGAAAAAATACCACCATCACTTTCTTTACCGTACGCTCCTACATCAATTGCTATAAATTTGTAGTTTGGTCCAGCCACAGCTTGTAAAACAATTGAGAAGTATTGCTTGTAGTTTCGATACATACTTCCAGAGTGCTTTGGATTCTGTATGCGTATGTGTTTCCCATCTATGCATCCAACACAGTTTGGAAATTTCCACTTATTCCAAAATCCTTCAGATATAGATTCCATGTCTTCATTTTTCGGAAATGGCATATGTACAGTACCCAACTTGTCCCAAATAGCATCACACGTTTCGTGAACAATTCTACCCACCGTGACATCTGATATTCGAAACGAATACCCCAATGTCTTAAACGAGGAGCCCGTTGCCAAATACCTGAAATGAAAAAAAACGTGATTAATTTGTAACGATTTTTTTTGTTTCAGTTGATGAACTAAAAAATAAATGGAGGGGGCTGCGAGACACATTCCGGAAGGAATTCAACAAGTCGAAAAAACAGAAATCTGGAGATGGTGCAGAATCGGTAGTTACCTCCAAATGGCCATATTATAAAATACTGTTGTTTTTATCTAAAACTGTTGAACGACGTAAACTGCATGGAAATATATCTCCGCAAAAGGAAGACAATAACAACTCTTATTCCGAAACAGAATCGACATTGGAGCCTGATGCAGACAATGCATACTCTCAATCAACCATTCAAGAGTCATCACAGCAAATTGTAAATACAGATATACAGCAGCCATCCACATCTGGTAATGAGGTTAAAAGTACATTCAGTACACCTAGTAGTACAACTATGCAAACTAAGAAAAACACAAACAGTCGTCTAAAATATGCTAGGAATTCCGAGGCAAATTCAATGGACGACAAGTTCCTCGAAATAGAAAGAGCCAAATTGGAAATATTGTGCCAACATAAAAATAGAGAAGATAGTGACAGTGAACGCCAATTCCTACTCAGTCTCCTGCCCTTTTTAAAGGCTGTACCTCAAAATCGACAAATGCTAATAAGAAGTAAGTTGCAGCAAGTATTTCTTGATGAGGAGCAATTATCTACAAGACACGCGCCCGGAGCATCATATCGTTCCAATGAAACAATTACATCAACACCGTTGCCTTCTCCAATGTCTTACACAGACACCGATTCCTCCAGAGCGTCATTCTATTGTAATGACTTAATATCAACACCACATCATTCTTCATCTTTGCAAAATACAGAATCTTCCGTGGTCTCACAATATTCAAGTGAAAGAAGAGAAGATGTTTCCTCTCAACAGCCGTTATCCATTCAGAACTATATTACTCACTTCAGCGCATAAAACAATGTATTTCTTTTCTTTGTATTTTTTAATAATAAAATTGGAAATGTTGCAACTACTGTATTTATTATAACTTACCTTAGAGTCACACTCAATCGTTCTTCTGGTGAAATGGTCTCACGGAAATTCGACATTTTTTTAATTGGTTCTCTTATGGCATCTAAAATATAGTTAAATGTATCCTGATTCATGCGATAGTAATCAAAAAACTTTTTCTCGTCCTTTTTCAAATCATCATATAAATGATGAAATTCTCCGAATTCTTTTCGTTTTGCTAATATGTCATTAACCCAACATTTTTTTCTTTTTAATTTTAATCGCCGTCTAACAAGGTAACTATTTTCCAAAAGAATATGATCCATATTAACTTTCGTTACTTCGTACAATGCGAAAACTTGTCTATAGTGGACGATACCACATATGCGAAATCTGACGAAATTATTCCTCCGATTTCTGACGAAAATATTTCGGACGAAAACGCATCCAAAGGACGACCGGCCCTAGACGTAAACGCGCAGCCGCAATTTGTTCTCGTCTATTGCGCGACGATGGAAACCACTGTGACACATTATTTTTAATTTTATTTCTTCACACTTTGTATCAATATTATAATTGAAAAGGTTGTCAGATAAATGACGTGGAAAGAAAAGTTTTTACTCACAATCCTTGCTATCTATTAAATGGCTATAATTAATGATATGCTTCTACGACCGGTTTTGGAGTTTAGAATTGTAACTTTCATCAGACCTATGAAACTAATAAAAGGCTAAAAACAAACTCATTTGATACCTATATTAATGTCCCACAATTATTGTAGTATTCACTAATAGAACTTCACAATACATCGTTTTTACCACAATCTGATGGAATATGTAGATATTAGTTATTAGTTGTATCGTCTGCATATCTAACACTTAAGATCTTTTGGCCTTTAATAGAAATACCGCCATTCCATTTGTCAAGTGCTTTAATCATTATATATTACAAATAGAAGTTGAACAGACTTAGAGAGAGAATGTTTAATTGATTACTCCTCTACTGATTTTAAAAAGGTTGAACTTACTGCTTTCAATTCTTATTTTGGTTTCATTATTCTCATACAGTCTTGAGCTTTTTCAATGAACTGTCGCATATTGAGAATTTGCTCCCTTGTGCCCCACCGTGCTTGTTTTCGTGTCTTTGTTTATCCAGGTATGTCTGCATATTACATTTAATGATTTTAAATAGAATTTTTTTTGGGTGTGAGATTTACTTAGTTAGTGAGATGGTTCTGTAGTTACTATATTTTGTACACCTTTCTTATAAATTGAAGTTAATAGTGCAGTATACCAATCACTGCTCTCTTCTGATTCTCTATATCTGATTGCATAGTTTCCACATTAATTTGGGACCAGGCCACCCATATTCTGTAAAATCTTGGCTGTGATATTATCACAACCAGGTTTTACATGTTTTATGGCATCATCAACGTCAGACCTTAATATATCTGGTTCTACATTTGTTGGTGTCATTTCTAGTGCTGTGATATCATTAGTTTTGGACATTTCACGTTGAAAGAGTTATGTGCAATCTTTATTCCAAGTTTTCAAAACCGTGTTTGTATCACATACAACATTACCTATTTCGTCTTCTATAGCATACTTTCTGTGCTTAAATTCCCGAGAAAGCAGCTTCATTTTCTGAAACAGATCCTTGTTTCATTTCGATGTATGTGGATCTATATTTCTTGATAGATATTAGAAGCATATTCATTTTTATCTTTGTGACATCTTATACTGATCCATGGTTTACGACTACTGCTTCTTGAGGATTGATTAGCTGTGTCTAATATAGCTCGTTTAAAATCCCTTCAGAGAGTCTCAATATCTTCTTTGTGGTGAGTACCGATTGTACCACTTAACACTGCGTTTATTCTCTCTGTAAAGGTTACCAGTTCAGTCTCAGTTAACATAGCAGTTCGACTACTGGGCTGGTGTTTGTTTCTAAAACGTATTCGGAAAACGGCTACCAGAAGTTGGTGGTAGCTTCGACAATTTGCCCTTGGACAAGCTCTTGTGTTTTTAACCAAGGACTTCCACCTTGAATTGATCATTATTAAATCTATCTGATTCCTCGTTCTGGTCCCCGAGGATTTCCAACTGTAGAATCTTCGCGGGTGGTGTTAGAAGTAGATGTTGATTCTAGATAAATTTCTTTTGCCACAGAATTCAATTAATCTATCGCCCCGTTCATTTTTTCCACCTCAACCGAAATGACCAACAGTTAACCTCATGTGGTGATCAATAATAGGTTCTGCCAATATTAACATTGTATTCGTTTATTATCATTACGATGTCTTTGTGAATGTTTTATTTATATTTTAGCATATTCTTCATAGCTATAGACATTTTCTGTACTAAGGTCATCTGCTATTGACGTTTGGGGATATACTTGTATAATATTTAAGATTAATGATTCTATCATTATTCTATCTGCCTTATGCTAGCTTCTGGTTTTCCCTCCTTCCTTGCCTGTGGGGGCTAGGTCCTCATACCTTTTTCCTATCTCTCCCTTTTAAAACTCCCACCTTTATCCTACCCTCTACCAACTCGCACAGGCCAGCGCGGTAGAGTATGGCTAAAATCCAAGCATGCTTGACAAGACATAAACTCGGCCCTCAGTCCCCGGCAGTGAGCTGATTCTTGGTCAAGGTAGCGATCTAGAAAGACAGCAAACAGAGAGTGCAAAGAATCCCCGGGTCAGATCAGGCTACCATGGACGACGACAAATGTATATTACCACGTACAATGTAAGAACACTGTCATCTGAAGAAAAAACACATAAAATGGGACGTTATGGGTCTCTGTGAAGTCGGATGTGAAGAAGAATACTGTATAATTCTTAAATCAGGACATCAACTTTTCTATATGGGACACAAAGAAAAAATAGGAGGAGTTAAACTTCTTATACACAAGAGACGCACTAAAAATATCCAACAACTTGAAGGTATCAACCTAAGAATATTACCCTGCATACTGAATCTTAACAAAAAAACCAGCCTTAAAATAATTCAAGCCTATGACCTACATCTACACACTCGGACGAGGAAGTGAAAACCTTTTATGAAGACCTAAAAAATGCAGTAAAACTGACGCCCACTACATACAACCTAGTAATGGGGGACGTGAATGCTAAGTTGGGATGTAAACTGGATGGGACCGAAGTTGCAATAGGTCCCTACGGATTCGGACAAAGAAATGAAAGGGGCAAAATGTTTTTGGGTTTCTTGGTACGAAATGGCCACTTTGCAATGAATAGCTTTTTCAAAAAAAGTCCCCAAAGAAAATGCACCTGTGCAAGTCCAGATGGAGTCACCAAAAATGAAATTGATTTTGTCTTAACCAACAACAAAGACATGGTTCATGATGTAACAGTTCTTAATAGCTGTTCAGTGGGAAGTGATCATAGAATGGTAAGAGCGAAGATTGTGCTAAATCTCCAAAAACAAAGATACAAAATAATAACAAAAACACACCCAATAGGATGGAATCCAATCGAAAACACCATGTCCTTCGAAGAGGAAATTCTGAGATGTCTAGAGACAACAAATATAGACGTTATGAATGTTGAAACCTTAAATGATAACTTAATAAAAGCTATTAAGAACGCAGAGAAAAATGCAATAAAAATCCTAGGAGAGATAAGGAGGAAAAAATTAGTCAAGAGACAAAAAGACTTATGGAAACACGAAGAGAACTTAAGAACAAAAACGATACGAATGCGCGCGTACTACAACAACTTAATAGAGATATTAATAAAGCAGTAAGAAAGGACGTAAGACAACATAACACAAAAAAGATTACAACGGTTGTCGAGGAAAATAAAAGTTTAAAGGTGCTAAAGAGATGTCAAGCTCTAGGTAAGAAGAATATTGTTAAGCTCGCAGATCGAAATGGAAAAGTGGTAACAGATAAAGATAAGATAATTAAGGTAGTTGAAGATTTTTACAGAATTATATAGAGAAAGGGGTAAGAAAGACGGCACCAAGTTGAGAAATGTCCAGAATGTGGGTTCAGAGGATATCCCAGAAATTACAATCGAAGAAGTCTCAAAGTCATGAAATCGAATGAAAAACATTAAAGCAGTTGGTGATCACCAAATCGTTATTGAGGCAGTTAAAGCAGGAGGAAAGATACTATTGAAAGCATTGACACAATTATATAGCTTATGCCTTTCAAAAGTGGTTACACCATCTCAGTGGAATAAAACTGTGTTATAGTAGTCATGCACAAAAAGGGAGATATAACAGAGCTAAAGAACTATAGACCCATTAGCCTGTTATCTCACGTTTATAAGTTGTTTATGAAGATAATAACTAAAAGGATGACATTAAAACTAGACTTGCATCAACCTTGCCAGCAAGTAGGATTTAGAGCTGAATACGGAACAAATGATCATTTGCAAAGCATTAAGTCGTTGATTTAAAAAACCGTTGAATATAATAGACCCCTGATACTTGTCTTTGTCGACTTTGAAAAAGCAGTTGGTACGGTCAATCAAAGTGAAATGCTCCAAGCTCTTACACAATGTAGAATATATCACCGATACATATCCCTCATCAGATACATCTATCAGCATGCTACAGCCTGTGTAAGACTTAATGAAGATACTGGGACCTTTCGTATTGAAAAAGGTGTTCGGCATTACAACTTTGCTAGAATACGCTTGTAAAACAATAGATTGGAACGAAAAGGGCATCAATGTAGATGGAAAATTTTTAAATAACCTTAAATTTGCAGATGATATCGTTCTTATTGCAGACAGCTTTGATTAGGCACAGATAATGCTCCAAGAACTCCATACTGCTATAAAAAGAGTTGGTCTTAAAATAAATTTTTCAAAAACACAATTTCTGACAAATTTAGTCCACAACAAAAACATCTCAGTAGAAGACAAAGATATTGAGCCAGTAGACTCAAACAGTAGACCAAACAATCGAGGTGAAAAGAAGAATAAACCTCGCTTGGGCTGCGTTTGGAAAGATGGAGGATATTTTTAGGTCCAAGATTCCAATGTGTCTGAAAAGAAAAGTATTTAATCAGTGTATTTTGCCAGTGATAACCTACGGCGCAGAAACCCTAACACTCACAAGAACAAGAACAGTGAGTAAACTACAAGTTTTGGAAAGGGCAGTGGAGAGAATAATGTTAGGGATTTCTAGACGTGATAGAATACCCAATGCTTCTTCTTCTTCTTCTTCTTCAGCCTGTGTCCGTCCACTGCTGGACATAGGCCCCTTCCATTTGCTTCCATCGATTTCTACTTTTGGCAATTCTCATCCACTGCTTGCCCGCGACTTGTTTGATATCGTCTGTCCACCTCTTCTGCGGTCTGCCTACTCCTCGCCTGTTCTCTCTTGGTCTCGTTTGTTAATTTTTGTGTCCATTTTTCGGGATTATCTCGGGCAACGTGTCCGACCCATTGCCACTTGAGCCTTGCAATACGTTCTGAGACATCAGTAATTTTTGTTCTTTCACGAATGACGTTATTTCGAATCCTGTCTCTCAAACTAATCCCTAGCATGGCCCTCTCCATTGCTCTTTGGGTTGTACTGAGCTGTTCTAAGGTTTTCTTTGTGAAGGCCATGGTCTCCAGTCCATATGTAGTTACAGGCAAGATACATTTGTCATAAACTCTACGTTTTAGACACATTGGTATATCTTTATTCTTCAAAATAAAGCTTAATTTGCCGAAAGCTCCCCAAGACAGTTGTATGCGTCTTTTTATTTCGGCTATTTGATTTTCTTTGCCGATTTTAATGGTATGTCCAAGATATATATATAGTGGTCTACATTTTCAAGACTGACGTTGTCAATAACAAGATTAGTTTGTAAATTACTCATTATTTTTGTTTTCTGAAGGTTCATTTTAAGACCTATTTTATTTGACTGCTGGTTTAATTCCTTCAACATTTGCTCCAGTTCCTTGATATCTGTACTAAATAATACTATGTCATCCGTAAACATCAAATGACTCAAACGTACACCATCAATGTTTAGACCTTTTTCCTCCCAATCAAGCTGTTTGAATACATTTTCCAATGCTAAGGTAAAAAGCTTTGGTGAAATAGTATCACCTTGTCTAATACCTTTATCAAGGCGCATTTTTTCAGTTTTTTCGTCTTCATTGATTTTGATGTGGAATGTGGCCTGTTCATAAATGTTTTTAATGAGTGTAGTGTACCGTGAGTCTATTCGAGCATCCTTCAGGGCTGACAAAAAGGACCAAGTCTCAATACCATCGAAAGCCTTGTGAAAGTCGATAAATGCCATATGTAAAGGTACATTATATTCTGTGGTTTTTTCTACTAGTGTTCTGATGGTTTGTAAGTGATCATTAGCGCCAAACCCTTTCCTAAATCCTGCCTGTTCAACCGGTTGATATAAATCAAGTTTTTGTGTTATGCTGTTGGTTATTATTCTTGTTAACAATTTGTATAAGTGTGACAACAAACTTATAGGTCTGTAGTTTTCAATATTAGTAGTGTCTCCTTTCTTGTGTAAAAGTATTATTTCGGCGTTTTCCCATAGGCTGGGTATTCTTTTTTCTGTTAGACACTTATTCAGTAAGACTTCCACAACTTCTACAACGATGTTGCCGCCCATTTTTAACATTTCATACGTTACACGATCCTCGCCGGGAGCTTTTTTGTTTTTCATTTGCTGTAAGGCATGTCTAATTTCCGAAGAGGTTATTTTAGGGAGGGTTTCCGAGCCGACGTTTAGAATTGTTCTGTGGTCTGTTTCGGGGTTCTGTATAGTAGATGTATAAAGATTCTTATAGAACGTTTGTATTTCCTTGATTATTTGAGTTTTTTCGGTCACCGTATTCCCCTGTTGATTTTTGATTTTAGTTATATTTGATTTTCCTTTAGTTAAATTTGATTTCAATACTCTCATGTTTCTATTGTTTTCGATGGTTTGCAATATTTGTTTTGTTTTATAAGCCCGCAAGTCTGACCTTATGCTCTTTTTAACTTTATTGTTGATAGCTTTATACTCTGGTAATTCTTTCGATGTTCTTCTTCTTTCTTCCATTAAATTAAGTGTTGTTTGTTTCAGTTTCGTTTTTCTGGGATTTTTATTTTTATCACAGATCTTTTTTGCAGTTGATGTTATGTCGTTCGTTAATTTTTGTTTATTTCATTTATATCTTTCGTGTTGAATACTGGTAGAGGTCCTAGTTTCTTTTTTAGTTCACTTTGATATTCCTCTTGATTCATTTCGAGTGCTTCTATGTTTGGCAATTTATCCTGTGTTAATAATTTTCTTCTATCTAATTTCGTATTTATTTCTATTCGCGTCCTAACTAATCGATGATCACTACCAGTGTTGAAAGAATTTAGTACAGTAAGATCTTTAGCAATGTTTTTGAAGTTAGAGAGTATAAAGTCAATTTCATTTTTTACTTTGCTATCTGGGCTTAACCACGTCCATTTTCTCTGCATCTTTTTCTTGTAGAAGGTATTTAAGCAGAATAGTTTTTCTTTGCTGAGGAAATTTACGAGCATATCTCCCCTGTGATTTCTACTTCCCAGTCCAAAATTTCCAATATATTCGTTGTCGTTGTTATTTTCGTTGTTTCGTACCCAATGCTACTATACGCAAAAGATCAGGAGTAGCAGACGTTATTGAAAGGATAACAACACTACAGAGGAACTGGGCAAGTCATGTAGCAAAATCAGTTGGTGACCGGTGGACAAAAAGAATTTTGGAATGGAGACCCCGAATACAAGCTAACAGAAATAGAGGTCGATCCCCAACGAGATGGACAGATGACATAAAAAGAGTGACTACAAATTGGATTCAGATGGCGCAAAATCGGACTAAGTGGAAAAGCATGCGAGATCCCTATGTTCAGCAGTGGACGTTAGAGACTAGTTTTTGATTATGATGATTCTATCATTAATTGAATCATATCCGAACATACAGTTTCGGAGTCGTGACGAGACTATTATTGCGACGATATTCTTAATTTTATTTTGATTCCCAGAGAATAGATGATAAGTATTTTTATTGGTCTACCAAGTTTTAGTCACAATTAAAATCGAAGTTCATTAGATAATATCCACTCAGAATAGTAAATTTAATAAAAACGTACGTTTCTCATTATCTTCACCTCGTAAAAAAACCTCAAACAATTGTTTATTGATATACTTTAATTAATTATAAAAGAGGAATTTCCGGCTTATTAAATTTTTGCATAGCGGGTAAACAACCCTTTCCAATTACCGACCATTTTTAAAATTAATTATTTTTTAATGACTCCGGTACATCCGCTATTTTAGTTGGGGTTAACAAAATCAACATCCGGTGATTAAACGAGAAATTATTTTATTTCTGTTTGGTGGAGTATAAAACACTCGATTTAATTCTTCATTTTTTGAACTGAAAATCAAGAGATGGAACGGCTAATTAGGTTATTATCTTAATAAATTAGAATAATAATACGAGGGCTGATACTTTAATTTTGAGATGTGGCAACATCGATGCATAAACGTCAAATTATAAATCAACGAAAAGTTGAGGTGATATTTAATGATCGTAGTATTTATGTAAAGGACAAAACTGGTCAAATTCATGCTCCAAGAAAAACTAGTCAGGGCTTACCTCAGAGCTCCCCTCAAGTCCAATTTTATTTAATCTGTATTCCCTATCTTTATATGAGATTATTCCCAACGGTTGTGATCTGATACAGTATGCAAATGATTTGGTTAGTTGGGCTGATCTACTTAAATTCATTAATTCTTTGAACTTGTTAATGGAAAGGATGGATCTCTGGTTACTAGAATACAACTTTAATCTGTCTTACAATAAGTCATCAGCAATTATATTTCAAAAAGGGAATCCTAAAGTTAATCCTCCGAACGTAAGAATTAGAGGTAATACAATTAAATGGGTGGATACAGTGAAATATTTAGGGCTTCTTCTTCTTAGAGTGCCGTCTCCCTACGGAGGTTGGCAATCATAATGGCTATTTTTATTTTAGAACTTGCTGCTCTAAACAAATCAATCGATCTGCATTGGTACCAATCACGTAGATTCTTTAACCATGAGTTCTGCCTTCGGCCAACAGATCTTCTTCCTTGAATCTTTCCCTGTATTATCAGTCTCAAAATTTCATATTTTGGTCCCCTCATCACGTGGCCTAGGTATTCCAGTTTTCTGGTTTGTATAGTGGTGATTAGTTCTGTTTCTTTACCAACCCTCTCCAGTACTTCTTTATTTGTAATTCTATCAGTCCATGATATTTTCAATAATCTGCGGTATAACCAGAGTTCGAAGGCCTCGATTCTTTTTAAATTACATTTTTTTAATGTCCAAGTCTCAGCTCCATATAATAATATTGAAAATATATAACAGCGAATGCTACATAGTCTGATCTCCAAATTTAGATTTTTACACGTTAGGAGTGGCTTCATTCGTATAAATGCTGATCTGGCAATCTCTATTCGTCTGTTTATTTCTACACTATGATCATTGGTTTCATTGATCAAAGTTCCCAAATACTGATATTTTTCTACTTGTTCTATCACGTTACCATTTATTGTCAATAGGTGATGTATATTTTGTGGCCTTTTTGTAATCAGCATGTACTTCGTTTTTTTAGCGTTTATAGTAATTCCCATCTCATTTTTTTATAAGATTCCCATCTCACTATTTATACTCAAGCTTTCGATAAGATGTTGTAGATCCTCTATACTCGTTGCTATGATCACAGTGTCGTCTGCATATCTTAAATTATTAATTAATTTTCCGTTAACGGTGACTCCCGCTTCGATATTATTGAGCGTGTTTTGGAAAATTTCTTCAGAATATAAGTTAAACAAAAGTGGTGATAACACACATCCCTGTCTAACTCCTCTACAGATCCTCATTTCTTCTGAGTGTTGCCCATCAATTTGAACTATGGCACTTTGGTTCCAATATAATGTTTGCACTATATTTATGATTTTACTGTCAATGCCCTTGTTCATAAGTATTGATATTAGTTTTTCATGTCTTACTTTATCGAAAGCTTTTTCGTAGTCAACGAAGCACAAGTGTAGATCAACATTTACATCCCGACATCGCTGAATTAATATGTTGATGGCAAATAGTCCTTCTCGAGTACCCATTCCATTTCGGAACCCGAACTGAAGTGGAAATCATATGGGGATTTAATAGAATTAAAAGTAAGTCGTAGCTTAATTATAATAAGAGCTCTATGTGGAACATATTGGGGTAGTGATCCTAAAACTCTCCAGATAGTTTGATACAAAGTCATTTAGATTATGAATGTCAAATATTATCAGATTGTCCTAAGGTGCTAATCAACAGGTGAGATAAACAATATAAGAGTATTCGTATTATAACAGGAGGTATGATATCTACCCCTGTTCATGCATTGTTAGGTGAAAGTGGTCAAATTCCTCTCAAGTACAGATGGAAATGGCTTAATTCTAAATTCCTCCCAAAAAATCTTATGCTAATTATTAATCCAATAATTTCTACCTTGAATCAATTACAGATATCAATGCAATCAAATCATAATTACTGTATTAGAAAAAAGTATTTCCCTCTTAGTTTCCATAATGAATAAATTCCAATATACCAAAATTTATTTGCTAGTGACTTGTTACCGTGCCACAATTTTGAATTAGAATATCAATTAACTTCTATCCCTATTAGGAATGTGCAATCTAATAAAGGCGATGAGCATGCATTAATTCAATTTCAAAGAATCTCACTTGACAATCCACTTTATACTATAATCTTTACAGATTGGCCAGTTGATAGTAAGGGCTCAGCAGGATTTGGTGTTTTTTGTCCTAACTTTGAATACTCATACTCTAGTAAACTCCCTACGCAGACTCAAGTTTGCACTGCAGAGATTATTGCAATGAATCATGCGGTTTCAATTTGTCTTGGAGAAGGATATCAAGAGGGTCTTAATCTTGTCTGATTGTAATGCCTGGTTGCACCAATAGATCTTAAGCTTCAGCTTAGCCCAGCTCTGCTTATAACTACGGCTGCCTTAACTCTCACTTATGTTGCACCGTAATGTTCGATTCTAAAATATTCTTTATATTCTTAAAAATAAAAATACAAAATTTGGTTGATCGCCGTCGGACGGTTGGTCGTGGTCGGTCGATCAGTCTGAGCTAAGGCCTACCTAAGTCACGTCTTAAGCTTAAGATATGTTGGTGAAATCAGGCATAAGAGTGCTATCCAAAAGATAGGGAAAACATCTTACTCAATGGAAACTGAACATACCTAAATCATGACCAAAAGGGGAATTATAGAAGCCAATCAACAGAACTTCAGTATTGTTCTGGCTTGGATTTCAGGGCCTTCGGATATTAAGGACAATTGTATTGCAAACAAATTGGCAAACATAGGAAGATCACTAAAAATGCCAGCCAAAGTTAAATTGCATTATTCAAACTACTTATTTTATATTAAAAAATTAATTTGGACTCAATGGACACAAGAATGGAATTCAAACAAATCAAGAGGTCGTTTTATAGTAAAATTTTCAATAAATGTAACAAATCACCATGGTCCAATCAACTTCCTTATAAAGACAGAATTATTACCATAGTAATTAGCATGAGAACAGCACCATTGTTCCACTCCAGTTCATTTATTCCGCATAGGTATTCGGGACAACCCATACTGTGAATATGGTCAAATTGGATCTCTGAATCATATTATACTAGAGTGTCCAATAAACGTTCATACAAATCATTTGAGCTCTACAAAGAATTGGTTAAAACAAAACTACAAACTCTTATAGAGATTTGCTCTCTCCTATTCAACCTTAATCCTCAAAGACTAAATTTGTTGATTACTTTTCTTAATCTAGCCAAAATCAATCTATAATATATATTCCTTTCTTATATTTTACTATAACATACCCTAACAAATTCCTGTCTTTTTTTTAGACCTGGGTTCTCTGATTCTCATCCCTTGGTAGCATTTCTGGTATGTGTTTAGCTTGGTTGCTACCTCCAAGCGAAAAAAGTTTTATCCTGTATTGCATTGTCTTTCCTATACTAACTTGTTTGGCCCAAGAAGAAGAAGTTTCCACATAGTGTTCATCCAATGTAAAATATTTTCAAGTTAGTGTTATATGGGAATATTCGATTGTCTAAAGTAAGCTGAGAATATCCCCCCTGAATTCGCTGGGCAAATTATCTCCTGGGATATTATCCAATAAAGAAAGAAGAACAAGAAGAAAGTTGAAGTGTGCGCATTATTTACATTTTTCTTCTTCGTTTTTAATTTTAGGCAAATTGCTAGTTTCATCTTCATGCACCTCCCCTATGGTCCATGCCCAATTTCCTACTTGCGATTTAGCTATTATTAATTGGATTTATTCTCACTACTGTTCATTCTTTTGTCTTGTGCACGTAACTATTCCACTCGTTTTTCCTTTTATGATCCAGCTATTAGGTTCATAATACGTTATGATGGATTTTATAGCTGATTTTTAGATTATGATTTGGTCTCAATGCTGTTTTTGTTTCGCGATATTCTATCGTTTAGACATCCTACCATTTTTTATTGTTTGTTCAAAACATGATACAAACCTAAATATTTGAATGTAATTGTTTGTTAATTTATTCGATACACTTCAATCTTACACCTCAGAGGTACCTTTAATCAGTGCCGCACCTAGAATTTACCTGGAGGGGGGTTTGGTTGAGCACTGAATTTTTTTATGCTACATAAAATCGGGTCCTTCAATTTACTATGGCTCCATACATTTATGGGAAACCATAGATAAATAAAGACTCCTTTCTAAAGAAGTGAAAAAAAATTATAGGTAAAGTGATTCAAACTAACGCTTTTTTTGCCCACCCAGAGAATATATGGACAGCTATGACTACCAACGAGAGAAGTCATATTAGAGAACTTGGTTTTCGATGCATATTAGGCTAGAGATCAACCAGAAAAAGTTCGATTTTTTAAAATCCCTGCTATAAATTGAAATGCCGAGAATTATACTTAATTGGAATGAATGCTCTGTTATAGAGCCCCCGTTAACAGTGGATATTAAAAGTGAAGAACTGTTAGAATCTATTAAGAATAGATCGTTTATTAATATAAGCAAATTACCAGGTCATCATTACCATCATCATCAATTATCTTGCTAAAGAGACTCACACCATATTTGGAAGATATTCTAGGTGACTACCAATGCGGCTTTCGTACTGGAAGGTCAACTATGTCTAGATCAGATATTTACCATCCGACAAATGTTAGAAAAAAACTGGGAATTCAACCGCTATGTGCACCAAATTTTCATAGATTTCCAGCAAGCATATGATTCCATAAAGAGAAGCAAATTGTGGATAGCAATGTTAGAAATGGGAATCTAAGAAAATTAATTGAATTAACGCAAATGTGCGTGACACACTCATATGCGCAAGTAAAGATAGGAAGCAGAACATCGATTCCATTTGGTATAAATTCAGTACTTCGCAGGGGGACCCCTTGTCACCGTTGCTGTTCAATTTTGCTTTAAAATATATGCAATAAGTAAAATATCGTCTGAGCTGACAGGAGGATTTGCTGATCAAGGATCAAAACTGTTGCTAAACTTTGCTGGTGATATAGATGCAGTCACGCATTCCATAAGAGACGTGAGAGAGGTGTTTTCACAGCTCGAGGAGGAAACAGGTAGTGTGAGTCTCTGAATAAATTAAGAAAAAACGAAATACGTGGTAGTAACCAAAAATCCAAATTGTGGAAAGACCAAGAGTTAGGCAGAATATCAGTATTATTGATCACAACTTCGAAGTAGTAAAGTAGTTTAAATACCTGGGGGTGGTAATCACAGCTGACAACCACATAGAAAAAGAGGTCTCAGCAAGGATAGCTGCGGGAAATAGAGCATTATGCTCCCTTTCAACATTATTAAGATCGAAACTGCTAAAAAGAAAATTTAAATTCTTTTTCTTCTTTTCTTTTCTTCTAATATTTGAAAGAAAGGTTCTCAGAATAATATTTGGCCATCAAAGAGTTGAATTCACAGAGGATTGGAGAAGACGCCACAATGCTGAATTGGTGACTCTGTATGGAACTGAAAACATAGTTAGACATATCAAGGCAAACCGAATAAGATGGGCAGGTCACATGGTACCATCAGAGGATGACAGAGTGTTAAAGACAGTGTTTTTTGAAAGACCAGATGGTAAAAGATCAGTAGACACACCGAGAAAAAGATGGAAAGATGATGTTGAAGCCGATTTATCTAGAATTGGGGTACAACAATGGGAAGTAGAAGAGCAAGATCGTAGAGTTGTAAAGCCAGTGAAGAAGAAGCAGAAGAAATTACCACGTCCCACTCAAGGCGTTGAACGATGTATAAAGATTATAACAGAGGTATCTAGCAAAGTTTGTGGCCACTCGGCGAGGGACGGTTTTATAAGAGTTAGTAGAGGAAAGACAAAATTTACCTTCGTTCGAAAACAAGTCAGAGTATTTTACAGCTAAAAAGGTAAAAACATCAAATAACAGTTGAGTTTTTTTTTACTGTTATTAAATTTAGATTTATTAAATTACATAAGGGAGGGAGGCCGGTGCAACTCGACATGCAGAAACCTCTCCGTAGTGAGTTGTGGTTTGAATTACTGATAATAAAAATACAATTTTGTTGTAAAATTTAAATAAGTTATCATTTTTTCAAGCAAAGAGCTATGTATTTCTGCAATAGTTTTTTATTACAATGCGTTTTCTCTGTGTATATTAAATTAATTTAATATATATATATATATATATATATATATATATATATATATTATTAATTTATATTATATTAAATTAATTAAGCAAATTTTAAAATAACTTTTTTTTTCCATTAGTAATGGGCTAATATATTTTAATTTTATGCTATTCGCTCTGGCGCGACTGACGCGACACCTACCGCCTTCATCTGACAGCTTTGGACCTCCCAATTTGAGGTTAAAAATACCTTAAATGCATACGAAATTGAAAATTATTAATAATTAGTTTTTTAATTATATTTTACCAGTTATGTATAAAATGCATCTAGTATTAAGAAAAGGAAAAATATGGTACTGGTAAATCACGTTTGTCATGTGGAAGAGCATATAATTAAAAACAATAATAGTAAAAGTTATGATATAAAAGCTAAAGTTATCAGGCAGGCTGCAGTTAGCTTGAAGTCTTATGAACTATCATTAGAGGTATATTATTTAAATTTTTCCTATTTCAATTGCATAAAAATGAGATTATGTGATATTTACTTTTTCATATTAATAGCACGAATCCATCTTTTTCTTTCCTCTAATTTATATGTAATCTTTGGAAACCTATAAAAATTACACTTACTATTTTTGCTTTTATTACCGCAATTAAATACGCAACATATATTTGCACCCATTTTTGATCAAATTTATGCGTAAAAAAAACGTCCAATTTTATCATATTTCGCCGCTACGCACGCTGACATCGTTTAAAGATACCCCTACCATGGTTACGCATGGAGCGAATTTAAAAAAAAAGTTATCAAAAAAATTTTTTTTTTCAACTTCTTGGGGCACGGCTAATTTTTTTTTTAATTGAAAACAAGAAAACAATGTCTGATTTTCTACCCATTTTGCAACTTTTTTACTATGCCAACTGCATTTTCCAAAAAAAAAATCTTGCCTTTTTCGGCCCACCTTTCTGTGGAAGGTCGATTAACTAGGGTTGTAGCAGCACTGATGATGATACGGTGATCGTGTGTGGTGGCATGTAGAATATTATCGTGGTTGGTGGATAAAGTTTTTAACTCCATATTTGTTCAACTTTTGCTTTTTTGGTCCGTTCAAGCTTGAAGCTTGAAGCCGCACCTCACAGAACGTGGAAAGGCTTCCTTCGCTGGTTCACGTCGGCAAAGAGAAATAGAAAATAGTTAATAGTGGAAAGAAAAGAGAACACGGTTGGCACTCCATTTTGGTGTGAAATTAATAAATATTTACTTTTTGATAACTACCCCAATGGAGCGTGTCCCCTCGAGATTTAGGATTTAGTTTAATTTTGTCCACCAGTGGTGGCGGTAAAAATTTTAGTAAGTTGGGTAATTCATACAGTGATAACAAGTCCAACAGAAGTCGATCATAAACTATATAATAATGAGACAAAAATCAAAATTTAAGTGCAAAGACTGCAGAGTAAAAGTGGATCTAATTGTGGGATAGATCACTACTTTCTCTTAGCTAATCTTTTGTGCCCCTTTAAACAATACTACAAACAGACAACTGAAAGTTAGAGAAAGTTAGAGTTAAATACTACACATTACAAAACGGAGATATAATTATAAATTGTACCTTTTATTCCAACCAAGTATTAAACATTTTTTTCAATCTAGATTATAAAAGGAACGAAAGGATGAGATGGAAAGAAATATGGATGTAGAACAAGAATACAGCAAGCTCAAAAGGATAATAAAAAAATTGCTTATAAAGTATTAGGAACAGAAAACAACGACAAAAAACACCACGAACCACCATGGAAAACAGAAAATGTAAAAGAAATGATACAAGAAAAAAACAAAATATATAAGAAATGGCTAACAAATAAAACATCTAGCAATAGGGTAACATATCAAAGGAAAAACAGAGAAGTACGCAATCAAATAAAATAAGCAAAAAACAATTTCTGGGAACAAAAATTAGTCCAAGTTGAAAATTTAATTGGTGGTTCTCAGACTACGGAAGCATGGAGAACTATCACTAATCTAAAGAAAAACACCCATAACTCCTTAAGCAACTTAATTCCCATAAAAAAGTGAAAAAATTACTATAAAAATTTACTCCAAAAGTCCAGATTGGAATATATGGGAGAGAAATATAGTATGGAGAGCCAAACACATAGTAACATTAACAACTACAACTAAAAACGATCTTAATTAAAATGAAAAACGGGCGATCTCCAGGACCTGGCAATATATCTGTAGAGATACTTAAAGCAGGAGGTCCACTCCTAATAGAAATAATAACTTTTCTAATAAATCAATGCTGTCAACAAATTAAACTACCATCTGAATGGAAAACCGCTCACCAAGTGTCTATCTTTAAAAAGGGTAATCGAAATGATCCTAACTACTACAAAGGATTAAGTGTCTTACCTATTGGCGGGAGATTGTTTGGAAAGATAATAAATGGAAAAATACAAGATAATGTAGGATATCTAATTAGCGAAGACCAAAGTGGATATATATTCCAAACACGCCTGGAAGATCTTGTACTAATAACTTGTTTATACTCCAACAATTAATAGAAAAAAGAATAGCGGTTGGTACCGAAGTACATCTAGCCTTCATCGACCTAAAAAAGGCGTATGATACAGTTCCAAGACTTAAATTGTGGTAAGCTTTACAACCACTCGGCATTAGTCCATACCTTTTAGGAATAATCACAGAAGGATACAGGGATAACAGTACTTACCTAAAAATCGGAAATAAATTAACAGAGCCAATAAAAGTAACTAAAGGATTAAGATAAAGATGCAGTATGTCAACCTTACTGTTTAATTTATATATTGAGGCAGCCCTCCAAAATTGGAAAAACCACTGCCATGGAATGATATTCCCCATAGGAAATGACGTACTTAGATTCTGATGATCTAGAATTTATGATAAAGCGTCTATAAAGATAATGTAAAATGGGGGTTACAAGTCCGCACGAAGAAAACAGAATATTTAGTTATCAATTCAGATGCAAGGTTTGAAGTGTTGATAAACGAGGAAGTGGAAAAATTTAAATATTTAGGTGCACTTATTGATAAGAACGGCTTGGGAGAAACCGAAATTAAACACTGAATTAATCAGGGACGTAAAATTGAAGGATGTCTGAACACCTTATGGTGGGATCGCAACATTTCCAAAAGGAACAAAAGAAGAATGGGACAAACCATTGTTGAATCAGTCCTTAGTTATGGCTCTTAAGTATGGACAATTAATGCAGACCTGAAGAGAATATTGTTGGCAGTTGAAATGGATTATTTGACAAGAAGTGCTAGAACATCAAGGCAGGAAAGGAAGACCAACGCATCTATAAGAAATAACATGAATGCTACAGAAACGGTCATTAACAGAATAGAAAGAAGAGGTTTACAATGATTTAGACACCTATTGAGAATGCCTAACGAACGTTGGCCCCAAAAACTTCACAGATGGAAGCATCCTGGAAGAAGAAAAAGAGGTAGATCTCGACGCTCATGGAATAGAGGAATTAGAACAGCGATGGAATCAAGAGGTTTGGAGGAGGAGCATGCCTTGGACCGGAAGGATTGGCGGAGGCGAACGGGAATACGGCGATAGCTGTCTCCAAAATATATATAATAAATAACAATTATTAGTCTATGCATCAGCTTCCGATTTCCTTTCGACCAGAAATAGACAGTTTTACCGTATCCCAGCGATCGTAAACAACAAATATTGAGGGGAAAAACGGTATTCCACGTTGCGTTGATTCCCGTATATATGTTTTGTCTTTTTCCATTAAATATTTTCTATTTCTGTTCGCCGATGAAGAAATCTGCTCTACGTTCTGTCAGACCGCAGCTTCTCAGATGAAACCAAAAGATGATAAATCAGCTGTTGCCGGTCACATAAAACCTCAAATTTGATTTTATTAGGTCTGTTAAAAAGATAAAAGATTTGATTTAGTAGAACATCGAAGCATATGGAAATATTTTCAGAAAGATAATAGAAATAGATCCTTTATAAGATACAGAAGACTTGTAAGGTTAAAAGTAATAAGTAAGTAACTATAGTAATTATAGTAAGTAATATTATTTGTCAAACATAGAAAGAAGTTTGAAAATCTTACAATCGCCACGCCCACCTGAAGCGCACTAAATTTATCAGAAATATACCAGCCAAACTCAACAATTCAACGTGTAAAGTTCGGTCGGTACAGTCTACGGCAGAGTTTTCTTAATGGAAAAACCGGAAATCCTACAGTTGAGACGTAACTTTCTTCGAGATATTAAAAAATTACGAGAAGAGAAGCGTCCTATCATATACATGGACGAAACCTGCATTCATTCTTCCCATACTCACTCGAATAGTTGGAGCGACAATTCCAATGAGGGATTACGTGCTCCGATTTCAAAAGGTCAGAGACTGATAATAGTGCATGCAGGTGGTGAAAACGGTTTTGTGAAAAATGCTTGAAAAATTTGAAATTTAAATCAAACACAAAAACAGGTGACTACCACAGTGAAATGAATTACGAAAAATATAAAAAATGGCTTCAGGAAATGCTTATTCCCAATCTTCGTCCACGTAGTGTACTGGTTGTTGATAATGCTTCTTATCACAACGTGCAAGTTGAAATGTGTCCTAACATGAGTTCAACGAAAAATGTAATGAAATTGTGGCTAAGACAACGCAATCTGCCTTTTTCAGAAGATATGTTAAAAGCAGATCTTTACAGCATTGTACAAATCCATAAACCCAGATTTAAGGTGTATGAAATTTACAAAATACTGAATATTAGTGGTCATTCGGTATTACGGCTGCCTCCGTATCATCCAGATCTCAACCCCATAGAATTAGTATGGGCAGCTCTTAAGAAATACGTGGCCGATAAAAACGTTGACTTTAAGTTTAGTTCTGTGGATCGTTTTGCGATGAATTATTTCAAACATTTTCAAATGAAGAGTGGAAAAAACGGTGTGAACACGCTAAAAATTTCGAACAATTTTTTAGGAAAAAGGAACCTCTTTTAGATTGTTTTTGATGAAATTATGATTAATCTTGATGAAGACAGTAGTAGTGATTGCAGTGATGATAATTCTGAGTCTGATAGTGATTTTTCAGAAGTTGAGTCTCTGTAAACATTTTACTCTTTTTAATTATTATTTCTTATTGCTCTATCTTTGCGAAATTTTAATTTCTAATTCTAATTCTAATACAAAAATAACTGTATCAGTTAAGTTTGAAGTACACCTCTGCGGTTCGTCACGCTTTTTGAGCCCCTTACAAACTAATTAATTATTAAAATAATGATAGAGTTTTTACACTAAATTATCCTTAATTGTGTAAGATGGTAAGTTGCCGGAAATAAGTTCATTTTGTCGGTCCCTACAAAAATTTAGACTGCTGTGTACGCCTGTCTATTTAATTTTGATAGATGACGATTTTGTTCAGGCTTTCAACAAACTTAAATACGGATTATGTTGTTATTTTAACTAACAAAATTAAATAGGCAAAAAACTAGAAATATAGAAATTAATGACTAAAATGCTGAACAAACATTATGGGAACAATTTAAATGTTACAAAAATGACAGGGTATTAATTTTTCAATTTGCTTATGATATCTTGTGTCGTTATTAAAAACATAGTTGAAATATTTGACCTTTTAAAGTTTTTTGTTTTTATTTATTTTTAATTGTCCGCTCTATAATTTTAACACATAGAACTTAATTAATGCGCGTATTTCGACCTTTTGAAAGAATTGCTAATCATTATTAATACAATTATTGCTTTTAAAGAACTTGATTTTCGCATTACGTTGCTATAACGATTTATATGTTTTGTTTTAAATAATTTGATAATTTAATAAACTTTAGTTTAGTTTAAAGTATTTAAGCTTATTTTTGGGACTATCAATGAAAACTCCAATGGGGTAATTGGGCCATGATTTTACAACAAATCTGCGTTCGGCTCAGATTTTTAGTTACCTAATGATTAAAGTATAAGTAAATTTTAAACTATTTGTATAAAAACATGACCTTTATTTAATACTGTTTAAAATTTTTCTTCTTAGAGTGCCGTCTCCCTACGGAAGTTGGCAATCAGAATGGCTATTTTTATTTTTGAACTTACTGCTCTAAACAAATCAATCGATCTGCATTGATACCATTCACGTAGATTCTTCAACCGTGAGTTCTGCCTTCTACCAACAGATCTTCTTCCTTGAATATATCCCTATTTTGAGTCTCAAAATTTCATATTTTGGCCCCCTTATCACGTGGGCTAGGTATTCCAATTTTCTGGTTTGTATAGTGGTGATTAGTTATGTTTCTTTACCAACCCTCTCCAGTGCTTCTTTATTTGTAATTCTATCAGTCCATGATATTTTTAATAATCCACAAGGAATCTACGTTCCTGTAGTTGGCTGTATACCATATATTAAAAAATTTATTAAAAATCCTTTGTAAAAGGTATATATTTAAAAACCCAAACGGGCTAAGTTAGACAGACAAAACGTTTTAGGAATCCATATTCCATTATGAGCGTCTAGGAGTACATGAAGGTAGCCACTAAATATATGGGTAAAAACCCGTTAACAAATAATTAATTACATTTAGTTTACAAAATTTCTTATAATGATTTAAGATGTTAAAGTTACCGTTGGATTAGGTAACATGGCGACATATAACTCCAAGTTGAAGTTACTAGTCTTGAGACGGTGTGTCTGCGAGGAGCGAGGAAGTTGCTCCCATACAGTCCTCGCAGACACACCGTCTCAAGACTAGCAACTTCAACGTGGAGTCATATGTCGCCATGTTACCTAATCCAACGGTAACTTTAACATCTTAAATCATTATAAGAAATTTTGTAAACTAACTGTAATTAATTATTTGTTAACGGGTTTTACCCATACATTTAGTGGCTACATTCATGTACTCCTAGACACTGATGATGGAATATGGATTCTGAAAACGTTTTGTCTGTCTAACTTAGCCCATTTGGGTTTTTAAATATATATCTTTTACAAAGGATTTTTAATAAATATTTTTAATACTTTGCAGTATAACCAGAGTTCGAAGGCCTCGATTCTTTTCTTCTTCTTTGTTTAAATTTATGAAACCTTAACTTGATTGAGAGTATTACAGTAATAATGCAATAAATAATAAAATGGTACGTACGGTGGGTCCAGTTACTCCAATTAACAGGGGTAACTGGAGCCTCAATTAACAGCCACTCTAAAATCTCATAAGAGCTGGTAGAAATCATGGTGGGCTATCTGGGCCTGATTGCATATCTTTACACTTTTCAAAGAAACCTTAAACAATACTTTAAATTTAGCGGATTTGAAACCAGAATCAATGTAAGGATATCGTCTCGTATAGCAGATAAGGTTTATAAACAAATTATATACAGTTTGCAGCTAATAACAAGTCCCATAAATGCTGCAATTATTTCACATGAAAAAATCCTCTTTTAGAAATAATTTTTGGTTCTTCAATTGCACCAATAACGTCATCCCAATCGTATTTTCCAATATCTGCTTTATCTGGTCACTTCTAATACTTCAAAGATTTCTGCATCGATGAAATTTCAACCTGGTCATCTGTAAAGCTTAAGATTTTTCCTGGAAAATACTCTTCTTCATACTTAAAGATTACATATTCACCAACATTTTTTACAATTTGATTAAGGCCTAGTTGCTAGAAATTTCCACAGGTCTGCTCATCAATATTATTACAAAACATTTCAAATTTCTTCTCGCTATCTAAATATCTTTCATTTTCTTCTACATAATCTTGCAAATCAACATCATCACTACTTTCTGATATACAATCAAAACTTTTTTTTTCTTATGTTTTAAAAATCTTAGTGTAGGCTTACTTCTTTTAGCTTTCGGTATGGTCTTTCTTTTTATATATTTTTTCAATTTCTTTAATTTTTTCTTCCTCCTCTTTCTTTTTTTATTAGATAATATTTGCAGACGATAATTTCACAGTTAGTGACCAGTCTTTTTCGTTTCTTCCCTGAATGCTGTGGTCTTTTATCTTTTTTTATCATTCCTCACAACAATTCAAATGATTTACGTGTTTGTAAAGAAGGTTTCTTTTTGTACTCGAACTTCGTTTTGCAGAACTAGATTCTGATGTTTCAACCATTCCAAAGGTAGAGACAGAGGCTGTTCTGTTAGGATTAAAGCGTTCGAGATATCTGATTGCACCGTATCTGAAGAAGTATGGGATGCTTGTCGCCCTACATTTGAATAATTGTAGTCTCTGATTGCACTGCGGCTGAGGAAGGGATAGTTACTGAGTGTTGGACATTCAACTTTGCAGAAGCAGTGACTTTCAAGTTTATCTACTGTAGTGGGTTTAAGATGATTAATGCACCCGTGACAAACGTAACGTATTCAAACATGTCAGATCAAAAGTAACATACCATGGTTTGATAATGAAGTTAATAGTAAAATTAAAATTAGGGAGAAATTATACAAAGATTTTAAAACTGCTAACATACAGGACAGAAATGCCAAATAGGAGGATTTTAAAAGAGCAAGAAATGTGGTAGTTAATATGTTAAAAGCAAAAAAGAACAATATTATTTTGATAAAATCGATAGGTATAAAACTTATATGGAAAACGCTAAAAACACTATTTAACAATAATTGTCAAAAATTCCCTTTGCGCATTGAATTTAAGGTTCAGAATTAGTTATGCATTCTGAGTGACAAAGTTGAAATGGTGCGTCAGTTTGGTGAGTATTTCATCTCTAGTATTCAGCAAATTGTTGAAACTATCGACTCTGAAGAACTATGGAGTTATGATAATCAGAATTTGTATCCTCATCATCATCATCTTTGGTTCGACAATCCTCTGTGGATCTTGGCCTGTTCTAAGATTCGTCGCCATTCTGTTCGTTTTCTGGCAACCGAACTGCCATCTTCTGATTTTTAATATCCGTAAGTCGGTGTTAACTCCATCTAACCACCAAATTCGCGTTCGGCCTTTGCTTCTTCTTCCTACATATGTTCTTGTGGTTACTGTTTAGCAATCGTATTTTCTGGCATTCGTATTATGTGTCCAGCCCATCTAAGTCGCTGTGTTTTAATGAACGTTATGACATCTGGCTCATCAAAGAGTTGATACAATTCAAAATTATATCTTCTGCGCCACTGCCCTTGGTCGTTTATAGCTCCAAATATTTTGCGGAGTATTTTACGCTCAAATATTCCCAAAAGTCCTTCATCTTTCTGCGTTAGAGTCCATGTTTCTGCTCCATATGTGAGGACCGGCCTCAGCAATGTTTTGTATATAATAATTTTAGTTCTTCTTTGAATGTTTCTTGAGTGGGAATGCTTTTGAAGTCCATAGTATGCCTTATTTGTAAGATTTATTCGTTTTTTGATTTCTTGGCTTGTTTTATTGGTAGCAGTCAATAGCGACCCAAGATATGTGAAGTTGTCAACACGTCCAAAGGTATGACTTCCAAAGACTGCTTCTCGTTCCTCATTTGCTATCGGATTCTTTGTAACCAACATGTACTTGGTTTTGTCTTCGTTGATGACTAGACCGACCTGTTTCGCCGCTGTTTCCAATTCTAGGAGATATTGCTCAACATCTCGCTTGCTACGCCCTATTATGTCAATGTCATCAGCATATGTTAAGACTTGTATCGATCTATTGTAAATAGTACCGAAATCCCTAATTCGTGTATCTCGGACTGCCTTTTCTAAGGCAATATTAAATAGGAGGCAAGCCAGAGCATCCCCTTGTCTGAGTCCATCCTTTATCTCAAAGGATCTAGAATTCTCTCCCTGTATTCTAACAGTGGTTTCTAAGTTAGACATTGTCATTCTCGTTAGTCGGATAAGTTTCTCTGGTATACCAAACTCATGCATTGATTGGTATAGCACTGTTTTCTTGACACTGTCGTATGCGGCCTTGAAGTCGACGAATAGGTGATGGGTTTCAATATTGAATTCTAATGTTTTCTCGAGAATCTGTCTTACTGAATGAATCTGGTCAATTGTTGATTTTTCTGGAGTGAATCCAGCTTGATATTTACCAACTATGTCCACTGTGTAAACTTGCAGCCTTTCGTAGAGAATATTTGCTAGTATTTTCTAAGCAGATGTTAACAGGGTTATGCCTCTATAGTTGTCACACTGGAGCTGGTCACCTTTTTTATGTAACGGGCATATCACGCCTTGAGACCATTCTCAAGGCATGGTCTCATTATGCCAAACAAGAAGTAAAAGCTTATGCAGTGTCTGTAGTAGGGCATCGCCACCATTCTTGTAGAGCTCACTGCAAATTTGATCAATTCCTGGTGATTTATTATTTTTAAGCTTTTTAATGGCTTGGGCAACGTTTTCGATGGATACAACGAATTTGTATCCTACTATACATGAATTTCGGTTACTGTCACTGAGTGACTTGGCAGTCATGGTTAAGTCGTTAGATAATAGAAGTAACATTAATGAAATATTAAACTCCAAAATATTAAGAGTTTTTTGTAACTTGTAGTCACGTTATTTTAAATTTTATAAATACTACTCTTAGATCATCAAAAATTCCAGATTTATTAAAAATCAGTACAGTTGTTCCAATATCAAAAGTTAATAATACTATTTAGGCGGATGAATTTAGACCTATAAATATACTTCCGCCTATTGAGTAATTATTAGAATTGAGTATTGAGTATTATATGATCAAGTCATGGATCACATTGATAAAAATGAAATCTTAATGAATACTCAGTCAGGTTTTCGTAAAAAGTATTCATGTGAAACTGCACTGCAACTTTCACTTTGTAAATTCAGGTCTGAATTGGACAATGATAACTATATAGTAGTAGTAGTATTCCTTGATTTAAAAAGAGCGTTTGAAACTATTGATTGTAATATACTTCCCACTAAATTGGAAGGCTATGGTATTGGAGGAAATGTTCTTGAATGGTTTAAAGATTACTTATTGGATAGAAAGCAACAAGTGAGGATTGATGATATTACTTCTTCTGCAATTAGTGTTAATATTGGGGTACCTCAAGGTAGTGTCTTAGGACCCCTTTTGTTTATATTGTATTTAAATGATATAAACTTGATGTTAAATGTGATTTCTTTAATTTGTATGCAGATGACACCCTACTTGCATGTTTTGATTCAAACTTAAAAAATGCTGTATCTAAAATGAATTCAGCATTGCAGTTTGTTAATAAATATTTAAAGATCAACAAACTAAAGTTAAATGTGTTAAAGACAAAGGCTATGATAATAACAACTAAACACAAATACTCAAATATTGATATTAATACTACTAATCTTCAAATTTACAATGACAAAATAGAAATCATCACAACAATTAAGTACCTTGGTTTTCAATTGGATAATTTATTGTCTTTTAATGACCATTTTAATTACATATTCAAGATTTCTAAAAAATTATACTTTTTTGAAGAATATCTAAAAATTTGTCAACTGCAACTAAAATTACAGTTTTTAATGCAATTATTCAACCTCACTTCGATTTTTGCTCATCAGTTATTATTCTCTTCAATTTAAATTAATCGGCCCAGTTGCAAAAATTACAAAATCGTGGAATGAGAATCATTCTTGGGGGAAACAGACATACACCTATAGCAACAATGCTTAGCATGCTGCAGTTTGTTTTAGTTCAACAAAGACTCTTTTACCTTACAATGATGTTCATTTATAAAATTCTAAATAATTTGGTCCCTGCTTACTTTTATGAGTTTATTACACGGAATTGTGATATTCACAATTACCCTACTCGAGGTAAGTGCAATTTACACATTGTGAAAACAAAAAGGACGGCTTCAAGAAACTCTTTGTTGTTTAAGGGATTTGATCTTTTTAATAAGCTTCCTCAAACAGTTAAAAATTGTTCATCTCTACAAATGTTTAAAAACAAATGAATGAACCATATTAAAAGCTCCAATAGTTAGGTAGTTGTTTTGTTGTCATGTTTTCTGTTATATTATTGTTTTATACTTTTTAATAAGTGGAGATACTATATTTTAAGTGTAATTGTTATTTTTATCTTATATATGAATTGACAAATTTTCTATGTATTAGGGCTTTCCCTATTTTTGAATAAATAAACTTCTTCTTCTGATGCACCCCTTGTCCCCTTGATGCCATTTCTAATATTCTGAATTGCCCTATCAAGGTGTTACGTAGTATATAAAGAGCCAGCACCCCTCTGTGTTTTTCTTATGTACGTTCGCACCATTTTCTGAAATAAAAACAATCTGATATAACCTAGGCTTTGAAAAAGTAAAGGATAGGAAAAAGTTTAGCTCCTGAGGGGTAATTGGACCAGGCCCTGGCCCAGTTACCCCGAAAGAGGAAAAGCCCTCGGGGTAACTGGACCACTCATTCTAACCTCAAAGCTAATATAATAAGCATGCAAAACTAATTTAAACATTGTTAATATAATATTAATCAACACTTTTACACTAAAATACATGGTAAAAACAGTTACCTTGATAATCAAAATAATAATGTAAATCACAAGCATGCCACGTTGATTTCATAAAAAATAACTACGAATTTAAATTGGATTTCTCACAGCAACCAAAAATACTATGAAGGTTAGAATTAATGTTTTGGAAGGAAGGCACATTCTTGCAGTACAGCCAATAGCAAAAAAACTTAAATACATTTACAGTTTAAGAATGAAAAAGGTATAGCCCAGACACCCCCTGGGTCCAGATGCCCCCCATCACCCACCTACGTCAACAAATTCTATTGCTATTAATAATACATCTTCTGCAAAAATATTGGTGTTCAAATACAGATCATACCAATACTTTAAAATAAATAATAAATATTTCAAAAAAATATAGTCCATCGAAAAGTTGAGTTTAAGTTCAAGTTTGTGGGGTCGACAAGCTTCTCTATTGGCCGCCATCTTGGAAAAAATGGTGCAAAGGATTTTCACGCTATATCTCCTTAAATAGCAACACTACATAAAATTTTATTGGATATTATTAGTAGCAAATTAAATTATCTACAACTTTATTTTTATAACTTTTAATCATAAAATGGAGATAATGGGAATAATTAAAATTTTTTGAACAAATTTTCTTTTGGGCCTTTTTCTGGTAGTTTTACAATAAAGTGACAGAGCAATATTATAGAGAGTTTTCCAAAGAATCATTTTAAGTACAAATTTGTTTAATCTCATTAGTTTCTCTGGATTTTACATCGCTTTGAAATTGACTCCAGGTTCTTGAATACTCGTAAGAATACGATAAAAACGAACCATTAGGCTTAGTTTTCTATTATATATTTTTTTATTCATATAATTTATTAATTTGGTAACATTTTTATGTTATTGTTAATTTATTATCGACCTTTTTCCCAATAACCTATAAAGTAGAGTCTGGAGGCACGTTTTTTGCGAGCATAATTGTAGGCTGCGGTTCAGGATCTAAATCAGCATCGAAGAATGAATTTTCACGAAAGAACGGAAGTTAGAATTGGTGTCATTGTGGGTAAGTGATTTTCGAATTCTTCGAATTTTTCTATTAATTTTGAGATTTCCATGATATTACTGCAGGTTTCACCGAATAATTAAAACAGTGCAGAGCATTTGGGGCCTGCTTTCCGGAAACCACACATACTTCAAAAGTTTCCCTTGCGTCTGCAGGAAATTAATTTCAGAAGTTCAGGGGTGCTGGAGTTTTGATCGGTATCCAAATTTTTCTATGCTTTTTCCAGCCCAAATATCCAGAATCGCAGTATTTTCTGATGATAAACTCTAAGACTGTGGAAACGAGCTGCATGTATTGGCAGAAGCGCTGATAAGTTAAATGTATTTTTGGTCACTCTATTGGCGAATCGTTTTATCTCATGCTGTTAGATAATCGTCTATATTTCACCATATAAAGAGACGAAAAAACGTTCTCCAATGACAGTGAGCACAGCTCGGTTTTCTCACTGAAAAATAATGCTGTTTCGCTAGCTAACTAGAGATATATTTACCCATTTTTTTTAATTCCGAATCCAAATCTGTGTCTTGGCAATATGCAAAAATATAAATTACAATTGTATTTTTTACAAATTCTGCTTGTTTAGTGTATGTAGCTATAGATCACTACATTTATTTTTAATAGTAAATATGCTTATCTTGTTGTCTATCATCCATTTCTTTCGGTTTTCTCACTAAAAAAAATGTTGTTCCGCTAGTTAACTCAGAATGTTGCTGTAAAAATTTAATGAATTTAAGTTTGCCAATCTTGTAAGCTGATAATGTTTTTTTTCGCATCTTAAAAAAGCATTAATTACTATTTATAACTGGGAATAAGCCACAATTAAAGATAAAAAATACGTTTATTGACGTTTCAATTTCCAATTCGGAAATCGTTCTCAAAATACAAAAAAAGTTTGTATTTTGAGAACGATTTCCGAATTGGAAATTGAAACGTCAATAAACGTATTTTTTATCTTTAATTGTGGCTTATTCCCAGTTATAAATAGTAATTAATTTACAATGCCACAAGAAAATAGCTTCAGAACAATATTAAAAAAGCATGGAGAAACAGCAAATTCTTTTCAATGACGTCGTCATATATAAAACTTTAAGGACAGTATAATTGATGCGACTTACACACTTTCAAAAGTTTAAAAAAATTTGACACTTTGGACACACAACATTGGACTGCTTCCTTCCTGATGCCGTGAATAAGAGAATAATGTCAATGTCCTGCATCTGATTCAGCCTGGTCGACACTAAAACTCACTTTTGATAGAGTCTATTTGAAGGAGTCTATTAAGTTAGTTTTGTTCTTTTTATTACCAAAAATTTACCTTAAACTGTTCTTAAATTTAGTTCTGAAACTATAATGATTTTTCTTTGACCTATTGACTCCAAATATAAAAAGATTCTTCCTTCGAGTATGAGGAACTTTTTTACTAAGTTTTAAAACTCCAAGACTTTTCATTCAAGAAATTTCGCATAGAATTCATATAAATTGTATCGTCAGATATGCAGTCAAACAGAAGGACAGACAACGACACGATTTACGAAGGACGTTTCGGGTACATAATAAAAGCATCTTTTTTTTTTTTTATTTAATTAATGGCTTTGGATAACTTGATCCATTCAGCCACGATAATGTATTTGACTACTTGAATTTGTTAATGATGTATTGACCTATTGCATTTGTTAACAAAATAGTACTTCGCATAGAGGTAAATTAAAAATATAATGTAAACATTAGTATCACAAGAATCAGTAGCTTGATAAAAAACCGTACATTCATTCGTTCCATTCAATGCCCTAACCAACAATATTTAGGACCCACAAGGGATTACATAATTTAGGGATACTTTTCACGCTAAGGTGCCTTTCATAGCGACTTTATAACAACACAAGACAGGCAACGGTTAGAAGGAAACTATATAACATAAGGATAGACAGAGGGAACAAAGCTAGATTTACACATTCACATTACACAATCAATCCTAAATTTTTCTTTTAGTCCTTTTTAAATATTCCCAAAAAATTTGGTTAAACTTAATATTATGACGAGAGATATATAAAATGGAAGATTGACACTGAGGAAGAGGTATTTGTTCTTTTATCAGTTTTTCCAATAGATACTTAATAGCAGCTTCATTATATATGCACCCGAACATCCAATGATTGATATCGTTAGTGTTACCATTACAATCACAAAGTTCGGTTTCACTTAATTTAAATCTATGAAGATAGGCTTTCACAGTAGCATGATTAACAAGGCATCTAACAAACATTGAATATACTCTTCTATTGGGATGACTTCTTGCAGCAAAAGGCGCAGTAGGTAAAACAGGGTGAATTTTTGTGTAAAGGTTGTTACTTCTGTTACAAAAAGCATTCCATTCAATTTCCCAGTTTTCTTTTAATTCTTGTTTACGCAGCGAGACTAAATCACTTCTATTGAGCCAGCTAATTTCTAATCCGTTTGAAGCCGCTTCTTTAGCAAAATAATCTGCTTTGGTGTTACCCGAGATACCAGCATGTCCTTTTACCCAAATGAAAGAGACTGAATTATTTCTTTCAAGTAGCTTTAGTTGATGTTCTAATATTTTGACGATAATACTGTTTTTGTATAAATGCTTATGCGAATTATCTAAAGCAGACAGCGCAGATTTTGAATCCGACATGATTACTATTTGTTGATCAGACATTCTTTTCTCAATAGTCCATTCCAGAGCTTGATATATTGCAAACAGTTCTGCGGAATAAATGGAACATTGTTGGTTTAATTTAAACTTAATGTGTTCTTGATTATTTTGGATATATACCGCACAACCAACTCCCAAAATGGATTTTGACCCATCTGTGAAAATCCTATATGGCTTATCAAATTTGGCAAGTTGTTTCTGAAGTTGAATGGCGTTGTTATCATCAAAAGTAGGAAAATAAACTTTGGTTTGGGAATAAAGAATATTGAAATTAGATTGGAAAAAATTAGTTTCAGCTGGGATTTCTAAATAGGAAGAAACATTAGGAAATGCTATAGCTAAAGTTGGAGAATTTTTGTTATGCCACCATTTGTCAACTAAGTTAGACACAGATATGTCGGATATTTTTTGCAGTAGGTAGGATTGGTTATTACTTTGACATTTAAGGATAAACTTTTCAGCTAAAAAAAGACGTCTTAAATGTAATGGAGGTTCCATACATTCGGCTAAAAGATTTTCAGTAGGTGTAGATTTAAGTGCACCTAAAACCAAACGTAGAGCTTTGTACTGGATTCGGTCTAATTTTTTAAGTCTAGTGTTTGTAGCAGACCCATATAAAAAGCAACCATAGTCAAGAACTGACCTGGTATATGCATCTTCTTTTTCATATTATGCTTCTTCACGGATCTAAGACACGTCCTCATCGGATGGTATAGTTTATCTTTTTATAACGGATTTTGGATACTCATACCTTACCGTTGTAAAGTGGCTAGTTTCGATATTTCATAGAGTACGCCACTGCATCAGCTTTACTTAGCACACATAGAGGATAAGTCCAATTAAAGAAAAAACAAACTGATTCGCGTATTTATTACTAATTACCCAATACCAAATGATAACATGAAGCAACAGAAGGCCTAATGGATTTTTAATTTGACAGATGTTACGAGTTTTCTCGGTACACATAGCATTAAAAAAATTATGTCGAAACCCGTATTAAAATTAGAATTTATGTCAAGTTTTTTCTTCAAAAAAAAAATTCTTGTTAAAATATTATAACGTAAAGTTTAATTGGTGTATGTATTTTGTAAAAAGAGTTCATCCGAAATCTGAGATGGTTAAACATACTGTGAGAAAAAAAGATAAAAAATATATAATAAAATTATAACTATATTGTTAATAAAGAAATTAAATTTATTTCTTAAGAAATTAGATATATTTAAAAACGAAGATCTTAAGAAATTAGATATATTTAAAAACGAATAACATTTCATTACAAAACATTATTTAAAATATTTATTTTACAATAAAAATTTTAATTTTTTAGCTCTTAAATTCGAAAAAAATTATATAATTATTAATTAATAAACCCTGACACGCGAGGCACAAAAAATAAAATATTCTTTTCTTCTTCTTAGCCTTCTATCGTCCATGTTTGAACATCGGCCTCTCCCAACTCCTTCCATCGGTCTCTATCCTGAACAACATAATTGGAATTTGTTCCGGCTATTCTTTTAATGTCATTAACCTATCTCATCCGTGGTCTTCCTCTTGGTCGTTTACTTTCGTAAGGTCTCCAATGTTGTATTGTTGTAGTATTCCAACGTTGGTTTTTTGTCTAGCAGTGTGGCCAGCGAAGCTCCATTTAAGTTTGGCAATTTTTGTTGTTATATCCTCGACTTTTGTTTTTGATCTTACCCAGTCGTTTCTCTTTTTATCTGACAGTCGTATACCTAACATTACTCTTTCCATTGTTCTTTCTGTTGTGGGTAGTTTATTCATGTTTGCCTTGATTAGGATCCAGGTTTGACATCCATATGTCATGATAGGAAGGATGCATTGGTTGAACACTTTGCTCCTCAAGTATTGGGGTATTTTGCGGTTCTTAAGTATCCAACTAACTTTTCCAAATCCTGCCTATGCTAGTCTTGCTCTTCTAGTAATTTCTGCACTTTGATTCTCTTTGTCAAGTTTCAGGATTTGGCCTAGGTAGATATATTCCTGGACTTGTTCTATGTCACTGCCATTTATAGTTATACGTCTGGGGTCGTCTGTATTTGTCATTATTTTTGTTTTTTTTTTCATATTCATTTTTAGGCCGACGTACTGGGAGCTGTCTGCTAGTTCTCCCATCATAATTTGCAGTTCCTCGAACGAAAGTGCTCACTCTAATCACTATGTCGTCAGCGAATCTGAGGTGGTTTAACTTGTTGCCATTCACTTTAATGCCGTAGGTTGACCAATTTGTAGTTTTGAAGACGTCTTATAGGGCTAGGTTGAAAAGCTTTGGCGATATTGCGTCTCCTTGTCTCACTCCTCTCTTAATGGGGATGGGATTTGTATTTTCATCTAGTTGTACTATATACTATATATCGTACTATAAAATATTCTTTTACAATACTAATAAACTATCATAATCTTAAATTTATCTTTGTTAGACTAAAAAACATTTTTTTATTTCAAATATAACTAGATAATAATCTAGATTCTGTTTCCAGTAAATCTACTTTGATACGACTTATTTCATATTAAATGAAATGGATAGGTAATATTACAATTAAATACAATTTCATTCAAATAATATCTAGAATCTAAAAATAAATTTAATGTACCCCATTTCTACTTTTATATAAACTACACGTTGATCTGATTAATTTTTTTTATAAAAATTTTAAATTTTATGATTCTACAAAAATATTCATCATCATCATTAACCTTTATGCGTCCACTGCTTTACATAGGTCTCCCTCGGCTCTTTCCATCTGTCTCTGTCATGTGCGGCTTGCATCCAGTTATTGCTAAGGGTGCTTTCATTAAGGAGACTATCGCATCCTATCCTGGCCTAGAGCATTTAAAATAATGCATTTATTTTACCTTAAATCGATAATATAATAAATACTATCCCATGCTCAGAGCGAGGGTCGGCGCCTCGATATGAACGCACACTAACACGCTTCAGGCCGTCAGTCTATCTAGTTGGTGGGCGTCCTCTGCTCCGTATTGGTTCTTACCTTGGAGTCCACTCTAAAATACGTTTTGTCCATCGGTTGTCTAATAATCTGGCGACATATCCTACCCAATTCCAGTTTAACGACGCGATTTTTTCGAAAGCGTCTATTGTTTTTGTTCTATGACGTATTTCTTCGTAATGGATTCGGTCTCTCAGAGACACACTCAATACCTTGCGCTCCATAGCCATCTGAGTCACGCGAATCTTATTAACTACCTTTTTTGAGAGTATGAATGTTATCGCTCTATAAGTGAATACAGGTAACACACATTCGTCAAAGATTTTCCTTTTGATGCATATGGGTAGATCCGATTTTATACATATTTTAATTTACCAAACGCCGCCCAGGCTAATCCTATGCGACGTGGGAGCTCACATGTCTGATTATCTCTGGCCAACCGCAAGCAAGCAAGCAATTTGATTAAGCTCAGCCTATGAGAAATGTTCACCCATAAGAATTACGATCGGGTGTAACAATTCATTGGAGCAAGGTGTGTTAACTCGAATATAAACAGGAGTCACCCCACCGTGCTCCAATGCTCTAGACCATCCCTTTCCCCCCTATAGGACTCTGATGCGCTATAGAGGCACAACAATCAGCCAAATGCTCTTCATGTGGAGGTCCTGGGTAATAGAACTCCAACATGGTTTCCTAACCGAATGCAAAAACTCAGGACAGCGCATCTCCGCTATATTCCTGTTATCTTAAGGTGACTTATCCGCGAACTAAAATTGCTTACTTGGGCCTCAAGTTTCCGCTCTGAGTCCCGGCTCACTTCGGCGACTTGGAGCTCAAGGGGTTGGGCCTTACGTGCCTGGGTTTTGGGGTTTTGTTAATTTTTTTGGTGGCCGAAGCCCGTTTTTGTTAGTAATTTTTTATTTTTTTTTTTGTGGCCGAAGCCGGTTTTTTGTGTTTTTTGTTGATTTTTTTTGTAGGTGGCCCTGTGAACAAAAATCACAATTAGTATAATTAGTATATAGTCTATATTATAACAATGAAAATATATAAATATTATACAATACCACAATACAGACTCTATCCTGGTTTGGGCAACTGGGCCCACTATGTGTTTGACCATATGCGGTATCCTGAGTGTTTTGAGCTACGAACTATCTTCCTTGTGTTTTGTATTTTGATTTTTGGAATTTCTTCTCGCTCTGGTGTTTTTTGGGGTTACGTTTCCATCGGGGGCTCTGGCCAACCGATTTCATGTCCTAGATACTTATACGATGTAGTCTGCACAATATCCCTTCCATCAACAGCAATATTTCGATTTAGCACCAGATTAGTCATTATTTGCGTCTTCCTTATATTAATCTTTAGTACGACCTCTAAGGAAGCGTCATATAATTTTTCAAACATTATTGATCAAATGACTAAGCTTCCCTCCATTTATGTTGATCCCATGCTTTTTCAGATGGGCCTTCTTACAACTATGTTCTAAAAGCGTCGTGAGTAGCTTTGGAGAGACTGTGTCTCCTTGCCGTTTAGATAGTCTTACGCTAGCTGTGGCATGTTGGTAGGTATATTTGATTATTTTAGTGTAGCGATGGTCTATTTGGCATTCTGACAATACTTTTTTAACAGTTCCTGATAGCTTATGGTATCGAATGCTTATTGGAACTCGAAAAATATCAGTGCCAATTGTTTATTGTATTCTGCAGACTTTTATATCAGGTTCTATATCACTAGTAAGTGGTCGTTAGAGCTGTATCCCGATCTAAATCCAGCTTGTTCTCTAGGCTGATAAAAGTCTAATTTAACGTCCAGTCTTTTTTTGATAATTTTTGTGAAAAGTTTATATATGTGTGAAAGCAAACTGATAGGACGGTAGGTACAAAAATATTATTCTTTATTGAATATTATTATTGTGTTCTTTTCTAGAATATATATTTTTTTCAAAAATAGTGTAGAAGATATGATAAAAAAGGATAAAACTGTTATGAACAATGTTAGGTACTGATATAGAACTATCTTTTAATGTTTTATTGTAAGCACTTGGTCCGTTTGTTTCTTTGTTATATTCATTCCTGATTTATATTAATCAACTTGCGTGACTATTTAAATCTATTTTCCTGTTGAGTTTTTCGATTTATGTGTTGGTTCCATTCAATTTTTCTGTTCTTTATACACATGTTTATTCCTTTTGCAGATCTACAATCACAGTTCGAGTTAGTAGTGAATGTAAAATAAAAAAATGTAATTGACTTTTTTTTTCTTTTTTTTTAAGTTCCTGATCTCAGTTTTCCGAGTCCCCAGACTACACTGATCACTAATAAATGCATTGCTGCTACTCGAAACACAGGACGGTCTCCATGTTGAAGGTACCGTATGCCGTCATCTCTATTATCGAGACAATTTGGCGTTTTTTCAGTTTCTATGATTTCTCGGATAATTCTTGGTTTATTAAAGAAAGTGGGTTCTTAAATTTCCCTAATAAAAGTATAGTCGCGTATATTATATTGCCTTTGCCTATGAGGTTTTATACCACCAAATGCATCTCGTTTTGTTTCAGATTTCTAATCATGATGAAGAAGAAATACATGGCTTCGATCAAAAGCAAAGCCTGGTGATGTATCTCCTCATTTACCTTTAGATTGGGATTCCTTGAACCAGTGGTGGATCCAGAAATGGGGGGGGGGGGGGGGTTATGGGTCTTGAGGGTGATTGTGATATTGAATTTAGATTTCTGTATCTTTACGTTTGACATGATTTGTGCCTCATGTAAGGGAACCATTTTCTCAATAATTATTTTAAGCGATATATTAAACCGATGAGAAGGTATTAAAACTCAAATACTCTACGGGTGCAAAGAAGGATACAACATTAAGGAGTCTTAAACTTAAACCCATATACTCTATGACAGTAAAATCTATTGTACAAGACTATTAAACCAAAGAAAAGTTATTAAAATATAAATACTGAAAATATTATACACCGTAGGATACAACTATCCTACAGCTACAAAATCAAGAACAAATGAAGGATAAATAAGTATAAATCAAAATTAGGTAATTTCAATGCAATAACTCAATATAAGTGTAAACATTAATGAACGTATTAAACGTTATTAATAAACTCTATCTTATCGTTGGATATCCGATATTAATTTGTAAAAATATTCATTTACTCCTTATTGCTATCCTCATCCAGCCTCTATTTATCACGTCCACTGCTGGACATAGGCCTCCCTTAAACTCCTCCATTCCTCACGATTTTGTGCTCTTTGTTGCCAATTTTTAGTGATACGCCTGATGTCGTCGGCCCAACGTGTAGGTGGTCTTCCTCTACTGCGTTTGTCTGCTCTTGGCCTCCAATTTGTAATTTTGCTCGTCCATCGTGAATCGTGCATTCTCGCTACATGGCCTGCCCAGTTCCATTTTAGTTCCGCTATGCGTTCCTTATTGCTATACGTAGTGGAAATATGGACTCTAGGAATTACAAGTATGAACCCTTTAAATTGTGTTTTTCGAAGGATGCTGAAAATTTCGTGGACACAGCACGTGACCAACAACGAGGTGCTGAGAAGAAGGAGGTCTGAGAGAGAACTTCTAAATATTGTAAACAACCGAAAAACGAGTTATCTAGGACATATTTACAGAGGAGAAAAATATAACTTTCTACGACTCCTAATGGAAGGAAAAAGAGATCCAGGAAGAAGAAAATTTTCTGACTGAAGAATGTAAGAGACTGAACATGCATGGACACTCATTCGATACTAACAACAGCTCAAGATAGAGACCAATTTGCTATAGTTATAGCCACCCTTCCGTGATTAAGAAGGAACCATAAGAAGAAGTGCAAACATTTTATTTAATTTAATTTATTCAACGAAAAACATAATATGATTTAAGAATAGTTACTTCTATAATTAGGCATATTAGACTACAAGTGAGTGAAATATTTTTTTACTCGGTATTGAAATTTTTCTCACGAATTGTCAGCAACAGCCAGCAACGAGTGGTAACTAAAAGTTCAGTGATTAAAAATATTATAAGAATATCATACCATTTATCTAAGTAAAACACTTGCACGTCACGGTTTATACAAAGTGACGTCACTTGTATTTAAAATTTCCAGAACATCAACCTTAGAGTTCAAATTTTCCTAACACAGCCAATAATACGAAACCCATACGGAACTGCTCGATCTTTCATAGGCGTCAACAGAGTGTAATAATCAGAAAAATGTAATCAATATTATATTAGAAATTTTAGAATTATATTGATTAAATAACCAAAAACATTTGTTATTATTAATTATATAAATTTTATGAAATAATTTTTTAACTCTAATATTCCACAAAATAATAATTTTAATTAAATGTATTAGACAATTGTACGCAACTGATACGGAAATACTTTAAATTTTTATTGACAGTTAAGCGTATGGCAAAATTGTATAAAGTGTTGCCGCTTTTTTAGAGTAGGAATTTTGTATGTTTTGATTTCTTACATAATTTGATCATAATATAATATATATATTAATAAATTGTATTTATAAATACATATCTATTAAATTTAGATTAATAGCTTTAAAAACTAATTATTGTTGTGTATTGTGATTGTGATATACCAAAACAAATAAATAGTCTGTAGAAAGCTGATAAGCTTTCATATAAGATAGATTATTTTGAACAAGCGATAATGGCGGGACATTTTTACTGTTAAAGCCTTTAGAATTTATAATTTTGTATTAAAACGTTTTCTTATGTATTTTAATGTGTTGCAGTAGTCTTCAAACTAAGTGTATTTACTGTTAATATAATAGTTTGACCAATAATTGACATTTTAAAAATTCCTCACTTTCTAACTATTCTGATGTTTTGGCAACGCTGTGGGGTTCTGACGACGTAAATCTTAAAAAATGTTATAAGTAAATATTTTATAAAATATATTCTTTTCACCTATTCGATTTAGCAAATTGCTCTATGCATCAACATCTAGAGAAATTTCAGGATGTACATTGATGAGTGCTAAGCCAGTTAACCTTTCCTCCGCAGTTCTATTACTAAGCCAAGTCTTTAGACGCTTAAGCGTAGAAAAACTACGCTCTGCTGTTGCTGCACTGACTGGCAGTGTAATTAATATTTGCAGAAATATTCTGATATTTGGATACATATGAATATCGCAGTTTTTTAAAACTTCTAAAATAGACTCAGAAAGTTTTCCATCATTTTGCGTAACTCTTTTCCACTTTTGAATCCACAGTGAAAACTAATAAAAATGCATGAGCTGACATTTTACTGTCCTTCCACGCAGAAATTGTTTCAAGAACGTTGTACATTTTGATGATTAATTTGCCCTGGAACTGAAGAAGACCTTCATGCCTTTCAACCCAACGAGTTTCACAAATACCTTAGACAGCTGCCTCCAGTTCATTTATTTGTATTCACTAACGTATCAGACAGAGCTAATGCAACAACAATATTCACTTTAATATTTCTTCTTCTTAACGTGCCCTATCAAGTCCCCTTGACGTTGGCGATTAACATGGCGAAACTGTCTCTGTCTCGAGCTATTCTAAATAGTTGCTCAGCTTTCTTTATTCCTGTCCACTCCCTGATATTCTTCAACCAAGAGGCCTGCTTTCTACCAATTCCTCTGCGTCCTTCGATTTTACCCATCATAATAAGTTGAAGAATATTATATCGGTCTCCCCTTACTACGTGCCCAAAATAGGCCATCCTTCTACATTTGATGTTATCAAGCAGCTCGCGAGCAGCATTTGCTCTCTCAAGGACTGCCACATTTGTCAGCATAGGCGTCCATGGAATTTTTAGTATACGTCTGTGCAGCCACATTTCAAAGCCCTCCAGACGATTAATGGTGGATATTTTTAATGTCTATGCTTCGACACCGTATAAGAGGACTGACCAAATGTAGCATATAACCATGCGCTTTCGAAGTTGAAGTTGCAAGTTATCATTTAAAAATGACCTCATTTTTAAAAATGTCGTGCGGGCTATCTCGATTCTACATTTTATCTCTTGATCTGGATCTAGTTATTCAGTAATATGGCAACCAAGACATTTAAAACTGGACACTCTTTGAATTATATGACCATTAACATATAATCGTGCATCTTGATGTGCTAAACGGCTAAACACCATGTGTTTTGTTTTTGAACAGTTTATGTTTAGGCCATACTCTCTTCCCACTTTATCAATGGCATTTCAAAGGCATTGTAATCCATTCATGTCATCACTTAAAATAACTGTATCGTCTGCATATCTGATTGTATTTATCAGAATTCCATTAACTTTCACGCCCCATTCCAAATTATGCAGCGCTTCTTTAAATATTCTATCTGAATATAAATTAAATAACAGTGGGAATAGTATAGAACCCTGTCTGACAACTCTTTGTATTTTACATATTTCTGTTGATTTTCCGTTTATGCAAGCTGTCGCTGTTTGACGCCAGTATAACTTTTCTATGAATCGTATGTCTTGACTATCAACTCCTTTATCTTTTAATATTGTAATTAATTTGTGATGCTGTACTCGATCAAAGACTCTTTCATAGTCAATAAATACAGCAAAGACGTCTTTCCTTTGATCTCTACATTTCTGCAGTAATACATTTAGTGGAAAGAGGGCGTCCCGAGTTCCCAGTCCATTTCTGAAGCCAAATTTGTTTTCATCCTGATCTTCTTCACATTTATCTCTGATTCTACTGTGGATGATGCGTAGAAGTACTTTCAAAGTGTGGCTCATAAGGCTTATCAATCTATAATCGCTACAGTTTTTCGGACGTTGTTTTTTTTAGTAGTGTTATGAAATCGGACTTTAACCAATCTTCAGGGATATCACCAGTCGAATAAACATCATTGAAATGTTTGACCAGTATTCCATTGTTCTCCTCATTTATAAACTTTAACATCTCTGTCGGTATGTTATCAGGGCCAACTACTTTCTTGTTCTTTGCTAACTTTATAGCATGCAGTATTTCTGATTGTAGTATATCTGGTCCTTCACCTTCAACTAAAGTCTCCGGTTCTTCGGGTATATCATCATTATACAGTTCACTTATATAATTACACCAGGTTGTTCGAATTTCATGTTCGTCTATTATCATTTTTCCCGACGAATCGGTTATAGTATGTGGAGTTTTCTTATGATAAAGACCAGCTACTTCTCTAACTTTTTTAAACATATTAAACGTATCATGTTTTTCATTCAACTTTTCTAATTCCTTGCATTTATCCTCCATCCATTTTTCTTTAGCCACCTTTATTTTTTGTTTAATTAGTTTCTGTTTTTTCTTATATTCTGTTTTGTTACCTTTCAGTTTCCTCCTCTGCTCCATTAATTCCAGGATTTCATCAGTCATCGATTGTTGTTTTTTGTGCCTGTGTAACGTTGTTGAATATTTTTCTATTACTTTCAAGGTAAGATCTTTAAATGTGTTCCATATTTCTGTGTTGTTTTCATTTATTGATTTCTTTAGCTCATTGTTTAAGTCATTTTCTATTAACGTTTTGTTGGATATTGAGATATTTAATTTTGGTGTTTTGAAGCTTTCTTGGACTTTTTTGAGCTTCACTTTGATGTCAGATATTACAGGGTTATGGTCTGAACCGATATCTGCACCAGGATATGTCGTTACTCTGGTGACGCCATTCTTAAATCTCTTGTTTACCAGAATATAGTCTATCTGATTTCTAATCATATGTAGTGAATTATCTCCTGGTCCCTTCCATGTGTGTAACCTTCTTTTGTGTAATTTGAACCATGTATTTGCGATTATCATGTCATGTTCTTGACAGAACTGGTATAATCTATCACCTCTTTCATTGCTCTCCCCTAGTCCATATTCACCTACCAGGTCAGATCTACGGCCTTGACCAATTTTTGCGTTATAATCTCCAATAATATATGTGACTTCGTTACTTTTTAGATTTTTAAGTGTCTGTTTTAATTGGCTATAGAATGATTCGACATCATTGTCATATTTCTTTTCTGCAGTAGGGGCATATATCTGGATAACATTAACATTAAATGGTTTGCTATTTAATTGGAGTATTGCTAGTCTGTCGTTCACTGGTATAAAATTTTTCACATATTTCTTAAATTTAGACGTTATAAATAAGCCAACTCCATTCCTATGATGTGTGTCATTTTCTGCACTTCCAGAATAGTATAGTGTGCCTTCATCTTGTTCACATATTGTTCCAGGCCACCGGAGCTCACTGATGCCCATTATATCAATTTTTAAACGTTTAACCTCTTGGATTAAGTTACTAAGCTTGCCTGCTGCATAGAGGCTTTTAAAGTTCCAGGTACATAATCTGATTGTACTGCCAGACATTTTTAAAGTTGTCGTACTTCTAAAATTGTAGGGATTTCGTGTGATGACGACCGGGGAGGCCCTACAGTCTGGTTTAATATTTATTATAGATAAATTATAAAATGTAGCACACAGTCTCAACAATTATTATAGTACATAATCAAATTACAAACAACCAAATACTAGACAAAACTGAAGATAAGAAATACCTAATACAAAATAAAATGTGCTGATTTCGTGCGAAAAGTCATATCGGGTACATTGAATGAGTAATAATATGTGGGCGGTAATTCTATCTCGTCGATAGTCGAACGATTCTCTGGCACTAAATGACGAATTGACAAAATTTGAAAATCGCGTAACTCTGAATTCGCGGAAGTCGCGGTTAGGGGTTATAGTCGAGGTATTATTGTAATCAGAACTGTTGATTTTTTTTAAAGAGCAATGTAAAAAGGTTTCCGCATAATTCTACACTCCCCCCCTAGAATAAATGAGTTTAAATAATTTCAATTCTTGACTTCCTGCTTATAGGGTTGATGGGTTTTAAATTATTTTTTTTAGGATTATTTGATTGATATTTAATTTTGTTTGGGAGGGAACTGACACGAATTTAATGTAAAATGTATCTGACATGTCATTTTTGTACTTGTTTCGAAGTTCATGCGGATTCAATAGGAAGCATGCATAAATGATCGCAAATAATGAGCGTATCTTCTTGAAGATGCAGAAACAATTGCTTCAGCGATAGTCATATCTCAATGATTATCGTTTTCAAGACAATTGAGCTCTTGGCATGCTGCTCTAAATAATGGGCATACTACACCTTTGACATTTGGAAATTACGTATCGGATGATTTGTGTAAATGCAACCGAAAGCATTAGTAAGAATAAAAAAAAACATCTCGAAGATCAGTAACCGATTCGACTTGCTTCCTACGTTGAAATTTGTTACATCTAAGGTTAAGATTAACCTTTTTATTCATAAACTTTTACGATATTTTATTAGTTATTCTGCTAGTCGAGGCTGACACGCCTCAAAAAAATAAAAAATAGGTAACACTGAGTTACAAATGGTGTAACTACACGATTTACGACTTTGTTTTATATATTTGATTCTATCTGACTCGGAAATATCCTTCGATGTACGAATTTAGTAAAGCAAAGAACAATAAATACATTATCGATGATATTTTTTTTATTTTTCAGTCCTAACACTTAATTCTAAGAAAACATTGCGCTGGCTTGCCTTATAGGACAATCTGTACAACAATATTTTAATAAGCTTGTGCCTGGATGTAATTCTTGCTTCATAAAATTCAAATGGGCAAAAAATGATATCGCGATTACTCCAAAAGCAGTAAAGACGACATTGTAGAAATACGTCGAGGTGTCTGATACATCTCGAATCAATTAAATAATTATCTTCTTGGCCAGTGACGCACTTAGAAGTAATAAACATCCGTAGTCGTAAAGTTTCTTCTTCATTTTATGGGGTTTTTAACTTCTCACAAAAAACTCACATTGACAACTCATTTATTACGATAAAGTTATTAAAAGAAAAATTCTTTGAAATGCTTCGTACTACTAATATTGTATTTAATTTTTACTTTTTTGTATTTAATTTTCTAAGATTTGTTGAATTGATTGGTTTATTGAACAAAATGTAGAAAAATAAGGAAAATATTTTTTTAACAAATAATTGTTACAACAAACATCTTATTTCGAATACGATGATTGAGGAGCTACACACAGAATCCCTAAAAAAAGGACTGACAATGAGTTTCAGCAAAACTAAATTAATGTCAAACAAAGATGACAAACCTATGATAAACATCGAAGGGACAGAGATAGAACACGTAGATGAATATACATATCTGGGTCAAAATGTCAAGGTTCGGATGGCAGAGATGAATGGCGAGAATTCATCATCATCATCCAGCCTCAAGAGTCCACTGCTGAACATATGCCTCTTCCTCATGTTTCCAACCCCGTCTATCTTGCGCCGCTCTTATCCAGTTTCTATTGAGTCTTCTTAAATCGTCAGTCCATCTTGTAGGTGGTCGACCGACGCTTCTCTTGTTTTCCCTTGGCCTCTATTCCAATAACCGCTTTGTCCATCGCCCATCTGTCATTCTGGCTATGTGTCCTGCCCATCTCCATTTTAGTCTGGCTATCTTCTCGATGATGTCAGTCACTCCGGTTCTTCTATTGATATCTTCGTTGATTATTCTGTCTCACAGAGTTATTCCTTACATGGACCGCTCCATTCTTCTCTGCGTGACTCTCAGTTTGGTAGCTGCTGCTTTTGTTAAGGTAAGTGTTTCTGCTCCGTACATCAAGACTGGGAGGACGCACTGATCAAATACCTTTCTCTTTAGGCATGTGGGCAGCTCACTTTTAAAAGTTTCTCTCAGTTTTCCAAATGCTGCCCACCCAAGGCCGATTCTTCTCTTCAGTTCATGAGTCTGGTTATCCCTGCCAATCATAATTTCATGTCCCAGGTATTTATATATATCTACGAGTTCTAGTTCTTTCCTACCAATACTGATGTTCTGGTTGGGTACAAAATTGGTCATGATTTTTGTTTTCGAGATATTTATATTTAAACCTACATTTTCTGTAGCCACAACGAGTTCCTGTACCATCTCTCTTTCCATGCCTAGATCTTCAACTATTATAAGTATATCATCGGCGAAACGTAAGTTGTTTAGATATTCTCCATCTATTTTTATTCCCTTTGTCATCCAATCCAAATTCTCGCCTCTCCTAATTCGGCAATCTGAATAGAGAAAAGGGCTTAAAAAAATCCTTATCTTTAAATACTTTATGCCTAGAAATGTATGTACCATAAAAATAGGACAAAGTAAAATCGTTCTCAATTGAATTTCGTATCGAAAAGTTCTAAAAATACACCTTGGAAATTTACTTATTGGAAATCGTAAAACTGAATATTTTGATCATTAAGATAAATAGGAATAAAGAAAAAATCATGAATTTTAAGACACCTTCTACGGGGTTCACCGAATCATTTCCTTTGCCTTTATTCCTACAAGGAGTCGGTTTCCCTAATTAAATATCTCCATAAGTTTGTATCTTGTGTCAATATCAATCCTTTTTACCGACATATCCTATCTAAGAGTCTCCCATTAGCTCTTCTTTGGTCTACTTCTCCTATTCTTTCTAGGATTTTTCAAATCAGCAATTCTTCGGATTAGGTGAATCATCTCAATGTTAAACATGCCCTGATGATCTTAACCTATGTTCTTTTATATACACCTTACTTGGTGCCAACCGCGGATTTCTCCCAATACATCTATTTTTAATTATCCCCTTTTTTATCACTCTAGTTATGCAAAAGTGTCCTATTTGTAGTAATATTATCTTTTTATTATTTAAATTATTAAGTATTACCAATAATGATAATTTACCTGGGGTGTTAATCTCCAGTCGCTGCATTTTCTTATATACAATATTAAATAGTATATTCCGATTGTTAATTTTTTTATTTGACTATTATGAGATGATGCCTGTGATATTATTGTTTTTATTAATGTGATTATTTGTTTTTCCAAGTTTCATTTTATATTCTTATTAATTTTTATCATTTTATTGGGTCTAACTTTTGTCGTAATTACCTCCCTAATGAATCTTAGTCTTTCTTGCCCTCTTCCTGGGCTATGGAATAACTTTGATGTGTGAAAGTTCGGGTAATTAATCTTGATCCCTCCTAATGTGAGGAAAGTACGAGCAGGATCGATGAAACCAAGACCAGTCCAACTAGCGTCCAGCTTCGGTGCACCGAGTGGTCGCTGGACTTCGCCGCCGAATACTGAAAGGCTGCTGCGCCTTCGCAATTCGGAAAATTTGAAGACTCTCACGCCCATACTCCCTTCCAAGTCTTCTTCATCTTTTTTTATGCAGACATTCCTATTGAGAAACCATCTCTTGCCGTCTTTACTACTCTATTTGTTGTCATTCGGCTTGTAAGATCGTTCCAACCTACTCTTCTAAATTCGCCTTTTATTTCTTTCCTGATATTTTTATTTTTTCATATTGTTTCATTCAGCCAACCTGAGGCTCTGTTTGCTTTATTTACTTGATCTTCCACTTCTGTTTCGAGCTTGTCGTAGATAGATAATATGATGCCTAAATATTCAAACTAAATCACTTGTTCTATTATCTGACCTTACAGCTCCACTTTACATCTTTATTAGTAAATCTATAACGGATTATAACCATGCATTTTGTCTTTTTTGGGAAAATTAATAACTTTGGGTAAAATTAAAATTTTCTGGTGGTTATATTAAATTGGTCAGCATACGTTGTAAATCATCTTCACTTTAAGAGAGTAATATTGTGTCGTCTGCATAGCAAACTATTTTAAGTTGTTTTTCTCCCATTTGGTATCCTTTTTTAGTTCTTACTTTTTTTATTATTTTATCCATAATCAGGTTGAACAATAGAGGACTGAGGGAATCTCTATGTCTTATTCCATTGTCAGCTTCAATAGCGTCAGTTAGTTCTACTTCCACTTTTACTTTTATTGTGTGGTTTTGGTAGATATTTTCGATCGTTTTGATTATTTCTAGAGCTATTTCTCTTGCGTACAATAAGTGGACCATCATCATCAATCAGCCAATCGCGTCCACGGCTGAACATAGGCCTCCCTCAGTTCTTTCCAGTGTTCTCTACACTGGGCCGCTTGTAGCCAGTTTCCCGCTACACGTTTTATATCATCGGTCCATCTAGTCGGTGGTCGTCCTCGGCTTCTTTTATAGTTTCTGGGTCTCCATTCCATAATACGTCTTGTCCACCGTCCATCTTGTGCTCTGGCTAAGTGCCCTGCCCAGTTTCACTTAAGCGACGTGGTTCTTTCGATGACGTCTTGAACTCCTGATCTTTGCCTAATTTGTTGGTTTGTTATGTGGTCTCGAAGGCTCACGTTCAGCATTACACGTTCCATGGCTCGTTGTGTAACTCTGAGTTTATTCGCAGATTTTTGCGTGTGTTAAAGTCTCTGCTCCATAAGTTTGTACAGGTAAAACACATTGGTTATAAACCTTTCGCTTGAGACACATGGGAATTGAACTTTTTAGAATATGGCTTAATTTGCCAAATGCTGCCCAAGTTAGGCCTATTCGCCTCTGTATTTCATGTGTTTGATTGTCTCTGCTTATTTTGATTTCGTGTCCCAGATATTTGTAAGTGTCTGTTTGTTGTATGGTATTATTCTCAATAAAAGATAAAAATACGTTTATTGACGTTTCAATTTCCACTTCGGAAATCTCAATATTATTCTCAATAGTTATATATTTTCACTCATTACGAGATTTGTTATAAGTTTAGTTTTCTCAAAGTTTATCTTTAATCCTGCTCTTTCAGACAGACTTTTAAGCGAATGCATCATATAAACTGTATCTTGTAAATTATCTGCGATTAATACAACATCATCTGCAAATCTTAGGTGATTTAATTTTTCTCCATCTATATTGATGCCCATATCTTGAAATTGAGTGCTCTTAAATATTGACTCTAGGGCTGCTGTGAACAATTTTGGTGAAATATTGTCTCCTTGTCTAACTCCTCGACCAAACCTGAATTTTTCTGTGTCTTCGTGTAGTCGTATACTTGATGTAGCGTTCTCGTAGATGTTTTTGATTAGTGTCGTGTACCTGTAGTCTATTCGGCTTTGATTTAGGGCTTCCAGTATTGTTTCAAACTCTACAGAATCAAAAGCCTTCTCGTAATCGACAAATGCAAGAACCAGATCTTTATGGTATGCAAATGGTAATATGTGCCATATCCTGCCCTGAAGCCTGCCTGTTCTTTGGGCTGATAGAAATCAAGTTTAGGTGTTAGCCTCTTTGTTAAGATTTTCATAAAGAGTTTGTACATATGTGTCAAGAGGCTGATGGGTCTTTAATTTTCTAATTTAGTAATATCGGCTTTTTTGTGTAACAAGACTATTACTGCATTGTTCCAGTCTTTTGGAATCGTACGCGCATGTAAGCATTCATTACAGTTCGCTTACTGATTTTAATAAAATTTCTCCTCCTGCTTTTATTGCCTCGATAACGAGTCCATCATCACCAGGCGATCGATGGTTCTTCATTTCCTTTAAAGCTGCTCTTACTTCTGACGCAGTAATGGGTAAAAGTATTTCCGATCTTTGATTTATGAGAGTCTATACTCGTGTCGGGAAATTGTCTTGTGGTCTTTAGCTGGTATAGAGGTCTTTATAAAACTCTCTGGTTATTTTCAGAATGTTTTGTTTATCTGTTGTTGCCTTTCCGTCTTTATCTCTCAGCTTGTATATTTCTTTTTTACTTTGTGTGAGTTTTCTTTTCATTATCTTTAAACCTTTGTTCTCTTCTACTGTTTGAGTAATTACATTAGTATTATATCTTCTTACATCTTTTCTAATTTCCGCTGAAATTATTTTATTTAGTTTTTTATATTCTTCTTTGTTTCCCTTTTCGTTCTCGCTTAGGTTTCGTCGTATTTCCATGAGAGCTTTTGTATTTTGGCTAATCTTTTCACTTTTGGTGTTATTTTTTTTGCAAAATTTGAGTTGTGCATTTCTAACCGAGTCTGTTATTAATTTATTGTGATCGTCGATACTTAGAGGTTTGGGATTATTACTCTGTAAAGTTTCGGCTATATTTTTTATGTATGCTTCTGGATGATTTGGTGAATTCCAAACTATGCATTTGCAACTATTTATCATCTTTGCTCTTTCTTTTTGTAGATTTATCGTTACTCTAGCTCTTACTGGTCTGTGGTCGCTTCCTACTGATAGTTTATTGAGTACAGTGACATCTTGAATAATTTGCTTTTTGTCTGTTATTATATAATCATATTCGCTCTTAGTTCTTCCGTCTGGACTAGCCCACGTCCATTTTCTATTCTGTTTCTTCTTAAAAAAGGTGTTCATTGCATACAGTTTGTGTTGCAGTAGAAAGTTGGTAAGCATTTCGCCTCTTTCGTTTCTTACTCCGATTCCAAAATCTTCGATTGCCACTTCTTGTTCGTCCTTTTTCCTTCCAAGTTTCCGTTAAAATCTCCCATTATCAGATTGTAATGAGCCGGTTCCTGCTTTTTCTCCACAATAAGTGGATAACGTCCTTTAAATTGACCCGGTCAAATTCCTTCTTACGGTCCACGAAACATAGATATGTCGGTTTGTTGTATTGTAATGCTTTCTTTTGCACTTGCTTCATTATAAATATAGAGTCGGTACATGATCTTCCCGACGTAAAGCCTGGTTGTTGTTCTTCTAGTGTTATAATTTCATTCAGTTTATTTGTTTTCACTTTGGTTGTTAATTTTAGTGTAGTGTTGTTCTTTAATAAATTAATAAGAAGAGATCAAACATCCAATTAGGATGCTTGATCTCGATTCGCGATTGAGGAATTCTGTTCTATTATATTAGTTTTAGTGGTGGTTTAGTTGTTCTATCATCATTAGTAGATTTGGTCCTCCGTACTTCCAAGTCTGCGGCATAAATCACAGGCATCAAATAGTAAATGCCCAAGATATCCAAAGATACATCAGTCCGGAACACTAGCACAATCAGAAAGCATCACCCACTCATTCTTTCATCCCTTATACTACTTTCTATATCCCGACAGTGTAATGAAAGCAGTTACACTGTGTAACAATAGACGGTATATGAACGTTTCTGTCACTTCTAGCGAAGAAAATCGTGGCAAATCAAAAGGAGTATATTTCGATAAAAAAAATTAATGGTTGCGCAAAATGCAGTCTCAAACGGTGACTCCGAGATACCTGGAAACCTCCTGGAATGATAAATACTTTAGCTAGATAAGGGAGGATGGTCCAACTGGACCTTTGTTTCATCCATTCGCATCCATATATGAATGCGAAACAACCGATTAGTTTTAATAAAACAAAAGAAGGAAAACGATGACGACCTATATTAGAGCTGGGAGAATCTAAGATCTAAGATGCCAAAGAATGACAAAAGAAGAGAAATGTGGAATGAAATCATCCAGGCCTCAGGAGAAAAAGTCAGACATATCGACGTCAAAATGGCGAAGATGATGATAAGTAGAAAGTGGCAAAATGGGACATCCTGGATGAAGAAATATTCACTCATCATAGGTACATTTTTAAAATTAGAGGAAACATCAAAATGAAGAGCAGGGCGAAATATATTTACAAGACAGGACTCAAAGAGGAAATCCAAGAGAGAAGGCTTATAAAGGCTTTTGACGGTTCATGGTATACAGCAATGTATATATAGTATACATACATACATATATTTTGATAATATTTATTTTTTTGAAAACAATTTTCGGATTGGTAATCGAAATGTAAAAAAAAATTACACTCACATTACAGTAAGTTGTGGTGTAATCCCACATTTTATAGAATAATATTTAACTTAAACACGCCACAAAAAACATTTTTAGAACCCTCTAATATGATACTTCTTTCGACGAAATAATTATATTAATAATATTAAAATAAAACAATAATTGCACATCATTGTTATTATAAATAAATGAGCCAACAAAGAGCAATATCATGACTAATTATTATTGAGTTACAAAGTATAACCCAAACATTTGATAAGCAAGATAAAAGCAAATTAGGTGTTCAAGTGTAAACATGAATTATCGCAAATTGTTCACGTAGCAATAAGAACCGGCGAATATTCCCAGATGAAGCAACTTACGTGAACCCTCTGTAAACAACAGTTATCAAACGGCACGTATCATTTATATTACGTCAGCGTGGCGGTATCAATTATGATGAGAACGTTTCACTTTTTGACCTGATAGCAAAAAGATGATGATTATTTTATATTATATATTTTAACTATTATAATAAAAATAGACTATTATTATTTAGATATTGTAAGAGATAGATAAGAGTATAATACAAGATAAATAAAAATGTGGACGAAAGCAACGAAACTTAACCTAATGCCAGCATTCCGGTAGGGATCAAGCAGATAAATATATTGTTCTGAAGCTATTTTCTTGTGAATCTTAATGCAATTTACTATTTTTATTGGAAATAAGCTGCAATTTTACTTATTTTATTTTAGATTATATATTATACATAATCACTCACAATATGGCTTCTAAAAGGGTATGGGAACAAGTGATGCAATCCTGGGATTAACGTTAATTACTGAGAATATTTGGAAGGAAAAAGAAAGCTCCATACCTGTTTTGTTGATTACAAAAAAGCTTTTCATCGATCAAACATAAAAATGACTCATAACTCATTTCACCATCCCCGCTTTATCAGACACTCGGACTGATAAAAATTCAAACTCGGAAAATGCAACGACTGTCTCCTAAAACTTACCACTGCATTGGTTACCGTACAGAGGTGCCAGTCTTCTTTGATGGCCATGAACGAAAACGATTTATTAATATCCTTTTCTCCCCTTTGGGCTATACGAGATATGCAAAAAAATTAAATCTTTTAGCAAAAGCTGCTATTGCTTTATTGAATTAAATGGCCAAATATATGGCCTAGGAGGAAAAATTCGTTAAAGATACCGTGCTCAAATCCGTAACAATAACGACTCATTGTCTCTTAAAAACTTTACTACTACTGCAGTGGTTATCATACCAGAGGTACCACCTGCTTTGGCGGCCATGAACGAAAACGAATAGTGGATCTCATTTAGTATCCTACGGTTGATTTTTACTTCATCCTCCGGTCTTAAATATGTGTTTGGAGTATATTTTATAGAGTATTGGTAATAAGATTTGTCCTTGTCTCCTTTAGCCTAAGCTTGGTAGGTAATCATTTTGCCCGCTTCCAACGCGGTGAGAATAATGGAACGATCCTCGATGAAAATAACCTCAAAACTTTTTCCCAGGACAAGAAATTGTTATTGGAAGATAAAATAAAAGCTTAATAAATAAGAACGGACGAGCAAAGTGTAGTTAAGCGAAGCTTCTATACTGGCGTTGTAATTCTTTTTTTTTTCTGCAGCAAAATTCTAAGGCGTGCATCCCGAAAGTAGCGCCACGAAAGGAAATAGCCGTTCGTAGTTTGCAAGTCTTTAGTATTAATCAACATCCAGATGCAGAGCTTCAATTAAATGGAGTCCAAGTTGAAAAAATTCACAAAATTACATATTTGGGAACTGTCATAACGGATATTCAGATAGAATTAAAACGAAGAATAGCAATTACTAAAACTACTTTTATGAAAATGAAGACATTTCTTTGCAATAATCATCTCAGTTTAGAACAACGACAAAGAAGGGTTAAGTGCCATAGTTGGTCTTTACTTTTGTATGGAGCAGAAGTATTTACACTAAAAGTATCAAGTATGAACAGAATTGATGCATTGGAAATATGGATTCATAGGTGGTTGCTGATGATACCTTGGCCAGCAAGAAAAACTATTGAGGAAGTACTAAGGAGGGTCAAAAAATATACATTTGCAATTGCAAATGAATGAATTGCAAAAAAACTGGTAAACGCCGGAAAATATCTTATCTGGGATATATAGTGAAGGGAAATTGATATTAAATATTATAAGGGATCCTTAAAGGTAAAATAGAGGGCCGTAGAGGTGTAGGAAAAAAACAGGTTTCCTTGGTTAAAAAACATTAGTGAATGTACTCTGGTATCAAATGTAGGACAATTATTCCATGTGACAGAAGATTGAGAAATCTTCGCAATGGTGATCGCCAATATAGGATAACTCTGATATAGCACTTGAAGAAGAAATCGAAGTTCGCAATTGCCTTGCGTGATTCGAAATCACAGTAAACAGTTGGAAGAGTCCATTTACGCGACGAAGATAGTCCGTTAGACAACATCAATAAAAAATTATAAATAAATAATAAAATTACTTTATTCAATTTTAAAAATATTATTTACATTTTAAAAATACAGAAAAGAACATTGTAAAGAAACGAACATTCAGTATGTAACTGCACACCAGTATTTGAGAAATTTTTTGATAAATAGATTTTATGTACTTATTGCTTATGTTTATATAATATTTAGAATTAAGTAGGTCGTAATTATTATAATAAAAATAGATTATGTACTATTTAGATATTGTAAGAGATAGATAAGAGTATAATAAAAGATAAATAAAAATGTGGACGAAAGCAACGAAACTTAACCAAATGCCTGCTTTCCTGACTTTCCTGAAACTTAACCAAAAGCTCCTGAGTCGAGAATTCTATCTCTCAGCGTATCCGAATTGATTACTGTCGTGACTTCCAATCTGAACAGGCAGATATATTGTTCCGAAGCTATTTTCTTGTGGATCCTAATGCAATTTACTATTTTTATTGGAAATAAGCTGCAAGCTAGTTTTTTACGCAGATATATTATAAATTCCTTTTAACCCGGCGTCACCCAGGTGAAAAATGTGTGTATAATAACCGAAGTGATGTATTAATGATCCCATTTAAAATTGATTGGAAAAACTCAACAAACATTTCGAACACGAATTTATTTTCTAAATATCTTATTTGACTATCTAAGTTTTCATAAATAACAGCAGTTTTTACCACTGAAGGTCGATTCAAACACATCAGTCCCGTCACAGTACCGACGCTGAACCGGTCCCGCCTGGTCACAGAACTATTCGTTCGTCTATTCGCACACACCCGAAATCCATCAATCTTCGACGACCAATCTGTTGAAAAGATGGAAAGTTTCTCGGATGAAGAATTAGCAATAATTGCTATATGTTTGGACGAGGAAGACGAAGAAGCGAAAGCAAACCAAGCAAAAAGACGGAAATGGATCCATGACGCATGGAAAAAAAAGGGATACCGAAGGAGAATACGTGATATTGTATAAAGAACTGCTTTATGATGATGTAAAATTTTATCAATATTTTAGGATGTCGAAAAATTGCTTTAACGTATTGTTTTCAAAAATTTCAAAAAAATTGAAAAAAAAGACACACACTGGAGAGCAGCTATTTCACCGAGGTAGCGTCTTGCAGTTTGTTATAACATAACATAAAATAAATACATGTATAAGATATTATGGTTTTCTAATTTCAAAACGTGATTTTTAAAAAATGATGAATTTCTGAAACGAAATATGATTGAAGAAAAACGCTTAAGCCTTCATTTAATAACTAAAAATATACACAAGTTTTATAAGAACAAACATTTCTCAAATAGTATTACCCTAATATACTCCATTCGCTTCTTCTTCTTCTTTCAGTGCCCTGTCAGATTATCGAACGTTGGCGATCATATTGGCATAATAACCTTATTCACGGCAGCTCTAAATAAATTAGCGGTGGTTTCTTGATACCATTCTCGGAGATTTCGTAGCCAGGATGTTCTTCGTCGGCCTGGACCTCTCCTTCCGTCGATCTTACCTGTACCTTACGCTAATCTTACCATCCATTCGCTTAGCTCGGGCATATTTTGACAGATTCATTGTCGGAAACCTATAACACAACAATTCCTACTTCTCAGTATTAATAGCTCAAGTATACCTACTACTATTGCAGACTTTGAAAAAAAGAAGAATTATTCTAAATAGTGGAAGTGGTTACTAAACCCATCAAATTTTGGGTAGTATGTATTTAAAAAATATATTTTAGTTGTTATAATTTAACATAACTATTTATTATACGGTCCAGATAAATAAATATTGATTGTCGGTAATTCGCAAAGTTCTATTTTATTTACTATTTAGTTTGTTTACTATTAATATTGGCTATGAGTACATGTGCTTGGTTGTATAGTAATTTCCAGCCACTTTTAGTCTGTCAAAAAGCAACTAACTAAATAATTACTAAATTCACTAGACAATTCGGACTGGAAATAGCGAACCGAGTATACATAAAATATATACTTTTATAATGTAAACATAAAATACATATGTTATTGAAAGCTGCGAAAGCAGTTCTGTAAATCTTAAAAATTAGAAGAGCTTTTAGTACCATCATCATCCATAGTTTGTATTGGCGGTGGAGATTGCAATTGGGTATAAACAGGTGATTGCATCGGTGAATTGGTTGTTGATGTATTAGCGTATTGGTAACTATATACAGGCGATCCTATTGGAAGAGCTGTTGTACTACTTGATTGTTGCTGATTATAATTATTATAGGTTTGTTCTTGAAGAGACTTTAGCTCATATTTCTGTACAACCGTAAATATTTCTGATTTCGCAAAATGAAAATTTAGAGCCGAAAGGGACTTTATGGCTGGTATTATGCCAGTTAGAAAGGTGTCAACTGCATCTGGTGGTGCCGTAAGTTGCTCCCCACGTTTGTTAATTAAATACTCCACGAGTTTTTCTGAAGCAGAAGGCTGAGAATAGGTAACTTTTCTTTTACTCCTGCTCTTTTTTGATGTACCAGTGTGATTTTGTATTGGTAGTTTTTCAGTCCCTTGAATTGAAGCAGACGAATCTTCTCTTTGACTCTTGGTTGCTCCTATTATTTCATTTCGTTCATCATTTGTCTCTTGGCTTGGGACAGGCAGAAACATTGTGTTCCTTCTCATTGCCAGAAGACTCTTGTTGGGTATTATCAATATCCTTAATGTTAGCTATCGTTTCTCTTTCATTAAAATGTTTTTCAAGAAACTTAGTTGATCAGCGTATTTGTACCTCTTTCTTACTTTGCCACTCTGCCCACTTTTTGTGATGTTTCTTTTTAAATACTTTCTAAATGTGTCTCTAATAGTTGCCCATCTAGTCTTACACAGTTGACCTACAAAAATGTAATTTGTTAAAAGACAGATAATATAAAAAGTGGTTTGATAATAGAATAAAAGTTTTACATAAAAAACAGTACTACAGTTCTTTGCTTTTTAGTTATTTGGCAACGGGGGACTCTTTCTTGACGATTTTTTTTAGTTTCCGCTTAGGACATAGTACAGTGCAAGATATTGTTGTATCTTTATTAATTCTAATTTATTTTCTTTTATTTGTCAATGGTTCTATATTTATAACACTTACAACTTAATTTAAAGTTTATTTATACTAATTTATCTTACAATAATAATTTATTTATACGAGCGTTACATTTAAAAAAACCGCCGCGAAATTATCTTCTCACTGCCTGTTTTCTACAAAAAGGTTCCGTTATATACCCAATACAAGGACACACACAAATTTTTTAAAATAGGCGAAGCTACTTGTACTTCTCTCTCTCTCTCTCTCTCTCTCTCTCTCTCTCTCTCTCTCTCTCTGATGCCGACCATAATGTAGCTTCGCCTGTTTTAAAAATTTTAAAGTGTTTATCCTGTGTAGTGTAGTGTAATGTACAATTTTATGAAGATGCTCTAGGAAGCGAAAGTACTTCGGCAAGATTTAATTAATAAAACTGTGCTCGATATCTGCCTTTCATTTGATCAAAGTGCATTTATTCGAGCATTCAACCTTATATCAATAGATTGTATTTACTATGTGATCTGAATTTTACAAAGCTTTACACGTTGTCAATGTTATCCACATCATTCTGTAAAGTTATCATAAGTATTTCCAAACATACGTTAACGAACACTACAAGATACCTTTCGGAACTCCCTTAATAGATACTTCTTCAGCGTGTCTCAGATGGAAGGAAATTTTGAGAAAATAAAATTCAGAAGAAGAAAAGTTAAAGGTTATAACAAAACAGAGAGTTCATACGTTGCTAAGAGCTGAAGCCGTTTTTCTTGGTTAAAAAACAAATCAAATCATAATATAAATATATTTTCTTTTGATCGTCAAAAAAATGTTTACTACAGCTTCCCGACCAGGCGGTTTATTTCTCTCAGCAAATAAATGTTTATAATTTTACCATCGTGGCTGGAAAATCGAAATCCCATCTTTCTTCTTCAAATGTGACGTCATATGTGTGGCTGGAGTATGAGCATCCAAAAGACTCAAATGCTGTTGTGGTGGACAGAACAAAAATATGATATGAACAAAAAACAATGATATCTATGATAATCTACTAGTTGGTTTATGAAGCACATGGTCACATCAAGAAAGTAGAGTTTACGTTTCCTATTGTTAGTTATTCCTTTTTGCCACCAGATAGGATTTTCGGTATGATAGAAAGGAAGATAAAAAGAAGAACGTAATAAACTGTAACGATAAGACTACCAAAGAGAATTGAAGTACTATTGTTAAAATAATACCTCAACCAATCATGGGAGCTTATCGTCTCTATCTTGCCTAGCTTAGTATCTCAAGGGTGAGTTCGTCTTGTCTTAAACTAGGAATTGAACCTGAACTCTTAGCTGATAGCAAATAAAACAAATCTTAACTAATCATATTTAATAAAAACAATAAAAAACAATCAACCCTGTCAAAGCTTAACAATTAATTCGTGATACTTATTGCTTCGATGGGCTGCTTGTGTGTTGTAGATGTTAGGTCCTCCAATTAACAGTTTTGTCTTCTGGAGAGCTGCAGTAACATGTGGATGTACCTAGGTCCTGATTAAGTTGTTGATTCCTCAAATGGTCCTCATTATTTTGAATGTGGTCAATAAACCCAATAAAACCGCCAATAAACCCAACTAAACTAGTTTAGTTGGGTTTATAACTAAACTAAACTAAACTAAACTACCAGAAACAGCTTGCTTTAGAGACACATCAAAAGGGGTTTAATTTCCTTGACATTTTACAAAATTACAATTAAACAAATAGCGTATCGCAAGGATAACATGAAATATAATTATTATTACTTAATTAAATTTTGTTACGATTCCTACTGCACAAAATTCAAAAAACATGACTTCGAAAGAAGTAAGGTTATGAATATTGAAAAGGCTGTCAGAATTATAGAATAAAGATTACAATGAAAGTACTTACCAAAAAGAATATTGTAGACCATAAAATGAGTCTTATAATAATTTTTGCCTTCTTTTATAAATTTCAAAAACAGGTAAAAAATTATATTCTCACTACTGTAGAAAAGTTGTTTGACAGCAAGTGGGAGACTAAATGAAGTTAGCACAGATGTCATAGGATGTTGCTATATCATGACATTAGCTTGTCTGTCAACACAGAACAGAATATTTGGTCTACCAGGCAGAAAGGGACAGGGTGAATATTTATTCTACGGGACAGAAAGAGAGAAGCTGAAGATAAAGAAATTAATAAAGAATCTAAAATAAAATAATTACTTAAATATAAATTAATAAGGATGTGACGTTTATAACGTTACAAAACAAAAAGAATATGAAAAACACTCAAAGGTGCTGAGACTTGGTAAAGACAGGCAGATATCAGACGGAGAAGACGGATGTAGAAAGACGAGTGAGGTTGTTGTTAAAAAACCTTGCCAGTGACACTTTAAATGTAATGCATCGAAAAGATTTATATTTTCCAGGGACAAAGACCATATGGCCACCATAAGGGCCGAAATATGTTATCGTTCTGACATAGGGTTCAGCAACTGTATAACATGAAAGGGAAAAAGATTTCTTTATTGAAAACTAACTTGCAACGATTGGATGTTCATTGAAAGGATATTAATCGTGTATAGATACTCTCCTTAGAAAACATTTTGGTGAAAATTGGAGAGACCAACGGATCTCACATTTTATAAAATAATAAATACCGGATTACAGACAAATAATAACCAGACTGCTGCAGAAAATTATCATATTGATGATGAGGACCCAGAGGAACTAAGTGTAAGACCTTTTGTACTTTGGATAAAAATAAACTGTTGACTAAACGTTTACTTCCACATGTTTTCTTCCTTATTCGTAACAACAGACTAGCCAAGAACCACTTATATCGTATTTGCAAATGTTAGTTGCATAAATCAGTATTTACATGGCTTATTCACTATACAACTCATTATATTTTACCTAATAAAGCATTTATCTATCACAAAAAGTGCCATCTATTAAAAGGTTTTTTACAAATAACTCAGTTTGATTTATACGGTAAATATAAAGTTTTGCATCTGGCGGACGCATCTAAGCTGTACTAAGTATTTTTTTCTCAAAAAACGCATCATAAACTAGTCAATTTTTCAAGTAACGTGTGTGAAAAAAAAGTGGCCAGTCTCTCCCGTACTTACCCTACTTAAAAGTACCTATGTATGGTATCGTATCTTACTAACTAATAACGAAAGAGCACAATGTATGCAGTAAAAAGTTTTAAAATGATTCCCACAGAAAAAAATACGTTGTGACTAAAAGTGACTTACAGACCACTATATCCCACTGTATTTTATTATAGTCTTAATTTATACCTTGATCCACAGTCGACACATATTTCTGCTAATATTAGTGTTTAGATTTAATTTCATGCATCGGCAAGTTGCAGAGAAAATGAGTATTTATACTTTGCAAGTTTGTGTTTTCCATCAAAACTATAATTTTGCAAATGCCTCAGGCCTTAATAAATTGTTAAGTATATAACTCAGTGTATATAAAATAGATGCGTAAGTGCAGCGGAATGACTACAATAATTACATTCGTGAATGTATAAACTGCCGCCTATAAAGGTTTGGAATCATTATTAGACCAGAGAACTACGGATTTTCCCGTGACATTCGTTGATACAGGTATATAACAACTGCTTTCGATAAATTTGATGATAACAATATATAATTAACAAAATATGCAAAAGATTGAACGTTATTTTTTATTTATAAACAATTTAAAATCGGCATTTGATTTTAAATATTTTATAAATTATAATTCCTTTTAATGCACCAGTTCCGTTAAACTTTTTACTAATTTATTGTCAGTAGACCTTGTTATGATATTAGGATATAAATTATTGAAAGTTATTCAAATTAAACGAGTTCATTTATCTAAATGTATTGGTATTGAAACTCTTTTAAAAGATGAGAAACTAATAGGATTTTAATTTCGACGAAGATAATGTAAATGTAAACTCGGCCTGTATTGGTATGGGGTGAATTGAGTAGCTCTATAACCGATACAGCCGGTCCCAAGCCCGGATAAAAGAGGAGGAACAGAGGAGTAACACCTCTAAAAAAACCAGTGTTAAACTGGCCCGGTTGATAGCACCCTGTAAGGGCTCCTTGTCTAGGATTATAGATGAAGGGTAGGTGATGCTCTTAAGCTGCAGTGAAAGCAAATTGTCTAGGAGAAGAAAGCTCCAAAATTAAACCCTGGCCCTCCAAGTCGCGGCTAACTCTCGGTTACTCAGAAAAAAAATAAAATGTTAAAAAACCCAGCAAAACGCCTCGGAATGAATCGATCAACAAACGACGACGTACGGTACGAAAAAGGAGTATGGATTTCGGAACTTGGAACATAAGCATGAATTAAAGGAACTGTACGCTAATGCTAACTCAAAGGTAAAGGTTGGAAATAATCTGTCACGTGGATTCCAAATGGATAAAGGCCTAAAGCAGGGCTGCTGTCTCTCCCGACATTATTTAAAATTTATCTAGAACAGACTCTAAAACTATGGAAGCGCAAATGTAGAATATGGGAATGCCGTTTAACAACAGTAGCATATACACTTTGTCATTTGCAGATGATCAACTAATCATAGCACAAGATATATAGTACAAGAGGAATATAAAAAATGGGGACTTAAAATCAATATAGTAGGAGAAAAACAACCAAGCAAGAAAAACGATTTCCCTTCTCAACAGTATCCTTTGGGAATAATCAATCTCTAATAATAACAAGCACAATATAAGGAAATATAAAGGAAAGATACAAGAGAAAACTTGGGGCAACGGAAATGGATTCCTGAAGAAGTTTAGCTGGAAAATCTATACTAGAAGGAGTAACGAACAACATAAGAGAAATTATGAAAGTAAAACATGTCATGTGCAGAGAATGTCTGAAGAACGTCTCCCAAAACAAGTCTTAAAATGCGCCCCTCACGGTAGAAAAAAAAAGAGGAAGACCCCGCCTTATTGGAGAGAAGGCATCAATAGAGAAATGAAAGACAGAGACATAGAAGACGACATGGATGAATCGATAGGAGTGGCAACTGGGTATCGGAAGATGTAGGAGAATACATATAATGTAAATGTAGCAATAACTTAAAAATTATGTCATTTAGGTATACGGAACATTACATGAAAAATAATCAATACTTCTTAAGTTCATTAGATTTTTAGACAAACAGAACATCTGACTACAATGTTAATACCACCATAATATCAGCCGCATCACAAGACCCATACCTTCCACAAGAACTTTTTCTGTAGAATGAACCGTTCTCTCAGAAGCAACGCTTAAAGTGACCGGCGATTATATGCCAGTTGTTCGCGCGAGATCAATGTTAAATAAAATATGTATTAAGTCGACAGTAAAAATTCGATTGTGTTCGAGTTCGAGTTCGAGTGTGCTTGCTGTGCTATCGCCAAAAAGCAAAATCCGTTTTAAAGGTGAAGAGCGCAGCTTTTTGTGAAATTTTTGTATGTTACCGCAAATGAAGTGAGTTTCTATAAATATGTTCAATAAATAAACGTTTCGCGATTTTTGCCATTTTTTATAGTTCTCGTTAGATCAATAAAATGTATCACTTTAATTGACGGGTCATAGTAAAATTTCGATTTTTAGAAACCAATCTTCAAAATCAATAACATGAAATTTGAATTTTGAGTTGTGGCAACAAATATGAGGCATTCGAAATATGACTAAATGCCTTCAAGAAAATGGTTTTGAGTGTAATTTGTAGCAGAAAATAGGTAGTTTTCAAAAACGTACTAATGTAATTGACAAGAAGCAGTTTTAAATGTTTTAGATCGTTTGTAATGTGAAAGTTTAAATTCAGCGTTTTTTAAGCACATTTCAAATGCCTCACCTTTATTGTCAAAACTCATAACAGAATTATCCATTCGGGATTTACAAATAACTGTTATTTTTATATCGCCACTTTCTGTACCTCTTTCTATCAACCAAACTCGTGTAAGTGTACATTCTTACCTGCCTGGGTACAGTTGTGTGAGTTTTAGTTATTTAGCTATTTTCGGTGCGAGACTCGGTAGCTGCACTAATGGTGTAGCTATTACTTGTTGGCATAACTTGGAGATCAGGTAAATATTCAGCATCTTATTATTGCATTTTATCAGTAAGTTTTGTCAATTCTTATTTATAGATGCCCTTTGAAGCCGAACAATAACTCTGTTGGAATTATGGGAAATGGTTCCTACCGACGATAAAAATTATTTTGACGATGAAGAAAGTGAAAACGAAATCGATCAAACTGAGGGACGAGATGACGAAAGTAAATCGGAACAAAGAAAGTGGAAGTAATACCTTAGAGTTTATTGAAAAAGATGGAGTTAACAGACAAGAAAAGAATGTTAGAACAAGACAAGAAAATTACGTAGCTACTTACAAGATATTTGGAAATATTTTGTGAATAGCGCTATGTTAGAAATAATTGTGGAAAGTACGAACAAATATATAGACTCAATAAGAAATAACTGTTCGTGATCGGGAGGCTAGACACACTGATATATTAGAGTTGCAGGCAAGAGCCATGACCTCACCCTAGAAACTAAAATAAGGCTCTTTAAATGTTACGTGTACTCAGTGCTTCTGTACGGAGTAGAAACGTGGACATTGAAGGCGAAAACTCTATCAAAACTTCAGGCTTTTGAGCTGTGGATTACAGAAGGATCTTGAAGATACCATGGACAGACAAAGTCACCAATGTAGAAGTACTGCGGAGGATGAACACAACCGCGGATTTGGTCAACATCGTGAAGGGCCGTAAGCTGCAATCCTTGGGACATATACTGAGAAATCAAGGCAGATACGAGCTACTTCAATGCATTTTGCAAGGTAAAATTGAAGGAAAAAGAGCTCCAGGACGAAGAAGAATATCCTGGCTTACTAACCTGAGAGCAAGCTATAGAAAGACCTCAACACAGCTATTCCGCATATCAACACAGGCACAGACACCCTAAGAAGAAGCAGGCACTAATATGACTGATTTATTACACAGCACGTCTGAAAGGTAATCGTGTGAGTCCAGATGAGTTTTGGAACACTGATGTATGTTGATGATAGATACTATAAGTATCTATCTAGATAGATAGAACTGTTTTTCCATTTTTAATTTAATTTTATATTACAAATAACAATATATTGTTATACTAGTGTTTTTCATTTTGTATCTGTTGTTTTTCAATAAAATATGTTCAAAAATATTTTTCGGTCATTCCTATACACACTATAAAATATTTGTATGAATTTTATAGCACTAACTATTTTTTTTAATTGTCGGTTTCAGACACCGTAGCGACTCGTGATGCTCAGTTTTTCCTAGCGACTAACGGAGGGTTAAATATTAGGCTTTAATTATCGAAACACCATAGTGGACGGTTAATAAAAGGATACATTGTATTGATCTCATCGGACTAAAAAAAATTGGCAAAAATCACGCCACGTTTATTTATTTAACGCTTTTATTAAAACTCAGTTTATTTGCGGCAAAATACAAAAATTGCGTACAGAACCCAGAAGACGACACTCGGATCAAAACATGTCAAAATTTTACCGTAGAGCTGATACAAATTTTATTGAACATTCATTTCGCGCGCTTAACTGACATTAAAAATTGCTGATCGCTTCAAGCATTGTTTCTGAGAGAAGGGTTTATTCTATATAAAAAATGTTAATGAGCATTTTTGTTCAAAATTATCTTAGCTACATTTTTTATTTGAATTTTTTTTTCTATGGCGTACAGATTCTAGGGACATCGATTTTTTCCGTTTTCTCCCCTCTACGAGTGGGGTTTTAGGAGAAAGCCCTAGGGTAAAGTGGTAAACTTTTTTGCATCTTTTTTGGCGACTTAAAATTGACATTCTTAGCAAAATTCAACTTATTTGTATGATTTTTAGAGGTTCAGTGGCATTTTCGTCTCTACGGCTGGAGTATATATTAGGGTAAGTCCGGGAGAGATGGGCCATCGGTATAGACGGGCCATTCGTCATATTGAAGATCCTCTATTTATTGTGCAGTGCGGCAACGTTGATTTGTAACATTAAGACTGAAGACTCAAGTGTAACAGCTGGAAAAGTATTGGACACGTTATCGCCTGTACCCAAAATTGATGCTGCAAAAAAGAATGTAAGGGACCGAGCAAGAAGAGTGGCGGAAATTCTTAATTCTGCAGACAAAATTCAAGAAAAGAAGATAAAGAAACAAGAATAAAAAAAGAAGACAGTTTCAAAGCAGCAAAACAAAAGGCGTCAATGTAAAAAGTATGAGTTAGATTCGTCTGATGATGATATGAATGCAGATGTGCCAGTTTTAAATGACAGCGAAGACGAAGACGAATTTAATGAAAATGAGTGCATTGGTTGTGAAGAAGATTACAGCAAATCATCCAGAAAAGATGACTGGGTTCAATGTTTGATTTGCAAACACTGGTGCCATGACAACTGTACAAAATTTGAAAATGTTTGTGATTCGTGTGGAAAAATTGCTAGTAAAAAGAAATAGGTTAACATCATTACTTTATGTGTTTCAAATTAGCACATCTCTACCAATAGCAATGGCCCATCTGTACCTATGTGTTGGTATAGATGGGCCAATAAGAAGTATTTATGTTAATTTCTATAACTTTTATATTGCTTAAGTTACACGTTTTTTATTTTGCACAATAAATATATAAACTATAATAAGTATTATTTTCCAAAAATCGTATCATACACTAAAGTAATCTGTTTGAGAAAAAAAGTGGCCCGTCTCTCCCGGACTTACCCTATTATATTAATTACGTAGGTAGCATGGGTGTCAGGGAGGTACCGAGACCACGAGGTGAGACTTCTTTAATCTTTGGACATGAGAACACCGTACTCCGGGAATCTCATGTCACCTGGAGCTGGGATTTACTTGTGTGTCTGTGTGTGTGTCATAGGGAACTTTTAAAAATCTATTATGTATATTTATCGATGATAGGTATATCAACGACTCCTTCGCTTTAAATCGCGATATCCTCTATAAATTATCGCAGGCACCGCAAACTTCTTTACAAAATAATAAGAATAGAATATTTAGCACTTCGTTCTAAGAGAAGCACCTGATTTGGTATACAAAACACGAAACGTTGTGTAATGTGAAATATCTACTTACTTAATTGTGCATCACTCTTAACCCAAAGCCAAACGTAATATTCTCAGAATCGATTGTGCAAGGTCGAAAATCTACACGTGTAGAAGTAGAAGGCTTTCTTGAAAAAACTATCATACCTACATAAAATTCAAGTTTATAAAAAATTGTAGAACGTTAATGTTGATACCTGACCTTAGCGGTTTTGATTGTTTGAAAATTTAATGTGATATAAACTTACCATTGGAGGTCGTACTACGTAGTTTCTGCTTCTGCCGAAACCAGAAGAAAATGCAGGCATATACAAGAGAGAAGGTTGATATAACTCTTGGATAAGACATTTTTTACCATATTTGATAATATAATGGTAGATTCATAGAGGATGTTCTAAATACACGAATAGTCAGGTGCAAAAAATTCGCTCCACGTCTATTTTGTAAAGAATAAGACACATTTTTGGAGATGGCACATACATATTGTGCACATATTTAAGGAGGAACAATAAATATAAATAAGAAATAGAATTTATGCTAAAAAATTATTTATTTATAAAAACATGGCATTATTTGAAAATTGAAAAAATAATGAAAATTAGCTTTGTTTGTTAAAAACAGTTATAACAAAAGAATGTTTATGCCCATTGATATTAATGCCTAGTATTAATTCATACTTGGATATTTATAGTAGCCTGTATACGTCTTGGAATTGCGTTAATTAAATTTTGAACATTAGTCCAGTTTGTCCCATATTGTCTGAAGAGCCGCACTTAGCTCAGGTAAGTTGTTTGGGAGAAGTTGCCGAACTTTAATTCGTCTTCCTAGTGTGTCTCATAGATGTTCGATTGGAGTGAGTTCGTGGCTAGAAGCTGGCTAATTCATGCGGACAATTCCGACGTCTTCTAAGTATTCATTGATGATTCTAGCATGGTAGGCACGCGTGTTATCGCCCATTAAAAAAATTTGGCTACTATGAATGGCGCAAAATGTATAACATGCTCATCTAAAATGATGATTATATGCTCTTGTCATGAGACCTCCATCCACAAGAACTAAGTCAGTACGAGCAACGAAACGTTGTTGTATTGAGCAAATCGTTCTCCTTGTCTTCTCCATATTCTTTCGCGACAGTCTGGTGATCTCAAGTAAAACCTAGACTCATCTGAGAACAAAATATTACTCCAATATTCTGCATTGTTCCACAGAGAGCTATGGCCATAGAGCTGGTCTTCTGGATAAAATAATTTGCTTCATAAAGTCGTCGATGAACTGTTCACTCCGTTCAGGCGATTTGCCAGCCAATTGAAGTTAGAAATATATTTAGATGTATATTTCTTACACACTGAGAAAGCAAAAATCGATCATCGTGTGCAGATGTTGCTCTTCTACGGCCTAATCCTGACCTAGTGTAGTTGCCATTTTGACTGAACTGCTAAATGGCTCTTTGAAGAGCACAACGACTAACACCTAGTTCCTGGGCGACATAATATTGGGTACGATCATCTTGCGCTAAAGCCACGGCCCTTGCAGCATCTGTTGGTCATTGTAATAAAATTAAAAATTTTGAACTCTAAAAGCAAACTGGTCTGGTTACTAAAATCGGTACGATAACCAATTAATTTCTTGCTGCTTATAGAACATAAATTTTTGACAAATTCAATTATTTATAAGAAATTATATAAAAATTTTAAAAATAATATATAGATATTAATAATTGCACTTATATGAGGGATTCTCTAAATTTATGTATATGCCATATAACAAGTTTTAAATTTAAAAACTCGCAATAAAGGGGAAAAATAAATATCGAATTTTTTGTATCAAACATATTGTACTAATATCAAAGATTCCTACATATGGTGGGAAAAGAGAAGAAAATGTAAGATAAATAAACACGGTAAAAAAACCAGGTCGGTCAGATAGCCAAGCGGGTTGGGCGGCCGGTTTCTCATTCGCTTCACTGCGAGTGATTCAGTGGATGTGAGTTCGATCCCCAGCTTGGTGTACAGAAAACAAAAAGGCTAACGCAGCAGTTTAAAATTCTAGATGAATCTGCGGCTTAGACCAGAATATGGTGGTGTCTGATCGGCCTACGGTGAAGCAGTGCGGCAAGAGATAAGGGCGTGCCGCTCGGTGATACTCCTCCATAGATCCCTACCGGAGGGTGTACCGCCTAAATACCGGTGTATATATATTAAAAAGACCAATAAGTTTTTTCGGAAAAATGTTCACTTATTCAAAAACTGGAAACATGACCAACTTTAAATGATATATGTTAAGTTTTCATTTATTATAAATTTACATATAATTATCAAAGTCAATATTTTTCTGTGTAATTTACGTGTTTATTTTAGGATGCAAAAAGCTTTTTCGGTCGAAAAATTGCAATCCATACCGCTCATTTTTTCATTGTTAAATTTTGTAAATAATAATTAATTTACTTTTTTTGAAATATTGACTATTTTTGTCTGATCTTTTGACGGCGATTTATTTAAATATTAGTTTGTTGTTGTCTGTATCCATTTTTAACAGTTATTACGAAATACAGCTTTTTTGAAGTTAATCATTTTTTTTATGATTTTATTTTGTTTACTATTTTTTGGGGTTATATATACTGCGCGGCATATGTTAGGGATATTGTCAATTTAATGGTAATGATACTTAAATCTGTTTCATTTTATTTGTATGTAAACAATTAAAAATTATTAGGAGTTTTTAAAAAACATGAAAATTTGAGACCTTATAAAGATAATCAGACCAAAAAGAAAACATTCAAAGTATCGACAAAGCACCTGTACAGCCATTTGAAAATGACCTTTGTTCTCTCAAATGGAATAAACAAATATAATTATTTAAAAACTACTTGATCGATTGTGCCCATCTATCGCAAATGTAGTAACTACATAAAACTCACATTATGAAATGTGTTTTAAATGTTTTTATTGTTTATTTTAATAATTATAAACAATTGAAAAATATGCTTACTTTTGGGTTTGATTTGCAATAACCTTTTTGCTTATAAACATTTTTAAATTTAGAAAATCTCATTTTAAAGAGAGAGTATTTTCAAGAAAGTTGTCTGTTGAAGAAGCGTTGTTTCTAGAATGCCTAGTTTTTTTCACAATATTGAAGTGAGTAAAAAAGTCCCTTTTGTGATGAAATGTCATGACACAGTAAAAGTTTCGATAACCACAAGATAATACGCCCTCTTTCTATCGACATCCCCCTTATATTCCAGTTAAAAAATATTGCCCAGTAATTTTTCGATTTTTCAAGTGATTTTCGGCTTCGTTTCATGGGATAATAAACTATAAACAACTTTTAAATTTAATTTACTTATTTTTTCTTTGAATAAAAATAACCAAAAAAAAGTGTTAATTGTTCATGTAGATAAGTGACTTAGTTGATTTGTACAGTTGTATTATTGTTTATTTAATATTTAGCTATATCCCTAACTTATTCCTCGCAGAGGTAACCATGTTAATTGTAACAGTTTGGTTTGTATAAGAATTTGATATAGTTTATAATGTAATTAGGATCCTTTATAAATATCTGTTATATGTACCGCCGTTATAAGTATTGGGACCGTGCAAGTTCGGAACAGCGACACCTGGTGTCGTAAATCAGCCAAATTTACTGCGCTTTCATGTTAGATCGAGGTTACCGGATAACTGTCAAGGACGTGGCCCCAAAAAAGAATAAGAAGAAAAAGTAAGATTGAGGTTATGTCGGTATGTTGTTAAAAGGTAAACGTTGATGTAGAGTAAATACAAATAAATATATTATTGAATTACAGCATTACTGTTAATGTGGATGCAATAATAAAAACTGGATTTGAGAAAGTAAATCACCAAATAACTTTTCAACCAACCACGAGTCAAAGGGAAAAGCTTTAGTAGTGGCAAATGTCAAAAAATAATGGAAGAATTGTGTGGAGTGGAAGAATTAAGAAAAATAAATTACCATAAATAATGCTAATGCATAAATTAGCAGGTTAAGCCCATGATATCATCATATTGGTTTGAACCATGGATGTATCTTTATTTATACGTCCATGGTTTGAACAATTAATTCTTTCCCTGTAAATTTTTGGACAGCGAATATATCTTAATCCATCTTCATAAAAACTTGAACTTGATGCATTTTTGTAAACTTCAAAAAAATAAAATTCAAACATTAAACTTGATTTTTGGGTTAAAATGAACTCTAAGTGAGTGTTATGAAACTAAAATTTACACTTAAAAGTGAACTTTTATTTATTATTTATTTTAAACTGACTTTAAAATCGGGCGCAAGAATAATGCATAATTTAGGTTATGTTACTTATGTTTTTTTATAATATAAATCCACTTTTCTCTTTGTAGTAGCTTTGTGCTTCGAAGTTGGAAACGAATAAAACTTAAATTGACAATTTTTTTGTTGTATTTTTACAATTTATAACACAGCATTTCCTAAATCACATTTTCTTCAGTGACAGAAGGTGTTAATAAACAAAACGAATATCAAATATGACAATTGACAATATGAATTTATGAAATTTATAATCTATGAAATGTACAGTAAAAAATGCAAGATTTCTCCACTACTCGCGCACGATCGTTTCTCGTATCCCCTCCAAGTACTTGCACGTCACCAATACTATTTGTTGAGAAGCTTTTTTGTAGTGTTTGCATATAGCTGTTGAGATCTACCACGTTGGCGCTGACTCTAAGGCCTTCCTTGGACCAACAACCGCTCCATTTTGTGATTGCGCTGATGGATATGACCAAAGAACTTTAACATCAATCAGTAAACTGTATTAAAAAGACGTTGATAGTTGTCTTCATATCCACATTTCAAAAGAGTCTATGCATCACGTATCCGATTCTTTAACCGACCGTATGAATTCTCGCCTACACAGTAAAATATGGAAAGGACCAGAATTAAAACGATTCTCTTCTTGTTTGTCATAGTAATATGACGGGGACGCCAGACCAAGGTTAGTCACTGCCCGATTAGTCACTGCCATTCGTGCAAGCTGTATGCCTCTTCGAGTTTCTGGTTCGCAACTGCTTGTATTGACCAGAGCTCCAAGTTATTATAGAGAAGAGAGGCTACCTCGCATCCCGTGATAGTTCAGGTGTCAAGAAAATGTTGTTGGCGATCAATAATCATGATTTTGGTTTTGTTGTAGTTGACCAAACTTAGCACTTTATACCTTGAGTTTTTTCTAGTAATTTACTGATTTCTTCTAGAGAGGCGACTAGAAATATAGTTCGTCTGCGAAACGCAAGTTAGATATCTTGACACCGACTAGATTTACTCCTAACTCCCAACCATACAAAACCTTGCGCATTATGAATCCTGTATATATGTTTAATAATAAGGAAGATAAAACGCATCCTTAAGTAAAAATGAATCAGAAAGGCATCCGTCCATTCGATGCTAAGTTTTCTTAATATGGTGGGTCAATAAGATAAGTGGGCTAATAAGGCACACCCGTTATCGTAAATATGTCCCATAGTTTGTCCCAATATTGTCAAAAACCTTATTATAATCAGCTTTGAAAAATTAAAGGTAGATATCGAGCACAATTTTATTAATCAAATCCTATCGAAGTACTTTCGCTTTCTAAAGCATCATCAGGGGCATTTCGTCAAATTTGGGCTATCCAACCAGAGCAGAATGTAATAAACGAAATTAAACATTTATTACATTCTGCGCTTGTTGGATAGTCCAAATTTGACGAAATTCGTGATGATGCTTTAGAAAGCGAAAGTACTTGGGCAAGATTTGATTATTAAAATTGTGCTCGATATCTTCCTTTAATTTTTCAAAGTTCAATTATTCGAGCATTTAGCCTTATATTAACTTATTATAATCAAAAAAATATATAGATATTGGGACCTGATATTTCCTGTCTTTTTCTATGATGTTTCTTCCACTAAGAATTTTTTCTTTCGTACCCATGACCTTCACAAAATCAGCCTGCTTAGGTGCTATTTGCCAACTTATGAAGTTTTCCAGGAGGTATATAAGCACTTTACCAGCGTGAGATATTAGAGCTTGTAGTAGTTTACAGGTATTACAATTATTTGTTTGACTTTTCTTATGTAGAAGTATGATTATGGTATTTTCTAATCCGTAGGCCAGATGCCTGTGTGCGAGATCTATTTCCACAATCGATGTAATACTCCGTCCGCATACCGGAAAATGCTTTAAAATATCAGCGGAAATACAATTGTAGCCTGATGCTTTGCTTTTCTTAAAATTTTCATAGCAAATTCAACATCGTAAAAAAATATGTCAGGTTCGGATTTAAAGACTGTGTTGTCGGTGTCTCCAATAAAAGTGCGATATGTGATGTGTCAATGCTGAAGAAGAGTGAAAAGATTTAAGATAAGATGTAGGAAATAGACGAAAGGAAACGAAAGTTAGCGGAAACTAAATTAAGTAGTGTAAAACGGGAAAAAATACCGAAGCAAACAACTATAAAACTGTAAACAAAAAGCCTAAACTTAGAACTCACTATGAAAGTTTTTAATATTCTTACTGTTTTAGTCTCTGTGAAATATGAGTGTGCTGAAGATAAAAGTGATTGTTGAAAAACAATAATAAAAGACAACCAATAATATAAAAAAATCTATTAATATGAGTGTCTTAACCAGTAGCAATCTCCCTATAGTCTCGAAATTATTGGACGAAATCGGGCAGCGCAACGAACTGTGCCGCTCACCATGGCATCGTAGCACCGCCACCACGCACCACAAACAGCATCAGGCAGGAGGACCTCAACTGAACAGTTCTGCACATTCCAAGAAATCGCGAGCGGCGGTGGCAATGGTGGCGAACGAGAAAGAATTCTACTCTGACACTGGTACCGGACGGTGACGACCTTGAAGATTACCGTGCTTGGCTATTTATATCCAGTATTTTTTGAGAGAGCGTTGGCCGATAGCGTACCATGTGGTTGTTACCAACCGGAATATATCGCTGTGTTAATCCGGGTACTGTAATATAAGTTGGAGTTACGGATGCGCCAAAATAGAGGATAAGGGAATTAAAAGTCTTGTGAAATATAATTATCTTAAATGACATAAGTGACAGCAATTTGTTATATGATCCCTATACATTGTTTATTCGACGGCTAAACTGTCAAAAAAGTACGAAGTGGTACTTTACTTATAAAACTCAAAAGAATATTATTATTGAATATTATATTCCTCATACGGGAATATACGGTTAAATGGAACTATGTAGTTTGCTAATAATTATTGCCAATGATGTTGGGGAAGAGTTTTATACGCCACTACCGACTGAGAACTTGTTAAGAGTCGTTGCAAACTTTTGACAAACAAGAAGGCTATTTCCAGAGGTGTCAGAATCTTAAAAAAAGTTTCCGCAGAATATCCCTATCAAACTCTACTCGTTTATTGAATATTTGTGGTTTTTCCAAGTATGTACTCATTGGGCAATATGCCTGAATAATACAAATAATCAAGCAAGTAATACATAAAAAATACTGTACTTCAGTCTTAATAGGGGTGTATAAACAAGCTCTATTTTCTTCAAATGTGTAATTTTTGGGAGAATGTCACATCCATCTGAATGGATTTATAAATTGACTAATAAATCGTTTTCTTGACTATGAACCACCGAAATTTACGGGAAGAAATCCGTTCAAAATGACGATTTTATGCTCAGTATCAGATGCACATGGCTTATTGGGTTCTTGCGTTATCTATTGTCTTGGAAAGAACTTAGAAACAAAATAATTTGTTGAGGTCGCCATTAAGGCCGTATGACACTATGCATTTTCTTGTATCATTTCTTATATCGTTTCTGATATAGAAAGTTATTTATGTTTTCTTGTATCGTTTCTTGCACGTACATTTTTGCCCTGTATGACACTATGGAAGTTCTTTTACCAGAAATTGTATGTGATTTGGCACATGATTGGTCGAAATTTTGACAGCTATAAAAATAGAACTGCAGTACCTGAGGACCCCAAGCTACTGGGGACAGGACAAATGCTATTGATTATTTTTTAAAATACTATGGTGCAAAAATGAAAGAAATAAAATGTCCCAATATTAAAACTAAATTGGAAACCACAATTTTTGAAGATATTCAACAGACTGTAAAGGAAGACAGAAATAATAAATAATTTGGTTGTAATAATTTATTTGTTCTTTTTACAAATTATGTGTTTGAATGGCATGCTCTTGAAATTCTACTCTCTTATTTGGAGATATAAAATAATCTTTAAACTTATCACTAATTTTAAGAGCGGTTAAGTTCCATAGGGCAATTAAATCTTGACCAAGTACTTTCGCTTGCTAGAGCATCTTCAGGGGCATCTGAAATAAGCCAAGAAACGTTTTTTTAACTGAAGAAATTAATTAACTTTGATAAAAACTCGAAGTTGATGGTTGATAAAAGTTTTTATGTGATTAACGTTTTAGACTTACTTCGTCAATTGTGGCGTATCCAACAAGAATAAAATGTTATAAACAAAAAATTGTACATCACACTACACTACACAAGGGCAAACATTTTAAAATTTTTAAAAATAGGCGAAGCTACATTATTGTTCAGACAGAATGGCTCCCGGTCTTAACGGAAATATTGAGGTGACATGTGACATATGACAGCTTGGATGGGCAATCACAATCATGGATCGGCACATTTGAAAATTCTATGAAACTAAGCATTGACCAAAGGTCCAACTGACACAACTATAGGAAGTCAACTGATGAAATATGAAATTATATAGAAAATTTTAAATAGATTGCATAATTCAGTTCTCACACTCAAACCTGTCTATAATAATTATGGTGTTAGTTTGAGAGCAACTGAAGTCGACGTAAAGTATGAATGCAAGAAATAGACTAAACAATATGTTAGACAGTGGCTGGTTGACTACAAAAAAGGGGTCTACCAAGTACTAGTAATACTGCAGAAAAAAAGAAATCTGACTATGTAATTAAAATACTAAAAATTGAAAATCAAAATTGAAAGCAAAGTGTATAAATGGGGTATAATCCAAGTAGTTCAAATGAATCCACAGTCAATGGGATAACTATAAAATTAATATGTCAAAGCATTATTCAAGACCAACTGACCAACAGTGGGAGATGTTGAAATATACAACTGTGGAGATGGTATGTCTAAATTACGAAGAGGTGTGGAGAGTGTAAATAACGCCAACTATAGATCAATTGAACATGAGCAAGCTAGTTTTGTAAATTATTGCAGAATAAAATAGTAATGTTGATCAAAGTATAAAATTAATAAATTCTTAATGGATATACTCACTAGCCGAGCTGGATCCCCTACGAGGTCAAGCTGTAATAAAGTTTTTAAAAATAAGTTTAAATTTAGTACAATTTAAATTAATTTGAGTATTAAGACAGTTAGAGTATCCATTTGTTTCCGTTGTGATCTCCAAATCTTCCAATAAATCCAACTCCAGATAGTTTTTTTTTCTACTAATGTCATGTAAAATAGATGAACCAGTATTGATGTTAAAATTGTGTTTACTTGATAATAAGTGTTGACCACAACTTGAAGAGTTTGGTCTTTTCAAATGTTCTGAAACTCTATTGGATAACTTTCTAATGGTTCTACCTACATAAGAGGCATCACAATCATCACATTTTAATTTATAAATACCACTTTTGTCAAGTGTGTTCATTCTATCTTTGGTGTTGATTAAAAAGGAACCTAAAGTGTTGTGTGACTTGAGGGAAATTTTGATGTTTTCAATTGTAGAAGTAAAAAGTTTAGATATTTTATTGGAAATGTTGCTAATATAAGTAAAGGAGAAATATCTGATGTTATTTGAAGCATTAGATTGAAGAAAACATTGTGATTAATATGCAAGCTTTTCTGCAATTTTGAGTTTAGCTCTATTTAGAAGCTTATGAATAATTTTGGGATCATTACCATTATTGAAAGCAATTTGCTTAAGAATATTAAGTTCTAAATTAAAGTTATCATTAGAAAGTGGAAATTTAAGTAACCTATGAATGTAACTGTTGAAAGCAGCCATTTTATGTTGGGTTGGATAATTAGATGTTTCATGTATAACATGATCTGTTTGGGTAGGTTTTCTGTAAACATTGTATTCTAGAGAATCTTTATTACGAGATATAGTCATATCTAAGAAGTTCAACTTATTGTCAGATTCTGGTTCCATCCACTGATGTTAGGATGGAGATTAAGATCATCCAGAATCTGTAAAGCATCATCTTTCCCTGTATGAGAGCTATACAATCATCAACATATTTTGATCAAAAAACTCTTTTGCTGTTGTTGTTAACAAATTTCTGTTCTAAGCTGTCTAAGAAAATAGCAGCTAGAAAAGGTGATAATGGAGATCCCATTGCTAAACATGTTGGTTGTTTATATATTTTTTTATTAAATTGGAAGAAGTCCTGATCAAGACAGAATTTAAGCATAGATAAGATAGCATCTTTGTCTTTTGCTGGTATGTTGTAATTGTTTAGAAGGTTGTGTATTAAAGGTAAGGTTTCATCTCTTGGTACAGAAGTAACCAAATTGGAAACATCAAAAGAAACTAAATAAAAACTCTCTTCTTTTTAATGTTATTTAAACGTTCTATTAAATCTAAAGAATTTTTAGTGGAGAACTTAGGTTTAAAATTAGTGATAGACTGAATTGTGTTATAAATAAACTTTGATACAATGGAAACTGGAGTGTTACAAAAACTTACAACAGGCCTTATAGGACAATTGTGTTTATGGATTTTAGAAAGTCCATATAACCTAGATGTTATAGGATTAGATACAGTTAACTTTCTGTTTTTATACAGATAAGATTATCTGGAAGAAAAGATTCTACTTTATTTATTGAATTTGTTCTAAGTTTACAACACAATTTTCTTTATCAGCCTTGAGTACAAGAGAATCCCTATCAATTTTTTGTTTAATTAATTTTAGCAAATCCTTTTGTTTTTTAAAAATACGGTGATTTCTAGGAAAATTACGTTTGTACTTACAATGTTTTTGTTGAAGTAAGCTAATGCAAGAGTTTCTCAAATATTGTTTAATATCAGCATTGCTTGTCATACCTTCTATTAGAATATCCAGCTCCACTGCAAATCCTCCCAGCACTGAGTCATTTAACCTAAAATTCTGACAAGAAAACTTAAGGCCTAATCCTAAAAAGTAAAATTCATCCTCTGAAAAGTTAGTGTTACTTAGATTTAAGACTTTAGGATGAAATTGTGCATAAGTTTTGAGGTACTTGTATGTTGTTTTTGCAAAATCAAACGGTTTAATTTGTTGGTAAGACTTCCCTTCTTGGTGAATTGTAAGCGGGAGACCCCATCTTCTATGTTGATAAAAGGGGTCGTTGACAAGAAACCAAGGATGTTGTTGCAAAATTTGATCATAAGTAATTTTAAGATTGACATTCATGATAAAGCTTGGTATACTGCTTCGTAAGTTTTCTTTTCAGGATCTTTTTCTCCTAAATCTGTTTCTCCTTATCAGGTAAATTTTTTGATGTTTTGACCTTAGCAAAAGTAGGAGTGACTTGATGTGAAATGCACTGCCTAACGAACCAAATGTTCAAGAATATAATCATTTTCTTGCAGGATAGTCTTCTGTAAGTATCAACCAATATTGCCATAGTCAATTAATTTATATAAGGTTGAATGCTCGAATAAATGAACTTTATCAAATATTCAGGAGTATTCAGATGCCCCTAAAAATGCTCTAGGAAGCGAAAGTACTTGGGCAAGATTTAATTAATAAAACTGTGCTCGATATCTGCCTTTTATTTGATCAAAGTTCATTTATTCCAGCATTCAACCTTATATCAACAAATTTTTTAGTTAAAAATGTAATTTTCATTACAATCAGTTGTGACTTAATCCCATATAAAAACAGTATTTAACTTAGATGGGCCACAAGAAAACAGTTTCAAAATAGTATCTTTGTTTTTACAAGGGACTAGAGTTCATACCCAAGTTTCAATTTCTTGATTGGAACCGATCTTGATAATGTAATTTAAATACGGGCTAAAATAAAAGATGTCAGATCGGACATTCAATTGGTTAACACTTGTATTTATTCCATATTAAATTAGATCTAAATAGTATGAGATGAAACATTAAGAAGAAATAATTAACAGTTAATTTTTACATTTTTTGATCTCATTTATTTACAGTATCTCACTTTTTATTTTGTAGCTTTAAAAACTCTCCACTTCAAACGTAAATATCCTGTTTAAGTTGTAATGTATGTAAGCACGCCACTGTTGATAAATTACATGCCTTAAAATATATGTTAAGCACAAGATGACTCAACTTCTATTATCTGAGTAACGTTTTCTTCGAACCAATTGAATTAGAAAGTACTTACTGCCTTCCTAATTTAATTTTTCTAGAATAACCAATAATTGAATCACACTGAAATGCTTTGTGCAATGTGAGAGTACGAGTGCCATATCGTCCATATCGACAACAATTTCGTTGGGACCGGTTATTTTAAGAAATGGAGGCTGAGTGACGAGTCAAACGGAAATGCCTAACGTCTACAGCAGGAATGCGTCAATATCCGGTTAAAAACGTTTCTACGAAATTATCATCGGGTTGACCTAAAAGACTCTTTCGGCATTTCCGTTCCATGGTTTCGCTTTTTTGGTGTTCAAATAACAATTATTATGAGTCATGTAGGATTTAAATATGGATGTGTATGTGTTTTACTTGTATTATGCTTTTCTATAAACTGTTAGTTTTTAAAAATTTTGGCCATTTTTACTAGGATATTCTAGAATATATTATAAAAGCAGTAGTAGATTAGGAACGTAATATACAGCCTTCTAAATTTACTACTAAAAATATTGAATCACATTACAGAAAGTGTGGAATGGATAACAACTCACAGATTTAGATAAAATTTTGTAATCTTATGTAAATTGTTATTGTGACTTCAATTATTTTATTCTTCTTCGATTGCTCTCTCCATAAATGGACTTACAAATGGGCATGGTCTGGCAAAACATATGCTCCTGAACTTCTTCGAAGCTTAGTCCTGACCATTGTCTGATGTTTCTCATTCAGTACAACTTTTTTCTTTCAATGTCACGTTTTAGTTCTGTTTTATACTTTATAATTATTATCAGTAAAGTTTTCTTGTCTTAACAGATATTCCAGGTGACACTTTTTTCTTATTTTTATTACTGAGAAGAGGTCTCTTTTCTCTCTTTATTCGTTGTAGAACTTCTTCATTCAACATTCGTGTTGTCCAAGGCATTTTCAAGATTTAAAATGTACAATGGACTGAAGATGAGCATTTATATCTCATTTTATATATTATAGCTCATCTCCGACTTATTTTTTGTATCACGCGATTGTAACAACGCAAAATTCCTCTAATTAATTCAATTCCAAAACCAAGAAGGAACTTTACACGAGCAAACTAGGAAAAGTTAACTTCTGAACTTGATAAGTGCCTGATTTGGCCTCTGTCAGTAAAATCTATACTCGTTTTGTCGGGACTCATAACTACAGCCAAGAAGATCATGCCCAGAGGTTATCGAAAATAATATATTCTGGGATGGTGTCAAATAGTGATATATTATACCAGAATTTTCTTCAAACTGCAGACCAAGAGATCGCATATGAACTTATTCATAGTCTAAATGAAACACGACAGCAAAAATGGACTGAAATAGTAGAAAACCTAAAGCTCAAACACGAGATGCAAGGAAACATTTAAAACCCTTGAAATCGCAAATGATCGAGACCGAACATTCTCGTCTTTTTGCAAGTGAAGAAGAGACCTCTCTTAAAAGCCTCAGGTTTCGACGACATCCACCTCGAATTCATGCTCAACTACGGGAAATACACAAAAACGTGGCTAGCAAATTTCTTCACAAACATAATTTGAACCGGCAGAATCTCACGGGAATTTAAACATTCAAAAGTTATAGCAATACTAAAACCTGGTAAACTAGCTGACCGCCCAAAAAACTATCGACCAATTGCTCTATTGTCTATAACGTATAAACTATTTAAAAGAATAATTTCTAACAGAATAAGCCCAATAATCCTCAAAGGCTACTCTAATCGAACAAGCAGGTTTTAGATGAAATCTGTTGCATCGACCAGGTGTTATCTATCTGTACTTATTAGAAGTCGGTTTTCAAAAAAAAATACAGAGTATAAATGACAATATAATATATACTAATACCCATTTTAATAGAACTTGAAGTAATACTTTATTTTTGATAGGTCTTTAAAAAAGTTACTTTGGATGTATGTAGTATGTAGTGAACTGGAACATATTTTTCGTAGTTATAATGGCGACACATTAAAAATAACAAAAAATGATTTAAAAAACTTAATAAAAGCTGCAAAATATGTAAATGTTAGCGAAGATGTAAAATTACTTTTTTTTTAGATGTAAAATGTATTTTAAAATACGAATAGTAAATAAAAATATTAAAGATAATTACAATACCGCAAAAGAAAAATCACAAAGATTGTAAAATAAATGTCTAAATGATATTCACAAAGTCTCAAGTATGACCCGCTTTTCCTTTATAGTCAAATTCTTTACATTTTGCCGGCCTTTTATATATAACATTATTTGTAATACACAGAATCAAATCGTAAATTCATATATTTTTTTAATTAATTTTACAAATTACTTATTAATTTTCAAAACACGTTTTCAGAGAAAGTAACTAGTTATGACTTCTTAGTGCAAGATATGTCATTGAGGTATACTTACCGTTAACAGTTTAAGTTTTGAAGTTGTTCATTACAGTAATGAAACAACGATGTCATAATGATGCATCGTTAAAATATGATACATATAAGTCCCCTGGCTTTGTCTCGCTATGACGACATGCGCAAAGTCGATTAAAAGTAGAACAGCAAGTGAGCATATCTTGTTGTTATAGTATCATGAGGTGTCACTAATGGTACCTATTTGGTTCCGTTTTCCGTTTATTAACGATTGTCAGTCCTCGGAGAGCAGTCTATTTTGGTTTGTCTTTCGTCGGCTTTTGAAGTGTAATACTTCGGCCAATCAGCCAGAGTTGAGAATTATATTTCTGGATTCTCTTGAGAATAATTATATTAATGTATATTGGATTGTTCGATTAAGCTATAGCTTATAGTTTGGAACATCAGTTGGAGCCTATTTGTCGCTGTAGATGTGTTTTCCTGTATGGAGTAATGTAAATCACGTGTCTCTCCTACAATTTTCAGGAAATTGTGGATAGATTGGATATAGCAAGGTTGATTGTTACGTGGATCTCCAGGTTAGTGACCTTTTTATATTGACCCAAAGGTTAGTAGTTACGTAGATCTTTAGCTTAGTGACAATATTCATATTGAGTTAGAGATTGAGTTTTAGATAAAGGACATAAATTGTGGTATGTAGGGAAAAGTAACACTAGAAATAGAGCTGGTATAAATAAATAAGAATGTACTAGAAGTTGTAATTACTCTAAAAGTGATCTAACTAAAGTTAAATATAATTCAAACGTATGCTCCAACTTCCGATAAGACAGACTATGAGATAGAACAGTTCTATAAAGATGTACAACAAGACCAGGATAATACAAAGCATAGAGATATCACGATTATTATGGGGGATTTTAACTCAAAAGTAGGAAAAGGAGAAGTAGAAGATATTGTTGGGAAATATGGTCCTCGATTTAAGAAATGAGAGGGTGTACAGATTGGCGGAGTTCTGTCAAGAAAACAGTTTGTTAGTTAAACACTTACTTTAAATTACCTAATCGTAGACTCTACACCTGTAGATCAGCTAGGACGTAGAAGAGTATTTATAAACCTTTGTAGAATGGTAAAAAAAGCAAAAATTTCATCACTATTTATAGTCCGCTCACAGTACATACAATGCTCTAGGATTGATATCAAGAATCAGTTTCTGAAGCCCTATATTTTTCCCTTTCATTCTCGATTTAATGTCGTAGCCCTGACAACGTATATCTTTAACTTTGAGCAGCAGACTAATAGCTTCTCTAATAGAAAAATGCACAGGCCTTCTCTAGTGGTATTAGTTACTAGTAAAAATCCTAGAAAAAATTCTAAAATATCTAACTTACCATCAGTAGTGTCCACAAATCTAATTACAAACGTTATTATGTTCTGTGTAACTAATATCTGATCTGGTGTAGAGTCGAAAATTATAGCACATTTGGCTTTTTTAACCCTGCGTGTTATCTCATTACGAATAAGAATATATTTGGCTAAAAATTGATTTTCTTGTTACTTTTCCATTAATCTACATTCTTAAGATGTTCTATGAAATAACTGGATCAAGGCCAACATCTCCACTGTCTTTAAAAAATTACCATCATCTCTATGATACAACTTCTCTTCTAAATGCCAATGCCAATCAGCCTCTCAATGATGTCGCGCCATCGCTATTTCTCAATTGTAAACATTTTATTGTTCCGCATCAATAGTATAACTTTTTTCCAGCTCCAACTCGAATAATAAAGCCACGTGCTATTTATTTTCTCTCCGTCCACTATAGTTTAACTATAATATGAACAGCTCAATTTTCTGCATCTTCATCGGCCGGCAATTAAAAATTTGTTACTTGTTTACAGATATATGTAAGAGAGTAATGTCTTTCATATCTCTGCTTGGTTGGGACCATGGTTTTTAATAGATCAATATATCTTTTCGTTAAAAAGTTAAGCCTATCATCTAGTGTCATGGATTAAAGTCATCCTCGCTTACGTCGGTAAAATATGAGTAATGTCGGAAAAGTCCTACTAACACGTAGAAAATTGAATATGTATGATCAAAAAAAAAAAAATTAAAAAGCATACCGGCATATTAATCTTATGTCCGATACAACTGCAAATATATCAACTGCAAAAAAGTGTATACCAAGAGGTTACCGCAAAGAGTACATCCCAGGCTGGAATAATGAATGTGAAGAACTCTACAATGACTATATAGAGAATGGTGACCCATAGATGTAGATAATGACCTATTGCACACATTAAGTGAAGCCCGGAGAGATAAATGGATAAAAACAACGGAGAAAATGGACTTTAAAATATCGAGCAGACAATCTTGGAACCTACTTAGAAAGCAAGGGGGAAGTGCACCGCCCGTTAGAACCACACTTTTTGTCCCCCGACCAAATAGCTAGCAGAATAGTGACCCTATGTAGGGCTCCACGTGACAAAGAACATACAAAATATATAAAAAAGGAACTCAACAACTTACGCCAAACAGCTGGATATAACCCAAGGTTCTCCCACAAATTACCAACGAAGAAAGAACATCAGCCCTCCGAGACATGAAAACTGGAAAAGCGCCTGGTTTTGATGGGATACATCCTGAGTTCCTACTACAATGCGGTCAAAGGACAAGAAAATGGTTGGCTGCGTTCTATTCACAGATCCTTAGAACTGGAAACATACCAAAAGCTTTTAAAAAGAGCAAAATAATTGCTGTATTAAAACCCAATAAACCGCACGATAAAGTTGAAAGCTACCGTCCTATAGCAGTTCTCAGTTGCTGCTATAAACTGCTGGAGCGACTTATCCTAAACCGAATAGGCCCACAAATTCTTGAAAATATCCCACTCGAACAATCAGGTTTCATACCTAATCGAAGCTGCGCAGATCAGGTCCTAAGTCTATCTACGCATATAGAAGCAGGCTTCCAAAAGCAACAAAAGACGGCTGTAGTCTTTGTAGATTTGACAGCTGCCTACGACACAGTATGAAAGGAGGGACTCTATAAACTAACCAAACTAATCTCATGCCAAAGAATATTGCAACTAATAAACAACATGCTCTCTGATCGATACTTCCAGGTAATCCACGGTAATGACATAAGCAAACAGGGGAAATTAAATAATGGACTACCCCAAGGATTAGTCCTTGCTCCGATGCTTTTCAACCTATAGATATCGGACCTTCTACCGGAAGGTAGGATCGAAGAAAGTTTGGCTATGCTGACGACCTAGCAATAGCAGTACAACACAAACAGTTTGAAATTACTCAAAACGTGCTGACAAACGACTTCAACAAACTATATGAATATTTCACAAAATGGCGCCTGATACCCAATTTAAATAAAACTGAGGTAACCTCTCTCCACCTCAATAACAAACAGGCAAACCAAAAATTAGAGGTCAAAATGAGAAATGTAGCACTATCCTACCAACCCTATCCAAAATATCTGGGGGTTACCTTAGATAGAATTCTCTCGTTTAGAAAACATCTACAAATAACTGCACAAAAAATAAGTAGTAGAAATAACCTTATCCAGAATCGTTGTGGTACCAACTGGGGCGCATCTGCGGACACACTATGAACATCTGTGCTAAGTTTGGTTTATTCTGTGGCAGAGTTAATATAGCAATGAGAATGATTAGCGGCTGTATTATGACTACTCCACTATATTGGCTTTCGATCATAAGCCATATTCCTCCGCCTATTCTACGTAGACAAAAGGCTTTTATATCGGAGTATTCGAAAGTAAATAGCAACTTGCAACTACCAATCCATGAAGACATCCCGAGTTAACCGACTCCTATCCAGAAAACCACCCATAAGAACAGCCCAACACCTAACAGCAGATAATTTCAATGTTACCTCCAGATGGCGCACGCTGTGGACTGAGGAAGCCCCACCTGAAGTATCCAACCTTATTGACCCAGTCCAAAAGCCTGATGGTTTCGACCAGCCACGAAACATATGGAAGAGTCTAAACCGAATCAGAACGGGACATGCAGTATGCGCACACAACCTACATAAATGGGGAAAACAGCCCACCTCCAGCTGCGACTGTGGAGCTCCAGATCAAACCATCCAACACATAGTGGAGACATGTGAATTGAAGGCATGTCGAGGGGACCCAAAAGACTTTTTCAAAACTACTCCTGCAAGCCTTGAATGGATAGCTCAACTTGACTTGAAAGATATAACCTTATCTGTTTGTATTAACTTATATTTTATCTGTATTTTGTCTATGTTCGTTTTTATAATCTTATGTTTGTATTTTTGAATTATGTACTTACGTTTATTACGTTTTTTACAATTACTACTGTATTTACTCCATGTATTGAGCCATACGCTAAATAAATGCGATACAAGAACCCCGAAAGAAGAAGCCAGACTTGATCATGTTGCAATAAGATCTGATTCAGCTTTTTGTCTGCATCCTGCAGCCGAAGGAGTATAATATATAATAATTAATCGGGTTCCTGCTCTACAATGACTGCAACGCAATACCGCAAAGCAAGAAACACTTCTAATATCGGGAAAAACAAAAAGTATTATCTAGACAAAATATATAATTTAATATTAAATATAGGCTATCTAGAACTTGAGTGTGTCAAAGCATATATGCACAAAATGGGATAAAAACTTCAAAAACACCCTGTATGTCGCTTGGTTCAAAGATCACTCAGTGTTTTTATTTTGTCTAGACCCATAATTTATCTATGTCGGATAATTTTGTTCTCGCTAATAAAAACAAGAGAGGTATTTCGACAAACAAAAACAAAGGATGCCAGGTCAAATTATGCAAATCTTTGAATGTTTGGATATGACAGAGATACAGTGGCGGAGTAGATTCTGTAGATTTTTTTCTATTTTATTCCGACTGAAGTTGACTATTTGGAATAATGTTCTGACATTTTTTTAAATGTGCTTCACTGAATATTTTGTATTGAAATAAACCACTATTAATTGTAATACAAATGAGTTTTTTTGAGGTTTTTGAAATTCGGTGGCCACGCCATAATCTATTTTGCCCAGAAAATTGCAACATTTAATAAAACTTAACGATTATTTCAACAGGAATACCTCGAGACAATAAGAACACTTATCGAAAAGTATAACAAATACAATGAACCTCTGAAGAAACGAATAATGCAAGGATTGATTATAGATATAGAGTACTTCTAAAATACATATAGGTATGACAATATAATTATGCAAATAAACGCAACAGAAGGTCTAACAACAAGCAAAATAAGAACCGAAAAAGGAGTTAGACAGGGAGACACTCTCTTTCCAAAATTATTTACTCTTGCATTAAAAGATTTGTTCAAGAAGTTAAGTTGGAAAGAAGGGGGAATTAAAATCCATGGTAGATTTTTAAGTCATCTACAATTTGCCGATGATATAGTACTATATAGATGACAATACAATACAGAGGAACTACTCAACGTGCTAAAGAAGCTTAAACAAGAATATGCGAAAATCGGTTTAAAAATGAATTTAAATAAAACAAAAGTAATATCACAATAGCTTAGATAGAAGTAAGATTAAAAATATCGAAGAACATATACCTATACCTAGGTCACACGATCAAACTAGGCAAACAGAATCAAGCGGCACAGATAACTAGAAGAATTCGAATAACTTGATTAGCAATAGAAAGACTCAATGTTGTGTTGAAGAACAAAAAGATACAAATAAATTTAAAGAAAACGGTATTCAACCGTTTGAGTTATACACAGAGGACCATCTAACGAGCTATGTTATGCGTTTCTCTGAGAGAATATATACGAAATGAGTACGTGCGAAGCAGGACGAAGGTGGAAGATGTAATTGGAAGAATTGCGCAAAGGAAATGGAGCTGGGTAGAGAAAGTCGTAGTAGGGGAAGACCACAAAAACGGTGGCCAGACGACATCAAAACAAAAGTGAAGAGAAACTGGCACCAAATAGCATAAAACAGAGAAGAGTGGAGAGCTCATGGGGAGGCATTTAAGACGCGATTAACAATTTCCATTTGATCGTTAGATCGTTGTAAATGTCGTTTAACAGCTACAGATAAAGAGATCTTACACTCGACCGAACAGGTCTATTTTTGCTCATCCTTAGGTTCAAGTTGTCTTTTCAGCAATTTTGTCCAAGTACAAGTCTATTATGGCCTTTGGTGATACTTCTACGAAATTGTAGGGCTCGAGTTAATAATGCTCAAATGTATTGGACCTTATGCTGTCCAACCCTGGGCAGTTGCATAGGTGTTCCGCCGTCTCGTGTTTAGACTGTCAGAATCTGCAATTCGCACTTTCTCTCAGTCTGATTTTGTTCATGTGCAGCTTGAGGCGACAGTGTCCTATTAGAAGACCTCCGATAATTCGCAGATCATTTCTATTCATATCTAGTAGATCTTTGGATCTCTTCTCCAAAGGTTCATGTATAAAAACCTTGGAATGTTTTTGAGATCCATTTATCTGTACCAGTTGATACGTTTCTGGTTTCAACGAAAGGTTTTGGGCCTATAAATGTTTATTTTGCCCCTCACCACTCAAATAGGTCCGCTTTTTAGTTCACTTCAACACCAGTATATCCAGTTATCCAGAGTAAACTTACTTTGTTACTTTTTTCGGATCCGAATCAGATTCTGAAGACAGTTCCAAACTAACTTAAAGTCAATCTGTCTCTGCACTTCCCCTTTATTAGTTTCTGCTAACTTCTTATGGTGCCCTACCCAATTAGTGCATGTTGGCGACAATTTTGGAATACTCCTCTCGATCTTCTTCTTCTTCTTCTCGTGTCACTCCTAGCCGAGATTGGAAATCATCATGGCCACTGCGACTTTGTTAGCAGCGCGCCTAAAAAGTTCAATTGAACTACACCCGAACCATTCACGTAGATTACGAAGCCACGATATTTTTCTTCTTCCCACACTTTTTTTGCCCTTAATTTTGCCCTGCATGATGTTTCTTAAAAGTTCGTACTTTTCACCTCTCACAATGTGCCCCAAGTATTCCATCTTTCTAGTTTTTATCTCATTTAGAATATCGCACCCTTTGTCTAAAGTTTGGAGTACTTGCGTGTTAGTGACTCGATCTTGTGTGGCTCTAAATAGTGCATGGGCATCGAGATTTGTCTAATCCCTTATGTTTTTAAGCCATGAGTATTTCTTTCCTCCGATGCCTCGTTTTCCTTCTATCTTTTCTTCCATAATAAGTTTTAAGAATGTTTTTATGTGTTAGCTTTCTGCTAACAAATTCCTAACCTGAGAAGATGGATGGATGGATTTCTTGACGCAGATGCTCACAGGACATGGTTGCTTCAGGGCATACCTTTACAGATTTGGAAAGGCAAAAAATGACAAATGCCTGTATTGTGGAATATCAGACACTGTCTCACACACCCTATTGGTATGCGATAGATGGATAGTTGAGAGGAGCCTGCTTGAGAGAGAGTTAGGAGGTAGGTTGCAATCAGTCACGGAATTGGTGGAGGATATGCTTAGGTCGTCAGATCGGTGGAGAGCAGTTCAGAGATATGTGAGGAAAATATTGGAAAGAAAGGAACAAGAAAGGCGACCCGAAGATAGGCAGGGTGCCCAGGACCAAGCAAGAAGATAAGGCAGAATGAGTGAGATTTAACATGAATAGGGAGGAATAGAGGGAGAGAAGAATGCCGTCGTAGTGAGAAAGTGCTAGAATGCGTGAGAATTGTACGTGAATGAAAGTTCGGGTGAATGCCGTGCCAAGGTTGCGTCACAATCAGGGCGATCCGGCAGGTAATTCACCGCTGAGGAGGGTGTTTTTTTAGCAGGTAGGTCTCTGGCATTGGCGGCGATGGTGTCCGAACAACCCGAGCGAGCGGCCTCGGATATCATCGTGGCCACGCTAGAGGAGTCCTGCATAACCGAGACTGGAAGGCGGTTCTGCTCGCTTTCTAGGACCGAGGTATGTGTCGAACATTTGGATCACCCCTTCATAAAAGAAAAAAAAAAGGTCCTGGATCGCCCGTTTTTCATTTTTTAATTAACGCAATACGGACCTCGTTGTTAGTAGTATTAATGTTACTATTTGTTTGTCTCTCCATACTGTATTCCTCTCTCATATATTAAAATTTGGACTCTTGGAGTAAGTTGTTATAGTGATTTTCCCACTTTTCTATAGGACGTTGTTTAAGGAGTTATGGGTGTTTTTTTAGATTAGTGATAGTTCTCCATGCTTCCGTAGTCTGAGAACCCCAATTAAATTTTCAAGTTGGACACATTTTTGTTCCCAGAAATTGTTCCCTGTTTTACCTTTGATGTGTTACTCTATTGTTAGATGCTTTATTAGCCATTTCTTATATACATATTTTGTTTTTTCTTGTATAATTTCTTGTACGTTTTTTGTTATCCATGGTGGTTCGTGGTGTTTTTTGTTGTTGTTCTCTGTTCCTAATACTTCATAATCAATTTTTTTATTATCGTTTTGAGATTGTTGTATTATTGTTCTACATCCATATTTCTCTCCATCTAATTTAGTTCCTTTTCTAATCTAGATTGAAAAAGATGTTTAATACTTCATCAACTAGCCTCTAACGTCCACTGCTGAACATAGGCCTCTCGCATGCTTTTCCACTTAGTCCGATTTTGCGCCATCTGAATCCAATTTGTAGTCACTCTTTTTATGTCATCTGTCCATCTCGTTGGGGGTCGACCTCTATTTCTGTAAGCTTGTATTCGGGGTCTCCATTCCAAAATTCTTTTTGTCCACTGGTCATCAACTGATCTTGCTACATGACCTGCCCAGTTCCACTTTAGTGTTGTTATCCTTTCAATAACATCTGCTACTCCTGATCTTGGTTATTTATTGGTTTAATACTTGGTTGGAATAAAAGGTGCAATTTATATCTCTCCGTTTTCTACTGTGTAGTATTGTTTCTCTCACTTTCAGCGTTGTGTTTGTAGTATTGTTTAAAGGGGCACAAAAGATTGGCTAAAAGAAAGTAATGATCTGTCTCATAGCTAAGATAATTTTTAACAAAAATGTTAATTAGCACTTTTTGTGTAGAATGAACCGTTCTCTTAGAAACAACGCTTGAAGGGACCGTCAATTTTGCATATCAGTTACGCTCGATGATTATGATTATGATATTACGATATCAATGTTTAATAAAATTTGTATCAGCTCGACGGTAAGAATGCGATATCTCTTGATCAGACTGTCCTCTCCACAAAAATCAGATGCGTTTTAAAGGTAAAGAGTGCAGCTTTCGCATGCAATTTTTGTATTTTGCCGTAAATGAAGTGAGTTTCTATAAATCTGTTCAATAAATAAACGTGGCGCGATTTTTGCCACTTTTTATGGTTTTCATGAGATCTCAATTTATCACTTTTATTGACAGGTCACTATGGAGTTTCCCTTCCTACAGCCTAATCTTCATGACCTATGGCATGATATTTTAATTTTGAGTTTTGCCAACAAATATGAGTAATTTGAAACATGCTTAAAAAAACGTTGAAGTTAAAACTTTCACATTATAAACGCTCTAAAACGTTTAAAACGGCTCTTTTTCAATTACACCAGTACGTTTTTCAAAAGGACACAACTTCTGCTACTAATTACACTCAAAAACATTTTCTTGGAGCCATTTCTCATGCCATGCGATCGTTTGTAATGTAAAAATTTAAATTCTGCGTTTTTAGTCATATTTCAAATGCCTCATATTTGTTGCCAAAACTTAAAATCAAAATTTTATTTTATAGGCTTTGAAGATTGGTGTCTAACAATGGAAATTTCACTACGACTGGTCAATCAAAGTGATAAATTTTATTGATCTCACGAGAATCGTACAGAATGGAAAAATCGCGCAAGGTTTACTTATTGAACATACTTGTAGAAACTGACTTCATTTGTGGCAAAATACAAAAATTGCATACGAAAGCTATACTCTTCACCTTTAAAACGCATTTTAATTTTTGTTGATAAAACACTCTGATCAAAAGAAACAAATTTTATTTTACATTGATTTCGCTCGAGTAACTGGCACAACATTTTTTTCTACGACGTCCGTCCTGATTCTTGGTAAATCTAGTTTTCTGTTTTTACTTCCCTACAAGGGGGAATTTTAGGGGGAAGCTCGTGGATAAAATTGGTATACTTTTTTGCATGTTTTTTGGGGTCGCAAAATTGTTATTCTGGGCAAAATTCAGCTTGTTCGTATCATTTTTAGGGGTCATATCTCTCACGACTGGACTACGTATATCCTCCTCAATTTTTTTCTCCTTTCTAAGGATGTAGTGGCAGCATGTAATTTGTTTAAGTATTTTTGTCCAATTATCTCTCTTCTGTGCGTGTTGTTTTGCTTCGGAAAATGAGAAACCAGTCATCTCCTTTATTTGGTCCGACCATCGTACTGGAGATCTTCCTCTGGATCTTTTACCCGCTACGTTATCTTTAACTATCATTCGCTTCATGTACATACTACGTATGTATTTTATAATAAATCATAATAAAAGGGTTTTCTCTTCTCCACAAGTTTCCTCCCAATGTTGTCGGTAATTAAGACAGTAAGTATTTGGCTAGACTTTCTACTGAAATACCACACTGGTAGAATTTAAAGATGATAAATATATTTCTGTATTCTCCATGAATATATGTAAATTTGAATGAATTATGGGGGAAATTATTCTCAAAGAACTTTTTAATTTCAAGAAGTTACGTTGACTGGTCTATTATTTTAACATTCATAATCTTTTCGCATTCTTCACTTAACATGTTAAGCAAAGCTACAGCTGCCGACGTTTTTTATTTTGATGTTATCAACACTTTCCAAGTGCTGCCAATTTCATTTACAATTTTCGTTTTTGCATCAACAGGTGAAGAGACAGGTGTCCGATGTGCTTATTGAATCATTGAAGATTGTGCTTTACTTAGCACATTCAATAAGGTTTTTTGTGAGTTTTCAGTTAAAATGAACAGGAAGAAAGACTTGTATAATTGTTTTAGTATTTTTATTTTAGTTTATGATTTACATATTTATATTCTCAACGCCGTTATGAAGTTCTTTAATGGGTGCGTCTTAAATTTTATCGATTAAATCGTTGATATTAAACCATAATTATAAAATAACTTCTTTATTTGACAGTTAGTTTTTTTTTCTTGGCAAACGGGCTAAGTGCCCATCCAGCCAGCAGCAAATGTGTAATAACGTTCAATTAAATTAACCTATTCTAACTAAAATAATTACACTACTACTCTGGAAATTACGAGAAGAACTGCGATGGGAGAGGAACTACTTTTCGCACCTAGAGGTCATTCAAGGTGAATCATAGACAGAAAGTGTAGACCACGGAAAGTATAGGTAAAAAAGTTGAAATATTTGGCTACTCAACTGAGGTAACGAGCTTAACACCTACACTAAAGTTTTAAGTTACACATTTTAATAAACTTAAGAATAATTTTATCTATCTTGTACAAATTTAATGATATCAAATGAAGTAGATTGAAAATGAGTATAAGTTTTGCAATAATAAACTATTAATAAGTTCCTGTCTGTGTATTTCAAATTTACTATAAGCATAAAAATGTGATCCAAGTCGCAAACCACATTACAAGTTTCACAAAGTTCGGTACCGATTTTATATAAGTGTTGGCGCATTTGACTCTATCTGCAGCTTTTCTGAAACGTTCTATCGACGTTTTCTCACTCCATTGTCTCAGATTATTCAACTAGGACGTGCGTCTTCTAACCGGTCCTGTTTTGCCTTCCAGTTTTCCTTCTGACCAGCCGCATCAATTCGTATTTCTCGTTTCTTAGTATGTGACCAATGTAGCTTATTTTTCTTTTCTTTATAATGTTGAGTATTTTTTTATCTTTTTTCATTCTTTGTAGCGTTTCCGCATTTGTTATGTATTGTGTCCAAGATATTTTCCACATTCTTCGATAACACCAGATTTCAAAGTTAATTGAGTCTTTTCCCTGTCGCCTCTGTAATTGATCAGGCCTCAACTTCATACAACAGGGCAGAGAACACGTAACATCTCAATACTCCAGTTCTAATTTCAATGTTGAGTTTTCCATTGCATAATATTGCTTTCATCTTATTAAAAGTACTTCTAGCTATCTCAATACGCCGTTTTATATCCGTACCCGTTCTATCCCATTCTTCATTTAGTTCGCAACGTAAGTACTCATACCTGTGCACCCTGCTTAAAGTTTTCCTTTAGCAGAAACACTGTCTTTCTCAATCTTGTTCTTGTTTTCCACCATGATTTTTGTTTTATTTGTATTCAGTGCCATTCCATACCTTTCGCAGTATTGGGTGATGCGATCAACCAAGATCTATAGTCGTTCTCTGCTGTCCGCAAGGAGTATTGTGTCATCTGCGTATCTAAGATTATTCAGAAGTGCTCCGTTAATAAATATGCCTTCATTTACGTCTTCTAAGGCCTCTTTAAACAATTCTTCTAAATACATATTAAAAAGTAAAGGGAAAAGCACACATCCTTGTCCTACTTCACAATTTATAGGCATTTCTTTCGATTTTTGTTGGCCTATTCGTATTATGGCTTTCTGATATCGGTATAGATTGACAACGATTCTCACGTTTTCGTCATATAATTCTGTGTTCTGCAGTATTTTTGCCATTCGTCGGTGTTGTACTGTGTCGAAAGCTTTTTCGAAGTCTAGACATATGAATACGTCGCAATTGACATCTGGACATCGTTTGATTAGTGTTTGTACAGTAAATAATTCTTCTCTGGTGCCAAAGCCTATTCTGAATCCCAATTGGTTTTCAGCTATTCTATTATCTAGCTTTTTATAGATACGTTCGTGTATCACTCGTAAGAACACTGTTAGAATATGGTTCATCAAGCTAATTGTCCTGTGCTCTTCAAACTTCATTACGTTTGATTTTTTGGGTATTGGAATGAATATTAATAATAACCATTCTTTGCTGTAATACAGCACTCTAAATTTTGTTTTGTTCGTGTTTACTCAGAGGTCATTTTAATGTTATAATTCTGACCAAGGTTTTTCAAAATGTCTTCCGAGTTTATGGTCATATTTATGTTCTTCTTTCATTCATGGGTTGCAGGATCTCACCTGTCACTCATTCTTGTTTGTCTGTGTGTATTTCTTCTCTATTTCCTTTAAAGGTTTTTTCAAATCTAGAGTTCGTAAGTTATTGTTTATTCTTTATTTTATATCCTGACGTGTCTCTTCATTTATCAAGTTCATAACATTAGTTTGATTCAATTTACTTCCTTTTACTGCCTTTTTAAATTTAATGTGTACTTGGACCATTAGGAGATTATACTCTGTATCTATATCTTTCATTTATTAAGACATAATCTATCTGATTTCTCTGACTAGTCTTTCTTCGTTATATTGCGGGGAGCGTCAGATATATAGTCTTCGCATGGGAAGTTCGTAGAAAGTGTTTGTTTGTGATTATGAAGTTGTTCTCTTGAACATAATGTGCCAGTTGTACATTTAGTATCCTTGTATGCTGCGTCTACGTATGTCGAGGAACGTCCAACTCATGGGCTATGACAATGAACTGGTGGTCATGTCCTTAACTTTATCGCGGTCTTGGTGAAAATGTCATATTTTGGGCTGAACTTAAACCTGAAATTCAGAATGTCTGTCTTTATTGAGCGCCCTTTATGTTAAGTAAGTGAAAATTGATAATGGATCCAAGGCAAGTGCACGATTCTGTTTTTTATGTATGCTTGAATACGAGCATACTTATATACAAGCATTATATGCACATCGGAAAACCATTTTCACGAAAAAAAAATCAGTTAGGTTCAATTCTATTTTTGGCTTCAGAATAAAAGACATGTAGTTTCAAAATCTATTTTATTAATAATAATATTTAACAAGTTCAATGAAAATATCTGAAATTAAATAATATCTACATACTTAACCTGACATACAATGATACAATTAATATACACATATTTAAAAAATACTTCTATTTAAAAAATATTTCCTTTTTCGTCACCTGTTGCCGTAATTTATTTTAATTATTTCGTAATACATTAATATTAATGCTTCATGGAATCCGTAGAAGGAGACACTTAAAGGTAATCGGGTAATACAAAAAGGCCAGCTAATACACCTACACTTTGAATTTTTCAAGTTTCAGTCATTTTTTATAATTTACTGTTTCTGGTAATTGACTCATATATAGTAATAAGAACGTATACGGAGTGATCGATAAAGTTCTTGTGTGGAAAGTAGAACTGGAACCGTGAATCTTTACTTGTTAATCATCATGTCAAGATAGAATACCGCATGTTTTGAACTTATAAATACCTTGAATACTGACAATTGAGTGGCGTCTTAAGCCGGAATCTCATTAAGCGTGGAGAGGTATTAATGCCATTTCACGTCGGCAAAGAAAATAGAAAATATATTTGTAATAAGTTGTAATTTATACAATGATAAAAATTCCAACCCTTCGTTAAACCACTCCATAGTAAAATTAGTACTACACTACTAGTATTTCTATTATGTATTTTCTATTTCTCTTCGCTGATGAAAAACGCTGCTCCACGTTGTTCTGTTGTTCCCGGCTTTAGATTTCAGGCATATCGAGGTAGGGAAAGACCTCAGAGTCTTAAAGCGGGTTACAACATCGGACGCACTGGAGACAAATCAGGGAGGACTATGTTCAGCTGCGAACGCTGCAGGCTGTGTGATGATGATTATAATGATTAATTCACTTTTAAATTATCGTTCTTTTACCATCCTCGTTTCTATAGTATTACATAGTAAATTTAGATTTTAGATCGGCAAGTTAGAAGATAAAAATTTTCTTACAAATTTTATTCCACAACTACTAACAGAAACTCATCAAGATGTTACAGCTTTTGCGAAAATAGTAATACGAAATTACCGTCTTACTTAATGTACCGAAGATAAACTCCGCTCGACCAAAAATCCAAATATGTTCATCCAATAAGAGAGGGCGTCTAACAATATGTGGGAGACTATTAAAATTTGAAACTGGAAACGATGCTTCTAAAGATATGCTTGAACTAGAAGTAGTACAAGATATGGAGATTGTTAACATATCCGGAGAGCAAGTAAGCAGCCTCCACCGGTGCATTTTCCTTACTCTATACTCACTTTCTCAATTACATAGAGTATGCCTGCGCTCCCTGGAGGCAGTAGCTAATGCTTCTACCATTGGAAAACAACAAATTTAGTACTATATTGACTGTACTAGACCCTCTCCGTTCGGCTCGCGGAGATAAGAATACGGCCAATGCCAAAAGACCCTGCCTGTCGTAAGAGGCGACTAATGGGAAGGTAATGAGAGGCGAAGAGCCGTCGTTTGAGGTGTCGGGTTTGTAGAAACGCACTCGGGAGGGTTAGGCATCTCGGTCACCGGTTTACATTCCTATTATCCGAGACGAGTCTTTCGTGGGACCACTTTACTCTCATTCCACAAGAGCCAGGTGAGGTTGAATGAGCTGAGCCTATATATACCTCTCACGGCCTTACACCACCGAAAGTGCTGTCGGTGTCTTGGCACGTACCCACCTGGATGATTTAAGAGTGGTAGAGAAGTGATCCTCGGCGGCGATCTGTCTACGTGCGAAGTGGAATTCCTCCGCCTGCGTCATCTTTCCGCCCAGGGGAGATCAACGGATGGGTAACGTACTCGCAACACAGGTACTACGGGGAAGATGGAGCTTCACGATGTTTCGGCAACATGCCACCTTCATTTGGTGTCGGACTCGTAGAGGCAGTAGAGTCGCTTACGGTCGTATGCCTTAATAGGCCAGGAAGACCAGGGTCCAATTAAGTTTTATATTTGGAGGGTAATGAATTGGTCAATGTACTAGACCCTAAAAACACAAACAAATACGCTCTTCTCAAAGACAAAACTGACAATTGTTAGTTTGAACATCGATGGCAATACAAAATATAAAAAAGACGTAATCTTAGTACTGCGTCGGACTCACAATTGGGACATAATATGACTTCAGAAAACACACAGAGATGAAAACTCGGACAGGCCCAACATCGAAGGCATGCGGCTTGTTTTAGAAGCGCCTCATAAAAGGTAGGGTAGTGCCATTTTGACAAAAACCAATATGACCATAACATCCACGGAAAAGAAAACCACCGACGACAGTGAAATACTCACTATCGAGAGCGAGGCCTTCGCTGTATTATCCATATATAAACCGAACGGCAAACCACTCAACCTACAAATGCCGGAAAACTTTAGGAAGCAGCAAATCCAGTTCTTAATAGGACATTTCAAGCAACAGTACGTCATTAGGCTATAATGAAACCGATGCAAACGGTCAGCTGCTGGAAGAATGGCCAAAAATCAACCAACTCTTCCTAATACACGACAAAAAGCTGCCATGTTTGTTTAATAGGAAAATTACGTGTCTACAACTCCGATAATTGCTTTGTAAGCGAGAAAATCCAACATTCTTGTATAAAAAATGTCTACAGTGCAATCCCTAAAACTCATCATAGAACAATAGGTGTCCAAATTTATGTAGCCATCAAAACAATCTAGATGCTCTTCCGAAGACGCTTAAACTTCAAAAAGGCCATCCGGACTGAGTACTCTGACAATCTGGATACCGAACTCGAAGCCCTATATCCAACACCTGAAAACTACCTGACCTTCGTACAAATTTTGCAGAGGGTGTCTAAGCAGAATATACCAAGAGGCTACAGGAAACAATTCATACCAGGTATCAGATGTCTCCAAAAGTACATTAAACAGGTATGAAAGACTATTCAACAAAGACCCATTCAGCGAGAAAACAATAGACAGTGGTAACGCCTTCATGGCAGCGTTGAGCGAAGCTCGACAAAAGATATAGGTAGAAACGCTCGAGAAACATGTGGACATGCCTCACAGCAGTAAAATTGCTTAGAACGTAATAAGAAAACTAAACGGCAACCCAGGTGAGCAAGGAGCTTTCGAATGTTACTCCAAACCAGATAGCCTAGCAACTACTTCTTAACGGCAAACATAACACCACATACAAAAAAAGATATCAATCGTTCGCCAACAACCGAAAAAAGGTTCTCTAAAGAACCGAATAAAGAACTAAATTCACTCAAAATGGGAAAGCCGCAGGAGTTGATGATATAGGCGTGAAGCAAATTAAACATTTTGGCACCGTAGCAAAAAGCTGGATCTTATGCTTGTTTAATAGATGCCGAACGACACTTAAAATACCAAAACTGTAGAGGAAAGCAAAAATCATAGTTGTACTAAAACCTAGTAGAGACCAAGAAATGTAAATTAGCTCTCTGCTACTTATATAAGCTGTATGAAAGAATTATCCTGCAAAACATAGCGAAAACGGTTGACTTAAAAATCATACCATACCAAACTGGTTACAAACCTGGGAGCACCTACAGGGAGCACCTATCAGCCAAGTTCTAGCTCTGACACATCGAAAACGGATATGAACACAGCACTAAGATCCACAGCGTAGGCGTTAGCCAGAGACATACCAAACAATCCTAAATACACAGCAAAATTGTTAAAACTCTTGAATATGAAATTATTGACACACAATTTGGCTTTAGAAATAGTATGGCCACAAGAGATGCTTTGTTCGACTAAATGTTGAAAAGACATTTGATAAGATTCACCATAAAAAGCTTGTAGATTATTAAAAGCAAAAATATTGACAGTTGTGATATCAAAATTATACCTAATCTATATTGGAATTAAATTGCCAAGGTATGAGTTGACAACGAGTACACCTGAGATATTAAAATACAGAGACAAGTCCGCCAGGGTTACGTGCTGTCCCCACTACTCTTCATGTCTACAATGAAGCGGTATTTAAAGAAGTGTTATCAGATTCAGTAGAGGGTATATCTATCAATAGAGAAATTTTGAATAACTTACATTTCCACATCACATGATGAGAAGGCAGAAATACTAAGCAATTCGAGGAAAGCGAAATGTAGGAAGACGAATGATATCCTGGCATAGAAACTTGGGGGAATGGTTTGAATGCAGTAGTGAAGTGCAGTACTATTTACAGCGACGTTCAACGGGGTTCGCATAGCCATGACGATTCCCAACCTTCGATAGAAGATGAAACTTGAAGAAGCGGAAACACAACATCAATTCTGACCAAATTAACAAATGAGGAAATTGCTCACACATTACAAAAATTATATAAAGTGATTTGACTATAGGATATCCCTAAAGTATTTGGATAGTATTAGTAGAATTAGAGATAAGAGAAGACTAAGAGGAAGATCTCCAACAAGATGAGCAGACCAAATGAAGACTAGTGGGAAAATCCATATAGCAGAAAATCGCAGCCAATGGACACAGCAAGCTAACATAGTTAGAGTGTCACCACGCCCTGACAAGGTTTGAAGGAATGAGAAGGAGCATAGTTTTAGGGAACATTTAACGCCAAAATAATTCTCACCTTATACTAAAAATCGTTAAATATAATGTTCACGGAGTGAGAGAGGAAGGTCTACGCAGTGGCGTTATGATGTAGGAGACACATCGTTACAAGCAAATACATTGTTTACCCGTTTCATTCTGTTTAAATATCTTTTGGTAATGAGTACATTATTATTTTGTTTTTTGGAATAATTTCTACATAAATTAGAATTTCAAATTTATGTCAAAAAAATTCAAATGTCAAGTGTTTGCCCAACAATATATGTTTCATAAATATTAACCTCGTGGATTGATTTTGTCAAAAAATATAAAAAAAAACAGATTTAAAGAATATCTTGTAGGAATACTGTCCTGTAAGCCCAAGAAAGTTAATTAGATTTTAGTATACATTATACTGAATACGTTCATGACCTATTTCACAAAAATAGACACATTCAGGCTGTCTTGAAATTAATAGGTTTCACAAACTATTGTTACTAAAGGCAAGCTTTCACAAAGATTCGCTGTTACGGATTAATATTTTAATAGAAGGCTAAACCTTTTTTTCTTCTTACATTGTGGTATAGAAAACGTTAATGTTTATGACACGGTAAAAATTGACACTGTCTTGTGTTAATGGAAATTGTTACGTGGAGTTCAATTTTTGAATAATTTTTTCATTAAGCCCGTTTATCAATTTAAAAACAATTGTTTTGTGTTTTTTTATTCTAATACAAAGGGCTATACCATAAATTGGAATACCCCAAATATTACTATCAAAGACTTGAATCATACACCTCACTCATGTCAATAAAGTCACGATAGAGAATATGGTAGCCAAAATAATATCCAACGATCGATAACGATCATGGAACTAGAAGAAGAAGATACACCTCAGAAAGATATTTTCCCTTCTTTCTCTTCCACAAATAGACTTTAATCCGATTCATGACTGGAAGCAAAATCAATTCTTATATTTAAACTTTACAAATATTAAAAATAATACAGTTGGCATAAAAAATAACCATTTTCCATATTTAAACACAGTAAAATATTTAGCTATGCCATTGGACGCCAAGTTTCGCTGAAGAGATCATCAAAAGAAAAACTATGAGTCAAATACACAAAAATGTGTTGGCTAATTGGACGAGATTCCACTCTGTTTCTATAGATGAAGCTATTACTGTTTAAACAAGTTTTAAAACCAGTATGTATAGCTACATATCAGATAAAAATAATAAACGAAGACGTTAGTGATATATGAGTGAGACAGGATTGGAAAAGAAATCGAATAGATAGGAACAATAGGTAGGCGAAGCATCCATATTACAACTAATGAAAATGGAAGTCTACTGGACCATAAGCTTAACCTTTTTCCCTAAAAGTAGACATCCACAGGGCCACATGGCTCTTACCGGATTGTCGAAGAACCCACCAGATAGATTATAAGTTAATATAGAGAAGGGCGGGAACAAACGTAATAGATGTGAGAGCTAAGAAGAGAGCACTATGCAGTATATGCAGCAGCAATAAAATTTAAAATATAAACAGAATAAAAACATCAAAGAAAAGAAAAAAGAACTGGTTTGATGAAAAATTTAAACAAGCAATATACAAGAGAAATGAATTATACATGCATGATACTCACAGAAGAACAAGAGAAAGGCGCGAGAAATTTTTAGAACGAAGAAAGAATGACACAATATTCAGAAGAAAGAAGAGAAGATACCAAAATGACCAAACACTAAAAATGGCGGAAGATTTCAATCAGGGTAACCTACTAATCTCTGTAGGAATAGCGAAGAAGAAATAAGTGACGATGCAACAATAAAAGTCTGGTCTGCTAACAGAGCAAATATAAATGAACTCAGCCCACGTAGTGGCGGATTTGTAGATCAGAACCTGAATAATGAATTAACATATTCACCCACAATAAAAGAAATAATGAATGGCATTAAAGCATTGAAGAATAATAAGGCCCCAGGTATTGATAACATACCAGATAAAATTTTCAAAATTGGAGAACACACACTGAGAAATACATTTCATAGACTAATATCAGACGAGTGGAACACAGAAGAAATTCTCATCATCATCATCTTTGGCTCGACAATCCTCTGTGGATCTTGGCCTGCTCTAAGATTCGTCGCCATTCTGTTCGGTTTTTGGCAACATGTTGCCATCTTCTGATTTTTAATATTCGTAGGTCGGTTTCTACTCCATCTAACCACCTAATTCGCGGTCGGCCTTTGCTTCTTGTTCCTACAGGTGTTCCTGTGGTTAGCTTTTTAGCAATGGTATTTTCTGGCATTCGTATTATGTGTCCAGCCCATCTAAGTCGCTGTGTTTTAATGAACGTTATGACATCTGGCTCATCAAAGAGCTGATACAATTCAAAATTATATCTTCTGCGCCACTGCCCTTGGTCGTTTACAGCTCCAAATATTTTGCGGAGTATTTTACGCTCAAATATTCCCAAAAGTCTTTCATCTTTCTGCGTTAATGTCCATGTTTCTGCTCCATATGTGAGGACCGGCCTCAGCAATGTTTTGTATATAATAATTTTAGTTCTTCTTTGAATGTTTCTTGAGTGGAAATGCTTTTGGAGTCCATAGTATGCTCTATTTGTAAGATTTATTCGTCTTTTGATTTCTTCGCTTGTTTTATTGGTAGCAGTCAATAGCGACCCAAGGTATGTGAAGTTGTCAACACGTTCAAAGGTATGAAGAAATTCTAGAAGACTGAAAAAAAGCTATAAAATGCCCAATCCACAAGAAGGAAGACAAATTAAAAAACTGCAGAGGCATATCCTTACTCTGTGTACGTAATAAGGTGTTTACATGGGTCATAAACAGGATTTAAAATTGAATCACTTCACAAAGCAAATCGTAGAAGACTACCAGGCTTGTTCCCGTTTTTGTGGAAAATACTTTAAATCAGAATCATGAGTGTATCTTAAAACCTACTATACTTCCATTTGACATTGCAGCAGGCCTTGATTTACATGATTTACATGTATGATAATAAAAGGCCAGCAAGAGATATTATTCTGGATATTGCTGTACAACTTATTAACTCAAAACTAAATTGATCATTTAATTTTGATGAATTAAATTATGAAATCCATATCAAAGGTCGACGAGTGATATATCAGCGGAGTTAGCTATATATTGAAATGTAGACGAATTTATAATTGACTAATCAGGCATATTATGGACTAATCTGCAAAAAACAGGTTTACCTAATTTACTTCGGTCACATAGCTAGAAGATGGGGACCATGAAACTATTGGTAGTAGAAGGAAAAGTAGAAGGCCGAAGACCAAAGGAAAGATCTCCACAAGGATGGGTAGACCAAATGAAGGTCCTGGTGGGAAAATCCCTACATAAAGCCGTACACAGGATCGCAACCAATGGAGATTAGCAAGCTAACAATAGTTAGAATGTTACCACACCCTAACAAGGACTCAAGGAAGAAAGAGGACGAATCAGGTATTATTACGACATATCACTTTTTAAAATTCAGTTGAAATTAATGTACATATAAGAAAATACTTTATATTCCTAATATATTATTAATAATGTACTTTTAGTCGTAATTTAGAATTAAGGTAAATCAAATTTCTTATTACAATACTTAGCAATAGGTATAACATTGAATACAATAACATAGGAACGAATAAAGGACTGTGGAAGACAATAAACTAAATTTGAAATAAAAAGAATACCCTGTAGTTAAAAGTAAACATGATAGACAACAAGCAAGTCGTACAAGAAAGCACAATTTTTGACATCTACTTATAACTAAATTATCTAACAGAGACTTGAAGAAACTTTCATATAAAAAATTCATTCGAGTAAAAGAAACGTAAGTTGTTTGAACGATTATTCTTATTGAATACAAAACAATCATTTATAAATATATAAAATTAAAAATTATAAAAATATGTTTTTGAAATCATGATATCCATTCATTGTTTTAGAGGCAGTGACCATAAACCTTGTGTTGACTCTATAAAACATTACCCTTTAATTTATTTCTATTTCAACCAGAAGCTGGTTGAGGAGGATTCCATCTTAAACACGTGGGGTCAACCTCTTTCAACATGGATCCCCGTTTCTTCACTCTTTCCACGTATTCGTCGAGCACATCCTGTTTCTTTAGAATGATATGTTTACCCTTCCAATACTTCATCATTCCTAGAGCTTGTAAAGTAGATACGATGTCATAAGAATGTATTGCCATCTCTTGGCTGATGTCTTTGACAGATAAGGTGGTGCCAGCTCTGGAGCAGAGGTATCCCAAGAGGACGTCTTTCCAATAGGAACGGTATGAAATTAAGCCTAAGTCGCTGAGAGGTTTTTCAGGAGAGCCGATTTTGCCTTCTACTCTGGTTAAGAGGTAGCCTGGAATAGAAAAACGAATTTAGGTAAATGAAAAGTTTTTTGATAAGTTTCTGATTTGATAAATTCATATTTGTTAAATCAGATTTTGTTTTAATAACAAAAAAAACTCAAATTATACTTAAAACATATTGAAAATACATAAAATACAGAAAGACTTAGGAATCGGTGATCGTTGACACGTGCAAATGTTTTTTAACAGCTACACTGGTTGGTAAACTTTATTGACTTCTTTAGTGTACTAGTGTCAATTCAATCAGAACGTTACTCCAGTTTTCAGTTTGTTCAGTGGAAAGTGTACAAAAATAAATTATAAATAAGTGTTAACAAGGGCAGTTACTTCCAAGTTTAATGTAATATCGATTTTTTTGGTAATTTTTGATACACGAATACATGGTTATACAAAAACCCTAAGAAAGTAATTTTTTTATTTTTAATTGAATTTTGATTTACAAAAATGTTACCAATTAGACGTAGCCACTTAGGTCATAGAATTTCCAATGCTACAGGTACAAAAATATACGAGTTAATCAAACTGACGAGGAACGCGGAGCGCGAAATGACGTTGAACAAAATCGATATGATCGATTATAAGATATAACGTGGCAATGGATTAGAGCTTACAGCAAATTGTTGCTATTGAAGAAATGAACATTGTGTATCCATATTGCAAGACATTTAAGATGAAGTATTTTAATTGTGATACGCCAGTGGCCAAGTCAAATTCACACCATATATTGGTTACCGGAAACTGACCAGATTCTATTCATATTTTGGCTCTTATATTACCTATGACAATGACAAGACAAAGTCTGTCGGGTGCACTAGTCTAATATAAAATTGAAATTATATTAAAATAACTTTCTTAGGCTTATATAAAAGGAGGATCGATTTAACAAAATATTTCACTATTGAAAATAGCTAATACCTACATTAAGTTATTTTATGAGTTATGAGAATGAGAGAATAATATCCATAAAAAATCAAAGTACAAAAAATTTATTTGTATGTACACCTATATTAATTATTAAGATCAATGGCATGATATTATGACTTGTTAGATACAGACTCTTGTATTAAAGTTGATTGAAATTAGTTATTATTCTTAATGTATGTAAACTAATAAATATATTTCGATTAGCATATTTCGAAAATACAAAGTTTGACCAATCCAGTAGCGTACTATTTTAACTCTAAATAACTTGAAAAATCTCTCTAAATTGGTAGCAATACTGTAAAAATTGTAGTATATATATATATATATATATATATATATATATATATATATATATATATATATATATATATAGTGCTAGTCAAAAGTCCGTTCCCCCTCGTATCTTTTGAACGGTTATTGTTATAATAGTGAAATTTTGAGGAAGATAACAAACAGACGTAGGTGTCAACTAGTTATAACAGTTCACGTAATAGTGACAGATGACGTTACAGCGCCACTGTGACAAATAATTTTAACCCTGTAGACCCTGTAAAATGTTTTAATTCGACGTCTTCCGCTTATGTATTTGAACATTAGTTTTTTAACATAAACATTCGAGTGGTTTCTCAAAATATTCAAAAAGGAAACATTTGAATTCCGAACGAGAAGGCCTACTCTAGGTGATTATTTGTGCAAATCTCAATTGCACTAAATAAAAGCAAACGCGTCCTCTTTAAATCCTTTTTTTTTGTGTAAGAATTGCGTTTAACAGATAAGCGCAATAAGTATCAGTTTACAAATTGCCAAATTTCTGTGCTAGATTTCTCTAAATTCCACCAATCGCTTGCTAGATACAATTCGTCATGAGGGCAGTGAGTATTTACTTGTGCCCAGTGTAGTGCAGTGTTGGTGCTTTTTCAAGAAGTTCATCCTGTAATTTTGTTTGCATGTTTTGATGTTTTTTTGACTATATTTTTTGTATAAAACGCTAAATTTTGTATATAGATTGTAAGAAGCAAAAATTCTACATATCTACAAAGGTCATCGAGAGAAATTTATATTTAACTTTCTATAAATATGTAAAATAATATGTCCAAGTAAATCTATGTTTTAGCTTATAATAAATTTGTAATTTGTACTACATAATACCAATATTTATACACACGATTAAAACGAGAGCTGCGTCAAAGAAAACAAGCCGTAAAAACAACCGAAATGAAATTATCAATATCCATAGAACCATAAGGGAAAAATGGGTGGGACCGTTTAAAAACAAGATTATAAAACAAGAAAACGATATTCAGGATATCATATGATAAGGGAATGAACAAGAAGGAACTGGAACCTACAAGTAATAAGAATGGAGGATGGTGGAATACTCAAAATCGTAAGAGAAGTAAAGTCAGCAGGGAGATTACCAGGAAGAGTATTAAAGATATCGTGAAATAGCTGATCATCGGAATTGCAAATATAATGTTCAGCAATGCAATGTAATGTGCAAGACGAAGAAGAAGAGGAACAAAAAGAGTTTGAAGAGTTGTGTACAGAAAATTTGGAAATACTTTATATTAATTTTATGAGATATTAAAATGGGACGGCATTTCCAAAATACAATTTTGAAAATAATGAATAATGACTGAATAATGGCACAACAATATTTTCTAATTTATCGGTAAAAATCACAAACGAGGAAATTTAAATTACAGTTACCGTAAGGAAATTCCCTCGAAATCGATGTTGAAAACTACCACTTTCCCAAAAGTCATCCTGAGATGTGGTTTCCTCTATCGACCGTACCCATTAACTTGTGCGTGCAAACCTTATTGCCGGCAGGGGGATGAAAAATATACCAAAGGTATTATTAAGGCGGTAAATTAGAGAGTGTTTTTATTTGAGTTGATATCGTTAATAGGTATATTTACTAAACTTTCTATATTTATGTCAAAACATACAAAATTTGAATTATTATTAAAATGGGGCGTGATTTCAAGGCTTCTAAAAAATAGGGGACAAGTCACGTAAGGTAACACCCAAAACACCCTCTTTACGTTTACCATACGATTAAAAAACTGAGAGAAGATATATTAGCGATGATGTAAATATCAACAAAAGATCAGCTGCAAACTAAACTATCACAAGCCTTTGACTGCATTGGAAGAAATAAATTATTTAGTGAAATGAAAAATCAAGATGTACCAGCAAAATTAATTAGATTAACAAAAATGACCATGGATGGAGCTCGACCTAAAGTAACAACAGAAAAAGGTAGCACAAAATCAATTGCAATAGAAACAGGGCTGCGACAAGGCCTTTCCCTGTCAACCACATTATTCAACATAGCAGTACAAGGAACAGTCAAGGCCAGCAAAATTAAAGAAACTATAGCTCAATCTTCAATACAAATAGTTGGATATGCAGATGATCTAGTTCTTATGGGAAAAGACAAGGAAAGATTAAAAGAAGCAGTAACAATCTTGACAAAAGAAGCACGGAAAAGAGGTCTAGAAATTAACCAAGGCAAAACACAATATCTACTCTGCTCTAGAAGAGAAGATAACAGGATGAGAGACATCAAAATAGAAAACTACACTTTTGAAAGAGTCCAACAATTTAAAATATTTGGGAGTAATAGTGAATGGCCAAAACAAGAGAAGTGAAAAAGTAACGGAACGAATACTAGCAGGCAACAAAACATACTGGAGATAACATAGGTTTATGAAGGACAAGAACTTTTCCAGAAATACAAAACTGAAAATATATAGAGTTGCAATCAGACCAGTAGTTACGTACGCGGCTGAGACAATGTGTCTCACGGAAAAGATGAAGAAAAATTGAGAATTTTCGAAAGGAAATCCTCAGACGGATTATGGGCTTGATAAGAATGGACAACGGAGAAATGAGAAGAAGAATGAACCATGAACTAAGAGACATAATGAAGGGAGAAGATATAGTTAGATATATTAAAGTACAGAGCCTGAGATGGCGGGAACACATAGAGAGAAGGAAAAACGACGAACTGATTAAGAAGATTACCCAGAGAGAGATGGGAGAACCAGATCATGAGAGATATCCAAATTCTGGAAGTGAGAAACTGGAGGGAACTATGCACATATCGAAATAAGTGGAAGAAAATTGTAACGAAAGCCAAGTCATACAACAAACTTTGACAACATACACGTGGAATGCGGTGTGATTCACCGCAATAAGTGAATTATTGAGCTCTAAGTAAGAGCGGCAAACATTCCACTCGGAATGAAAAGCACTGAAGATGATGATGAATAAATAACCTTGGCTTACTCCTTTTATAACCCAAAAACTTTCACTTAATTATGAATTCTAAAGTCAATTCACTCTGATAGGAGTGATGAGGAGGTAAAATATGAATAAAAGTTTTTGGGTGATTTAAATTCAGATCGAATCTACTACGATTTCCTCATGGTATCCATATATTTTTTATCTGGAAGCCGTTTGTTATAAATCGCTCTTTCTGTATTTCGGTTACTTTCATGTATTTTAACCTTTTCTAATCAACAAATATATAATTAAATTATTTTTTAAAACTGACTTTTTCAGATAGTCCGCTGACTTTTTCATATAATCCTATCGTCAAAAACTTGACTTTGAAAAGCTATGGATCAAGTTTAATAAGAAGTGAAAGACGACGAACCAACTCTCCGGGAAAGGTGAATATTCAAGACGAGTACGACCGCTCAGTCACCTTTTTAACAAATTAGGCGGCATTTGTCGCCTGCCGGTCGGGAGGCGGTCGTTGCGGCGCAGACCAAAACAATCGAAAACGAGAGATAGAGGAAGAAGGAGAGACCTACCACTCTCTGCCGCCGCGGCGGCATATTCCCGGCCCGGCGCTAACCGATCGGCGCGAACGACGTTGCCATCATAACCATGTTTTTTTTTTGTTTATGCATTAGATCTTTTGCGACTGAATACACCAGCATAAAAATAAAAAATAAATAACTAAAAATTTAATTTTTGACTTTCCTTTCCAGCTTCAATGGTTTTTTAACGACTTCTACTACAAGTTCGACTATTAATTTTGCCATTGACTCTAACAATGCGTGGTTTCCTTTGAACAATACTTAATTTAACTATATTCACCATAATTACAATTATTTATATATAACTTTGAAATTTGTAATATTCCCGACTGCGCCATATTGATTTCATCTATTACTAAACAAATGTGTTGGCTTAATCCCAATCTGTAAAGCGCATTATTGGCAGTGGATATATGCATAAATTAAAAAAAATGGCTTGACAAAGTGCATCATCCCCAGTACATGCTTTATATTTGGAAGCCTTGGAACCTACTTTGAAGTTAAGACTTTATTATTTTTCTGAAGCTATTTTCCTGTGGCATTTTAAAGTAATTGCTACTTAAATGGAAATACACAATTAAAGGTTAAAATACGTTTATTGACGTTTCAATTTCCACTTCGGAAACGTATTTTAAGACTTTATTATCTAAAGTTAAAGTTAAGTTTCTCATTTAAAAATATTTTATGAAAGTATATTCATTGAACCTCTCCCTAAAGAAATTACAATTTTTACTGGGAATAAGTCACAATTTAAGATCAAAATAAGTTAATTTTTGACTTTTCGTTTTCCACTTTGGAAATCGTTCTCAAAATACAAAAAATTAATAAATTGAACAAATTTTGTTTATTGTTACTTGGTGAAAAATTCTTCTAATAATTAAATTTTATCTGACCCATTCATATTAACAATTCAGACATATATTATACATTTTAAAGTAGACGACTTTAAAATGATATTGCCAATATCACTGAGTTGCGTTCCCGGGACGACTTTATTGTAAAAAAGTTCAGTCGGTTACATGAAATCAACTTTTGAGGATACCTGTCAGAAAAACCATAGCATGTGATTCGTATTTAAAAAGTTCTCAAAATTCTCATGTTCATGATTCCGTATTAAATTATAAGGAAAAAACAAAGAAAAAAACCATCATAATACTATCCCGACATGGAAAGTAGACTGAAAAGGGAAACCAACTAGAATACAATAATTAATGCGGAATAACTCTTCTAAATACAGCATACAAGATAATATCAAGCATTTAGAACGAGAGATTGAAGCCTTATGCCGAAGCGTTCCTAGGAGAATATCAGGCAGGTTTCAGGAGTGAACATTCAACTATTAACCAGATCTTCACACTACGACAAATTCTAAAAAACGCGCAAGAGTTTTGTACCATCTTTTTGTCGATTTTAAAGCGGTATATGACAGTGTCACAAGACCAAGTCAACACTATAAATGAGTTAGGAATTAAAAAAAATACTCATATGCATGATAAAAGTGACAATTGCCAAATTGCAATCAGCAGTAAAAATTGAGAAGGACTCGTCAACACCATTTGAAATACATAGAGGGTTAATGCAGGGATACACGCTGGCGTGTCACCTTTTTAACATAGCCTTAGAAAAAGTCGTAAGAGTCGCTAATTTAGAAGCAATATTTAATAGATCAGTTCAAATTCTAGCATATGCTAACGACGTGGACATTATATCAAGAACCATGGAAACCCTAACCGAGCTAGTAGCAGCAGCGGAATGAACGGGATTACATATAAATCAAAATAAAACCAAATTCATGCCAATTAACACAAACACAAGAGCTGAAAATATTGACGCAGATCTAATTGTCAATCACTAAAACTTCAAAGCGGTCAAAGACTTCATATACTCGTATCTAGGGACATTGGTTAACCCCAATAAAGGGGGGAAATAAAAAGGCGAATCATAACTGCAAATTGGTATTATCATGGTCTATGAAAGTACTTAGCTACCAAACGTCTGTCTCAAAAAACTCGTATAAGATCGTATAGAAGATTGATAGTCCCGTTCTCCCATATGGATCAGGGGCATGGACCCAAAAAAAAAACAGATGAATCCTCTCTATTGGGACCGTGCAAGTTCGGAAACGCGACACCTGGTGTCGTAAATCAGCAAAATTTACTGCGCTATCATGTTAGATCGAGGTTACCGGATAACTGTCAAGGACGTAGCCCCAAAAAAGAATAAGAAGAAAAAGTAAGATTGAGGTTATGTCGGTATGTTATTAAAAGGTAAACGTTGTATGTAGTGTAAATACAATTAAATACATTATTAAATTACAGCATTACTGTTAATATGGATGCAATAATAAAAAATGGATTTGAGAAAGTAAATCACCAAATAACTTTTCAACCAAGCACTGAGTCAAAGGGAAAAGCTTTAGTAGAGGCAAATTATGTTAAGAATGTGGAAGAATTAAGAAAAAATGGACAAAGCTATGTAATACATAACTAAACTTAAAGTTACATTAGCATTAAACTTGATTTTTGGGTTAAAGTGAACTCTAAGTGAGTGTTATGAAACTAAAATTTTCACTTAAAAGTGAACTTTTATTTATTATTTATTTCAAACTGACTTTAAAATCGGGCGCAAGAATAATGCATAATTTAGGTTATATAACTTACTTATGCTTTTTTATGATATAAATCCACTTTTCTCTTTGTAGTAATTTGTGCTTTGAAGTTGGAAACGAATAAAACTTAAATTGACAATTTTTGGTTGTATTTTTACAATTTATAACACAGCATTTACTAAATCCCATTTACTTCAGTGACAGAAGGTGTAAATAAACAAATGAATATGAAATATGACAATTTGACAATTGACAATATGAATTTATGAAATCTATGAAATGTGCAATAAAAAATGCAAGATTTCTCCGCTACTCGCGCACGATCGTTTCTCGTATCACATCCAAGTACTTGCACGTCGCCAATAGATTTTTGAAAAAACGATAATAAGTAAGATATACGGCGCGGGCTGTGATAACGGAATATGGAGGCGTAGATATAACTTTGAACTGCAGAATATCTACAAACATAAGTTTGGTATAAAGATATTACAACTATAATCAAACGAAACCGTCTGCAGTGGGCAAGACATGTAGTCCGGGCGTCGGAATCGAACATGATAAAAAATAATCTAACAGCACAACCGATGGAAATGAGAAGACAGGGTAGACCAAGCTGAGGTAGACAGACGGGGTAACACAGGATGCTAAGAAGATCTCGCTGTTGGAGAAGTCTCTCGCTGAATTGGAGAGCTTCTAACAGATGTATAAAGTCCATCATTAGAGTGCTATTCGGCTACGCATGTTATCCAAGTTACAGTTAGGCATTTATATAATGATAGTTATGAGCAATGTGGAGAGGAAGGTTATTTATATGATATAGCTTTGGATTGCAGTACAAATGTAATGTACTCGTCTAGACCTATAAATGACTTATTTAAATATAAAATATAAGCCTCCAGTAATAGACTAGATTTATTATCGTTTGAATACAGGGTATCCAGAAACTCTCCTGACAAACGAAAACCGACTTAAAATAAGAGTACCTTTTAGTACTAGAAAATCTGATAGATAGATAGAGAGATAGATAGATATGATAGATCTAATACCAGAAAATCTAATAATCTAGTATCACCAATGCTTAAAAGTGACAGACAAAAAATTATGCGTTAAAACGGACGCCTCTGAACGGTACTAGGAATTCGCAATTAATGGAATCGATTCAACTCTGGAGGATAAATAATCGTACCAGTTTTTATTTTTCTAAATAGAAGCGTTCTGGAGGTATTAAAAAAACTACTTACAAGGCTTCACCTTCAAAGAGATCTTTCTAGCTCCCTTAGGAGGCATTTTCGGACTAGCTGAATCGGGCTAAATCGTCTTAAAATTATCTCAGGAATCTCCAGCTTTCGTTTGTCAGGAGAGTTTTTGGCCCCTCCGTATATAGCAGTATATAACAGTTTAATTAATTTTTTATAATACAGCACATTATCATTATAATTCTCTGCAAAATTGTAGTTAATCTCGTTACCGTTGTTTAAAAAAAAATGTACAACTTCCATTTTAACATAAATGTTGAATGTCGTTTATAAACCAACGCCGTGATGGGTTTCTAGGCTAGAAGAGAGTGTCTCTTCTCCTAACGTCGATTAATTACCCCTCAACATACCCCTGGTGTTTAATACCAATATGAACAACTGGAAATAGCAACCAAAAACTACATTCTGTAGCCACGTAAGGGACGCAGTTTCTGTGTTGTTATATGACAAATTAGAAAAATCTGGTCTATAGAAAACGTATAAAATCTGCCTCCAGTTTTTGTAGGTTATGATTTTTGTTGAAATTTGTATTTCACTGTGGTATCATCATGTGTGACAATTGTATTCATTTGATGCAGTAGAAAAGTATTCATATCTTGGTATAATAAACAAAAAAAGGATTGTCAAAAAATGAACTGCGTCGAATACTAGAAGAATTTGATTTCAGTGATTATAATAGGTATATCAGATTATGACTATGATGCTGATTCTGTTTATCGAGAGAATGATAGTGATCAACTTTATTTGAGTAGGGATGAAGAAACTGGATCCAGTAATTCTATTGATAAAGTGGTAATAGGTAACTGATTTCATTTACAGTACACATTGGTGTCTTGATTGTTTTCTTACTTTATAGAAAGATGTTAGTAGACCAAGAAAGAAAGAAAAGTTGTATAACAGAGCAGGTTTTTGTAATTTAGTCTATGATTTAGTAATTGGTAAAATGTCTTATTTGCAATTTATTATTTTATATTGATTTGTTGATTATTTAGAACCCAGAGAAACTGAAGGAATCGTCAACATAGACAATGTTAATTTAAGAGCAGATAAAACAATGTGGAAAGAAATACATGGCCCGGAAGAACCACATAAAGTTAAATTTACTGATGGTCCAGGATTCAACATTGACGAAGAGCAACTACGTGGTCATGAACCGATTGATTTTTACTTAGTATTTGTTGGTAATAAAATTCAAGATTTGTTAATAACAGAAACACATAGATATGCTCAACAGAAAGTAGTTGAGGAGATTGTAAATGAAACTATAAAAAATTATTCGCTTTTGTGTAAATAGCAAGACACAGATAGACATGAATTACTTCGTTTTTTAGCAGTAATCATGTGGATGAGATTAGACAAGTAACCAGAGTTGAGAGGCTATGGAGCAACAATCCACTTTATAAAAATGCGATTTCTCAAAGTTGCGGTTTTAGCAGGAACCGATTCGAGGTCCTTTTACATTGTTTTCACATTTTCGATAATGAAAATATTTCACTAAATAACAGACTATACAAAATCTCACCTCTTAGTGAGATAACAATCATAACAATCTTGAATAGTAAATTTCAGAAAATTTGTACGCCGAACAATTCTCTGTGTATTGATAAGACAATGGTCAATTCCTCGAATGTGCTCACTATAATCACTATGTCGTCAGCGAATCTGAGGTGGTTTAACTTGTTGCCATTAACGTTAATGTCATAGGTTGACCAATTTGCAGTTTTGAAGACGTCTTCTAGAGCTAGGTTGAAAATCTTTGGCGATATTACGTCTTCTTGTCTCACTTCTCTCTTAATGGGGATGGGATTTGTATTTTCGTCTAGTTGTACCATCATAGTTGCATTTTCATATAGATTATGTATTAGTTGCCTATATCTCGAATCTATTCTACAATTATTAATAGCTTGTTGTATGGCCCACATCTCGATACTATCAAACGCCTTTTCATAGTCGACGAAGGCAAGAAATACGGGTAGTTGGTATTCATTTGCCTTCTCAATCAATGTTCTCATTGTCAGCAGATGGTCTGATGTATTATATCTTTTGCGGAAGCCAGCCTGTTCAACCGGTTGGTAATTATCCATTTTGTAGATCAAGCTATTTAAACTTTGTATATCTGAAGGTTATACATATGCGGTGAAACTTTACGGGGGAAAAGAAATTCCATCAGATAAATCTTCTGATGGCTTCTAAGGTAGGGGCGAAGCTTCTAGGGTAGGTATGGAACTCATCCAACCTCACAAAGCACACACTTAGTTGGTATATTATGCGCCAAAAGGAAATTTTTTTGTAAAAATACAAAAATCCTCCTTTCACTTCAACTCCATTTTTTCAAAACTAAGTATTTTAAACCAGCCAAACTTCTAGAGCATAAGTACATTAATTAAGTGAATTGTAAATGTGTAACCAATATTTTTAAGTGGGGCGGTGATTAAGGGTGATTTTCACGTTTCTTGTCGTTGATAAAAATATGGACCAATCTTTTTGTTATAACTCCTCTTAAGATTAATACTAGTAACTTTGATAAATAATACATATATATATATATATATATATATATATATATATATATATATATATATATATATATATATATATATATATATATATATATATTATATATATATATATATATATGTATATATATATATATATATATATATATATATATATATATATATATAAATATATGGTACAGAACAATAATATAGAAGAAATCATACAGATAACACAAGAATATTATAAAAACCTCTACAATACAAAACAGAAACCAACCCAAGAAATCCTTAAGCAACTACAAATAAAAATAAAAAATGTTAATTCCGACTTACAACCAGAAATCAGTAAGAACGAGATAAGAAGAGCACTCAAAGAGAGGAAGAATAATAAATCACCAGGAAAAGACGGGGTGACTGTAGAAATGCTAAAACATGGTGGGAAAACAACTAGAAAAGTTTTGTACATACTTATGAATAAAATACTAATGACAAAACAAATACCCAACGGTTGGAACGAAGCAATAACACTACTGTTACTATTCAGGAAAGGAGATAAAAAGGATCTAAAGAATTACAGACCCATAACTTTACTAAATGTGATGTACAAACTATTAACCAAACTATTAACAAATAGATTAACAACTAAATTAGATGGATACCAGGCAAGAAAACAAGCCGAATTTAGAAAGAGCTTCAGTACAAGTGACCACCTTTTAACGATGAAGATTTTAATCGAAAAAACTAACGAATATTATATCCCGCTATACATGGCATTTATTGACTGACACGAGAAGGCATTTGATAGTGTGGAACACTGGGCAGTACAGAATTTCCTACAAAACAGCAGAATAGACTACCGATATACCGACTTAATTACAAATATATACAACAAGGCAACAACAACTATTAAGCTAATGAAACAAACGGAGCCTATTAAAATAAACCGAGAAGTAAGACAAGGAGATACCATCTCGCCCAAGCTATTCAACCAAGCGCTAGAAGATGTTTTCAAACGACTACTTCAAACTGGGATGGCTTGGGAATTAACATAAACGGACAAAATCTGAATCATTTACGACATGCTGATGATATTGTATTATTAACAGAAAAAAGTGAAGAATTACAAAGAATGATGGAAGAACTAGATAGAGAATCGACAAAAATTGGACTCAAGATGAATTACAGTAAAACAAAAACCATGACTAATCAACCATAAGAACTAATAATTACAGTGGCACAAACAAGAATAGAACAAGTAAAAGAGTATATATATCTAGGCCACATCACTAAATTAAATAAAGAAAATCAGACCGAAGAAATAAAGAGAAGAATAAGATTGGCCTGGGCATTATTCGGAAAACTGTTTTATATTCTAAAGAATTCAAAATACCACCAATACCTAAAAACGAGAGTCTTCAATCAATGTATACTCCCTGTCCTCACATATGGCTCTCAGACATGGACGTTTACAAAGGAAAATATGAAAAAAAATAGCAAAGACAGAAAGATCAATGGAAAGACAAATGCTGAACATTAAACTATCAGACAGAAAAAGAAACGAATGGATCCGTAATAAAACAAAAGTGACAGATGTCTCAACCCAAGTAGCAAAGCCTAAATGAAAGTTCGCCGGACACACCCTAAGGCAGAAAGATGAAAGACGGACTAAGACAATTATACATTGGAGACCATGGAATCACAAACGAAAAAGGGGAAGGCCACAAATGCGATGGTCAGATGACCTGAAGAAACACGCCGGGTCAAAATGGATGTAAATTGCCCAAGATGGCAATGGGCCCGAGAGGCATGGAAGAAGGAGGCCTTTATCCAAGGATGGATGTTTAGGGCTGTATAGATAGATAGAACTTTGATAAATAAAGATTTTTCAAGTACTACAAAAAAGGTTGTATGAGTTTTCCACGAAAAATGCGTCGGTTTATCTATATTTCACGTTGAAATTTTCAAATTTCAATAAGCTACTTGTCCAGTTGTATTGGAGCTACAGACACCATAAGCACAGCCACCATTCTTTTTGTTTATTTATAAGCTACATTTTTTATAAGAATGATTTTTCTGATAAAATACATACTGTTTGAGCAATTCGCAAAAACTGTTAGAAAAAGTGTTTTTTTTTTGTTTGGTACAAAATTGAAATTTTCACTTGCGAAGAAGTCGAAAAGTATTGACTTTCATAAAAAAATGTATATAACAAAAATTTATTAATATTTGTTAATATATTCGTTCCTGATTTTATTTTTATAAAAAATAAATATACCCCCGAAAAGGGACGCATCCCCTCAGGGTAAGAGCACCCCTAAGGCACAGGGTCAACATTGAAGTAGAGAGTAACAAGAAACTATATCCATGTAAACCTGTGCAAGCTCAGAAAATTAGAACTACAGATACGCTATATTTTACTTTCATTAACTGGAGTATAGCTGATCTACAGACGACTTAATGAAAGAGCACGACTTTAATCATAACGTTTAATTGAAAACAGCAAACAATTACAACAAAATATAAAATGAATGAAAACAAACAGTGAAATGGTCATCTTTGTTAGCCAACAAGGCATACTACACAATATTTGTAATTTGTTACATTATTGCTTCCTTTATTATTATAAATGCTTCACTAAGTATTCAGATTATCTGTTATCATTACAATACACATAAAACACTCGAGACTCGAGATATGTATAACTGAAATATACATGTATATAAAAAAACACAGGAAAAAAATTAACATAAACAAAAACTTAGAATATGCAATATTTTTGTCCGTGAGTGTAGTTTTTTGTAATAAAAAGAAAAAGATATGATTGTATAAAATAGTCTTAAAAAGTGCAATTTTGATGAATTCCCCGCCACGTTGGCAACGATGCCGATATGGCGGTGGCGTCTACATAGGATGCACGCGTTCTGCTGCAAAGAGGGGAGAAGAAAGGGCAAGAGGAGCGACTGTTGACCTCGACGGGTCGATAGCCGACGTCTGGCGTCGTACTAGAGCCGCGGCGACGGTCGGGGCGTCGCCCACCGCCGTCGTCAATGAACGTGACGTCACGGCAGACGCCACGCCCAGAGTAGCAACCAGGGTTGGGGTGAATAGCGAGACTGCGAGTATTAGACACATCAACGGTGGCTAATTTCAAAAAAGAAAAAAAAAAGAAATTTGCGTTTAATTAAGAACTTGATGACGGGTGAAGAATTCAAACGTCTCGCAAGTTTGCCGACCGATGTAGATACTTTTAACAGCTTTCAAAGTTATTAGGATTCTGCAATTAGATTCTTTTGTTAATATGTCCTCTCCATTACTAACGGTAAAGGGGTGATGGTTTTTCTGCGTTTTTTTTTTCATAGCATCTATTTTTGATAATGATAAATAATGAAAATATAAATTAATAAAAAAGGTTAACGAATATTAAATATCACTATTTATAGTGGGGATAGCGCGTGAGTGGTTTTACATTTTCGTGAGAGCCCGCTCACAGTTACTTAATTTCACTCACGGTTGTTCACGCACGTGAGTTCCGACGAATCCTTAAATTCACCAAAGATTATTGTTAAAGATGATGTGAATGTAGAGTTTGTGGAGTCAAAGGTTTCGTCAGTTCGCCGACGTTTTCTGTGGTTGTTTGTATCCTGACAATCTTTGGTCGTAGATTGAGATTATATTCTATATTTCTATTGGGATTCTGTAGATAAATCAATCGAAATAGATAAAATAGAATATCATAATAAAATAATAGAAATTTTAAATAATCAAAATATTAAAAAAAAATAAACGAATATCCGACGGAAAAGTATCAAAGGCAAATTAAACTGGCGTTAGAAAAATCAAAATCAATCTTAAATTCAATATAACAGAATTGCCTCAACATTATGAACCCATAGTCCACTAAATTATATCTACTCTTTTATTAAACTACACAAACTGTAGTTTGTGTCTGATCACCCAATAAGACCTGTAATTTCTTTTTTACAGGTCCGTCATATAAACTGTCAAAAAAAAAACTCATTTTGATTTGGAAACAGAATTTTGATTCCGATATAAATGTGAAACAAAGACGCAATAAGATTTGGAAAATAAGGCTTTTATTTAATAGGATATGTCAAGGTTGTCACGCTCAAGAAACCACTGAATCATTAAGTATCGACGAAATGATTATTCCATTCTCCGGTAGATGTCCAATTCGTCAGTATTGTCCCAATAAACCAAATCCTGTAGAGTTAAAAGCTTTTGTTCTGGCCACTCCACAAGGAATTGTAGGTGATATAATTATATATCAAGGGGATTCAACATTTCCACATCTATCTAGTGACGGTTTTGAATTAGGAGAGTCAGCTGTATTGTATCTAGTAAGATCACTGATACCAGGGCATAAAATATACTTTGACCGATATTTTCCTACCACAAAGCTTTGTACCGAATTATTGTCTCGTGGACTTTATGCAATTGGAACCATTATGAAGAACCAGATCCCCAAAGATTGTTTCATGCAACCAGAAAAACTTTTTTCAAAATTTTTAAAGGGTACTTATGAAATCAAAAACAGAGATTCTAGCAAAATGTCCATCACACGGTGGATGGACTACAAATCATTAATAATGTTATCTACTATTTTTTCTTTTAGGAATATAGATTATTGTTAGCGGTGGTCAAAAAAAATCCTATGAGTAAGTTTGCCGGGCCAGAACTAATTAAGGAGTATAATAAAAATATGGGTGGGGTGGATTTAGTAGATCGTATGCTTGTTGTTTGTCCATCGCGTAGTCGTACCAAAAAATGGACAATACGGGCTATTTGCAACCTCATAGATTTAGCAGTCGTCAACGCTTGGCTTCAATATAGACAGCGTGAAAGAAGTCAAGGCAGTAAAAATATTTGGCAATTGAGACACTATAAAATAAAATTGGGAGGGAAACTAATTGAACAAAATGATATGGACAACGATTGCGATAGCGAAGGAGAAAATATAGTTCAATTAATGCCTAAAAATAAACATAGAAGAACGCCTATTACTCCTTTACCATCAGTTATACGAAGGCAACAAAAAGCAATACACATGCCAGATTATGAACCTAAACAAAACAGATGCAGAAAAGATGACTGCTCAATGAAAATAAGAATATTTTGCAAAAATGTTCAATTGAAAATTTTAATCTAGTAAATCTTATGTTTTAAAACTGCAAGACGCTGTTTTGGTGATTTTCATGAAAATGCATAAATTTTATATTTTTATTATTTCAAACATTTATAGAATGTACATTTTTTGGTTATAAGAATGAATCTTGTTTTTGTAGTCTCAAAAATAAAAGACATATTAACTTCTTTATTTTGTTTAAATTTTTTTAACTTTTTTTAACTATCAGATACTTTTTATACTTCCTTAGGCAAGTCTAAAAGCTAAAAATATTAAATTTAGAAATAAAACATTACTTTACAAACAAACAATAAAGACAATTTAAAAAAAAATTATAAGAAAGCCCTGAACTTAGTATTTCCAGAACCAGAGAAAAACCCAGTACCTCTTGCAGGATTACATATAAAAGCAAGATATCAACAAAAATAGCCAAACATAAAAAAGAAAGGAGTAACACCAGCTTTCAGAACAAATAATAACTTATGCAAATATATTATGAACCCCAAGAGCCAGCAGAAAAAGCAATTACACAGTGGTGTCTACAAACTTAAACGTAGCGACTGCCCAAAAACTTACATCGGTCAAGCTGGTAGAACTTTTAAAAAACGTATAGCAGAACACAAAAGGGCTTTCAAAAACAGAAAAAGAGATTCTATGTATGCACTTCACCTTCCACACCATAATCATTTTTTAAATGACCAATTTCAAATTCTTCACATTCAAAATAAAGGTCCTAAGCTATCTTTATTAGAATCTATGGAAACTAAAAAATTAAAAAATACAGATATAATTCTGAATGACAAACTTGAGACCCCTCCTCAACTTATTCAGTTGCCGAAAAAAGTGTTTTAAAACAAAAGTTTTCAGGGTTTTATTGTTATGTAAAATATATAATTCAATATTTTTCAAAACATTTCTTTTTTTAAGTCTTACAGTGTTAAAAACTACTAAAACTACAACTAATTTCTCATCTGTTGTTGTTTTATAAATAAATCGATTTCTTTTGAGAGATTAATTCTTTCTAATTCTTGGTTCTGTCTCCTCTTTTTTTTTTAACTTTCCACAGTCTACAATAATTAACTCTATTAAAAATATAAGTATAATCCACTTTGAAAAGTTTATTTCAAAAGCAGAAAAAACCACCTGCTACCGTTAAATCCCTCGGGAGTCGTTTTTAGTGTGTACCATTGCGAAAGTAATTATTTTGCTTTTGCTACTGCTAAATGACCCTTTTGAACAAACAGGTGAATCACAAAAGCGTCGGGCGACTAAATTAAGAAAAAGCAAAAAGTAAAAAATGCGCCTCAACCTTTTGACAGTTCCTTTGCCGATTCAGCGGCGGAACAGCAACATATTTTTAAGAAAGAAATTAAAAATATTGCTAATAAAAAATTTATTAAAAATCCTTTGTAAAAGGTATATATTAAGAACCCAAACGGGCCAAGTTAAAAAGACAAAACGTTTTCGGAATCCATATTCCATCATCAGTGTCTAAGAGTTCATGAATGTAGCCACTAAATATATGGGTAAAAACCCGTTAACAAATAATTAATTACATTTAGTTTACAAATTGTCCTATAATGGTTTAGGATGTTAAAGTTTCCGTTGGATTAGGTAACATGGCAACATATGACTCCACTTTGAAGTTGCTAGTCTTGAGACAGTGTGTCTACGAAGACTGTATGGGAGCAACTCAGTCATACGATAATAGAATGGTGGATCTAATCTTTTTGTTGACTGAAACGTCGAGAAAAATCTGTCAGCAAAAGTGCTCATGCTCTTAATAGGGCTTTTGTAATGTGCTCCCAATGCTATCCTAATTTCGTAATTATGTAAGAATTATATAAGAAGAAGTTATATAAGAAGTTATATAAGAATTATGAATTCTTAACAGATTTAGTCCATTTTGCATAGATTGTCGAAGAAAGTGCACATGTTTTTTCTAAGTTAAAACGATTATTTAATTTCATGCCAAGAAAATAAACAGATTTTATATATTCAATAGAATTGTTATTTAACACTAGGTTTGGAGGGATTAAACTAGCTCTAAAGCTGAACAGCATAGCTTTTGTTTTATTAGAAGCGAACGACAGACCAGTAGTATTAGAGTAATTTTCTAGTTTGCTAATAGCTCCTTGAATATGATGTGATATTCATACATGTTTCCCTCTTGAGTAGATGACCTTTTTAATACTTTGATTTTACATTATTGTTCCTTAATATCTTTAGTGATTGGTCTTTCTCTATCTTCTTTGACCTCTTATCGATCAGTCTCCTCCAGTCTCCTCCAGTTTTCGTTAATATTTTTTTTTTTAGTTTCTATACTTAATTGATTTATATATTTCCTCAATAAGTGAAAATTCCCCTTTTTGAGAAATTTAAACAAATGCTTCTTTTTGGTACAAACATAATTAATAACAATTAATAATTTTACTAATGTTACTATTATACAGTGGAGTGGAAGAAACGAAGAGAGCTCAGGCAGGGGTAGCATGCATGATAAAGAAGGACAGTATCAACAAAGTAAAAAATTGGATATATTACAACGAACGTATACTAAGAGTAGACATAGATATGGATACAGAGGAAACAAGGGACCTTATGGGGAGGCAAAATAAACAAAAATGGAAAATTACTGCTCGAATTCTGTCTAGACAATAACCTGGTGATTATGAACACACACTTCCAACATAAAAAGATACACAAGATCACAAGAGAAGTCAAATCATAAGATGAACAATCCATTATAGACTATACTATAGTGCAAAAAACAGAGAAGAAATGGATAAGAGACGTAAGGGTGAAAAGAAGTTATGAAATTGGTAGTGACCACTATCTACTAGAAACCACATTCAAATGCAAAAGAAAAGAAATAAAAAGAAATGAGAACATAAACAAAAAACACAAAGAAATAATAAAAATTTATAAACTAAGGGAAGAAACAACGAAGATAAGATACTCAGAAGGGATAGAGAAAGTGATGGACAATGAACATGAAATAACAGAAAAATAGAAGAACTAATAATAGAAGAATGGGGAAAATTTAAAAATGCGATGATAAAAACAGCTAAATCAATATGTGGAACTACAAGAAATAACAACAGAGGGAGACGTACATCTTGGTGGAACGATGAAGTGAAAAGAGAAATAAAAGAAAAGAAGAAGTTATGGAAAGAATACATAAAAGACAAAACACAACCAAAATATGAAAATTATAAGAGACAAAGAACAAAAGTTAAAGAGATAGTTAAGAAAGAGAAAAAGAAAAGTTGGGAAAAATTTAGAGAAAAAATGGAAGAAAACAGCACAGAAAACGTAAAATAATTTTATAGAACACTGAAAACCCTAAGAAGCAACAAAGAAATGAAACTAAAACAAATAATGAACAAGGAAGGAACAATAAAAAAAAGACGATAAGACAATAATGGAAGGATGGAGGGAACACTTCCAGCTGATACTGAATGGAAATCAAGCGAATACAATAAAGAAGGAAAGCCACATCGAGAGAGTATCCATGAGAAACATGGAAAATCCAGAAACTATAGAAAAATAAGAACTAGAAGAAGCAATAAGAAAGATAAAGATTGGAAAAGCAACATGAAGCGATGAAGTAGCACCAGAAATGATGAAATATATAGGAGTAAAAGCAAAAGAAAAATTGTTATACATATATAACCTAATATAGAAGAGAAAAGTAATACCCAGGGAATGGACAAATGCAGTAATTATACCTATATACAAGAAAGGAAACACAAGAGACTGTAAGAACTATAGAAGTATATCACTACTATGTGTAGCAGCAAAAGTATACGAAACCATAATAGAAAGGAAAATCAGGAAAGAAATAGAACATAAATTAGAGGACGTACAAAGTGGATTCAGCAAAGGACACAACACACAAGACCATATATTCACCATGCAACAAGTAACAGAAAAAGCCTTAAAGAAAAATAGAGAAATATATCTCAGCTTTATAGACATGAAAAAAGCATTCGACTCAGTCAAAAGAAAAGATATATGGGAAAGCCTAAAGAAGAAGCAAGTAAGTGAAGAACTGATACAAGCAACAAAGAGTATATACATGAAAACAACAAACACAGTAAGAATGTCAAATATGCAGTCAGAACCATTTGAAATAACTCAAGGAGTTAGACAAGGAGGAAGTCTCAGCCCAGTGCTATTCATAAATGTAATAGATGAGATAGTGAAAGAATGTAAGAAAACGTTCAAGAAATACTGCATCAGTTGAAACAGAATGCAAATGATAAACGCTGAGATGTGTATATTTGCAGACGAATGGAACCTAGAAGCAAGCAAATACAACTTAAACGTAAACAAAGAGAAGACTCACATAATGAAAATATCAAGGAAACAAGGGACGGAAGATCAACTAGAAATAATGATAGACCAACAAAAAATAATACAGACAAATTCATACAAATACTTGGGAACAGTAATCAACAACAAAGGAGACATCGAGGACGATCTTAACAACAGAATGGAAAACACAGGAAAACTATTCCAAGCACTAAATAGAGGATTCCTTAATAACAAAGAAATATCAACAAAGACCAAGATGACAATATACAAAACAATATATATATATATATATATATATATATATATATATATATATATATATATATAGACCTACAGATCTATATATAGACGATCTTAACAACAGAATGGAAAACACAGGAAAACTATTCCAAGCACTAAATAGAGGATTCCTTAATAACAAAGAAATATCAACAAAGACCAAGATGACAATATACAAAACAATATATATATATATATATATATATATATATATATATATTATATATATATATATATAGACCTACAGTGACATATGGAGCAGAAAATTGGATACTAAACAAAAGGCATCAAAGCAGAATTCAGACAGCAGAAATGAAATACCTCAGAAGAACGAACGGAGTAAAAAGAACTGATAGAATCAGAAATGAAGAAATAAGAGAAAGACTAAAAATCAAACCGATTCTCGAATCAATCGAGGAGAAAAAATTGGCATGGTTCGTACATCTAACCCTGATGGACAATAATAGACAAGTAAAAAGAGTTTGGGACGCCAAACCAATAGGGAAGAACAGAAGAGGAAGACCCATTAAAGAATGGAACAGTGACATCTCGCAGATACTGCAGAGTAAGGGTAAGACTTGGCAGGAAGCAACACAGATGGCATGCAATAGGAAGGAATGGAGAAAGTTTGTCAAGAGCTAGGACACCTCAGAAGATTGTAAAATATTGTAATATAAAGAATTGTATTATAAACGGCCCAACGCCGAAAGGTACAAATGGGTCTACTGATTAAGTAAGTAAGTAAGTAATAATTTTACACATAAATTAACATACAACAAGTAAAATAAGGTTATTTCAGCAAAAATACAGCAAAATAGAAACTTATTTACCAACCTACTAATTTAAACAATTTAAAAACAAGTTTCCTTTTAATAACAAAAAGAGCTGTAGGTATTACGAAACTAGGTGTGACACTAAAGTGTACTTTAGTCTAAAGTGACCATTAGTTAAGGTTTAGTTTATGTTGTCATTATGAAATCCTGCTTTAATTTTTATTCTATATACTTTTCACATATTATTTCATATAAACATAATGTCGAATTTTTACAATTATCAGTTTACAAATTGTATTAAAGTGTGACAAAGAGAGTTATTAGTAAAATATTGTAAGTTGAACTTACATATTTAAGAAGGTAACATGCAAACAGCCTTAAGTCACACAAAAATCAAAGTTGAGCTAGATGTGTCAATGCATTTTTCTATTCTAGCCAAAGTGGTCTATTTTATCTGTCTCATGCAAAAAAAATTATAACCGATGGTAAAAGCATATTAAAAATCACCTTTACATGCAAAACAACTTATTTCCACTATAATGGTTCAAGCTAACTATCTTATTTCCAACCAACCAATAGGAACTCTGCAACTACCATTCAGCTGACCCAGTGAGTCCCAGTTTTCAGAAGGAAAAAAGAAAAGTGATCCAATTACCAGGTATATACGTCCTAAAAGAGCTCTAGTTTTTGTACCGTTTAAGCACAAAAATAAACGTTTCACGTGCATAAAAATAAGGCCTATTTACATCAATGCCTTCAAAAAAGAGTTTTATAAAGTTCCAGACACGAAAAGAAATGACAATATCATTTCCAGTCTGATTTATACAACACAAATCAAAAGACATAGGCCTAGGTCGGTAAAAAAAAACAAAAATAAAAATAAAATAAATAATAAAATTGAGCAAAAGGACTCAATAAAATACTTTTTTCCAACTGGCTGGTGCTAAACTGTATATTTAAAAATTTTTCTCACTGTTATTGGTATTAGAGAAACTACAATAAAAACATTGCCAAAAAACTGTAAAAAATGTGGGTTTGCTGTTGAAAGGAAAGGAGGAGGTGACTCTACCAAAAATTAGAACTATTTGAAGAATAAAAGTATTAAGAGTACAAAAAAAGCTCAGAGGAACTGAATCACATTACAAAACATAGGAGTCCAAAAGATTATAGTTGAGTAGTGAGTTAAGTATTAGTAAACTAAGTAAAATTTTAACATAGGTTTTAAGTCACCTACCTCCGATACTTAGTTATGTACTAAGATTTTTTAGCAATGGTTGTGTTTCTCAAAATAAAAATAATATTGTCCTAAAAACACTGATTTATTTTTTCGAAATACACAATACATCAATCAGTGCTATAGGCAAGGTAAGAGCACTAAGGGAAGATTGTCCACTCCTTGATACTAAGAAGCTAAGTGAATACTATAAGGACATCCAATCAATTAGTGAACTAAAGAGAATTGAAATATGCAACCGGACACAAGAAGAAATTGTACAATATATAGAAATATTGAAAAAAGGGAAAAGGAAAGTCTTACAAAAATTATGTGTTTGTGAGAGGCTTGAAAAACTGCAAGTATGAGAGAAAAAGTCTTTTATATATTTTAAAATGAAAGGGAAAAATAATCTTAGACAAGTAAGATTGAAAGAACTCCCACTTCCTTATATGTTAACCAAATAAAAGACAAAGATGTTCACCAAAGACCAAAAGATCTTTTTGCCAAAACAAAATCAATTTTTGAAACTATTTTTAGCTACCCTAACTGAAATAAGTGTTTTAATCTCATGTTTGGAACCAATACTATTGCATAACATTAATTAGAACTCATTATCCTTTTTCAGAGCAAAGCTACAAGTTTTTTGCCCTCCCTGAAAAATTACTTATTTGTGACTTAAGCTTGTTTGCATTTTACCTCCTCATTTATACATTGGAAGAAATTTCTCCATCAGCACATATTAAATATTGCTTTTTACGAACTAGTAGACACAGTAAACAATTGGAAAAGTCCATTTATGTGATGTTATACAACATGCAAACTTTTTAAATTATATTAAAACCTATAAAAATAATAAATAAATAGTAAAATTACTTTATTCAATTTTAAACATATTATTTAAATTTAAAAACTATACAAAACATAGCATGAAACTTCGTGCTAGTCTACAGTACCGCCTAATGTACAACTTTTTTTTTTTTGTAAATAAGTAATTTTGTTTCTACCACAAAAATATTTATTGCCTTTGGTATTTGGTAATATAATTTGTTTCTCCTTAATAATTTGCAAATATCACACTTCGAATGTCGAGCAGTAAACCTGGAACGCTACTGTCATCATTTCGCCGGGCTGTCCCTAAAGTGTGGATATTCACTGAACGCTGAACGAGTTGTTTGCCTTTACGATTTTTTCGCTCATATTAAGAGTTTTGCTCGTAATCTCGTCTAGACAAGAGATAAAAACGAATTTTAGATAAGCAACTAACCCTTCTCTCCGAAAGCAAACATATAAATAAATTGCGGTGTCAAAGGGTTCACCTTTTAGTTTTTTTATGAAATTAACTTTAAAGTAAAAAATAGCAGAATATTAAATTAAATTATTAAAAATAAGGGGCATTAGAATAAATAAGTTATTAATTATTTATTTATTTAACTTCAGAGAGCTTACAGTCCTAAAATTGTAAATTTAGAATATCTAATAATAAAACCAACATTCATCTTAAAAATAACAATTCTTTTTCACAATTCCTTACTTTCTTACCATTTCACTTACTTCTTTTCATTTTTTTCTAGTCTGGGTAAAGTTCTGCCAGTTTTCTACATCTATGATTTATTTTTATTCAACAATAAAACACTGAAGACTTTTGTTTTGACTTTTATTGTTAGATAAAATAAATTTCCATCAAGTAACAGTCGAATCCATCACCTATTTTTATTTATTTATGTCTTCTTTAACATTAAAGATATTCCATCTTTGTCGTGGTCCCCTTTTTCTTCTCTTCTACACTGGTTTTCTCTGCAGAGCCAATTCTTTCACATTAAATTGTTTCGATATGTTGAACCAAATATTCTTCGTGACAAAGTTTTTTGTTATTTTTTCATGGCCGTTTTGATTTTTTTTGTTTTTCTTTGTGTCATGTACATGTCTTGTATATTCTCATTTATTTTTAATGTGACACATACTTGGGCTTCAATAACATGAGCGGATCTGTGAATAAACTACTAGATTGGTATGTGATAGGAGGCATTCTGATTTTTGCAGAAAAAGTTGTGTAATAACTTCAATACTATGTGAATTATCATGTGAAATCTTTTAAATTGATTTTAATAAAATTTGGTTGAAGTGTTTTATTATATTGAATTTCAACGGTCCTAATTGCACAATTTAAGTGGTTGAAAAACATTTAATAAGAACAGGCTTATTTCTCCCTTTTTTGTATCTATTGCTATTTTTCAGCAATGGTAATATATTAAAATATTGTTAACCAGGTGTATCTTCTAGGAAATTCAATTCTCGCTGTTTTATTTGATTACAACTTTGCTCCAAAATAAATCGTTTTGAACATATAAGCAAGGAAAGTAGAAAAAAACGATGTTTTAGTCATTTTGAAATATTTTAATATTTTTATTAATATTACCGACCTATTTGAGAGACAGGATCAAGTGAGTTATTACTATTGAAGTTATCACACAACTTTTTCTGCAAAAATAAGACTGTCACCTCTTATGTCTCCTCTACACATCGACAGACGCATCCGCGGATGACATCTACGTATCCATCTGGAGATTTGCACGGGGTAGGCCAATGAATTAAGTGATCGAAACCCTGAGTTTCAAAGGACGAGCTCGTCTTTTGTTACCATGTCTGCACGGATCGGCATCTGAAGTATTATCAAACCAGAAGTACCACTTTTCTAAAGTAAATACTGAGGGTAATTTGATCATCTGTTGTTTACATAACACGTCCGCGGCTGCGTCTGCTAGATATCCGATTGTTTTCGGTTTTTTTAGCACAGATCAAAGGGATTCCGGTTTTACAATTCACAATTCGTAGTATTATAAACGATTGCTTATTGAGTTTTGTGTTTTATTATAAATATTTGCTAAAATGGCCATGAGTTCTGACGAAAAGATCAAATTTATAGAGCTATACCAGGCAGAAAACTGTCTTTGGAACCCAAAACATATATGCCACAAAAACAAAAATATTGTAAGTATGAGTTTAACTAATATAATAAAAAAGAAGTAAAGAATTAATCATGATTCGTGGAAACGTATTGCAGACAAGATGGTATTCCCATAATGGAATTAAAAAAGAAAAAAGAGAATCTGCTTGCTACCTTTAGGGTTAATTTAAAACAGAAAAGTTTTCTTTGAGGTCGCGAACTGGTGTAGAAAGAAGTATTAGCCCATCTGGCCGTTTTATGATGCTATGGAAGCATTTTTGGCAGATGTCTACACATCCGCAAGCCAAGAGGAAAATGTAAGTAAAAGAAAAAATCTATAATCTTATTTATTTTAGAATATATTTTATTTATTTCATAACTAGGTATTATTATCGTAAATATATTTCATAAAATTTAATCTTGATTCAGCTGCAGATATAGGAGCTCTTCGAGGTACAGGTTGCAGGGGATCAAATGGTCCTGTATTATTTTGTCTCCAATATCCTGGTTGGGTTAACTCTCCATTGACATACTTATGTATTGAATTTGGTGGAGTATGTATATGTCGAGATGTTTCACTTTTTCTTAAGAAATTGTGCAACAAGACACATGTCATTGTAATGATAGATGCTTTAGCGTCATTTAGTGGTAAAGGCTTCTTAAACATTCCAAAAGTATTTTTGACTGCTACACGTGAACTAGATAGTTTTTGATTGAATAATCTTTTTGGAGTACCAATAGCATGATGCTCAGGAAATGGCTTCATAATATGTACACTCAGTGCAAATGGCGCATCAGCTAAAAAGAGATATGGTAAGTTAATGTTACTATTGGGTAAGCAACTAGGAGATGGCAAGTTGATAACGTTTGTGTCAATTTTTTGCTTTAAAACGCTTCCATTATACACTCCACCATCACTAATCCATCCTGGTCAACCTATATCTGCAAACATAAAACAGTAGTCACTATCAACTAGTGCTAAAAGTACAATACTGAAATGTCCTTTATAATTGAAATACTCCGTTGCGGTATGGGATGGTGGTAGTATCATAACATGTTTCCCATCCAAAGCGCCGATACAACGAGGAAAATTAAACCCTTCTGCCTTCGAAAGTCATTCATCCGTAGTGTTAGGCATCTAAAAATTAAAAAGAAATATTTTAGATATTTTAAATTTTATTTTAACAACTAATATATTTTTAACTAGCGATTAGTTCTTGACAAGATATTAATCTTATTGATGTACACCATCATTACTCTGATTGCCAAAAATATTAAAAAAATAAAAAAAATATTCAAAAAATTTTATTGTTATTGTATTTTTTTTTCAGGAAGAATCTGAAAATGCCAACACTTCTCACGCCAACACTTCGGATAATGATCCAGACGACGTTCCTCCTATCCCTAAAAGGAACCCAAATATTCAAGCCCAAAAACGTCGTGCTCTGAATCCGCCCGAATTGCAGGAAACGAGCAGAAGTATGAGTACTGCTTTTACTGCATTAAATACCGTGTTGGCCAGAAAAGAAAAAAGAAAAGAAGAAGATGAATGTAGCTTATTTTGTAAAATGTTGGCAAAGCAAATAAGAGCGTATCCAATATTTGAAAGAGAAGAAATAACGTATGAACTACATGGCATTATGTTGAGCAAACGTCGTCGGTACAACATAATGATGCAGGACATACCAAGTAATGTTTCTTCTCCTTTACAAGTTGGATCCAGGCGACCTAGCTCCAGCAGCAGTGCATCTGGATCACGTAGACAGTCACTGAGTTATTTAAGTAACCCTTCATCTGCAGTGCAATCAAACAACCAACAATCTGAAGTAACACAAGAATCAGATAGTAGAAGATATTATGAAAGATAGTGTTATGAATAAAATTCACAGAAATATTAGTTTACTGTTGATTTTTTATATACTTTATATCCCAACTGTTAATTTTTTATAACAAATAAATAAATATTTAAGCATAAAAATGTCATTTACCTTCATTAAATCCTTTAACACGTCATTGAGCGCCAAACATACTTCAGGGACGATAATGGATATAACTTGGCTTGAAATTTTAAATAGGTAATGTAAGCTTCTATAGCTATCTCCAGTAGCTAAGTATCTTAATGCTGCCAGGCGAACTTTCACTGGAATTGCATCCTTCCAATAAGTATCCTTTTTAGCAACCATTGGAGATATCTTTTGTATATGGTATTCAAAATGGCTGTAAGACATTCGGACAAAATTACTAAATTCTCCACTTGGCTCCGAGTAAAGCTCAGCAAGTTGCTTTTCCATGCTATACCTTTAAAAAATATATGTAATGTACAAGTTATTACCTACCAATATAATTATATCATTAAAATGTAAATTAAAAATTTTATTAGTTGAATCTATATTCCACTTACTTTGTTCTGTTTTTATGTATATCCAGCATCCACCACATACTTCTTTTTCATTTTTTTTAATTATTTTATTTCGATGTACACTCAAATAATAGTTAAACGAAGACGAGCTCGTCCTTTGAAATTCAGAGGTTCGATCACTTATTCATTGGTCTACCCCTTACACATCTCCATGCATCTCCAGATGCATACGTAGATGTCGTCCGCTGATGCGTCTGCCGATGTGTAGAGGAGTCATTTACATCCACCTCAAAACAGATCCGATCTGGTATAATGCGTAGTACTCCATTTTTTGTTCCATTTTATTGATTTTTAGTGTTTATTTCTGGTTCTGTTTACCTTTCTTTCACGTATAATAGGGTAAATGGTAGACTTTCCAATCACGGTTATCTTTGAACACATTTCCACTATATATAATCGTCATATTTGGCAATATGTTGGCTTTTCAGTGCTTTAAATACGGTAAGCATAATTATTTTGTCGTTTGTAGACACATTCAGTCGCGTCTTTAACTGAAACTCTCAAAGGAATTCTTAAAAATTTGCCATTTATCTATATATAACGAAGTAAAGAAAGTTGTTTCTAGAAGATAGAGGGAATATACGAGTATATGGACGCCAAGCTAATTTTGCTACGTCAAGCTTTTGACTTCCTCTCTGGATAATATTGCTACGTTATGCTTTCAACTTCCTCTCTGGAGTATGCATGAGAACTTTCAGTTTATCACCATTTTAAAGCCTATTTGGACCTATGATGTCTGGGGAGCTGCTTCTGACACCAATGTTAACGCAATACAGACGTTTCAAAAGAAGATGCTTCCATCAATACGTGCAGTAATAAGTGAATATAGTAAAACATATCACAAGGAAATGTGCGGCATCGTAATCAGTTAGCTAACCGATTATTTAAAGTCGCCTATGATAAAGGAAGAGAACAGAAGTTCAAACCAGCTAACTTTATTTCCTAAAATGGGGTAAACAGTGCCATTTGTTGGTTACTGGTCATAACTTGAGTCGTCTCTCACTGCTCTGCCAACGTAATGGCGACAATCATTAGCAGAACGTTGTTGTTAGTATATGTGAAGAAGTTACGCCGAAAGTAATCCTGTGATATCTTTGTAGTTTGTACCAAGGTTAAGTGAAAATTCTAGTGGATTCTTCAGGTATTATAACCTCAGGTATGTTTTGTATTATTTCTTTAATTATCTGATAAATTAGAAGTTTAACAAGAATTTTAGGTTAGATTATTTGATGAAATGCTATATAGGGAGACCTGAGACAGTTGCTTTAGGGAGACATGAGACGTCTCATGTCTCCCTGAGACGTCTCATATCTCCCTAAATAGCGTTTTATAAAATAATATGACTTAACATTCCGGTTAAACACTTGATTCAATGGTTTACTATAATTTTTAAATGATTAATGCCCATTTGCACCAGTTTCCGTTAAAATTTACCTGATAGTTTTAGATGTCATTTGATGATTAGAAGTGTTTGTTATTAAGTAGTTGTTATTTTTAACGTAAACTAGTGCAAATGAGCATAAAACTGCTAAACCGATTGAAATGATAATATTGTTTTAGATATAATATGCCTTATTTTTGAATTAAAAAGACAGAACGAGTAGTTCCTTCTCCTGACGTTATGAAAACGGCAGTGGAGCATCTTGGGGGAAGCAAAATTACGTGCAACTGTAAGGAAATATGATATCGATAAACAAACGCTTAACAGATATGTGCAAAAAAGGATGTTGCAAGCACCTGATGACAACCCTGACGACAACGTTACTTATTCACCTGATTTTAAAACCGCGTTAATCTTCACTAGTTAGTTAATCGGTTGCTGGCTATGATTGGTATCGAAGTTTTAGACATCTCCACCTGAATTATCGCTGAGAACCAGTTTGTCACGATGTATATACGAGTTTCAACCGCACAAATGATACCACGTTTTTCAATAATTTAGAACCGGTACATAAAATACCAAAAGTTCTGGCAGTGAGGGATGTTAAATAAGTTGGAAACGTCCTGTCTGCTGAACGAGGCACATTAATAACTGCCTGTTGTGGTATTAATTCTGAAGGGAGATTCATTACATCATTTTTCATTTTTCCAAGTGTAAATTTTAAGGACTATATGTTAAGTTCAGGAAGTGCTGGTGTTGCTCATCCCAGTGGATGGATTTTCCGAAAACTTTAGTGTTTTCCTGGACCACTTCATAAAAAATACTGGTTGTTCAGTGGAAAACACAGTATTGCTGCTACTGGATAACCAAGAGAGCCATATTTCCGTTGAGTACCTAAAGAAAGCAAGAGAAAATGGAATTGAGATGCTTACGTTTCCAACACACTGCAGCCATAAAATTCAGGCCCTGGCCGTATCCGTTTACTTCTCCTTTAAAGTTATTATAACTCTCAGTGAACATCATGGATGGTTTCAAATCGAGGTCAAACCTTGACCATTTACAACATTGCTGCTTTAGCTAGTCAAGCGTTCGAATTAGCTTTCACACCCAAGAATCTAGTATCCGGTTTTCCGGCGACCGGCATTAACCCTTTTAATCGTGATGTGTTTACTGAAATTGTTTTTATGTCTAGTGCAGTGACCGATCGACCACTGGAAACAAGTACAATTCTAAAATGCATCATCTTTAACGAAAACCCAAGAAAGGCAAGAGAAAATTTCGAACCCTATGAACATTCTAGAGTGTAAAACCTCGACGTACAAGAGAACAATGTCACAACACTAAACAAAATTTTGTTAGTCCAGAAATTTTGCGACCGCTTCCGAAGGCAGGTCCACGAAAGCGTATTACAATGCGAAAACGGGGTTCTTCAAGGATTCTTACCGACATGCCAGAAAAAGACGCTATAGAGGCAGAATCAAATGCTCAAAAGATAAAAAAGGTTGTTCCATTGAAGCATAAAAATCTTTTTTCCAACAAACAGAAATCTTCAAAAAACCTTGCAAGTCCACCAGAATCCTCTTCGAGTGATGAAGAGGAACGAAACGAGTTAAGCGGAAGCTGTGAAGATATTTCAGATGTTGAAAGCTACAAAAGAGAAATGCTTCAAATTAAAGCTCTTGAGGATCTCAAGACCCACCAAGTGGGAGATTTCGTTTTAGTTAAATTTGACACAAAGACTTCAACTTTGCATTATGTGGGTCTGGTACGAACAAAGACAGATGATGAACATGAAATTAAATTGTTACATCGTCACGAAGCCACCTGGAAATTTATTTATCCCCCAATGGAGGATCTTTCTCCAGTTCGAGAACAAGATATTATTTTGAAGTAACCTTATCCAAACAATGTAGGCGGAATAGAAAGAGTTAAATCTTCACTGACATTTGACTTGAACTTGTTCAAGTTCGTTATTTTTGCATTTTTTAATAATAATTAATTTACAGTTTCCGTTGTTGATTAATAATGAACATTTTGCGTTGTAAACTTTCTTTATGTTTTTATTTTTTCAATAATTAATAAACATTTCACAAAAGCTTACAATGTCTCAATACTCCCTATAACCTGACTCAACGCTCCCTTACCTAGGGAGCCCGAAATACTTTACACCATTTCATTTAAATACATTAAAACATTTCAAGTAATATTTTGGAAGACGAAAAAGTATGGCAAAATTAGCTAAATGGCACACAATTCACTTGCACTACATATTATCTTAAAAAATCAAATTCATTTTTTGTCTAAGTCTCCAGTCTACTAATGTAAACTTGTATTGTATATTATATTGTGTGTATATTAACCCGCTCTATAATAGACATTTGAAATAACAAAAATTGCCGGAAAGCCAAATTTTGTAGGTGAGCTAGGGTATACCATAACAAATAAATTTTGTTCCGTAAATACCCGATAATAAGACGAACTCCCCATCGATCCCAGTATGCAATAAAAGTTATTTGGGGTCAAAGGTCAAAATTTGAGATTTTTTGGATTTTTATAGAAAACGGTAAGTTTTATCAAAAAAAAAAATCGAAGTTGTAGATCTTAATATTGTCTACAAAAATAGTCCGTACTATTTTTTCCCTAAGAGTTGCCATTCCTTAGATATCGCGATTCTAATAGCCACATTATACATGATAATATGCACACGTTTTCACACCACCTATGAGGTAGTGTACTCGCGTTTTTTTACCGTGGTTTCCCTGTAGGCCTACTTGACTAACTGTTTTGACAATTTTAGAATAATTTAAGGAAACAATACCCGTCAAGTTCTAGATATTACCTATTATTCATATTGATTATTGATATTGCTATTGATTATTAAGTTAACTATTGTTTTGATTTCTGTAGATATTTTAATCAGATTCATATTCTTCCTCTTCCTCTTGCTGGATGTTCAAAAATTGTTCAAATGTGACTGAGTCATTGGTATCTTCATTAAAATTATAGGAGTCTTCCTCTGTTGTACTAAAATGGACATTTGAGAAAGACTGACCTTGGCGGTTGGTACACGCTAGAAAACACAGCAACCCGACATTTTTACATCCACATTTGGCACTACAACCTTTTTTGCAATTGCAAAAAGTAGTGTTAAGGAGTTTTTCTGGGGCAGGTGGGAGTATAGTTTTAATCGGTTCCAGAGTATTATCTATTAATTTCCAACCCCAGTCTTCTGGATTCAGTTCATTGCATATCCATGTTTGAACTTGATAATATACTCGATACAAATATTGAAAAGCAGATGCTGATGTTGAAGGAAGACATGATAGTTGTACTTGTTTCTTGTTTCGCGAATTTTTTACAAAATTTAAGTATCGGTATTTATCAAGACAACTAATTTTTTTTGGCTCCATAAATCGCAAGAAGAAAATGAATTCCTTCCGTAATTATTGTTTGCGGTGTGGAATCAAGTTCTGTAAAAACTTTACAGTAGTCAGTCAAATCTTTTTTTTGAATAATTTAAGTACTGACGTTTTGCGCCTTCTGTACATTGCTGACGTAGTGTCAGCCGATTATCACATGTAAAAATAGATAAACTTTTCGAAGAATATATCTCTGTTCGCTATTGTGCCCTTCCGGTTTTCAAAAAATAAATAACTTTATCTACTGAAGTCCTTGCAGTAAGCAGTACTAACAAATCAACATCTTCACCAACTACAATTGTGTTTGTTGCCTTAAATTTTTTAATTGCTGTCTCAATTATAAGGACATCTGCGTCATTTTTAGCTTGTTTCACTTCAATATTCGCAGATGTTAATTTTTCAGTTAACATGGAAACGAAACGAGATTTATTATTAATGTTAGCGAAAAATTGTTGTTGATTCGCCGGTACTGTTATATTTTCATCAAAGATAATCTCGGAACCGGATGATGTTTTGAGTTCTTAAATACTCAATAAACTCATCACCTCTCGCGACACTAACCTCGATTAAATTTGGCGTTTCACGATCAACCACAACTGTTTTAGTTTCACTTAAAAGTTTATTGCAAACAAAGCAAAAAATGAGACCTTTTTAAAACTATAAAATTGTACAAATAACGGTTATGGTACTAAATGGTAGACACTTGTAATAAGTACTTATATTCACTTGAACTGAACCTTTAGCACTAAACGAAACAGATAATATGAACAAGACCTACGGACAATACTGTAGCCATTGCTTAAAATAGACAATCTGTTCTTTTTGAAACAATGGTAGTTTTATTTTAATATTTTTCAAGGCCACGTGGATAGAGGAAATGCAGTTTGGGACTGATTATATTTTGAAGAAATATTTTCAGAATAGTATATTATATAAAAGAGACACAAATAGGCATTTATACTTGTCTTAAGTCCCACATATGTATATACGTGGCTTATATGTTCATATAATGTATAAAGTAACTTTTAAAATCGCGATATCTCAGGAATGGTACCTCTTAGGAAAAAAATGGTAAGGGCTATTTTTGTAGAGAATGTTAAGATCTACAACTTTGTTTGAGGATTTTTTTAAAACTTACCGTTTTCGAGAAAAAACCAAAAAATCTCAAATTTTGACTTTTGACCCCGAATAACTTTTGTTGCACGCATGCGATCGATGAGGACTTTTAAGACTTTATTTGTTATGGTAAACTCTAGCTCTCCACCAACATTTTGATGTCTAAGTTGACCGGATTATACAGTTTAATACGATAATATCAGCAGTAGCTACTATAAAGGAGAGTGCTCAATGAAGCACCCTGTAAGGGAGAACGCCCACCAAACTGGCGTGACAAGTAGCACGCGTCTAGCATGTTTATTAAAATGTAACCAATGAAAACGAATGATTAGAATGAATGACGTCACTGTCATTTTGGTGTGCCCCGAATCATTCGTTTTCATTGGTTACATTTTAAGAAACATGCTAGACGCGTGCTACTTGCCACTTGCTACGTGCCACGCCACTTTGGTGGGCGCTCTCCCTAAAAGTCATATTTTGTCATCAAAACAATAATTGTCAGTATTGACAAATTGGAGATTAAATGAATTTAAAAAATTCCATAATTTGATAAATATCATCTAGAAATAAAAAAAAGTACACTTTTACTTCTCGTAATACAATTCTTACGTTCTTATTGAATACATCGTAGCCTTATCCTTATTTCATTATAATTTTCATTCTATGTAAAACAGTTGAATACTTATTTTTTATGATCGACCTCCATCCCATTTTTGTTAAGGTATAAATTCTAATATCCGTTCCGTATGATATCATTCTTATCAAGGTTTGTTCGATGCGTCATAAATGGATTGCTATTACTGCTCGATGACTGCTACTATTGCTGCTATCACGTACCGGTGCGTTTTTGTTCAAATCAAGACGGACAGACGACCTTGCTTTTCGCATTAAGAGAACTCGTCCATATTTTAAATAACAACGGAAGGTATAATAAAACAGCCAATTTTAGACTAAACAATAAATTAATAATAATAATTCGAAAAAATTTTAGGAAATAATTTCATAATTTATACATTGGAAATACTAGGGAAAGGCATATTTGCGCCTATTGCATCTACTTGCCTATTAGAAATAGAAATTTATTAATAATAGAAATAGAACAAGGATTCTCTTCTTCTTAAGGTGTCTTCTCCATTACTGAAGGTTAGCTAGAACTACAGCAAATTGCTCTCTATCTTGAGCTGTTCTTAGTATCGAATGTGTGTCCATACCTGTCCAGTCTCTTACATTCTTCAACCAGGAGCATTTTCTTCTTCCTGGACCTCTTCTTCCTTCCACTTTCCCTTCCATTATAAGTCATAGGAAGTTGTATTTTTCTCCCCTGTAAATATGTCCTAGATAACTCGTTTTTTACAATATTTAGGAGTTCTCTCTCAGTATCCATTCTTCTTAGCACCTCGTTGTTGGTAACGTGCTCTGCTCAAGAGATCTTCAGCATCCTTCAAAAAACCCACATCTCAAAGGCTTCTATACGCCTCATACTTGTAATTCCGAGAGTCCATGTTTCCACTCCGTATAGCAATATGGAATAAATAAACGTTTTTACAAATTGGTATCGGATATCCAACGCTAACGTAGAGTTTATTAGTAATTTTTTCATTCATTGAAATGCGGACCTAGCATATTCTATACGAGCACGTATTTCGACCTCGTTCGTGGTCAAGGTCGTTTGTTATCCAGCAACCAAGATACTGGAATCTTTGTACTGGTTCTATATGTTTGTTATAGATACGAATACTAATGTCGACATTTGGTGCACGTGTAACAGCTTTTTTGTAAAATTTTTGTTTTATTTGTGTTTATATTTAGTCCCAAGCTATCTCCCTCTCTGGTTATGACATTCAAAAGTCATTGTAAACCTTCAGCACTGTCCGCAATAATGACGATGTCGTCTGCGTATCTTAAGTTGTTTACGTATTTTCCGTTGATTTTTATTCCTTTTTTAATATTCTTGAGGGCATTTTGAAAGATCTTTTCGGAATACATATTAAATAATAGTTGAGAAAGTACACATCCCTGACGAACTCCTCTTTTTATTGGCAATTCTGCTATCAGACGATTGTCTATTTTCATCGATGCCATTTCATCCCGATATCGTTTTTAATAAGTGCTACAGTGTTATGGTCTATACCATGTTGTGTTAGGGTTTCTATGAGTTCTGTGTGTTTTACTAAATCAAACGCTTTTTCGTAGTCGATAAAACAGAGAAACACGTCTTTTAGCTGATCTCGGCATTTTTGTAGTAATATCTGGAGGCCAAATAATGCCTCCCTTGTACCAAGCTCCATACGAAATCCAAATTAATTGTCGCACAGGTTTCTTTCGCATTCTCTGTATATTCGTTGATGTACAATTTTGAGTAAAATGTTCAGAAAATGGCTTATCAGGCTAATTAATCTGAACTGTGAGCATCTATTTGCTTCTACAGTCTTCTGGGAAGATTCCAGTGGTATATATTTTGTTAAATAATAGTGTTAACGTCTGAAGATTTTCTTCATTGATAAGCTTTATCATTTCTACGTATATTTCATCTGGGCCTGAGGCTTTTCGTGGCTTTGCCGTATTGATTGATTTGATATAACTTCCGATGTTAATATATCAAGTATTGTTTCTTGTACTATATTCATTTGTGGTTCTGTTCTCTCGTCATCAAACAGATCTTTAATGTATTTTTCCCACATATCTCCTACATTTTCTGAACTAGATACTATTTGGTTGTTATCATCTACTAAAGTTGTTGTAGTGATTGTTTCCTTCATATTTGTGACTTCCTTAATCTTTTTGTATGCATTAAAGTAGTCATGCTTTTTTAGTAAATCTCCCAGTTACTCACAGTTGCTGCTCATCAATTCTTCTTTGGCTTTCCTGATTTTGTTTCGGATGATTCTCTGGGTTTCTTTATATTTTTCTTCATTGCGATTTTTGTAAGATCTCCTTAAGTCCATCAGTTCTAGGACTTCTTCTGTCATCCACGTTCTGATGTTGTCGTATAGTTGTTCTCTTTGTATAGTTGTGATTATTGTTTTGAAGGTGTGCCAAATACCTTCTATTGTTTCTTCTGCTTCCGTGGGTGCTTCACTGAACTTTTCTTTGAGTGTATCATTGAGTGTTTTCTCTACTTCTGCCTGTACTATTGGATCTTTAAGTTTTTCGAGGCTAGGTTTTATCTTCTCTCTGTATTTGATTTTCTTTAGTTTAATTGAAATTTTACCGACAACAGGATTGTGGTTGGAACCGATGTCCGCCCGGGATATGTTTTAACTCCCTTGATTTAAGGATTCTCTAAAAGAATAAAACTAATAGCTTGAACCAGGTTATATTGGTATCTTGTTGGATGACAAGAATGGTAGTTAAGAAACTGGTTGAAAGCCATTGGTTTCATATAGCAAGTTGTAACTAGTCTGTTATCTAACCTACGAACCGCACGCATATCCAGAAAAGTAAGGCTTTTATTACCCTTTAATTTAAAATGGCCGAGATCTTATCAGGTGGTATCCTAGAAGGTATTTGAAAACACAATACGGGGACTTTTTTTTATTTTAATAACGCATCAACCACGCAGGGTTATTAGCGTATTTAGATTAATGTGACAGTTGATACAATAATAAAATAAAAAAATAAATACAAAATAAAAATACAAAAATAATAAAAAAATTATAATATGTATGTGTATTACAATGTATGTTTTAGATCTTTTGAAGAAGTTGACAGTCTTTAAGATAAAAAAAATATTTTTTTGGTATCTATATTTTCTTCTAGGGCATCTCTTGGGGAGTTGGGTATTTTAAATTTGAGTCGTTCACTGTTATATTTGGGACACTGTATTAAAAAATGTTTTACCGTTAGAATATCAGCACACTTGCTGTTCCACACTTCACACACTGGTTTATTTTTGCGCTGTAATAAATAGTCATGAGTAAGTCGTGTATGGCCGATACGGAGACGAGTAAGTATCACTTGCTCTCTTCTGTCTATTATTTTTGGTTTCCAAAGATGTGGATGTTTGTTGACTTCGTATAGCCTTGTGGAGTTCCAAGTTTGTTGCCATTTTTGAATTATTTTTTGTTTTAAGTATGGATTTAAATCGTTTTGTACGATTGTCCATATGTTACTTTCTTCGGACATAAAAAAATGATCTTGGATATTCTTATTTGAAAGTTCTTTTTTAATAAGAAGTAGAAGAGGGTTGTCACAGTACAATTGAGTCAGTGAGGACAATGAACTTAGAGAATCTGTGATTATTATACATCTTTCTTTGTTTTTGTTTTGTATTAACTATAGTGCTTTTAGAATTGCGAATAATTCAGCCAAAAAGATGGGTGTAATTGACGACAATTTGAAAGTAACTGAGGTGCCTACCGAATAAATTGCTGCTCCAACTCTGTCTTCATTTTTTTAAGGCATCGGTGTATACGTTGTAGGTATTGCCATACCTGTTTAATTTGTATTGTGTATGAAACTTTTGTTTATTGAGGGTTGATGATATGTCTGATTTTTTTAGGTTTGTTACACTGATGTCGATAGCAGGAATAGATATTGTCCATGGTGCAGAATTGTGGATTGGAGGGGTATCATAGGTTTTTTGAAATTGAAAATTTAATTTGGATAAGTATGATTGTGTACGAAAGTAAAAAGGATGATCAATTTGATGTGTTTGTTGAAATTAATTTGTAAATCGATCAGCAAAAATGTTATGCAGTACTGGATTATTTCGGCTTGATGACACTGCTGCTGCATATGTTAGGCTTAGATCTTGTCTTCTGAAAGAAAGAGGAAGTTCTCCACTTTTCAAATAGAGACTTTGAATGGGGCTTGTGTAGTGAGCACCTAAAGAAATACGTAGACATCTATTTTGGATAATATCCAGTGACTTTGAATGTGTTTTTCTTTGGAGTAGTTGTAGACGATGTCGGGGGCGAAATCTGATCCCATCTTATGGGATCAAAGCCTGTGCGAAGCGTTTTAGTTGGGTGCAGTTCGTTTAGTAGAGTGTATGGTGTTGTTTGCAGAAATTTAATTATATTGAATAGTGATGTGACATCCGTGGTACAATGTGGTTAAAAATATTATGAACGATAACAACACTGATTTTGTAGAAAGTGTCATTGGCAGTGCCAGTGCCAATGTGCATATATTTCCTGAAAAAAAGTATTCGTAGAATGCATTTAAATGCTGAAACCGAACAAGTATGTTTCAATGTGTACAAAAATCTACATAAAAATTCAGCTTCCATGAATTCTTAGTACAAGCAAATTAGGATTTAACAGAAATTCCACTGCAACTATATAGAAAATAGTTCAAAATTAACCCTATCATCGCAAGAAACGACGATAACAAATGTTTAAGTCTTATAGATGCTTCACTTTTAATATTGAAACCCACAATATAACTCACTGATCCCAAACTTGGAACCAAATTGTGTAATATTCGTGGCAGCTCATTAAGATACCAAACACATCTTCAGAGAAAGCTGAACTGCAAAGCTTATACATAAAAAATGATTTCTATTTTGAAGTACTTTTGAAGTTAAACTTATTGAAGTACACACGAAGCAATGTAACAAAATATGCGCCAAAATATGGAGAGTATTGCCGAAAAGTATGGACACACTATATTGAGACTTTCCCATATTTTTGTGTTTTTAATCCTATAGAGTTAATTTGGGGAAAATTAAAACTAGGAACAATTTGGGGGTAAGTGAGGTAATTAAAAAAGATGTATCTAATATTACCAAAGAAGACTGGCAGAAAAGAATCGCCAAAGTGATCAAAGTGAAAGGGACTATAAGAAGATTGGGCACTTACACATTAATGTTAAATTTTATAACAAGCACCAATTTTAAAGGCTGATTTATCAACTTTACGTTGTCGTTGGCGCTGACGTTTGCGTTACAACATGGTCAAATGGGAAACTCGTATGTCTATTTATAAACATCGTTCGCCGTTGGCGTTGGCGTTCGGTTCCGTTCAAGATGAACCAACTTTATCTTTTGCCGTTGGCCGTTGTAGCACAGAACACACCATCCCTTCTGTGGTTGTAGTCATGATCACAGAACATAAAAAAACTGTATCTTTGTCACCACAGCCAATAGCAATACCGAAAAATTGACCAGGTTTGTCAAACATATCAAAATAAATTATTTGTTTATGTTTCTGTTTTCACGTGTTTTTAAAGTGGAAGAGTTTGGATAATACAGTTTAGATAACAAGTCTCTCTTCAACAGAAATTGAATCAGAGCGATAATTTACATTTATTTTTGGTTTTACCATTTGCAGTAATTTTTCAAATACTTGAACCTGCATCCTGATATATTTAAAAAACTGCTGGGTATCCCAGTTTTTCATATTTTTACAATAATTAAAATTACCCCTTGTCTTTCTATTCCGGTTAATGGGCCTGCGTTTATATCGACGTTGTCTTTTATTTCGAAGGCTCAGTGCTACTCGAATACAAAGTATCAATGCCACTACACCTAACAAAGGCCGAGCATTTTCATTTTCCATTGTATTTATTTTCAAGCAAAAATTGATAATGCCAAATCAAAATTGTAAGGTTAGAAATTTAGATGTGATCTTTATCGAGAACCGAAAGTTTATAAATGCAGTCTGTGATAGCCAGCGCCAAGGTCAACGGCGAACACCACAAAGTTTATAAATCAGCCTTAACTTGTAAGCAAAATGTTCACATGCAACAACAGAATGCGGTTGGAAAGACTTCTGTTTTGTTCTAATACTTTTTGGATTAGTTTTAATAGTTGTTTGGTCAGATCTGATCCTGCGTACTTTAGGAGTTCGTTCGGTATTCTGTCATCTTCTGGCGATTTTCTATCTTTTAATTTCCTTAACGCTTCCTTTACCTCTTCTTTCTTATTATTTATATCTTCGTTTGTCGTCACCTCTATTGTTGGTGGTTCATTTTCGTCAGGTTCATCCCTTTTTTTTTGTCCTCTAATCATTCTCCATATTTCTTTTTGTGTTCCGAAAAAGTCGTGTTCCATCTATTTTTAGAAGCTTTGCCAGTGTTCCCTTTTTATTTGACTAATTAAAGTATTCGTATACAGAAATATTGGGGGATACTTCAATATCAAAATCAAATGGGAGGGTACTTCAATATGGTTTGTCCATTCTGAGAGCATTAGGCACGGTCCTTGGGGACAGGCGAGATGATGTTGAACTAAAGAGAGAGCTCCGTGTTCAGATGGAGACTATCTAGGTATGCTTTCCCTCTTAGGTGGAAAATCTGTTATTCCTTGCGATTATTCTTCATAATTTAATTATGGAGATGTCCGTGTCTTCGAGTCCGCTTTTAGTTCTTCTTCTTTATAGGTGTTTACCATTCCCTTTAGTGGTTGAACACTGTGTTAATGCGCTTTTGATAATTTTGGTCTTATGTGATATAGTGATTTTGGATCCACCAAGTGTTTCTCTGAGCTTCTTATAAAGGAAGCTCTACGTGGTTTATTGTTTCGCGAGTAAATTGTTTGTGATCAAAGAACATTCTTAATTTTTCCCAACAGAAGCTCACTGGTGTAATGATTTTGAAGAAGTCGCGTTGGTCCGACTTCTCCATACGTATAATGTGGATTGTGGATTGTGTCTTGAAGATTGTTTTTGTGTATTGGTAAATAATGTTTGTTTTATTGGTGGGCTGTTTGTTTGCAGGATTTTCGGTAGAAGTGGTGTTTTGTTTGTTTTGGCGGGAGCCCAGAGCAATGGGTCTATTGTCTATTTGTGTGCCAGTCAGAGTATTTGCGATATTAAATATCCAATTGTCGGTGATCGTTTGTTTGTTTGTTAGTTTATCCGGTAAATCCCTAGGTTTTGCTTGTTTTGTATTACTACGTTTCACCTTATGAGGCACGTCAAGCGAGGCATTAAATGTATTCTGGTAAAGTGTATCTATCTTTCAGAAGCAAACTCACCAAAAGAAAGACAGCCTAACCTCCATTGGTTTGAAATTTTTTGCCGGAGAAAAGTAAACACGGCGTGTCATCTTGGCATATGGCTAATTGGCTTAGTTCCAGTGCCATAAAACAAAACACACACACACACACATCTTGGCATAGATTTTATTAGTCGCGGTGTACCTACCCCATAAAAATTGTCTGTCCCTCGGTGACACTCCTCTCGTCCTCTCTGCCAGTTCTCTACAATGTGGAACTCCCTCTGCATGTGTGCATACAGTAATCCAGTCTAGTTGAAACTTCTATTGTGGGTACTTCTTTCGCTGCTATTAGTTAATACTCAATTGGATTTTCGTCCGTCCATGATTGGATTCTCATACAACAATGAAACTTGGATCTTAACTCTTTGAAAGAAAGGTAATAAGACGAATACTAGGCCCCATAAACGAGAACAACAAGTGGCGAATCAGATGCAACTTTGAAATGTATAATATATTCTAAACAACTACCTTTATCTCAGTATGTTAGCCTACAGCGTTTTCAATGAGCAGGTCATGTATTTAGAATGGAAGAAAACAGACTACCAAAAAACTATTAAATGAAATAATGCAGCCGAAGAGACCTATTGAGAGACCGAGAAATAAATGGGAAGATGACGTGTATGAGGACGGCAAAAATCTCCTTAACAATCGATCATGGAGGAGCTCTAATTGGGCTATAAAAGCATAAAATGGATCTATTGGCTTTCAATTGCTATTCAAGTATTGCGAATCTTACCAATATATGTATACAAACGAGCAAGCTTTACAGGGTACTTGTTAAATTGTAAAAATAAGTTTTTATCCAGTTTCTTTATTTATGTAACTCGTTTTGCTTTGTCCAATTTACAGTTTACAATATTAGTTTACAATATAGTTTATTTATCTAAAATGACTGTATCCTCTTAAGTATAAAATCGTTAAGGTCAGTTAAGTATGTACCACGCGTTCCTCTTATCTCGGCCTGAGGTTACATCGCAATTGTTGGAAATCACTGAAGAAAGGACAACGGTACACAAAGTATTCCTAAAGTCGACAGTCTAACCACAAGGCAAGGTTGTCTGTAATTGATTACAGCGCAAGAAACTAGAATTATTTTTGAAACACTGTTATTACTACTGAATTATTATTTTTTATTTAACATGCAATATTTATTGCAACCTGCCCAACCACAAATAAGAAGTCCATATAATGTAGAGGCATCGTAAGAAAAACGTAATTCGGATAGGCTGTGCATAAAAATATTTGGTTAGAATTTTTAGTCGATTGCACACATGCACACAGGGGTACATGATATAAACGTATACCTAACTTGTGGTTTACTATTTTTTGTTTAAACAGAAATTTAAAGAATTTCTTTTTCTTCTTCCTTCTTTATTCTAGGCGAATCGTCTGTTTAAATTTCATCAATCTTCGTCAATGTTCAGATTTTCGGGGTCGGTCTACACTTATCCATCCCGTAAGCGATTTATCCCGAATGATTCTAACCATTCTTCTTTCTTGCATTCTACTAATATCTCTCTGCGGTTTATGTCATTATAGACCTTATAGCAGCTTTGTATATTCTGGATTGAGCCTCAATGCTAATGTTTTTATTACGTCATATTGTTTAGACAGGCAGCTATATTTGTTGCCCTCGTTGTTTGGTCTTTTAGTTCTGCTTCAACGTCACCATAGCCTAATAGTTATATGTTTAAGTATTTAAACTTTATCTCTTGTTCAGTAATCGTTCCATTAACCTCGAGTGTAAATCTTCTTTTGTTTCCGGAGAGCTGATTGTATCTCCTGAGGTTCGATTTTAATGTTCTTATTTATTATTATTTCTAGTGTGTTCAACAGTTCTTCCATGTCTTCAACCCTGTACAGTTCATTAAAATAATTCCTGTCAACTAGTTCATTAACTTCTTTTCTTTCTTATCTGATCCATCTCCACATCTGTTTCTGTAGACCATATAAGCCGTTTTCCATCCTATTGGAAAAGGTTTTCCAATATTGTTTTATCTCACCAAAGTCAACGTTTCGTTTCTTGTTTTCCGGTATTCAACATAGGATTCTGGTGTTCCGTTCTTGATATTAAGACTGTTTCTTGTTTTGACATTTTTGTTTAACTTCTGGAAATAGCCATGGTTTTTTTATTGTTCTATTGCTGTTGCTATAGATGATTTTCTCGTGCCAAGAGCTTCATACACCGCATTCTTAATGTTTCTTTTATTTATTCTCAAGTGAGATCAACTCAGTCTTCTTCCGTTATTGAGATAGCTGTAACGGGATTTAATTAAGCATACAGAAACTAGATCCAAGTAACCCAATTAACCCAAGTAACCCAATGCGATTGTTTTTTTATGACATTGAAAATATCGTGTAACTAGAACACGCTTACCAAGACGCTGACCTAGTGAAATTTGCAATGTAATCAAAAGCTTATTTAATATTGTGTACAAATTATATTATTAAAACACGAATGTATAAACAAACGCACGTGAGTTAAATACCTCGGAAAATAATGGGAGCAGATCATTTAGAATTAAGAAGTTAACGAGTCGAAGCTAGTGTTGTCATCCGTCAACTGGGTACTCTCTCTATTATTGTACTTAGAGAACCAATAAAGTAATTATGAGTATCCAGTGAGTTCGAGTTAATCAACCCCATGCAAGGGGTAAACTACCCTAGAATTCCACTATATGGAACTCCTGATGGAAACAATTTAATAAACATTATATGATTATCCAACATATATTTAAGCTTTATTTTTTCTTTCAATCACTTTTCATAAAGGCCTTTTATTGTGATGTCCCATAGTTTTTCAATACTAAAGTTTTCTGCTTCAGCCGTTGGTTTTAAGTTTTGTTGTGATTTAAATTTTATTTTGATTTTTCCTAAAGATGGCAGAGGATGATCACTACCGGCATCAGCTGAGTTTAGTGTTCTGACATCCAGAACTTGTCGTGGAATGTATCTGTTCTAAATAATATGTAACAATCTAAAACATATTGAAATTTCCCTGGGTAACTCTATGAAATCTGCAGGAGAATAATTTACCAGAAATATAATAAAACTCAGAAGCAAGGTAATTCAAGGTTAAACGTCATATGTATCCTCTATCTGGTCAATTTTAAGTTCCGAAGCTGTTGACCTTCTCCTTTACTTTTGCAATTGTTTTTGACACAGTGCTTTGGTGCATTCCAATTATTTCTCTACACTGTTTTAGTAACCCGGATCAGCTAAATTAAATAGGTATATTAAATATACCGATAGATTCTAAAAGAAGATTTATTCTATTAATATTATTTAAAAAAAAATGAGCAAAAATAATTTTAAATATTGCAAAATAATTTGGCAAAAACATGTCAATTTTTTGCTTATAAACAATTATAATGACTTTTTAACCATTGACTGCAAAAAACTGATTTTTTATATTTTGACAGCCTGAATTTTTTTACAACTTTAAATGAAAAAAAGTTGACCTAGGCGACTTTGGGACGAAGTTATTGCCTTTTTTTATAAATTGATAGCAGCTTTCTTTATAACAATTAAGAAACCTAATTAAGGTCATCTGAAAGAACATACTTTAAGGTTTTAAAGTGAAAAATTATAAAAAAAATTACATTTTATTGGAATTGTTCACAAAGCTTCAAAATTGTGGTTCTCAAAATTGGTCGGCTTTGAAACTAGTATGAGCGCAGGAGGGGAAGGAGCTGTATCTCTGTTTCTTGTTTATAGATTTCGACGTTTCATTTTTAGTTCGTATGTACTTTTTGCGTACATTACGAATACGTATTATTTAAATAATTAGGTTGTTAAATAATCCATCTTATTTGTTTAAACAATTTTTTTCGGTTTTTATTTTTTTAGGGATGTATAATGTGTAATATTAAGGTTATAAGTTTATTTTAAAAAAGTTATTAACATTATGAAAAACCGAAATTTTTGACTTATCTTGCAACTTTCTAAGCAACAAATAAGGATAGGAGCGTTCAGAAAACGCCATTTTGAAGGTTTTTATATGACTTTTAAGTTTCTTCCCTTCTCAAATTTCTTTCAAACGCTTTACTTCTTGCTGGTAGGCGACAAAAGCGAAAATATACCGTTTTTTGACCTTTATTTGTTAAGAATTAATTAAGCCAAAAAATTTACTGCAGGAAACATATAGGTTCTTGTTATAGAGGTCCATACTACTAAAAACAACTCTCGGTTGCCTGGTCGGGCGAATGTCACAAACAGGGTACTTTTTTTGCTTATTTCCCTGGTCTATTTGTAACGTTTCACGTTTCTTAATTATTCAGAACCGCCATAATTACCACACGTGTGTAATTTTTCCGGACGCGAAATCTGCACTGTAGGTATATTCAGAAAAATTAAGCTTTCGCTAGAGATCTCTAGCAAATGCACGACTTTATTCCTTTAATTTGAAGTAATTGCTTATGGTGAAGCAAATACTTTTGCTTCGGTTGTAAAACAAGTGCTACATACTTATTTATCATATACTTTAAAGCTTTTGCTACATTAATTTGAAGTAAAAGCATTTGCTACGTTTTATTCATGAGACCCATTGTCTTGGACAGAACTAAATTTCTGAAGGGTTTTACTATATTCTTTTACACCGTCTATTTTAGATGTTATGTTTGTTTTCACATTTTTATATGAGCGTTAATACCACTTTATATTACTTGATATTATTGTTACAAATAGTTTAAGCTAAAAATGATACAAAAAATAAATAAATACATTTTCATAACAAAGCTATGTTTAAATTCTACACAAAATTACAAAAAATGTTGAGAATGGTGTTCATTTAAGTCTGTCCAGGTAAGAGAAATCAAACAATGGAAACAAGTACTTAAAGAAAAAAAACTTGGAAGGACAAAACTGAGTATCTGGAATGTTCAATTAAAGATGGAGTTAGTATACCTAAGAGGATAACTTTAAATGGGCAAATAATTGTAAAAAATAATAGTTTTTGCCTAGCATCGGTATTACGGAAAATAAGAGGATAGATTGATATTAAACTAGCCTTTGATAGATGGCGCTACTTGATACCGAATTAATTTTGGTACTGACATTTGCCATTTATGACATGACGTCTGTCACAATTTTAAGTTTTAAAAACGATTAGTTTGATTTTTACAGCAGTCAGAATCAAGCAAATTTTGTGTTTTCGGAGAAATGGGGAAAATGGTAAAACGAATGTGCAAACCAAAGCCGACCTGGACGATGTTTATGGTAAGGTTGCACCTTGGTTAGCAACAGTAAAATTTTGGAAAGGTGAATTTTTTCGTGGCCGTACGAGTGTTTTGAAATGAAGTCACCACGCCGGAATTGATCAACAAAGTCCATGACATGATTATGGCAGATCGTCGAATTAAGCTTCGCGAGTTAATAGAGGTCCTAAACATTTCCTACGAACACGTACACAACATCATTCACCATCATTTGGACATGAAAAAGCTATCCGCGCGATGAGTGCTGCGTTTGCTTACAATCGATCAAATGCAAAAACGTGTAACCACTTCGGAGACGCTTTTGGCGATGATACGGCACGATTCGAAGGATTTTTTCGCCGATTTATCACCGTTGATGAAACCTGGGTACATTATTACAAAGAACAGTCGAAACAGTGGCCGCCGAAGAAGGCAAAGAGTGCACATTCTTCCGGCAAAGTTATGGCGACTGTTTTCTGGGATGCGAAGGGTATCATCCACGTCGACTACTTGGAAAAAGGAAAAACAATCAATGGTGAGTTCTACGCAGCATTATTGGATCGATTCGATGCCGAATCGCGTCAAAAACGCCCCGGTTTGGAACGCAAAAAGGTGTACTTTCACCAAGACAATGCAGCGGCTCACCGATCGGCCGTCGCCATGGCAAAATTACACGAATTGGGCTAGGAATTGGTTGAACACCCACCGTATTCTCCAGATCTTGTCGCCATCGATTTTTTTCTGTTTCCAAACCTAAAAAAATGGCTCGGAGGACGCTGTTTCCCAAAAAATAATGAAGTCGTCGCTGAAACTTCGGCCTATTTTGAAGAGCTCGAGCAAAAGTACTATTCGGATGAGATAAAAAGAATTGGAACATCGTCTTACTAACTGTATCGAGCTAAAAGGGAACTATGTTGAGAAATAAATCGATTTAATTTCAAAAAACTTGTTTTTTCTATCAAAGGCTAGTTTTATATCAATCCACCCTTATATAGCGGGATAGATGAAATGGAAGAGAACTAGTGGTGTGTTATGTAGAAAGGAGACTAAAATAAAAATTCTCTTAACTGACACGTCTGTGAATGAAAATGATATTTACATTAGCCAAAATAAAAAATTACAGAAAAATGTAATGAGGGAAGCAAACGCTGCATAAGTATAGTTCTTCTTGATGTTTTTTTACATCTTGATATTTATATTGTCAGTGATATTTTTTACATAGAGTACATACATGTTCTTCTATCTTTTTTGTGCTTAGTACATTTTACCCTTATCATGAGATCAGAAATATAATTTTTTAAATAATTGCATTATATCTACTTTTATACTAAATTATAATTTAGTACTCTACATTGATATTATTAATTCTATAGGACAAAGAATACATCTAAGAAAAAGTTGAGGACAAAATGTTGTATATTACTTCTACTTGTGCTCTAAGCTAATGGAAATGATTTCTTAACGAGTTAAAGGCACAGTTAACTAGTAGTTTTATTGTGTGTTTGTCATAAAGGCCGCTTTTTAAAAGTCCTCGTTTAAAACGGCTCCCTCAGTGGCATTTTCCAAGAAACAAAACGAAAATATGTAAATTACCTTTTATATATTTTTTGTGGATAAGATCACGCAAGCGGTCACTTACTATTCACTATTTATGACACGCTATATATCATTTATAGTAGTCAATCAGCTTTACACGACACAGCAGTGACGGAGTGTCCCTTAGGGAGTTCAACTTAGTCCATGGACTGGGACAATAAAGGAATCTGCGTCAACAGCAAATAGTTAAACCATTTTATGTTCGCTGATGAATGACCATAGAGATGTAAGAGGAAAAGCACAAAACTTATAACAAGGAAGATATCCCAAGAAATCCATTTTAAATACACAAACATGTGGAGGAGGTCTTTAAAACCTAGAGCATAGCAAGATTTGTGGTATTTAAATTCCTCGTAACTAAATTATAAGGAAAAAAATATGCTCACCTAATTGATATGTGTTCTTATAATGAACATTTTGATTCGCTATGTTGATGGTATTTTTCGTAATGCACAAGTCAAATTTTCCAAATTTTTGTTAATACTTCTTTGCGTCTCATAGAGTCTCTAAGCATACACCCGAACTAGTATACTCCCTAAAACCACACTCAGTCCTAACTGCAAGACGCAAGAGTCTCGCAGGCTTAGTCTTGTTCTTGCTCAAGTCTTGCACGGTTAGTCTTGGTCTTGGTCTTGCAAAAATTAGGCAGTCTTGGTCTTGGTCTCGGTCTTGCAAAAACGCAAGAACAAGACCAAAACTGCAAGACCAAGACCGATTTTGGGCAACAATAATGCTATGATTTTTTTGACGGATATTCTTCAGTTAAAGTTGATTTCATGTAATCGAATTAACTATTTTACATTAAAGTCGTCCCAGGAACGCAACTTAAAAACATAGGCAATATTATTGGCATAACACAAATTTTTTAATCTATTATTATTATGTATTTTGAGAACGAGTTCCGATGTGGAAACGAAACGTCAAATATACTTATTTTTAAAGTAAATATGTGGCTTTATCCCAACAAAAATAGTAAATTGCAACAAAATATACTGTTTAATAAAAAAATATATTTTGAAAACGCCTACTTATTGGCAAGCCTAAACGTCAAATAAAGAGTTTATTTTGTAATTGTATATGATAATGATGATTGGAACTCTATGAAAAACTTTTTACTTTTTGGAGAAAAAAATCATAACGACACATTTTTTATTTACACACAATATTCAGTAACATAAATTGCAAAACAAACTGCGATTTTGTAACTGCAATCCACTTAATCCCATCAGCTCTACATCATAAATGAGAGAAAAGAGCTACAGGACTCCCTAACCGCCAGAATAGAATGGGGATGGGCAGGGCAGACAGACTCCGACAGACGTAATCTAAAAGGGATATGGATAGGCTCACCCCATTCCATTTTCAGTCTAGCCGGGTCATGGAACTGACTCAAAAACGGGGATGGTTGATGGCTGTTGATAGACGAGGGGCAAGTTAACTTTACATTAGTAAAAATGAGATGTATACGTTTAAATGATCACAAAAATAAAAGAGTGAAGGGACGTTTTATTTTTATGTTAAGTAGTTTTTTACGAATGTTTTAAATGCAAGTAAGTTGTTTTAATTAGGTTTTTTTTCAGATATTGTACTTTGTTCTGTCTATTGTCGATTTATTTTATCCGTTTGTCTATTTATTGTATTCTTGATCTCCTTTTATAAAGTAGGAGAAAACTAAACTGATAACACTAAACACATGACAACACACGGAGATAACTACTTACGATTATAAAGAAAACTGAGCTCTAGAAAAAGAAGTGATGGATCATAACAAGTTAAATAGATAATATACTAGTATAAACCATTCTCTAATGCCGGGTCCAGACTATGTAACAAAACATCACATCAACAACACAAAACTTGTTACAGAATTTTAAATAAAAAAGTTATAAAACACAGTGTTGTATAAAAATTTTCTGGTTATATAGCAAGTTTTATGTTATCCAACAGTTGTCGGTAAACATCAAAGAAAGTTATAAAACATTAAAATGAAAAAGACAGCAAATATTTGATTTCACGCAAACAAATCCTATGTATCTGTTGATACGTATTTCGACCTAATAGGTCTCATCAGAACAGCTGTTCATAGGAGTTCTCAACGTGAAAAATCAATATTTTCTGCCTTTTAAGACGCAATTAAGAAGGATTTACTCTGTGTGAGTACTAGAAGCACAATTCGCTAAGGATTTCTGCTTAGTTGTAAAAGACATGTCGTGGAATGCAAATTTTAGATTCCCCATGTCCCTTTTAACATCTTTTATCAACGTCTGTTTGCCTTGCAATTTTTAGAAGGCTCAGATTATAAGCAGAAATCTGAATTGTGTTTCGAAACTATTTTACGGATTTATAAAACATTGTTGTAAAACCGCATCGTGACTGATCTACACTTAAAAACAAGTTATTGAAACATTTCTTTGGCATAGTTCGAGCAGAAAAAGTCGGAGTCATATCGCCCTGTTCATTCTGATTCTTTTGTGATTTTGCTAAATTTTTATTTGCTCTGTTCACGTGGGGTTATTTCTTATTTACGCGATGGAATGGTCGAAAGAACTGACTAATTTAATTGAGCTATTTCGGCAACAACGAGTATTATGGGATCCTACATTCATGGATTTTAAAAACCGAAATAAAAAACACGATGCATGGACTGAAATAGCCGGAGAAGTGAAAGCAGATACAAGCGAAGTTGAACAAAAAATATACGTATGACGCCATTTTATATACTGCCTAACCTACCAGACTTGAAGGTCTGGTAAGGAAAAACTGGCTACAAGTAGCGTACAATAAAAAACAATGGAAAGGAAGACTTGAAGAGGCTTATGTTCAGATGTGGACGTGAATAGCTAGACGAGGAAGAAGAAGAACCTACCAGACATCCAGCTAAAAGTTATGCGCATTTTGTTGTGTTGTTTTTAGTTATATAGTCTGGATGCTATGTTATATTGTAACAAGTTACAAAACAAAGTTGTAAAACAAATCTGTTGTACAACTTTGTTATTTAACATGTTTTGTTACATAGTTTGGACCCGGCTTAAGACGGATCAGTCTAATGTCATTTGTACTGAGGACTGTTGAACAGTATAGGCTCGTCCCATGGTGCGAGTCAAGCGACGCTTCGGTTTCACTATCTAAAATTTGGCAGAATGCAATTTTTTGTTTATTGTTTTATTTTTACTGGAGCCCTTTTCTTCTTCTACTTAACATGCCATACACCAAAGTGCGTAGGCGACTATCTCATTACTAGAATTCTGTTCTTGGCGGCGTGACACAGCTCGCCTGTATTGTGTATTCCTGTCCATTCTTTACTATTCCTTAACCAGGGTAATTGTTTGCGGCCGCCTCTTCTCCTACCATCGATCTTCCCTTGTATGATTAACTCTGGTATTTCATATGTTGCTCCTCTCAATATGTGCCCAAGGTAAAGCAAATTGATTATCTTGTGGCGTCTACGTCATATTTGCGCGCAGGGCAAAGTCCGACAGGAGCTGTATAAGTGAATTGTAAAAACATGGGTTTAAACGTAGTACAGTGGAATTTCTAATTGAATTGGGAACAAACTTAAGTTAGCGGAATTAATTTATTTAAACCTTATTTATATGTTTTTGAGAAAATATTAATATTTTTGTAGAAAAAATTTGATTGCAATTATCGTAATTAATTAATGTAAAATGTATTTGGATGTAACTTGCATATTTTATGAAAAAAATATTCTTTTGTATAACATTTAAATATAGTTTTAAGAAAATACAATTTGTTATAACAACAAGTATTATGCAGTTCTGTAACAAATGGTTGTTTGTGGCATGAAGCAAGTGTGTTTATATAAATGTTTTTATTGTTGTATTTGACCACAGTATATTTTGTCTATAGCTATAGACTCATCATATGTTTGTATCATGGTAACATTTTTTCTTCATTATAACACATATATTTTAGCAGTGATAACATGCTCAAATTAATAACGTAACAAATAATTGCTATGCTAGTTAACACTAAGTGATTTAGAAAAAACGTTTTAAACTAGCTTGTTCTAGTAATGCAACTTGACTTTAATTTTGTATAATACGATTAATGTTTCGACTAGCTGTATTCACTGATATTCTTGAAAATAAATACTGATAATAAGTTCTCCTAACATAAATCTGTAATTATAAAAAAAATTAGACTTTGCGTTAAGTTACCAAAGACAGCACATAAAATATGTTAGTTCAACAAATACGTCTCCTGAAAGAACAAATCAACAACAGTGAATCGGTTATTATAACACTGAGTAGAAAACTTTTATTAGATATTACTCATTCGTTATAAATAACTTTGTACAAATAACAATGTAAATAAAAATATATTTACCGCAAATAGATATTGTTAAACTCTTCAATAAACTGTTAATTCAAAAAAGTTTTTATATTTAATACCTAACTTACACACTAACTTTACTAGACACTTAGTACCTAACTACACACTATTTTTACTAGACTAATTATTAAACGTGTAGAAGCGATCCGTTTGCTTCGGTTGATAGAAAATTTGTGGCAATGCTTTTAGATCCGTTAGTAACCACGACCGTCAGACGAATATCGGCCGTTGGCGCACGATGACGTACACGCCACGAGATAATCCACAGGCTTTAACTAATCTTGCGTTTTTTAATTAATTCAAAGAGTTCTCTTTCCACGCCGGCTCTCTTAAGGACGTCATCGTTTCGAACTCTATCCACCCAAGGTATGCGCATCATTCTTCTCAATGACCACGTTTCAAATGCTTCAAGTTTGTTGACATATGTTTTTTTCAAAGTCCACGTTTCCATGCCATAAAGCAAGATGGACCATATGTAGCACTTGACCATTCTGTAGTGTATTTCGAAATTTAGGTTTTGATTACATAGGAGCGATCTGAATTTCACAAAAGCTTGTCTTGCCATTTGTATTCGGATTTTTATCTCGTGTTGTGGATCCGATTGGTCATTGATTGTGGTGCCAGGGTATTTAAAAGTTTTCACGCGTTTTATACGATCGTCACCTATGCATATTATCGGGTTTTCTGGATGGTTTCTGCTAATGACCATATATTTCGTTTTCAAAATGTTGATTTTGAGGCCATATTTTTTACCTATGCTATTCACCCTATCAAGTAACTGCTGATCTTCCAAATTATCAGTTATAATCACTGTGTCGTCCGCATAGCGTAGGTTGCTAATTGGTATGCCGTTCACCTTATATCTTCTAATGCTTCCGCAAATATATTTTCAACATATAAATTAAAAAGCATCGAGATAGTATAGATTTTAAATATTTCTGATCTCCTTCTGGTCTATGTTGGCCCTATGTAGTAGTTCCATCATGATATCATATGTAACATTGTCAATTGCCTTCTCGTAGTCGATGAAGGTGAGGTAGACATCTTTTCGTTGATCTAAGCAGTTTTGCATGAAGGTGTTCAAACATAGAATTGCCTTTCTGGTTCCTAGTCCTCCCTTAAAACCGAATTGTGTTGACCCGCTAAGTTCTTCTAGTATCTTGTAAGTTCTTGAGTGTAATATCCTAAGGAAGAGTTTCAGCAAATGACTCATTAAACTGATTAAGCGGTGTTCACTGCATTTTGTGGCATTAGCTGTTTTTGGGATCATCACAAAGGATGACTGCAGCCATTCTCGCGGAATGTAACCAGTATCATAAATTCTATTGAACAGCCTTACCAAGATTTCGATATTCTCCTCGTCTAGTAGTTTTATTGCTTCTGTATAAATTATTAATTCTGTATATATTAATTTCATCTGGACCTGTTGCTTTATGCATATTTGTGGTTCTAACTGCATATTCTATTTCACTTCACATTATTGATGGCCCTGATAAGTTTTCGGAAGGAAGTTTGCGCGTTGGTTGTGTTGGTCTTTCGTCAGCCCTTTCGGAGCCCTTTTAGGGAAGCCTAATTTCTGCTTACCTATAATCTAAAAGATTGTATTAAGGTTAGGGCGTAGCGACTGTCCGTCATAGGGCGCACAATACCAAAGTCCGAAGCAAGAATAAACATTAAACAACATTCGTGAAGCGAATTTTGTGATACGTTAAGTGAAGTACAATTCATGAATGTGTTGCTTGTGTGAGTCCAGTTCAAATAGGTAAAGAAATAATAAATAAGACTTACTCACAATCAATTTAATTTAACTATCAGACGACCGGTTTCGCTTTCTACAATATGCAAAGCATCCTCAGGTCTCGATACAAAGTTAAACAAATGCTGAAATAATAAAAACCCATATTAGGGTGTTGTCTAATAACGATAAACAAAGTAGATGCTGTAAATTACAATAATTATGCCAATATTACATGTCTGTGGTTCTATTTAAAAGAGTAAGTTGAATAAAAAGTATAAAAGTTTTAACAGTTTAAACAGACAAGGTAAGGCCCACAAATTTTTATAAAATAGTCTCTTCGATTGTAATAAATTAATAAATGAGCAAATAAATAAAATAAACATTACTTACATGCCGGTACTCTATTAACTGATGGATGGTAGAACATGGTTGAAACTACTATGTATTGTTGAATGGAGAACTCAATTCTATTATTGCAGTTGTTTGACAGTAAACGGGAAGTTCTTGAGGAGATAGATTTGATCCAATGAAGAAGAGATATGTGTGTGATTGTTTGTTAAATGAAAGTGATGTAATATACATCATGATGAAACAATCTTTATAAAACAATCACTCAATAAATAACACACATTTCATAAATATATCTCTCGAATAAGCGTAAATAACTTTTAATAATACAATGGTATATTACATCACTTTCATTTAACAAACAATCACACACATATCTCTTCTTCATTGGATCAAATCTATCTCCTCAAGAACTTCCCGTTTACTGTCAACAACTGCAATAACAGAATTGAGTTCTCCATTCAACAATACATAGTAGTTTCAACCATGTTCTACCATCCATCAATTAATAGAGTACCGGCATGTAAGTAATGTTTATTGTATTTATTTGCTCATTATTATGCTCGTTATTAGACAACACCCTAATATGGGTTTTTTTATCATTTCAGCATTTGTTTAACTTTGTATCGAGACCTGAGGATGCTTTGCATATTGTAGAAAGCGAAACCGGTCGTCTGATAGTTAAATTAAATTGATTGTGAGTCTTATTTATTATTTCTTTACCTATTTGAAGTACAATTATTTCAGATCGCATCAGTTTTGATTTTTTGCCAGCTTTCCGTTTATCAATTGATTCCATTCAATGATAAATCATTATTTATTAAATTTAATTGATCATTTATTTTACATTTTTATAAAAATAGTATAAAATTAGTCTTATTAATATTAATATGTCTTATTAATAAGTCTTATTAAGAGATTGATCTCTGGTGAGCTGGGTTTCCGTGTTATCGAGCCCTAGGTGACTTGGTGTGTTGGAGTAGCATGGCCTTATAGAGATCATGGCCATATAGACCCAGCTGTTTTATGTTCCCTAGGAGCTTTTTGGGAATAACACCAGTAGAAACCTCTTTTTTTAATCTGGGGTAGCTCGTCGAAATATAAATAACTACGTAGTTTTCACTGGCACTGGTTTTCAGGTAATTTTTTACACATTATATTATTATATTCCTTATGTTAATTATGAATCTATATGTTTATATTATGTGTGTAGGTATATGTACAGTACGAGGACGGTAAACACATTTATTTATGTTTTTAGATCTTAATATCTCCAAAGATCACATAATATACCGTGTCCCTACATTTTATATGTATTCATGTGAATAGGAGAAAGGTCATCTATATAATAGAAAGCCGGTAATATATATTAGTATTCGTAAAAAAGGCAGGATGAATAGCAGCTGCCACACTTCAAAATTTCGTCAAAATAGTCCCCAACTTCGTTTCTATTGGTCATAGAAGTTTTTTCTTCTAATTATGAATTTTTTTACCAGCTATCCAATGGTTATACGTACAAGTTTGTCGTTTGAAAAATAATTTCGATGAAAACGCAATAGGCATTTAACTTCTGAGATAGTTTAAGTCTTAAAGAATTTAATTTAAATTTGTTAAATGTGTCTAGCATCATTAATAGAGCAAGTTCAATAGTTTAAACTTTTAGCCTCAGGGATAAATAAATGAAATAACTTTAAAACTATTTGACCGATCGGTGGGAAATTTCGCACAAATTTAAAAGTCGGTAATTCCTCGATGATCAAATGTATTAATAACATTTTATTTTGTTAATAAAAAATTATTAAAATTTATAAATTAATGCAAAAAACTGCTTTTTTGTAAATATCTCCGTAAATTATTTATTAATTTTAATTTAAAAAACGGGAAAATAAAGATTATCTTGATATAAAAGATGATATAAATATTGTTTATGCAAAACATAAGGGAAAAAATTATAGACAAAAAATCAAATTGTGACCATAAATCATTTAAAAAAAAGCAAGGTAAAAATACGAGTATTTTTTCATCTATTCGTCATCTAGTAACCCCCACCTATGTCTTAAAAGCTTCACATATCTGCGAAAATTTTTTCGACCTTTTTTTGACAAGACTGGGCTATTGAGCTATTGTTTATTGTTGATACTAGGCGTACATTACATTCGTAAAGGTATAAAAAATACTATTTAATTATTTGAGCTATCCGTACTATGCCTTGCATACTAAATTAAAATTTATATGCTGTATTCAGTTAAATAAAAAGTATTTTGGTAGAAATGTACGAAGAAACTGTGTTTTTAGTAACAATTTAAAATTACAGTGAAAAAGTACTGCCCAACCCTTTTTTCATTGTTTATTAGTGTACATGTTACTAAAGACTAATTAGCTCCAAATAAGCGGTTACAACTTTCCGGATCATAAAGGCGACGCCCGCAGTATCTATGCGGGTTGAGACTTTTTTGCCGGCAAAGAGCAGAGTGCAGAGAGCGGACTTGGTGCAATAACAGTAACGGAATCTGCAGGACCACGTCTGCTACGTCGAGTCGATCTATTATATATGCTAATTTTCTATGCTAACTACAGGCTCAAATGATGTTATAATATTTCAGTCGCGAAATTATTACTTGCTGGTTTCAAATAATAGCTATGAGGCATCGAAAAAAAAACCATTAACAGTCGACAATTTAGCCATCCGTCAAATTTCAGCTAAAGACATTAGTTATGATTTGACATTATTTGTAGATCTCTATTTTCAAAAAAAAAACTTAAATTTAAAAATCCAACAAACCAAGAAGGCAAACATTATCGAAAATTCTTCAAAAATAAATAGCAAGAATACTGTAATTTCTTTGACTAAATAGTGTACAAATTCTCTACAGTACAACTACCTAAACTTTGAAACGAAGAATAAAAAGTCTTCGAGACTCACAATCTAGAAAAAATATCATATAGAGTAAAACCCCGATTTTCCTTGTGCGGGTTATCCGGGCTGCGGATTATCCATCCTATTATTTCTCATTACTCAAATTGTATTTTTGATGTTTTATCACTCGACGAAAACGCCATGAAAAAGACGGATAATGCAATATTGATAACGCCAGTGCTCGAGGAATCACTGGAAATATGTAGCTTGCCATCTGCCGCTGCGTGCTACGGCGAATGTGTGATATTTAGTTGCGCGCTAAAGAAGAATCGCTAATCTGCTATATTCGTAACATGTATCTTTCAACAACTCAAAATGAAGCACTGAATCCAAGTGGATTCTACAAAAAAGATCGGAGGGTGTACCAATGTTTGGGCCAGTGTATGGATATTTTTCAAGAAACCTTGAAAATCAAAGAACCTTTCAATACACCAGTGGTTTGTCACACTGATTCAAAATACATTACGGGATTCGTGAGCTTACCATTCAAAACAAAATGTTCAGTGCCAAAGAAGAAACAATAGTGAAATTTTGCTATTAACTGGAAACCATAATTAAAGAAAATAATCTATAGCTTTCTCAAGTTTATAGTTATCTTCTTCTTCAGCTTGTTTGCAACCACTCCTAGACAAAGGCCTCTTCGTGTGTTCTCCACTCTTCTCTGTTTTGTACTATTTGATGCCAGTTTCTCCCCACTTCTGCTTTGATGTCGTCTAAGCACCATTTTTATGGTCTTCCTCTACTACGATTGTGCTCGCGTGATCTCCAATCTATAATGTTTCTCGTCCATCTTTCGTTGTTTTGTTGTGCCACGTGTCCCATCCAGCTCCATTTCATTTGTGTAATTCTTAAAATTACATCTTCTATTTCCGTCCTACTTCGCACTTTGTTATTTAGTATATTCTGTGCCATTCTTAGTCTATTAGCTGATAACTCTATAAGTGTTACGGTCTCCATTTCATAGGTCACTGGCACAGGGCTTTATTGGCGAGCAATACCTAAAAAATCCTTAGCTGCAAGTAATGAGATAAGTGGAATGGGATATAAAAAAAGTAAAGACCGGATAACAGTGTGTGCCAATATATCTGGCAGCCATAGACTTAAACTGAATGTGATTTGAAAGTAAAAAATCCTCTGGCTTTTAAAAACATAAAACCGCATAATCTCTCAAATCACTAATATAACCAGCAAGCTGCCTGGATAACTTAAAGCCTTATTTGAAGAAGGAAAAGTTGCCACAAAAAAGCGCTGCGTCTTCTGGATGACGATGACGCTGACGATGAAATTATTTGTTCTTGTTTTCCAGCCAATGTTACATCAATTGCTCAACCAATACATTCATTTTTATAGTGGAGTGAAAGTAAAGATTTTCAAACGAGCTTTTACAAAATAATGACGCTGGAATCATGGAATATGATGATAAAGGCAAATAAACTACCTTAGAGAAATTGATGACAATGTGGCAAAAATGAGCTACATTATCAGCTCCTTCAGTGTCGAACTAGGTTTGTATCAGCCCGTTAGGTCTCATCCTGATCCATCCGAAAATGGGAGTCTGTTATGTCCTGTAATGTTTGTATTTTGAGAACGATTTCCGAAGTGGAAATTGAAACAACTACTTTAACCTTTAATTGTGGCTTATTCCCATTTAAATAACAAATATTTTAAAATGCCACAAGAAAATAGCTTCAGAATAATATTTAGAAATTGTTTATCTCATGGCGAATGCAAGACGAATCGGATATTGACTTCGTTTAAATACCAATTGCGTATAAATTGGTATCATTCCAATTCTCTGAATGAGAACTTTTTCGACCTTAAAGTTTCCTTTGAGTATCGTCCCGTGTATTATATTGCCCATGAATTTTGTCAACACCAAAAATCGTTTTGTTACATACTTTTGTTAGGTCAGATTTCTTAGCATTATAACGCCTTGGGTTGTAAATTCTGTAGTGATAAGCCAGGATCATCCGATGAGTTTAAAAATTCAGTGGATGGTTGATTTGTTGCTCTTCGTTTGTTAACAATCAATAGATTTGAAAGAATGCAGTGAACTAACTTGTAGACTAACAGTGGACCTTGAATGCGACATCAATGAAAAAACTGGAATCATTCGAGGTGTATAGAAGAATTCTGAAAATATCGTGGACAGAACACGTCACAAACAAAGAGGTTCTGAGAATGATAAATAAAGAAATAGAAATTTTAAATAAAATTAAAAAAAAATGGAATATCTCGGACGTATTACACGTGGAGAGAAATACACCTTGGTTCAAATGATTATGCAGGGAAAGATCCAAGAAAAGAGAAGCATAGGGAGGCGTAGAATGTCATATATCCGCAACCTGAAAGAGTGATACGGATGTACATCAAATGAACTTTTCAGAGCAGCCGTCTCAAAAGTTCGAATAGCTATGATGATTGCCGACCTTAGCCGCGGAGATGGCACTTGAAGAAGAAGTGGACTAACGATTTGATTTTGAATTATTTAACTTTAGTTCATCTACATCCTTGCTCGTTGTTGCTAAAATTACTTGTCTGCTCAAACAATTGAGATTTTTGTGGTTAGCAATGATGTTCGGGAACACTATTCGGCCAATACCGATAGCCAGAAATTTGAGACCTCTTCGGCAGAAATATCGTTTAGTAATGCGATTTGCATGTTTGTCGTCAGCTTAAGTTTCTTTATATAGCGCCACAGACTCGATGATTTGAATCAACTGGCGTGATTATTCATAGAATTGCTGGTAGTGTTTGGCGGAAATCGCCAGACAGTAGAATGGATGCATCTCCAAAACATGTTGAGTTATTGCCCAGATCTTTCGTAGTTCGATTAAGTGATTTCAATGCGCGTTTGTGCACCATTGTGCATTAATCCCAGATGATTATTTGCTACCAAAACTTTGACCATTGGTGAGTGTTTAAAAATTCTGTTTGCTAGTTCTTCAGTCGTTTGAAAGTTTAATGACAATTTCAACGCTGAACGCTTTTTCCTAGAAAAACCAACACATTTACATCACCAATTGCCCTCATTAACTTGGACGCTGCGTTCTGTTGGGGGTTTAACCTTGGTATATTTGTTCAAACTAAATGATTGAATGCTTATCGATCATATTTACTTTCATGTCCACTTTTCGATTGAAAGCATCATTGAATACACGATTTGGCGATGGCATTGTTAACTTGACTTAGATCAATAGCAAAGCTTGCCTGTGTAACTCTTTATTCACCTCTAGATTGGGATTCCCTGAAATGACACTAATTCGATGTAAAATTTCATCTGACATATCATCCTTGTAGTTGTTGGACAGTTCACGTGGATTCGATAGGAAGTATGCAAAAAAATTGCAAATAATGGGCGTATCTGACTCTGAGATACAGAAACAATAGAGCAGCGATTTCATGTCCCAATATTTATTGTTTCCATGTAAATTGAGCTGTTGATGTGCAGCACGAATTCACGAACATCGTTGACAGTTGAAATGATTTAAATGATGTCGGTACACGAACATTAATCAGCAATCCCGCAAGTAGAAACATTCGTCACTCCTCTCGTGAACTGTGTAAAGAGCAAGTGCTGCAACCAAGAGCATCAGTAGAACGCACATCTGGTTGATCAGGAACCACTTCACCTTGTTTCCGAAAGTGAATAAATTTGAATACAGAAAAGTATAGTTTTCTATCCTATAAAAAATACGTCAGGATCACTTAATTAGTCGATTTGGGCTCTTAAAATAGGATCGAAAGCTTTCTGGCTTTTCTATAGTTACACCAGTCAGCGATTTCTACAACAAAACCACCTACCTACACCTACACATTAAATACCAAATTTTTAGAATGTTTTAACAGTTTTCCGACTCTCTAAAAGTCAATTCCCAAAACAATATTTTTCAATTTTTCTTTTCGCGAATTTTCATTTCAAATAGTGGATTTTTTCTTTGGCTTTTTAGAAGAAATAGAATTGTGATAATTTTTACTTTTATCTATTTTTGTCGTAGACATGATAATTTCGAGATATTCTGGATAACATTAAAAAAAACATATTAAAAAATGACTACTGGTCACATATCATCAGAGAAATATCGCTATTCCAGTTACTATGATAAACTAGGTCTAAAGAAGAATGAGTTGACGTGACTTTTCCACGTTCGTTTTTATTTTTTCGATGTCTAAAATTACTGTTCACTTCTGCTCGAATTTTTTCCTGTTCTATCGTTGACCTTCTTGTATGGGTACATCAAATGTGTCGTATTTTGTTTGATATATGTCAATAATCTCTGTCAATTTGTATTTAAGTTCTTGGTTTTTTTTGCTTCTCTGATTGTTCTCTTAATTTGGTTATCGATGCACCTATTTATGTACATGTCATTATCAATTTAGTTCGTTCTGAATTCAGGATTCATCAAGTAAAATGTTGAAAAATTGAGTAAATCCATGACTTGAATTCTTATCACTGGATAATTTATTGTTTTGCTTTCAATTTCTTACATTGTACTCTAAATTTGGCTTGATTCTTATCGATTTGCTTTTGTATAAACGTACATCATTTCCGTCTTTTGGGGATTTCTAGGTATATAATCTGCATGGACCTAAAATAACAAAATCGTTTTTTCTTGAAAATGTAGAAAGTTTTTCTCCACCCCCATTTTTTTCTCCAAGGCCATGGATTCTAATAGGGTTAGGTACCTGATTTTTCTCGTCCTACTTTTGCGTTAAAATTATCCATTATTATTAGTAGTTCTCTTGTGTGGATTTTTTAAATGATGGTGATCACCCGAGTGTATAAATTATTGTACACCTGTACGATGTTGACACTTACTGTAAATTGTTTTAGTTGAACTAGCATTATTCTTTCATTGACGAGTACAAGGTTATTGAGATCGACTTATTTATATCCACCATACTTTTTAATGTTTCTGTAATCTTGCATCTCTACATCTTCTTCACAATTCACTCTTTCATTGATTTCCATTGATGTAAACCATTTTTCTAATCCTGTGTGGTGGTTTATTTCTCTTTCTTGTAAGTTAGACATAAACCATATAAAATATACATTTTTAAGATACACTTGTGCTTGGATAGGGAAAAAGCTGTTGTTGAGAATAAGTTTAGGTGAATATTTCTTTTGCAATTTAAAAAATATCAAAAGCTGTAGAATCGATAAGTAACTTATTTTTATAAGTTTGTTTAATATGTGCTACCGAATTGATTCCCATTCCCGATACCCATCTCTAGTCATCTCTAATATCTTTCCTCTTATTCAGCAGTCCCATCAGCAACGATTACGAAGTACGGACCAACCCCCATATGTCTACTCTTCAGTTTATTCGTTTGTCTGGATGTTCGTTGACCCCGTATTGCGACTGTTTCGGATCAATCTTGATTACTGTATTTTTCAATATTAATAATTATTATACATACACTGAAAAAACTGTTTAATTGCAAGATATAACCGATTGAAGATGATTAAGCCCGAATAAACAACAAAATAAAACAGAAAAGTAATAGAAAAAAGAAATCAATTAGGTATAGGTAGAGTATAGGTATAAAATTAAATAGTGTGAATTAGAGAATTTTTTGTATTATAAGTAAGAAACCCAAATAATTTGCTTAATTAAATGTCAAACATAACGTATTTATAATTACAATATAAAAGATAATGCAGAATAAATCAATACACGCTTAAGAAGGCACGAAGATATTCGTAAGACAGCTTAAAAAGTAATTTTTGTATATGATAAAAATAATATTCACGAGTTCGTTCACATCAGATCTCTCATCCATCTCCAGATCTATGGATTTTCCCAGAGAAATAATCTCCTCTACCACTGACACTTCGGGTTCCGGTCCTTAGACCTTTCAGCTACACCCTCAGGTCACAGCTTCTTTCATGCAAAGGTTAAGGTCTTCGTTGTAACATCCAGCCAGGCCTAATTAGTAATTCTTAGGCGTATCAGGATGTTAAAGTGGTCCTTCCAGAACTCTCGAAGGATAAGGTTTGTGTTCTCCATCACCTCAAACAGCGTCGAACAATAGTGTGCTTGGAGTACAACTTCTTAAAATTAGAAATCACCTGCTGATCCTAGGCTGCAGTATAAGCGTGGTGTTGGGTACTTAATAGAGAACCTTTAAAAAACTTAAACTCTTCGAGTAAATCATCTTCGATATTTGGTGAGTGAGCAGTAGCATTGTTGAGGACGAGAAGGGCTTGCATGGGCAGGTTGTTTTCCTGTAGATATTTTTTAACAGAAGGACCAAACACCCGGTTTATCCACTCCACAAAGAATTTCCTGGTGACCCGTGCCTTCGAATTTTCCCTTCACATAACTTGCAGTTTTTCTTTTAAAATATTATGTGACTTTCTTGTTGACCAGAAAGGATCTGGGATTTTCCAAATGGTATACTAGCAGAGGCTTGATTTTGCAGTCGCCACTTGTATTGGCGCAAAGTGCTAGAGTTAATCTATCCTTCATGGGTTTGTGACCTGGCATTGTCTTCTCGTCTGCCGTTATGTAAGTCCTATTCGGCATCCTTTTCTAGAGAAGCCCTGCCTCGTAACAGTTGAAGACCTGCTGAGGGATGTATCATTTGGCTTCTTTCAGTGCGAAAAACGTTTTAATGTAAACCTGAGTTTCCTTTACATCCGAACTTGCTGCCTCACCATGCCTGACGACGGAGTGAATGTCCGTCCTTTTCCTAAAGTTGTCAAATCAGCCCCCACTCGCTTTAAACGATTCTTCGTTAGTGGAAGTGTGTAGGATCTGCTTTAGCAAATTATCGTAAATCGCTCGTGCCTTCTCAAATATGATGTTTTGTTTTAAGGTCCTTCCTAAAGCGGCTTCCTCTGTAATCCACACCATTTATAGTTTCTCCATCTTTTCATGTGGAAAGCTCTGGAGCTTAGAAAGTATTGTAACGCCCTTAGCTGGCGTTATACCCTTTATTAACTACTTCTGTTTGAGCACAGTACATACCATTGATGTGCTACGCCGGTACATCCCCGCCAAGTCAATTACTCGCACACCTTGCTCATGTTTTTCTATGATTTCACGCTTTAATTTAATAGACCATCTTCTAATCATCTTCTTCTTCGGACACAAGGTTATAAAAATAAATCTGATAATGTTTGTAAATGTACAAAAAGCACAAAACGCGAACATAACGTATCAAAAATGATTTGAAAACGAGGAAAACAAGCACAGACTGACGTCTAGTCTGAGGTAGGAGAAACGGTTAGACGCTGAACACGACCACAATATGCGGGGCGCATGTTGGAGTCGTCGAGTAGTGTGCAGCAATGTAGTGTGCGATTCCTCGTATTGGCTTGTATCTCAAAATACTCGTATGTTTGGGCACTCACATATCGAGGTATCACTATATATCCATTGGTGACCTTTTAGCAACATGACCAAAAATGGTTACACACTGGTATAAAATTGTAATCCCTTTGGATATAATTGATGGATTCGACCGTTACTTGATGGAAATTAATTTTATGTAACAATAAAACAAACAATAAAACAAACTTAAATGTGGCGACTGCCCAAAAACTTACATCGATCAAACTGGTAGAAACTTTAATAAACGAATAGCAGAACATAAAAGGGCTTTCAATAATAGAAAAACAGATTCTACATAAGCACTTCACCTTCTAGATCATAATCATTCTTTTAATGACAAATTTAAAATTCTTCACATTCAAAATAAAGGCCTTAAGCTATCTTTGTTAGAAACTATGGAAATCAACAAATTAAAAAAAAAACACAGATATAATTCTAAATGACCAACTTGAGATAAACAGTTCTCCCCTCCACAACCTATTTCATTAAAGACTATAAAGTGTAAACACAAGCCAAAAATAGATCACTTGAGAAAGGCAATCAGCCGAAAGAGCTTTAGTGATAAGAGTTAAAATAAATTTTGTGGAAGTTCGAAAACAAAATTTACAGTGTTCCCCTTTGGATATTTTTATTATTTTAGTAATTTTATAATTATACCTGTGGGTACTTCATTGTAAGTTCTTTAAACCATGGTATACAACCAACCACTGGGAACCTTCTCTTTTATAAGTTATGTATAAGCTTTTACAAACCAGAGTACAGAAAAAACGAGACAAAAATGAATAAAAAGAAGCGTCAAATGGAAAGTTTGACGCTTCTCAAGACATGAGACAAGATAGAAAAAAATATATAATAAAATCTCTAAATATAACATAACGAGAATTTATGTAAATCCGTAAAAAACCGAAAAGCATCAAAATGATAAAGGTGCACGCATCCGGTTTTTGAAAGGGAAAAAGTACTAACTCGTAAATACATATTCAACCTAATCCAGTATATTGAAAATGGTTATGAAAATAAAAAAATCACAGGTGTTACTTTCATAGACCTTACTTCCATCTATAATATAGTCAACAAATCTGGAAATCTCTTAAAAAACCAACCGTGAGTACAAGATGTAAAAACAAAACTCTCCAAAGATGGGGATACCCCGTGCCATTCAACCTGTGCGATTGTGGAACGGTCCAGTCGACAGACTTGACTCGACAGTACATAGATATATTATGTCATGACTCCCAGATATATTACTAGTAAAGGTCCAGAGTTTACCAGCCAATGCTGCCTCTAAGATCTAATGTCTCTCTCTCTTCAATCCTGACCCCCCAGGGGGAGTGTAGTGGTCGACGTGATGTCGTGTATTGTCCGTCTCCAGAGATCTCTGTCTCTGGTCATTTCTTTTAATTCATGCATAGGTCTTTGGCATATTCCTGTAATTTGATCTATCCATCTTGTTGGGGATCTTCCTCGTGATCTTCGGCCTTCTACCTTTCCTCGTATTATGAGTCTTTCCATGTTTTCTGTGTTTGCTCTCATAACATGCCCAAAATGTTTTAATTGTTGGAGATGGACTTTACTAGAGAGTCGTTGGCTAACTTTTAGCTCTCTTAAAATTGAATTATTTGTTCTACGGTCGGTCCAAGGAATTCGTAACATTCGTCTCCAACAGAACATTTCAGTGGCGTCTATCTTTCTTCTCTCCAAATGTCTCAGAGTCCAAGACTCACATCCGTAGGTCAGTATTGGGAATATTAAGCAGTTGATCAACCTCATCTTTATCGCTCTTGAAATTTGACAGTCCTTCCATATTTTGGTCATTTTTGCTGTGACAACTTTTGCTAGATCACATCTACGTTTAATCTCTTCTTGTAATGACCCTGTGATTGTGATTAATGATCCCAGATATAAGTATGAGCTCACAACCTCGAACCGGTCAATTGTGGTTATGTGTAGATGATTGTTGTGTAGTCTATCCACTATCATGATCTTTGTCTTTGATATGTTTAATTTCAGACCAAATATTTGACTTTCGTTTTCGATTAGTCGTATAAGTTCCGTCAGCTCTGCTTGACTATTTGCAAGAAGGGCTATGTCATCTGCGAAACGTAGGTTGTTTAGTTTATGACCATTTATTGAGATGCCCTTTTCCCATCCTTCAAGTGCTCTTTGCATAATATACTCCCCATATATGTTGAATAATTGTGGAGATAGTATACATCCTTTTCTGACACCCCGTTCTGGATGAAACTCGTTCGAAAGCGTGTCAAGTACTTTAACTGATCCAGTAGTGTGTTCATATAGTTCAGTTATAAGCGTAATTAGATGTTGTGGTACGCCTACTTCTTTTAGTATTCGCCATAAGTGTCTCCACTTGACCCTGTCGAACGCTTTACGGTAATCTATAAAACAGATGTATAGTGGGATGTTGAATTCCCTAGATTTCTCGATTATCTGTCTTATATTCAGCAGGTGTTCTCGAGTGCCTCTACCTTTGGTAAATCCAGTTTGCTCTTGTGGAATTTCTCTTTGAAGGAATGTTTTCAGTCTCTCATTGATTATATGTAGCATTACCTTGCTGGCATGGGATATAAGAGAGATCTAATGTATATCACCCGTAATGGAATTGGCGTCTCCCGCTACTGGTCTACACACACGTAAATCATTTAATGTGTGCATATTTTATTTATGCTTGTATTATATATATATATATATATATATATAAATATATATATATATATATATATATATATATATATATATATATATATATATATATATATATACGGATATATTGGGTTTAGTAGTCAATATATTGGCCTTTAAGTAAAACTCTTTTAGGTTTGCTAAGCTTTCGAGTTTATTTTACTCTTTTTCAAAACATACTAAAAATTAACATAAAAAATTTACATTAGAAAAATGAAGTTCTTATGTCTTAAATAGGCTTACCCTTGTGAGAATTGTCTTTTAAAATTAGCAAAATTTTACATTTTGTCATTATGTCATTAACATAATGACATTAAATTTGATTTACTTTTTATTTCTGTCAAAACTTATTACTAAGGTTTCCATATCTCTTCTATTTTTTATATTTATTTTAGGTGAGTTTGACAGAAGAAGTGTCTATGTTTATGCAAACCTTCATTGCAAATTTTGATATAATATTAGTTATTAAAAATTATAAAAGTTATAAAATAAAAATTATAGTTATTATAAAAGAGTTTTACTTAAAGGCCAATATATTGACTACTAAACCCAATATATCCGTATATATTACTCACATAGTCACTAAAGCCCTTTCTAAGAATATATATATATATATATATATATATATATATATATATATATATATATATATATATATATATATATATATATTTCCGTATATTATTGTATAGTATTGTATTCTTAAATGAAATTAATTTGATGTTTTGAATATTTCCAAAATTTCATGTAATTCCATGGTTTTATTAATGTTTTTATTGTTTTAATCAAGAATCACTTTGTATGTAGGTATTCTTCTCGAAAATGAACAAAACAAGCATATATTTTAAATTTGATCGCCTCGAACAAAGTGGCTACTTTGTAAAACAAAAGACTCGCTCCCACCCCGATAACCACCCTCGCTTCGTCTGCATAGGGTTGCTACAGTCGCGGTGGGTCATGATATGAATAATTGAGCGTCGTAAAACGCGTGACGCAGCTCTACGCAACAAGAACGCAGGTGGCTGTGGTCGTCGCCCTTTCACAATGTTGTCAAATTTTCGGTCTGGAAATTTAGAATTTTCCCAGATCGATCGACTCGACAGAGGTATACGATATCAAATAGAAACAAAAAAGATAAAGTACCAATTTATTTTCGTTTGATCTGCTGTATTGATCTATTCTCGTAACTGATAATCCGTCCAAAAATATTACACGTGTAATTTTCGACAGCTGCGGATTGTCAGCCTATGGATATTTATATAAGAAAAAAAAATGTATATGGTGGTAACGACAGTTATTTTCTTATGATAGAGGTTGAATGGTACAGAAAATTTACAAATGCCAGAATCAACTTAATGATGTGACCCGTTCTAGATCTGCATGTGTTGCTGAATCAGATGAAAATGTTAGCCAGCTGAAAACTGAAAAATATATCATATACATTAAGGCTTATATTACGTTTGATGTTCTACCTAATTTGTGAAACGATGAAATCATTTTTAAGTTGATTTAAACATCTATTTAATTATCTAAACCATCCATATTTGTACAGACCTTTCTTACTTTTCTCTAAGGATTTTTATCCTGGGCTATTTACATCCAACTCAGTCCAACATGTTTTATGTCATCTAATCATCTATGTGGTTGTTCTCTTTATCGTTTCTTATTTCACGGCTTCCAATATTTAATTAGTTCCACCTTTCGTCCTTCTCATTATTATAACTTATTATGAAAGGCAAAATTTGGAGGAATCAGAAATATGGGAAGACGAAGAATATCCTGGCTTAAGAACTTAAGGGAATGGTTTAAATGAAGCAGTGCAGAATTATTTAGAACGGCAGTCAACAAAGTCCGCATAGCCCAGATGATTTTCAACATTCGATAGATGAAGTTGTCCTTCAGTCTCAGCGTATGTCTATGTCCGAACTTCTCGGTCGACGATGTGAAATAATTCGAAGTCAAATGTTGTGAAGTAAATGACTTACTAGTAGCTCAAAATAGGTACACTCAACGAAACTTCAAAAATACATGTATGAGTAAAATATTTTGATGGAAGAACACAATAGAGTTCAACCCCAATTAATAAGCTCACAATATAAAACAATTCATCAAAAAGGCAAACAACTTGTACCTTGACCCGAGGTGCTCACATACCTATAATATTCGAATTATGAAATTATTCTTATAGTATTTAGAAAATGATTTATTTTTTACCGAAAGGTATATGTAGAAATAAGAAAAACCATAAATAGATGTAGGTAAAATTAGGAAGTTATAATTAATCTGAGATTACAAATTAAGGGGTTTAATTTTTGATTGAACAGATAGTTTCATATTCAGCATTTGTCTTTGCATAACTTGTTGTATTTATTCCGTTTTCTATGTTTTTCTTGGAAACCGTCTTTGTTTGAGATTTATATGTGAAATACGAAGTAAACATTTATTTAAGCCCCTTGTTTTAGGTCTCAGTTTCTTTACGTTTTTTGATTTGTTCTAGGATAAGTATACATTTATTTTGTTTGTTGTACTGTGACTTTGAGGTCTTCTGGATTTGTCATAGTTTTAGTGAGTATTTTTCAATAAGTTTTACAGATTTTGTTCCCTTCTCTTTTATATTATTCGAGATTAACTCAATACGTCAACAATGTTGATAGTCGATTCTTGAGTGTTTAAAAAAAAAAGCTAAAAAAAATTAAAAAGAAAATAAACTAACAACTTTATTATTTACGTATTCTTTCTAGTTATTAGTTATTTTCTATAACTAAGAATTTTATTCTTTAAAATATACAAAAGCTCACATGTTACTTTCCAGCATACTCCACAGTTATGCCATATTTTTTGACCGTAGGGAAAGTTTTTTAACATATCTTTTTAACATGGCCTTTCTGAGGATTTGGATATATTAATAAATTATTACTCTAACTTTTCAATCTTTCAACCCTTACAGGAGCAGAATTCCTTATGGACCTGCATTTATGCTATGGTACACTAATATTATAGAACGTTGCTTTAATATAACCGTAAATAATTTATCCTCGTTGACTTGGGTACATACCGAATGTACCTTTGGGAATATCCGTTTAACATTCCGTCCCTGATAAATTCGTACATATATGGATCTGTCTGGTAGGATTATTTCTCTCTTTCTCTGACTCCTGCCGACCTACCCCAATCATCGAGGGGTTGTTGAACAGTCAAATCGGCCGCGGCGGCAGCAGACAGCCGCCCCTCTTTTCTTTTATTTACTACCTTTATAAATTCTCAAAATTAGAAAAGTTTCTTTATTTTCCCAAGAATCGGGGAGACTCTTAAACTTTGGTTGTTTTCCCGAGTTTCAGAAATTTATTATTTAAGTAGGTCTGAGGGATGATTTATTAGATAAAATTATGGAAAAGATGGTCAACAACAGATATGCAATTCGTAATACCTCTATAATTCTATTGTATTTTTGGATGTGTCCCAAGTTTAGGACAATTATTATTATGTAGAACATTAATCAATACAATATACACTGGGTTTAGTATAATATAAACAGTCTAAATTAAACTGATTAGCAATGAAAAATAGCAACTTAAAAGTCGTGTGTTCAACATTACAAGTGATTTTTTTTACAGTTTTTACATCTTGATCAACCTGAAAGCTGAAATAGACTGACAGTGATCTGCCCGGATTGTGCATGTGAATGGGTTGCCCCTTGACTTGACAGTGATTTGACTGTGTTCTCATTTTCCCGGGACTGTTGGTCACGGTTGATTCAAAATATTAAAATCAAGATATAAAACGGAGTGATGGTAACGAATGTTAGCAAACGAATCAGACGTATAACGAATGTTAAGCGGGAAATAAAGGGAAGAAAACTAAACATAAAATGACAATAAGAAAGGAAACGTAGTCTATCTACTATATATACATATATATATATATATATATATATATATATATATATATATATATATATATAGAGAGAGAGAGAGAGAGAGAGAGAGAGAGAGAAAGACAGAGAGTATATATACCACGCTATATAACAAGCGTGGTCAGCATTCGGACGAAATTCCATAGTCTTCAAGTCCAAAATGCCACTTTACCTCAAGAAGAGAGTATTTGATCAATGCATATTACCCATCTTGACATATGGATGTGAAACTTGGATATTAAAGAGAGAAATAACGTCGAAACTCCAAGTAACTCAAAGAGAAATGGAAAGATGTATGCTAGGGATAACAAAGAGGGATCGTAAAAGAATTGAATGGATACAGAGGCAAACCCAGGTGACTGATGTAATCCAATGAATAAAATCCCTGAAATGGCAATGGGCAGGATATATAGCAAGAAGTACAGACAACAGATGGACCACTAGAACAACTATGTGGTACCCCAGAAACGCTAAAAGACCAAAGAGGCGCCCGAATCTCAGATGGGATTATGATATAAGAAAATTAACAGGAAGATAAAAAATATGGGCGTAAATGAGCGCAAATTATAAGAACAACGAATAACTAAGACATCATCGAACAATTCGACGTATCCCATATAACGGTTGCATCTCTCGAGACGATGATGTGTGCTCGAGAATGTTCATGATGAGAGATCGAGGCGTTCATACAAGAGCGAGAATAGAGGTGGACTATTCCAGATTATTCTAGTACATAACAACTTGTATATATAAACTGCGCCGATATTAGTTTAGTTGATTGATAAGATATTATCGTACTGTAAACTTATAAATAAATATATTTACACATATTAGAACCTCTCGTTTTCTCGGTAAAGCGCTACAGTGGTGTTACGGTGTGAGGTAATTTATTTATTTAAAATAAGACTGTTGAACTGTTTGTCGGGAAAATCCAAGCAGTTCGTTAGTGATTTTCATAAAAATGAACATTTGTAAAGTACGTGTGTGCCTGACCAAAGATGCTGCTAGTAGAACTTTCAGTAGAACGCGATGAATACTGCAGCGGGTCCAAGAAGATCCTTCAAGAACGACTGAAGAATATTCTCAACAAGAATGTAGATGGCCCAGAAATATTCCAGTTTCAGCCAACAGAAGAAGCAGTTTTAACGAAAATAAAAAATATTTCTCAAATGATTAACGAAACTTCTGGAAAAAATGATGAGAAATTAGAAATTTTTTCTCAAATGATTGAAGAAACTTCTAGAAAGAATGATAAGAAATTTGAAAATGTTAGTCTAATGATTGGAGAAACGTCTAGAAAAAAATAAGGAAAAATTCGAGAATGTTTAAAAAAGATTCGATAAAACGTGCCAAATTATTCAAGAAGCAGCTAAACAAGAGGACGAGAAATTCCAAAATGTTTCTAGAAGATTCGAAGGACGTACATATGTAGTCAGAACAATGAGAAATTTGAAGAAGTTTCAAGAACAGTCAATAAGGTAGAAGCGAAGATCAAACAGTTAGAGACCAGGATAACGACTACGAAAGTGCTACCACCAGTTAATGCAGTAGTGATCCTGTCGTAAAAGAAAAATCACCGAGAGACGAAACGACACATCATATGAGATTCAAATTGCCACCATTTGATGGGAAGTCTTCTTAGTCCATATACCTTAGAAAATTTGAAGCTATTGCAGCAGCTAATCATTGAACAGAACAAGAAAATGATGTTTCCTTGACTGCTGCTTTACGAGGTGATACTGCAGATTTTCTAAGATCGATTACTAAGAGTTAAGAAAAATGTTATCAGACCTTGTTCACTCGGCTAGACAAACTTTACAAAGATGTTCGTCAACAACAAGTCTACAAAGTACAAATAAGAAGTAGAGTTCAACGAGCAAGTGAGAGTGCAACAATTTGAAGCAGTTGTTGCTCCTATAGCACTATTGGCTTATTCGGAGGCACCAGACACCATATTGAAAGAAATTGCTGTAGATACCTCAACAGGTTGAGAGACAGTGAACTACAGAAAGCTTTACGACTAGCCGGACCGAAAGCTTTAGATGACGCGCTCACCATTGCCTTGGAACACGAACCAGCTAGTCAAGCTTCACGGAGCTATCGAGTACGAACCTCTGAAGAGAGAGACGAACAAAACGATAAACGAAAAGATGATCTTCTGTATAAAACATTTGAAGACGATGATGGTACATAATCTAAGCCTCAGTTGATTGTACCTAAAAGTACAGTGTCAGAAGTATTGCGTCAGTTGCATGACGGTGCATCAGGTGGACACTTTGGTATTACGAACACTCTGCAAAAGGTTCGAAAACGGCTCTATTGGGTGAACTGTAAAGATGATGTAAGAAGATTGTAAGTGCTGGAAATGTGTACTGTATGCAACCAGTAATGGTCCAGTATATATATCGTTATCGATATGAAGTTTTCTCCTGGCATCTTGTTGCTGTCATTATAACAGCCTATAGATAAACAGTATTTCATATCAATTCCACTTACAACAATATTTGAATTTTTTTCCCTTTGTTGTCTTTATATCTTATTTGTTTTTTTTTTCTATTCAAACATTTAAAACAGTGGCTCCCTTTCTTTTTTTGAAGAGTGATTCTCTTCCTCAATTTCCTTTTTTTTTGTTTAGTATTTTTATTTTCTTACGTTTCTCACCTCTAAAAACAACTCAGGCCACAATCTACCCGGACTGAATAACAGTGACTTCGTGCCTATTGTGTAGCGGTGTTCTAAGATTCTTCAGAGAATTCAAGAATTCTTCACAATCTAGATCCCTAAACTTCTGCGAGGTATAGGAGAGGAAGACCAAGAGAGACCTGGTAGGAGATACGTAAATAAAACGCATCAATCCACATTACTATTCTTTGTGACTTCGTGCCTATTGTGTAGCGGTGTTCTAAGATTAATTCTTCACAATCTAGATCCCTAAACTTCTGCGAGGTATAGGAGAGGAAGACCAAGAGAGACCTGGTAGGACATAGGTAAATAAAACGCATCAATCCACATTACTCTTCTTTGGAAAACAAATGCTAAAAGTGACAGAAATGAATTTTTAGCAAAGATCCGTAGAAAAGTCCACGAGAGAATGGATAACGTAGACAATCATACACGATATTAGGACAAAACAACTGATATAATACGGTCATGTGCAGATGATAACAGGCGGTAAATTACAAAAACAACTTATAAATAAGGTAAAGCCGGTACACAGAAAACGTGGAAGACTATAGAACTACGATAAAAAAATATCTGTAACCGCATTAAATTGTAGTGAAAAGGTTAATTTTATTATTATTATTATTTGCTCTCGAATTTTATTGTATATACTTTCCCCTGACGGGTTTTATTATTGTTTGTTTGCGTATTAAGAGTGTTTTAATACACAAAGAGTTCGTCATGGCGGATATATACAACTATAGCCATTGTATTGTTAAGACTGTAGGATAAATAGTACTCAAAGTGGTCTAAAAAAAATAAAGTTCAAAAATATAGAAAAATTGTTTTACGTAAATTACAATAAAAAATATTTTAAAGATGACTTAAAAATAGTATTTTCAAAATACTTTGAAAATAATAAACTCATCACGTATTAATTACTCTAAAAAATAAATATAGTGGGTACTTACTAAAATCAATAAGAAGCCTTCCATAGCCTTGTCTCTGGTAAGGCGGTAAAGTAAGGATGCAAGACACGTTGTAATTTAGAAATGAATTTTTTTCCTGCAACAAAAAAGAATTTGTATAAATAATAAGTTTTAAATATTCCACGTTCTAAAAACTACGTAATGTTTCCTTCATATTTTTCTGATTCATTTTGTATCTGCTGTTTCTACCATAAATAGTATGGTGTGTTCAATCACAAATTAGTCCATTAACTTATAATCTCACAATAATCTTAATTTCCTGAATTTTTATAGTTTCACCGTGTATAATTGTGAAACATATCGATTAGTAGCTTAATTACAGTTTGTTACAATAAAACTATATTTTACTCCACGACTTCAACAATTTATTTTATCATCGTCGATCGAGAAAAATCGGACACAAGGCATTAAAAACAATTCAAAATTATAATTACGTTAGAATTGTCCATTGTGTAAATACACCGTTTTAGTGGATTAAACCATCAATTTTATGTATAAAAAAAAAGAATTTCTGAATTCTTTGTATTTAAAAATACAAATGAATACCTCATGTATTATAATAAATCTTTGATTGATCGATTGAACTGTAGCAGACCAATATTGGCATTAAACAATGGCAGCTGGTTTCTGGTTCACTCAAAACTGATCACAAACGAGACATGTTTACAGGAACCTAATCAGTCTTTTACACCGCATGTTATTATATTTTCCAAATAGCTCATTATGGCGAGTTCGTGATAGCTGAAGCTGAGCTGCAGGCTATCAGCGGGATCACAGAGTCTTCATATATCAAGGTTAGCTGCGAGTATATTAAATAAACAGTCCACAACTAAGCAGCGGCGATTCTGGAGAGTGTAGTGGACATGTGTTAAGGTTGGGGGTATTTGATCTAAGGGCTTGCTGCCCAGCAAAAGGACCATTGATAACAGCAGCGCATCGACAACGCCGACTTGAGTTTGCTAGAGACCACAAGCATTGGACGATAGAAGATTAGAAAAATGTTTTGTTTAGTGAGGAGTCCAGGATGGTTCTTTATGGATCAGACGATCACATCAAAACGTACAGTAGACGTGAGGAACGATATGCTGCTTACGCGCTAATCACACGTCAATAAAAATTGCTATAACTTTTTGACAATTCAATTTGGAAATCTGGCACTTTTCAGAAAACTTCTTTAAATATTAAATTTTAATGTACAATTGGTTCAGACAGATTTAAAAATTTGTAACGCTACAAAAATATTAGACGAGTAGTATACGATTTTTCAAAAAGTCAAATAAGTCACAAAGCCATTTATTTATAATCAAAATTAACAGTTCGGATACATCTTATTTTTTGCGTCAAACCATATATATTCGTTATATACCATAGTATATTGTGTCAAAAATAGAAATCGAAGTATCTAAATTAAACCGAGCTGAGACATCGTGAGTTAAATAAACAATTTTATTAAAACTATGAAATCAAAATTTTTGCATTTTTCATGTTTATTTACATGTTCCCCCACCCCAACCCAAAGATTTTATTATTAAGAAAAGTTGTACAGATTTTTATTGCCGAACATTTTGATACCAAATTTGCTCGGTAGCCAACAAGTTATAGTTTTCCTAGTAATTTTTTTGGGGGTTCGTCGCTCGCCTAAAGCACGATAAAGAATGTATTATGTAAAGACTCACTAGATCTGATATTGCCAATTAGTTTTCCTTTGTCTTCCTTTTTTATCGTTTTAATATGACTATTCTTAAAAAGAACATAAAAACGTTTTGACTGGTCTAATAACTACGCACTAGCCTCAACGGTGCCTTGGCATTGTTCCGATGAAAAGTTATCGATCAGACGATCCAGAATTTAAAATATGTTAGAAAAATATAAAAAGCCGTTAATAATTTTTAGATTAGATCAAGCATGACAAATATTTATAGTTGAAAGATTTAGTGTTTTAGTTTCCATTATTTGATTAGAAATGGAAGCACTTAAATAAATGGAGCTTTTTAAACATTACTATTTATATAACCATTAGGGTTTAAGTATGTTAACATGATTATTATTAGGCTGTACACTATTCCACCAAAAGAAAAGAGTGCTAAGTAAGTTTAGACCCAGATAAAATAAGGTAAAAATCACATATTTATAATCAAAATTAAGTTATGTAAATTGTTTTTTACAATACTCTTAATGAAGACCAATGTAACTTTTCATGCGCACTTTTTTCATTAGGAATTGAGTCACTCCAAAAACATCCGTATAGAATACAATATTTGCTTCTGCATACTTCATGATACGTCTTCAAGAATACATGATTTGGTTCTATTCAAGGATAAAAGTAATCACTGTGGCCTCTAACGTGAGATCCTAATCCTAGTAGCTTCCTACAAAGCGGATGAAAAGAATACCGCTAGGATGCTGGTCCCTACCAGTTGTAAGAGGCGGCCAATAGGATTTCCGGCTGTCTAGCAGTGGCTGTGTCCAAGTAGCTCTTCGGAGAGAAAAGATGAACCGAATACTGCTAGGGTACTGGTCCCTACCGATCGAGCAATAGGATGGATCGGGAGTTGGTGAGGCAGCAACAAGCACAGGGCGCGATCTAGTTCTTACGTCCCGTACGTAGAAATAGTAACGTGACCGTCGTTTCAGGTGCCGGTAGTCGGTATGGGGACTACTAGAATTGCAACGAGTCATAAGTCGCACTGATCAACGGGTTGCGTTCTTAGTATCCTAGACGAGCTCATGTGGGACCACTCTGCTTTCGTTCCACGTAACCTCTGTAGAAGGTTTTGCAGGTCTTATACGATCAGTCCCAATCTGAATGTGCACCTGCGAAACGTGCATGTAATTGGATATGAGTGGTAGATGAGTAGGCTCCTCGGCGGCAATCTGTCAACAGTGCTTGGTGGTCTGTTATCCCACCAGCATGCATCTGTTCGCCTTCACAGGGACCACGGGCAGCGGCAGGTACAGCAACACAGGTACTGCGGGAAGGGTGGAGCCCCACAATATGGTTATAGTGCCACCCTCACTGGAGGCGAACTCGCAGAGGCATTGGTTCTGCCAGAATAGGATAGACTTTCTCTGGATAGTTAGCAATACCCTTTATGCACCTATTCTATCCAAACGGTAGTGTATTGGATTGTCAACGACTGTGGTCCCCGGCCGTTACCACCCGGGGAGGAAATCTTTGTTATCCATTTGTGTTGACACAGATTCCTTGATGGGCGTGGGGTCCAGGATTTATTGGATTCCCTGGGCTTCGAATCCCGCCCGCTGCGCCTAAGCCAGAAGATCACGTAGTGTTTAAGAGCATAGTGCTCCGGGAAATGCAATCCAAGTAAACAAAATGACGGTATTATATTTTGATTTGATACAGAGCAGCAATAAGCCGCATATACGTATTTCGATCTCTTTAGATCTCCTCAGTACGGTATAGTTACTACTCCATCTCTCGATGGATCTCTCCCATCTCTACTCTCCATCTCCATCTCTCCATCTCTACTCCATTGATTTCGCCAGGTAGAAATCGTATGATTTCTCTTTTTGCAATCCAAGTAGATATGCCGATTTCCACCAAGATTTTGCTAGCAAGCTGAAAGTACTGAAGTCTCTCATAAAATAGGACAGTAGAACTTTGTGAACTGGGGGCTGCCACCAGACCCTCCTGATGCGGCTGTAACGATGACTCTATTAATTATTAGCCGCTAAATTATTTGTGAAAACCCACATACCGGCTAACCTACGCTAGAAATATATATTTTCTTTTTCTAATTATATTTCTTATCATATTTTACAACGATACCAGACATGATAGACCTTTTGTAATGAGAGATGTATCATTCAATCATTTTAGAATAATATTACGACTCAATGATTTGTTTGTCTAGAATTTCGTCAGGAAATCAGTTGGGTTATTTTATTTGAATTTTCGCTAACTGTATGGTGATCTCATCAAGTGTTAGACAAGAAAGTTGTGATGTTCTGGCTCTATACCTAGCATAGAAGTCACATGCAATTGTGATGTATCAAGGATATCAGTCTTAGAGGGACCTCCTAACAATTTTAGTCTAGAATTTTCCAAGTATATCAATATTAGACCTTGATGCAATTGCCCACAGTTTGGTCCCGTAAGTCCAGATAGGTTTTAAGATAGTTTTGTATATCAATCATTGTTTCCAATCCAACTTGATTATTGACATGCATCCGTTTCTTACCTTTAAACTATCTTTCGTTTGGTTTTTTTGGCATATTTTCACCATCATCTGCAGAAATCTTTGTGTTCTTTCATAGCCAATGACGAAACCTAGGTTCATTATTAAACTCTGGAAACTAATAAACCGTCTGAACACATAAGGATTCTCAGCAACTAACACACACAAGAATGTTGTTATCAGGAGGTAATTTTATAGAAAAAGTAAACAACAAAATCAAAAATAAAAATAAACGGCATTATTTGGTAAATGAAACAGTGTTTTTCTAAACTAGATTTGGCTCCCAGCAAACCGGAAGCAGTCCGTTCCACGCCGGTCTTCTTCTCCTTGTAGTTCCTTCTCCTATCGGAGGTTGGCTATCGTCACAGCTATCCTTACCTTATTGGCAGCTGCTCTAAAAAGATCTACTGAGCTTCAACTATACCACTCTCTTAGGTTTCTCAGCCAGGAAATTCTTCGTCTTCCTATGGATCTTTTACCCCACGCCGGTCATATTGCAGCTAATTGGCTTATTATCGAACCATTTCATTTTTTCTCGCGTCCATTTGTTTCCTTTAAGTTGGGACGAAATGCTGCCAGGCTATGATCAACCAAAAACATTTGTGGTCTGGCTGTCGTGATTTGTAATTGAGCATGGTGTAGTTATGCATGTTTTTATGTTTATTGTAATGAAAATAAGCTCCTGTGATTCGAATTATAAACAGTATTTACTTACTACTTATACATTTGTCGTACATTCTAAAAAATACAGCTTTAAACTGACTTGACATAACAAATACTGGTCTTGATATATTATCTACTAAATAATATTCGAGATAGTTAAGTTAACAATCGAAAAATCCAGAAATAGGTTATTCCTTCAAATCCTGTACAGACTCCTACAGAAGGCGTTTTAGAAAATTCGGGTGAAGTGGAGACATTTCGTCAGTATTCGACGTCCCATGATTCACGCCAATCATCTAGTCATCTTCTTTAGAAGCCGCCAAAGGTCCGCTTTCGTCGTACTGTTCACTTTTAGCTCCACATGTGTTTCCAGCTCTGCACAACCCTTAAAGTAGAACTAATAATCCACTGGTTTTTCTTCTAAGAACTAATAATTCACTGCTTCGTACGACAGTAGTTTCGATCTTCTAATCGATCTTATAATCCATGGTTTCCAACCCATCGCCTATCTTTCACAAAGCTACTTTTCCTATCTTATCCTAACAAAGCAGTTAATATGCGTCATATGTTCCTGTAGCTTGCACTCGGTAAAAGATTTCTTGGTTACCATATGGAACAACGACTGATTGCCATCTTCTAAACGCAGCACTTTACCAAGTGTCGGCTACTGATTATCCAACGCATCAAAGCTATAAAACTTTATAACTTTTTGTTAAATACTGATGGATTCTTTTGACCATATCAAGGTATTGGGCGACATAATGTACTATGGAGTGCTGTTCTTCTGGAACAGTAAAAATATCTTTTTGTGCTTTTATTCGCACTAAATCTGTCCTTCCTTCGTCCTTCGATCTGAGTTTGGGTATAAGGAAATGTATCAAATTTAAGAAGTTTGTAAGTGCACTCTTCCCATTGGCATCATATCACAAAAGTGTTATCCACATAACACAAATAATATTATCTGTTAATTATAGAAATTTTTATTAAATTTTTCTATGAAAGAGATTGCAAACGACGATCGCAAAAAAACGAACGCCTAAGACCGGTCAAACCTAAGAGAACCGTTGTCCATTACAAAAATTCTCCTGTTACCTACAGCATTCCCTGTAATTTTGATTCAGACTATATGGAATCAAAAAAACGCGGTGTTAATACTCGTTTATCTAAACGACAGGAACTATCGCCTTGGTCACTGCGAAAAATGGTCGCAACTGTACCAGAATACACTTCCATACAAGACAGCTACCGAATTTTTTTCAAAAAAAAAACAGGTGCTTCATCACTCTACCACGGATATTCAGGGAAGTTTTATCGAGATTTATAAATACCCGATTAATTTTAATCATAAAGAAATGATATGCATCTATCTAAAAAGGATATGGCAATCAAGACTATTAGATACGTAAATTCTCAGAGGCATCGAATATTTCAATACTGATTCGAATCTTTCGATAGACTCCTAGAGGCACATGACGACATTATAGCGCAGATACTAGGAAGATCATCAGTTGTTGAGGGGAACGATACGAGGTCACGTTTTCGTCATCTCCTGCACTATCTTTGATACTGTTTGTTTGCAGTTACAAATGAAACGTCAGGAACAACCAATTCCGGTACAAATACGGTACATAAACTTCTATATAACACTGTAGATTTCCATACACGGGCCGTGAAAGCCTTCACTCCTTTATAATAACCCTACATTTTGCAGATATTTTATTGATACGCCTATGGTTTCATTCATACCTTTTTATTTGGCTGAGAACTAAGGCCATAGACATTCCAGTTTTTAATTTTGTTTATAAGCGTGTTTTGTTGTCTGAAATATTTCGGTAATTCTTAGAACCGCATCGCAGGATATATAATTTATTTTCTGACAGCATTTTTAGAGCTTTTTGTGGAAGGAACATTCATAAATTCGGCAATAACAAAGATGCAAAAAATAATTCGATCCTTTTTATGCAAATGGCATACGTGTAAGGACCATTAGCTTAGAACGGCGTGGGACTTCGATGGTCAGATCGAAGTCTCATTAATTTTTTGTCCAAATAGTTATTTTGTTTTATCAGAATAAAATGCATGAAACGATTATATATATATATATATAATATATATATATATATATATATATATATATATATATATATATATATATATATATATATATATATATATAATTATTTGTACTTATTTGTACTTTGTAGACTTGTTGTAGATGAGCATCTTTGTAAAGTTTGTCTAGCCGAGTGAACAAGGTCTGATAACATTTTTCTTGACTCTTAGTAATCCATCTTAGAAAATCTGCAGTATCACCTAGTAAAGCAGCAGTCAAAGAAACAGCATTTTCTTGTTCTGTTGAAAGATTAGCTGCCGCAATAGCTTCAAATTTTCTAAGGTATATGGACTAAGAAGACTTCCCATCAAATGGTGGCAATTTGAAGCACATATAATTTGTCGTTTCGTCTCTCAGTGATTTTTCTTTTACGACAGGATCACTACTGCATTAACTGGTGTTAGCACTTTCGTAGTCGTTATCATGGTCTCTAACTGCTTGATCTTTGCTTCTACCTTATCGTCTGTTCTAGAAACTTCTTCAAATTTCTCATTGTTCTGACTACATATGTACTTCCTCGAATCTTCTAGAAACATTTTGGAATTGCTCGTCCCCTTGTCTAGCTGCTTCTTGAATAATTTGGGACGTTTTATCGAATCTTTTTTAAACATTCTCGAATTTATCCTCATTTTTCTAGACGTTTCTCCAACCATTAGACTAACATTTTCAAATTTCTTATCATTCTTTTTAGAAGTTTCTTCGATCATTTGAGAAAAAATTTCTAATTTCTCATCATTCTTTCCAGAAGTTTCTTTAATCATTTGAGACATATTTTTTATTTTCGTTAAAACTGCTTCTTCTGTTGGCTGAAACTGGAATATTTCTGGGACATTTACATTCTTGTTGAGAATATTCTTTAGTCGTTCTTGAAGGATCTTCTTGGACCCGCTGCAGTATTCATCGCGTTCTACTTAAAGTTCTACTAGCAGCATCTTTGGACAGGCACACACGTACTTTACAAATGTTCATTTTTACGAAAATAACTAACGAACTACTCGGATTTTCCCGACCAACAATACTTTTTAACAGTTCAAAAGTCCTATTTTAAATAAATAAATTACCTCGCACCTTAACACCACTGTAGGGTTTTACCAATAAAACGAGAGGTTCTAATTTATGTAAATATATTTATTTATAAGTTCACAGTACGATAATATCTTATAAATTAACTAAACTAATATCGGCGCAGTTTATATATACAAGTTGTTATGTACTAGAATAATCTGGAATAGTCCACCTCTATTCTCGCTTGTATGAACGCATCGATCTCTCATCATGAACATCCTCGAGCACACATCATGGTCTCGAGAGATGCAACCGTTATATGGGATATGTCGAATTGTTCGTTACAATATATATAAATATATATATATAATATATATATATATATATATATATATATATCGGAAAAAGGAGTACGACCGTCAATCCAATATATATATATATATATATATATATATATATATATATATATATATATATATATATATATATATATACACTGTTTTTGATGGGTTGGAGTCAATAAAAGGGGCTATTTGTTGACTATTTTTTACTCGAGCTTTCAATTGTGATTACAATTTTTATCAAGAGCTTCTAAAAATACAAAATATCTTACAAAGTTGAACTAGAAATAAATAATGTTGTTGTTAACTCACCAAATAAAATTAGTTATTTATATAAAACTGCTGCTAACATTATTACAAAAAATATTATTAAAAAAATGTCCTATTCTAATAAATGTTTCTCTGACAAATTTAGATAAAGTTTCTTAACAAAAAACAATTGGATTTATAAACAAAAATTGAATAGCTACAATTCAGCCTAAATGACGTAAATAACAACTTAAAAATTTTTATTTTTGACATATTGTCAAAAATAAAATTTTTGTTTAAAAAATTCTTCTTTGTTTAGTAACAAAAAAGAAGAAGATTTATTCATCATTGATAGATGCCCGAAAAAATGTAACAAATACATGGAAAATTCAAAATGTGATATTTTACTGACTGCATAAATTAAATAGAAATTATATAATTATAAATTTTGCTTAAATTTTGAATTTCTGACCTTTTGTTTAAATTATTATCACTTTTGCTAATACAAACCATTTCCAAAAAAGTTCTTTTAAATTTATTACTTTCATTACATAAAATTTTAATATTATCAAAATCCATAATATGGTCTTTGTCTATTACATGCTCTGCCAAAGCATGTAATAGAATATATATAGACAAAGACCATATTATGGATTTTGATAATATTAAAATTTTATGTAATGAAAGTAATAAATTTAAAAGAACTTTTTTGGAAATGGTTTGTATTAGCAAAAGTGATAATAATTTAAACAAAAGGTCAGAAATTCAAAATTTAAGCAAAATTTATAATTATATAATTTCTATTTAATTTATGCAGTCAGTAAAATATCACATTTTGAATTTTCCATGTATTTGTTACATTTTTTCGGGCATCTATCAATGATGAATAAATCTTCTTCTTTTTTGTTACTAAACAAAGAAGAATTTTTTAAACAAAAATTTTATTTTTGACAATATGTCAAAAATAAAAATTTTTAAGTTGTTATTTACGTCATTTAGGCTGAATTGTAGCTATTCAATTTTTGTTTATAAATCCAATTGTTTTTTGTTAAGAAACTTTATCTAAATTTGTCAGAGAAACATTTATTAGAATAGGACATTTTTTTAATAATATTTTTTTGTAATAATGTTAGCAGCAGTTTTATATAAATAACTAATTTTTATTTGGTGAGTTAACAACAACATTATTTATTTCTAGTTCAACTTTGTAAGATATTTTGTATTTTTAGAAGCTCTTGATAAAAATTGTAATCACAATTGAAAGCTCGAGTAAAAAATAGTCAACAAATAGCCCCTTTTATTGACTCCAACCCATCAAAAACAGTGTTATATTTTTTCCAAACGAGTCACAAGTACTTCTTTTTTCTTACTCTTATATATATATATATATATATATATATATATATATATATATATATATATATATATAAGGATCACTCAGACGAGTGGTGGGTTCTTATATCGGTCTCAAGGTGGACAAATAAAAGACAAAGTTGATAGGCTACTTTATCTATTTTGAAGACGTTTCGCTTTCGAGTTTTGAAAGCATCATCAGTTCATCTAAAAAGTATAATATGAGAACCACACAATCATGGAAACGATGTTATTGTTACCTTAAAAAGACATGTAGCAGTCAAAGTTATTTACAATAATGTGAATGAAACTTAAGTAAATGGACATAATACGCTGATATTGTATAAACAATCAAGTAACTAACAACACATAGGAACTTATAAAAAATTAGCACAGCAAATGACCATGTAGTCTAAAGTAAATGAAATATTATTTAATATTAATTAGTGAAAAAGAACCAAGAAAATCATAGACAACTTCCAACTATTTAATGATTATTAAGCTTTGATTTTAACTTTAGGTAGCAATATAAGTGATATTAATAAAAAATTTTTATTTAAAAAGTAGTGTAAATGAAGTTACCGATCAAAGTCCTACAGCTGTCGCCGGAAAAATGGCGTTAGATGAACCAGAACGAACTAAACCGCAAAAAGACAGCCAACCTTGAGGTCAAAATACTTTTGACAGATCAGCAAGGTGGAGGTACCAACCCAAATAATTGGGCGGTCAATTTAAAAGTTTTAATGAGTTTGGATGGCTACCCGGTTGCAAAAGACAAACCAGTGAAAGAAATTGGTATTGTAATAGCAGCTCCTCTCATTAATCAGTCTAGACTTACAAACAGGAGATTTTCATTCAACCTCATATATAAGTAATAACGTTAATCATTATGGCTAGATAATCAGCCACAGGTGGTTAACGATAAATTAATTTCCAACAGCCCAAGGTTCATACACTTGGAACTGTAGTTTGCAAAGGATTCTATGAATCAATTACAATATTTGTATTAAAAAGCAAAAACAAATACTACATTTGTTGTCATTTGGCTTATATGATCGTTCCATTCTACTCTTCTAATTCTTACCCAGTTCTTGATGTTCTCCATCTTGCATCTACGTCGTATATCTGTACTTCTAGCTCTGTCCCATAGTGTCTTGCCATCAATTATTTTCATCTCTGCTGTTTCTAACATCCTTTTTGTCCTCTCTGTGTCAGGTCGTGTTTCTGCCGCGTATGTCATTATTGGTCTGTGATGACTGTTTCTAAATTTGCCTTTCATTTATTTCCCGATATTTTTATTTCTCTATATTGTTTCATTCAGGCAGCTTGCGGCTCTTTTTGCTCTATTCACTTAATCTTCTGTTTCCAGGTTTCCGTAGCTAGATAATGTGATGCCTAGGTATTTAAATTCCACCACTTGTTCTATTCTCTGACCTTCCAGCTCCAATTTACATCTTAGTCAATTTGCTGTTGTAAACATGCATTTTGTCTTTTTTGGGGAAATTAACATGTTATTTCTGGCGGTTATATTAAATAGGTGCAGCATACGTTGTAAATCGTCTTCACTTCAAGAGAGTAGTATGGCATCGTCTGCGTAGCAGATTATTTTCAGTTGTTTTTCTCCCATTTGATATCCTTTTTAGTTCTTACTTTTTTTTATTTTTTCCTGTCTTATCCTATTGCTAGCTTTAATAGGGTCGGTTAGTTCTTCTTCCACTTTCGCTTTTATTGTGTTGTTTTGGTAAATATTTTCGATCGTTTTGATTATTTCTAGAGGTATCTCTCTTACGTACAAAATCCACAATAAGTGGATACCGTTCTTTAATTTGACCCGGTCAAATGCCTTCTTAAGGTCCACGAAACATAGATAAGCCGGTTTGTTGTATTCTAATGATTTCTATTGCACTTGATTCATTATAAATATAGCGTCGGCGCATGATCTTCCCGACCTGAAACCTTGTTGTTCTTCTGCTAGTGTTATAATTTCATTCAGTTTATCACTTTGCATTCTTGCATTCTTGAGGAAATCTGTTTTGTTCTATTATTTTTTGGATTAGTTTTAATAGTTATTTGGTCCAGCTCGTTCGGTAGTTTGGACAAGTTCGTTCGGTATTCTGTCCCCTTCTGGTTATTTTCTATTATTTAATTTCCTTAATGCTTCCTTTACCTCTTCCTCCTCAATATTTACTTCTTCGTTTGTCGTCACCTCTGGTGGGGGTAGTTTATTATCGCCACCTTTAGCAAATATAGATCGAAAGTAGTCTACCCATGTATCCTTCTGCATGTGTTTCGTTTTTATTAGTTCGTTTATCTCTTTTTTGTGTCCTTCGATCATTCCCCATATTTATTTTTGTGTTCCTGTGTTTTGCCTGTTGTGTTTGTTGTGTTCTGTATTGTAAAAAGGCTTTCTTCTTTTCTTTACATTTTGTCTCTACTTCCTCTCAAAACCATGGTGTTTTTTTTTATATGTTAGTGTTTGTTACTTTCCTCTCTCTAAGTGATTTTGTTTCTGTGTTAATTAACTGAGTTGTAATTATTCTTGAGTTTTTCCCCATTTACCTCGATGTTATCGTGATATAATATTTCATTCCCAGCGATTTTCTCTGATATTCTTTCTCTGTATAAGTATTCCGTGGATTCCCTCCAAATAGGATACTTGCAGAAGAAAAATGATAAATAATAAAAAGTACCTAGCACTTCACAATTAAAACTTAAATTTACTTACTTGTTTTTTATTATCGTTTTTGTCGTTTGTTTGATATTGTTAATATTGTTTCCTTTACAATTTTATTCGGTGTATTTATTCCTACCATCAATTTAAACACTTTTCCCATTTAAAATAAGTTCCTATTGAACATTGAAGTTCACATAAAAATTCATCACAAGATCATCTTAGAATTCTAGACCGAGATAATAGATAAAATAAACATTTTGAAAAGAATTTTAGTATCTGCAATATATGGTAGCCTCGTATATATGTGTGTAGACGTGATCTTATTCTTGAAATGCAATATAATCCAAAAACATGGCGTGATTAGGATCAGATAGCCATAAGTGATTCTAAAGCATGTCGATAATTTGTTAAGGAAGCCAGACTAGTGCCGTCAGGCCTCAACGGATGCTTATGTAAGACACGTTTTTCCTGGTTTATTATCGATTTTTAGCCAACAGTGGCCTGTAAATGTGATATATATGGCAAAATTGTAAGGCAATTTTAATGTAAGGGAATGTATTGATAGTAGTTAAAGAGACATTACAAATTATAATACAACGAGGGTGTTATAAGGAGTGATACTTTATAAGATCAACCATATATTACGAGGGCAAAGTGAAAAGTTCTGGGTTTAACTCATAAATAGTGCAGTGCCACAAATTAAATGAATGTTTTGCTACTGTGCCTCTTTTGTATAAAGTTTGGTGAAACCTTGTTAGGCCTCTTTTTCTGTCATCGCTCTCTATCCTAGGCTATTTAGATCTATTTGGATGCCACATGTCTTAGATATTTTATATCATCTGACCATTTAAGTTATGATCTTCTTGTATGCTATTTTTAATTCCACGATCTCCAATGTTTATTATGTTCCATATGTCTTCATTCTGTTTTATGGGAAGGTTAGCAAATTTTTATTTTAAGTGTTCCTACATCCTTTACTTTGGATTTATTACGAATCCAGCTATTTATGTGATTATCTACTAGTTTGATATTCAGCAGTCGTCTTTCCAAAGATAGTTTTATTTTCACAATCTTCTCTATGTCGATCTTGGAAAACGTCCATGTTTGGGAGTTGCATATAAGCACACATAGAACACTGTAACGACGTCGTCGTCAACGTTTACAAACAGCTGACCCTATCTCCGCATGCCTGTCTTTCCCTGTCTTTGGGTATTGACCAATTATCGTCTTTTCCCTTACCCGTACAAGTATCTCCAATCTTGATTTGTCGCAGGTATTAACAGCAGACCGCAGCTCCGTCAATTTTATTTACTAGGACTTGTATTTTTATTTTATTGCACATGTTACATAGAAGTTAATTTTATTTTTGTTATTTATTTGAATATATTTTTAATAATAATTCTAATCCATTTTTGTAATACATTTTTACAGATTACAACGTTGTTAGAATACCGCAAGTGGTCTAGGTATTGCTCGTTTGTATTTATACCTAAGTTGCTTCAGTCTAGATTTTTAAAGATATCTTCAAGTCTTTGGTTAAGAGGCTTTGACGATATGGTATCTCCATATCTCACTACTACTGCTCAAAGTTGTATGATATCCAATGATTTTTTAGATTATACCAGAACAAGAATATGTGATATTCATTTGCTGTTCCGTTTAATAATTTCACAGTTAAAATATGATAGCTATACCATACAAAGTACATGCTTTGTAGTGGTCTTATTCTAGCAATAATGCATGTGCTTATAGGGCTGATAGAAGAGACACGCAGGATCAAACGTCCGAAAACCTTTTCAGCCCATAATAATGAAAAAACATTCTCCATCTCCAATATATAATAAAAATTACACTACACTGAAGGTATGTCCTCAGGTAAAATATTCCGGAAGCAAATTGAGCGTCCGTTCAGATTTTGGATTGAGAACTATTACAGATTAGAAAAATCAGGATAAGGTATTGGAATATTGGAAGCCTTACAGATAAGAGTATGGTCATGTCTGGTCACCGTGGAAGAATTTGGCTGACGAACCAATATTTTTCCACACCGGAGAGACGAATTGGATTTTTTTGGAATTACGTTTCCTTAATCCTTATTAGACAACAGACAAAAGAAATAACTGAAAAATGTCCGGAAATAACTACGGAAGAAGTTATTTATGCAATAAAGACACACAAAACCGGAAAAGCTACCGGTCCCGATAAAACTAACGTCGAAATTCTTAAATTAATTGCACAAAACTAAAGCAAACATTTAGACTTCGTAACAGATTTATTCAATAAGGTATATAACTCAGGTAAAATACTACCAGACTGGTTAAAACCAACATTCCTAACACTACAAAAAAAACTAGTGCCTCACAATGTGATGACTACCGAATAAGTCTTATGTCCTTTTCTCAGAATCATCCATATAATAATTTATAGGAAATAGGAATATCAGAAGGATAATACGCAGGTCGGATATAAAAATGAATTGGAAACGCGAGAAACTCTTTTTCCAGAAACTGACTATCACCATCAAAAGATGACGAAATTCTAAGATCAAAAAGGGATTGACGAATCATCATCATCATCAGTGGTGCTACAGCTCTAGTTGAGCCTTGACCTTCCCCAGTCTATTTCGCCAGTCGTTTCTGTTCATCGCCAACCGTTGCCAATTTGCCGCGCCGATTTTCCTTGCGTCCTCGTCCACACCGTCCCTCCATCTCAGTCGTGGTCTGCCTCTACTCCTATTTCCCACTGGGACCGATAATAGAGTTCGTCTGGGTGGGTATTTTCATTTGCTCTTGACACATGTCCAGCCCATCTAAGCCTACCTATTTTTATGAAGGATATTACATCTCTACCATTTACTATTTTTTTATACTTCTCGTACAATTCGAAATTATATCGCCTTCTCCAAATACCATTCTCACAGAATGCGCCCATTATTCTTCTTAGTATCTTCCTTTCGAAGATGAGCAGAAGATTTGCGTCTGTTTTGGAGATGGTCCATGTTTCTGACCCATATGTCAGCACTGGTAGGATGAGTGTTCGATATATTATTAGTTTGGTTTTCTGGCTTAAATTTCTGTTTTTTAGCTGCTTGCTTAGTCCAAAATAACATTTGTTTGCTAGCAGTACCCTCCGTTTAACTTCTTCAGATGTGTCATTATCGTTTGTTATGAGAGAACCCAAATATGTAAACTTATTTACTACCTCAAAATTATATTGGTCTATACTGAAGTTTTGTTCGGCGTTTCTAGCTCTATCTCTGTTATTTGGAATAGATGCTAACATTTTGGTTTTTTCCTCGTTTATTTTAAGGCCCATATTTTGTGCGGCTGTCAAGAAGGTGGAAGTCATCTCTTTAAGTCCTCGTGTAGTACGTGCAATCAAATCCAGATCGTCAGCGTAAGCCATAATCTGCGTTGATTTATTAAAGATTGTTCCCCTATTGTGTAACTCGGCATCTCTTATAGTCTTTTCTAATGCTATATTAAAGAGAAGGCACGCCAGCGCGTCTCCCTGCCGTAACCCTGCATATGTTTCAAACGCTTGTGACATATCGCCTTGTATTTGCACTCTGCAGATCACTTTACTCATAGTTGTTTTTACGAGCCTTATTAATTTATGTGGAATGTTAAGTTCATTCATGGCTTCGTATAATTTACCTCTTAGGACGCTATCATACGCTGACTTAAAGTCCACAAAGAGATGGAACGTGTCAATATTAAATTCATTGGTTTTTTCTAAGATTTGACGTAGCACAAAAATCTGGTCAATTGTTGACCTACCTGGCCTAAAACCGCTTTGATACTCACCAAGGATTTCTTCCACGTACGTACTTAAACGGCTGTACAGGGTGTTGGAGAATATTTTGTACATTGTATTCAGAAGAGCTATACCCCTATAATGTTTACATTCCAACAAATCTCCCTTTTGTGTAGTGGACATATGATTCCAGTGCACCATTCCTCTGGCATTTGTTCTTCTTCCCCAGACTTTGACTATTATGTTGTGAATTTGGTGCATAATGCTGTTACCTCCATGTTTGATGAGCTCTGCGGGGATACAATCCACTCCTGGGGACTTGCTATTTTTGAGTCGTGTGATTGCGTCTTTCACTTCAAATATTGAAGGAGGTTCTACGTGAGTGTTATTTCTTGTCTTTGGGGTGAGGCATCATTTTCCACTTCGGTACCAAGTAGTTCTTTGAAGTGCTCAACCCATCTGCTTTGTACTGCGTCAGCGGCACTGACTATATGTCCATTTTTGTCTCTACACATCGTCAGCCGTGGTTGAAATTCTTTTCTTGTCGTATTTAGGATATTATAGAACTTTCTAGTTTCATTTTGCCCCTTTAATGATTGAAGCTCTTGCATAATCTGGTTTTCGAAGGTCCGCTTTTTCCTTCGATGTATGCGTTTTTCCTCCTTCCTAAGATCTTTGTACATTTGCTCTTTATCCCGTGTTCTTCTTTGTTGCATAAGTTTATATGCATAATTTTTTCTTTTAGTGATATCTTCACATTCATCGTCGAACCAACTGTTGCGTGGAGTGGATTCTTCTGGTCCTAGGACGTTGTTTGCCGCTTCCTTAATTGTTCTTCTACATATATCCCATTGCTCGCTAGCTGGGATTGACGAATAAGACTTAAAAAAACAGAGAAGACGTAGCATTGCAACATTCTTAGTTTAGTATTAAGAGAGAGGTTATGACTCTTGAAGAAGGCTCCCATTCGATTGAAGGTGGATCTAGCTTTTCCGATGCGTGCTGTAATCTCCTGGTTGTTGGTTCATTCTTCATTTATTATGGTGCCGATGTAGTTGTAGTGCGTCACTCTTTCTACAGGTGATTGGTTGATGTAGAGTTGACCTCCTGTTATCCTTGGGAAAGATTCTGTATGTTTTATAACTTCATCTTTTTCATCTGGTCGAGCATTATGTGGTTGGCATTTTCCATATCCATTAGGTTCTATAAAACCTGTGGAAATAATTCTTTCTTTTTTATCAAAATATCAATTTTTCCTCTTGTGATACTTCTGTCTTCTTTGATTCTTTCATTCTTTCAGAAATTACTTGGTCTTTGTCTTGCAGTTTTTTAAGTGGTTTTTGACATAATATCAACTTTTGGCAAATAGCCACAAAATTTATCCGAACTAAAAAAATTATTGTTACAATTTGTTAAAAAAAATTTAAACATCTTTTAGCCTAACGTATTGAACATTAATTTCGGGTATCTTGGGGAAAGTGATTATGCAAAAAAATCCCATGGGAATATTTTTCACGAACCCGAGCTTTTCGCCTTGTCTAGTAGTCATTCTATCTTTTCTTCTACAATTTTTTCAATTCATTCCAATTCATTTTTTGGCGTCTTTCATAAGAACAGTTATAAGTATAAACTGTAATATTTTGTGTAACAATTTATTTATATGTTATTAGGCCTCTGCTGAAGGTCGCACGAAAATTGACCAACCCAAAACCCAAACATCATAATACCGAATTTTTTATTAAGATCATCGTCTGGGAATTCGCGCCAGCTGTTTTTTCTAATTTACGAATTTTATATTAGACTAGTACGTGGGTCTATTTGTACATACATATAAATATTGTTGGCAACGAAAATTTTTCATTTCGTTGTTTTCGTTTTCCCTTTTTAGTATTGTTGTTAAGTAAACGGGTTGTCCACTGATATCACCAGCAAGTTGTTAATATTTATTTAACAAAGAAGAAAAACTGGTTTTGGAAGGTTTTCCACGAAATTTAATGTAAATTTGAATTAATCCCAAATCGTGAAATTTACATTATAATAAAAGCCGCATAAAGTTTGAAACTGTGATATTACATAATATTGGTAACAAAAATACCTTGAGGTGTAATAAAGGAGGTCTTAAATTTGTTCTCAGTTTATTAAATACTACCACAAGGAAAAAGAAAACAATGGCGTTATATTTCTACCAATAAAAAAAACACGGAATTGCCGATCATAATACCTGTTTAGGTGTCTAACGTATCAAAGATGTATCGAAAACAGATTGATTATGTACATGATGTTGAGAAATAATAGACCAGGAACATCGATTATGGAATAAAACCAAGAGGACAGCGCGTTAAGACTCAAAATAAATTGGGAGAAAAGACGGCTAAGGACTGTGACAGTTGTTACAGGCAATCTACATATACAGTGTGTTTCAACGAAAAATTGATCCCCCAGAAACTCGGAAATCAAGAGTTTCTGAGTTTCTGGAAGGGGAACGAATTTTCATGCAAAATCATGCCCCCAAATGTAACCTACTGCCTACTGTCGCGCATTAATCCCAGTTTTTTTAAATAGCAAGTGTGGTCGAGTGGCACATCACTTGAAGGGTATTTTTTTTCTTTACACGGCACTCTATTTTTTTTATTTACGTAATAACTTTTAAGATAATTTTGGATTTAACTAATTTATTGGTTGAACATTTGTAATAATAAAAAACATAAAATTTCGCCAAATTAACCAATTAAATAAGTATTCGAAATGATCTCCTGTGTCCCTCATACAATAATACAGTCTATTTTCAAAGCCTCTTCGTACATTTGCAAATATCTCCGGTGTCAATAATCGGCATTCTGTCACAACTCTTTGTTAGTCTGTCTTCGTTGCAGTCTGGCTATCTGTCTTTGTTTGTTATTCTGTCTCGGAGAGTTATTCCTAACATGGACCGCTCCATTCTTCTCTGCGTGACTCTCAGTTTGGTAGCTGCTGCTTTTGTTAAGGTAAGTGTTTCTGCTCCGTACGTCAAGACTGGGAGGACGCACTGATCAAATACCTTTCTCTTTAGGCATGTGGGCAGCTCACTATTAAAAGTTTCTCTCAGTATTCCAAATGCTGCCCACCCAAGGCCGACTCTTCTCTTCAGTTCATGAGTCTGGTTATCTCTGCCAATCATAATTTCATGTCCCAGGTATTTATATCTATCTACGAGTTCTATTTCTTTCCCACCAATAGTGATGTTCTGGTTGGGCACCAAATTGGTCATGATTTTTGTTTTCGAGATATTTATATTTAAACCTACATTTTCTGTAGCCACAACGAGTTCCTGTACCATCTCTCTTGCCATACCTAGATCTTCAGCTATTATAAGTATATCATCGGCGAAACGTAAGTTGTTTAGATATTCTCCATCTATTTTTATTCCCTTTGTCATCCAATCAAAATTCTTAAAAGCATGTTCTAGCACCGTATTAAAAAGTTTAGGTGACATTGGGTCTCCTTGTCTAACCCCCCGTTCTATTTTTATGCGATTACTTTATAGTATGTAATTTGACAGTGGTTGTTGCCTGCAGGTATATTTTGTATAATAATTTAGTATATCTATAATCTAGCCTGCATTCTTTAAGCGCCTGTAATATTTTGCTTAGCTCAACTGTGTCAAAGGCTTTGTGAAAATCGATAAATATTAGAACTAGAGGTTTATTGTATTCCACTGCTTTCTCTATTAGGGTTTTTATACTTTTTAGATGGTCATTTGTTCCGTAACTTTTTCGGAATCCTGCCTGTTCCCTTGGTTGATAAGTCTCTAATTTTCTTTCCATTCTCTTAACTAGTATTCGCGTAAACAACTTATATATATGGCTGAGGAGGCTAATCGGTCTGTAATTCTCTAAATTTGCTTTGTCTCCTGCTTTGTGTAATAATAGAATTATAGTAGCGTTGTTCCAGTCTGTTGGAATATTGGCGCTGTGAAGGCAGATATCGAAAAGTTGTTTAATTTTTTCAAGTAATACATCCCCTCCAATTTTTAGTGCTTCTGATACTATTCCATCTTCACCCGGGGTTCGATTATTTTTCATTTTCTTCAGGGCTTCTTTGATTTCTGATTTTGTTATATTGGACATTAAATCTGATCCTTGGTTTAATACCCCAGTTTTTAGTGTAATTGGATTGTATTGTTATCTTTTTTTCTTGATCTATATAACTCTGTGTAGAACTCTTCGACTATTCTTAATATTTCATCTCTGTTCGTTGTTTCTTCTCCAGTTCTGTTTCTCAGTTTGTTAATTTCTATTTTCCCCTTTTGTACGCTCCTCTTCAAAACTTTTATGTTCTTATTTTTCTCTATTGCCTGTTTTGTTTTTTCTACATTGTAGTTTCGTATGTCTTTTCTTATTGCCTTTGTGATCGTCTTATTTATTTGATTTATCTCTTCTTTGCTTGCAGTGTTATCTCCTTTCATTTGTCGCCTTAGTTCTATAAGGGTTTTCGTGGGTTGACTCAGTTTTTCATCTTTTTTGCTTGTCGGACAATATTTAGTTTGAGCCTGTTGCATTGTGTTGACTATTTGTTTGTTCAATATATTGATGTCAGCTGTTGTTGTATCTTTCAATGAACTCCCAATATATTTTTCGAACTCCTGAATGTTACTTGGTTTTGTCCATTTCTTTGGTTGTTTCTTATTTATCATTTTGAGCCTTTCTTTTTCGGTTGATATCGTTATTTTAGCTCTTACTAACCTATGATCACTGCTTGTACTGAACTGGTTTAGCACATTTACGTCTTTAAATAATTATTTTTTGTTTGTTAAGAAATAGTCGATTTCGTTCCTTGTTTTTCCATCAGGACTTTCCCATGTCCATCTTCTGTGTTTTTTCTTTTTAAAGAAGCTGTTCATTTGATAGAGATTGTTTTCCAAAAGGAAAGTCAGTAGTTGTTTGCCTCTATCATTTCTGCCTTCGCTTCCAAAATTTCCCAATATTATTTCAGAGGGGTCTTCCTTAGTGCCTATTTTGGCGTTGGTCACCACCTATTATTAAGAAGTGGCCAGGATTTTCCTTGATTGCACAGGATATTTGGTCGTAGAATATTTGGACTTCTTCGTCTCGATGTCCTGTAGTAGGGGCGTACACTTGAATGAACTTTAGGATATATCTGGCGTTTATTTTGATGTTTAAGTAGACCACTCTTGTTGAGATTTGGTTTATTGACACAATTCTGTTAGCAATTCTTTTGTGAATAAAGAAGCCGACGCCTCTGACTGTCGATTCCTCTTCTCCTTTGAAATAAAATAAATGGCCTGATGGGAGTGAGGTAAGACTCCCTCCCTTTTGTCTAACTTCGCTGATACCTACAATATCCCAGTTCACTTTTGAGAGTTCTTCCTCAATTTCTTCGAGCATTATATGTGGCGATGTTGAGGTTTATCTTTTTGACGCACATTGAATAGGGTTGGTTTACAGTGGTCGGGTTTTTGGCATTTAAACACCGTGCTTGCGTAGCATGTTGGTGAGTATTCATATTTATTCTCACGAGTAGCTGGGGAACGTTGGTCGATTCCTGTAGAGCCCCGCGTACAGGAACAAGGCTAATATTTAATGGGATTTCGCCCGGTGTCCCAAGAGCATCGTTAGTGGCCGCGTGACGTGCAACCATTCAGTTTTTAGCACGATAGCTTCCACCTTAACTTACGGGTTTTTTGCATCTGGTTTTCTCCATATTTTTGTTGGGTAGGATGGGGAGGGAAAGAAGGTGTGGATGGGAAGAATATATTAGAAAGAAATATAGTGACCCGTCTGCCTTCGGAAACCTAATCGCCATTCGGGGTCGGAAGAAAACAAGAGTTAGCCAAGAGAGACTGATAGAAAAAGATTAAAGACATTTCACTCAAGCCAAGTTGAAGAAGAGTAAAATGTGAAGGCTCTTATGATTCGCCAGGTGCGTTTCATAAGAATATGAGACCAATAATGACATATGCCTCAGAAACAAGATCTGACACAGCCACAACACAAAGGCTGCTGGAAATAGCAAAGGAAATACTCTGAGAGACCGAAAGAGAAGTGAAAGCATTAGAAAAAAATGTAACGTATACTGTATAAACGAATGGACACTATATAGAAAAAAGAATGGAATAACCACATAAGCAGAATAGGGGTGTTGTCAAAATAGCAAGACGTAAGTCACCAATCGGCAGAAGTATCGGACGACCGCACAAAAGATGGAGTGACAACCTTCCATAGAGGTATTAATCCGCCAATGAACAAGCAGAATTGCTTATAAAGAGGAAGAAGAACGAGATAAGATTTTTATTAAAAATTTTTAAACGGTACATGTATTTAAAATTTAAATTATAATAAATTTTCTCCTTTTTACATAATTTTCTGATGTTTTTGTTGGTGGATCTCTGGATATGTCAGTCTCTTATCATCTATCACTCTTCCAAATAACAATTGCAATAGTTAATAACTCAACATCTTACACATATCAAATTTCTCAGATACCAAACATATAGGGCCTTATTTTTATCCAAGTATATCGTCAATCTGAAAGATGTATGTATGATATTTGCCTACCTTTAATTTTAATAATTTTTATGTAAAACCGATCACTACAATCTGGTTTACAATTTCGAATATGTTTCTGTGTATTGTACTGTATTTAAAAGAAAATGTAACGTATAGTGTATAAATAAATAGACACAAAATAGAAAAAAAAAAAAGAATGGAATAACCACATAAGCAGAATGGGGGAGACCCATGTCTTAAAAATAGCCAGAGATAAGTCACCAATCGGCAGAAGAAGTATCGGACTACTGCGCAGAAGATGGAGTGAGAACCTTCCATAGAGGTATTAATCCGCCAAATCAGAATTGCTTATAAAGAGGAAGAAGAAGAAGAAAAGTATATTTACCTACAGGGTTGAACACGTTTTACCCCAACCTGTTGATGTTTGCTACTGTCACACGTGATTTTTAACATATTTAATTATTATGCATACTGTTGGCTACAGTGACATTGACATACACATCCGTTCTACAATATCAGTTTGATTAATTGCTACCTTAATTCTGTTTAAAGACTATACATGTTTAAAGCCATTAAATATATGGGTGAAAACCCTTTAAATGTTATTTAATTGGTATTATATTACATTGTTGCTGATAATTATATAGGATGTTAAAACTTTAAGTAAATTCACTTCATGAAAACCTAAGCTCTCAACCAGAGTTACTGATCCTGAGATTAAACCAAATTTTTACTTTAACTTTGGTCCGAATTTAACTTTTCACGTTTTTCTTAATTAAAGTGGTTATCCTTATTTTAGCTGGAAGCAATGAGGACAGACTATTAACTCCGAAAATGTTCTATGACTTTTTTAAGGATTTTTTTTTAATATTTAATACAAATATGCTCCTAGCTACTTGTTCCTAACAAAAAGGCATGGATAGGCATTCGCTGTTACGAACCAGGCCAAATTGTGATAAAGTGTCGATAATGAAGGCAATCTTCGTCAATGTGGAAATCATCTAAAAAGAAAAATATCGTGGACACTTATAGTTATTGAAGGCATATGTCAGAAGTTAACCCAAATCTAGCAAAGTTAAATCTTACCGTCTAGACCGCATAACCCAGTAAATGACTAGAATATTTTTAGAAGCGAATTTTTGACACACTGTATAAACGCAAATAGACAGAACCGTTGGAAATGTTCGACCTCACATTCCACATTTTATCATTTTATGAATGAACAACTCGCACGCTCTGCCCGATGATCACACATGTATTGCCTTGATTCCAAATCCTACGCTTCGGACATAAATTAAAATGATAATTTATTTGAATTTTCAGCTTATTAAAAATCCCTACTAAGCGATGATAAATTTTTAATTGGTATGATATATAAACACTTTAAGCTGATTATAGAAAGGACGACTAGAAATAGTCGCGAATATCCAAATGAATGTATTATGAATTAGGTTATAGATAAAAAAGTAAAAACTATCATATTTACCTATCGTGCCATATTCTATTCATTTTTCGATAGAACATGGCAATAAGATAATAAATAAAGATAATTAAACAAAATCATATCCCACCAAATTAAATAAGGGGGTTTGAAAGTGATTCCCTATGACAGGGGTCACCAATTATATTTCCTGGGGTCCGTTTTAAAAAACCTACTACACTTCCGCGGTCCACACACTCAGCACTAAACCAGGCAGTGGCAAAACCGAGTGGAGGGTTACCCAGAAACCCTCCAGTAGTTGTAAACCCTCCTCAGGAAATCATCCTGGTTACGTAGTTGAAACCAGCGAACTAGGCCACCTCGTTTGGGGAGAAGTACGAAATAAACTCAGGGAAAAAGATTATTATAAAGCTGTTATATTGTTTTTGCTCCAGTCTTTGTTTAACAAATTTTTGCGGCGTAATTTGAAATATTTGTATTTTAGAACTTAATTTAATCATTTAATGCTACAGTTTTTGGTTGTTTTCTTTCTGCAACTATAGTATTCAACAATTTTATGGAACATATCTAAATCTATCTAAACATTTAAATGTTTTTTTTACTTCTGTTATTTTTATTATTTTTTTTATAATTTAAATGTTAGTATCAGCTTCCCTTAAATATCATTTGTTTACTTTACAACTGCAGTTCTATCCATTTTAAAGGAATCTTCCTGATACTCGATCATTTCCATCTGAAGGGCAGCTTTGTTACTCTTAAAAAAGCCTGCTGCTTCGTTGGCCCATACACCATTAGGTTTGAGTGAAAAACTGTTGCTTAACAGTTGCACAACATTTTCAATTTTATGGAAATCAGCAAATTGTTTTTTAATTTCCAAATCAAGTTCATTAATAAAACGTTCATTAATAAACATGATTTCCGTAGGAAGTGATCACAGAATTGTTAGAGCCAAAATCAAAATTAACTCCAGACAGACAAAAATTTAAACCACCTAAAAAAGAGATAGATACAGAACTTCTTAAAGAACACAAAGAACAATACATAAACCAGCTAAAAAGAAGTGACATATCACGGCTAAGGGGTTTGCAACTAGACGAATTAAACGATAAAATAACAACAGAACTACTAGAAGCAGGCCTGAAGATTGCTAATAAACAAAAGGGAAAACAAAAACAATTAGCGCTAAATCACAAGATATGCTAAAAAAACGACGACAACTAATGAATGATAACAAAAGAAATACAGTGGAGTTTACCGAACTGAACAAAACCGTAAGAAAACAGATAAAGGAAGATTTAAAGAAACACCAAGAAGACCGCATTAAGAAAATCATAAAGACGAACAAAAGTTTAAAAACAATGAAGACAAATACAGGAAAAAGAAAACTAATCATGCTTAAAGCTGAGAACAATGAAGAAAGAGATCTAGGAGAAATAGTAAAAATAACAGAAAGATATTACACAGACCTATACAGTTCTAAAAATGACCCACCACTATTATCTAAACAGAATCTTTTGAGGAAAATACAAAATGTTGGCTCAGAGGTATTACCAGATATAACTGAAGATGAAATCGAAAAATCCATAAACGACATGAAAAGAAATAAAGCGGCCGGTGAGGACAAAATACTGGCGGAACTGTTAAAAGAAGGAGGAGACACGATAAAAAAATGCTAAAAATACTGTTTAACAAATGTCTGTTTGAAGGTAAAATACCTAAACAATGGAGAAATGCCAACACAATCCTAATACATAAGAAAGGAGACCGAACAGACCTAAACAACTACCGTATTATTTCCCTTTTGTCACAACTATATAAAACCTTCACAAGAATAATAAACAACCGACTAACCTATAAACTTGATAACTACCAACCAGTGGAACAGGCCGGATTCAGGAAAGGATACAGCACAATCGACCATCTACATGCGCTTAAAATCTTAATTGAGAAAACCAATGAATACAACCTTCCGCTGTACTTAGCATTCGTAGATTATGAAAAGGCTTTCGACAGCATTGAACACTGGGCGGTTGAAGAAGCTCTGGTCAATAGTAGAATAGATTCAAGATACCGACAATTGATACATGATATTTACCAAAACGCAACCATGACCGTAATTCTGGACGACAAATTAATAACAAATAATATAAAAGTTAAACGAGGAGTCCGACAAGGCGATATAATTTCACCTAAACTGTTTACCTTGACCCTCGAAGACATAATAAAATCAACAGATTGGGAAAACAGAGGAATATGTATTAACGGAGAATACCTAAATCACCTTAGATATGCGGATGATATACTCTTGATCTCCTCGGAACGACAAGAACTGGAATTAATGCTGAATGAACTTCATAAAAAATCACTGCAAAAAGGCCTAAAAATTAACTTCAACGAAACAAAAGTAATGACAAACACGGAAGACCAAGAGGATACAAAAATAAAAACAGAAAAAATAGAACAGGTAAATGAGTATATCTATCTAGGACAAGCAATCAGAGCTAACAGAGAAAATCAAACAGCCGAAATATCGAGACGAGTAAGAATGGGATGGGCAGCGTTCGGCAAACTTTCTTACGTTCTAAAAAATCAAACAATCCCTCTATACTTACGAAGCAACGTATATAACTCCTGCATAATACCGGTGCTCACCTACGGAGCACAGACATGGACATTTACACAGGCCAATTTGGATAGGATAAGGAAGGCACAAAGAGCGATGGAGAGACAAATGTTGGGTGTATCACTTAGAGATAGAAAACGTAACCAGTGGATAAGAACCAGAACAAAGACAGACGACGCGATAGAACAAGCAGCAAAACTGAAATGGAAGTGGGCTGGACACAATGAACGTCTCCAAGACGGACGATGGAACAATGCCATCGGAAAGTGGCGTCCATACAATGCAAAGAGATCAAGAGGCAGACCACAGATGAGGTGGAAAGATGACATCAAGAAACAAGGAGGTCCCACATGGCAGAGAACAGCTCAAGATAGGGAAAGATGGAGAGAAGTGGGGGAGACCTATATCCAACAATGGAAGGATAGAGAATAGGTTAAAAAAAAATAAAAAAAATTAAAAAAAAAACGTGAGAACTGGGTAACATCAATATCAAACGGATTTAAGGAGAGGAAAACTTCTAATATCCGACAAAAGTTTACAAACAAGTTTTCCCTTGCATTGTAGTTTTAAATTCAAGAAGTTCAGATGTCTGAAAATATCCGCAAAAATGCGATAGTTACAATAGTTACAATGTTTTCTGTGTCCAAGAGGAAGCCCAAATGGTCATTTGCAGCTTCATTATTAATATTGGACAGAAATTCTATTATGTTATCAAGTATCGCAAAGAAGCAAATCGTCAAACTGAGCATTAGTGTCTTCTAGGAATAATTTGAATTGACGATGCCTCAAAGATGATTTTGCACGTATAAAGTTCACTATCATCATGACGGTTTGTATTTTTTACTGTGAAAATTTTGAATGTAACGGCGGTTCGCAAAAAACATGCTCACGGTCCGGATGCGGACCAATTAGTGACCCCTACCCTATGAAGAGAAAGAGACACGAAAAAAATAAAAATAAATAAGTATTCACTTCCTACTCAATGAAGAAATATGTGTAGCAAAGCCATCCGTAGAATGTAGCAGGCTTTGGTTGCCAATACTAAAAGAAGAAGTAACCAACAAGAATATACCAACAATAACGGAATAAGAAATACAGATTATCCTCTATCAACAACAACATCTTCATCATCAATTATTAGCCTATATTTGTCCACTGCTGAACGTAGGCATCCTGTAAAATTTTCCACCTATTTCTATCTTGAGCTTCTTGCATCCAGTTTGTGGTGATGCCCTTGATATCATCCGTCCATCTAGTCGGTGGTCGTCCTCTGCTTCGATATGCCTCTTGCCTTGGTCGAAATTTCAGAATATTTCTGCTCCATCTATCATCCGTTAATCTGGCGACATGTTCGACCCAAGCCCATTTATGGGCTATATGGCTATTTTTTCAACTGCATCTGTGACTCCTGTTCTTCTTCTTATTTCTAGGTTTCTTACTTTATCTCTGATGGTAATACCTAATATTGATCTTTCCATAGCGCGTTGTGTAACTCTTATTTTATCTATTGTTCTTTTTGTCAGAGTCAGTGTTTCTGCACCATATGTAAGAACCGGTAAAACGCCCTGGTTAAAAACCTTTCTTTTTTAACAAACTGGGATAATAGACTTGAAAATGTTATTCACTTTACCAAAGGCAACACATGTGAGACTTATCCTTCTTTGTATTTCAGTTGTCTGATTATCTTGGCCTACGTGAATCGCATGCCCTAGATATTTGTAAGCTATTACTTGGCCGATGCTATGGCTCTTAAGCAGAATTTTACCGCTGACTACAAGGTTGATCATAGATTTTGTCTTTGAGGTGTTAATTTGAAGACCAATTGTTTTTGACACTTTATAGAGCGTGTGCAGCATTTTTGTAGCTTTATCAACTCTATAAGATATTAAAACGGTATAAGATGTCATCGGCAAATCTTAGTTGGTTCAGATCTTCCCCATTTATATTAATTCTCATATTATCCTCTCGTTCCATTTGCTTGAACATATATTCAAGAACAGCTGTAAACAATTTAGGGGAGATAGTATCACTCTGTCTAATTCCCTATCAACAACACACGTTCATTAAACAGGAACACTCTACACACCAACATACGTTTACAGCACATATTAATAATACCGATCACTTAGAATAATCAGAGTTTGAAATTCTTATGAGCAAAACATCCATCCACACATCTTTCAGTCACAATATGGCTGTCGCCTATAACATCGTGGTCAAAAGTGAATCAATCTCAAATTTTGTAATATGACATAACCTTGTCGAGAATCTTCGCGATTTCTAACAAAATTATTTAATAATATTTTTTTGGAAACGATTTCCGGAGTGGAAATTGAAACTTCAAAGTTTGAGGTAAAATGTAATTGTCATTACAATCAATTGTGGCTCAATCCCATTTGAACATAGTATTTAACATGGTATGTACAGTATAGCCCGAAATAAGCAGTACTGACACTGAAAGATAGATGTCTCTTTGTGAGTGCTGTCATACCCAAATTAACTAGTATAGACCTGTCAAGTAATCTCAAAAAAATTAATTGGTAAGGCTTAATTGTTAAGAACGGTGTATAGTACAGTGGAGAAAGTGTTTCTGCTGGAGCATTATTTTTGCTCATATGGAATCGCCGACGTAAGGATGCAAGTCTGCGATACGTGTGTGATCAATTCAGGCAACAGTTTAATAATCGTTCTCCAAGTAATGCAGTAATATCAGTAAGTTATTAAAACGGTTAGAAATGGGTAATGTATTGTGCCAGCGAAAAGGAAACTCTGAAAGCAAGCCAGACAAAAAAAGTGTTACATCTTGGCTAAAAAATAACTTCCATGCGAAGAATCCTAAAAGAGCTGAGTACATTTTCTTATGTAATTGAGGTACATCAACAATTATAAATATTCGGGATTATCGCAATATAGTGGAATATTGCGCTAGAATTCTTGCGTTACAGTATGAAAATCTTAAATTTTTGAAAAATGTATGGCTTTCAGATGACGCGACGCATTTTAATTTTTTTGTGCCATGTAAATTCATTTGTCAGGCCATATAAATCGTCGCACAAATCGATTTTTCGGCTTTGCCAGACCAGATGAAGTTCAAAAAGTTCCTTTACATAGTGCAAAATTAAGTGTTGGGTGTGCAGTTTCGGAACACAGAATCATTGGTCCGTACTTTATCGAAGAAAACGGTAGGTAGGTCACACGAATTTTAACACGCTTTATCCGTAATATACATGAATTCTATCGTACACGTAATTTAGCATTTTGAGACCAATTTTTCCAGCAAGACGGGGCAACTTGCCATACTGCTGTCGCAATTCCTCAATTTCTTCAGCCATTTTCCAAGCAAATTCGTTTTACGATACTGACTTCCCTTATTGTTCACATTCTCTAGATCTCACATCTCCAGATGCATAGATTTGTGCATGGCTAATACTGCCGTTTTTAAACGGGCACCACAAGCGAGTCGAGAATAGCGAATGACCTTCAAAACTCTTTTAAGTCATATCCTTCTTCAATTTTTGAGCGAAGTTACTTTGATCTATAGTTTCTCTTCATAGACGCCTTGGTCAATTGATTGAACTAACGCAGTCATGTCGGGAAAAAATTTGGCACATATTTTTCCGTCAGCAGACTTAAGCATATGCGTTCCAGGATGTGAGGGGTTGTTGTCAATCAACAACACAGCCTTTTTGTGGCAAATTATTTGCTTAGAAATGTTTTTTCATTTCTGGTACAAATTTAACTTCGAACCACTTTTAAAATAATTTTTTATTCATCCACATTTTTCTTTGGTTGAAGTATTCAACAAGAAGTTTTTCTGCTGTAATGCCCTTAAAAGTTTTTTTGCCTTGTCATTCACCGTCAACCTCAGTTTGTGACTACCTGTGGCGTTGCTGCAAGACGTAATTGTGATCCGTTCTTTGCTGGATTTAAGCCCCCTGGTTTACCTTCACCTGCAAAAAATAATGTGCGAGTTGGAAGGCATTTCCACAAAAGGCCTGATTCGTCTGCGTTATAAATTTGTTCGTAGCTCAGATCATTTGAAGAAAGTAACTCTTCGAATATACGAAGAAGGTTGCGTTTCGATTGAGTCTCTTACCACTCCCTGACACGTGTTTCTGGGTATTCCCGTCATCAGAAGGAGTTTGTAAGAAGACTCAAAACAAATCAAAACGCACCGACTTCTCTGGCAATTACAGGAAAATAACTACCAGAGTATGCTACTAAAGACCTCTAGTGAGGAAAGATCAAGTTAAATACGTTGATAGCAATTAAACTAAACTGTATATACAAGCTTAATCAAGTCATTCAGAGCGGTGCTGGGAATAATTATATTCCACTATGCACCAACAATTTACCCATATAAATTACCATCATTCTTGTACTCATTGCGTCGAGTAAGGACGCAGACGTAGACGCAGAAATGACTTAGACTTACTGGATAATTGAAGATGGTACCCAACACCCTAAGAAAGTCAATATATGGGCAGGAATAATTAATGACTCAATTATTGGTCCATATTTTTTTATGAAAATCTTACATGCAATTTCTTAGAACTGAAGTTTATCAGACATTGCCAATATGTGTACAAAAATCAACAATCCTGACTTATCAAATGTGGACGTGTACGACCTCATCACTTTATAGCCCCCCATAAAATTATTAGACCCACCGAGATAGAGTAAACTGATCACCGGCATCCTTTGTAGATGGATAAACCCATCACCGCAGATAGGTAAACTTATCACCAGCATTTTTGCCCCAAGGTGCTGGTTTTGAATGCGGAAAAATGCCTGTTACCTGTTACACTTCTCGTTTATGTTGCGTTATGTTACACTTCTCGTTTATGCAGTAATTTATTAAATTCAGAATTTTTTTAAGCAAACTGCTTTAAAATAGATATTATGATGTGTATCATGGGTATTATGGGTTTATTATGATGCGGCGTATCTACCAATCTAAATGGTTTTGAGATCTGAAAAGCATAGGTTTTCGATAGATAACTTTATAATGAAAATATTTATTAAATAACGCCTGTGGCTGGGATGCCCAAACAGTTAGAGGGAAAAGAGACTCATTACTAATGTAAGGCATGTTATGCATATCGTCATGAAATCGTTGACAAAACAATCACCGACTCATTCTGGGTCCAAAAATGACAAGCCAAATTAGTGGTACAGCCACTTGCCGTTGAAATTTTCCTCTTGTAAGTGGTTAACAAACCAAACTTTTGGATTTTACGGAACCAACTTTGAGTCAAGTGAAATAAACACCTAATTTGCTTCGCAGATCGCCGAACGGCAATTACGGCCTTGTGAATCGAAATTTCAAAATCATGTGTTGAGGTGTTGAGGCATGGACTCTTAAACAGAGGAATATTAAAAATCTTGAAAGCTTTGAGATGTGGTGCTACCGCTGTATACTAAAAATAAGTTGGGTGGATAAAATTACAAATGAAGAGGTTATACGCAGAATAAATAACGATCCAGAAGTTATTATAAATATAAAAAAGAGAAAACTTGAATACTTAGGCCACCTGATGAGAGAACAAAAGTACCTACTACACGTTCCTACAAAATATAATGCAAGGAAAAATCCAAGGACGCAGAAATCCAGGCCGTAGAAGAATGTCCTGGATGAGAAATTTAAGAGAGTGGTTTGGCTGTACCACTAATGAATTATTCAAAACAGCAGTTAATAAAATTAATCAGCTATGGATGGTAAATAATTGAAAGAAAAATTTTGGAGCATATTGAACTGTACCATCCAACTAATATGTCTCTGCTTTCGCCAAGTACCGTAAAGTTGCAAATCGTAATGCAACACAAAACATTTATCGCGGGTCTTATTTAGATTCATCTGTTGGGTTGCTTGAAAATGCTCATCTTTGAAAAAAGAAGTTGCAATCTTTTGGTGAATGATTTTTGATGGCCTCTCCGATAAGTCCTCTTGAGCTTTCATCTTGCAGAAGTTGCTGATAACTTGACGGCTTAGTTTTTGTAGGTCGCTTAAATGATTGTGTTTTAAGTCAAAGTGCAGAATATTTTCCGCAACTAAAATAATTATAGAAATATAAACACATATTGGTCATTTTTAGGAAACTGGACTTTATTCTATCAAATAAAATCTTCTTTAGTTAACAAACTTTAAAGAACAATATTGACATACATTTGTGTTTAGATTTAAACTTCTAAATATGCAGGGTGTTTCATTCTACCACCATTCACGAAACATGTAAATTGTGTTATCTAAGAAAATTAGCGAAGTTCTCTAGAATTAAGTCATCACCAAAAATTATTTTCGGGTATACAAGATGTTGTATGATTTAGGTTGTTTTTAAAGACCACTATCTTCAATATTACACTCATTCGCACTTATTATTATTACCGTACTTTTCTCAAATGGATAATGCATACATACATACTTTGGTTTGTATCTAACAGTTTTGTAAATATTAATTTTCTTATTCTTACTCCAATTAAAAACCAGAAAATTTAACCAACAATCAAACTTAATTAATTAAATGGTAAATGATAAAACGGTCATAAAAAAAATTAAAAAATCTTTTGCGTCACATCCATAGGTGAAAACTCAACGTAATATCTAGCATACTTTTTGAGATATTCGATGTTTTAAAATGATAGATAGATCATCTACACTGGCGATCTTTTGCATGCCGCAAAAGACAGGCGTCTGGTCTTAAGATAATTCGCCAACGCACTCTAGGTGCACGGCACTATAAGAAGAAGAAGCAATTGAAATTTGAAATTATTGCTAAATATTATTTTTCGTCCGCGTTGGCTCAAAACGTAATCAATGAGCAGTTCACTATCCATGTTAAAAGAACAAGGGCAAATAAAGAGAAATGTTTCTTTTCTCATAGTTTTAAGTAGCTATCGATAGAATTTTGTGAAATTCCCAAATAAAAACCAATGATTTGTATTTGCCTTTAATACATCTATTTTAGATTTATTCTGTCAAGTTACCAAATCTTGGCTGTTTGCAAGGGGTTTATGGTCTATACCTGCCACGGTGTGCAGGTAGGCTAGTGATGAGTTTACCAATCTATCGGGGTCTTTTTTAAAATCCCTAGTTTTATAGTGGTGATGAGTTTGTACTATGTACGAGGGTATTTATGCTAACTGGTGATGAGTTTACGTGTACCCACGTGTACGAGTTCGTCACTTTATAGCCCCCCATAAAATTATTAGACCCTTCGAAATATAGCAAACTGATCACCGGTATCCTTTGGAGATCGATAAACTCATCACCGCAGATAGGTCAACTCCTCACCAGCATTTTTGACCCAAGGTCTGTTACCTGTTACATTTCTTGTTTACTTGGTAATCAATCTATTAAATTCAGAAATTATTTTAAGCGAATTGCTATAAAATTTAACTGATATTCTTATATCGGGTGTCTCCAGGTAAGTGGCATATTAGACGCATCTGCCCATTAAAAAGAATTTGCTCCTCAACTTCGTTATATTATTTGCATTAGGACTTGGATTATTCTTTCAAATTATCAAACCTTAGCGGTTTGCAACCATTTACCTGCCACGGTATGCATCAGTTTGCAAATTTCTCCGGTTATATTATCTGTTTCTTTCTTCTATTCAATTTATGGATAAACCATACGACACGAAGGTTAATTGTGTTGAATTTTTTACTCATCATTTTAAGCTTTTCTGATCAGCCTATTATATACGGTGTTTATACAGTTATTTTTCATTCTTATACATGCTTAATATTCACATTTTTTTGTTGACATCATCCGTAAAAAAATCAAAAACAGGCAATGAGTTGTTATTTGATAAATAATCTCCTATTCTACCTCTACAATTTTGTCCGTTTTAAAATTGATTTAAAAATAATAAGAACATTATTATAAAAAAGTCTAATAATACTGTTGAGTAAGCACTTTTACAAACAGTTCATAAACTATTAACAGTATATTAAAGGCAATTATAGAGGGCTTTGCCCGGTCGTTATTGGCGGATGCGCCACCAACAAGTGCCTTAATTCTTCACAACGTTTATAATTAAATCTTTTCATAAAAACTATATTTAATGACTAAATACTGTTAGCTTTCACCGTGTAACAAGCACACTAACACGAAATTAACAATCCTTATTTTTAATCGGCTCGAAAAAACGGCTATTTAACAACATCTAGCAATAAAGTAATTGTCTCTTCTGTGTTAGGATGTATAGATCTGTTCACACGAACGTGCATGCTGGGAAACATAAAAGGTAACAGAATTTAAATTTCAGTAAAAAATTACGGAAAAAAGAGGTAAAACAAAAATGGAGAGAATTTGTAGCAATCTTCTTTGACAGTCAGTGAATCATCTCTTAAGACAGTAGTAGTCGATCTGTCAATTAGTTTGTCTTTGAGTGTACCAGTGGCGGAAGGTCAGGGTCGGCAGGCCGACCTATACATTTATAGATATTATAGATTTTGTTTAATATTTAATTTAATCAGTATTTCGATAATCAACTGTCGCAGGTAATAAGTTGATGTCATTGGTTTCTGTGAAATTAAAAAATATCTGTGAGATAATAGACTAAATTTTATTAGTAAGAGTAAGACACTTTTCAAATTAATGATCCGAAATATCCATCCTCCTGTGTGAATTCTTAAAAAGACACGTTTCGGGGTTTCGACAAGCTGATCCCGAGCTTAACGATTTACATGTAAAAATCAACGGAATATTAGGAAGATGAGAGGTGTATCTAAAACAATCCAGAATGAATTATTAGAATTAATTAGTTACATTTTGAGTAACGTTATTGAATCTGAGACTCACGAAACCATTGCTTTTCACTAGAAGTAGATGAAACTACCGATACATCATGTCATTCACAATTATCAATTGTTGTTCGATACGCGTTACGTGGTAATATTTATGAGAGGTTTTTAGGTTTAACAGACGTGAGTAAAAGCCGTGAGTGAGAATATATTTTTGGTGTTTTAAAGGACAGATTAAAATTTGTTGATATCAAAAATAAACTGGTAGGGCAAACTTATGACGGCGCTGCCGTGATGTCTGGTGAATTGAATGGTCTCCAGGCAAAAGTTAAAACTGCACCGCAAGCTTTATTTACTCACTCTCATGCGCATAGAATGAATTTAGTTTTGCAGGATACATGTAACAAAATTAAAGAATGTCGTCTTTTCTCGCCAGTTTAAGCGGATTTGCTTCATTTTTTCAAGTTCGCCTAAACGGACTAATGTTTTAGAACGGTTTGTTTCGAAAAAAATGCCAACAGTTTGTCAGTCACGATGGAATTTTAAATTTTAGTTAGGTTTCACTGTAGCAGATTTTTGTGAACAGCTTTTGAAAGTTTTTCATTTTATTATTGAATGTGATGATTTTGAAAGTAATGATATCTCGATCCGTGAAGCAATGGGTTTGAAAACTTTATTACCCAAAAGTAAAGTGTTTACCCAAACCGATTTGATATTCAATGTTGTTCAAAATCAGTCAACTGATATTATTCATTCCAAAAATAGAATAACAAAACTTGTGCAAAATCTCAGAGATTTTCCTAATGATAGTAATTTCCAGTATATACGCAGTGACGTTTTGGACTCGCTTGATATTTTCGAACCCCCCCAAAAAAGACAAAGGCATGACATGGACACAGATCTAGAGAAACGAGTATATTGTGACATTTTGAATACTATTATTATGCAAATAGATACTCGTTTTTCGAATTTGGAAGATTTGCAAATTTTCACCTCTTTGACGATTCAAAATTTAAAAGTTACGCAAATAATTTTCAAGATATTTATTAGACAGGTTAATTAAAAATTATCCATCATTATTTAATAAAATTAAATTAGAAAATGAATTAAAAGTTTTATATGCGGATCCAAATATTTTCGAAAGGTGGAATAAATTACAAGATTATGTATAATTTTATATACTGTAATTCATTACAACAAACTGTTACGGAAATTAATAAATTATTGTCATTAATTCTCTCATTACCACCAACTTCTGCCTAAAATGAACGAGATTTCTATTGTCTCAAAAGAATCAAAACGTATTATCAAAACACCATGAAACAAGAGAGAATGTCAAGCTTGTTTCAAATGTCAATAGGAAAAAAAAACTTAACTTAAAAAACTTAAAATCTCTCTCTAAAAAAAATTCTAATAAATTTTACGATGAGGTTATAACCCATTTTGCTACTTCCAAACAACGTAGACTAGAGTTAATTTATAAACATGTTTAGGTTCTAAATTTATAGGAAAAAACAAAAAAAAAAACCAAAAAGAAAACAAAAAATCTCCTGCGATGATTGAAGTCTTTTTATTAGACGGCATACCTATCTGAAGAGACAAAAAAACCTTGCCGACCTTGTCTCTAAAACCACGAGCCGCCACTGGAGGGTACGTCAAGCGAACGTCATATAGAACTGTATCGAACCATCGAAAACAGAACGTAATTAGAGGAGGCTATAAAATTGAAATCGATTTAACAGAAGTTAGCAATTTATCCATTCATCAAATTTCCACCATGGGTACCACCATGGGATTACCAAATAGGTACTCTTTGGAGGCAGACAAATTAAATGGATATCGTTTTCGCGACAGAGTTGAAGTGCATGTACTGTAATATGGAAAGAGAGGTTGTCGAATAGTAGTACCTTTTTCCCAATCAGCTTCCTAAACCTGGACGTCAACCAAATTTAGAAAAATATTTACAACGAACCATCCTAAGCCGCTATCATTGCAACGATAGTTTATAGGGCGGTAAAAGTTCACCTTCGCCATTTTCACATATCATGGTAGACACAGATGTCTTTAAAGCGTTTCTAATTATTTCTGGATACTTGTATCCTCTCCCAACTTGACTTTCTTTCTGGACGGACCATCAGTCAGATTAGTTTCATCGAAATACGGAAAGATGAAAGATATACGCCACTGAAATGTTCTGTTGAAGAAGAATTTTACGTGGATCTACCACTGGACAAAAAATTAAATTTTAAATGGGCCAAAGGCCAGCAAACAGCTCTCCAGCAAAGTCCGTCTCCAACAATTAAAATACTTTAGATATGTTATGACAGCAGACACAGAACACATGGAAATACTTATTATTCAAGGAATGATAGAAGGACGAAGATCACACGAAGATCACTGTCACACAGACGAAGAAGACTTATGCAGTAACTTAAGTTAAAAGCAATGACCAGAGACAGAGATCTTTGAAGACGGACAATACACCCCATCACGATGACCACTACACGAGAGAGAGAGAGAGAGAGAGAGAGAGAGAGAGAGAGAGAGAGAGAGAGAGAGAGAGAGAGAGAGAGAGAGAGAGAGAGAGAGAGAGAGAGAGAGAGAAAGAGAGAAAGAGAGAGAAGAGAGGGAGAGAGTATTGAAAGGAAGTGCTGAAAGAAGTTGTGTGTACCCTAGGTAATTGAAATGACTCGCTTGTTCTAGTGGATGATCGTCAATTACCATTTTTGTTCTTATAGGGTATTTAACTTCAAACCGCGATAACTTTTGTCCTTTGTACATATGTTTTGCATAATAGATTAGTTTGTTAATAGCTGTTTATAGCTCACTTTCAAAAGTATGGATTACCAGCTGATAGTCAGCAAAAGAATTGTTATTATTTGTGTATCTTGATTTATTTATATTGAAAAGAATTGGTTGGGGACATACTACGTAAACCTTGTTGTAGTAAAGGTAACTTTATGTATGGTAAAGAAGCAATTTGCTGCAAAGTAAAGTATTTTCATAATGATTTTTGTTAAGTTATGTTTTGATCAGTATCTATCATAGATATATAATACAAATAGGCTGCATCTTTTTCTAATGGACCGGGTTTATCGATCACGTGACCCTCCCATTGGTCATTTCGGTCACGTCGCAAAAAAATCCGGTCCATTAGAAAGGAATGCAAAGACTTCTTTGCGTCAGTTTTCTCTGTCTATTTGTATTATAGGCCTATAGTTCTAACATGGACATATAATACTAATAGACTGAGTTCTGCAATACATGCCCGTTCCCCCAGTGCGACAGAGAAAACTGACACAAAGCAGACACTATATTTTTTTCTAATGGGCGGATTTTATCGATCACATGACCTTCATGACCAATGGGACGGTCACGTGGTCGATAAACCCAGTCCATAAGAAAGACATGCAGGAACTGCTTAGCGTCAGTTTACTCTGTCGCACTGGAGGAACGGACATGTATTGCACCGCTCAGTCTATTTGTATTATATGTCTTTGTTATCTAGACATGTAAATATGCTAATGTTTAATTTTAGGTTAATTAACTTACCTAATTACGTATTTAAATGTCGTTTTTGTTTATATCTCATAACTCTTGATACTGATTTATCTCTACCTACCAATTAGGCCACTCTTTTAGCCAATCCATCTTTTCAAATCCTATTAGATGATACTTCTAGGTAATACTAAAATTTGTATGAAATTGTCAATGAAATGGATTCGGAAACTGAGAAAAAATACCACATTGACAGTTTTAATATTTAATAATATCTATTTCTAAACAGAGAGATATATAGAACCGATTCTGTCACTGAAATTATTCATCAGTATGGTCTAGAGATCGAAATAATAGAGGAGTATGTCTATTCCAGTTCTGGTATGAGGTAAAATAATAATGAACACCTTTGTAAAATTACCACTTAGTCACATACCACATTACTACAACTATTACTATGTACGAATGACTCGGTTTAGAAATTATAATAAATCCTTAAAGATATATCCAGGAGTGGATATACAGTCCATTCATTTAATTCTTCGATCACAAGAAAAGGAGATAAATATCATAAAAATTCATTTGAAGTAGATTAAATGTAGTACCAGTATTAAGAATATTGTTATTACTCTCACTGTAAAAAAACTAAATCCAAATTAAACAACTAAAAGTTAAGAATGAATGTAAATGGCTAAACTATAATGAAAGCAGTAGAGTAGTAAGAGAGTAAAAATCTCCCAAAATAATGAATATAAAAAAATTTAAAAAGAAAAACCTCGTAAGTCAGTGGAATGCAGGATAAAGATAAAAATTATAAACAAAGATTTAAAGAATACATGGAAGAGCTCTATATAACTCTTAAGAAATGAACAAGTCCAACCTATAATTAATCTTTTCTTTTGAATATCATTCAAAATTGAATATAAATTCATTGACGCATTTACAAGAAACGTTATGGTTGTGTAACAGGCATACAATTCGGGCTTGGACTCAAGAGAAGCATTGTGAATCATACAGGGTCTAATCCAAAAAGGACACGACGACGTTAACTGCGATAATTAGCACGTTCTTGTATTGTGTTCTAAAAAACATTTACAATGCGCAACATCACAAAAGCAATAACATACCAACTTAATATTAAGTACATGACATACATATTCGCATAACACGAAGCCTCTGTGAATAGAACAAGTGTTTTCCAAATAATTTTGCCTAAAGTTGCCTCCCCTTTATTGTTTTTACTAGATTAAATAGATGATGTGTCAATCAATGTAGAGATAATACACTATCTCAGATAGGTAGATGACACCCTCTTACTGGGGGATAATGCCAAAGGCATACAAGTAAACAAAAAGAAAATATTCTACACTTGGGATGTATACTAAATAACGAATTGAGATCAATAAATGACAGAACAATGACAGAACAACTAGAGAAGGATATAAGTGCAAGGCAAGTGTAAAAGACAAGCTGACTGAGAAATTGCAGGTGAATTTGGACGTAGATCAAGCTCAGTCGTGAAACTGCAAAGGAGGTAATAGAAATAAAAAAGAAAGAGAGAAATTCAAATGATTTGAGAGGCCATCTGCAGGGCAAAGCGGGCGGTTATTGTGGTAGTAGAACCTCCGGGGATGATTAATAAAGCACATCCTTTTAAATTGGATGGTCATGGTTTTATTGCTGTCATTCCTATAAGCTGTTGTGAGATAACACGTAAGGACTACAGTGGAGTTGCTTTAGTCATTATGGCATATAAAGTGTTTATCAGTGTAGGTAGCAGGAAAGTCGAGTAGACTGCACTATGGGAGTGCATTAATGAGATTATCTGTTTGGTGAAATTTGCAACATAACTTCACGTGTCAGTAAAAGGAGTTACGTTAAGTGGAACCACTCTACACAAGTCAAAAATGGTACGTTCTTACGTGGGCTAGTTGGTCGAGACCTCGTATCACTAAACGAAACGCTGTTGGAGATTGATGAAAAAAGTGAATCAGTTGAATTAAAAATAAACCAGGAGAAAACCAAATACTTGAGAATATTTGTTGATCAAACTAGAAGATACTCTCAGAACGTAATCTTTGGACATTTTAACTTAAAAGAAGTTACTACTTTCACATATCTAGGATTGTAGATCGACCCATACATAAAGTAAGCTAGGAGATGACAAAACAGGGCGTACTATGCTAAAATAAAATTACTAAAGTCCGTATCGTTGTCAAGAGTACCTAAAACTAATTTGTACAAAACTTTGATAAGACCTTTGCTGTTCAAACCTGGTGCATGAAAAAGTCAGATGAGTCCTTTCTTAGAATGTTTGAAAGGATCTACGGACCGGTGAGAGAAAGTATGCCTAAGAAAGTTGGAAGTAATTTTGAATTTAAGAGTTGATCAAAGGAGAGGACATAGTTAGGTTTGTAAAGTCAAGAAGACTGGCGTGGCTTGGATACGTAAAAAGAAAATTCTAGATCAAATTATGGACGGGCTAATGAGAAGGGGGCCAAGGAAGCGATGTGTGTATTCAAAAAGAGGGGATAGCATGAGGTAACCTTTTTGCAACAAAATATAAGTAAGAGATGGCTAAATAACGTAGGAGGATTTAAGAGTGATGCAGGTCTGTAGTTGGAAACATGTGGCAAAGAGGAGAGGAGACGATAAGCAAATTGTGGAAGAGGCCAAAATCTTTTACGTATTATAGCGCTGAAATTATTTTGATGTATTAAGCTTGGTTTTTAGAAAATAAGTAATTTGTTTTGGCAAAATTATATCTGTTATTTTTTGTTCGTATTTCTGACATTTTTATAAGGTATTAAAACTTGAAATTTTTTATTTTTGTTCTTCTTGAACAATTCATATCTGCCGATTTTTTGTATTTAGCATTAATTTCTCTATGTGAAACCTATCTATTGCTAGTATAGTGTGTATATACAAGTGTGTATTTGATTCGTTATTGATCATTGCAAACGTAAGATGGTAAGAAATTGTGTAAAAATAAAAGTCTATGTGTACAAAATATGTACAGGCGCTTTGAAAAAACGATCTAATAAGCGGAAGTGTCTGTAAGTTTTGCGGAATGGCGTCACTTTTGCGATTTTTGGTGTGAAATGTGAAACAGGCTAGAAATGTGAATATTTCTGAAAAGACCGTTAAGTGAAGGATTCGTGCTCTAGGATCGTCTTGTAATTAGACGACTACAAGTCAACCACTGCAATTCCGGCATCGAATGAAAAGCTTTTATCCAGAATCACTTGGCTTAAAATCATAAAAGCTGGGACACATTGACAGACGTCAACTAGTATGGAGAAGACTAGCAGAAAGATACGTTACAGTTTGACTTTTTGACGAGGGATCGGTTATGGTTTGGGCAGAAACTCTTAACCAACACGTACGGAGTGATCCCTAATAGTTCACAATTACATTACAAAATATGTATACTATTTTATTACTTTTATCCTAACGAGAGAGAAAACAGCGTTTTCGATGTATACGAAGACGTGTTCAAAAATTACCCAGGACTTTATGGGGTTACTTTAAAAGGAATCAAATAAAAATGTGATTCTTCTCTATTTTATTGAGAGAATTCCTCGCTGACTTTAAGCATTCAAATGATGATTGTGTATGTGTTGTCCCAAGAGAAAACAACCAGTTTAACTCAATATTGTTCTGAAGCTATTTTCTTGTTGCATTTTAAAGTAATTACTATTTTCATGGGAATAAGCCATAATGGAAGGTTAAAATAATTTTATTGACGTTTCTATCTCCGCTTCGAAAATCGCTCTCATGATACAGACAAAATACAACTCAAAAATAAAAAAAATGCCTATTTTGGTGCCTTTTAATAAAGTCCACAATTTTTTTTTCCACTCTCTTCCACCAAATAGCTAAGATTATTTAGTGTGGCCCAGTCTAAGTAGCCTGAACGCATGGATATGCTCCGAAATAAATGGCACTTGAAACACACTTCACGTTATATAGCTTAAGTTTGTTTAGCAAAAAATGGTTGACCTCAATTAGTGCAGACGTAAAATTTATCTGACTTGGCCCATTGTTAAGACCGGTCCGGAGCGATAAGCAAACGAGGTAGACAGAGTTGGTCCTCTGACAATTAACATTGACTAGACGGTACTCTCATAATTAAGCAAAGGATCCACAAAATTTACAATAACTACGATAACAAAAACAAAAAAAAAGGATGTAAAATATATTGCTTATAGTTATATACCCGAGATTAATGTTTTCAAATGAGTTTTAAAATAAATTAAATCTATTTTAATTGCTAAGATTATAGAAAAACATTAATAATAATTTGTGGTTCTGAAAAGAACCGTTTTTTTTTAATCATAACATTTGTAAATTTGATAACAGTATCACTCCACACATATTTTGGTCTATGATCATCTAAATTAATTATGATCGGTTCAATTATATTATGATCTACATCTACATGAACATATGAATGTTATTTACTTATTACATGTCGGACTGAACTTCTCCAAATAATTCGAAGAATATCATTGACACATTTTCTTATTAACTCTACAACAGTACTACTAACGTTGGAAAAATATTTTGTGATCTCACGTTAGACTTCAATTCGTGCCACATATGTTCTATGGGATTAAACATACAATAATAGGATGAAAGCAGCACTGTATGTCCCATTTCCTTTGCCAATGTATCACAAACATAATACTTTTTTTTATAGAAAATGGCTTTTTATAGAAAACTTCTAAAAGCTCTTGTTTGGTGTAAAATTTTTCAAAATACATATCATTCGTCTCCATGTAATTTTCAATTTCCAATTTAGTATTATTCTAGTTTAGAGCCTGTGACTTAGCTGGCGACTGTGATAGCTTGCATTTTCTATTACTATCACGCTATTCTGAGGAAAGTTTGGCATAAGATTATTTTTGAACCATTCTTCAAAAAGTTCTGACGTTGTATCTTTATGATAGTCGACGCAGAAGTCTCTAATATTCTTTGCAGAAAGCCACAGGACATTTGGAACCCAACCCTTTTTTGATCCATCATGTAAAATCGTTATTCTTTTCCATTTATTTGATGGAGCTTTTCTTACATTTACTGGAGGAATTGGTAAATCCTTTAGGTTGCGTTGAATGTATGTCAAACCATGTGGCCTTAAAGTTTTCAGAACGGAATTTTCTTATCGAAGTTATATACTCATAACGCCATTTTTGTAATCTATGAGATTCCATAATTACGTTTTTACAATTATACGATATCGAAAACCCATACTTTTCAAAATTTTCCATAAGCTGGTGAGGCTACAGCTTATTTGGGTTACGTAAACATTGAGCCTTTGCTTCAGAGCTCTTAATGTAGGTATGCGTTGCTTTTCGTACATGGTACAGACTTTTCGACATATTAAGTCATTATCGGCTTCGTCAATACATTTGGTAGAACTGGAAACTTTACGTTTTTTTCTTGTTTCTATGGGATTTGATGTAATTCTTTTAAATACCTGAAAACCACTTAAAAGGTGATTAGCAAACCCGTCGCGTACTACCATCGGATTCGAAAAAAACCTCTTATCAGTACAGTTTCGTCAATATAAGCCTTTTCTCTATTAATGAAATTATAATGAGTTTGGATGGCACGCAATTAAATCAACATTAAGAAATGAAGATTGACAAAGTTTACCAAAAAACATATTTAAATTCAACCTGAAACCGGGCCTTTTATCCTATTATCGGTTAACCCAGGATGTTAATAGCCGGTGCTAATTAAAGTCAAGAATTTACCGCTAAACAAACTTTAACTATTATATCAATTTTGTACTACTTTTAGACTTTTATATTACTTTAATATTAATTGTTAACTTATATTACTGACTACTTTTTATATGTTTTTATATAACTGACAATTAATTAAGTCCTATGTATATATTTAGTATCACGTTACATAATTTTTTGGTTGTATGCACATTGGTTTACATATACCATCTGTTTCAGTCTTTAGTTTCTTGAGGGCCTGAAGATGCTGTACTTAACCTAAACCTACAAAATACCTACAACAACTTAACACATATTGTGAGGATAAGACCCTTTTCCCTAACATTCATTAAGGCATTTAGTTTAAATGTATATGTATTAAATTTTTCAAATACATCATAGAAACCAAATGTTGATTTATTTCTAAACATACTTTATAGTTTATTTTTATGAACGAGAGAGTAATTAACATAATTTTAACTGGTACCTCCGACCACTCAATGGGCGTGCTCAAGATTAATTGAAAAATTACTTTGAATAATTGTAAAAAATAAATGTATTATTTCAGTGTTATAAAGTGTTATGTGTATGTAAACAAAAGTGACCTCTTTTATCACACACTATATTAGAACTGACTGGCCTACATTAAAAGGGTTTTAAAAAATTCACATTTTTTTTAATTTTTAAAAATTACAAAAGAGAAAAAGAGTTTTTAAAACCGTCTAAGGTATGTTAAATAGATGAATAAAAATATTAATATAAAACTTACAGCTACTTGTTACAAATCCATATCAGATTCAGAAGATGAACTTTCAGAACCAAGATTTATAATAACTGGCTCGATCATTTTATCAGTAATATTGTCCAGCTTCCACATTTTTTCCTCTTCTTTAATAGTGTGATTTACTGCCTTTTCCCAGTTTTAAGGTTTTACATTATTTACGGCCTCCAAAAACAACTGTTTAACATCATGAATTTTAAAAGTGGTATTTTTTCTTGAAACTTCACTCTTTATCTGTGCCCATACCAGTTCAATCGGGTTTAATTCACAATGATATGGTGGGGATCTAAGTACTGTCATTCCACGATTTTTGGCAATTTCATCAATTTCGTATTTTTTAAATTTTTCTTTATGAAGGGCACACAACGAATAAAGTTCCTTTCTTATAGATCCGGGATGGTACGTAATATTTTTTGAACTCAGTCAATTCTGCAAGTCTTTTTTAACCACTTGGTTGTGGGCAGTCCATCTATAAGTCTGGAGTGATAACTTGCATTATCCATTACTATTACACAGTTCTTAGGAAGAAGATCTATCATTTGTTCGAACCATTCTTGAAAGACATCAGCGTTCATGTCTTCATGGTAGTCACCGGTACGAGTTGATTCAAAAGTTAATAAACCACCTTCAACAAAACCGTCTGAACTGCCAATGTGTACTATTATCAGCCTGCGTCCCTTTCCTGATGGTGGGTTTAAACCAGTAGATAAGTTATTTACAAAAGCGTGCCTTTGACTTGTAACAATTTCATCCTGCCAAAATTTATTTGGTGTATGACCCTCGTTGATCCATGTTTCATCAAGATAAAATATTTTTCTTTTTTGGTTTCTCATTTCCTTTATGGTTCTTAGAAAATGTCTTCTCCATATGACAATATCGCTTCTTTCTAATAAAATAGACTTTCTGGGATTCTTTTTCCAGCGGAAGCCTATTTCTTTTAAAAGTTTCCATAACGTACTTCGACTCATTTCTGGGTAATCCTTATCATCTCGAACTGAGACAAGAACTTTATCCAATGTTGGAAATTCTTGTCTAAAGAAGAATTCATGCACTTTCCGTCGAAGTCCTTCTTTAAAATGATATTCTATTTGAAATTTTGGTTTCCCTGGAGCATTACGTGGCATTTGAAAACTACCACATTTCTCTTCTTTAATAACTCTGTAAATCGTAGATTTCCCAACACCAAGTGTACTGCTAACTATCTCAACGGTCTCATCAACACTTTCACATAAACGTTTGTCTGTAAATGATTTAAAACAATTAAATATTAATGTTTTTTCATTAACTGTTAAAGGACCAATTTTTCAGCGTTTACACGGCACTTCCAAATTTTCCATAACACTAGTATACACAATAAACTGCACCTTGCAACTAAAGTACCTACTTTTAGTGAACTGTTAAGAATTTTGAATACGCCACTTGGACCTTCCTACAAAATGGAAAAACCCACTATCACATTTTCTGTGGAATAAGTTTAGAAGGTAATTATCTAGTCAATTACTGTCGTAGATTCCTGGAATTAAAGAATTAAATGTTTGATTGTTGAAACCCTTACTTCGTGGAATGCACTCATTTCAGATAAAATAAAACGTTTTATTTTATCTAAAGAATTAAACTTTATTTTGCAAATAGGTAGGTACTTATTAAACTTTTATTGGTTATATATAACCAATAAAATAAACATCTTACATTTCTTGCAAATTCATTAGTACCTGTTAACCTCCATCACTCCGACACTGGCAACCTTATTTAGGGATTAGTAACCCTCACAACTATTGTATTCTATTCTGCTCCAACCTTTATACCTGGTGGTCATACTCAATTTAAAATTGTTTTCCTATATACTTCTGTAAACTTGTTGACAAATATCTGTTTTTCATTGAGTCACCCGTATCAACAGTTTAGGGATTTGCATACATAATTTATTGTTTTATTACTCTCTCATACATAAAAATACACTATAAAAAGTGCAAATAATTAAACTTTTCAAAGAGATACAAAAGGCAAAATACATTACAAATTCAAAATACCTAAACCCAATTTTCTCTCTCCGCCAGGAGTATTACCACTATTGAGTTTTCCAATTGTCTGTCTGTTTCCGGATGCTCGTGCTAACTAAGTCAATATTGTGAGAAGTGGTTTGTAATGAGAACTACTTCATTTGCATATCTAAAATGGTTAAGTTTCTTTGCATTTGTATTGATAAGGATCGTCTTCCAGTGTTAAAATAAACATTTTCAGGCTTCTCGAATTAATACGGCGTTCGTTGTCTTTTATCTTCGTTGTTTTATTCATCACAAATATAAGGGATGGTTCCGTATATATTGTAACATATTTATAGTAATTTTTCATATTTTTTTTCTCATAAAATATAGCAAATACACTCAGGTGCAAATAATTTTATCCATGACATATTTCTCATTTATTGCAAGTTTTAAAACTTAGCGCTTGTTATATAGCATACACCTATAAATTTAGAGAAACCCTCGTATATAGCATTTTTCATATAAAAAAACTTCATTCAAGATTTACGTCGTCAGAACCCCACAGCGTTGCCAAAACATCAGAATAGTTAGTAAGTGACGAATTTTTAAAATGTCAACTATCTGTCAAACTATTATATTAACAGTAAATACACTTAGTTTTAAGACTACTGAAACACATTAGAATTCATAAAACAATATTTTAATACAAAATTACATATTTTAAATTTTAAACATACCTCTTTTAGGGCTTTAATAGTAATATGAAAGCTTTCTACATACTATTTATTTGTTTTGGCATATCACAATCAAAATAATAATTAGTTTTTGAAGCTATTAATCTAATTTAATGTACCTATAAATATAATTATTCATATATATTATATTATGATCAAATTGTGTAAGAAATCAAAACACTAACAAAATTCCTACTCTAAAAAAGCGGCAACACTTTATACACATTTGCCACACATTTAACTGTCAATTTGAAGTATTTCCGTATCAGTTGCGTACAATTGTCTAATAGATTTAATTAAAATTATTATTTTGTGGAATATTAGACTTAAAGAGTTATTTCCTAAAATTTATATCATTAATAGTAACAAATGTTTTTGGTTATTAAATCAATATAATTCTAAAAATTCCAATATAATGATGATTACATTTTTCTGATTATTACACCATGTTGACCTATGAAAGATCAGGCAGTTCCGTATGAGTTTCGTATTATTAGCTGTTTTAGGAAAATTTGAACTCCAAGGTTAAAGTTCTGGAAATTTTAAATACAAGTGACGTCACTTTGTATAAATCGTGACGTGCAAGTGTTTTACTTTGAAAAATGGTATAAGTAAATTTATTAATTCCTATGTAGTCCATTACTTCAGTCGTGAGAGATTTGACCTCTAAAAATCATAAGAACAAGCTGAATTTTGCCGAGAATATAAATTTTGGGACCACAAAAAAGATGCAAGAAAGTTTACTTTTATCACCCGGCTTCCTCCTTAAACGTCACCTCGTAGGGGTGGGGGAATCGAAAAATCGATTGACCAAAAATCTGTACTCTATAAAAAAATGTTTTAAATAAAAATTGTAGCTGGGATAATCTAGAACAAAAATGTTTATTACAACTTTTTGTGGCATGAACTGTTTTGTTAGAAACAACGCTTGAAGCGACCGGCGATTTTAAATGTCATTACGCACGCAAAATAAATTTTAAACGCCCGAATCATTAAAAACTGCAACCAAATAAAAAATATCGATAAAAAACATGTTACTGGGGTATATGTTATCATTTTTATTTTGCAAAAACAAAATATAATACTGTGTTTAGAAATAAAAAACACTGCAAAAAGCGAACGTTGGCATCTATAGGTCACAACTATATAGCAAGGTAACATCATTGCAGTAAAAAATATATTGTCTAACTATCTAATTAGCCTTTTTCGGTCCATCTTTGGACATAGAAACCCCAATCCTTTTCCATTATTCTCTGTCTGTCGCTACAGTCATCCACCTAGAGCCCACGTGCTTCTTGATACCATCTGCCCATTTCATTTAGGGCCTTCCTCTGCTTCGTTTATATTCCCACGTTCTCCAACTTATAAGAATTTTGTTCCATCGGTCTTCTTTTTGTCTTATATTGTCTCTGGCAAATCTCCATTTCAATTTTGCAACTTTTGTTTTCTCTCTTATCCACTCGTTTCTCTTTTTATCCATTAGTTTTACGTGCAACATTTGTTTTTCCATTGCTCTTTGGGTTTTTATGATCTTGTCCATGTTTGTTTTTGTAAATGTCCACGTTTGGGAACCATAAGTGAGAACAGGGAGTACACATTGATTGTATACTTTGGTCTTAAGATGCTGTGAATATAGAGGAAGACTACCAATATCCACTGGTTCTGCAGATGTTAAAGCTCCCACGTTGTCGAGTGCAGTTATTAGAAATCTGTGCCTTCGTATAGATGATCTAATTGTATAGATATACTTATATAAACCTTTTTGGATCCAAAGAGATATCCGTTTCTCCACTGAAACGTAACTTAAACTCAAAATTATTATAAACATGACGTGTTTTCTTCTAACAAGCTCGTGGCAACTAATACAAGCCGGTACAATTGTGTGAGGGCATTCTCTAAAGAACTTTGAATAACACTGTTTCGCTGTTTCCAACGTTCCCATTTGGGAACAATGAAGGCTGAACGTAATATCTTTAGAAATAAGTTACCCAAAGGTGTTTTTTGAAAACATTTTTTTTTATATGATTCATTTACTGGATTTCTATTCAAAAATAAATCACAGTTCGGTACAGATTGACTCTCAGCAATAACTATAGAACAAAAAATAGTTGGTGAATACTATAGAGGTGAATACCGTATGTAAAAAAAACATCTCGGCTAACAGAAAGTAAGAATGTAAAATTTGTAAATATTTTGACACTTTCTGAATTAAAACACATTTTTTATCGTGTTCCCAATATGGGAACGTTGGCGTTTAAAAGGTTAAATAAAATTTGTACAACTCAACGGTAAAAACTGCATATCTTTTGATCAGAATGTAATATCTTCAAAAATCAAAATGCATTTTAAATTTGAAGAGCGTGACTTTATTTGCAGTTTTGTATTTTGCTCCAAATGAAGTAAGTTTCTATTAATCTGTTCAATAAATAAACGTTATGTGATTTTAGCCATTTTTTACTATTCTCATGAGATCAATAAAATTTATCACTTTCATTGACTTGTCGTAGAGGAATCTTTATTGTTAGAGCTTAATCTTCAAAACATATAACATGTAATTTCGATTTTGAGTTTTGGAAACAAATATCATTTGAAATATGACTAAAAAACACAGAATTTAAACTTTTACATTACAAACGATCCACAAAGACCGTATTGAGTGGAATTTGTAACTGAAGTTATGTAATTTCCAAAAACGAACTTGTGTAATTGAAAAAAAAAAGCAGATTTAAAGGTTTTAGATCGTTTGTAATTTGAAAGTTTATTTATAGCGTTTTTAGGAAGCCTCACATTTATTGCCCAAATTCAAAACCGAAATTTCATGCTATAGGTTTTGAAGATTAGGATTTCACAATGAAAAAGCCATAGTGACCGGTGTATGAAAGTTGGGAAAAATCGTGCAAAGTTTATTTATTTAAAACCTTTATAAAAACTGGCTTCATTTGCGCCAAAATACAAAAATTGCGTACGAACTTTTCACCTTTAAAACGCATTTTGATTTTTGTCGATACGACAATAGTCGAAATATATCAAATTTTTACCGTCGAGTTGATACAAATTTCATTTAAAATTGATTTCACGCTCGTAACTGATAATTAAAATTGCCTGTCGCTTCAAGTGTTGTTTCTGAGAAATCTGTTCATTTTACAAGAAACATTTTTCTTTATTTTCTTCATTTCTTTATTTTATTCAAAATTATCTCATCATTATATCATTTTTTATTTGAAGCATTTTACCACCCCTACGAGGTGGATTTTAGGGGGAAGCCGAGGGGTAGGAGTTGTAAACTTTTTTGAATATTCTTTAGGGCCTCTAAATTGATATTGTTCGTATGTTTTTTAGAGGTTCAGTGACATTTTCATCTCTGAAGACTGAAGTAATGCATAATTTTTAATCTGTTTTATAACATTTGTTATAAACAATAAGAATTTATGTTTTTATCCAAAAATTTATGTTCGATAAGTGATAAAAAATTAATTTGTTATCGTACTAAATTTAACATTCAGACCAATTTGGTATTAAAACGTTTTTGGAGTTCAGAATTGTTAATTGTATCAAAATGAAACAAGAAAATCGCAATTACGTATATTGGAGAAAAGTTTTGTTCTCGGATGAGTCCAGGTGTAAAAAAATCTGGAGAAGTCAAGGAGTAGGATTTGCACAATGCAATATTGCCGGCAGAATAACCATTGAGTAGGCTAGTTGTGGTTTGGGCTGGTATAAATTCCGATGCCCGCACTGATTAAGTTCTTGTGGATAGAGGTTGTATTACAGCAACAAGGTATAAAAGAACTATTTCAGATGAGTATATGGTATCGGACATAATTTTATTTTTATTGACGATAACGCGCGTCACCAACGCGCTAGAATCGTCAATGGATTCTTAGAAGACAACGGGATTGTCGGTATGGATTGGCCAGCTTCTAGCTACGACCTCAATCCAATCGAGTGTAGCGTTGGCCTGAGTGCTATGTCAGATTTTAAAATACAGTAATACCTCGACTTACACTACCCCGACTTACGCGAACCCTGATTTTTAAGTCTCGTCGATTTAAACTTAACATAATTAAATATTTGGATACAACAATGAAATTTTGTGAATTACCAACCATCGCTCCTAAAGGTAAACGGCATATAAAATCTTATCGAACATCCTATTAAGTAGGTTGACACCATTTGTAGAAAATTTCATGGGGGAATACCAAGCCGGCTTCAAAAAACATAGATCGACCATAGATCAGATCTTAACTCTAAGACAGCTGCTTGAAAAAGGATGGGAATTCAATAGAACTATCCATAATCTCTTCATAGATTTCCGACAAGCGTACGACAGTATGATCTACATCAGTTATGTGTGAATAGCTGTAGATCCAGAGTACGGATAGGTAACAAACTCTCAGAATCTTTCGAAATAAACAGTGGCCTGACACAAGGAGATGCGCTGTACGTTCTCCTTTTTAATGTCATCCTGGAGAAAGTAGTAAGAACAATACAACTTAAAACCGAATTACTGGCAGTAAATGGACCAAAACTACTACTAGCATACGCAGATGACATTGACATTGTGGGAAACACTGTCACCAATGTGAAGGAGACTTTTAATAAATTGGAGGTAGAGGCAAAGAAAACTGGTTTAAGGGTAAACGAAGAGAAAACCAAATACACGAGAACAAATGCTGAGGTCAAGCAGATGTATAGAGCAAGCAACCAAGAGATTAAATCCCAACGTCTAAGATGGGCTGGCCATGTCCATAGACTCCCTAATAACCGCCTTGCCAAGTTAATATGGTAGGAAGTCCCCACAGTAAGAAGGCCCTTAGGACGTCCACGAATGCGATGGAGAGACAATACATGGTCAGATCTAAGAACAATGGGGCTACCCACTGACCCAACTATTATGGACGACCGTTCAAGATGGAAGCAAGTTGTACAGTCAGCCAAGATCCACCCCAAGTTGTAGTGCTACGAGAAGAAGTAGAAGAAGTTTCTAAAGGTTACGCTATTATTGCCGAGATGGACACAATGCTAAGTTATGGTGTGATAATCAGGTAAATGTAAAAAATTGTCCTATTGATTAGAACACAATGTGCTCCTAAGATAAGCTGATTTTTGAGACAATGAAAAAGGAACCCGTAGAGATCGGTAAAGATGAAAAGTTTAAAGCTAGTAAGAGTTGGTTCAGTTGTTTCAAAAGTTGCTGTAATTGGCATAGTTGTATAGAGAAATTAAAAGTTATGATAAATGAATTTGGCAACATCAACCAAACCATATTCAACGTATATGCGCTAAATCTGACTTGCCTGTAATCGTAAAGCTTGGGTGACGCCTTCTGTACAGTTTTTGAGTGCTTGTGTAAATAACTCTTTAGAGTATATATTAAATAGTAATGGTGACAGTAAACAGCCTTGTCTCACACCTCTACTTATCTGTTGGGCATCAGTGCAATTTCCATCTAAGATAACTACAGCCTGTTGGTTCCAATAGACATTTCCCACTATGTTAATATAATTTTTGTCGAATCCTTTTCGCTTTAGACATTCCATGAGAATGTTACGTTTAACTTTGTTTACAGATTTCTCATCGTATATAAATGCGACGAAAAGATCTTGTTGATCTAATATAGGGCTTCCTTTGGATTAACACTAAAAATATGAACAGGTCAAGACGTACAATGTTACTGGTTGTGTTTCGACAGCGACTGTATTGGCTTTTATTCCCATGAAAATAACTGCTTTTCATTTTTTCTTTTTTGTCGGTGTCTTAATTTTTAGAAGAATCTACTAAAAGTACTAGTGGCTATAATAGAAAAGTATTTATAGAAAACTAATGACGGTATAACATATAAGAATCTGTAAAGACACGATCCCAACAACGACTGCAAAGGGCAGGCAGCAACGACAGACGGCAGTTAAGGTTGCCGCCGGGCAGCAGTTGCAGCCGTGTTGATTCTGAAGTCAGCAGCAGCTACTTCAGTTACGTGGCGACATAAAACAGTTGAGGTTGGTTATTACATACAAGAATATGGATTACGGAATGCTGCAAGTTCGACAAGAAGAAGAAGATGACGATTTGTTATTGTATTATTGCTTTAGGAGAAATCCTACACAACCATGGTACTTGACTAAACTGGAAGAAGGCTTTCATGAAACAATGATCAAAATATTTTATTCATTTTTATTTTTAATAATTCGCGTTTTTAGATATTTAGACATTAGATCAATAAAATAATCATTTCTTTAGATTGCCAATACTTTCACGTCGTCCAACTTCACTACGGCACTAACGGCAGTACTGTATTTGCTCAAGTGTGTTGTCTGCCTCGGGTGGCACAGCAACTGACGTTCTGCCGGGTAGCAGTTGCAGTCAGATATCGGAATCAGTCTCATACAAATTAATTCTTCTTCTTATAGTGCCGTGCACCTATAGTGCGTTGACGAATTATCTTAAGGCCAGACGTCTGTGTCTATCGCTAGTGTTATTTATTTGACATTTGTTTGCGACCTACTCCTCTCTTTCCTTCAATCTTTCCCTGGATGATTAGTTGAGGGATTGCGTATTTTTTTCCTCTCAGAATATGGCCGAGATATTAAATTTTTCGTACCTTGATCAAATCGAGTAGTTCTCTCCCAGTATTTGCCTTTCTTAAGACTTCCTCGTTTCTCACCCTATCTGTACATGGTATGCGGAACATACTTCGCAACGTCCACATTTCAAAAGCCTCCAACTTATTAATAAAAGGTACTCTTAACGTCCATGTTTCCATGCCGTATAACAATATGGACCATACATAGCATTTAACCATCCTGTAGCGGAGATTGAAGGAAAGATTGCGGATACATAGTAGCGGTTTAAATTTGATGAAAGCTTGTCTTTCTTGTTCGGTACGGCATTTTATTTCTTGTTAAGGATCCTATTGGTCATTCATCATCATTTCCAAGTATTTAAATGTTTTCACTTGATCGATTGGAGCATTATCTACTTGCAGTTGTATTCTTAAAAGTGCGTTTTTTCTTATTGTCATGCATTTAGTTTTTCCAGCAATTATCTTCAAGCATTTATTTATCTTTATCTATCAAGCATTTATCTTCAAATTGGAAATATGTTGCTCAGGATAGAGACCGATGGAAGGAGTTGGGAGAGGTCTATGTCCAAACATGGACGACAGAAGGCTAAGAAGAAGAAGATCTTCAAGCTATATATTTTTCCTATGGTGTTTAGTTTATTTCACATCAACTGCATATCATGTTCGTTGTCTGTTATAATCGCGGTGTCGTCGGCGTAACGAATGTTATTTATCGGGAATCCGTTTACCTATATTCCATACTCAGAGCCTTCCAGTGCCTCTGCAAAAATGTTCTCAACATAGAGATTTAAGAGCATAGGAGACAAAATACACCCCTGTCGCACTCCTCTTAAAATTTCAAATTCTTCTGTGTTGGTTGATTTGTTCAGTCTCACTGGTGCTTTTTGATTCCAATAGAGATTCTGGATAACTCTTACAAATTAATACTGCAAAGAAATGGCGTCTCCCGCGGCGGTAACTACGGTTGCCATTTGCTTCTGCTGTCTGCCGTCTGCAGTCATTTTACTATTTTTTTTTGTGTAAATCAAGCTTTTAAACCGCTCCTTTCTAATTTTTTTTTACTAATTTACATGTATTTTTATTTTTGATTTATTTTATATAATCCCCGTATGCTATAATTCGTATGGCATTCTTATTATATAACCCTCGTAGATATTAAAATATAGAAATTGTTCAAATCTTGTCTCTTTAACTATTTTGTAATTTTGTACTCCCGTCAAATCGATTTTAAATTTTATAGACTAGAAATATATTCCGCCGTCTATGACGTATTGAAAAAGTGCTGTAAAGCACGAAGATATACAAAGAATTTGCTGGAAATGACAAATATGTCGGCCTAAGAGTCTATCAACGCCATATTTGACTCGATGAGAAAATAGTTTATCTCTTACGAGGCATTATCCTGCACAATTAATTTATTGCTAGGAATTTTATTTATATATGTACCTATGTGGAAATGATTCTGTAGGAAGTCAAGATGTATCTCTGGAGTGAGTTTAATGAATTTCGTTTTTGTTCTAGCTAATAGTTCGTTTTATTTGTTATTGTGATGTTTCTTGTAGTTGCAACGTAAGAAGAGGACTCCCTTGTAACGTTTTATTGTACAATGTTCTTTACAGTTGCTTAATGACTTTGAATGGAATTGTTGCGCATTTTTCATTCTAACCACAATGATGTGGCGCTAAAGAATTGCTAAAAAAATACTCTGCTATACAAAAAACCGTAAAACTTCACGTTTTGTGATTATTTGCGATGTTTTAGTAAAAACAGTAGACATTTTGTTTTCTGTTATAGTATATAAGTAAAATGTAATATGTATATTGTAAGAATATAATAATAATCTCTATAATAATATAATATTATAAAGATAATCAAATATATCTTCAAAACTTTTACTCTCATATTGGAAGGCGTATTCAAAAATTTAAATTGATATAGTACTCGAAAGCAACAGTATAGAAGAACTACTTCAAGTTCAGAAATTCGCTTTGAAAATGACCGTAAACAAAAAATAATAATATTGTCAGATCAAGATATCCCACAGAACTAGACAGTAACGAAATAAAAAAGCCGATAAACACATGTATATAGGTAACAATACGTTTAAACTAGGCAAATAAAATCAAAAAAACATAGATTACTGGCATCACATGGCCAGAGTGTACGAAGACTCATTGGTGTCCTGAGAAGCAGAGAGGTACTAATAAATTAAAAAACGAAATATTCTATAATTCCATTCTACCAGTTGTTACCTATGGAATGAAAACAGTTACGCAAGAAAAGGAGCGATGATATAAGAAATCACGTTTTTGGCGTAGAATTCATATTAGATAAACGATTGAAATCAACAGCAATTGCTTTCGACACTATAAGTTTAGTAAGGAAAATGTATCCTCAAGATTTTCTCTCCAGTCGTACCTATCCATCTCCTTTCTCCACCAAGGCAGAGACGCTCATGAACCATTTTCGAGCGACCAATAACTTGGATTTTTAAAATTAAAGTCAAAGTAAAGAAAGACAAGCGGACTAAACCCTAAATACACTGTGTCCACTCCACTAAAAGGGAGTCTTCTTCTTAGCCTTCTGTCTTAGCCTTCTGTCTTTCTATCTGACATGCCACATAGTGGCCTCCATTTGAGTTTGGCAATTTTTGTTGTGGTATTCTCGACTTTTGTTATTGTCTTACCCAATCGTTCCTCGTTCTACCTGACAGTCGTATACATAACATTGCCTTTCTATTGTGGTCAATTTGTTCATATTTGCTTTCGTTAGGGTCCAGGTGTGACATCCATATGCCATGATAGGAAGAATGCACACGTTGAACATTAGCTCCTCTATTGAGGAATTTTGCAGTTCTTAAGTATCCTACTAAGTTTTCCAAATCCTGTCCATGCAAGTCTTGTTTTTTTAGTAATTTCCGCACTTTGGTTCTCTTTGTTAAGTTTAAGAATTTGGCATTTTTCTTCATGTACCATGTCCTTTCAGAACGTTGGTAACCATCACATATATCTTTTAATGGATTTTATTCACTGCCAACCTAAATAGCATGTTTGTATCAATACCTTATTAATTCCTTTTAAGTTCTTCAACCATGAAGTCTTTCTTTGTTCTAGGCTGCGTTTGCCTGCTATTTTCCCTTGCATTCTGGCAATCTGGCACAGGTAGACCTCATTCTTAAACAGACGTGTTGGTAGCTGTCTGTCAGTTTCTCCATCATAGTTTGTATTTACTCGAATGTACTCGCTATAATCACGATGCCTTCAGCGAATCTGAGGTTGTTCAACTTGTTGCCATTGAAGTTCATACGATATGTTGACCAATTTGTAGTTCTGAAGACATATTTAATGGCTAAATTAAACAGCTTTGATGGTATTGCGTCGCCTTCTCGAACTTTTGCTGTCGGCAATTTTGCCGTCTTGTCCTGGAGCTTTATTATTTTTTAAACTCTTTTAAGACTCTTTCTATTTCGAATTCCTTTATATTTGGTAGAGATCCTCTGATTCAAAATTCTATTGCTGGTTGTCTTTTGTTGGTTCATTAGGCTGGCTTTTTGAGCTGTACAAGGTTTTGTAGAAGTCAACTATCTTTTTTATTTTATCTTTGCCATTATTTTCCTTATTATCGATGTCTTTTTTGATAATTTTCTGATCATCCAGTGTTGCTCTTAGTCATTTTAAGCCACTGTTGTTTTTTATTGTTTATTAACCCTTTCGCTGCGTCAAATAAATACATATCGCTGACCAGTGCGGCAGTAGTTTTTTAACACTAAATGCGATATTTGTTCAACAATTGTTTTTTGTACATATGTTAAAACCGATTATTATAATTTTTCTTCTAAATTTTTGCAAGACGCACATGTGCGCTGTAGGCAGTTTTTAAGGAATTTCTTTTAAAAATGCGGAGGACGCACTTGTGCGCTTGATACAAATTTTTGTATTTAGTAAATTAAATCGACTTTTTTGATCTAAACTAAAATTTTATTTATTCAAACAGGATGTAAAATAAACAAATAAAATATAATGTAAAGTAAAAGTATACAAAATATTCATTTTTTTGTAATGTCTTTCTATATTGATACATGATATTCTCTGAAACATTTTCCTAAGCAGAGGCCAGGTTTATCGGGACATTCTTGGCAATGATAAATAGTATCCTTACGTATGTTATTTTTATTGCATGTCCGACAGTTTTTCTAAGGGCGAGCGCCCACCAAAGTGGCGTGGCAGTGGCAAGTAGCAAGTAGCACGCGTCTAGCATAATGTAACCAATCCTAACGAATGATTAGAATGAATGACGTTACTGTCATTTTGGTGTGAACTGAATCATTCGTTTTCATTGGTTATATTATGCTAGACGCGTGCTACTTGCCACTGCCACGCCACTTTGGTGGGCGCTCGCCCTAAGAGTTTTACCACGTTCATTATGTAACTAAATTTTTGAAGGTGTGTGGTTTACACCCGAAGTAACTGCTACTTCTGCCGTTACAACTTGTTCCTTGACACTTTTCTGGTAACAACTTTTCAAGTATTGACAATCGAAACTTATAATATGACATTTTGTTATTTCCGTGGTACTTATTATACAATCTATGAGCATTTTGCAAATATAGCTGAAACAGATGTATGCCAATTTTTTTGTACCAACGTAAAGTTTTGCGTGTCGGCGGATAATAAGAAGACATTTGGTCTTGAAGATCTACTCCTCCCATATATTTATTATATTTAATGATTGGCAGTGGTTTAATTTTCTCATCCCCTCGTCTCTTTCTTACGGTTACCATCTCATTTTTATATTCAGTTGAAATGTAAATGATATCTCTTTTGTCTTTCCGTTTTCCAACCATTACGTTGTTGAGGTAAATACTTTTGGTCTGGCCTTTTTTTAACTTTGCTTCTATGACGTTTTTTGGACAGCCTTTCCTATCTTTTCTCAGAGTGCCTGTACAAAAACTATTTTTATCCAGTAGTAATTTGGCCAAGTTATAACTATTGTAATAGTTGTCCATATGAAGCGAATGTCCATGGTCGAATTAGGCATTAGGTGTAGCACCACTCTTTCTGTATGAGACTTACCAGCAGTTGTATCACCTGCACCAGCATATATATCGATATCCAAAATGGTTGAATTGGCTTCTGTCAGCATATAAAGCTTTACTCCATACTTATGTCGTTTCTTACGGAAATATTGCTTGAATACCAGTTTTCCTTTCCACAAGATCATAGATTCGTCTAGAAATAAATACTTTCCTGGATAGTATACCGTCTTCATTTTGTTATTAAAATGATCTAGCAAGGGTCTTACCTTATATAGTCGATCTACTGGAACTGGTTCATTTTCTTTTACATTTTCTGCAAAATGAAGGCATTGCATTATAAGCAAATAGCGGTCTCTACTCATGTATGAAGAAAAACAAGTCGAAAATAATCTATTTTTCTTCCAATAGTCTTGTATGCTAGGCAATTGGATTGTTCCTGTATGGAAGGTTAATCCAATAAATATTAGCAATTCCGATATTGTTAATTTCTTCCATAGGGAAATCCTTGAACGGTCACATCCTTTGCTGGTAGAAAGAACTTCAACTGCATAACTGTTAGTTTGTAAGACAATCATATTTAAAAGTTTATCGTCAAACAACAGCCTAAATCAATCGTACGCACTATCACCAACACTATCGGCTAACAATCCACTTCTTTTTGTAAATGGAATTTGTTTCATACCGCTAGTTGTTTCGGTCCATTCATTATCTGTAATCTGTACGTCAGGATTATCTGCAACGGTATTATTGAACTCGTTCTGTAGTACATCAACTTTACGTCTGAAGGTCCAGCTTTATTTAAATCGGCCATTATTATACAAATAATTAAACTTATAATCAAACTAAACCGTTTGAAACGACAACACCTTTGAAAACCTAACTATCTGAGTAACTGATCTGCGACGCCACCTATGAATAGCTTTGCAAACCTAACCACATGATTCACTGAGCCGCGACGCCACCTATGAATAGAAGTGACCCTTAATAAAATGCGGACAAAGTTTTCTTGATCTCCTGAAACTGAGTCAATTTTAAATGTATATGAAAATCACCATATACATAGGCCGCTCATGTGCGCCATGCGCATTTTACAAAGAAATGGGAGGGCGTGCATGTGCGCTTTACGCAGCGAAAGGGTTAAGTACTCGTTACATTTAATGTCATATTTTAGTTCTTTCCTAATCGTCTTATTTAGTTCTACATATTTCAGACTATGGCGTTTGTTTTCCGCTAGTAATTGTTGTTTTTTTTTTTATTATTAACGCATCAACCACGCGGTCATTAGCGTATTTAGATTATGTAACAGTTCTGGTTTTCTAGGTTTCTTTTTGTAAAAGGTATTTATAGCATACAACATGTTTTCTTATTCCACAAATTCCATAAGTTTCTCTGCTCTTGTTTGCTCTTGTTATTCTTGTCTCGATTCCGAATTTTCCAATCTTGTTTTCAGAGTCTTCAATATTTCTTCCAATTTTGCGTTAAAATAGCCACGAATTGCTTAAATGGTTCGCGCTAAAAAAATTTAAGAAGAATATCTAGAGCTTTGAAAAAGCTAGGATTATAATGCAGGCATTACAAATGAGTTGCATAGATGCTTTGAAGAATGAAATTAATAAGTATCATAAGAATACATAATTTTACCTAATTCAATAATAGGACGGTTTTAGTTAAATGTTTTTATTCTTTATACATATATTGAATTTTCACCGATAATAATAATCGCGTCGATCTTGGTCAATATTGTAAGCAAAAATCCATTAAATACAATCATAAAACACTGTCAAAACTTTATGTTCTAGTAAAAAACCTTTTAGACCACAATAGTTCAAATAAAATCACTACAACTAAAATTTTACATCTTCTCAAAATTTGCATAAAAAAGGACTACTTTGAATTTAATATTCAAATATATACAAATAACAGTGCAGGACTTATAATGGGTAATTCTCTAAGCCAATTGCTATCAGATATTTTTATGGATCATCTAGAGATTTCTAAACATTCCGTATTCAAAACCCAGTAAATTCTGCTCGATTACATATACTGGCGAAATAACAACAAAAATAGCCAAACACATAAACAAGAAAGGTATAACACCAGCTTTTAGAACAAACAACAACTTAGGCATATATAATAAAAACAACAAGAGCCAAAATAAAAAGCACTTACACAGTGGTGTACACAAACTTAAATGTGGCTATTGCCCAAAAACTTACATCGGTCAAACTGGTATAACCTTTAACAAACGCAGAACATAAAAGGGCGTTCAATAATAGGAAAATAGATTCTAAATACGCACTTCACCCATTCTTTTAATAACAATTTTAAATTCTTCACATTGAAAATAAGCTAACTTTATTAGAATCTATGGAAATTAACAAATTAAAAAACAGATATAATTGTAAATGACCAATTTGAGACTAACAGTTCTCCCCTACTCAACGTATTTCGTTAAAGACTTTAAATTGTAAACACATCCAAAAATAGATCACTTGAGAAAGGCACTCTGCCGAAACAGCTGTAGTGATAAAATATTATAATAAATTTTATGGAAGTTTCGAAAACAAAGTTTTCAGTGTTTTATTGTTATATAAAATGAATTTAAATCATGTAACGGTCGAATCCATCACTCCATTAAATATATTTGTTTAAAAAGTCTTTTGAAACAATTTTTCTGGTTTTTTATTTTATATAGACGTAAAATATTTCCAGTAATTAAACACGTAAATAAGTATATAAAAACTTAGGTTACTTATGCAAATAAAACGCTCCTTTATATTTCGCCATCGTACCCTTCCAACACGTCCCCATCCTTCATACCTATATCATGAAGAGCTTCCACAATGTGCGTGTACAAAAGATACCTTACTCCAATAGTCTCCATTACACTTCAAAATGAGAAACTAAAGTACGCGATACACTCCACGAAGAGGAGAAGGATTCATTTAAAATTGAGGAGACAATGGAGAGTTTCCCCCCATACGCATAGGAGTCCGATGGAATGGGCCCCCTGCACCTGATCATGCCGGCGTCTAGGGCTGAGGGCGTTGACCCTTTTGGCGTCGAGACACCCGAATCGGTCGTCGCCAAAGTCGCGTTGTTGCCGAATCGGACAAAATTAATAGAAGATTGGTATTTATCAATAATGTACACAAACTGAGAGTCGATCATATTACTCTAAAGATAAAAAAATGTGTATAATGTTATAAGGTTATTTCAAAATAAAGCAAATATATATGTATATATATATATATATATATATATATATATATATATATCATAGAATATAGATAAGCGTCTATATTCTTTGTATATATGTTGAAAAACTGCGTTATTATAAAAATGAAATGGTGAAACTAAGGGCCAAAAACACTACTGTGAATTATCTTATCCCAGTTTACACCAGATTATGAACAACAGCTCAGTCACAGTTTCATTTGCCGCATAAGCCTTCAATAAATTCATCAAATTTTTTTTCAGTTTTTACCGTTGTAGCATAGAATTGTAAAAATCAAAAATAAAATTTATCACTTACAAAAACTTGTTTTGTTAAATCATTTGGCACGACTAGATAATTTTTAATTTTATCTGACCCACTCATTAGAAAATTAGTTATTCATTATTATAAACAAATTAGCAGGGATTTTAAAAAAATCCATACTCTTTACCTAATCGTGCAAGAATAACTTTTTTGCTTAAATTTGCATTTTTGCCAGGACCTGACAAATCAAATTCACCAGGAGCTGACAAAATTGCCAGGAACTGCAAACCCCGCACCGATCTACACTCTTATAATCCGATTTCTCTACTAAACGTTTTAGCTAAGGTCTTCGAGGGGAACCTTAAGGAGAGACTTGTTGACTTTATCACCAAACACAACATCATTCCAATATTTCAATTCGGCTTTAGAGAAGGGCATTTTTCTCGATGTTCAAAAAGCCTTTGACCAAGTCTGGCATATTGGAATGGCCAGGAAACTGTTGAACATCGGCCTGTCCTTCTCTTTCGTTAGACTTATCCACTCATATATCTCTCAACGTCAAATCACGGTAAAAGTGGGAGGTCATTTCCCCGACTCATTTACGATACACTAACACGCTTACTTTACTCTACACCAGTGGTTCTCAACCTTTTTGTGGCGACGGAACACTTTTAATTACCGAAAAAAATTGCGGAACACCAAAGCAATAACATGCATATATTGATAAACAAATTAGGATTAGCACATAAATTCTGTAATAAACTTTATTATACGTACTCAAATTTGTAAAATTTTACTTAAAATATGAAAACAAAAAACATTTTTAAAATTAACAAAAGCGTAATTCTCAAAATACATCATATGAGTAAATACTTCAAATTAGTGAGACACTTGTGCCTGGTGTCGTTTGCAAATTTGCTTAATATCAGGCCTGATATGGGAAAGAGCTACTCTCATTTCTTGTTCTAAGTTTAGCAGCCTTTCCCGTTTCTTATTTTTAATGTTTGTTAAAGATGAGAACCCAAATTCACATAAATAGGACGTTGAAAACTGTATTAAAATACTAATCGCTTTTTTGGCAAGAAGTGGATATTCCTCTTGGACCAAGATCCGAAATTCCTGAACATTCACTTCTGAAAACTTAATTTTCAGAGTACGATCAGATGACAACGAAATAAATTCTTCTTTTTGGTTCAGAGAAAACTGGAAATTGGCTGTATTACTTGTGCTAAAAGGACTTCTTATCCAGTCATATTTTTCTACGTTCAGAAATGGAAAATACCTGCCAATTGTCTCCTCTAATAGTGATAAGTGTTCTGTAACTATATGCGTGATTTCTTGTTCTTTATCTTCATCACCTTCATTCTGAAGCAGTGGAAACATATCCATTTTATTTGTCTCTAAAATGCGCTTCTTCCAAAATGACAATTTTTTCTGGAAAGCTGACAGCTTGTCCGTGAATGTTAAAATATTTTCATTTTTGCCTTGCATACTTGAGTTAACGCCATTTAAATAATTAAAAATATCGGCCAAATATGCCACTTTAGTGCACCATGCATCATTTTCAAAATATGTGGTAAATGTGTCATTACCTTCTTCTTGGAAAAAAGTTAACAGCTCCGTTCTAAGTTCATAAATTCGACATAATACTTTGCCCCTTGACAACCATCTAACTTCGGTGTGCAGCAACAAACATTCATACTTTGATTCCATTGAGATGCAGAGTTGTTTAAAAAGACGGGTTTTTAGTGGTCTTGATTTGATGTAATTCACGACATTAACCACTTGGTCTAATACAGATTTCAAAGTAGCTGGTAGCGTTTTTGAAATTAGAGATTCTCTATGCAAGAAACAGTGCGTAGATGTTGCAAGGTGAACATATGCAAGGGTACAAAAACCTTTTATGGAGCCTACTATGGAAGGGGCACCATCCATACAAATTCCTACGCAAAAGTCCCATGATATATTTTTTTTCTCTAAATATGACGTTATGGAATCAAATACATCCTGACCTGTTGTACGTGCTGAAGTTCTCTGCAGCATAAAAACTGATTGACTATGTCACCTTCGTCGACAAATCGAATAAATCCTAATAAATGAGCTTTGCCACTAATATCAGTGGATTCGTCCACCTGCAATGCGAAGTTTTTTTTGTAAAGTTTATTTGTAACTTTTTCCTTAATCTCTGCAGATAAATCAACAATCCTCCTTCTTATTGTACCACCCGACATAGGAATTTTCCGTATTTCGTTTTGTGCATCGTTGCCAAACATATTGACCATCTCACAACATGCTGGTAATATAAGAGATTCTGCAACAGTGTGTGGTTTCTGTTTCAAAGCAATTAATTCGGCGACCTTATATGAAAAGTCGCTTGAAATAATCTTTACTTTTTTAAGCTACACTAGCGTGTTTGGTAGTAAAATGGCGTTTTAATTTAGCCGGAGCCATTGCGCTATTAGCGAGTGTCTGCCCACAAACAATACACTTGGGAATTGGACAGTCTCCTTCCCCAGTCCAAATAAAGCCATAATCCAAATATTCATCCAAATATTGCCGGTTCAACATTTTTTTGCTGCGCTTCGATTTGTCATCAACTCCACTTCGTAAAGTTCCAGTATCTCCGCTGGTGCTCGCTTCATCATCATTAATTATGAGTTGTTCCACAGTAGTTTTTCTTTTAAGTTTGAGGAACTTATCCATTTTAATTTATTCGTCTCTAAACAAAATAATGCGGATGAATGTTTCACATTTTGTATAAAATATGCAATTACTTACCTTTGATAGATAAGCCGTACGTAAACGTTATCATAAAAAAACTGACACAGCAATTTTCACGTATTACGTTTGTGCAATGTAACAAATTCAACATTCAGTTGCAGACTGTGGCGTGGGTGACTCAGATTGGCTGTGGCCACTGCGGAGCTCAGCGCTCACCGCTTATAAAATCCAACGTGTGCACTGTGCCGACGCGGTGTTGTCATGTTGGGCAAATTAGCATATTGAGCAAAAAAATATTTATTTGAAAAGAGTAATTTAGCAAAATGGTATGTAGGATTGCGAGTATTTCGCGGAACACTTGGAAGGAATTCGCTGAACACTAGTGTTCCGCGGAACACCGGTTGAGAACCACTGCTCTACACAGACGATAGTGCTCTCGTAACAACAGTACAAGACGTAAATTCAGTACTTAGGTTTCCTCAAAATCACCTTGACCTGGTCGGCAAGTGGTGCGGGAGATGGAAAGTAACACCTAACCCAAATAAAACTCGGATGATCCTCTTTAGACACCCCAGTCTCAGATTTATCTCATACAAGATAGCTGACAACGAGGCCCGGTCTGGAAATTACCTGTAACAGGACTAGGAGCAGAGTTGGACTACTCAATGCTCTCTGGAAGGACACACCCACGCATTCATACATGCTTACAAAACATTCATCAGGCCATAGCATTCTGATTTTTTCAAAAAGTTGTGTGATAACTTCAGTAATAATAGTTGACTTATCCTCCCTCTCAAATAGGTCAGAAATATTAATAAAAAAATTAATATATTTAAAAATTACTAAAAACATTTCTTTTTTATACTAGAAAATCTTTATGTCCACCAAATTTCACTAAAATTGATTTAATAGATTTTTCTCATAATAATTTTGCAATCTATTTTTTTTTTTATTTGAAATTGTTTAAAATTTTGCACAACAAAAGCTAAACCATATAGAAGTTTGCCAGTTTTTTTATATATAAAAAAACACTTCACCTATCTAGCGTACTTTATAAATTGAAATCGGATTCTTCGGGCGGCCTCAGGAAAGTTATAAAAATTATAAACAATTGTTGTGTTTTAAATTAGTTGAAATTAAATTCAAAAAACGAAGTTGAAAAAGATTCGGCAAGACGCTTCTTCCATTACTTAAAGCGATAAGAAAACGACTTCGTGCCCAAGGACTATACAGTAGAAGACGGTTAAGGGTTACCGAATTACTCAGGCAGCACAAGATTGATTGCCTAAATTGATGTCTTCAATACCAAAACTGGACACATTGGAAATTACAAAAAAAATGAAAAAGACGAAACCACGAATTGTTTAAAATCAAATGACCGACGAATTCGTGTATTTAGAGGGCGAGAAAGACAAGCAGAACTGAAACTACCAGGTATGTTCACATAATATAACAAAGGAGGAAGTGTAATGTTCTGGGAAGGCATTAGGTGAAAAAATTCCTTTAATTTCCATCCAACCAACTTGCAGGTGTGTTGATTTGGTTCTAGAATCTCTAGTTACTCTCTAGCGAGGTGCAATGGGGGAAACATTAATTTTTATGCATAATAATACATCTTCACATACCATCAGAATTTCTTAAAACAAAAGATATCACTGTTCTAGAGTAGCCTGCTTGTTTACCTGAGCTTAGCCCTATAAAGCATTTGTGGGACATGATTAATATGATTACCATAATAAAACATCGCATAGGTAGTACAAGCTGCTCTTGAAGAATGCAACAACATACCACAATAAAATGTTGACAATTTGATCAGTACCATGCCCAGCGAATTGAAATTTGCATTAGGGGTAGGTAAACTAAAAAAACATATAAGTACCTATAAATGAAAGCAATTTAAACATTAGTCGTTTAATTTTTTTCAAATTTTCGTTAATATTTTTTTATTCTATTGACTAAAAAAATAATTATTGACAGAGACCCGAGTTCGAACCGGAGAACTGATCTGGTAAGAACTCCAAGCCCGGGCCTATAAATATTGATTAAAGGCAAACGGGAGTTCTAGACTAAATATTGATTAGTTTTTCCGTGTGTTTGGGTATTGACCAATACATCGTCATTCGCCTTCAACCATCCTAGTATCTTCAACATTTATTTTTCGCAGGTATCAACAGCGGACTCTAGTGCCGTCGATTTTATTCACCAGGATTCGTATTTCTATTTTACTGTAGGTATTATATAGAAGTTAATTTAATTTTATTAATTTGAATATACTTTTATTTAGATTAATTTGTATTTGAATGAGTTTGGAGTCTAATAGAGCTACCCGTTACCCGTTACTAAAATCGGCCTGTTCTCTTGTCTGGTAGTTGGCAAACTTATTTGTTAATCTACTAGTCAGCAGCTTGTGATTACAGTAAGTAAGTCATATAAAAATATTGACGTTTTATAGCTTTTGATGTGCTTTCTGTCTCATTTTATAAATAGTAATGAGCTTATTGCTTCGTTCCAGGTGTTAGGTATGGGTTTTAAAGAATTTTATTATTAAGAATATTATTATGCCCTGTCAAACATTTCGTCGATCTCGGATATTTCATTTGTGTCTTTTTTCTGTTATATGTTATATTTCACTGCTAAATGCACTTATAGTTTTTACTACATATACTATTATAAATTCCGTGTGTTTTCTTTAGATATTCTTCCCCCGGTGTATGATGTTAAGTAATATTATAGCTTTTCTACCTTATTTATATCTGCCTTTTCAAGCTTCATTTGTTTCAGCTTAGTATATACCACCAACCCTTACCTAAATTTCGACACGTTTGTATGTAAATTTTTATTCAAATAGTTGCGATTTTGAATATATCATCAGCTGAACGTTATTTTCTTATACCCGGACAAATTTTCAGAAAATCTTTAATTCGACAATGTAGATTCGGCAGACTCTGGGGTACATTCTAAACAACAGCATAACATGTGGCTGCAGTGCGGCATATTTAGAGGTCAAGCAGTGTTGCCATTACAGCGAGAACAATGTAATGTCAAATATGTCAAAGAGTTTTATTGATAGATGATAAAACAAATATTTATTATAGAAAATTAATATATTGGTTTAAAAAACCCTCGAAATAAAAATCACTATATATATATATATATATATATATATATATATATATATATATATATATATATATATATATATTATACCTTTGAGCCAGATTTTTCTAATATGAAAGAGTAACATCAGCAAATACGATTCTTAGTAACAAGATATCAAAAAGTTCTTTAGACACCAAGGAACTCACTATTTTAGATGGACGAGAAAAAAGATAATTAATTAGTCCCAAATAAAGGCTTACCTTATGATTAAACCTCAATTAGAGATTATGAACCTCAATTATGACGTATGCTAAAAAAAGTGTTGGTGGTACAACAGCCGATTTTGGATCATCTTCACGACATTAATAAAGAATATATGAGGGTGTGATGTGATAAGAGCGATTATTTAGATTTTTTTATAAATTAGAAAGCTTAATTAAAAGTTGATTAATATTAAATAATATAAAATATTATTATATAAAATATTATATTATAAAAAAATATTATTTAATACTTAAATTGGGTCAATAATGTGGATAACATAAATATCTACTGGGATAGATTACATACAAATATCACGATTATCCAAGGTTATACTGAGTAAGCCATAGGGTGATTTGAATAATCCATTTTATATTAGATTTACGAATTGGAATAAACTTATGACTACGTAAAGTAAAAATTTTTTATTTAACATTGAAAAGAACGTACCTTCGGCAACCTTACATATCAAAATCAAAACCGTATTTATACAAAGATTACTATAAAGCAATCAGAAAAGCGTTTAAAACTATACAAAAAGAAATTCGGAAAAAGAACGATTTCAAGAGTACAATAAATGTACTTTAACATTTAATTGTGGCTTATTCCCATTTATATAGTAATTATTTTCAATATTATGTTTTATTTATAATGAAGATTTTAATTTCACTTAGTTTGTAAGCAATTACAGAGATTGATTTTTTATACTTTGTTAACATATATATATATATATATATATATATATATATATATATATATATATATATATATATATATATATATATACATATATATATATATATATATATATATAAAAAGTGAGTTGAGGTTAATTGGGTATACAGCTGAATAAAAGCCAAGTGCACTCTGTTCAACAGTTCATTATATTTCGCCAATTTTCATTGGCATCATCAGATGAAAGCTACAATTATTTAAAACATGGTAAAAATAAATAAAAATAAAAATAATAAAATACATTCAATAGTCTTACTTGATTGAGGTTGTGGCAATATGATTTATGTTATCATCAGAAAGGTTTGTGGTATGATGTGGATTGTAGTTTTTTTGGATATATAACATGTAGTTGTAAAAATGACAATTAAAATATTAAATGACAATATATAAATTAAAAAACAAAATAAACATAAAAACGTTTAGTTCGCAGATAGTCATTAAGGTTTAGTACTAGAAATACCAAATATCGAATGTTATTGATTGATGTGTAGCAGGAGATAATTAGTTCTATAGTGTTAATATAGTAGTTGTTTATTGATTGGGATTTACTGTAAAAGTGTGTTTTAGATAAAAAATTTAAAAAATTTTTTTTTTTTTTTTGAAAATTTTGGAATTACATGTTGTGTTACAATAATTATTTAATAGTTATGTTTGTTTTTTCGATATGTAATAGATAAGCATAAATCTCACTCAAATGTTCAACATCTGATTTCTTATTTATTAAGTTATCCATTTGGGTGATAAATGCCATCTCGAGGAAGAGTCTTTTATTGAGATTATTCTCCATTGCAAGAATCTTTGTTTCGTTGTAGTTCATTACATGGTGTTCATTATGTACGTGTTTTGCAAGGGAACATCTATCGGGATATAGTCTGCTGTCACTCATGTGGGAAATGATACGATTTTTTAGGTGTCTGTTGGTTTGGCCAATATATTGTTTGTTACAACTTCCGCAAGGGATACAATAAACTATATTGGATAATTGATCTGTAGGTGTCTTATCTTTTAGTTTAGTGAATATCGAGTTAATGTTTAACACTGTGTAATTCGCGATTTTTATGTTAACGTCAGTTGATTTAAAAATTCGTGTAAGTTTTGGTGTTAACTCTTGTATGAACGGTAATCTAAAGTATTTAAATGGAGTTAAATTAGTGTTAGTGGTTGTGTCTATTGTGGGTGTAGTGTTTTGTAGTGTGTGATTAGGGATAGTTTGTGTTACAGATAATGTATCGTTTGTTGTATTGAATAGTAATTTGGTAAGTAATGTGTTTGGATATGAATTGTCTAGAAAGAGTTGTTGCAGGATTTTTAGATTTTTATAATGTAGCGATTGATCAGCAATCAGTAAAATTCTGTTTTTCATTTGTTTTATAAGATTAATTTTTGTGCTATGTTTATGATATGACCAATAGTTAATATATCTTCCGGAGCTAATAGGTTTCCTATACCAATCTGTTGTTATTACGTTGTTGTTGTTGCGTATTAGTTTAGTGTCAAGGAATGGGACTGATTGATGTTTGTCTTCTGTTTCTACTGTAAATTTTATATGTCGGTCAAAGTCGTTAAAAATGTATAATAGTTCATTAATCATGTCTTTTGGTAGGGCTAAAATTATATCGTCGACATATTTCTTTAGGAAGGTTATTTTGAATGGAAGAACAGGAATGACTATATCTAAGAGATCGTCCATAACATATAAGGCCAGAATGGAACTCACACATCCTCCCATGGGGGTGCCTATTTTTTGTTTATATATTTTGTTGTTAAAGGAGAAGTGTGTGTTATTGAATAGGAATCGGATTAAATCTAAGAAGATATCTTTATCGATTTTGCAATGTATACTTATGTTGGACCAATGTTTGTTTATGGATCTGAGACAAGCGTCTAAATAGATATTAGTAAAAAGGGAAATGACGTCTAGACTTGCAAGAACATAGTTATTAGGAAGTTGTAATCCATTAAATGTTGTTTTTACATCGAATGAGTCCTTTATGTAGTATTCATTATTGAAGTCATATGATGCTGTTAGTATATTTTTTACAAAGTTTGCAATACTTTCAGTTGGAGAGTTAATTGACGAAACAATAGGTCTTAGTGATAATGTCGGTTTGTGTATTTTTGGTAATGCATAGAATTTTGGAGAGTTACTGTTATATTTTGTTAGTTGTTTTTTGGTAGGTTCGTCAATAAATTTCTTATCGAATAAGTTCTGTACTAGTTTATTACTTTCTTTTTGTATTTTAAGTGTAGGATCAGAATTTAATTCTATATATATTTTATTATCATCAAGAATTTGTTGTGATAGTTCTGTATAATCTGTTTGTTTCATGACTACAGTAACGTTCCCTTTATCAGATCTAGTGACTATAAGTTCTGGATGTTCTCTGAGAAATTTTTTTGTTTTGCCTAGTAAATGGTGAAAATAGTTGTTGGTCTTTTTATTGCGTTTAGCGTAATTGGTAATTACGTTTGTGGATCTAGCTCTTATGTTTGTTTTTGTTTGTTCGTTTTTTATTGACGAAGCTACTAAATCAATGTCAGCAAGTAGGTTCTTTATTGTGATGTCGTTATTCAGTTTTGGTTCAATACTAAACTTTGGGCCTAGTGCTAAAAATTTTTCAATATCTTTAGGAATATCTACATTACTAATGTTTTTTAACCAGCTTGATTTTGTGTTAAAATGTATGGATTCAAAGTCATTTTTTAATTTTTCTAATTTATTAATTTGTGTTACTTTAATTTTGTGATATAGTCTGTTATATACAATTAACTGTTTGCTAGAAAATTCATTGAAAGTGTATTCATTTATATTATTAATGATTTTGTCTTTAAGTAGTGTAAGTTTATGTTCTAATTTGTTTATTAGTTTATGTGCAAAATTAATTTCTTTATTTAGTAAACTAGTACTTAACCTTTTTTGTATTTTTAAAAGTTCATGTTGTGCTTCTGGTTCTTGTCTTAGTAGCAAGTCTTCAATTGGTATAGTTACTTGTTTAAGGTGCGTTGGTTGTAATCCCATTGTTCGACAGTTCAATAAGAATTGTTTTCTACTTCTTTCTTTAGCTAATTTCTTGTTCGTTTTTGACCATAGTTTTAAATAGTTGACGGCATCAGTTCCGTAGCGGTATTCGATATTTTCGTAGAAACCCATAACTGGAATTAGATCATCTAAAATAACAGCTGATCTGGTAGATGAAAAGTGAGTTGAGGTTAATTGGGTATACAGCTGAATAAAAGCCAAGTGCACTCTGTTCAACAGTTCATTATATTTCGCCAATTTTCATTGGCATCATCAGATGAAAGCTACAATTATTTAAAACATGGTAAAAATAAATAAAAATAAAAATAATAAAATACATTCAATAGTCTTACTTGATTGAGGTTGTGGCAATATGATTTATGTTATCATCAGAAAGGTTTGTGGTATGATGTGGATTGTAGTTTTTTTGGATATATAACATGTAGTTGTAAAAATGACAATTAAAATATTAAATGACAATATATAAATTAAAAAACAAAATAAACATAAAAACGTTTAGTTCGCAGATAGTCATTAAGGTTTAGTACTAGAAATACCAAATATCGAATGTTATTGATTGATGTGTAGCAGGAGATAATTAGTTCTATAGTGTTAATATAGTAGTTGTTTATTGATTGGGATTTACTGTAAAAGTGTGTTTTAGATAAAAAATTTAAAAAATTTTTTTTTTTTTTTTTTGAAAATTTTGGAATTACATGTTGTGTTACAATAATTATTTAATAGTTATGTTTGTTTTTTCGATATGTAATAGATAAGCATAAATCTCACTCAAATGTTCAACATCTGATTTCTTATTTATTAAGTTATCCATTTGGGTGATAAATGCCATCTCGAGGAAGAGTCTTTTATTGAGATTATTCTCCATTGCAAGAATCTTTGTTTCGTTGTAGTTCATTACATGGTGTTCATTATGTACGTGTTTTGCAAGGGAACATCTATCGGGATATAGTCTGCTGTCACTCATGTGGGAAATGATACGATTTTTTAGGTGTCTGTTGGTTTGGCCAATATATTGTTTGTTACAACTTCCGCAAGGGATACAATAAACTATATTGGATAATTGATCTGTAGGTGTCTTATCTTTTAGTTTAGTGAATATCGAGTTAATGTTTAACACTGTGTAATTCGCGATTTTTATGTTAACGTCAGTTGATTTAAAAATTCGTGTAAGTTTTGGTGTTAACTCTTGTATGAACGGTAATCTAAAGTATTTAAATGGAGTTAAATTAGTGTTAGTGGTTGTGTCTATTGTGGGTGTAGTTAAATCAACTAACGTTAACATAAAAATCGCGAATTACACAGTGTTAAACATTAACTCGATATTCACTAAACTAAAAGATAAGACACCTACAGATCAATTATCCAATATAGTTTATTGTATCCCTTGCGGAAGTTGTAACAAACAATATATTGGCCAAACCAACAGACACCTAAAAAATCGTATCATTTCCCACATGAGTGACAGCAGACTATATCCCGATAGATGTTCCCTTGCAAAACACGTACATAATGAACACCATGTAATGAACTACAACGAAACAAAGATTCTTGCAATGGAGAATAATCTCAATAAAAGACTCTTCCTCGAGATGGCATTTATCACCCAAATGGATAACTTAATAAATAAGAAATCAGATGTTGAACATTTGAGTGAGATTTATGCTTATCTATTACATATCGAAAAAACAAACATAACTATTAAATAATTATTGTAACACAACATGTAATTCCAAAATTTTCAAAAAAAAAAAAAAATTTTTTAAATTTTTTATCTAAAACACACTTTTACAGTAAATCCCAATCAATAAACAACTACTATATTAACACTATAGAACTAATTATCTCCTGCTACACATCAATCAATAACATTCGATATTTGGTATTTCTAGTACTAAACCTTAATGACTATCTGCGAACTAAACGTTTTTATGTTTATTTTGTTTTTTAATTTATATATTGTCATTTAATATTTTAATTGTCATTTTTACAACTACATGTTATATATCCAAAAAAACTACAATCCACATCATACCACAAACCTTTCTGATGATAACATAAATCATATTGCCACAACCTCAATCAAGTAAGACTATTGAATGTATTTTATTATTTTTATTTTTATTTATTTTTACCATGTTTTAAATAATTGTAGCTTTCATCTGATGATGCCAATGAAAATTGGCGAAATATAATGAACTTTTGAACAGAGTGCACTTGGCTTTTATTCAGCTGTATACCCAATTAACCTCAACTCACTTTTCATCTACCAGATCAGCTGTTATTTTAGAGGATCTAATTCCAGTTATGGGTTTCTACGAAAATATCGAATACCGCTACGGAACTGATGCCGTCAACTATTTAAAACTATGGTCAAAAACGAACAAGAAATTAGCTAAAGAAAGAAATAGAAAACAATTCTTATTGAACTGTCGAACAATGGGATTACAACCAACGCACCTTAAACAAGTAACTATACCAATTGAAGACTTGCTACTAAGACAAGAACCAGAAGCACAACATGAACTTTTAAAAATACAAAAAAGGTTAAGTACTAGTTTACTAAATAAAGAAATTAATTTTGCACATAAACTAATAAACAAATTAGAACATAAACTTACACTACTTAAAGACAAAATCATTAATAATATAAATGAATACACTTTCAATGAATTTTCTAGCAAACAGTTAATTGTATATAACAGACTATATCACAAAATTAAAGTAACACAAATTAATAAATTAGAAAAATTAAAAAATGACTTTGAATCCATACATTTTAACACAAAATCAAGCTGGTTAAAAAACATTAGTAATGTAGATATTCCTAAAGATATTGAAAAATTTTTAGCACTAGGCCCAAAGTTTAGTATTGAACCAAAACTGAATAACGACATCACAATAAAGAACCTACTTGCTGACATTGATTTAGTAGCTTCGTCAATAAAAAACGAACAAACAAAAACAAACATAAGAGCTAGATCCACAAACGTAATTACCAATTACGCTAAACGCAATAAAAAGACCAACAACTATTTTCACCATTTACTAGGCAAAACAAAAAAATTTCTCAGAGAACATCCAGAACTTATAGTCACTAGATCTGATAAAGGGAACGTTACTGTAGTCATGAAACAAACAGATTATACAGAACTATCACAACAAATTCTTGATGATAATAAAATATATATAGAATTAAATTCTGATCCTACACTTAAAATACAAAAAGAAAGTAATAAACTAGTACAGAACTTATTCGATAAGAAATTTATTGACGAACCTACCAAAAAACAACTAACAAAATATAACAGTAACTCTCCAAAATTCTATGCATTACCAAAAATACACAAACCGACATTATCACTAAGACCTATTGTTTCGTCAATTAACTCTCCAACTGAAAGTATTGCAAACTTTGTAAAAAATATACTAACAGCATCATATGACTTCAATAATGAATACTACATAAAGGACTCATTCGATGTAAAAACAACATTTAATGGATTACAACTTCCTAATAACTATGTTCTTGCAAGTCTAGACGTCATTTCCCTTTTTACTAATATCTATTTAGACGCTTGTCTCAGATCCATAAACAAACATTGGTCCAACATAAGTATACATTGCAAAATCGATAAAGATATCTTCTTAGATTTAATCCGATTCCTATTCAATAACACACACTTCTCCTTTAACAACAAAATATATAAACAAAAAATAGGCACCCCCATGGGAGGATGTGTGAGTTCCATTCTGGCCTTATATGTTATGGACGATCTCTTAGATATAGTCATTCCTGTTCTTCCATTCAAAATAACCTTCCTAAAGAAATATGTCGACGATATAATTTTAGCCCTACCAAAAGACATGATTAATGAACTATTATACATTTTTAACGACTTTGACCGACATATAAAATTTACAGTAGAAACAGAAGACAAACATCAATCAGTCCCATTCCTTGACACTAAACTAATACGCAACAACAACAACGTAATAACAACAGATTGGTATAGGAAACCTATTAGCTCCGGAAGATATATTAACTATTGGTCATATCATAAACATAGCACAAAAATTAATCTTATAAAACAAATGAAAAACAGAATTTTACTGATTGCTGATCAATCGCTACATTATAAAAATCTAAAAATCCTGCAACAACTCTTTCTAGACAATTCATATCCAAACACATTACTTACCAAATTACTATTCAATACAACAAACGATACATTATCTGTAACACAAACTATCCCTAATCACACACTACAAAACACTACACCCACAATAGACACAACCACTAACACTAATTTAACTCCATTTAAATACTTTAGATTACCGTTCATACAAGAGTTAACACCAAAACTTACACGAATTTTTAAATAAACTGACGTTAACATAAAAATCGCGAATTACACAGTGTTAAACATTAACTCGATATTCACTAAACTAAAAGATAAGACACCTACAGATCAATTATCCAATATAGTTTATTGTATCCCTTGCGGAAGTTGTAACAAACAATATATTGGCCAAACCAACAGACACCTAAAAAATCGTATCATTTCCCACATGAGTGACAGCAGACTATATCCCGATAGATGTTCCCTTGCAAAACACGTACATAATGAACACCATGTAATGAACTACAACGAAACAAAGATTCTTGCAATGGAGAATAATCTCAATAAAAGACTCTTCCTCGAGATGGCATTTATCACCCAAATGGATAACTTAATAAATAAGAAATCAGATGTTGAACATTTGAGTGAGATTTATGCTTATCTATTACATATCGAAAAAACAAACATAACTATTAAATAATTATTGTAACACAACATGTAATTCCAAAATTTTCAAAAAAAAAAAAAAAAAAAAATTTTTTAAATTTTTTATCTAAAACACACTTTTACAGTAAATCCCAATCAATAAACAACTACTATATTAACACTATAGAACTAATTATCTCCTGCTACACATCAATCAATAACATTCGATATTTGGTATTTCTAGTACTAAACCTTAATGACTATCTGCGAACTAAACGTTTTTATGTTTATTTTGTTTTTTAATTTATATATTGTCATTTAATATTTTAATTGTCATTTTTACAACTACATGTTATATATCCAAAAAAACTACAATCCACATCATACCACAAACCTTTCTGATGATAACATAAATCATATTGCCACAACCTCAATCAAGTAAGACTATTGAATGTATTTTATTATTTTTATTTTTATTTATTTTTACCATGTTTTAAATAATTGTAGCTTTCATCTGATGATGCCAATGAAAATTGGCGAAATATAATGAACTGTTGAACAGAGTGCACTTGGCTTTTATTCAGCTGTATACCCAATTAACCTCAACTCACTTTTCATCTACCAGATCAGCTGTTATTTTAGAGGATCTATATATATATATATATATATATATATATATATATACATATATATATATACATACATATATATATATATATATATATATATATATATATATATATATATATAAATTATGATTTTTGAGGATGCAGTCAGTTTATTTGGCCCACAAGACAAAGAAAACTCTTTGACTTACTGTCAAGCTTTCGAATTTTATTTAATTTTTTTTCAAGACATCTATAAAAAGAAATATAAATTAACTAGTTAAAATTGGTAATTGTCTTACTTACTAGTCGTGAGATTACAGTTGTTAATGCTATTGTACTCCACAAAACAAACACATTTAATTTTTCACAAGCTTTAATTCTAGAGAGGCAGAAACATGAACAGAAACGGTTATTTTTAGAAATTAAACATATACAAAAAAATAAAAAATGTGTAAATAGAAGATCAGATATTGACAAATTAAGTAACATTTATTGTTACATATTAACATATCAATAAATACCGTCAAGATCTCATTTTCTATTGACATCCTAACATTAAAAATTCATATGTGCTTAAGCCAAACTGCTGACTGGATTAATTTATATTTTTTATAGACAATTAAATAAATTTTAATAAAAACTATTGTTACTGGTTTTGCTTTCCACATAAAGTAACTGTATTTTCATTCATATATGTCCATTAATCAAACCATGACAATGACATATATAGTGACAATATAGTTATTTTTAATACAAAATTTTTAATATATTTATAATGGTTTGTTTTGTGGAGTACAATAGCATTAACAACTGTAATCTCACGACTAGTAAGTAAGACAACAATTTTAACTAGTTAATTTATATTTCTTTTTATAGATGTCTTGAAAAAGAATTAAATAAAATTGGAAAGCTTGACAGTAAGTCAAAGAGTTTTCTTTGTCTTGTGGGCCAAATAAACTGACTGCATCCTCAAAAATCATAATTTATATTTAAATTAACAGTCAAGAATACCACCATCTTATTTATATATATATATATATATATATATATATATATATATATATATATATATATATATATATACAGGGTGAGTCACGCTCAACGGGACGGAGCCTACCGGGGAAACGGCTAAAGATATTAAAAATTTCTTTTGCAGGAATACGTAGGTTAGTACCGGCTACAAATTAAAATTTGTGAGATATATACAGGGTGTCCCAATTTGGCGTAATGATATAAACTTATACTGTTTTAAATGAAATAACCTATATTTCACTTTAATTTTGAATTCTACTGAACAAAATAATGTTACTTTATTCAATATTCCCTCTACCTATTTTTGACCGGTTTCGATTTATTTGGGTTTTTCTGAAAATGTACTATTCGCGAAATTAATTAATTACACAATATCGCATCAATTATAATTAACGCCTTTTTGTCAATTAATTTTCAAGTGTCCATGCTTTACATCAGAATAATTACCAATTGAAATTAATCTACAGAGTGTTTGCAATACGAAGTATCAATGCTGTATAATAGTTTCTGTAATTACTTTCTTAACTTAAATGGGACACCCTGTATTTTACTTTAATTTTGAATTCTAATCAAAAAAATAATATTAGTTTATTAAACAATCCCTATACCTATCCTTTATAATTTTCGATTAATTTGGGTTTTTTTGAAAATGCACTATTCTTTAAATTAATTAATTACACTTTATTACATAAAGTTAAACAAAACACACTAGAAAAAATTAATTTACATTAAATGTTCAAAATAGTGTCCATTTTCTTCAATACATAACCTCACTCTGTGTTCAAAATTTTGTTTTACTCTTCTTAGCATTTCTGGAGTAACTGTTGCAAACGCATTACGAATACGCGTTTTCATGTCTTCAGCGGTTGTAGGTGGAGTTTGATAAACCAAACTTCTAATATATCCCCAAAAAAAAAGTCCATTGATGTTAACCCAGGTGATCTAGGGGGCCAATTGACAGCACCACCCATACCTATCCACTTTCCGGGAAATTTTCTGTCTAAATATTCTCTAACGTTACGCGTGTAATGTGCTGGAGCACCGTCTAGGTGCAGAAACATTGTTCTTCTAATATTTAAAGGGATATTTTGCAAAAGTATCCAAAAGTCTCTTCGTAGAAATCTTAAAAACTTTTGTCCATTTAAATGGCCATTAAAAAAATACGGTCCTATCACATGTTCTCCTATTATTTCACCATATACATTAAGGGACCATCGGTTTTGTCGATCAGTACATCTATATTCATGTTGATTTTCCGTATTATAATAGTGAAGTAAAAATTTTATCAAAAAAATGTTGATCTGCTCTCGTTTTGTCTAGAAACCATAAACAAAATTCTAACCTACGTTCAAAATCAGTTCCATACAAATGCTGATGCATTTGAATATGGTATGGGTGATATTGATATTTTTTAAGAATTCTGCATATAGGGTGAAGTAAGGTATATTCGTGATATAAGTAAATTCGTGATAAATTTCTAATAATTCGTCACGATCTAGCCTATTGCCTTAAGTGGGTGATCGACGAACGAGCCATAATACCGCGGTTTTAAGATCGACGGTTTTACTCGCGGCTCGTTGGTGCTGATCGACTAGCGAGTAAAATAGTCGTGTCAACCGTCTACAGCCAACATATCGTGTTCAATTGAAGTTTTTGTATTACCTCGCTATAGCATACTACATGTGTTCACTTCAACGGTCGCCAAAAACTGCCGGTTTGGCTCGCCACCCCTGATACACGCGCGGTTTTAAACGACGAGCCAAGTAAAAAATAAAACAAACTGACGAGCCGCGAGTCAGGCTCGTAGGTATATAAAACCGCGGTATTGCAATGATACACTGAGGAGCTTTACCGACGAGCCACAAAACCGCAGTTTTACTCGCCTGTCGATCAGGGCCTTAAAGGCCTTAAATAGCAGCAGTTTTGTTGCAGTCTCTAGCGGAAAGACTCGACAACCTTCCCCACCACTGCAGTCAAATTGCGAAGCTCTGTTAAACCGGGATAAAACTTATTTTTCAGTGTTATTCCTTGTGTTGACGAGAGAGTTTGAAATCTGAAGTGCATTCGTTGTTTTATTATTTATGATGAATATTGCAAAGGTAAGTTTGTAAAAATTACGTATGATGTTGTTTATAAGTTGCTTAGTACCCCCGTTAAGTTATACAGGCAATTTTCGCCAACAGTTTTCTGAAACAGCTTAAGTTGTGAGGCGGTTTTCTTACGCATTTTAACGTTTGTTTGCGCGGGAAAATGTAACTAATTATTCGCGGTGTATTTACTCTAATTTTATTTGGATTTTTATCATAGATATAATAAATATGTGAACTATAAATATTAAATAATAAATACTATGAAGATTTTCTAACATCCAGGGTATCACGAACTTACCTGTGTCTTTTTTTTAGAATTCAAAATGCCTAAAATATGCAAAGGAAAATATCGCCAATATGAGATCTCCGATTTATTAGAAGCCACAAGACTTGTAAGAGTAGAGAAACTATCCATCTACAAGGCAAGTAAACAAAGTGGAATAGCCTGGAGTACACTGAAAGATTTTTTAAGTAGAAATGAAGATGACAATCACCAAGTTGCCAAACTAGGAAGGCCGTTTGCTCTTACTGCAGAAGTTGAAATTCAGTTGTTTAATTACATTATAAAAATGCAAGAATTGGGTTTTGGTTTGACGGTGCAGATGATAAGAAAGATAGCCTTTCAACTTGCACAACGTACGGAGAGAGATCACTTCTTCAATAAAGAAAACGAGTCTGCTAGTAAATGGTGGTGGGCTCAGTATAAAAAGCGATTCAATCTAACACTGCTTGTTCCTGAAAATTTGGCTGCATACAGGGCTTCAATGTCAAATAATGAAATACTGGGGGATTTTTATACAAAATTAGAAACGTTAATGGTTAGACTTGGAGTTCAGAATAATTCCGATCGTCTCTGGAATTGTGATGAAACCGGACTATCTTATGTGGTCAAACCAAGTAAAGTCGTTACCTCGGTTGGAAAACGTTATGTCTACAAAAGAGCATATGCAGATAGAGGCGAATCTCAAACCATGATGGGATGTATTTGTGCCAATGGAACATGGATTGCACCGTTGATAATTTTCAAAGGGGTTCGATGGAACGATAATTTAACGAAAGATTGCCTACCAAATACACAAGTAAAACTTTCTCCAAAAGGATAGATCAACAGTGAGATCTTTTTGGAGTGGTTTCAATTTTTTATTGCCTCAATTCCCTCTGCCCGACCAGTAATTTTATTAATGGATTCCCATGCATCACACATCAATCCGGAAGTTATATCTCTTGTGTCTCACAATGGTGTTTATTTATTTACATTTCCAGCCCACACTAGCCATCTGTTACAGCCACTTGATGTAGGTGTTTATAAGTCATTAAAGGCTCATTGGGCCAAAAGCTTAAATGTTTATATGAAAGATACTGCAGAGAAGCCCAATAAAACCAATTTTCACACCATTCTAAATCTGGCATACATTTCAAGTTTTTTCGCATCAAACATTACAAATGCGTTCAGAAAATCTGGGATATGTCCCTTTGATAGCAATGCCATTCCTAAGGAAGCTTTTGCACCTTCTCTACTCACTTCTAATGAGATACCTAATCAACGTGCAGGAGCTCCTACGCAACAAAATCCATTTAGCAACATATTGTCTCTTCTAACAAAGCCAGTTGCTGCAAATCCGAATAGAAAGAAGCGCGATTCAAGAGCAAAGTGTCTTAATTCTGAAAGTGGTGTGCCATCTTCAATAGGCGATACAGCATCTACGTCATCACCATGTGTATTAGGCCTCAATCCTGAAAGTGTTATTCCTTCTTCACCAATTCATGCACCATCTACGTCATCATTCTGTGTTCTAGCCCCAACCAATAAAAAAGCGGTTTCTGAAGATAATGACTGGGATTGCGGAATGTGTGGTAATAGTTATTCACTAGATGTCAAAAGAAAAAATGGTGCCAAGTGGGTCCAGTGTTCCTACTGCCTGATTCCATACCATGTTATGTGCCAATCGTCTGATACCGAAGAGGATGTTTTTATGTGCGACATGTGTGGAAACAATGAAGACACCATTAATGATTCTGAAGAAGATTAAGTTATTTGTCTACCACCTGTTTTAGTTTTTAATTAATTTAGTTTTGTTTTATTTTTTCAAAATATGGATTTACTTTTCTTGTAAAGAATTTTAATTTTGTTTTTATTTGTTAAGAAATTACCTAATTTTACCTAATAAATGAATTTTTATTATTAAAAAAATTTTATGCACACAAATTGGTTGTCACGAATTTACCTTACCTCTATCACGAAATTGAATATCCATGTCACGAAATTACCTTACCTGAACAAAATTTAAAAAAATACATAAATTCTTAAACTTTATAATATTTTACACAAAATAGTAACTTGCAGTTGTTACTGAATGATAAGTCTCCTTTTTGGTAATATTTTTACGGTATAAAATTAAAACCTTTAACCGCATTAATTAAATAACCTATAATTATCACGAATATACCTTACTTCACCCTACTAGTTTGGCTTACTTCAATCTCCCTGGCCATCGTCCTTGTACTTGTATTTGGATTTTCAATAACTGATTGAATAACTTCTAATTCGGTATTTTCATCTTCAGTTATCGGATTTATTAATTTTCGTTTAGTATAAACAACACTGCCAGTTTAACGAAACCTTGTTAAGACTCTGTCAAATACTTCTTTACGAGGATGACGTTTTAAGGGAAATCCCTCAGCATAGACTCTTGATGCTAACAAACTGTTTTGATCACATTCACCCAGTATTAAAATCATATTTACTCGGTCTTTAATTGAATAATCTGCCATTTCTATTTAATTGAAAGCAATACAGTTAATAGTTTGACAATTAGTTTGACAGCTAGGTACCTTTTGTTTTTTTGTTTTTCATGGCATTCTTTATAATAACGAGCTATGTAATTAATGACATTTAATGTTCCAGGTAACATAATGCAAATAGATTTGAAGATACTAGATATTAATAAAAAATGTTATAATAGTTTGATTATAATAATTGTTACAACATTCAAATACAGGGTTTTTGTTTAAGTTAGAGTAGAACTTTATGTAATAAAGTGATAAAAATTAATTAATTTCAAGAATACATAGTGCATTTAAAAAAAAACGCAAAAAAATCGAAAATTCTCAAAGATAGGTATAGGGATTGTTTAATAAAGTAATATTATTTTTTTAATTAGAATTCAAAATTAAAGTAAAATACAGGGTGTCCCATTTAAGTTAAGAAAGTATTTAGGTATACAAAATATGGTACAGCATTGACACTTTAGATTGCGAACACTCTGTAGATTAGTTTCAAATGCTAATTATTCTGATGTAAAGCATGGACACTTGACAATTAACTGACAAAAAAGCGTTAATTAAAATTCATGCGATATTGTGTAATAATTAATAATAGTATATTTTCAGAAAAACCCAAATAAATCGAAACCGGTCAAAAATAGGTATAGGGAATGTTGAATAAAGTAACATTATTTTGTTCAGTAGAATTCAAAATTAAAGTGAAATATATGTTGTTCCATTTAAAAAAGTATAAGTTTATATCATTACGCCAAATTGTGACACCCTGTATATATCTCACAAATTTTAATTTGTAGTAGGTACTAACCTACGTATTCCTGCAAAAGAAATTTTTAATATCTTTAGCCGTTTCCCCGGTAGGCTCCGTCCCGTTGAGCGTGACTCACCCTGTATATATATATCGATACATTTTTGGCAAAGTAACGTAAGTGACATTTTTGGCGAAAATCATGTTTTTCAATTAAACTAACACTATTATTGTTAAAAAGGTACTGCCAAAGTGTAGTAAGCGTAGAATTACTTTAAACCTTTTTTAGAACAAGTAGGACAAGTTTTTTCAGTCATAATTTGAATAATTTTAACCAGGTTGAATTAAAAAATTGCTTTTTCTACAATTTTGGTGACTTACGTTACTTTGCCAAAAATGTATCGATATAAATATATATATATATATATATATATTGTAATGAGGGTAATCCCGTATATTAATAAAAAAAATATATAAATTCATGTTTGGATTAATTCATACTCCTATTCCCTTGTTGCTGTTACTAAGAATAATTTATTTAACCAACATGCATATATTGCAAATAGTACCAGTTGGAATGTGATACTTAAAAAGTTTGAATTGTTGATATTAGAGCTAAAGTTTCATATTAGTCTTGAAATGTCTTACGACTCATTGCGAATTATTTTGTAAAAAAATAATGGGTGTGAGCTCATAAATCTAATAAAAATAATAAAAGGGACAATAAAAACGTAATATCCACCCACGAAAAAAGAAAATCGTGACTATGTTCGCCATATTATTATCACCCAACGCGATCTGCCGAATTGTTCATGTCTAAGGGCAGATAGATTCGGCGATATTTCAGAATTAAACATACACCTTTGGCTTAGTTTGCGTGTAACGTCGAATCCCTTGGCGAATTTGAGTAAACTGACTCAGAATACAAACCATTGACACAGAAAATTACCCCGTGGATGAATCACTCCGCAAGACATATAATATGAACAAAAATTTGCGGTTCGTTATAATGCTAGCGGCGACATAGATGAGTCAGGTGAAAGGATTTTAGACTAGGGAGTAAAATTAAATATAATGTTTATATGGCATAAAGCCACAATTTATTGTAATGAAAATTACATTTTTAACTACTGTTTGAAGTTTCGAATTCGGAAATCGTTTTCAAAAAAGATTATTTTTAAAAATTTTAAGACTGAGTAAAAAATGTGTACGGCAGACATTATTAAACGGCAAAAAAAACCGAAAATAAGTATTAATAAAGATTTTTTCTTGTACAGTAAAGTACGAGAATGGTTCTTAAAAAATTATAAATCTATGTTAATTGTGATACATGTTAAATGAAATAAGCATTATGTTTAAAGGCACTGGAATATTAGTAAAGGTTGTATGGATGTAATTGATGATAATTGATGAATTCGACTGTTACTTGATGGAAATTCATTTTATGTAACAATAAAACACTGAAAACTTTGTTTTCAAACTTCCACAAAATTTATTTTAAATTGCTTTTGCCGATTTGTAAACCCAAGCCAAAAATAGATCTCAAGTGATCTATTTTTGGCTTGGGTTTACAAATTTATAGTCTCTAATGAAATAAGTTGAGGAGGGGAGAACTGTTTGTCTCAAGTTGGTCATTCAGAATTATATCTGTGTTTTTTAATTTGTTGATTTCCATAGATTCTAACAAAGATAGCTTAAGGCCTTTATTTTGAATGTGAAGAATTTTAAATTTGTCATTAAAAGAATGATTATGATCTAGAAGGTGAAGTGCGTATGTCGAATCTGTTTTTCTATTCTTGAAAGCCCTTTTATGTTCTGCTATTCGTTTATCAAAGTTTTTACCAGTTTGACCGATGTAAGTTTTTGGGCAGTCGCCACATTGAAGTTTGTACACACCACTATCTAAGTGTTTTTTATTTTGGCTCTTGTTATTTTTAATATATTTGCCTAGGTTGTTATTTGTTCGGAAAGCTGGTGTTATTCCTTTCTTTTTTATGTGTTTGGCAATTTTTGTTGTTATTTTGCCTGTATATGTAATCGAGCAGAAGGTATTGGGTTTTTTTCTCTGGTGGTGGAAATACTAATTTCAGGGCTTTCTTGTGTAGTTTTTGATTTAACATTTTATTAATTGTTTGTTCGTTGTATCCGTTGTTTACTGCTATTTGCTTAATTATATTTAATTCTGTCTCAAATACAACTTTGAATCTACAATTCTTTCTCAAATACAATTTCTGTTAAATTCAAGTATGTCAGCTGGTTCTATACTCCTTTAGGTATTGTACATACATTTTCACTTTATTCGAACGCTCCTTAGAAAAAAGTTTCAAGTAAATTTTGACTGCCTTGCAAAATAAATTAACTAACTCCGGGTACGGGTTTAGTTGACTAACGGCCTGGAGTTAGTTGACTCAATATTTTCTTAGTAATATCATTAGGGTTATAATAGTGGCACAATCCAAAAACAAATACAGATTCAATTTTTCACGTTTATTTTAGCCACTAAATTACGACATTACGAAAATCTAACAATTAAAGACGAAACTTACAAATCATCATCTGAATCATAATTGATGCACATTCTGAAAGACGTGATATTCTGGGAAATATTTCTATTGTTTTCGGTAGCGCTTCCTTCGTTTGCTGGTGTAGGCCTGTCTGTCACAAATGATGGCAAAAAGTCACTCTCTGTGAAGGTATCCTCATTCAGAGGACATATCCTTGTATTACTGAACCCAGCAATTATATTGGTTGGCGTAACCGCTGGAGGCAGACTCAATTTTATAATGCCAGTAACATCATATATGAAAAATGTCTTACGAGGATCACCATCCAGTTGTCCGTAGTTGAATTGCAGTATTTTACGAGGATCACCATCCAGTTGTCCGTAGTTGAATTGCAGTATTTTTTAGAGATCCGTAAATACTCCTATCTAGAGGCTGCAATTTATGTGAGCAGTGCAGAGGTAAAAATAAACTGTTACTCCGTTTTCCTTACAAATATACAACGCCTCGATAGAAAGGTGAGATTCATGGGAGCAGCAAAAGTATAGAACGGTCCTTAGAACATCTTATGTGAAACAAAAAAAACCTTGAAAAATTTCACAAAATGTTATATTTTTTTTCCATCCTGATGGATTGCTGATTATTTAGAAATTTCAAGAAACATATGCAATATAACAGCTGCAAATAGTTTTCAAATGCCTCAATGTCACTAGCAGCTTATTCATTGTAAAATACCAACTTACACAACAGATCCCGACACGTCTAGTAGACAAGCCCCATGCGTCACCCTGTCATTCCGATGGCCGTGAACATGCGTTAACGTAGATGTGAATTAATCACATCAAATCATGGTCAATATATGTTACTTCTAAAAAATATTCAGTGAAATTTGTGACGAACGATTTTATAAATAACAATACGAAAATGTTGAGAACCAAAGTAATTACTTACCAAGTAATTACACGTACTTCGCACCGACACAAAACAAGCAACTATAACAGCGATATTGTAAAATGGAGGCACAAGAGAGGGTAGTTCAGATATTGTCTCTACAGACGACGACATATGTTACACATTAGAAACTAGAGGCAATTAGTCAGCTAACACCTTTAGTCAACTAGCCCCGGTCTCCCCTACTCTGGTCCGGTATCTGCGGATTCCAGTCTCTGTTTGTTTCCTTTTTTTCTAAATTTGACCTTCTTATTTATACTTCGATTTTCATTTCATATTATGCTGCTTTTATCATTGCTTTTTTCTTATTAGCTGCTCTTCTTCCTTGTACAAAACTAAACCAGTTCTCCTCCTTAAAATTTTTTCGCAACTAAGATTCCTCTGAGAATTTTTAATTTCCAAAATGTTTATGAGTGAAGTTATAATTTAAAAATGCACTAACCAAAACCAAATTATACATTACCGATGGGTTTATAGTTGATGGTTGCACGATTTTACAACAGATCATCGAGGTCTCGCAACAATTCTAAGGACACATTTTTTATGCATGACACATGTAGTTTTTGTAACATTCAGTGGTAAAAAATAAGCCATTATATATTTATCGATCTTGTACAGCATTCCTAGAAACAAAAATAAGGCTCCTTAAATGTTACGTGTACTCAGTGCTTCTGTACGAAGTAGAAACGTGGACATTAAAGACGGAAATCCTATAAAATTTCAGGCTTTTGAGCTATGGTTATACAGAAGGATCCTGAAGATACCATGGACAGACAAAGTCACCAATGAAAAATTACTGCAGAAGATGAACACAACCACGGATTTGGTGAACATCGTGAAGGACCGTAAGCTGCAGTACTTGGGACAAATAATAAGAAATCAAGTCAGATATGAGCTACTCCAATGCATTTTGCAAGGTAAAATTAAAGAAAAAAGGGACCCAGGACGAAGAAGAATATTCTGGCTTGCTAACCTGAGAACATCGTATAGAAAGACCTCAACACAGCTATTCCGTATAGCAACCAACAAAGTCATCATAGCCAGAATGATCGCCAACGTTCGGAACGGACAGGCACCTTAAGAAGAAGACAGCATTCGGTTTAATATCCCAAAAACTTTTTGTGATTGATCTACTTCCACTCATCCTTCTTTGCATTAGAAGTTGCATTAATTGATATTTGTTTTCTCTCATAGTGTGTTCCAGCTACAGAAATTTCCGCCATTTTATAGTCAATATCACTTTTCTTTTTTCTTTAACCTGTACCATGCTATAAGAGTACCTTATTATATAAAAAAAGGTGGTAAAAAACTTCTTTTTGTGAAGGTTAACGAGTAATGAGTTAATTTCGAGGTAACTCTGTAGGTGTGTTACCAGTACAGTCATCTCGCTTGATCTGAAAAACAGGTAACAATAATTTGTATGATGATTTAAGCGAATAAGTCTACTGACAGTACTACAAAGAATGCAAGTACCTGAAATTTTGAGATGAGCATACAACTAGCAGCCTAGCAAAATCACTTACTAATATGGCCAGAAAAGGAAACCGGTCATCCGTAGACTGAGAATTAGCCATACTCGATTCATTCTTCTGAGGAACCACTTCTGTTCAAACTGCAATATATACTTCTGAAGCTATTTTCTTGTGGCATTGTAAATTAATTACTATTTAACTGGGAATAAGCCACAATTAAAGATAAAAATACGTTTATTGACGTTTCAATTTCCACTTCGGAAATCGTTTTCAAAATACCTTTTCCGAGAACGATTTCCGAAGTGGAAATTGAAACGTCAATAAACGTATTTTTATCTTTAATTGTGGCTTATTCCCAGTTAAATAGTAATTAATTTGCAATATATACTACTAACCGTAAAACATAGGTGAATAAACGAAGAAAATACAGACTTAAAAAGTGATCCTTAGCCAACAAGCAGAATTCCAAAATATATCAGACTCTTACGGGACGAAAACTTATGTATCAAAATATAAAAATTGCACTATCACTTTAATCTTTCTTTCAATCTGTGAATCTTATCAGATGGGTAGTGATGATTATGAATGTTAACGGTTCTTCCAGTTATCGTATTGCTCTATTCACGCTGTCTCTTTAACTATCCCTATTAATATTAATATTTTTGAATATACGAAACTGGAGAAACGTTGTGGATCGGTAACCTCCGCGAGAATACATGTGTTTATTCTTCTGCATGTGAAAAATATTTGAAGCATTCTTCTAAAACACCACATTTCCGATGCATCAATTCTTTTTCTATCTACTGTTCGGATGGTCCACGATGGTTTCAATGGCTAAATATTGGGAAAACCAAATATTAAATGCTTTCATTTTAGTTCTATGTCTGAAAGAAAACTTTCTAAAATAGTGTTATTCTAGCACCAACTACGAAAAAAATGAAGACAGAACATATGGTCTTCTTCCAATGGCACTTCAGCTAAATTAACGCCCCAGCATTGCTAATCACGTTCCGCTCGTCTTAAAGCTTTGTTGTCTTCAGGTGATGCACATCTGATGGTACTGTATTCTCCAACCCGGGTCTTCTTTTGAGCCTTGCATTTTACTGTCTAGATTAGTTAAAAAAGGGGAAGACGAAAACAACTTTCGAATCTACGACAATTAACATTGAAAATATTAAAAACGATACAGCGTTCCATGTAGACTTCCTTATTGCGTAGACTATAAGAAAGGCTTAGATAACGTATAAGGGCATTTACCTTGGCCAATCCTTATTAATATAAACATCCCGAATCACCTAGTTAAACTACTACAAACTTTGTATGAAAAAAATGCAGCAATCGTGAAATTGGAAAACATATATTCTCCGTGGTGCAAAATTAGAAAAGAAACAAGACAGGGCTACAAATTATCCCCAAGGGTTATTTAGCCTAAATAGTTACAACAACAACAAAACAGAAATTCAAAACATTGCTAGATATTAAGTGATTGAGAGTTTTATTTATTTAAGCAGCATCGTCAACAACAACAGAAGATGTGAACAGGAAATTCGACGACGTATACAGATGGATAGACACCGCTATGTACAACCTTACCGGAATACGAAAGACACATAACAATTACTAAGAGGACTCTTATACAAACATTGATGATGATGCTTTATGTTATATTTATGGATTAAAACTTGATTGTAACAAATTTATATTATATATCCGGATGCATATAATTGATTACATGCGAGTTCGTATATTGATTTCTGACTCAGTGACAGGCAGTGGGTTATGTTTCCTGGAAGTTGCACATTACTTTTAACCAGGTTTTCGTAAAATGTAGCTGAGGGTGCTTTATTTTTAATACATCCAAACAGTAGTAGTAGATCTTGGAGAGATCTAAGGCGATCTCCAACCCGATGGACTGACACTGTAAAAAAATTACTAAACACGAATTTCATCAACGCAATACGTGTAACCAAGAGTAGCTGGATGTACAGTGTAGCAAAAACAATACGATCTTTGGAAGAACCGTAACATTCTTAATTATCACGCATCTGTTAAGATGACATATATATTCTAAGGAAGGATTCAACTACCATCGACACTCTCCATCTCCCTACACTCTGTTTGGATATCATACATTTAATGATGACATGAAAGATAAACATCACGATCAAAGTAACAACAACAGAAATAAACATAAGATCTAACTAAAGAAGATAGGGGTTGAATCTCCAATAAAAAAAATGTTTAGGTGTATTTAAAGCACTCAAATGACGAGATATATAAAATAAAATGAGTAGTTTGGGTAATAGATTTTGCTTCAGCATCCAAAAATATTCAATTTGTTTAAGAAAGATTCAAAAATCAACATAAAAGTCACATGGCAATAATAGCACACAAGAATTGACTGGTCTATACTAGTTAATATTTACTCGCTTGTGCTTCCATGAAATCATCGGAAATGCTTGAAATTGCAGTGCATACTCAAGAAAGTCCGGTTCGCATTAAAGTACAGTACAATCACAGCCAGATTGCCGGAATATCTGGTAGTGACACATACAACTTTTCCTTACGTAATCTCAAAGAGTTCGTTTAGCAATAATAGGTATAAAAATAATTATATGAATCATTCGATAGTAGACGTAACACTGTGATGTAAGTCTGTATGTAATTTTTTTTATTGAAAATAAAATATCTGAAGGTAACTGTGTTGTAATAATAATTTGTAATCATAATAAAATAAAAAATATGTAGAACTGTAAAAATTGTATTATCTACGGGAGCCTCTACATAAATTTCAGATCTGACAAACGTTTGGATTTTAAGGACGTACCTTATGTACGAGCATAGCACGATTTTTATTTTATATACATTTACAAAATATTTATGTAATATATACAGCATCTTGATAAAAATAGTATTTATAGTAACTCCTATGTTTTGATTTGTAGAAAAAACATATCCAATTCATTATGGATTACCGACCCCGAATGGGGATAACTTACTTTTGTCTTGAATTACAATCAGTGATGAATCTAACTATCAGTTGTTAATATTAAAAATGTAATTCTCAACGTGAACCTTTAACCTTTTTCTTTTTTATTTCGAAATTTGTTTTGACCTTTCAGTTGTCAAGCTGGCAAGTTGGCAGCTAGAGTTTTATCAAGCTTTTAAGGAAGATGGACAAATTCCTCTTAATTCATCTTACTCTATAACACTTCTTAAAGTACTTAAGTGCGGGTAGCGGGTAGATACTCATCTATGATCCCGATAGGTGACGGATCTACTTCAGGGATGCGCCCCTGCCCACGCGAGCTTTGGTTTATCTCCTAATACCATACAGGGGAAACCATTGTCCTACCCTCAGTCCATATCTAAACCTACCTTTTCTCTCCCAGTACCCTGGATGGATTTACCGATAACGACCCTAGATTGAATACGGAAATGATTATTGATTAACGAATAGGAAGATGGTCCTCCGAAGAATAGGGGGTTGAGGCGCCGGGCCTGCTACCCGACACTCGGAAAAAGTCATTATGCAAAAAACCAATGCAACACAGCCTCGGATTTTGGACGGAAACAAGGATATACGACTTAGGCGAAGAAAAAGGACTATAAGCATAGGAACGTGGAATATACAAGGAATCGCATCTAAACAAAATGAAATAATCCCAGAAATCGAAAGACTAGGCACAGATATAATAGTCTTAGGCAAAAAAAAAGGTCAAGGAGAGGAAATTATAGGGAAATATACACACATATAGAGTGGAATTTGCAAACATGAAAGCGCCGCAAAAGGAGTATCAATATTAATAAAAAAATAAATGGAGAAAATACATACAGGATTACCAGAAAATAAATGAACGAATAATGAAAATTAGGATGAACATATTTGGACAACCAACAATAATTGTTGGAGTATATGCAATGAATGACAATGCGACCATAAGGGAAAAGGAAGATTTTTTCAACGCACTAAAAGATGTATTAGACAGGACAAAGGAAAAAGAAGATATTCTACTAATTGGAGATTTTAATAGCCACATAGGAAAGGATGATGGAGATATAGTGGGATGATTCGGTGAAGACGAAATTAGAAACGACAATGGAAGACGGCTAATCGAAATATGTCGAGAATACGATTTAGCCATAACCAACACAAGATTCCAGCATAAAAACATACATAGATACACATGGGAAGAACCTAGTAGAAACCAAAGATCAATTATTGATTTAATAATAGTAAGAAAAGCCAGCAAAACAATAATACAAGATATAGACAGAGTATACAGATGAGCGGAATGTGCAAGTAACCACCGATTAGTGCTAGGAAAATTCATATACACGGGAAGACGACAAAAAGACAATATCCAGAAAGATGGGGAGATGCAAAAAATAGATGGGGAGGTATAAAGTAGAACTTCTACAACAATTTAGTACTCGAATACTATATCAGAATAGGCTACAGAATATGCTATAGATGAACGAAGAATGTCCAACAGAAATGTATCAACACCTAAAGGAAAAAATAAACAAAGCGGCAAACGAAGTGCTGGGTATTGAACAACATAAGAATACAAATTTGTAGAAATACAGTGACGACTTAGAAGAGATAACTAAAAGAAACAAAATGCATTTCATAAATGGCTAAACTACAGACCCCAGGAACACGGGGAGAATATGTTACCCTCAGACAACAAGTTAAACAAAGAATAAAGCTCGAGAAAAACGAATACTGGAATTGAATGTGCAGAGACATAGACAACACGATAGGGTATAACAGAAGTAATAAACGAAGTAAAATACCATACATATAATTACATCAAAAGAGTGGACAAACCATTACACAAAATTATTGCAGGAGAATAGGCCGGAGTATATCTCATACGAACCTGTGACAATAATAACTGAGGAAGATATAAATAAACCACTAAAGAAATCCAAAAACAATAAAGCACCAGGACCAGGGAACATAAAAATGGAACTGCTGAAATATGGAGGCGCAAGGATAGTATCCTTTATATGAATGTTGTTCAATAAAATCGGAGCAGGAGAGAAGATTCCCGATGAGTGGAACTTATCATAAATTCCTCCATTTTCAAAAAAGGTGACAGAAGGTCACCAAATAACTGCAGAGGGATCAGTGTAATGCGGAACAATGGGCATACCAGTACAAGAAAAATATTTTATATTCACTACTTTTCGCAGATGATCAAGTCATTTTTGCACAAGACAGGGAGGATATGGAATATATGATAAGGAAATTAAAGGAAGAATATGAACTTTTTGGGCTCAAGATAAATATGTGCAAGACCGAATACTTATGTATTGGACCCGAGATTGCACATTTGAAGAAAAGACTATTAAGAGTTGTAAGACTTTTAAGTATTTGGGGTCAATGATTAGCCGAGATGGTACTTGTATGAAAGATATAGAAATGAAAATAGCACGGGGAAAGAAAGCCACAAGAGCACTTCATGGAGTGATTTGGAACAACACTCTAACCAAAGAAAACAAAAAGGGGATTTTTCAAAGCATAGTGATGAGTATTACCCTATATGGAGCGAAAGTATGGCCAATGACAACAACAATACGAAGTAAAATAAGAACAGTTGAACTGGACTTTATGAGAAGATGTCTACAAATCACAAGAGCGGATATAATAAAAATGGAGGAAATATAGAACAGAAGTAGAATGCTCAATTACAAAAAGTTGGAAAACAGAGCCCTGCAGTGGTACGGGCATGTACAAAGAATGCCAGAGCATAGGTTGCCGAAAAGAATATTAAACTGGGACCCGCCGGGAAGAAGACGGAGAGGAAGAATTGCTACAAGATGGAAAACATACGTCGGAAATGCTATGATTGATAGAGACCTCAGAGAAGGGAGATCCACTGAGAGAATAGAGTGCTGTGGTGGACAAAAACGGCAAACTCATAATGGGAAAAGCCGAAGAAGAAGAAGAAGAAGAAGAAATACTTAGGTTGTTTTACTAGACTTTTCCCTATTATGACTTAGAAGTTCTCTTGATCTTAACTTCAAACCGATTGTGACCTAACCTGAGACGCGTAGCTATCAACAGAGAGCCAATTATTTCTTCTTTTCCTACTATTTTTACTGTCAGTTGAGTTTTATTTATTTTTTTTGACATCCACTTTGTACATATGGGACCCAACGATATTAAAATTTTATCAGGCGTTGTTAATAGAGCCATTTCTCTTTCTTTAATTTATCTTGCAGAAATACTAATAAAGACTGATTTTGATGTTTTTACATATCTGATAGATGATTTTTTTTTTGTTTTGAGGCTTACTTCAAATACATTTATTACTTTGACGTTTGGTTATCTCTTATTTTTTTTTTCGAGATGCGTTCTTCAGATAGCTTTTAAGGGCATAAAAATGCAGCCCTAGGTTTTGATCGGAAACCGTTCTTTCCTCTGAACTAGTTTTCTCTCTTCGAAGGGGGCTGTGTAACATTTTTTTAAATTCTAAATTTTTTTTTAAATTCTAAACTCCTTCTATCGGTCTCTATCCTGAGCAACATATTTCCAATTTGTTGGATATATTTCCAAATTGGAAATATTGGAAATATGTTTAGTTATCTATATCTCGATAAACATAGTGCAAATTACAGTACTATGTCTTCTGGTATTTCCATTATTAACTCATCTATAATGTTATTAAATAGTAATGGTCTTAGTGCATCACCTTTTTTGATACCATTCTTACTTTAATGGGTTTTGTAAATTCACCATTTACTCGTACTTTAATTGTGCTTGCTCTATAAACGTATTTAATCTACTACTCAATTTAATAGGAATAAAACACAATGTTAACTAAAAATTTTATTTTACGTTTCGATTTTCAATTCAGAAAATTAGATACCGTTAAGTAACCACTTTAGAAAAAAAAATGTTCAAATTGTTTTGGAAAATTATAGACACAACAACTGGTCGAATGGAACTATAACTGCCCCAGTAATTTGCTACGTCTCGTGCACATTTCGCTCTGGTCTGACGTTTTTGCATATCATCTTTTCGCAACACGTATATTTTCGGAAAGCATATTTAAAGTACATTTATTAAACAAATTTATGGACGCCCTTATTAACACCAGCGTTCATTTCTTTATTCAACAACGTCCGGATTCCCCGCAGAGAAGTTTCGGTCTGCTGAAAAGCCTCCTGGCACCTCTTTGGTTAGTTAGTCTACTTTCTCATTTCCTGGAACTCCCCCATGTCTGCAAGCGTGTAATGGTAAAAAAGTATAATAATATATACAGCACGGGAAGCGATTTTGTTTTAATTATTTATAAATAAGAGGTTTAAGTCTAGTACTCTTCTTAATCAAATAGGCAATATAATAGAAAATATTTTAAAAGAATATGTAAAGAAAATAAACAAAAACAAAATAAACGTGGTAATTGCGGTAGTAGAATGTAACGTTATAAACGTCAAGTCAATTATTTCATTTCAATTTCTATGGATTTTATTTATTTATTAACTTTATCTTTAATTTACTATTTTTATTTTAAAAATAGTTGGCGCTCAACTTTTCGATTTACTAAATATTCTGTCATAATCTAAATTTCAATTTTATTTTTTTATTAATTTTCACTTAATATTCTAATTCACTATATTTTGACCCCTTTTTGTTCTATGCGATAAAGATACATAAATTTCTGTGCCGTACTTCAGTCGACAAAGTATATCTGTCAGTTAGCAACTCTTGACTACTGTCATGTTACTTCAATTCTGTAGAAGGGAGGATCTGGATATTAGATACGATGGATTCCACTGGTAAACGTTTTAGTCTTAAGATTAACTATAATTAATCAACTATATTGACTTTTACTAAGAACAAATTAATGGTAATAGGTCGACATCCAATAACCAATACTATCTTGATAGTCGATGAAAATACTATACAGCGGGTATCATGATTTAAACATGTGGGCACCACGTCAACGAAAAATGTAATTGCGATAAAAAAGTTAAACTACGAATCAATTACGCAAGAATAATATTTGTCAAATTTAAAACAAACAAACTGTTGTAAAGTGCTACATATGGCTCATTTTACTTTATGGCGTAGAAACCCATTTTACTTTATGGTCTTTACGGAGACTCTTTTGAATGCCATGGACTGCACATATTACGAATAAAGCTATTTTAAGAACCTCTGGTTTGGAACGAGAACTGCTTAATACAGTTAACGAAAACAATTTCCTACTTTGGCCATATCCTTAGGGAAAGCAAGTACTATATTCACAAACTAATCTTACAAGGAAAGGTACAGGGGGTACCGAGGCCCAAGAAGAAAACATTCGTGGCTAAGAAACATAAGGGATACAAATGGTTGAAAAGTGCAGACAACCGCCAACGTGTGGAGAAGCACATGTCACACAAAGCAGAAAATTTTTAGAAAGAAGAATCCTTTGTGCTAGGGCATATAGAATCTCTCATAAGATTCACACAAAAACATGAATAAACCAACTTTAAAACTATGGCCAATTATCTCCGGTTGCCAGATATCTGAAAACAATTTTTTTTGGAGATGGGATAAAGAAGTGATGGAGAAATTGCCAAGTATATCAGAACCAGCAAAACTAAAACTGGACAGGCGGTAAATTCTACGAAAAAATGGATGTGGGTAGATCAGATGGAAGCATTCAAACCATTCGTAAGTTTTTCAAAAAATACATCTAACGTTAGCGATGTCCGAGTACCAGAATATACAGAATTGACAAATGTAGAGTATTTTGAGAATGACATTGGCAGATCACAAAACACTCAGGAACATCGAACACCGATATCATTCAGGTTCAACCCTCAGCAGTTACACCTAGATCAAGTGGTGGTCTAAAGTTACTTCTGAGCGTAAAACCCTCATTATCACCAAAGCAAACAGAAAACGCCATTCTGAACCATCCACATCTGTGGAAGAAATGATAACTTATTTTGAAGGCAAAAAAAATCACTTTTGATGCAATGGATCAACTTTTTTTGGCTCACGCATGTGCGATAAAAACTTTCTCTCCTAGAAGACAAATAGAAACGAAAATGAAAATTGCGCAAGTCATCAAGGAACAGGAGCTTCTTAAGGAGTATCTAAGTGCAGAGATACTTATCCAAATGTCTCTTTCGTTGAAACAGATTTCACCGAGATAAATGAAGAAAATGGTTTTATTAATTTTAACAACAGGGAAAATTATGTTGGCTACCAATCATCATCACTACAGGATCCGTTCTCTGCTTCTATCAACAAGGAAGATTATGTTAGCTACCGATCAGCAACACTGCAGGATCGATCCTCTGCTTCAAACTAAATCAATGTATTTTTTTTTTCTAAATACAGAGACTAATACTATGTTTTGAGGAAAAACGAATTGTATTATTATAATGTTGATTAAATTACATTTAAATATTTAAAATAGTTTATTATTTTTCTTGTTCTCACCTCAATGTAATGACCAATCGCTCTTCAGGGGAAATTGCCTCTCGATAATTTGGGTCAGATTTTCGTATATCATTTTCTATAAGATGCAAAAGTTCATCGAAATAATTTATATTTATTCTAAAATAAATATAGAATATTTTTTATCTCTTCGAAATTCTTGCATTAATGCTTGAAATTCGTCATATTCTCTTCTTTCTAGGTTGATATCGTGAACCCATTTTCTGCTTTTCCTATAAAGTTGTAATCACAAAATGATCAATGTCGGTATTTTCAGAAAAAGCTAGTAACTACTTTACCCCAAATTTTCGTCTTTTAATGCAAACATTGCCAGTGCTTTTTCTTCATCTGATGAGGAATACATTTTTTTTAACAATTGAAATCGATAATCAAGAATATGTTATTTGTTTTTTCACTCAACATTTCTGATTAATTACTATTAAACTGGGAATAAGCCACAATTAAAGATAAAAATACGTTTATTGACGTTTCAATTTCCACTTCGGAAATCGTTCTCAAAATACAAACAGTAAATTAAACAAATTTTGTTTTTTGTTACATAGTGAAAAATTCTTCTAATAATTTAATTTTATCTGACTCATTTATATTGACAATTCAGACATACATTATGCATTTTAAAGTAGACGACTTTAAAATAATATTGCCAATATTGTTGAGTTGCGCTCCTGGGACGACTTTACTTATAAGATGAATTATTCCATTGAACCCTATGTTCATTATCCCATGCGTGTTTACAGATTTGAGATCTATCAAATTCTTTATTTTTAATATAAGATTGATGTTCACTTATTCTAACATTTAATGGCCTTGATGATTCACCTAAATAAAACTGATCGCATTCACAAGGTATTTTATAAATGCAATTCTTTGTCCTTTCTTGTTCATTGTTAGGTTTGGTTTTGGACAAAATAGATCTCAACGTGTTTGTTGTTTTAAATGTTGTTGAAATGTTGAATTTATTTCTTATCCTTTTAAGTTTTTCTGATAGTCCTTTTATGTACGGTATTGTTATTTTCCTCATATTATTCCTTGTGTATGCTGTAGGATCTTGTTCTAAGTTGTTCTGTTCTATTCGATCGATTGTTGAAAATTCCTTATTTATAAACGATAAAGGATAATCATTTTTTAATAAAACAGATGTTAACAAATGTTTCTCCTCCAAGAACGAATTTTCATTAGAACAAGTAATTTTGGCTCTATCGTATAAGGATTTAATTATTCCCTTTTTTACATTAATATTGTGATTTGATTTGAAATTTAAATATCTATTGGTGTGTGTTGGTTTTCTATACACCTGAGTCTCATATCCAGTATCGTTCTTAGAGATTAAAACATCCAGGAAAGGTAGCGTGTTATTATATTCCTTTTCCATGGTAAATGTTATTGTCTCTTCTTTATCGTTTATATCATTGATTGAGAATACATCATCTACATACCTCCACCATACTGTGGGTTTGAAATTTTGTTTAGAAATGATATTTGTTTCAAAATCTTCCATAAATATATATAATCAATATTGGCAATATCATTTTAAAGTCGTCTACTTTAAAATGCATAATGAAGGTCTGAATTGTCAATATAAATGAGTCAGATAAAATTAAATTATTAGAAGAATTTTTCACTATGTAACAAAAAACAAAATTTGTTTAATTTACTGTTTGTATTTTGAGAACGATTTCCGAAGTGGAAATTGAAACGTCAATAAACGTATTTTTATCTTTAATTGTGGCTTATTCCCAGTTTAATAGTAATTAATTTACAATGCCACAAGAAAATAGCTTCAGAACAATAACATTTCTGATGCTATACTTGACTAATATGATGCGAATATATTCGTTTTTGGTATGGGGTCATTCACGATTTCGCTATGAATTCCGGTGCGATTTTTCCGTCATGAATCCACTACGAAATAATTTGCATTCGTTTGGGGCAACCTTTATTCAGGTGTCAGTGAGACGTAGCGCGACCGACGATGTAAGTAAAATTAGTTTTGAATTTTATCTGTTTTATTACTTATTATTTAGTAAACATGTTTTTTTGTGATAAAAGGTAGTCTAAGATCTTAGAGGTAGTTGTAGTATTAAGAGCGTAGGCCAAGGCAAAATTTCGGACCAATGCTTTTTAAACGCATTCATTTTTTTTTTAATCCTGAGAAAACTAATAAATATTTTTTGAACAATTTAAACGCAGAATGAAAGATTATATTATTACGGAGGACAGAAACTCCGTTAGAATAAACAAAAAGTTTCTTTTGAATGACATATTTAAAATTCAAAATCACACTAAAATTTCTCTTCTTTTTCACCCCTGTAACTTACTAAAATAAATCATATAGATGTTTTCAGGGAGTTTCGGCCCTCGGTAATAATGAAATCTTTCATTTTGCTTTTAAATGTTTCAAAAATACTAATTAGTTTTCTCAGGATTAAAAAAAAATGAATACATTTAAAAAGCATTAGCCGAAATTTTGCGACTACGCTCTTAATTGGAAAATAAAATTCTACGTATAAAAACTCTAAAAAATATTTGCTGGCCACAGAGTTACAAGAGTTTGCAGATAATTTGTCACATGTCGAGGATAAAGTGAACTTCAGCGATTAAGAAAAATGTGAAGTTGAAGAAATTATACAATAGCGACTTATTTTCGAAATCCAGATTCTGTGGAAATCCAGGAGTTTGATTATTTATTCTACATTGCCAAAGATGACGAAAATATATGTAAATATTTTGAATTAAAGAAGAATTAAATTTGAAATTAAGAAAAAAAAATATATTATTTTTTTTAGAAATGCCGTTCATTATGCTATTATGTTGTAAAATAATATTTTATTCTAGTACTTTTTTGAAATATAGTACATTGTTTACCGGGTAGGAAAAGCTTAACATTCCTGGACGACTGTGAAGATTGCTAAGTCGAGGCGCAAGCCGAGACTTAGCAACACAGAGTCCAGGAATGTGGCTTTTCCTACGAGGTAAACATACTATTTTTCCGCAAATCGTTTAAAATTCGACAGATATTGATTGATTTAAAAAAACGCGATAATTTTATTCCCAAATAAATGGTGCTTTGAAATTCCTAATAAAATTACTTGGGTTACTATGGAAACGTATTGAGGTTGAATTGTCAAACTTGACGCTTATAAATTTAATTGCTGGTGTTCTCGAAAGTAAAATGATAAGTGATGATGAAATTTCCATTCCTGGGACTCCTCCAGAGCTGGTTGAGGCAGTGAATACTGCTTCATTAGAATTATTGATAAAGAAATCAAGAGAAAAGTACGAAAATGCATACAGACGTTTTATGGATTATCGCATGAGTAAAAATACGAGTTCTTTCTCAGAAAATGTTGTAATGGCATACTTCCTAGACCTTTGTTTAAAGATGAAATCTTCAACATTATGGGCCAATTATTCAATGCTGAAGTCAACCCTTGCACTTAAACACAATGTAGATATATCTACATACTCAAAACTTCGTTCTTTATTGAAACGGCAAGCTCAAGGTTATAGGGCAAAGAAATCTAAGATTTTAACGAAGGAAGAAATTGAAAAATTTATCCAGGAAGCTCCAGATAAAGAAAATTTAATGATTAAGGTAATTTACAAGGTTTTAATTTCTATTTAGATTATAGCTTTATTTATTTTTTAGGTGGCTGTAATATGTGGTATTTCTATGGCCTGTAGAATGGATGAGTTAGTCCGAATGACTGTACACGATATAGAAGATTTAGAATCTAAGCTTTTAATCAGCATACCTGATTCGAAAACCAACAAACCAAGATCATTTGTAATTAATCAGATCTACTTGAATGTTTATCGAAAGTATGTTTCGTTAAGACCAGAAAATATGAACAGTGACCGATTTTTCTTTAAATATCAAAGCGGAAAGGGTTGTAGACAAGTGGTAGGAATTCATCAATTTAGAAAAATGCCCAAAATAATTGCTACTTATTTGAACTTGGTAAATCCGACAGAATATACTGGTCACTGCTTTCGTCGGTCTTCTGCAACAATATTGGTTGACTCTGGTGCCGACATAACTAGTTTAAAGAGGCATGGCGGATGGAAGTCATCAAACGTTGCTGAAGGATATATCGAAGAATCGCTTAACAATAACGTTGAGGTGGCAAATAAAATTTTCACAGTACAAAATATTCAACAAAATGACACTTCCACCCTGCATGTTGTCCAAAATGTTTCTCATAGTTCTAAGAGTGTTCCTCCAATGTTCAATAATTGTACTAACTGTCAAATTACTGTAAATATAACAAATTGATCTTAAAAATGTATTCAGCAATGACTTGATGTTTTCAAAATATAAATTAATTCCTTATAAGCAATGTGTTTTCTATCATTTATGTAGAACACTAACAACTGTACGGAAATATCATTTCCTTACAGTAAGAAATGACATTTCCTTACAGTAAGGAAGTCCTGACTTTTTCTTCAAGAAATTTTGACAGGAATGTCAAAATTTCCTGGCGATTTGCGGAAAAATGATTTGATTTAACTCTCTCAATTTTATGATTATTTTAGCATTATATATATTAAGGATAAATATGTATCTTTTGAATTTAATCTAGACTAGCTTTTTCTAGCTTTTTCTGCTTGTGTAATAAAGTGCCGTCGCGCGCCCACTCTTGTGATTTTTTAAAGCGCGTCAAAGGGTCAAGAAATGGTACAATGATATCGAAAATTGGAAAAACATAAAAGTTCTAAGGAAGCCAAAAAACACCCATGAGTTGGACAGAAATCGACAACAGAACATAATGCATCTCAAACACAAAATTTACGTGCCATGATTTTCGTATCATATTCGTACACTCTTTATTTTAAACCATAAGTATATCATCATATCCTACCGCAATCTTAATTTATAATTTATTACTTTTTTACTCAAGAAATATGATCCATTATTGCCTTTACTAATTGCTAAAAGATGATAGCTATTCAAATTACATAAAAGGCTTTATGTACTCATTAGACCTGCATAATTAAAGAAATTATAATAAATAATCGCAATAATGAATGCATTAAAACATAACAGGTAGATCAAACTATAAATTCATTAAAAGGAGGAAATCTCGTCGATCTACAACGTCTAATGAACGCTACATGAAAGAATAAAATCACGAACCAGACAAAGATTTTTTTATTTGTCTAATGTGGAATTTTAATGTTTAGTTAACTTGGAATTGTCGGTATTGCTAGGATAGTCTGTTTCAGCGTTCTTGATGAAGTCATCACTAGAGCTAGATTATTTGCAAAATGCATATGTTGCAGGGTATATTATATATACAGGGACGGTTTTAAGTATTGAGCCAAAATAAAACTTTTATGTTCAGAAGCCAAAAATTATATTTTACTTCTCGTTTTTAAACAATGTTAAATATACTTTGATCAAATAAAAGACAGATATTGAGCACAGTTTTATTAATTTAATCTTGCCCAAGTACTTTCGCTCCCTAGAGCATCTTCAGAGGCATTTCGTCAATTGTAGCGTATCCAACAAGAATAAAATGTTATAAACATAAAATTGTACTTCACACTATACTACACAAGGACAAACACTTTAAATTTTTTTTTTTAATTGTTACTGCAAAATTAACAACAAAATCGCTGTTTTTGAATATTCTTAATACTCTTTTTATTGTTTATTAAAATATAAATGTACCTGAACTTGAGGGTCTTATTATAGTATTTAAATTGTGTGTAAAAGATGGACCAGATTAAGTTCAGAAAGGCACACTGCCGAAACAGTTGTAGTTATAAGAATTTATAATAAATTTTGTGGTAGTTTTAAAACCAAAAGTTTTCAGTGTTTTATTGTTATATACAATTATATTAAATAAATGTTATTTATAAACATTATTAAATTTTTATTTATAAACAATTTTTAAAATATAATCTTATTAAATTTGAGCAAATCAGTTTTTTAGTATTAAAAAAAATTAATTTTTTAACAAAAAATTGTATATATAATATTATAAGAAATTATAGCTTCTTAAATATCATAAATATGTGTTTTCTACACCAAATATGTATAGCAGTCGCGAAACTCAACGGAGCGCAAATTTAACAATAATTAAAAAACAATAGGTTGCTATAAAGTTATTCTCTTCGGGATCTTGTAAAATAGAGTTTTGGGTTTAATTTGACCATTGCTAAACTTAAAAATATACATTTTTCACTCAGTTATCGAGTTTTGAAAATGGACATTTTCGCGCTTTTTAAGACCTTAAATTGTTTATAACTCGAAAACGATGCATTTAAGGTGAGGGGGGTTTATTTTCAATATTTTAAAGATTGGTTTTTAATATATATTGTTTGATATAAATTTATTTATAACATTAGTACATTATAGTACAACATTTCAAGGGTATTATCTTATATTTTGGTACACAAGTCTTAAAAATTGTGAAAATGGCGGCTAATTTTCCAAGATGAAAAAAAAAATTTATTTTGCAATGTTCATCCTAACTTATAACCGGATATAAAATATTTCGTTAGTTTATGAGTTTCCATAGGTCGCAACGTCGATTAATTTTGTTTCAATTTGATGGTATAAAATTAATTATAAGAACAAAATGGACAATATCTCGACGATGCGACCTAATATTTTTGTAACGTTATACACGTCACATGTTTGTTATTTTTCTTTAAATAATTATTTTATTTTTGTTTCTATTGATTTTATTCATCTATTAACTTTTTCCTTCATTTTAACATTTTTATTCTAAAAATAGTTCGCGCTTAATTCTTCATTCAACTCTTCAATCACCTAAATATCCTATTTTATCTTTATTTTTCAATCTTCATTTATTTCAGTTATATTTCCTGTATTTGACTCTAGTCTGTTCCATGTCACTTGACAATTCTTCATGTCATGTCTTTTTAATTCTAAAGAAAGGGAACTATACTTTATCTATTAAAAAAGCATGCTTTGATTTAAAATTCATTTTATTTATTAAATATTCTCTGGGACAAGTTTATATTTAATATTTAACCAATCTATAGTGTGTTTTTATCTTTTCAAATTTGACTTCTTTTTTCCATACATAACCTCCTCCGCACATGTTTCTTTTAACTTTACAATTTGTCTCTTATGCAGTTAGTATCTTTAATATAATTTAACTAATTTGTCATGTTTAATTATTTTATCCTTGCCAATTTGCTATTTTCTATTTAATATTGTAATTATTTTCAATCTTCATATGGAAAGGAAATATTTTAAAACATATGATGTTGCTGACACGAGGTTAATTTTTCTAGTTTTTTTGACCTAACATTTGTCCACCTTTGGGTGAAGAATTCCACAGCAGCTGGTCGGATATGTAATATTAACTGCAGCTGTTATTAAAATCTCAACAGCCACCTGAAGATATAAACATAAAAGTATCTAAATTCAGCTACATCAGTAACTAACCAGTGCAGTCTGCAATCCTGTCTAGCTACTTAAAGACAACATCAGATACCATAAGTATCATTTAACAATCTTTTTATGCAAAGCTATAGGCAACATTTGTTTTGTTTGATTTTATTTCAATATTAAAATGTTTAATGTTTATATTTATTTATGTAAAACAAAATTTGATTAAATAATAACGTAGTCTATATGTCCTAGTCTATATGTCCTAAACTCATTTTTTAGATTTGCTTCTAAGATGAAACGTTCTCACACCTGAGAAACTGAGCTAAACGAGACCTAACAATTTAATCCCAAAGAAAGTTGTGAGTATTATTGTTCTACATTGGCTACTAACTTTCGGAGGTAGTTATATTGTTACCCATTGGCACCAATCGTTTCTAATGGGTCGTTAAGTAGTTCTTGAGATACATCGAACACCGACAAAAATATTCCAAGAAAAACGCGTTTAAAAAAGGGCGTATTTTTTTTCGACGCTCACACAGTATCGTCTATTCCAGGCCCATATAGTGACATGCATCCTGCAAATATCTAGAACATCTTTTTGCTCCTCGTTTCGACAAACTCTGCGCTTTTCTTATTACATCTGCAGCCATTTTATCCGATCTATTAATCAAATTGTTACCTGGATTGAGTGCATAATGATGAGAACTTGACACTGTACCTATTGCAATTTCTATGTGAGTACTAACTTAGCTTACCCACTCACCTTACTCAATCACCTCACTCACTCACCTCACTCACTCATCTCACTCACTCAACTCACTCACTCACTCAACTCACTCACTTAACTCACTCAACTCACTCACTTTTAAATGTCTATAACTCCTTCAATTTATTTTCGAATACTCTGAAATTTTAACTGGATATTCCTGAAGATTTATACTATCGAATAATAAAAATAAAAAAAAATAAAAAAGCAACACTCTAGCCCCTTCCCTTAAAAGAAAAGTTACAACGACAATTGTTTGCTCATAATGAACTAATTAATCTAAAAAAATATACCTAATTGAAAAAATTTAATTTTACAATTAAAAAAATTGTTTAAAACCATTTTTTGTTTCTGACCATCATTTTCTCTTGGTAACATGCTGTGTAGTGTTTAAGTAAGATGGTGGAAAAATATGGAATGAGAATATTTTTCTTATGGCGCCCATACTACTGGGACTTCAATAAATATGCAAAGTAAATTTAATTAATGAATTTAAACTTTAAGAGATTCAAACTTTTTATAATGTAATATATACACGAGTTTTTGTTCTAAACTATATATTTTTAATATTAATTTTTATAAATAATATTTATTTAATATAATTATATTTTAAACAAATGAATAAATAAAAAATGACAATAAAAAGTTTATTGTGACCTAAGAAAGGGTTTGTACATCCCGTAGTCATTAGCTGCTTTGTTTTTAATAATTTTGCAATGAAAATACGATATATGTTATTATTTGTAGTACTCTTTGATTTCAACACTCGTGTTTAAACAATTTTCTTAATCATTTTTTTGCTAAAAGTTGTTTTTAAACTTTGACCTTTACAAGATTGGTTAATTTTAGCCCTCAATGTTTTTATTTAACGTACCAGTGATTTAAAAAAGGGGCTATCTTGGCTTCCTAAGTGTCGTAGTTCTTTTTTTTTAAGTTCTGTTTTTTAACCAGCTTTCCGAATATTTTTTTGCCATTTAATTTGAGCTAAATTCTACGGGTTATTGTAAATGTTTATAAGCTTATACAGTGCTATTTATTATTAAATCGTTTTGTATATAAATCTAATTTTTTCAAACGTTTTTCCATAGGTTATTAGTATACATACGTCTTAACAAAGAAAATAAACCCCAGATTATTGAGATCCATTCAGACAAATTATCTGGACCATTTTTAAAAAAAATCTTATAAATTTTAATAAACATTAAAAAGGGTATTAAAAATATTCAAAAACAGCGATTTTGTGGTGCATTTTGCAATAACTTTTTTGTTTATTAACTGATTTTAAGTTAGCATATCTCATTGTGTGTACCTTTTTTCTGAAAAAGTTGTATGTTGGCGCCAAATCTCTAAATAGACAAGTTTTTAAGTTATAAGCAATGAGTTAATGAGTTTGACGTTTTGATTGTTTTTTAAAATAATTCCACTAAAAAACTGATAAATCCCTAGATGAGAGTTTTTGTAGTATCTCATACTCCGCATTTCAACTTTCAAACCCGTCTATACACGTTTCGAGTAAAAATTAACTTAATTGACCAATGAGATAAACAGGTTCAACTTGGCCACAACAGCATACAGGACGTTCCAAAATGTTATCCAACATCAGGAAAAAGGATTTTTGAGTAGAGTTATACTGATAGTGTAGTGATAGTGTGTTGGTACTAGTTATCCTGTGATAATCCAATGTGCCTTTAAACTAACGAAAGATTAGTATTTAAGACCCGGCGACCTGATTAAACATCTGAAGATTGTAAGGGTTAAAATAAGGTAACGATTTTAAGACGGCTGCCAAAACAAGAATTCGAGCTCCTACTAATGTGATCATAAACAAATGTGAGTTAAAACAAAGCAATATCGTTCAAATCACAATAGGTGCCCTCACATATTACACTCTTCTCTTCAATCTTCTCTACTAAAATTTTCAATATCTTATTTTTCATTACAATACTCGTAAAATGAAAAATGCTTGGAGAAAAAGAAAAAAAATCACTAAAGTGATTAAAAACGATTTTTTCAATCACATTATTGTCAGGGCATAGAGCAATTCTTTGTAATGAGACTTGTGATAGTCTTGCTAAAGAAATTTCTACTCATTTTATTAAATCATTCAGCGCAGTCTCAAAAAACACCATTGTGGAAGATGTCCGAAAATGGACGAAGAAACTTGTGCAGCCTAATGGAAACATCAAACGCAAGCAAGAAGTTTATTACAACCTTCTGCTCGCTACGCAAAAATATTCCTATAGCAATAGAAAATTGAACTCGGAGTAATCATTGAACACTGATATCATCACTACAAAAATATACAGAGAAGACAGAGCAACATGCAATGGCATGCTCGTTAAAAATTATTGCATTCATATGGTATTTTATAGATGCAGTTTTTTGATCTCTCTTGTGTGTTGTTAGGTTTGGTTTCGGACACAATAGATCTCAGTGTATTGGTAGTTTCGAATGTTGTGATGTTGTATTTATTTTTTATCCTTTTAAATTTTTCTGGTAAGCCTCTACATGTGGTATTTTTTTCTTCTTCTTGTTTTTTCAATTGAGATACTGTTTTAACTTTGGATGCAAGTCACATGAAACATGTTTAAATATTTATTGGAAAGAATGCAAAGACGTTGCTAAGCAATTTATAGAGCTCATGTACAAAATCAATTAAAGAACTATTGTTTAGTTTTGATAACGAATCGAGTGCTATAATGAATTTTGTAACTTTTAATCCACTTTTTACGAAATTTTTAATTTGTTAGATTTTGTTGCAAGAAACAGATGCACTGATGTTAATTTATTTCCAAACAATTATCGTTTCCCATTTATGTTTAAAACATTTTCTCTTAATACCCCTAACTTTTGACGAGTAATGCGTCCCTGACCGAATCGTGTTGATTGTCTAATACCTGCCCGTTCTTCATTATTTTTTGCTTCTGCTAGGAATCAGTGGTCACTACAAAAAGAAAGACATTTCAAGGTATGGGAGACTAAAAGATAACCATCAGTTAAAATACTGTTCCGGCGATGGCACACAAATCTGAACTGAAATAGTTTCGCGAGTTGTATTATATCGGCTCGACTAATAAAAATGTTAATTCATTATTGGAAAATCCACCACAATTTCACGCGATTAGTGATTGTTTTTTAGCAACAACGGCCATCAAAGCGTTTGCTGAAAGAGGTTACGCCCCCAGATACTCTAACGCTTCGACAAAACTTGCAAAAATGTGTTAATCCGATGCAATTGTATTAAAGGTTTTAAAAAAATCCCATTTTTCCTATAAACACTTTCGTTAATTAATATTCATTTTATTAATTAATACTTTGAGCACACAGTGATTAGTAACTGTACCTTAAACGTATCACTCATGGACGTATAAATAAAGAAGGACCGGGCTATTTACATCTGTACATGAAGCCATGAGATCGTCACAGTCATAGACACAATTGACGTTGTCATATTTTTTTTTCCAAGCGAATCTTCGAAATAATTTTCGATTTTTAGTATAATTTAATTTTAATTTATAATAAAAATGTATTATTTAGTTAGTATAAACTATTTTTAGATATATTCATTTCGCAACCAAGGAATTAAAAGAAAAACAATAATTTTTTAATTTATTAAAAGAAAATATATTCTGATAATGTTAACTTTATGTAAAACTTGGCATTATTAATAATATTAACCAATCGTAGTGATTTGACGAAAAGGAATATGGCGTTGTACTGTTTACCTTTGAGTTGATAATTTCCTTTTTTGTGACATTTTAGTGAATTTGTTAATATTTTCATCCAGAACTGTCATTTCGTTCGTAAGTAAACATTGGAATTACGTCCATGAGCGTAGTACAGGGATGTGATATTACTTAATTCTTGACCTGAATTGAAATTAAATTTTGTGAAATAAAGTAAATCTTGTCGTATTATAAATACATTTATTAATTTTTTCTGATCTACACTATAATTGCCATAAATATATTAATTTCAAAGAAATATCATATGCAGGTTCCCAGTAAAGAATCAACAGCTGCTAGATATGTGGTTGTCTATCGGCTTAAATAAAGAACAAGTAACCAAAACTACTATGGTCTGCTCAGAACACTTTAGAAAGCATGATCTAATTATACAACCAAGTGGACTCGTTAATATCTGGAAGGGAACTGTTCCAATAAATATTTATCATAAATCATCAGAACTAAGGTAACTATAACGAATTTCTATGTAATTTACTATAATATAATATAATAATAGAGTATAATAAATATAATGCACACGCATAGCATATTAATTCAATGTTTCAGTTCTACAAACGATATGGAAAATAAAGAAACAACTTCCAGTAGTATTGATATGGATGATTTTTATGGACCGTCAAAAAGGTGAGTTTGGATCGAATTTGTTAATTAAATTTACAAATAAATCTAAATGTGGATTTTAATTACTTATTTCATTTTAATATTAAAATTACTCACAGTATTTTAGGAGTTTCATTGATACTGAAAAATGTAATATGGAGACAGACTTGGGCCTTAATGTAAAATCTAATTTTCCTAAAAAGGAGGTGAGTTTTGGATAAATTTTGTATAAGATTATTTCAATCTTAAACCAATTTTAATATTTTTCTTTAATGTACATAAATTGATTATTCTAGATGTTTAAATGACAATGAAGAAAACAAGGAAAGTATAGATATAGAAAATGCACCTTCAAACACCATTACAGCATCAGAAACTGAAACTGTAGAGATGTTACTTGGTGATAATACTTTTTCATATGTTCCACGTAATATTTATAAAAAGTGAGTTCTTAGTTTAATTTATAAAAACAAGTATTATAACTATGAAAACCTAATTATATGTTTTAGAAATAAAACCATTGAAGACATGTCTAGCAGCAATTTTTCAACACATGAAAGGATCAAAAAACTTCAAAAAATTCCCTTTGCAACTTAAATCTACAACTTCTTTCCTTAAGTTCTGTAAATTAACAAAAGCCTATCTATCTGAAAGACCATATTATTCAGTGGAAGAGTTTCTTAACGAGAAATTAAGAAATTACAGTACGTTTAGGTACAAGCAACTAAAGTATTATATATTTGGGTATCAAATGCAGCAACTAAAACTTATTCGTAAACTACTTCCTAAGGTTTTATTATGCAATTTGCAATTTAGTTAGATTTTGCAATGAATTGTAAATTTTATTATCTTTTATTATATGACATTGACCATTTTTGTAATTTTAGTAAATTTTAATTGTTATTGTTATTTTTTTTAATTTTTGTAAGTTTTGTTCATAAAATTGTACAATTTTCAGCGACAATAAAGCATATTTCTATTTTAGAAACCTACCCCATCCATAAGGTTTAATGTGTTTATATATTGTTGTATATGTGGTTTGTTGTTCATGTTTTGTTAAACAATAGTTTATGTTTTCTTACGTTTATTAATATTTTCTTAAATACATATTCCTGAACTTTTATCTTTCTTCTGCCTACTGCTATGTCTAACATGACATCTATTGTTGCCAAATAACAATTAATCTGGAGTTACAAACCATAATTCACTACATTTTTTCAACTTATCACTCACTGGATAAGAGAAGAACATACTCAATACCCTGAACAGGTTAATGTTTGGGGAAGAATTTTTTAAACTTTTTATTGCTTGTGTATTATTTTAGTTTAAATAAAATATTATATAAAGTACTTTGCGATTTTATTTACCCCATCTTTATTCTTTTGTGTAAATCAATTTTTATAAATATATTTATTTCTATACACTGAAAATTAAAAATTATTCATCGTTCGTTGTTTCTCACTTATTCGAAATATTTTATATGTTTACGATACTAAAAATAAAAGCAATTAAACCAATAGTCATTATTTATTCAAATGAAAAAACTGTTTCAAATACCTTTCAATTATTGGAAGGTACGCCGATGACTTAAAAGGTAATGTCACAGTCTATCACCTCGCCTCTTTCCCCGCGCCTATAAACTTTTCGACTTCAAATTTAGGCGAACAGAGTGCAGGGCATGCCCAGTCCATCTTTATTTATACGTCCATGGTATCACTGCTATATATTTGGGGCAATTTATAAAACTAATTAAGATAGCCACAATGAAACGAATGCAAAGGCTACTCTAGACAATATTTAGGAAACTATCGTATATAGTCGACTTAATATATAAAAATTCTTAAAACATCTTAATCGTTTAAGGAAAGTCGATTTTGACGTAAAAATTGCTATCACGTCAGAATTCAGTTTTATTAAAATCCTATATATCGGAAAGATACCTCAAAACAAGAAAGGAAAAGGTGAGGAGGATGGCAAGTTGTTCTGAGAAGAGTAATTAACATTATATAGATACACCTTTGACCTATTGAACCCAAATTTAATTCCTGGAATTCCTGACTGAACAATCTAAGAACGTGGTTCAACTGCAGCTCTGCAGAACTGTTCAGATCAGCGACATCGAAGATTCAAATCCCTATGATGGTTACTAACCTTCTGAGAGGAGGCGGCAGAACTGTTCAGAGCAGCAGCATCGAAGATTCAAATCCCTATGATGGTTACCAACCTTCTGAGAGGAGGCGGCACGTAAAGAAGAAGAGAACTTTTTCTTCAAGAGTTACCAAACAGTGTCGTCGGACGACGGGTTAAACAGACGCTGACCAATGAGTGCACCGACTGCATCACCCGATCTGAAACTATCGTTCCTACAGGCCAGTACCTTGGAACTCTCTCTCTCCTACACTTTACGCGGGCCATAACCCAAAGTATGAATAGAGGCAGATTTCCAGTCATAGGTAGTTCATTTGTTCCTAAGTATTGGAACAAAATACTGTCAGATCGAATTCACCAGTTCTCTGGGTCATTGCTTAAGGTAACACTTTTTACCCTGTACCATGCACCTCTGGGCACGATAGTGTTACACTTCGGGCTTGGGGAGTGCAGTAGTCGCAGAACAAATCCGTCTTTCATTTGCCCACTGAGCATGGTGTAAAAGTGTTCTTGTACGAATGTGTTTTATGTTTAATGAACAAGTCTACAGTAATCGCATAGGTACAGCCTCTATGCCATGTTTTCAGTTGAACCACGAGTGTTTATTTGGTTATAGTTTATTCACATCTATCTTATTTATACATAAGACGTTCCGTATCAGCCATTGAGTTTTGAATTTTTTAAGCCATCGTTTGCTTATTTTGTGGAACTGCATCTTCTTCGGATACCTAATTGAGCTGCTGCAGGGCTCCTGGACGTCTGTTTCTGTAGGTACCATTTTCAGCTCCGTACCGACTTTCCATATTTAGCCTTTTAGCCTGCAGACTTTTCCACCTTTGACCTACTGAGACCCTTTATGTACGGTTCTGAGTCAAGATTCTAAATCATTTGTTACATATATTCATGGCTTTGGCAATTTCAAACAATTTAGTCAGCTGTTTTCTCTGTATTTTCGCAAAATATTCATGTTTCTCTATCCACTCTATTTGTTCGTTTGACATGGAATATGTTCTCAGTAGACTACACAAGTTCCTTTTCCCATTTTCGTACATTCTCTATGCGGCTTTTTGGTATAAAACGAAACGACCTTTAAAATAATTATTCCTTTATGCTATTGTGCCTATAACAAATTTTTTGTACTTCGCCAGTGGCTTAAAGGACTGTTTGCAGTAACCAGCAGTGATAGACTCATATTAGTTATAGACTTCCAAGTGTTCAGTGCAACTTGGTTGTCTGCGGCAATACATATTTTGGTCAAATTGAAGCCTTTGGCCGATACTGCTGAGCTCAAAACTCTTCTAGCAGCTCTGCTTCAATGTAAGGTTGTGTATAAATATATTATATTTACATGATTAACTACGTCATTTTTATGGATATACTATTATAACATACCATATTTTATAATAACATATTTTAACACGATTTTCATTTAGTAATGAGACGTTTAAAGTCTATATGAAGTTATCATTAATATTTAGGACAGTCTGAAAGTATTTCCGTTGGACTATGAATGCCTTTAAGTTTGCAAAAATTGCAGATGCCGGTCGGTTTGAATGTTGTTGGGTATCTATGATTGTTCCGAGAAAATTATCGACCGGTGGCCAATGGCGTTAGTTTCAGCGGTCGACCGTATCGAATTTTTTTAATGGACAGTAGCGGGTGATCGTTTTTAATAAAGAGGAGACCTAAAAATGGACAACTCTATAACCATACCATTTTAAAATAAAGGGATTAAATTCACCCAAGCCGATTCTCAGAAATACGGACGATAGAGATGCACATTACAATGTACAATACTATAGTGCTTACAATAATGTAATCACAAATTCTCTAATGATTTTCTCCACTTTTTTATCCACAGCGGCATATCAGCAGCATTGCATTGACGGACAGAGCAGCCTCCTGGCTTGTATATAAAAATATAAGCGGGTTTTGTTTCGACGGTAAAATTCTGCTGGGAGGAATGTTAATAGAAGAGCCATTTAGACATCAAATGCCACAAAATCTTATTAAGCCATAATGTCGAAGGTCACTCGAAAAGATCTCCAAAACAAACAAAATTATATTGAAATGATTACAACACCTATACTATAATACTATAATAATTATAGTAGACATATAATTGCACTCCTTTTTACCATGTACTATTATACCTCTACAATAATCCTTAAATCTACTTTAATTTTCATAAGCCATAGTTTTAGAACCAAAATAAACATATTTTTCGTAATTAATTTCAAAAAATTACTACTAAATTTTTTCAATTGATGCATGTACACTGTACACATCTGCAAACTACTGAACACCCCCATTTAATATCCACTAATTATTATTTAATGCAATAAAATTAAATTTAATGATTATTTTTTTCTCATCTACTATAATTTTTCAAATTTACGATAATTTTACTGTCCTGGAAGAATAATCCTCTCCAGTGTTGCTAACACTGTTACCCAAGTGAATTTTGCTTGTCCATTGCTGCTTCTCTTAATTCAGTACAGATGAATTGGTGTTTATAAAAAAACAGATTAATTTCTTATAATAATTAGTGAATTATAAGAAATTATGAAATAGTGCGAATAATAAGCACACAATAGAACCGACAGTACGAAGAATTGGAAAAGTAGACATTAAAAAAAGGAGAATAGTTTGATGTAGGCGAACTAGAAAACAACTGGTAAAATAGCTAGAAATAATAGAAACAAACTAAAGATATAAATATATTAGAAAAATGTATCAAGAAGTTAAAGAGAGGAGGCCATCAAATAATTATATAATTTTTTGCCTTGGGCGGTATAACAGATAAAACAAACAGGCGAGCAAAGTATTTTGAAGATTTATTAAACGCTCCTTGGCCCTGTCCGCGACACTCAAACTTTGTCCCGCGGGACGTTCCGCATGTCCCGCAAAAATTGCACTTTTATTATCATCGGAATGATTTTTTAATTAAAGTTATACAGTATCAGGCATTATGTTTGCAACGTAAAAATTTTATGGATATTAAAAGGTTTTCTGTTTCAATAATTCATATTGATGAAACATAATAGATTTAGGATAAGAGAAAATTTTAAAATGTTTTCGACAATTCTTTTTGATTTATAGTGACGCTTAGTATGCAATTGTTTTGGTTTAGGTTATGGTGAACGTGATAAAAAGAAGAACTTTCTGTCCCTTACTTTCTTCTGTCAGTAATTCAAAATTAATATCATTCAGAATCCAAGAAACAGAATGAGATTTACTAAAATAGAAGTTTTCTTAAAAAATTGCAAAAAAGTTACATACTTACTATACTACGTTCCACGTTTAGAAAATAACATTGCGGAGATAGGGCCATGTATTTGTTATGGACGATAGCAGCGCGGCGTTGCCACGACACACACAAGCACAATTTAGGGTTGTATAATTTGTATTTTCGTTTCCACAAACATGAATTAAATTAATGTTTTTTAATGTTTAACGTAATTGACCAAAAGTGCCCATTCGAAACAAGAGATGAAAAGTAGGGAAAATGATTTTAATTAGATAAATAGTATTTACAAAAGATAATTTTATTTTATCTTATTTTAATTATAGTAACGACAGTTTATTTGTTTTTCGGTGAAAATACGATATGCCATGAATCATAGAAATCAGTAGAAAAATATTGACGGCTTGGAATGCGTATATCTAATTACTAATTGCAACTTAAAATAATAGGATGTGCGTATGTCAGCGATTTTATGTCGTTCTCTGACTATATAATGATAATAAGGCTTTTATTTAGTAGTTATTCTGACTTTACAGTTAAATGTTAATTGAAAATGAAAATTCAAAAATTAAGCAAAGGAAATATCTTGGACATCCGTGCAAAAGAGAGTGTCTGAGAGTTTTGGCAACACTGATCTCCATAAGCGTAATGTTATTTTCTTAACTTGAAACAAAGAATAGGAGTGAAAATTATGTCACACTTCTCAGTGTCATGTACATAAATTTATTATTGAAATAATACAAGCATGTTAAATGAGAGAAAGAGAAAGAGACAACAACTGGTAAAATAGCTAGAAATAATAGAAACAAACTAAAGATATAAATATATTAGAAAAATGTATCAAGAAGTTAAAAATAAGAGGGGGAAATAAATAATTATATAATTTTTTACCTTGGGCGGTATAACAGATAAAACAAACAGGCGAGCAAAGTATTTTGAAGATTTATTAAACGCTCCTTGGCCCTGTCCGCGACACTCAAACTTTGTCCCGCGGGACGTTCCGCATGTCCCGCAAAAACTGCACTTTTATTATCATCGGAATGATTTTTTAATTAAAGTTATACAGTACCAGGCATTATGTTTGCAACGTAAAAATTTTATGGATATTAAAAGGTTTTCTGTTTCAATAATTCATATTGATGAAACATAATTAATAGATTTAGGATAAGAGAAAATTGTAAAATGTTTTCGACAATTTTTTTTGATTTATAGTGACGCTTAGTATGCAATTGTTTTGGTTTAGGTTCTCCTAATAAACCAACATTACGGCGTCACCACCAGATGATGATAACTTTAAATCTAACCGTGAACGTGATAAAAATAAGGAACTTTCTGTCCCTTACTTTCTTCTGTCAGTAATTCAAAATTAATACCATTCAGAATCCAAGAATCCAAGAAGCAGAATGAGATTTACTAAAATAGAAGATTTCTTAAAAAATTGCAAAAAAGTTACATAGTTACTAGGAGTGAAAATTATGTCACACTTCTCAGTGTCATGTACATAAATTTATTATTGAAATAATACAATCATGTTAAATGAGACCAATTGTGTCGCAAATTCCTCGACAGAATGCGGTAGGATCTGGTTACCCATATTAACAGAGGAAGTTAATAAAAGAAAAATACCAGTATTAGTAAGTCAGTAACCTATCGAGGATACCTCTTTTATGATTTCTAAATAACATACATACATATAAAATCAGAGTTTGGTGTCATATTGAGAGTAAACTAAATGTCAGACCAAATATTTACATGTCGGGATAGTTTTTTCCTCATGATATACTAACAGGAGAATTTTAGTGTAATCATGGCATGTGTTTTGTCTTTTTAAAGCGTTATCATAGATCATAGCATCACATGCTATGATTTTTTCTGACGGATATTCTCAAGTTAACGATGATTTCATGTAATCAAATGAATTCTGCCGCGTATGTCATTATCGATCTGATGACTGTTTTGTAAATTCTGCCTTTCATTTCTTTCCAGATATTTTTATTTCTCCATATTATTTCATTCAGGCAACCTGTGGCTGTGTTTGCTCAATTCACTTAATATTCTACTTCAGTTTGGGGCTTTCCGTAGCTAGATAATGTGACGCCGAGATATTTAAACTCCATCAGTTGTTCTATTATCTGATCTTCCAGCTCCAATTTACATCTTAGTAAATTTGATGTTATAACCATGCATTTTGTCTTTTTTGAGGAAATTAAAATATTAAATTTTGTGGCGGTTATGTTAAATTGGTGCAGCATACGTTGTAAATCATCTTCACTTTGAGAGAGTAGTATTGCGTCGTCTGCATAGCAGATTATTTTAAGTCGTTTTTCTCCCATTTGGTATACTTTTTTAGTTCTTCCTTTTTTTATCATTTCATCTATAATCAGGTTGAACAACCAGCCAACATTGCCAGCTTCAAATGGGGTCAGTTAGTTCTTCTTCTACTTTACTTTTATAATGTTGTTTTGGTAGATATTTTCGATCGTTTTGATTATTCCTAGAAGTATCTCTTTTGCGTACAATAAATGGATAACGTCCTTTAATTTAACCCGGTCAAATGCCTTCTTAAGGTTCATAAAACCTAACGAAACCTAACCTAAAACCTGGTTCTTCTGTTAGTGTTACAATTTCATTTAGTTTATTTGTTATGTCTTTGGTTGTTAATTTTAGTGTTCAATTAATAAATTAATTCCTCTGTATTTTTCCGATTTGTCTCCCTCTTTGAAGAGGGGAATCAGCGGCAAAATGTAACTAAAAGTTGTAGGCGGTACTGAATATACGACAGTAGGACGCCATATGCAAGATCTAAGATACAAAGTGCGAAGTATGATGGCAAACAGAAGTGACATCAAGTCTATCTGAATAAATGACTTACCGCCAAGTTGAACTCGAAGTCTAGTACACAAATAAAGTAATAGTTTTCAAAACTCGTATGAGAGTTTAAATTTTCTCTAAAGAGACGATTTTTTTGGCTCATGCGAGATTAGCGGGAGACATATACCTGTTCTCAGAAGTGAAGGGTTAGTGGATAGACAAAACACGAAAGCTTTTGACTTGTTTCTGGGAAGGGAAAGGATCAGAAGAGAACCATTACTCGACCTCGATATTCCAATTAGAAAGCGTAGCATAATTCTTCTACGGATTTGTTAGCTATAGGCAGCTAAAAGAATTTTGTGAGGGCAAAAATTTTGAAGAATTTTGGGGATGATTAAACATATTTCAATATAACTAAAAATACACGACTGTTCTGCTGAATAGGAATGAAAAGGAATACAAATTTGTAAATGTAGCGGATTTCGAGTACTTAGGGGTGACACAAGAGTAGAAAGAAAGAGAACGAGAAAGATAAATAACACACTACTCAAAGCAAAAAAATTTATCTGGGACAGCCAAAATCTGAACATAGAAACAATAATTCGACAAAAATTCATGATGTACCTAAAAAATGGACTTGTGGGGCGGAGATATCTGGGAGAGGACAATCTTAAGAAAAATCTTTGGATGTATAAAAGTGAAGTAATTCCCTATAGAGACGTGCAGTTACAATAATCGTTTACTTTGAGTTGCACATTATGTTATCTTGGAGTGTTTAACACATTAACAGCCAAAATTATTTGATTAACTGTAGGACATCAAAACTTTGTCACGGATTTGTGTCAGACTCTATCGCCATATCAAAAAATAAAACAGACACAGCAATTCAAATATTTTGAATATTTTACTGTAATTCATTTTTATTATATCTTTCATCTAAAATATGCCTATTTTTGTTGAACTTTAATCACCAGATACTATTTAAAATTTAAAAGTATCCATGTGCATTCACCTTAGTGATTTTAAAAGATAGCATCAGGGATATTTTTATTAAAAAATATTTTATTATCCACTTAACCCCATAAGATGCCGGTTCTGGTAACGACAAGGGAGGTACACTGAAAAGGGCCTTGTCCCTTTCTTTCGTACATCCCCGTGTCTAGAAACGAGGCAGGACGCAATGCACCTCATCCCAAAGTGTCTCGTCTTCCAGACGTTCGAATCCCATCCTCCTCGAACGAATTCACCACCCTCTATATATCCCGCATCCCGCTTTACTTGCTGCAAACCCCTTCCCTTTGGTCTTTTGTGACTGTCTAGACGGCTCTTGGAAGGCCGATATGAACAGCGCTAATATATTTTTGATCACTCGAAGAAAAAGTGCAGTTGAGGTTGGGAATTATTAAATAAACAGTTTAAACGTTTGTAGTTTATTTGACATTGCGCATTGCAGATTCCGTGTTCGATTTCTTGTCGGATAATGATCATCAAAGCAACATTTACCTTCTTCTTTACTCTATGTCTTTTTACAATGAAGTAAAAAATTTGAAATATAAATTTAAATGTCAACATTTTTCCGGATCTTTTTCAGTTTCGAATGATGCATTTCCGAAAGAATTTCTAAGATTGTTTTCTACTCAACAGTTTCTATCAACATAATTGTTATACAGTTTTTTGTTAATAAAGAATATATTTAAATAGTTCAAGAGGTAACAACTCATATAACTATAATTTCAATTAAAACTTTAAGATAACTCTACGATAACCATTTTGGCCATCAAAGAAGACGTGTCGGATATGTTACAAAACATGAACTTGACTTTGACTTGATTTGGTACAGAAAGAAGTTTGGAAAAAGAGAAAAAGCTTCATTAATAGGAAAACTGTTGTTTACAGACGAGTTGAAAAATCTAAAACATGGTTTCCAGTACTTTGTGTTGTTGAAGGATGATTTAGAAGGATCAATTATTACAACGTTATAAAAATTCTCTAAGAAAACGAAATAAGCAAAAAAACAAAGATTTATAATGCCTATAGCAGAGCACAATGGATGTGTAGAAAGGGGAAAAGAATACTATCGTAAAAACATATAAATTCTAAAAATTATACGTAATTATTATGAGAATACTACCTGACTCGGCAAACTTCGTACCACCTTAGAATGAATACTCAATGCATGAAAAAGTTCAATTAATTTATACTTTCTGATAAACTATATCTTTATTTTTTTGCGTTGAATAAATATAGAACGATGACGGTTTTCCGACGCGCGAATAATTGTCCATACGCAAAACATGGAAACTCTGTTAATGGAAGTTAATTCAGCAAACTTCCAACGGTTGGGTTTGTGATTTCAAAAGTGAAATGCACGGGAAATTGTAAACTTTTAAAATCAAATGGTACGTTCGTTGGACTCATCGGTATACGCGGGATCAAGATATCCTCTCCTTGTCTCCTTTGTGTTTTTCCTTGATGATCGTTGCCCCATTATTGTTGATCGTTGAACATTATTTATTAACCTTTTCATAGTCAGTCTCGTTCTATTGGACAGTTGAGGTTGATTAATGTTACACAGCATATTGACAACTGATCCTATTTTTAATTGTAAATTGTAAAGTAAGAGTCCAGGTAATTCCAATGAATTCAAAAACTCTATAATATAATTGACTTAATCATCCTGATTTACAACTGAGTCAAGGATTTGAAAGAAAACAACGTTCCTCGAAAAAAATTCAGAGTGGTATTTTCAACAAAATATACACATAAAATTTCAGAAAAATCGGTAAAGCCGTTTCGAAGGAGTATGGCAACTAAGTCTGTGATACTCATAAGGCTATTAAAAAATAGGGAATGGCGATAGAATGTCTAAGAAATAAAATAGAAGCATGGTGATACCCATACAGAGTAAGAGATGAAATAAAGAATAATATAAAGGCATATCGCTTATTAGCAAATACAGTATTCTGCGAATTAATGTGAACAAACAGAATTAATTTGTAAATATGATTTATTTATGCCAAAGGTAAATTTAGGTACACTTACATAAGATTTTTTCATTATTTAGTATTTAATATGTCCTCCTTTAACTTTTATGACTTCCTGGAGTCTTCTAGGCATGGAATCCACAAGTTTTTTGCAATTGTTTGTGATTGCTTCATCTCTAAACCACACCTTAATCACTGCTTCCACCATTTTTGTTTTTGTCGTACAGTCAAATTTTTGCAGTTTAAGGTCAGATGAATTCCCAGGCCAATCAAGAAGGGTAATATTATTATCCTTGAAGTATTTCATCATAACCTTCGATACATAGCACGGAGCTGAATCTTGTTGAAAAATTGCAGTCCCTTCGGCCTGTACTTTGTCAAGCTTTATAGCTAAGCGTTGTCCTAGCATGGCTTTGTACTCTTCATTGTTCATCATACCTTTAATAGGAATAAGAGTGCCAGTTCCTGAGTATGAAAAACAGCCCCAGAACATTTTTTTGTGGGATGTTAAACTGTTTGGTTAATACGGCTAGCTGAAAGTGACTCATTTGCTGCCTTTCGTACTAATTTTGATCACTGGCTCTGCACTAGGAAGTGAGTTTCATCAGAAAATAACACTTTTCTCCAATCATCTGCACACCAATGAGCGTATTTTTTGCCCAATTTAGTCTTTTTTTCATCATAGACGCTGTCAGAAGTTGTTTCTTCTGCGGTCTTACGGCTCTTCTCCCTCCTTCTAAGAGATGTCTGCGTACCGTTGAGTCGTGAATTTTTATTCCAGCCTTTTCTAAATCTTGCTGGAGGCCTTGTTTTTCTGGGATGAAGTTTGCTATCGCGCAAAAGATTGGCTTCATCTCGAGGAGTAGTCTTACGTTTTCTTCCACATTTTCCTTTCCGCTGCACTTCAGCTGACTTTGTTTCCGTTTTTGTTTAATTATTTTGTTTACTGCACCCAAACTTACACAACCCTCCTTTGCAATGTCCCTCTGAGTCATTGGTGTATGCTCACTAAGTTATTATTAAAATTATACTATATTATAAAGTTAAACCCGATTGCACAGTTAAATAAATGAAAATAACACCAACTTGCACATAACCTGAGATACAACAAAATATAATAATGATATAAAACGCAAAGCACCTGTTTTGAACAATATACTAATAAGGTTTTGAGGTTTGTTGTTTTTTCATAAAACAGTTGACAGAATAGACACGGTAAGTGTGCCAACTTATGAAAACTGAATTTCGATCTCTGTTCACATTAATTCGCACATTCTGTAAAGTTCTAGCAGTTATCTTGTTAAATATACTCACAGAAGTAAGGCTTCTTATGCGGAAGATATTATAGGCGACTACCAATTCGGTTTTCGTGCTGGAAGGTCAACAAAAGATAAAATGAACTTTGTAAAATGAAAGGCAAATATCGAGCACAATTTTAACAATTAAATCTTGCACAAGTACTTTCGCTTACTACAGCATCATCAGGGGCATTTCGTCAAATTTGGGCTATCCAGCAAGCAAATTTGACGAAATGCCCCTGATGATGCTGTAATAAGCGAAAGTACTTGGGCAAGATTTAATTGTTAAAATTGTGCTCGATATTTGCCTTTCATTTTTCAAAGTTCATTTATTCGAGCATTCAACCTTATATCAAAAGATAAAATATTTACGATCCGGCAAATATTAGAAAAATACTGCGAATCCAACCTGCATATGCACCAAATCTTCGTAGGTTGCCAGCAAGAATATGATTCCATAAAAACAAGCACGCTGTGACTATGAACGCTAAAAATGGGAATAACATGAAAATTGATGAAGTTAACACAAATATGTGTGACTAACTCATATGCGTTGGTAAAGATAGGGTACAGAACATCGAGACCATTTAGTATAACATCAGGACTCATGACACATAGTTCCCTTGTCACCGCTCTGTTCAATTTTGCCTTGGAACATGCAATAAGTAAAATATCGTCGGAGCTGACAGAGGGTTTCGCCAATCAAGTTTTAAAACTGGTGTTGGCCTTTACACGAGCGACAACTCGAGGAAGAAACAGGTAATTTTGGTCTCCGAATAAATGAAGAAAATACGATAAGTACATGGTAGTAACCAAAAATCGAAGATCTAGAATTAGACAGAACATAACTGTTGACCACAGCTTCGAAGTAGTAAATGAGTTTAAGTCACTGAGGGAGGTAACCACTGATGGGAACCAAGTAGAAAAAGAGATTTCAGCAAGAATATCTGTGATTAAAGAGAAACATATTTAAAACGATATAGCAATATTATTAGGCGGGGCCACCAAACCCATTCTTTTGGTAGGTATGTTTCTGTAAGACAGCAATGCCAGGTCATCGAAGACAAAAAATCCTTTGCCGTTGTTCAAATTATTAAATTTTATAGAAGGGATTATCGTAATTACTTATATTCCATTAAATAAGAGATTAAGAAAGTAGAAAAATTGATATAATTAATTTTTTGTAAAAGAAACAAATGAAGAAAAATAAACAAATTATTAAAAAAAAACATAAATTAAAAAAATATTTACTATTCAGTTAATGTCAACTCAACTTCTTACAGTTCATCGTCAGCTTCTTCAATCAATCGATCAGTTTATAACGTTCTACGCCGTCTTCTGATTTCCAGTCTCCATTTATATCGGTCGTTCCAAAGGTTTTCTTCAACTCCCCTCTCCCTTAAGTCTTTATTGATACCATCTTAGTTGATTTATTCTGATGTCATCTGTTACATTGTGCTTAACACCCATAATTTCTCGTATTCTTTTGTTTCTAACTCTGTCTAATCTTAATTTTCCAGCCGCTCTTCTCCGGAAGTTCATTTATGTTACTTCTAATGCTTTTAAGTTTTTTCCTTTCAGTGGCCATACCTCACTTCCATATGTAACAATGCTTTTTATAATGCTGTTATAGATTTTGTGTTTGTTTTCTTTAGAGATTGTTTTGTCCCACAGTACACTGATTAATTGCCTAATGGTTTGTCTTCTCTTATTATTTCTATGTTTAATTTTTTCGTCTAATTTGCCATCGTTGGTGATTTGCACGCCTAAATATTTGTATTTTTGACAGTGATTTATTTCTCGCAGCATCCTTGTTTGAGTCCTTTGCTGATAGGAAAACCCTTGGAAATCTCCTGACCTTTCTTTATTTTACTTGTGTTGTTCTTGTAGAGGTCTTGAACAGCCTTGATTAAGGTTACACTAATACTTGATTTTGATTGCTTCTTTATTGTATAAATTAGTTATATTCAAAGGTGTAATTATTAGTTCTGATGGTGTACAAAGTTTCTGTTACCAAGCAAAGGTTCTTGTACTTCGTCTTTATTAAATTTATTTTTGAAAATTGTCTTTCACAACTTGCAGTTGAATGAGGTTAAGTTAACACAGAAAATGCGTTCTGGTAACACAGACAAATTAGCAAATAGAGGATCACTGTCAAAATGTTTTAATTGACCCACTTTAAAATAGAATTCATCCAGATTTTCGAATTCTATTGGAATATTTTGGTATTATTGAATTTTCCTTCATTCGTCATCGATCTTTTGCATCGTCGTAAGGATTACAAATTCGAGACAATTTTATATTAGTGTAAAAGTGTATCTTACCGATGACTGGATCTGCAAAAAAATTTCTTTTTTATCTCCACATAAGCAGTAGGTAAACAAGAAAAAAACGATTGGATATAAATCATTATTAGTTTGCGTCATCTTAATTCCTAATAAATGTTATTAATGATGACAAATTTTGTAATATCTTGAGGATCAATTGTTTCAAGATTAGTTTGTCTCACATATTGTTGTTTTATAAAGTAAGCAATAGATCTTCATTTATGATCATTTCGCTGAGAAAATTTGTGATAACTACTTTATCGCTTTGGAAAAATGTATTTAGTTCTACAAATTTTGGTAAAACCCATTCCAAAAATAGGTAAAAAGTTCACATTACAATTCATCCACTAATTTTAGTTTTATTTTGCTTGCGAAGTTTAACGCTTGAGAAATGTTTGTTTTCATGTCAACGTTTGTATATGTTACAATACTCGAGATAAAAATTTAAAGAGGATGATCAACTAAAATGATCGTATATGTTACTATTATGGAATTATGAACAACATTAAAATTATCGTATAAAACGATAATTATCGTACACCTGGAAACGCAAGATGTTATTTTCTTCCTATTCTTCTTCAAGTGCCATCTCCGCGGCGTAGGTAGGCAATCATCTTAGCTATTCGGACCTTTGAGATGGCTGCTCTGAAAAGTTCATTTGATGTACATCCGTAACACTCTCTCAGGTTGCACAGCGCTGACATTCTACATATCCCTATGCTTCTCTTTCCTTGGATCTTTCCCTGCATAATCAGATGGAGCAAGGTGTATGTGTTTTTCCACGTGTAATATGTAAGAGATATTCCAATTTTCTTGTTTTAATTGTATTTAAAATTTCTATTTCTTTACATATTCATTCTTCTCAGAACCTCTTTATTTGTGACGTGTTCTGTCCACGATATTTTCAGAATTCTTCTATATACCTACAGCTCGAATGATTCCAATTTTTCATTGATGTTGCATTAAAGGTCCAAAGTTGAAAAAATATAGCACCTCGCCAACCTAACTCTTAGTTCCATTCTCTTCTCATTTTATTGAAATTTGCTCTAGCCTTTTCTATTCTGATTTTGATCTCCTGAATGTAATCATTTGTGGAGTTAATCTTTGTTCTCAGATATGCATATTTGTCCACTTCTTCGATGTTGGTTCCGTTTATTAGAAGATTTTCGTTATTTCTTTGAGTTTTCGATATTCTCATAAATTTCGTCTTCTTGACGTTCATTGTTGGACTATACTCTTTTCCATGCTCCGCTATTCTGGTCACCAGTCTATGAAGATCTTCAATATTTTCGGCTAAGATCACAGTGTCGTCCGCATATCTAATGTTGTTAATGGGAGCTCCATTAACCTTTATTCCAGCTGTTTCACCCTCAAGACTTTTTTTAGGACCTCTTCGGAGTAAGTATTAAAAAGAATTGGCGACAATACGCATCCCTGTCTCACTCCACGTCTAATTTTAATTTCTTCTGACAGCTGTTCGTTGACACGTGCTTTTGCGAGCTGTTTATAGTATAAATTTGATATGATTCTGAGGTCGTTGTAGTCGATCTTCTTTGATTTCAGGCCATTCATTAATTGTTGATGTCGTACTTTATCGAATGTTTTATTATAGTCAATAAAACATGCGTATATATCTTGATTGACGTCCAGGCATCTTTGTATCAGTATATTAAGTGAAAAAAGAGCTTCACGCGTTCCTAGGCCTTTGCGAAAACCAAATTGTGTAACATTAACGTATATGTCCAGTTTGTGATATATTCGGTTATGGATGACTTTTAGTAGTAACTTTGGCACATTAGTCATAAGCTAATGGTGCGGTAATCGCTGCATTCTCTTGCGTTTTTCTTTTTGGTGAGACAAGTAAAAATCGACGTTAACCACTCTTTGGGTAATACGCCTGAACTATAAATTTGGTTCAAGAGTGACACTAAAACATCAATGTGCTTCGCATCTAGAATTTTTAGGATTTCTATAGGAAGCATGTCAGGCTCAGGGCTTTTCCCACTCTTCATTGTTTTTTAAGGCGTGTAATATTTCTTCTTTTGTAATATATGGACCTATGTCTTCTGACGTAAGTTCTATGTGCTCCAGATCTCTTTCATCATCGAACAGTTCGTCGATATATTTTACCCATCTTTGTACTTTCTCGTCTGTCTGTGTTATAGTAGTCCCATGTATATTCAGAAGTGCACCAGTAGGATTTTGTTTTCTTAGTCCTGCCAGTTCTATAACTTTCTTGTGTCGGTTAAACAAATCATATTTATTTTGAACGTCACTAATCTCTTTGCATTTCTCTTCAAAGTATTTTTCTTTTGCCTGCTTTATCATCTTCCTGATCCGTAGTTTATCTCTCTGTATTTATTGTTGTCTTTGTTTTTAAATTGTCTCCGTTGTTCCATCATATTTTAAAACGATATTTTAAACAGTGTTAAATTCGATGGGAAATATTCGGGTTTCAATCGGGAGAACTAGGCGAAAGTATAACTTTAATCTCTATTTATTAAGTGGAAACATAATTTTCTATAGTCTTTTCTATAATCGATGATAACTTTTATCACAATTCAAAATTAATATTTATTAAACGTTTGAAAAGAACTATATTCGGAACGAATCCCATCTCTACTACAAATGAATTTCTACATGCACGTGTGACTCATCTGGAATGGCGAGGATATTCGCGATCAACAGGAAATGAATAATTTGCCAGATATTGTAATTTTTTTGGATTCATTGTGTTATATTTATGTCAATTAAAAAAATATTTTCGGAATGGTTTATTATTGGTCTCACCGGAAATAACATAAAGCAGCACTCAATTGTTATATTTACAATGAAAGACGATTAACTGAGAAATGAGCGATTCAAAAGAATGTAATTATGCACTGGTCGGAGCTGTAATTTGTTTTAACGGAAACCGTTTGGACTCTATTTTGCGAAACGTTTTAATATTATCTGCAGGTCGATCATTAACTACAAACAAAACATATTTTTTGTCGCCAAATAAACAGAAGGTGCAAATTGGCAGGAATATTCCTTACCTTTTACTAGGTTAAATCTGAAGGCAACGGCGATCTATCAATTATTTGTCTGTACTTGATAGTGCGCCAAAGTTAACATCGCGTGTGATTGTGTAAACAGTTTAAAAAAATCGATAAAAGTAATAAAGCAATTAAATTTCTAGTGACTATATAAAATGGAAAATTTAGTGAAGACCCTAAACCTCACATGATTTCAAAATATACCATGGCTATTTCAACAGGACTCTGCACTGCGCATAAAGCCAAAACTAGCCAAAAAAATTCTCTTATAAGTTGTAGTAGGCTGTATCTATTATTCTGAAACACATGCCCTAGGTATGACGCTTTCTTCCTTTTAGTTGTTAACAATTCCATCTCTTTACCTATTCGTCTAAATACCTCTGTATTAGCCAAGGGATTCTCAGTAGATATGCTTCGTACAGCCACATTTACAAAGCTTCTAATTTTTTATAGTTGCTTCTTTTAAACGCTTCCTACTCCGTAAGACCCTGTTACACGAGCGCTAATGTTGCGTTAGTAACGCCGCGTTAGCGTTGCCGTCGGCCCAACCGGACAATAGCATTACCATGGAGTAAATTATAAAGGTCGATTCAGACACATCAGTCCCATCACAGTCTCGATGCCGAACCGGTCCTATTTGGTCACAGAACTATCAACTATCTGACAGCTAGCAAACTGTTCGTCGCCTGATGAATGTGAATGCCGGCGCCATATTTCTATTAAAGAATATTTTGTATGACGGATTGCTCGGTTCGACGCCAGGACTGTGACGAGACGTGACTGATGTGTCTGAATCGACCTTAAACCAGATTGCCGTAGGCGAGTCCGCGTTATCCCGACGGCAAGTATTACTTACGCGGCCGGTCCCGTTAGTGGCGCGAAGTTCACGTGGTAAAGTGATCTCAACGCGACGCAACTACAGTCAGTATAACTTGGAAATTATGCGCCCTGTTTTCCGTATTACGCAATAATACGTAACATTAAAGTTACTTAACCTTACCCAGCTAGCGGTACTTTAAAGTACATACCCTCTAGAAAGTCAAACCCCAAATTTATTTCTAGAATATGAAACTAATTCATATAAATTGATTTCTATTTCATCCGTTACATAAAAACATCTTTTATCTCAAAATTTCTCTATTTCTTCTTCGTTTTTCAGAGACTGTACTCCTAAGTACCTTTGGCCGAAAATGTCAACAAACTTTAGATATCGAAATATGTATTTGATTGGTTTATACTTGTATCAATATAATAAAATATTAAACTTCGTGATATGAAATAAACAATTTTTTTCTCATTAATACACAAGAATACACCACATAGGGAACCGGTAGAAGGAGGCTTGGATTTTATACCACATGCTTTGCACATCTCACATGTTCCCCTTCTTTCTTTAAATTTGGACCAGTGGTTACCACGATTTGAAAGTCGAATAGTATCAGGTACACTATAGTTGTAACGTCTTCTTTTTGGACTAGGTCCGCCTTGTGAACGTGAAAGGCGCTTAGTGGTAGGTCATTCAGATTTTCCGAGGAGCCCTATTGTCAGATCACGCCCCCCCAAATATTCTGTGCCACCATTTGTTTAATCTCCTATCCAGCCCATAACATTGGCGAAGTTGATCATGGTAATCTACTCCACCCACGTACGAGTTATAATCATTTAGGTTGTGGAGCCGAAACCGGAACGGTATTCCGATCTTTGAGTTTTCGAGATACACTCGTTGAGTCAGTTCCATGGAAATTTGATGCCTAATTTACCACTTTGTTGTCTTTCCATTTGAAAAATATATTATTTGTATTTGAAACCCGGTAATCAAAGTCTCCTCTTTTCACATTTTTATCATTTATTACGTTTTTTGAGTTATCTTTTCTGTTTGAACGTATACCATATCCTAATGTTTTTTCAGCTTGTAATTTTTCCAGTAATTTTACAGTAGTAAAAAAGTTATCAAAATATACAATTCTATGCTTTCCCCATTCATCGTCAGTTATTTGGAGATCAACTCGTTCACCGAGTGCAAATAGTCTTCATATTTATTATCTAAAGCATCGTTTTTGCCTTGATATATATCCACTTTTTTATAAATCCTTTCATATCAGAAAGACACCATAACTTGAATCCCCTTTTTATGGGTTTCATGGGATTATACTGCTTTATGGACGAACGACCTTTGAATTTAATAATGGATTCGTCTACGCACACAGTTCTTGTACCAGTATATAAATTTCCAATTTGTTTATTCAATATCTTTGTCAGAGGTCTTACTTTATACAATTTGTCTTTATTGTCCTTTGGTATCATTGAGTTGTCGTTTAAGTGCAAATTAAAGATTGAATCTCTTTTTTGTCATAGGTTTTGCAACAAGTGGTATTTGGAGATCAGGGGAAGTGGACCAACAACTTTCGATACTGGGCAAGATGTGGTATCCCATAAAAAAATTCAGACCTACAAATACTAAAAATTCATTATTCGTCATTTGCAATTTTTTTCCTTTTTGGGTTATGTATACATTCGTCTAAAAAACGAACGGTTTTTCTATGGAATCTCCCAATAATTTAAAAAAAAATAAGAGGTTTGGCATTCGTCAAAGTTTGGTTGCCAATCATTTTCAGCTAAATTATAATCCGGTATTTTAATATCTCTCTCCTCTTTCTTCCATATTCTTTCCAAATTGGCCTCTCTGGATAATGAATCTTGAATTTCTGCATGTTCTCCTTCAGCGACCTGCGATTCCTCTTCAGATTGATGCTCTTCTAATTTAGGTGGTCTTCCATCAATTCGTGTCATTTGAAGTCAGATTCAATATCTCTATCATCGTTATTGTCTAAAGGAAGATCATCGAAATCATTATTTTCAATTATTTCAAGTAGCTGGGCATCGGTTAGAGGAATTTTATTTCGATTTCCTTAGCACCGGTATTTTCAAGCAATTTGTCCGTTACAAATAATAAACACAGCACGACCTTCACTATAAAAAACATCAGTGCACACTAACCGTATCACAGAGAATGTCGAGAGAAAAAAGCAGCGTTTGCAGTTGCTTTTAATCGTAAAAATACGAACTAAACATAGGACTTTAATGTACCGTTACCTAAATTCGCGTGAACTGAATGCAATGTTGTTTAAACGACATTCAAAGTTGATAGTACTCAAATGTACCTCTGGACGTTAAGGGTCGGGAAAATTTATATTCTCTGTGTATCTACTGTGTATCCTAGTTATTTAATCAGTGTAATCTTTCAATATACACCATATCTCCATACTTGATATCGACTGTTTGATTTCAATATAGATTTCTAATAATCTCGATTTTCTCAGTGTCAACTTCTTAAATATTTACCTAGTAGTTTCATAATTTTGTCATGTTTGAACGTCGATCAAGCAAGCGTAAACAACTGTTAACCGATACAAGCATTTCTGAACCAAATTTCTAAAGCCGAACTGATATTTACTGGCCATTCACAGGACACTAACTGAAAACATTGGGCCACTGTTTAATCGTGGTTACGAGATTATATCTGAAATGCCTACACTGTCTTCAGTCAAGCCAAGTCCGAATCGCATTAGACAACAAGCCCAAGGTAACACCGTTGAACTTTTTAGTGCTAAAAAATAATTCTTTCAGAAGAAATGTTACAGCTAAATGACGGGACGAGTTTTTTACTATCCGACAACAAAGAAGAAGGAGATGTGTATTTGTGTTTTCAAGTTTCATCAGCAAGGAAGCTTTAGCAGCATTGTTAGACTTCTTCGTTGATGGGGCGTCTAAAAGTTGCAGCAAACAATTTAAACAGATATATAAAATTCATGCTGATATTCGTAGTACAACGCAAGACATGAAAAGTAGGTCAATATTCTCAAAGATGTGTTAAATGGAATCCAAAAACAGTATCCATCGATTTTGAACAAACTGCCATTGCTTCCCTTAAACATATGTTTCCGTCCATTAGAACCAGTTGTTGTAACTTTCACTTTAATCAGTGCTTTTGGCAGAAAATACAAGACCTAGGACTTCTTTTTCTTAGAGTGCCGTCTGCCTACGGAGATTGGCAATCATAATGGCTATTTTTATTTCAGAACTTGCTGCTCTAAACAAATCAATCGATCTGCATTGATACCAATCACGTAGATTCTTTAACCATGAGTTCTGCCTTCGGCCAACAAATCTTCTTCCTTGAATCTTTCCCTATATTATGAGTCTCAAAATTTTATATTTTGGACCCCTCATCACGTGGCCTAGATATTCCAGTTTTCTGGTTTGTATAGTGGTGATTAGTTCTGTTTCTTTAGCAACCCTCTCCACTACTTCTTTATTTGTAATTTTATCAGTCCATGATATTTTTAATACTCTGCGGTATAACCAGAGTTCGAAAGCCTCGATTCTTTTTAAATTGCATTTTTTTAATGTCCATGTCTCAGCTCCATATAATAATATTGAAAATATATAACAGCGAATGGTACGTAATCTGATCTCCAAATTTAGATTTTCTACATTATGATCATTGGTTTCATTGATCAAAGTTCCCAAGTAGTGATATTTTTCTACTTGTTCCATCACGTTATCATTGATTGTCAACATAGATCCTCTATACTCGTTGCTATGATCACAGTGTCGTCTGCATATCGTAAGTTATTAATTAATTTTCCGTTAATGGTGACTCCCGCTTAGATATTATTGAGCGTGTTTTGGGAAATTTCTTAAGAATATAAGTTACACAAAAGTGGCGACAAAACACATCCCTGTCTAACTCTTCTACAGATCTTCATTTCTTCTGAGTGTTGCCCATCAATTTGAACTATGGCACTTTGATTCCAATATAATGTTTGCACTATATTTATGATTTTACTGTCAATGTGCTTGTTCATAAGTATTGATATTAGTTTTTCATGTCTTACTTTATCGAAAGCTTTTTCGTAGTCAACGAAGCATACATGTAGATCAACGTTTACATCCCGACATCGCTGAATCAATATGTTGATGGCAAATAGTCCTTCTCGAGTACCCATTCCATTTCGGAACCCGAACTGCGTCTCGCTAATATCCTCCTCTAGCCTTTCGTATATTCTCTTATGTATTACTTTCAGTAGTACTTTTAACGTATGACTCATGAGGCTCAGTGTTCGATAATCAGAGTACTCTTTGGGGCGTAGTGTTCGATAATCAGACCTAGGACTATTAACGGAATATAGAGAAAATAAAGATATCAAGTCTACGGATGTGTGCTGATTTAGCTTATCTTCCAAATGAAAACATAGAAGATGGTTGGCTATGTATTTAAGAAGACACACATCTGATAATCCCAAGCTTGTACAATTTTACGTTTATTTTGTAAAGCAGTGGTTGTAAAATCCAAATATCACACTAAATGCCTAGAACTATTATCATAAAAGACATAGAACGAATAATTCTGTAGAGGAGTGGGCTATTAAATAAATCTGTAAGAAAAATTACCCCTTCAATCAAAGAACTGGTCAAAATATTAAAACAAGATGCAGAATTCGTTAAAGTTTTGTTCAAACGAAACGAATTAAATCTCACTGGTAAAAGAAGAAAAAAAAAATATATACAGTTATATGCAAGGATTGAAAAGACCCTTCTTATTTTTGTCAAAATACGAAAGACGAAAAGAAATGTTTAAAAACACTTGATTTTATTACTAATTTTGAATAAAAAAATGTTACTAGATATAGAAAAAAAAACAAATAAACAAAATATAAAAAACATAAAAGTAAAAAAAATAAAAAATTTCTAAACACACCAATATATAAAATTAGTTTCTTTGTACCAATAAAAAAAAATAATTTTATAGGTTGCCAGTCCTGAGACTGGACTAAGTGTGAAGGGAAGTTCGTTCTCATGATTTATTTACTTTTTTTATTGTTATTTACTGATTATTGGTGTTGAAAACATTGTACCAAAATGCCTCCACTTCATAAAAATTTATTTACCTGACAAATTTGTCTTGTCCACAAATGCTCCGTCGTCAAGTGCGCCGATATCAATATATGGTGCCAAGTGCCCTTATCGTTGCGAAAATTCTGGATAAACGATAATATTTTATATCATACAATCCTTAAGTGATACAAAAATTTTATTATCTCACAAAACGAAAAAATCATCTTTTTTCTGGACTGTTAATATATCGCACCCTCAGTGCAAGGCTGCAGTAACTCAAAATTTTATGAAAATGAAGTAATCATGGAATTCCTGTAAAACTTTGTTAACTTTCAAATGCTTAATCGACTAAATATTACAACAACAGTTTAACTATTTTGCAATTTTGTATATAAGTTCCGTGCAAAATTTTTATAATTCTAATGTAACAGAGTTACAACAGTTTTGCACGGAACATTGCAATGGTTTCGATGGCAAGCAATGAAAGACACGAAACTAAGTAAGATATTTGTTATTTTAATATATTATGTATCTGTAGTGTTTAATTTTAATATACAGCGTGTCTACGTAATCCATTAACGGCTGAGACAATAAACAAATATTTACGAGACCAATCTATTCATGCAAGTTTTATGTCCTTTGTGTGACATTATATTTTCCATAAAATGAGTAATTATTTACAGCCACAAAGTATTTTTTCTTATGGAAGGAAAAACAGTTAAACTCAACATCTTAAAACTTGTGTATTAACAATATTGACAGGTTAAAAATATCTATTCTCAGAAAACTTGTCCATAAAAACTAAATCTCATATTGTATTAAATCTCCATGTAACCTTCCGGGGCGATTTTCTTATCATATTGTCCCCTCGTAATTCCCAACTTTTACTAAGGTAGTGAATTTCAATCCTTTTGTTAATCACTGTACTCAAGGTAGCCTGATTTGCATATTTTTATTATAAGTCCTTTTGTTTTCAATTTAAATAAAAATATTGAAAGTTTTACAAATAATTTTTCTACCTATGTTATGACATTGTCATTACAAAGCGAAGGAATTGTGGCTATCAGAAACATCTGCAGACATAGAAAGATTAAATTGCCGCTAGCGATAAGCCATTTTATAGGTACCTATTTATTCTAGGTAGCTATCTGATTTCTTGGAATTTAACAAATTAATCTTTGAAATCTAATAAACATGTTTCCTTTCTGTAGGGAAACAACTATAAAATTGGTCAAAATAAAGAAAATGTGCAGTGGACAGGTATAAAAATTCTGCAATGTAGAAAAGATAGTCCGCACCCAATTTTCTTTACAACTATGATGACGAACTATGGAATTTTTTTAATCTAAAAAAACATCACGGACTACACATAATATACAAGAAGTGCTACTTAAATCTGCCTACAAAGAACAGCCAAAAATTCAAATGGCCAAAAAGAAAGATTCAGTATACTTTTGCCATTCGGGTATGATACCAAAAGCTCACCATAGTTTATTATAAAAATATTTTGGTCCAATATGATATACGAGAAGGTGACAACAACTAACAAAAAATGTGTCTACACTTTTTACAATTTTCTCCGTGCAAAAGTGTTTGTAACTTTGAAGCTCCTAATTTTTTTAGCATTAATATTATTTTATTTAAACTTATATTTCTGGTTAATGTAATATGGCTGAAAAGCATGCAAAATCATAATTAAATGTTCATTTTTCTTAAAACTTGTGTCTTATTTCACCGATATTTGCACGAAAATAAACAAAATCGTCTTTATCTCGAAACTTACTTATTCTGACTTACTGCAGTCTTGCATTGAGGCTGCGATATTAACTCCAAGTTTACATTTAACGCTAGTGTAGCTGTTATTGTTTAAAAAGTAACCCCACCTCTAGATTTTTAAATTCATTTTAGTATCTGAATTCTTGGAAAGACGCAATTAGCTGACTAGACGGTATAACTACTCATATATTTTATGTCCATTTTATTCTGAGAAATTGGAAATTAAGCTCTTTACCAGAATCGATTTGGCGGTTACATTTTCTAGAAAACTACCTGCTTACACTTCTTGAAACATTCAATTCAAAAGAGATCATTGCTTTATGAAGCTCTGTAGCAGGTTTTACTAACTAAAGTGCATACCCTGTTTTTGTTTTTGATTCACGTGCCTGGATAAAAGTAAGTGTTGTGTTAATAGTCCATGTTGTGAGACCGCTCCCGTAAGAAAAATGTTTCTGATTCGGTTTCTTTGGGAATTCTTATTCAAAAATGTCTCCTTTGAACAAACCTAAAGGGTGCCGAGCGAAATTTTTGGACAGAAAGTGTCATTTTAAATAGAAAGGTCTTGTGTCATTTTTTTCTAAAGCTGAAAGTTTTCGAGTTATAAAGTGACTTAAAATCTGAAAAATACGAAAATGCGCATTTTCGAGGCTTCAAAACCCATATGTATATTACTATTTTTGAGGTTGCCAAGTACCTAAATTGAAGTTTAAATATTTAGTTTTAAGATTCTGAAGAGCAATGCAGCTTATTTATTTCCAAAGCAATATATATATATATATATATAAATATATATATAATATATATATATATATATATATATATATATATATTAGTTTTGAGTTTCTTAAATTTTAAATAGTAATTGATTTCAAAGTCAGTTGAAAATACGTTTTATTTTGACCTATGATCGTTTAAAAATCCAAATATACACGTATTTTCACTGAAATTGTGGTTAATTACTATAAAAGATTATTGTTATTAACTGTTTAATATAGAGAATAATATATATATTTAATATATATATATATATATATATATATATATAATATTAATATAATAAATATAATTATATATATATATATATATATATATATATATAGATAATAATAATAATATTTAATATATATACATATATATTAAATAATATAATAAATAATATATATTAAATAATATTAAATATTATTATTATATATATATATATATATATATATACATATATAATATATATATATATATATATATATATATATATATATATAATATGTAGTGACCGTTCATAGGATGTTCATATATGTAATGTAATGGATGTTCAGATAAGACCCTTGTCGAGCAGTGATGTCGGAGTAAAATACCTTTGTTGGTTTGGTCATACTGTAAGAATGATATACATTGATACATACATGATATGACACCATGTTTCATTTTTATGTCGTTGTATTCTACTCGTTATATTTCCGGTGATATCAGGTATAAGGTCTTTATAGCGTACCGCCTTTTTGATTTTTTATCCTATTCATAGGGTAAAATCGGACCGATAACAATGAAGATACGATATAGTGGCCCTTTGGGAATGCGGTCATGTTTGTTGTTTCTCTTAAAAATTCATTGGTGTCCAATTCCCTTTCATTTGACGTCTCATATGCTCCAATTGGACCAATAATAACGAAGATACGATATAGTGGTCTTTTGGCAATACAGCCTTATTTAAATCATGAATGTGTTGCTTGTATGAGTCCATTTCAAATAGGTAAAAAAGAAATAAGTAAGACTTACTCACAATCAGTTTAATTTAACTACCTAGACGACCGGTTTTCGCTTTCTACAATTTGCAAAGCATCTTTTAATTAAAATCATTTAATTAACTTAAATTAAAATTAATATAAATTAAAATTACAAACAACTTTAGTTTTTTATCAAATTAATGTTGTGTTTATTCATAACTTCATAACAAACGTTCATATTGTAGTAAAAATTATCATAATAATTATGGAAACAAAGTTTAAAGATTCTGTAAGGCCTGCTATGAAAATCCGTATAATGAAAATCGCACTTGGAACGTAAAGATGAACCGAGATGGACCGATTCGACAATGGTGTCCTTGGAATTAGTCAGATGAGATGGCCAGACTCGGGAGAAATGAAAATCGGTAGTTAAACTATTTATTATTAAGAAAACAACAACAAGCAGCACTAAAATGGAGTTGGGCTCATATTAAGAAGACATTGATAAAGTTGTTATCAATGTTGTCTCTCACTCACACCGTATCTAACTGGTTCAACTCGACGACGACGCATCGTGTATCAATATATTAGGAAAACAAAACCTTCTTCAGTGGATTGGAATATGTTGTGGTATAATCCAATTTTAAAATATTATATATCTTCACGTAAACATTAAGCAATTTGTGAAATTACATAATTCGATTAATAATTATAATTGTGACATATTGGTATCTAAAATTAGGATCCCGGACAATTAAACTTAACTAAGGTAACCAAATAAAATGAATATATTTGATTTAAAATAATAAACTTAACTAAGAAAGTTTTTGATCCGCATCTCACTCGAACAGTGCTATCGTTTCATAATGATGCTTTAACTGGGATGGTGCTATGATAATTAATTAAATTTGCTTATTATTTGATTTGCTTGAATATAATTGCTATGTTTCTGAGCTATCTTGGAATTGCGCAAATATTGTACTATTTTCCTACATTCCACAAGATTACAATGATAATCGTTAGATCGTTACTATTCCCTTGGTCAAATGAGGAATACAATGATGCGTGGCAATGATTTTCCTCCACGCATAATCTACCGTCAAAATCGATACAAAGCCTTGAAGTCCAAAAATCCACAATCGTCGCTTGCAGATAGTGCTATCTCGAATCTAGGACATACGAAGCTACCATCATAACATCTGCCAGTCAAGGGACACCTGCACACAATGAGGCTGTTTCATGGGGACTTCAGCCGCCTATTCTGTAGCATAGAACCTACAACAATCAACTATAGTTTAACCCTATTTAAATACTTTTTGAAGACTACCAAGACCAAGGGACTTCACAAATCCCTTCACTAGGCTTTCAGAAAAGAGAAAATACAACGCTGTCGTAAATATCACTCATTTAGTTAGCGAAAGATGTAGATGGATGATTACTGCCGCATCTAACAGTAATTGACTTTTCGAATTTCAATAAATAAATTTTATGTATATGTTTAACGCTTAATTATTTATAGTCGCTAACAACATGAACTCAATACAACATTTTTGTAAAATAAAAAATATTAAAGATCAATTCAAAATTATAAAAGTACGATACAATCCATATTTTTTATTTTTTACACTCAACCCTTCTATTAATAAAATAATAATAATAATAATAATTGTAGTAGCAACCTTGTCAGAATATACTCTATAAATAAACGCAGCTTTTTATCAGGCGTTTTGCCCATTTTATGATTTGAGTGTAAACAAAAATGTTTATATAACGAACCGCATCCGGTTGTAAAAGTCAGATTGCCGATGTCAACAAAATTATCACTGATGATTTTATTAAGGTACATAGGTATAATGCGATTTGTATGCGTTTGTACTCTTTATAGATACTTTACCGATATTGATGTTTTGTTTTTTTATCAGTAAAAGTAGGAAATATGAGTAAAAGCCTGGCCGCTGGTTTTCTTGTATTATATATATATATATATATAATATATATATATATATATATATATATATATATATATATATATATACTATATAATATATATATGTAAATACTTTTTTCTTTTTGGGTGTGGTAGTCAATAAAAAATAGAGCTTTGCTAAGGCGTACTATTTATTCTGAAATCCGAGCTTTCGGTGGTTATTGCCACCTCGATTTCAGAATAAATAGTACGCCTTAGCAAAGCTCTATTTTTTATTGACTACCACACCCAAAAAGAAAAAAGTATTTACATATTTTTTTCCAAACTAGTCAAAAAACTTTGGACTACCTTGTCATATATATATATATAATATATATATATAAATATATATATATAAATATATATTAATATATATAGATATATATATATATATAGAGTTTGTATAACGACGCTAAGAATACAATTCTTTGGAGGGTAACTTTCGGGAAAGCGTCAAAACAAGGATCAGCTAGAGATGGTATAAGCCAGTTTGGTGTAGAACTTTATTCTAAATGTGAAATTTTCGGTGATATGTTGTCACCTTCATCAGCACCTAAATGGAAACCTATTTTAGTACAGTGGTGGAAATTAACATTTAAAACCTACATTGAAATGTTCAGTTGGTCCTAGAGGTGAAGAACACTGTCACAAACATGTTAAAAATATTAAAAAATACATTTAAAATTTTGAATAAAAACTTGTTGTGTTGTAATGTTTTTATTCAAAATTTTAAATGTATTTTTTATATTTTTAAACATGTTTGTGACAGTGTTCTTCACCTCTAGGACCAACTGAACATTTTCAATGTAGGTTTTAAATGTTAATTTCCACCACTTGTACTAAAATAGGTTTTCCATTTAGGTGCTGATGAAGGTGACAACATATCACCGAAAATTTCACATTTAGAATAAAGTTCTACACCAAACTGGCTTATACCATCTCTAGCTGATCCTTGTTTTGACGCTTTCCGAAAGTTACCCTCCAAAGAAGTATATACTATATATATAATATATATATATATATATATATAATATATATATACATATATATATATATATATATATATATATATTATATATATATATATATATCTTTTCTACTAATAGAACCTAAAACTATAAAATTAAGCCGCTTGTTCCTATACAATGTAATTCATCAAATAAAGATAACAATATCACGAACGGTGATTGTTTCACACACTCTCCAATGGAATTTAAGGTTATGTAGTGGAGTAATTTAGAAGACAACAGAAGGCAGGAAACAAATATTAATATAATTTAAAAAACGATGAACATAATATGCAATGAACAAATAAATTCATAAAGACACAAGTGCATGAAGGATAAAGGTCTATGTGACATTTTTTTCAAAATATATTTTTGATGTTAAACGTACGTTGTTTGAAACTAGAAATCTTTAAACAAGTCAAACATGTTTTAGAAAATTACTATTTGCTAAGTTATTAGGGTGTAAAGGATCTATGTACACAGTAAATTTTAAAATGTTAGTTCATAAAGGATCTATGTACACAATATGTTACTTATCCTTATCCTTGTCCACTAAGATTTCTATGGATTTGTTGTACCTGGATCTAGTTTATCATGTTAAAAAAGCTATTTTAAAAGTGATTGGTCATTTAAGGTTATTTCTTGTTTATATTAACTTTTCTTGGTATTTTTTATTTCTTTTTAAAATTTATATTGTAAAAATATTTTTTTATTTCTTACCTATTTTAGATTAACCAAAAAAGCAAAGTCAATTTAAAAAAAATGAGGTTACGGAAAATGAAACAAACTAGTATGTTGAACTGAAAGTTACAGATGAGGAAAATGGAGTTAAGAATGGAGGACTTGATTTATCCGATGATGAATCAAACCATTATATGGAGTTAAAAGATGGAGGTAACAAAAGCAGGCCAGAAGATAAGATTAGCTTAACATTTTTGTAGATAAAAATATATTTAGTTTTGTATTTTTTTTCTAATATTGCTGCAATTTTCACCAAAAAAGGAAAACTCCAAATCTTAAATATCTATCCAAATGAATCTAATCCGAACAATTTCTGAACTGGAGGAGTCAGATGAAGCTTTTGAGAACATTACTAGTTTAGAGAATGGAAGTGATTCCACAAAAGCAGACGTCAAAGCAAAAGAAACATTCACGTTTCCTCCAGAAGTATCTATTATAGCATCAACCTCAACATCATCAACAAGGTAAAGAAAAAGATTTGTGATTTATCCGAACAAAAATGTAAACAACGAAAAACACGTCACCGCAGAAGATACATTCATGCTTTCTCCAGGCAATGGCATCTACAGCGGACACCTCTGATGAATATAATCCGCAACATTCTGAACTGGGTGAGTAAAACGATTCTTTTGAGGACATATCTATTGTAGCCTTAACCTGTCCTGCAACAGACTATGCCACTACCAAGACTTACAACTTCAAAGCTTATTTATTTAAGGCAGATGTGGTTCTACAATCTTGGAATTCACAGCATAGCAAATGAAGGTTGTAACCTCGGAAATCTTTTTTGGGTGGTGCTAGAAAGATAACCAATGGAGACACTGCGGACGGCAGCCAGATGGTTGGTGGAGAGCGAGTCGTGGGTTCGAAACTAGCTTTTGGAACCGGGAATGGATAGATAGGATAAGAGATATTAGAAAAGATACAGACAATAAACAAAAAGATAGATGGGTAAAATTACCAAAGATAAGAGAAGATAGAAACAGGGCGCCACTCAATTTTTTGGGGTTAAGGAGAAAATTAAGAAAATCTTTGAAAAGAAAAGAGATAAGAAAAGATATTTAGGTTCAGAGATCAAACCAAGGAAAGATACCAACAGTAAATTATCAAATAAATCTGGTCAACGCAATATATAAACAAATAATAAATATATTAAGTATTACACTTACTTACCTACGAAACTTAATCAGCCTGATCTTTCTACAGTTCAAAAGCATAGTAATCTTTAAAGATAGTAATTGTTCAGAGCTATTATTTTATCAGAGAACTTGTTAGGAGCCGACAAATAAAATACATGCATAAAACAATAACAATATATTAAACACAAAATTATGATGCTGCTAAATGCAACACAGGTAATAAAAATACACAACTATGAAATGGTGATATATATGTATAAAATTAAGCAATAATGTAATAAAAAAATACCTTTACCAAGATATATAAGGCAATCATATACAAATATAGTTTGGCGTAACTCGAGATATCATAGGAAAGATAATGAACAAAAATTATAGGAAATACAAAAGATAGCAAAAATTACTTAACTCTAAATTTACAAAAAAAACAAAAAGGTTACAGGAATGAAAACATAAACCAAACCGCACTTGGTTAAGTCAATTAACTATCTCGCACTATTATTAATAAAAAACTGAGACTTGTATGTTCATAGGTAATATTTATAGAAATTTCTTGAATGGTTCAATTACATTCAAAAATCGGCAATCTACAGGTGAAGATATAGATGATACGTCCAGATAATGGCAGGTGATATGATACCATACCATATTACTCGCCCAGATAATTGTAGATAAAGATTACTTACAGTAGATCTTGACGAAGGCAGCTTAATTCACTGAATTTAAGATACTGTACTGGTATTCAACACTGAATTTAATTAGGTACCATTAAAGGTAGTGTAGAACTATATATAATTTAATATAGTCTAAGGAAAGAAAACTCAAATATAAAGTGTATACACACTTAGAAAATAATTCACAAAGACGATACGATAAGAAATAAAGTGAGCAAAGCGTAACACAGATATTGGCCTTAACTCAACAACGGCCCACCAAAAAGTCTCACGAGATATTACCTCACTCAACAACTGCCCACCAACAAGTAAATTGGTTCCACTAAAAATTTCACCAACTGTTCCTGAAAAGGGAAGAAGAAAATATTCCCCACTCAAGAATGATAGGACAGTTGTATGTGTTTCTCAGAAGGTAAGGCCTTAACGACTATTGGAAAGTTTGAGGTAAGTTAATCGGTATTAACAATTGGACATAAGAAACAGACAATACTTGGGATTAAGTTTATTCTCAAAAGATACGGCCTTCACGAAAATTACAATTTATGAAAAGAAACCGAATACCAAAAAGCATTATACTCTTTTCATAATGAATATTATGACGGAAGGATTAAAAACCTTTCTTAATTAGGGAATTCCATTTCAGCTTGGCATCTACAATATTATTTTCCTATCGTAAACACGGGGATTCCTAATCATCGGCGTATCGCACGGGGGTAAAAGGAATTAAAAATAATTTAATATATTAATAATAAAACAAAATGTTACAAGGTGATAAGCCTACTTTTTTAATTGGACTGAAAATGTAGCCACAAAGGGCAGCTTAGAAGTAAGTAGTAAGTAAGCAGTAGAAACAAAAACTTGTGCTGACCAGAACAAAATCTTTAATCTGATATGTCTATATCAATATCTTATTTAAAAAAATATGTTAAGGTTATAGACCATAAGTTTCCGGAAGTAGGACATTTCTTCCTAGATTCTAATAGAGATTTTGAAGTAATATAGAAAAGCTTGGAAAAATTAAAAAATTTGTTCAATCCAGATCAGTATAAAGACGTTATTCGGGAATCGAGTAAGAAAGGATCGATTGTTATCAACACGGAAAATCACTTTAAAAATATTGAAGAAATTACAAACAATTTACATTTATTTGACAGAAAAAAGGAAACAAAGAAAAATAAATCTGAGAGATGAGGTAAAATGAATTCGTGTTGAAAAATATGGTGAATATAATGTACAACAAAAACACTGGATCCATTCACAACTTTCCTAAAAGTAGATATCCGTAAAAATACAAAGGTAGTTACAGAACCAGAATTTAATTTACCAGTAACGGCTAACAAACAAACACTTTGGCCAAAGAAAAAAATTAACAATTTAAAACAACAGTTAATTTTTGTTGATGAGGCTTATAGACATTTGTACACCAAAATATTTTGTGAAAATTAACAAGGTGCAGATCTAGGCAGAAAACCAAGTACTAGGCGAAGACACGTTAAGGTTTCTTTGTAGTGAAAATCAAGTTTTTTGTTTAATTTGATTTACTTGATGACAGAACTTGGGCCATTGAAGATAACACTGGAACCCTGAGAACAAACAGAGAAGACATAGCAGAGACATGGAGATCGTATTGCAGGGACCTATATAAAGATGATCAACGCCAAGAGCTTGTTAGCCAAATCTCTGACGAGGTGGAAGAAGAACCTGATATACTCGAAAATGAAGTAAGACAGGCTATCAACAAGCTCAAATATAACAAAGCACCAGGTCCAGATATGATAACAGCAGAAATGCTTAAAGCCACAGAAGAAACCGGCGTAAAGTTACTTCATCTACTCTGTAACCAAATATGGCATTCCAAACAATGGCCTGAAGACTGGACAAAATCTACAATAACGACCATACATAAAAAAGGCAGCTTCCATAAATGCGACAATTATAGAACTATCTCTCTTATATCCCATGCCAGCAAGATAATGCTACATATAATCAATGAGAGACTGAAAACATTCCTTCAAAGAGAAATTCCACAAGAGCAAACTGGATTTACCAAAGGTAGAGGCACTCGAGAACACCTGCTGAATATAAGACAGATAATCGAGAAATCTAGGGAATTCAACATCCCACTATACATCTGTTTTATAGATTACCGTAAAGCGTTCGACAGGGTCAAGTGGAGACACTTATGGCGAATACTAAAAGAAGTAGGCGTACCACAACATCTAATTACGCTTATAACCGAACTATATGAACACACTACTGGATCAGTTAAAGTACTTGACACACTTTCGAACGAATTTCATCCAGAACGGGGTGTCAGACAAGGATGTATACTATCTCCACAATTATTCAACATATATGGGGAGTATATTATGCGAAGAGCACTTGAAGGATGGGAAAAGGGCATCTCAATAAATGGTCATAAACTAAACAACCTACGTTTCGCAGATGACACAGCCCTTCTTGCAAATAGTCAAGCAGAGCTGATAGAACTTATACGACTGATCGAAAACGAAAGTCAAATATTTGGTCTGCAATTAAACATATCAAAGACAAAGATCATGATAGTGGATAGACTACACAACAATCATCCACACATAACCACAATTGACCGGTTCGAGGTTGTGAGCTCATACTTATATCTGGGATCATTAATCACAAACACAGGGTCATTACAAGAAGAGATTAAACGTAGATGTGATCTAGCAAAAGTTGCCACAGCAAAAATGACCAAAATATGGAAGGACTGTCAAATTTCAAGAGCGATAAAGATGAGGTTGATCAACTGCTTAATATTCCCAATACTGACCTACGGATGTGAATCTTGGACTCTGAGACAATCGGAGAGAAGAAAGATAGACGCCACTGAAATGTTCTGTTGGAGACGAATGTTACGAATTCCTTGGACCGACCGTAGAACAAATAATTCAATTTTAAGAGAGCTAAAGTTAGCAACGACTCTCTAGTAAAGTCCATCTCCAACAATTAAAATATTTTGGGCATGTTATGAGAGCAAACACAGAAAACATGGAAAGACTCATAATACAAGGAAAGGTAGAAGGCCGAAGATCACGAGGAAGATCCCAACAAGATGGATAGATCAAATTACAGGAATATGCCAAAGACCTATGCATGAATTAAAAGAAATGACCAGAGACAGAGATCTCTGGAGACGGACAATACACGACATCACGTCGACCACTACACTCCCCCTGGCGGGTCAGGATTGAAGAGAGAGAGATTTACTATCTTTATAAAAATTGTACCAAAAAATAGTTATTGTATATTTTATTAATAAACAAGAACAATATATTGTGTTATTTTTGTTATTGGTTACATATATCCTTTATGCATTTAAATAATTTGGTACTTCTGCTATTTAGTGGATCAAGGATCTAAGTACGTAAGTGTGTTTTTTCCTAATAATATTAATAAATATATTAGTTTTAGGACTGCCTATCCTATAAATTTAGTTTATTTAGAACTTATAAAAAAATAATTCTAGTATAAAAACTATAAGATAAATTTTCTCAATAACTTGCAAATATCACATAGACCCTTTATGCACTTGTGTCTTCAAATAAGACTAAAATTACAAGAAAAAAAAAATGAATGTGTTCAAGTCAACATATAGCACTGTATTAACCCTTGGTTGTCAGTCGTGTGTACTAACAGAACGACAAAAGAGTAAAATACAGGCAGTAGAAATAAAATACCTAAAATAAGTTCGAGGAGTTACCAAAAGAGATAGACTACGGAACACTCAAATAGGAGAAGGTTTGCAAATCGAGTCAACATTAGAATATGTATATAGACAGGAGGCAACTCAGTTGGTGGGGTCATCTTCGGAGAATGGAGAATATAAAACCGGTGAAAGAAATTTAGCAGGCAAAAACCCAAAGAAGAAAAGTAGACCACAACAAACATGGAATAGAACCCTAACAAACATTAGCGAAAAAAGGGGAACAAAATGGACAGAAGCAGGGACACTAGACAGAAATAAGAAGGAAATGGGATCAAATTTGTACATAATATAAATATACAGTAGATTCTAGTTAAGAATTAATATTGAATTGTATTTGTATTATAATGTATTGTCGCAGCACTATATAAACAACACGAGAATGAACGCAGGCACTCTTGACAAGAGCGAAAGTTGCTTATGCAATGTCCGCGTTTCTTCCTTTTAGTCTGTATTTTCTTTTTTAATTCTTTTTCGGTTAAATGCATGTTAAAAATAATAAGATCTCGGGATTCGCTTCAGGCATATATTATAGGGTAATAATTGCCGTTGCAACTTCATGACTTGGCATAATATTTTCTATTTCTTGTTCATCAAGCAAAACAATCAATCCGTTTACTCTTCTCGTATACCAGTTTTTGTCCATTCTGTTATGTTATTGTTTACTTCCAAGATGACACCGATCTCATCGAATTTGTGTTCTCATTACGCAGTCTCCTTGATTGTCCTGTGTAAATACTGCCGCGATTTTTTTGGAAAGGTTTTATTTCTTGGCATCCAGTCTGTGTCTGTAGCAATGTTTCTATCTTGATCCCTTGAATATCATCTCTTTTTTGACAGGACCTTTTTTCATTTTCTTAAGATTTTTGTTGTTTTCTGGCTAGTAGAAACTGTACTATGTTTGTAAAACAACTATTACAATTTCGTGTTGATTAAATATCGACATTTTCATGTTTTTCATGTGTTGGTAAAAATTAATATAGCGAAAATAGAGTGGGTGTAACGAAACGAAAACTTTTGAAACCATCATTAAACTGTTACATAAAAGTTTTGTCATTTCCTTTATTTCGTAGGTAATTTGGGATTTCCATGTTACCCAAAACCATTTTTAAAATCATTTGTGCTTTCTAGGAAAACACAACGATGTATGCATAAAGCACGTCTATCACGCACGAATATTAGTCGCAAAAACTTCCCCTATTTAGAATAAGTCATAAGGCTCATTAAAAGTCTTAAGTGGTTCATAGGAAGTGTAGTAATTTTTTCATCGACCGCCTCAGTGAGCGGTTCCGTTCCCCAAATCGACCCTCTCGCCTTCACCCAACACCATTGCCATCGCATCGCCTCGCCATTGCCGGACATTACTAATTCGCAAATATTCCCAAAAGTTCGACGACCGGTCGACGGAGACGCGTGTGCCGAAATCATGCGGTTTTTTCTGCATTCATCACCACTCTCTGACGATGGATACGTTGATCAATACCAGAGTCGGATCCAATAAAATTGTTAAATATTATTTATATTAATACTATTCAAAACGAGCACTTTGTTTGTTTACATAACTGGTGACAAGTTGTTATATTTTTACAAAATTTTACATTTATATATACAGTGAACGGCTAAATTGTGGAATATTATCATTATTTCGAGAACCGTCGAGTTTTGAGGAAATCCCGAAACAGGTCGATTTTTATTATAAAAATACTCATCTTATAACGTACATGGAGTAGGGATGACGTCACCGTGTGGGTGTAGTGACTTAACCGTTAATTTTTTAAATAGAAATTGGTATAATGCGACACCTCATTTGAAGGAGAATTTAATTCTCTATTTAACGACATTACATTTTTAACTAAAATATTTTTTTAAGGGTAGAAAAACAATTTTTTTAGTTTAAATTAACTAAATTACAACTAATGTTTAATTCATAATGTACTTTAAAGTAACCAAATTATGCATAATAATTATTTTAAATTAAATGTTCGAAATGCCATCCATCGGTTTCTTGACAATATGCGAATCTACGGACACATTCATTAAGTACAATGCGGATGACCTCTGGAGTAATTAGACTCATTTCATATATAATAACGCAATCATAAGATCCACAAAAAAGATGATATATTGTTGGTGATGGGAGATTTCAACGCCAAGGTTAGAAAAGGAAAAGTGGGCGGATGTGTGGGGGAATTTGGCTTGGGAGAATGAAATGAAAGAGGGGACAGACTTGTCGAATTCTGCCAAAGCGAGTAGATGGTAATAATGAATACAAATTTTAAATTACCTAAAAAAAGACTTTATACTTGGAAATCACCTACGGATTCAGAAGATAACATTGTTCGAAACCAGATAGATTACATTTTGATAAAATCTAGATATAACAACGCTATAAAGTCTCTGAGAACATATCCCGGAGCTGACATAAATTCAGACCATAATCCATTAGTAGGCGTAATGTAGATACAATTGAAGAGGATCCAAAAACAAACAAATATACCACAGTTTGATGTCTCAAAGATAAAAGAAGAACCTATACGTCAGAGCTTAAAACAAGAAATAAATGATAACTTAAAGAAAATCAAACAAAATGTGATAAAAACAACAGATGTTAATGACAAATGGAACATGGTACAGGAAACTTTAATAAAAGCAGGAGAAAAGCTACTGCAGATAAAAATAAGAAAAAAACAGAGATGGATACTTCAGAAATCTTAGATCTAATAAAGGAAAGAAGGAAACATAAAGGCAGGAATAAGGCAAAATACAAGGAACTACAGAGATTGATAGGAAAGAAAATGAGGCCAAATCCACCTGGCTTGCTAATCAATGCATGTGAAATAGAGGCATATGCTAAACAGTATGATAGCTTTAACATGCATAAGAAAATAAAGGAAATGACAAATACACTGAGAAAAAAGAAAGATACCCTTCTGAAAGACGCAAATGGAAAAATTATTATAGAAATTAAAGAGAAATTAAAAAATGGAAGACATAACTCGCTGTTTGAGGATAATCGACAAGAACCGGAAGAAATCAACAGCGAAACGGGACCAGAGATCATAATGGAGGAAATCGAACAAGCAATACGAAACGCAAAAAACGGAAAAACTGTAGGTCCAGACGAAATACCTGCGGAACTACTGAAATGTTAGACGATGAAACTCTACCTGTACTTCTGGACCTATTTAATGAAGTATATAAAATCTGGAAAAATCCCACAGGAATGGTTGGTGTCCACCTTTGTAGCAATACCAAAAACAGTATATGCCAAAGATTGTTCCCGACAAGATTGACACCAGAACGTCTATCCCCCTCATCACCTTTTCTTCGAACCAACCTGATTTTGACATAAAGGTTGAGTATAAATCAGACTCAGATCCATAAACTAGTATTATTACGATTTTTAGTATTATATTTTAAATATTAAGTTGTAGAAAGACGCACTATTGAGGGAAAAGAGTAATTTAATGCCTATTAGGTTATCGTTATTAACTTTGTTAAATGTGAGCTGATTTAAATTAAGTTGTGATTTATAAGTAACCACATTTCTGTAACAGTTATACCTAACATATCGATGAGTGCCTTCTCTATTTTGTTGTTAGAGTTATCAATATATTTAATTTCCAAATATTAACCAGAGTTTGTAAAGGGCCTCGGGTCTTTAGTGATATATTTGTTTATAATAATATAATATTTGTCCACGTTTGGTCTACTATAAAACAAGGGAGTGTTTAGATATTAGCGTTGCAATACATATCAACACGTGGAGAATGACCTCAAAATGAAAGATATAAATTTAGCAGCGGAATTCAGTTATCTTCAACTATTGTAGAATAATTAAATATACAGTCCACGAGCTATCGAAGAAGCAAAATATTCAGGGGGTGAAACTATTCCTCATACTAAGCATAATCACCCTACCCAGTCTTATACAGACTTATTACCATTCCTTGTTATATACATGGCGATCCTGATATTACTTTAACTCTTCGGACGGATTTAATTATTATTTTCAAATATTTTCGGTTTTGTTTTGAATTTTACTAGGGCAAATAAAGAAAAAAATTAAATTTTGTGTAATAATTATATTTTTGTTTATTATATGTGATTTAAAAAACAAGTGGTGCTTATATGTGGCCACTAGGGAATGACAACAATACATTAAAATAAAAAAAGAGGTAAAAAGTTACTTTTGATGGAATTTAAAAAACAATTTGACATCTAGTTCGATAGAGTTCTGCTCTCGTGCTGCAATTTACACATCACACCTTTGTGCCATACACTGGCACAATGTGCAGTCTTATCAAACCGTTTTTTATACGAAACTACAGGTTTATATCTATTCGGGATAGCTTCAGTACTCTTTATTCCTCTCTCTGGTAGTTCTGGATTAGACGCAATAAATCCAGTAGCTACAGCAAATCTAAATTCTTTCAAATTCAAAGTTTTACCTTCATTGAACTGATTTTTGAATAATATAGCGTTGTTCTAACATCTAAATCTAAGAAATGTCAAAATAATCTGTGACACCATTTTTAGATTTTCTGTCCATTTTATATTTTGCGGCATGTTGATCAGATTTATCGACAAAATGCATACGTCTGTTATAATCCGTGACTAAATGGGTTCATGTCCGTCTTTTTTTCAGTTTTGTATCTTTCCATTGCAAATGCAACAGCCCTTCTTTGCTCATTCGGGAATAGGTATCGCCTTTGTTCATGAATTTCTCAAGTTTTAAGTGCTTAGGCTCCTTTTTCGTCCTTTCTTACAGTTCCACAAGTACATATACCACCATTTAGTAAATCTTGCTCTAGTTCTACGTCATTAAAATATTGTCAAAATATATTCTATGATGCTTCCCTACAAATAACGGGTAATGTCTTTCACGACATGAATTGAACATTGAAAATCTCAGTGTTACGAGTTCTTCTAGTATTAACATTAAAACTTATTGAACTTAGTAACTCTGGATCTTGAACATATCCATTTATAATTTTAAAAAGGAAACATAAATCCGCTTGACATCTTCTATCATGTAGTGATGAGATATTTAGTATTGACAGTATATCATCATATGTGTATTGCTGTCTAATAAAACCAATTTTGTAAGCACATACCCTCAAGAATTTATTTTGAACTCTCTCGATACTGTTGATGTCACTGTTATATGAAGGAGACCAAATGAGAGAACCATACTCCAAAACTGATGGAACTAAACTAAAGTATAACATTTTTAAAGTTTGTATTGAAAACTGATTACAGTTTCTAAGAATAAATCCTAACATTTTTAAAGCTTTAGCTGAAGTTTCGTTAATGTGATATTTAAAAGTTAGTTTAGAATCAAAATTTATACCTAAATCTTTAATATTATGACGTGCCTCTCGTGTTTGTAAATTATGATTATACAATAATCATAATTTACAAACTCTCTTGATCTTCCAAAAGTAATTTAAAACATTTTTGTATATTTAAGTATAGCATGTTTACCTCACACCAACTAGCTAAGCTTTTAATGTTATTCTGTAATAAAGAGGCATCAACTAGGTCATTAACTATTCGAAATATTTTAAGGTCATCAGCAAACATTAGAAATTTACTATTTTTAATCACTGAGGATATATCATTAACAAATATATTAAATAAGAGACGCCCAATATGCGACCCCTGAGGATCTCCTGAGGTTACAGATACTCGTTGAGATAAAAAAATTTCCATATTTAACATACTACTTTAACATCTACCAGATATATAACTACCTATCCACTCAATTATTTTACCTCCAAATCCATAGCCATTTAATTTAGCAATAAGCAGATCATGGTTAACTCTATCGAAGGCTTTTGAGAAGTCTGTGTAGATAGCGTGAACCTGACCCTTCTCTTCCACTGAATTAGCTATAAAATTCGTATACAATATTAAGTTCGTGCATGTAGACTTACCCTTAGAAAAGCCATGTTGTCTAACATCAATTAAATCTTTACAATTCCATGGCAAAAAGTTATTTACAAGACACTCAAAAAGTTTGGATAATACAGATTGGCTACAAACCGCTCGATAATTCTCAACATCATTTTTATTACCAGACTTGAAAATTGGTGTTAAATAACTAGTCTTCCAAAGATCAGGAAAGATGCCGGTACTCAATGAGGAATTAAATAAGTAGCAGATAGGTTTTACAAGAGTGAAAATGCAATGCTTGAGAACATAAGCTGGCAAACAATCTGGTCCAAGCGATAATTTCCAAGGCATCTTTAAAACACTATCAATTATGTCAGAGACCTCAATACTATAATTATTCACATTTACACTCTGCTGATAGTTAAAAATTGGGATCTGATTAATTTTAGAATTAGAATATGTAGTTGAGAAAAACTTACCAAATAGATTGACTATGTCTTGAGCATTAATCACTTGTACTATCACCGTAGAACATATTAGATGGCAGATTATAACTTTTACGTTTATTATTGATATATTTCCAAAAATGTCGAGGATTAGATAGAATCCCATTCTCAATATTATTCAAATAGTTACTATAACATTGAGAGGAGACTTGTTTAATTTCATTTCTTAACTGAGAAAATCTTAAACAATCATCCCTTCTACCAAACAATTTATACTGCTTATGTAATTTCTTTTTTAAATATATCAACTTCCTTAATTTACCATTAATCCAAATCGGAAACGAACTTGTTTTAAAATTTTTGATCGGAACAAAGAAGTCAAAACATGTAAACATAAAATCATAAAATACTGCTAAGCTATAATTCACATCATCTGATAAAAGTAAGTCCCAATTTAAACTTGCAAAGTAATCATTTAGTCCGATGTAATTTGCATTTTTAAAATCATAATAAAATTCCTCGTAGTTCAGTTGATCATGCTTTTCAAAACCAGTTAATTCTACAATTATAGGTGAATGGTGGATATTATTATCAAATAGTGAATCAAGTGGAATAACTACATCAACATTATTTAAATTAGTAAATACTAAATCTAGAAAGACATTACGACTGTTAGGTAAATTGTTTATTTGAAACATATTAAAATATCCAAAAGAATTTGCCAAATACACAGCAGGATAGTCTTCAGGACATTCAACATTTAATCCAAAGTTGTCATTACTCCAGGAAGCATTTGGTAAATTATAATCACCACACAGTAACAAGTTTTCACACTTCTCACTTTCAGTGATACAAAACTTTCAGTGATACAAAAATTTGTTCTACTTCACAATCGGGGATTATGACTTTCTGCGCACTTATGTCATTTTTAACAGCAATCAACACACCTCCACCCCTAGTTTTTCCTGTAGAAGCAGGATTACGATCATTTCTAAACACGTTATAACCAATAAGTCCTAATTCTGCATCGCTATATTCACAATTTAACCAAGTTTCCACCAAAATGATTATATGATAATTACATTGAGCTATGACAATTTCCAGTGACTTTAGTTTTGTTCCTAATCCACCAACATTTTGATAATAAATTGATAACGGAGGTGCACTTATATGTTTCGTTGTGTCTAGTTTTTTGTGTAGAATTATCATTTTTGCAAATTTTGGGTATACCTTTAATATATAACGAATAATTATATATTATATAATTAAAAGAAGCTTTTGAACATAAGTACAAATATTGTTAATATTGCTAATATGTTAAAAATGTTGTGTATCAAAATTCAATATTCTTTAACATTTTTACAGTTTAATATCATTGTTCCCCATTTTTGACAACACAAAGGGTATAAAAGTGTTATCAACTTGGTTGTTTATAGACATTAATAAACTAATGCACAATCCACTTACCTTACTGAAGTACCCCACCGTGTGGCATCCCTCATTATCGACCATGGTCATCACATAAAACAAAAACGGCTCCACGTCATAGTATAAAGTTTTGTGGTCCAAGAAAAACTTAGCAAGAAGGCACAAATTTTGACAGTACTGTTTATACCGCTTTCCGTCCACTTCCCACACCGAAATCTTGTCTCTACGATACACTTCTTCGCCCGGGGGATGGCGCCACACGCACTTTACTATATGACGGTGCAAAATCGTATGTGACTTCATGTATCGAAGACAGAACTCGCAGATGTACAGTTTTGGGAGTCTGGCGTAATCTTCTGGATAGGGACTTTGGTACCAAACCTCCATCTCGAATTTGCCCATTTCTATGTATTTTGTTCCTATTGAAAATGGTCTATTTTAGTATGAAGATATGCATACATTATACGACTACTTAAATGGTGGGTTAGCGGTTAGCACGATTTTTTAATTCGTGTAAAATATTTTCTTAATTATGGATTTTTTATAGTTGGACATTATACCATGCGCTGGAATAAGTATAACCACTTCAACCGTTTACAACGGTCGGATTTTGAAATAATTATAGCATATTGCAGTGGCAATAAAATTTTGAACTTTATATGATGTCATTACTATTTTTATTGGAAAAAAGCCACAATTTAAGTTTAAAATAAGTTTAGTTTTGATGTTTCACTTTCTATTTCGCAAATCGTTCTTAAAAAACCACAATAAAGTGGAAATTGAAACGTCAAAAATAAATTTATTTAACTCAAATTGTGGCTTATTCCTAATAAAAATAGTAATTGCATTAAGATGCCACAAGAAAATAGCTTCAGAACAATATTTACATGTCTGTTTCGATTTTTCGATTTTTTTTCTAAATGAGAAAGTACATAATATAAAACTTCAGTTTAAAGCTTTTGAAATACTGATTTAAAATAATGTATTTGATTCGAAATTTTACATGTTATTTGTTTATATTTCGAATATTATAGAAATATGCTTTATTGTCACTGAAAATTGTACAATTTTATCGACAAAGCTTACAAAATATTGTTCTGAAGCTATTTTCTTGTGGCATTGTAAATTAATTACTATTAAATTACTATTAATTATATATATATATATATATATATATATATAATATATATATATATATATATATATTTGGGTATCACATGCAGCAACGTAAACTTATTAGTTCATAAGATTTTATTATGCAATTTGCAATTTATTTAAATTTTGCAATTGATTGTGAATTTTATTATCTTGACTATACTATTTTATTATCCCGACATTGTAAGTATTTGTTCGTGAATTTAGTTTACCTTCAACAAACATCAAAATTCTGATTTTATATGTTACGTTATTTAAAAAAACATAAATGATTTATCCTCTATATGTTACTGACTTACTAATACTGGTATTTTCTTATTAATAACTTCCTCTTTCAATATTGGTAACCACGAATTTAATTTAATTAATCAACAATCGATCGAATAGAACAGAACAACTTAGAACGAGATCCTACAGCATACACAAGGAATAATATGAGGAAAATAACAATACCGTACATAAAAGGACTATCAGAAAAACTTAAAAGGATAGGAAATAAATTCAACATTTCAACAACATTCAAAACAACAAACACATTGAGATCTATTTTGTCCAAAACCAAACCTAACAATGAACAAGAAAGGACAAAGAATTGCATTTATAAAATACCTTGTGAATGCGATCAGTTTTATTTAGGTGAATCATCAAGGCCATTAAATGTTAGAATAAGTGAACATCAATCTTATATTAAAAATAGAGAATTTGATAGATCTCAAATCTGTAAACACGCATGGGATAATGAACATAGGGTTCAATGGAATAATTCAAATGTAGTCCTAAAAGAAACGGATGGTAAAAAAAGAAAAATCAAAGAAGCGGCTCTAATTATGCTAAATGAGGCCAATTGTGTCGCAAATTCCTCGGCAGAATGTAGTAGGATCTGGTTACCAATATTGAAAGAGGAAGTTATTAATAAGAAAATACCAGTATTAGTAAGTCAGTAACATATAGAGGATACATCATTTATGTTTTTTTAAATAACGTAACATATAAAATCAGAATTTTGATGTTTATTGAAGGTAAACTAAATTCACGAACAAATACTTACAATGTCGGGATAGTATTATGAGGTTTTTTTCCTGGTTTTTCCCTCATAATTTACTATGGAATCACTAACAGGAGAATTTTACTGTCATCATGTCATGTGTTTGTCTTTTTAAAGACGAATTACAAGCTATGATTTTTTTCTGACAGATATTCTCAAGTTAAAGTTGATTTCATGTAATTGAATGAACTATCTTATAAGTAAAGTCGTCCCAGGAGCGCAACTCAACAATATTGGCATTATCATTTTAAAGTCGTCTACTTTAAAATGCATAATGTATGTCTGAATTGTCAATATAAATGAGTCAGATAAAATTAAATTATTAGTAGAATTTTTCACTATGTAACAAAAAACAAAATTTGTTTAATTTACTGTTTGTATTTTGAGAACGATTTCCGAAGTGGAAATTGAAACGTCAATAAACGTATTTTTATCTTTAATTGTGGCTTATTCCCAGTTTAATAGTAATTAAAGCTTACAAAAAGTTAGAAAAATGACCATAACAACTTAAAATTTACACATATATCGTCAATATCCCAAAATAAAAGATAATAAAATTCACAATCAATTGCAAAATTTAAATAAATTGCAAATTGCATAATAAAATCTTATGAACTAATAAGTTTACGTTGCTGCATGTGATACCCAAATATATATATATATATATATATATATATATATATATATATATATATATATATATGTATATACTTAGGTTACTTGTACATAAAGGTACTGTAATTTCTTCATCATAATCATCATCATCATCACGATGCAACCTCTTCTGTCCACTGCAGGACATAGGTCTCTCCCATTTTTCGCCACTCTTCACGGATTTGTGCGTCTTGTGCCATTTCTTGGATATTCGTTTAACGTCGTCCATCTAGCGTGTCGGTGGTCGTTCTAATTTCTAAGCTATTAGTAATTTCTTACCTATTATTTAAGAAATTCTTCTACTGAATAAGACAGATAGGCTTTTGTCATTTTACGGAACTTAAGGAAAGAAGATATCGTAAAACACATTTAGATAGGACGTCTGAGGTGGGTAGGCCATGTAATGCGGATGGAGCAAATCGACCCAGCTAGAAAAACGCTCCTTGATAGACCTATTGGTCAAAGAAGAAGAGGAAGACCCAGAACAAGATTCCTAGATAACATAGACCAAGATATGAGAAATATGGAAATACGTGCTTGGCGGAGGAAGGCGATGGATAGGGACGACTGGAAGAGAATTCTTGGGGAGGCTAGGACCCACACAGGGTTGTAAAGCCAAAATGATGATGATAAGAAATGTACACATCAAAGGTTGAATTTCTTTTGGAATAGTCATGATTAGGTCTTGCTGGAAAGATATGTAGATGTTTACGAATTAATCAAACGGTTTCTAAAATATATAAAGAGGGAAGAGTTAAAATCCCCTGATTTTTGAAGTAGCTTCTGCAACATGTTATTTTACTGAGGCCAAAAAGATACCGTATTGCTCTTTTTTGTAATTTAAAAATAATATCAGATTGGACAGCTGTACTAAAACCCCAAAAAGGAAGACCATATCGAAGATGAGACTCGAACAAAGAAAAATATGTTATTTTGGAAGATGCTAAATTGATTTCCTTCGAAACAGATCTTATTGCATAGCAGGCTGAGGCTAGTTTCTTACTTAACAAATCAATATGAAGGGATCATTTAAGGTTGCTATCTATAAAATACCAAGAAATTTTACAGAATCGAAGATACTGATCTGGCTGTTATTAAGAAGCAAGGGTTGAAGAGCTCCTTTATAGGATAATGCTACTGTCTTATCCACGTTAAAAGAGAGCAAATTGCAGTCAGACCAGGAATTCATTTTAAGTAGATCAGAAGTTATAGTTACATAAAGAGTTGCAATATTAGAGTTCCTCCAGGTGATACTGGTATCATCAGCAGAAAGATAAGGAAAAGCAGAGGACCCACTACTGAATCTTGTGGTACTCCACATACAATGCTTTTGTGACTAGTCAGTATCATTTGATATAACTAGTTGATTTCTATTCCCCAAGTAAGATTGGAACCAATTCAAAGAAATATCTCGAATTCCGTAGAAATTTGGTTTTTTTATCAAAATATCGTGATTTACACAATCAAAAGCTTTGGAGTCACAGAAAACAGTGGTAGTGTAAAGATTATTGTTTAGTGCTTGATAGACCTCACGTAGTATAGAAAACATAGCATCACTGGTACATTTATTAGATAAAAAGCCGAACTGACTTTGTGATAAAATGTTGCTTTCAACGAGAAAGGAAAGTCGGGGCTTTATAAGTCTTTAAAATTTTGGATAGGACAGATAGTACAGCAATAAGTCTATAGTTGCAGACATTCGATTTTTCACCACCCTTATGAAGAGGAATAGAAATAATCTATAGTAATAATCTAATATATAGTAATAATCTATAGGCACTCTGGAAATGAACCTTTTTCAAAAGAATCATTCATTAGTGAGGCCAGGACTTCCAACATATTTTTTTATGGATAGTCCATCAGTACTACATGAAGATTTGCTTTTGATACTATTGATTGATTGGATCAGTTCATATTTATTCACTGGTCTTATAAAGACTGAACTCGAGACTTTTTTGATTTTTTTGAATTGAGGATATAAGAAATAGGATCTTGTGGCAAAATAGTTAATGTAATATTTTTGTTCACACATTTATATTTTCTGCTGTGTTAGTTTTATTTCGAAGATCGTTAATTATAGACCAAGTTTCTTTTGCGACATTTTTAGAGTTTTCCAGACGATTTTGATAGTACATTTTTAGCTCTTTTGATAAGTTTTAGATACGTTCCTCTGTACTTGGTAATATACTCAGTGACAAAGAGATTGGTAGTAAATTTTTTTATGTACAGATGAACGCATATTCTCGGCTGATATGAGGATACTTTAGTAGTCCAGGGTTTGTGATGTTTTGACTTGATTGTAATTAAAGGAAATGCCTTATTGAAAATACAGATAAGCCTATCTAAGTGCCATCCAGAAGTCAAGCACAAAAATTGGAATTTACCAAAGTTCTGAGCGGAAAACATTCCTAAACGTTGAGTTTTCAAGGATGGTTTGTTGAGAGTATTAAACTATTAAACTTGGTATATACTGCTTCATGATCAGATAGTCCTTTATTAATAATTGTGAAGCGTACATCGGGGATGAGAAATCTGAGACAATATTATCGATTATGGTAGATATTGTTTTAGTAATTCTTCTAGGGGAATTAACGTGCATTGTAAATCCATACGACTTGAATGTTAAAAATTAATTGGAAAAATATTAATGGATTTTTGTCCGATGTATTGAGGTTTTGGTAGATGATAGTGGATATTTTCATTTAAATAAGTTAGTAAAAAAAACTTTATGTACTCTTAAATGAATGATTGAATATGAATATATCTAGGTAACAAATTGCAAGTAAGATCTAATACTGGATACAGAAACATAAACGAATTACAGAGTAATTATAAGCTTGTAGTATTTTATTGTCCATTCAGTATACCATAAAAATTCCATAAGGTTTTGTTTAAACTTAAAAGGGATAATTCCCGGGAGTAGGCTGTATACCATATAGTTAAAAAAACACGAACATCGAAGAAAACACTTCTGTTATAAGTGGTATATTTAATTAAAATTAAATTTAAAAATCCAAATGGATTGCAAGTTCAGAACGTTTTCGGACATCTTCAGTGAACTTTTGTTAGTACTTGCGCAAATATCCGAAAACCAAACATTAGTTGGGTTTACATTGATGAAACCATACTTGAAAATATTCAATTATACGGCAGTATTTCTATGAAATTTGATTATTGTCCGGGAATGTAAGACCCTACTCAAAAAAATTATTTCTACATCCAAACTGTGAGCATGGATGAAGCCAACTTAAGTTGGCTTCGGCCATCGTCTGGAAAAAGTACATTTGGAAAAATAATAGCAAAACTGTTATTACTTTTTATTTTTCAGAGCTGATAAAAACTATTAATCGAATCGAATAATACAACGAAAATTTACATATTTGACATCAGTAGTTGAAAAGCTTTTAAATGAAGTTCCATATGACGTAGCTTCTTATTAAAAAAATTTGAATTTATGACAGTAATCTGAATACAGTGGAACTTGGATATTACGGCCTTGGTAGTTACGTGATCTCGGTTGTAACGTCAATTTGTAATAGGTCCGCCCAAAAACTATTCAATATCATTATGAAAAACCTGGTTTTATCGGCTAAAAATAAAGTAAGCCTCGCCTATAGCGTCATAAAATTTTTACAGTAGGTTGTCCTTTTTTATTTTATGAAGAATAAAGTGCAATGCGTTTCCGGCTTTGCGGCATTGTTCCTTCCAAGAATGTGAGAACGCCCGATTATTTCTTCTGTGTACAGTTATGTGACCTTGACAGTTCTATGATTTCTCATTTATCAGCGCCATCCAACAGTCAAATTTTCTGTTTCGGAAAAGTCAGATGAGAAATTTTCGCTACCGTGAAATTGTGTTCGCCTCGTTTTGTTTTTAGATTTTAATTCAGTAATTAGGATTTAGTAGTTAAGAAAAATATTAGGAAGTCCATTCGTGGTGATGTAGATTCAGCACTACTCAAATGGTTCAAGCAGTGTCGCGGTTCTGATATTCCTGTGTCCGGGAGAGAGGCAAAATTTGTGGACGAGAACGTGACAGGTGATTGGTTACAAAACACATGGCCACAACTAAGGTAACCATACAAGGTTGAAGATATCTTCAATGGCGATGAAATTGGTGTCTTTTATAAATTAACGCCAGACAAAAATTTCAAAAATCAAAAATGTGTTGGTAGAAAGCTTTTAAAACAAAGAGTCACGGCTTTTGTTTGTGCAAACATGACAGGTACAGAGAAAAGAAAGCTTTTGGTTATTGGGAAAAGTTTACATCCTAGATGTTTCAAAAACATAAAAACACTGCCTGTAAACTACACAGCCAACGAAAAAACGTGGATGACTTCTGCTACTTTTGAAGAAGAATTGAGAAAGTGGGACAAGGAACTCTCTTCAAAAAAAAAAAGAAAAATTCTTCTCTTAGTTGACAACTGTGCAGCCCCATCCCAAGCTTAATTTGACCAATATTAACCTAGTTTTCTTACCAGCCAACTGCACAAGTGTCTTGCATCCTATGGACCAAAGAGTCATAAGAAGTTTAAAGTGCCATTATCGGAAACAGCTTTTGAAAGGATGATTTTTTGTATGGACAATGGGGAACCCGCGAACATTACCATCCTTGATGCAGTTCAGTTTTTAGAAAATTACTGGAGTGCGGTTACATCAGTGATAATTTGTAAATGCTTTAGTCAAGCTAAATTGACTGTAGTTTCTCCCAATGATCAGAATGTTGATGAGGATGACGAAATGCCTTTGTCAGAGTGGATACAAAATTTAGTGTAAACCAGAGAGCGTTTGGAACTGATCTTGATTTCAGTAGCCCATCAGGTAGAAACATTTGAAGTTTGAAGTGATAAAGGAATTATGGAAAATAACATAACAACAATATATGGACATGGACATAACATGGACATAACATGACATGGACATAACAAAATATGGAAATGAATGTTGATAAAGATAGTTAAGAAGATTGCGTTGATTGTCCTACAATCCAAGAACTAATGAAATCTGCTGAGACCATATCCAGGTTTTGTCAGTTCAGGTGGGTATCCACAAATACCAAAGAAGCAGCTCAAATTATTAAGGGCACTACAGAAAAACTTTATTTTTCGGAAAGGGTTGTGCAGAAGAAAATAACTGACTTTTTTCAGCATTAGAGAACTTCTTCATAAAAAATATAAGTTTCGTATACATGATATGTTTTATTTCTTAATTTTTTTTATCCTAAATACAGCTGTAATAATAAATGCTGTAATAAAAATTTGCTCCGTTAAAATTTTATTTTTTTCTACATCTTTGTATCAGATTGTCAAATATGTTTTAATATAAATTATACATACAGTGCAGATTCAGATGTTTTATCTATATCTTACCTTTGGAACTCGGAAGGTTCTTCAGATCTTCCTCGATCATCTCGCTTGCCAAAGCTTGAGCGTCTTGAAACAACTTTAGATCGTACTCTGGTACAAAGTTGTTGAGATCTGGTTCCTTCGTGCGATCAACGCACGGTTTTATATCTTCAATTATTTCCATTTTGAATTTGGCTCTCATGTCCCTTATTCGTTGCAAAAACTGTTTTTGTTCGGAAGTGGCATTCGGTCGTGGTGTTTTTTTGTGAAATTCTAGAGCTTTTTTTCGAGCTTCTTCTCGCTTCTTTCTTTCGTCGAGCAACTAGAATGTTATAAAAAAAAGTAAGTTAATACAATAAAAAATTGAAAAACAAAAATCTTTATTTGTATCAATTTGTGCTCAAATATTAATACTGTTTGATTATCGAAGAATTCGTACAATAAAATTGCCTTGTAGAACTCAATGTTTTTGTGAAAAGTAACACACCTCAGTTTTTGTGTCAGAAATTGATAATCCTATTTGGATTTACGATTTCTAATGTGACTTTCAAATTATCCTCACAGGTACTTAACAATTTTTCCGCTGTATATAAAACAACGGACCATAGCGATGAACAGCAAATTGAGTTTGAACATAAATAGCAAAATAAAAAATAAGAATATGTACCTAAATATTGCTACATGGAATGTACGAGGAGTATACGAGGAGGGAGCATTAATTAACCTAATAGAAGAACTAAAATAATATAAAATACACATCTTAGCAATACAGGAAACACATTTAACTGGAAACAACATTAAAAAGATTAGCCCATACACGTTTTACACAAGTGGAAGCGATAATAGAAATTTTGTAGTGGGTTTTCTGGTACATGAAGACGTGCAGCAGGCAAAACGATTCGTAGTAAAATCTGATAGAATATGTGCAATTAGAATTAAAGGAAAAGAGAATATGATATCGTTGATAAATATACATGCTCCAACAGAAGAAAAAGAAGAAGTAAAAGACGAATTTTATGAAGTATTAGAGTCATTGTGTGAAGAAATGCCCAGAAAAAAAAACTAAAATTATTATAGGCGACGCCAATGCAAAGATCGGAAGAGAAGATATATATAAAAACATAACAGGGGGTGAAAGTAAACATTTGAATACAAATGATAACGGACAAAGATTAATAACATTCGCAATTGAAAACAGGATGAAGATGAGTACCCATTTTAGGAAGAAAAATATATATAAAGGAACGTGGAAAATTCCGGGAACAAATGGAACTAATCAAATAGACCACATCTTAATACAAGAGAAGTTTGCCAATTTAATAACAAATGTGAAAACGTGCAGAGGAGCTGACGTAGACTCAGATCATTTTTTGTTTAAAATTAATATGAGAGAAGCAATAATTAAAAAGCATAAACGGAAAAAGAAAGGGCAACGTAAATTTAACTTTAACAAACTGCGAAAATTTGAGGTAGCGCAGGATTATCAAAAGGATATACAAGAAACCTACGCCAAACAAGATGGTACTACTGTGAGTAACATACAACAAAAGTTCTTGAAAATGACAAACACTATAAAGGAAGCTACGTCGAAGAACATACCATATACAAAAAGATTTAGAAAAAACCACTGATTCAATGAAGAATGTAGAACAGAGTTAAAAAAGAGATCAGATTTGAGATTAAAAAGTTTACGATCGCAAAAACAAGACGACCTATGCCGAACAGCGAAAAAAAGTAAAGAGAATCCTAAGGGAGCGGAAACGAAAGTATATGAATGATAAAATTAGGCGCATTGAAGAAAATTACAAGAAAAATGAAATAAAAATTTTTTATAAAGAAGTAAAATACATCAAAACTGGGTACTAGGGAAGAACGATAAATGTAAAAGATAAGCAAGGAAACCTGATAGTGGACGAAGACCAAATATGTGAAAGGTGGACAGAATATTTCGAAGAAATGCTAAATAAAGAAGTGACTACTGAAGAAAATTGTTATATTCCTAAACCTGAAATAGTAATAGAAGAAATACCAGAGCTCACAAGAGAAGAAATTGAAGAAATAATAAAAGATATGAAAAATCAAAAAAGCCCCGGGTAGAGCGGCATTGTGGCAGAGAACATAAAATATGGAGGAGAGGCCTTAATAAACAAACTTTGTGAGCTAATACTAGAAGTATGGGATGCCGGAGAAATGCCTCAAGAATGGAATAATTCGATTATAATTCTTATACACAAAAAGGGAGATAGAACTGAATGCGCAAACTATAGAGGAATATCCTTATTAGAGGTAATTTATAAAATACTGGCCATACTAATTAAAAAACGATTAGAAATATATATATATATATATATATATATATATATATATATATATATATATATATATATATATATATATATATATATATATATATATATATAACAATTTATTGTTTTGGAGTATCAGGTATGCGGTCTGTTATTAAAAAAACTCTTTTTTCTTTTATGACTCTATATTTCGCTGATTTTTGTCAGCTTCTTCAGGAGATAACTAAAATATGGTTAAAATTGTATATACATCACAGGTGATAATAAACAATGAATTTACTTACAGATTAAGAGTTAAAATATTTAAAAATCTTGAACATAATATATTCAAAACAGTACTGACAGTATTAGTCAAAAGCATCTAGTCACTAGTAATTAAATATAACAAAAAATATAATAAATAGGAAACAAAAACAAACAAGAAACAATAAAAACACAATAAAATTACATATTAAAAATATACAGGGTGATTTAAAATATAATTGTAAAAAGAAAAATTATTTGAACATACTAAGAATATTACAGTAGATGTTGCTCAACTGTCCCGTATCTGCCTTATAATTAACTGCATATTTTTCTTTATTAATGTGTCACATTAATAAAGAAAAATATGCAGTTAATTATAAGGCAGATACGGGACAGTTGAGCAACATCTACTGTAATATTCTTAGTATGTTCAAATAATTTTTCTTTTTACGATTATATTTTAAATCACCCTGTATATTTTTAATATGTAATTTTATTGTGTTTTTATTGTTTCTTGTTTGTTTTTGTTTCCTATTTATTATATTTTTTGTTATATTTAATTACTAGTGACTAGATGCTTTTGACTAATACTGTCAGTACTGTTTTGAATATATTATGTTCAAGATTTTTAAATATTTTAACTTTTAATCTGTAAGTAAATTCATTGTTTATTATCACCTGTGATGTATATACAATTTTAACCATATTTTAGTTATCTCCTGAAGAAGCTGACAAAAATCAGCGAAATATAGAGTCATAAAAGAAAAAAGAGTTTTTTTTAATAACAGACCGCATACCTGATACTCCAAAACAATAAATTGTTATTTACGTTTCGGTCGATAATCCTACCAGTTTTGCTATATATATATATATATATATATATATATATATATATATATATATATATATATATATATATATATATATAGAGAGAGAGAGAGAGAGAGAGAGAGAGAGAGAGAGAGAGAGAAAGAGAGAAGAATCTAAGAAAATACCAGGGAGGATTTCGGAAAGGAAGATCAACAACCGATCAAATTTTTATGCTAAAACAAATCCTCATCAATTGCTATGAATACAACATTTCAGCGCAAGTACTTTTCATTGATTACAAAACTGCCTACTATACAATAGACAGAAATAAGTTAATAGAAACACTAAAAGAAAGAATTCCAGGGGCAGAAAAAATAATAAAATTGGTAAAAATGACAATTAGACAAACCATTTGTGCTGTGAGATGCAACGGTACAGTCTCAGAAGAATTCGAAGTGAAAAAAGGTGTTCGCCAAGGAGATCCGTTGTCTACATTGCTATTCAATATAGTTCTAGAAAAAATTGTAAGAGTTATTGGGATAAATAGGTCCGGAACTATTTTATACAAGGAGCACCAATGCTTAGCATACGCTGATGATGTGGTTTTCATTGCAAGAAATGGAAAAGAGCTATCAAATATAACAAAAAGACTGATTCGGGAAAGCTCTAAAATGGGACTGAAAGTTAATATTAATAAATCGAAGTACATGAAGATCTCTATCAAAAGTTAGTGTTAGAATATAAAGATTTTAAAAAGAGAAAAAATGATCTAGGGATTCCAATATACAAGATTTTTTGGTAGAGAATGTCCAAATTGACATTATCAAAAGCAGCGGAAATCAGGGGCGGCTGGTCCTATGAGGCAGGTGAGGCAGTGCCTCACCAGTATTAATCGACTATTTACGTTCTTTAACTACAATTTAACTTTTTGGAATTTTCTAAATAACTTTATTTTCATTATGATAAAAAATTAAAATAGGTACACCCTTGATGTCTTATCTTTGTATATTTCTTCATAATCTACGGGCCGGACAAGGGACAAGCTTAAACCACAAAATATTAAATAAACAACGGCGCCTATCATCTGTGCATCTCATTCTCTCTTTAAAAATTATAGCCGAGGCAAGCCTCACGGCATTGCTCTGTCTAGCATATTAGACATCACATTATGTAGCGAAATTCAACATGATTTATTTATTTTCTGCCCACTATTTCACCGAACAGGAGAGGCAAGCCTCTCTCGTTTGGTGTAGTTCTTTTAATTAGCAGCGTTGCCGTTTTGGTACAAAGGTACCCAATTCGCTACATTTTTTCCCTCGGGGTATAAAAGTACATTTTAAATAAAACATAGATTTTTATTTGAAAATTGTAACAACATTGGAGTATTTTCCTTTAGTAGATGGTACTATACATATTGTTCTATTGTTTTCCGATTCAACAAACAATATTTTTTTTCTATGCATTTACCAGATTAGCAACTTTGGTACAGTTTGGAACATTTCTGCAAAATTGTTGTAGTAAGTAGTAGTTAAATTACTTCCTGTTGACCTGTTGGTGCGGCAGGATCACGTTTGACTTATCTCGTGTTGTTTTTCATTAAAAAAACAGTAAGATTACATGTTATATAATAAGTGCAATTCTAATTAAGTTTTTTTAATAATTTTGGTGGGTTTGTTTTTGTCTGCAGGATTTTCGGTTTTAGTGAAAAACGGATTTAGCACCGAGCACTTCGTCACAACTTTCCCAGGTAAATGTAAATATTCGTAATACTTGTAATCTCGTAAATTTTTTAGTCAAACAGCAGAATTTTTCAAGTCATTCATATGAAGATAAATTATATATAGTTAAAGTAGTAAAACGACCTATTCTAGATTTAAGTAAACATCTTGTTTCTATCGGTGGCGTCGGAAAACCAAATCGGGGATTTCAAAATGCATGGTACGAAAAGTTTGACTGGCTTACGGGTAGTATAACATTAAATAAATTGTTTTGTTGGCCATGCATTTTATTTGCCACAGCTAATACTAGCGACAAAGTTTGGTTCAAAAATGGTTCGATCAAATTGCAAGCTTACTCTTATGAGAAAACAAAAGCAAAATATGGCTACAGCACTAGACAATTCGCGTAAAATAGATATTGAAAATTTCAATGCTAGGGTTAAAGAAAATCGGCAAATTTTAAAAAGCCTTACAGATATTACGTCACACCTCTGTATGCAAGAGTTACCGTTTAGGGGGCATGATGAATCTAATGAATCTTTAAATTGCGGGAATTTCAAAGAGCTAGTTGTTCTTGTTAGTAAATTTGACACTAATTTAAAAACATTTTTAGAACATGATAATGACTCTAGATCAGTTTTTTCTGGGACATCTAAAACCATACAAAATGAATTAATCGATTCAATTGCTTTTGTTATAAATAAAAAAATTGAGGAAGATATTTCAAAATTATTATTCTTTTCGTGGCAGGTGGATGAGACTACTGATATAAGCTGCCATTCACAACTATCCGTTATTTTTCGTTACGTAATAAACAATAAACCAGTCGAACGATTCATAGGATTTTACGATGTAAGTTCCGGGCGTTCTGCTCAAGATTTATTTGAATTTTTATCTACCAAATTTGATCGTGAAGAAGATGGCACTAGATTAGCAGTCACCATTTATAACACTTACTAACAAATCTCCCAGATAAAAAATACCTACTACCCCCAAAAAAATATAAAAATCCCAAAAAAATTAATAAAAAATATATAAATTCAAAAAAAAAATATAAAATAATAAAAAATTCACAAAAAAATTATAAAAATACAAAAAGGCCACGGGAGAGGCCACCTAGATCCTTGAGGCTACAACTTGGCCGCTAACCAAGGTGCAGGTTCGAGGATTACAGCTCTCTCGTTTTTCGTTCGCTTTTATCTCACGATATGAGATTTCATGATAAACGGGAGTAAGTCGCTTAACGACACCTTGGGTATGATTTAAGTTACATTTATGAGCACCCTATTACACATGGTGCTCATAAATACAGCTCAATCGCGGACTCAAAAAGCAGTCAGCCCTTATGTTGCACCTTCAGTGCACATAAGGGAGGGTGGAGGAGGGCTTAGGAGAGCTTTGAGGTGAGGATGACTTTTGTTGATCCGCGCGCGTATCGTCAGAAGTCCTTCTCACGCCAAGTCATTGTTTGCTGGCGCGAGCAATGCCTCCTTAGCCGGGTATGACTGGAGCAAAGAGAAGCTAACCATAATAATAATAATTTTCCTTAAGTGTAGTGTGCCTCACCAGCTTGTACTATCACGAGCCGCCCCTGGCGGAAATGTCAAGGAACGCAGCTACTGTAGACTTATTTTATGTAAAATTAAGCTGAATTGAAGTAACTAGGGCTGTAGTTGCATCTTAAGTGGACCTAGACTTGCGAAAACCATATTGGGAACTTGGAAGTATACCATCGTGTTCTAGCCATTGTTCAAATCTATTTTTAATTATTCTTTCAAATGTTTTTAAGACATTAAGATAAGAAGATAGGTCGGTAATATAATATAAATTTAGTATAAATATATAGTATAAATTTTATATTCTATCGGTAAGTTGTAACAGCAAATATGACACATTGTCAATACCTGGAGAAGTATTATTTCTTTGTTCAACGGCTCGATATAATTCCCATATATGAAAATTTTCTTCAAAATTGTGGTTTTGTCTGGATATGTTCTTGTACAGTGCCGTCATTTAAAACCCATGCCGGGGCAATTTTTCTGTGGAATTCCTGCAACCATGTATCTTCTGGATCAATAGGTACTTTGTTGACTTGTTTGCGGTTTTTGAAACAATTAACTTTTTGCCAGACATCTTTTATTGGTGTTCTTGAGTTTAGTCTTTCGCAAAAATCAATTAAATTGTTCTTTTTTTTTCTGTTTGAAGATTTTCTTTGCAATACCATCTAGTAGTTTAGAATTTGGAGCGTTGGATTCTGTTTATAATTAATAAACGCCTGTTTTCTATTTTCAGCTGCCTGACCATGGTTTCGGAATATGACCTTTGTTTTTTCTTTAATGGAAAAATGTTTTGGGATAGCGACGTTGGCTGCCAGGTTTATATTCGTCAACAATTCTTCGTAGATTAATATTTTCATTGTTTCCAAAGTACTGGTATATATTATCCAATTGGCTCTGCTAAGGTTCCATATTCTATGTTTTCTACTGGATGTGGATTCTGCTGCAGACAAACTTTGTGATGAAAAAATAATTGGCACATGATTCAAACCATGAGGTTCTTGTAGAGTATTCCAACGAAAATGAGAGGCAATATCTCGGGAACAAATGGTTTTAGTCTACAGCAGAAGATTTATTGGCAATAGCAAGAGTGGGAGACCCGTTGTTTAAATATTCTAAATTGCAGTATTGTAATTGATTTGCTTGCTAATTGAGACAATATTTTCTTTTTTTTCATATTTTTTCCATAATAAGACTTTCTTTGGTATTTTTTATACTAATTATGTGTTCAAATGCACTTTAATGTTATTTATATTAGTAACATAACCTAACATGTTTGTTTAAAAAAATTGTACGAAAAAAATGGCTGGCACTATTTTGTGATGAAAGGTCTTGTGTTGTCTTTATTTGACCACCATAAATTATTCATTATGTCCTGATGGGACCTTTCCCACTCCCACTCCGTTTCCAATTTTGACATTAAGAATTTGGCTTTAGGATACGTAACGTAAAGATTCATTCATGCCCGGCGAACTCTTGTAAAAAAAATGTAATTCTATTTATTTGACTTCCAGGCCGTATGAGGCCGTGCAAAACGTTAATTTATGCATCATAGAACATGACATTTGACAAGTCCTGCACTGTGACCTACCACGCGTCCAAAAAACCAATTCAAAATAAAGCTTTGTAGCGTGTAGCTGTTTACGTGGTATTTGTTTGTGATTATTTTGGTTTTTGCGACTGTTGACAATATTATTTTCAATCGTATTTTACGATATTTTTTATACCCAATTAAGTGGTGTTTTTGTTTGGTTTGTGTGACCATAAGAATAGTTTATATTCAATCCTATTTTTCCATATTTTTATACACCTGATTAAGTGGTAAGATTTTTTGATTATATTGTAGATTGATTGATTTATCCATGGAAGGAGAGTGTTTATCTAACGTGTTTAAAATACACATTTATTTAATTTGATTTAAGATTTTTATTTTTAGGTAAAATGCCTCCCATTAACTGTTGTGTGCAGACATGTTGGAAAAGTGCAACAAGTAAACATAGATTTCCGGATCCACAAAAGTACGCGGATCTTTTTAATCAATGGGTACATTTAGTGGGTGATAAAAACCTGTTGGATAAAGATCCTTAAAAGGTTTACACAAGTAACAACTTTCAATTTCCTATATCTCGAATCTATATTACAATAATTATTAATAGCTTGTTCTATGGCTCACATCTACATACTATCAAACACCTGTTCATAGTCTAAGAAGGCAAGAAATACAGGTAGTTGGTATTTATTTGCCTTTTCTATCAATGTTCTCATTGCTCTTAGCCTGAATAGAATAGAATAGAATAGAAAAAAGTTTAATTCTTAGGATTCACAAGTTCCACACAAATATAAATTGTCAATAGAGAGAATGGTGTCAATTACAATTTATAATGGTTGCTGTAACAACCTACACTTAACATAAAAGTAATATTAAAATATAATAATAATAACAGTGACAGTTAGATTCAGATAAGAGCCCTCAGTCTCCCCGCAGGTCAGATTGAAGGTATTCTTCCACTTTGTATGGTTCGAGGTGTATGAGCAACTGTTGAACAAACTTTCTATATTTATTTATTTCAGTTTTTATTTTGATGCTCTAAGGCAGTTTATTAAAGAATTTAATACAGGCATATTCTGTGGTTTTCTCAGATGCTGTTAGTCTATGTATTGGTATATTACAGTTTATGAGATTGTTTTATGTATTAGTATTATGGTTTGTTATGTGTTTCAAGAATTTGTCTATTTAAAAAAATTAAAAGTGAGCATTCATATATGTATGTTAAAGATATTGTTAGTATGTTTAGCTTTTTGAAATAACCTCTACATGAATCCTTGTATTTCAAGTTAAGTAGAGTTCTGATTGCTTTTTTTGTAATATAAAAACCTGTTCAGCGTTACCACTTCCCCCAGAAAACTATTCCAAATCGCATTACAGAATGAAAATTTGAAAAATATACAAACTGTTTACATTTGTTGTCCAAACAATTTGCTGTTATTCCGAATAACTAGCAGATAGATGCTAACCTGTTACAGATCTCATTCATATGCACTCCAAAATCTAAATTTTTGGTCAATATGTATCCCCACAAATTTTGTGCTTTGGTTTAAAGTAACCATTTGCGATTGAATTGAGACAGTTTCTGGTAAGGTACCATTCTTTATTTTTTCTCTGTTCAGTATAGTTTATTCATATTGAGCCATCTCTGTGCTTTATCTAATATGCTATTAGCGATATTCAATAAATTATTCTAGGATGACCCTATAGTTAAAATGTTAGTATCATCTGCAAATTTCGCAATAAGAGTATTCTGATTGTTATCTGTAATGTCTAAAGCTAAATCATTTACATAAAAAAAACAAAGAGAAGAGAACCCATAATACTTCCCTGAGGATTTCCCACCAAAATGAGACCTTCACCAGAGAAGCAATTTCTTTCCTCGTACTCAAATTTTACTTTCTGTTTTCTGTTTGATAGGTATGATTTTATCCAATTATAACCTGGCCCTCTAATACCATACCTGTAAAGCTTTTCTATTAGTATTTTGTGATTTAAAGTATCAAATGTCTTTGATAAATCTAAAAATATGCCCATGGATATATCTTTGTTTTCATAACCCTCATTTATCTTTGTTATAAAATCATAAATGACAGTCTCTATAGACTTTCCCTTAAGGTACTCATGTTGTGCTTGGCATAACAGTCCCTCACTATAGAAAAAACTGAGAAGCCTGTCACACATGAATGTTTCAAAAACCTTTCAACTGAGACTGAGCAAGAATTTATATGTCTATAATTCTTTAGATCACATTTATCCCCTTTTTTGTGAAATATTGTTACTAGACTATCTTTCAAGTCTTTAGGGATCTTGCTATTATGGAACCGTCTATTAAATACCTGTTATTATAGGGATGGTTAGTGGCTTACTTGTTTTCAAGAGCTCGGCAACTATACCGTTGGGTTCTGGAATTTTATTATTTTTCAGCTCTTTTAAAGCTCTGTCTGTTTCGAATCTTTTTATATTTGGTATGACTTCTGATCCCACGTCTTCCATCTTAATGAATCAACAAAGGAGAACGCCTAGAGTTTACGAAGAAATAAATATTTTAATGTTTAATGTATCAATATTTGTATATATATATATATATATATATATATATATATATATATATATATATACATATAATTGGGTGGTGCCGGTAAAATAAATAAATTTTAACAACATAATAATTATTGACGTAAATCTTCATTTTATAATTCAAAATTTACAAACTAAATTTAAACAGTATACTCTGTAAAATGTAACATTATATAAATAAATAATTAAGAAAGAAAATTTTGTTGTGTTTTATCTTGATTGTTCACTCGATGAAAATATCTATTGGAATACACGTTCTTGATGTTGATTGGGTAGTATGCTCAAGGTGAGTGAGCGGTAAATTTGAAAGACTTACCGTACAGCTTGTCACGCAGGGGAGCTATACTATACTATATATTATATCATCCGTTCTTTATTGGTGAGCCTGCATACACGGAACCATTAGTTCCGTCTATGCAGACTCATTTATTATTATAGAGAGCGGGTATGATATAATCATCGAGCAATAAGACAAAAGAGGGAATGTAAAGGTAGTGGGGGTAAACATATTGATAGACAGGAAGTGCCATCTTGAGAGGCCACTTTAGACAAGGATAGACAGTCTCTTTCCTTGTTTAAGAAGTCAAATTTAGTTAGGTTATGTTATTGTTTGTCCCAACTGTCACATGAAATTTTATTTATATTGAAATCTTTTACCAATTGTGTCACTTTTTAGACTATTATAGTTAATATTTAATTAAAACTTTCTCGTCTGAAAAATATTTTATAGCTATTGTTAATAAGTGTTGGAAAATTTAAATTTAGCGCCTTTGCATTTCCGGATATGTCCGCCATCAGAGGCCACTTTTTTGGTCTCCTTTTCATAACGATTAGATTCCCTCTTTTATCTTTTTGCTCGATGGATATAATATAGCATAGCTCCCCGTATGTGACAAGCTGTACGGTAAGTCTTTCAAATTTACCGCTCACTCACCTTGAGCATACTATCCAATCAACATCAAGAAGGTTTAAAATTTCACACCTATCATGTAGGAGCTACTATCCAATCAACAACAAGAACGTTTAAAATTTTGCACCTATCATGTGGAAGCCACAGACCAATTATGTGAAGGCCATATTATGGTATACTTCCAGGCCGAGAGGTGGCGCTGAAATACGTGACATATTTTATGAAGAGTAGGATCGCATTCTACCTAACCTTCTTACCTATGGATTCATTTTTATCCACAACTTCTGATAATAAACGTAACTTCTCGTTATCGGGGTAACATGATTTCAATTTACAGTTCTTTTATTTTTTAGTTTTATTTGATAGCATTTTATACATGTTTAAATATTGTTTTGTTACTTTGTCTAAATTAACATTTTTATTTATTTTTGAGTTACTCTAAGTTCTTTGGCAGATAATGTCTGATTGGATTCATTGTTTAGTATGGAATTTTATTATTAACGTAGTAATTTATTTAATGGATTTTATATTTGTGACTTTATATGTAGGACAACAGAAAGAAACAAATGCATGCGAAAGCGATGGACTTGAAGAGAGCTGGAAAAAATTAAATCAGATATATTTGACTCAGCTAAGGAAGTTCTTAGAGAAAGAAAGATAAAGATAAATTGTTTCTAATTAAAACAATTAGGTCTAAACCCTCTAGAAACTAAACACTCTACGGGTCTACACAGAAGTGAAGGAAAAATTTAAAGAAAAGGTTTACCTGGAATATAATATCAAATAAGACGTACGAAGGGTACGACAATAATTACAAAACAGAAGAAACTAAACATATCTTCTTTTAAGAAGAATCAAAAATGATAACTGGGATCGTTTTTCAAAACAAATAGGCATGAATTTTATGGTATACAAAAGGTAATATAACGTTTTATAAAAGGTAAAAGAACAGGTGAAGGAACTAATAGACTATTAAATATTTTAAATTATTTAATTTGTTTTACTTTGATGTATCTTTTGGTGAAGTTCGAATATACCTCTGACAACCTCTGAGTTGGCTAAAGCATTGTAGGTTACAAATATATGAGCCAAACGTAGTTCAGCAAAAAGATATTGGTTGAACGAATTTATAGCAAAAACGATGCCAAGAAATCTAAAACATATGTGTGGTTAAACGCTGTTAAGAAGAAATCACAACAACATAAAGAGGCACTTCCCAAGGATTCTTCTCAGGATCTATCTTAGAGATATTTATTATTATAATTACCTGTTTGCATTTATCCTGTGATATATTGTGATATTTAGGACAACCTTCCAACGTAAAGTGCTTCTCAAATTTGCCACTCAAATGACCATTACTATCACAACCTTCCAGAGGACAACATCTTTCCTCTTCAACAGGAGAATCACTATTCTTGTGTTTACTTTCTCTCCGTTTCTTAGTTTTACCCTTACTAACTGCTGGTGCCTTCTTAACTGGAGATCTAGACAATGACCTTTTAGTGCTCTCAGTATCGGAATCAGTATCAGAATAAACGTTTTTGCCCAGGACGTGTTTAGATTTTCTTGTACTCGCCGATCTGGTCAGTTTCCTCGTCACTTTACTCTTTACGGGATTTTCATTTTCTGACTCGCTGTTGGGAGCATCCTTATGGACGACTGAAGGCTTTTTGACTGGTTTTTTCACTACTTTTCTTGTATTTGTTGAGGATTCGGCACTGCTTTCGCTGTCTGAGCTGCTGCTTGTGCCTGACCCTGAAGACGCAGCTGAAGAGGCAGAAGATTCTAAAAAATGTGTTAACTGTTATAAAAATCAAAAATTATAAATAACGTAAATTCTTTATATTACTTTCATGTACGAAGAAGAAAGAAAAAGTATAATATCACCAATGACGAAAACAATATTTTCTCCGTTTAATACATAATACGAACAGTTTCCGTATGTAATTTACTATTTTTATTGGGAATTAACCAAAAGTGCCATTTGCCATTGGCAAAATATTTGGGGCTATAAACAATCAAGGCAGTGGCACAAAAGATTTAATTTCGAATTATACCAACTCTTTAATGAACCAAATGTCGTAACATTCATTAAAACACAGCGACTTAGATGGGCCAGACACATAATACTAATGACTGAAAACATGATTGCTAAAAAGCCAATGACAGGAACACCTGAAGGAAGAAGAAGCAGATGCCGACCGTGAATTAGGTGATTAGATGGAGTTGAGACCGACTTCTCAACAATCCACAGAGGATTGTTGAGCCAAAGATGATGATGATGATTGGGGATTAACCACAATTTTAATTTAAAATACGTTTATTTTGACATTTCGATTTCGACTTCGGAAACCGTTTTTTGTTTGTATTTTGAGAATAATTTCCGAACTAGAAATTAAAACGTTAAAATAAACATAATGCCGAATAATGGTTAATAGTAAATACATAAGTAATAAATAGTATGTTAATAGTAAGAACAGGAAATAAAGACTGAAAAGCATTTTTGAAAAAGATCCTGGATAATACATTGGAGCTTCAGAGCAGAAAGAAATTTAAAAACTGATCTTTATGTAAATATAAAGAAAGTTTACAACAATGGACCGATTAAATAGTTGTTTGATGAGAAATGCTACAGAAGTCTAGTTTGGACTTACATATAAAAAGGGACCGAATAGCTCAAAATATGAAGTAAGAAATATTTTTGAAAGATACTCTACCAAAACGGTACAGTATCTGATTTTTTAACGAAGAAGACCCGAGTTCGATACTTGGGTAGTTCAAAGAAATGGCCCAAACCAGCTGTATAAAAGGAAGGTATAAAGCAGGATGTCGTCTTTCTCATATCCTGTTTAAAATTTACATCCGAAAAGCTCTAGAGGTATTGATAGAAAAGTGTTCAAGAATGGGAATAGAAATCGAAGACATTGTTGTTTGCAGATGGCTACTTAATAATATAGGGTGTACTTTGGAGTGTATAGGCTTTGTAAAGGTAGAATTTTTTATTTAAGATGGTCGCATCTAGATACTTGACCTCATAAGGCAGTAAACTTTCACTTGTGACTCCATGTTGCTCATGCTGATAACTGCATCGACCTGCAGGCTAAATTAAGTTAGGCTATGGCTAGAAATCTAAGTCGTGGCAGCAGTCGATCAAAAGGGAACATAAGCAAGAGCTCAACGAACTTCAATGCTTATGTCTTACACTGTAGATAGTGCAGCGGCGAAAAAGGCAAATGGAAATTACCTTAGTATATTACCCTAGCTGAAGATAAGGCTTATACTCATAGTTGAAGACAATAACAAAACAACTTACTAATCATTGTTCTAGGTGAGTAAGATTCGAATGGGAAGAGAGAGCAAGGGTATCAGAGCTTATCTTCTCTCAAAACCTCAAAATTAACAAATATCGAATAGGAGTACTCGGGAAATAGAGACAACCAATACCGATACGAAGTCACCATTATCATCATCATTATTCTTTCATCATGTCCCTTATCATCTTCCCTAATTACATTTCTCCAGTTTCTACCTTGTAACTGGGTGATACTGTCATGTTCAAAGTGAAAATCGATACTAAATCGATAAAATCAAAGATATCAATTAATTTACCTTTAACAGGTTCGTAAAAACTATACGGACCACAATACGTAAATTGAAAATTCCTGGCAAGTTTTCTTCAATTGCCGCCAGTTGGGTCACTATAATTGGTAAAGCGCATCCCTTACTTTCGAAATACAACGAGTCACCAACCTCGTTTGGCTACTTCCTAAAATTTCTTTCACTCCTGTTTGTGGAGGTGAAAACAGCCGGTCGTTTTGTCGTGTATTGTGAAAATTTAAGTAGCGCCATTTTACATAAATATTTCTAATTTTTATTTTAAATCATTTTATCTTTCTTATGTTTTAAAATTATTTCATTACTTTTCGCATCTTTATTAAAACATTTTATCACCTTTCTTATCTTTATCTTAAATCATTTTATCGTCTTTATCTAAATCAATTTTTACTATAGATGTTTCTTAAAAAAGAAATTCTTAAAAAAGGTTTCGCAGGAGACACCGGCATCCATATTATGAGTCCTATGGCACCTGGATAAAGGCATGCAATTGGTAATATATTGTATTTATAATCTCAAAAAGACTAAGCAGTGCCGGCACGTGGTTAGACTATTTTTTGTCTTTTCTTGCTGGACGTTGAAAGCAAACATGTCCACTAATATGTTTTATTGCTGAATAGATTTTTCCAGCGGCCTACGCTTTTATTTTTGGGTGTAGCCGGAAAAATGTCTTGCCGTTCTACCTCACAAGCGGCTAAGTGTGTTTTTAATATAGACAATAATTAATATGGGTAAATGCTGAGTGTTTTATTTTATTTAATTCATTAGGGTGCATTTTAAAACTTAGTTATGTTTGACTACATAAGGCGTAGTCAAACGTTTTATAAGTACCTAAAAATTATTATGCCAGGAAGAAATAAGATTAAATCATTTTAGTATATCTCTATTTTATTTAGAAATCTAATAAGCATTTTAATTAAGGGTTAATATTAGGTATTCTATTCTGAGATAATAAAGAAATATGTTGTTTTTCTTTTGATAATAAGCATCTTAACTTTAGCTCTTTCCAATACTTATATATTAATTTTTTATTGCCTGGAGACAGTCTCCAGAATGTTAATTAATAAAATAAACTAATTTGTTTTTTTTTTGTTACATTTCAGTATTATTTTTGTTGTATTGGAGAAGATATTTTCAATATTCAATCATAAACCAGCTAACCCTCCAAATGGACTTGGACTCTATTTTAATTTGGTGTTCTCAGCGGTTACTACTCTTAAATGCGGAAAAATGTGTAGTGCTTCGAATTGGTAAAAATAACTCACTTGTCCGTACTTTGTTAACGGGCAGTCATTAGATGCTGTGTTTTTGTATAACGACCTTGGTGTTATCGTAAACAACAGCCTAACTTGGTCCGACCATATTACCTCTATTTGTAAACGTACAAACTCCAGACTGTATCTTATTCGGAGGTGTTTTTCGAGAGTTTTCAATGCAATCATTCTGTAAACTTTACACTCTTTACGTAAGACCCATACTTGAATACGCTGGACCAACGTGGTATCCTGATATGGTTCGAGACAAGACTTTGATGGAAAACGTTCAAAGAAAAGCCACTCGAATTCCTTTGAGACCGAGAAGACCTTCTTATGCAGAAAGCCTTAGTATGGTGTTACGATTTTAAATGTTATGGCGTATAGAACTGTAAATATTTCATGACTAATTCTTTTATATTGATTCTCGTAATTTCTAGGTCAAAAATTCTACCTGACAAACAACAATCGAATGTTCTGGGGGCGACAAGCCGATAGAGAACATGTTTTGAGACCAGTCGCCGCCGTGTCTACGTCGAGATCGAGAACGGCATCGTATTTTCTACAAACATTCTGTTACAAGCTGGTTTCATATAAATACCGGAAGAATTTCATTGAGGAGTTAGTTATAAGAAGCTCGCGAACCGCGATATTTAAATGTAACGAAACGTTAATAAATTATTTGTAATTAGGATTAATAAAGACTTTAATTAGTTATCGTGAGTTTTAATAAATTAGAATATAGACAATAAATTAGAATAAAGACAAATAAATTAATATTATACAGTGGTGCAGAAGTGGGGTTGTAGATAAATTTAATTTGAATTTTTGAAAAGAAGTGAAATTGGTGAACGATGGCTACGATTTACGAGCTCACAGTTACGAATCTAAGAAGGCATCTTGAGGATAGAGAATTAGCTTCTACCGGAAAAAAGGCTGAGTTAGTCCAACGACTAAAGAATGCTTTGGAGGAAGAGGGTTTAGATCCGGAAACTTATATATTTGAAGATGCTGTCATCGCGTCAATTTCAAAATTAGAGAATAAAGTTTCTGGCGACATCGCCTCTTTAGAAGACAAAGTGTCTAACGAGATTTCTTCTCTAGAAAGCAAAGTCTCTGCTAACATCTCCTTGGAAATCTCTAAAGTCACTTCGGAGATGTCTGCTCTCGACGATAGAGTGTCTTCATTAAAAAACCAAGTTGCTGCCGATATGATGGCCTTCGAAGAGAAGATATGGAAAGAGTTGGAAAGGAAGATTGAGGGAACAGGAACAACAGAGAGAGTAAACAATCCAATTACCATAGAGACAAAAGAAGACGAGACGAAATGTAAGTTGGAAACACGGCCGAAATGTGAAGGAAGTGGAAGTTCCGTTCATGTCAAAGTCCCAACTTTCGACGGAAAATCATCATGGAACAACTACATGAAACAGTTCGAATCAGCTGCAAGAGCGAATGGATGGTGTGAAAAAGAAAAGGCTGTAAACCTGACTATCGCTCTTCGAGGAGATGCCTTAGATGTGCTCCAGACCATAGCCGTAGAGGAGACGGATGATTTCGAACAACTGAAGAAGAGGTTAAATATGCGATATGGCCACGAACACTTGGAGCATGTATATCAGTCGCAGCTCAAAAATCGAAGACAAAAGAAAGATGAGGCTCTTCAAGAATATGAAGTAGATATCGCCAGATTAGTGCGATATGCTTATCCAACAGCTCCCGAAGACATGATGGAAAAGTTGGCCGTTCAAACGTTTATTGATGGTCTTCGTGATCATGAGATGCAAAGAACACTACGATTAGCTCGTCACAAGACGCTGGTTGATGTCTTATCCGCCGCTCTTGAATACGAGTCAGCCACGCAGGCCTCTGGCGGGTACAGTAAAGTTAGGACTGTAAAAGAGGAAGGAGATGAAGATAAACTTGACCAGCTCGTTAATATGATAAAAAGCATGACATACAAGAAACCGAAGACCATAAGATGCTGGAATTGTGGCGAAATAGGACACGTACGAAGTTCTTGTAAGCATCCTAGGTACGACGCAAATCAAGAAACTCACCATCAGGAAAACTAGAACGGGTCGGCCTTAGGGGGGCAGCTTCGACCCAGAATTTTTCCAAAGACCCTCTCATACTGATAGCTTCTTTGAAATGTCGTGAAGATAGTGTATATGTAGATGGAGAAATAAATGGTAAAAAGCATACGTTGTTGGTGGATACCGGAGCGACAAGAACCATTATTCGCCCGACAGTTATAAACAGCCGTAAGAAACTGTTACCAACGAGGTTGCGACTTCGTACCGCTACAGGTGAAAATGCCAACATTCACGGGGAAATCCAGATACAATTAGGAATTGGAGCAGAAAAGTTCGTCCATACTGTTATAGTTGCTGACATCGAAGAGGATGTTATATTAGGAATGGACGTAATGAATACGCATGGATTCCAATTGGATTTTAAGAATAAGGTTATCAAAGTTGGTAACGAGGAGGTATTTCTCCATCCACATGATGACAACACTATGCAAGCAGCCGTTAAAGAAGATACAATCGTGCCTGCGAGAAGTGAAACGATAATAGTAGCGCGGCTACAGGGAATTGTGGACGAAGGAACACCTGTTATGATGGAGCCTTGGAATCATGACGACGAAGTTGGCCGTGGAATCATAATTGGAAAGGAATTGGTGACTTCGGCTAAAGAAATTCCTGTGAGACTTATTAATGTCAATGACTACCCAGTGACCATCAAGAAAGAGACAAAAGTAGGAACTTGTGTACCTGTTACATCCATAATCCGTCAGACGACAACGTCTGATAATTCCAACGACAAATTTGATCAAATGGTTGCAGTTGCTGGACAGTCTCTGAATCAGATTGAGAAAAGGAAATTAAGGGAATTTCTTCGGCAGTATCGTGATATTTTCGTACCGAAAGGAGGAAAGACGGGAAGAACTACCGTTGTTAAGCATAGAATTGATACTGGTAATGCTAAGCCAATTCGTCAAACAGCTCGACGATTACCACAGGCGAAAAGAGAGGAAGCTGAAACGATTGTTCAGGAAATGAAGAAAGACGGGGTAATAGAACCTTCTACGAGCCCATGGGTCTCTCCGGTGGTCCTGGTTAAGAAGAAAGACGGAACAACGAGGTTCTGTGTGGATTACCGTTTGCTGAACAACGTTACCAAGAAAGATAGTTATCCTCTGCCTCGGATCGATGACACATTAGACACATTGGCTAGAAGTAAATTATTTTCTACTTTGGATTTGAAGTCTGGATACTGGCAGGTAGAAATGGACCCGGTAGATAAAGAAAAGACAGCCTTTACCACAGGATCTGGATTATGGCAATTCAACGTTATGCCATTTGGACTTTGTAACGCTCCTGCGACATTTGAGAGGCTTATGGAAAATGTGTTGAGAGGGTTATCTTGGAAAACATGCCTAGTTTATCTAGACGACATAATCGTCTTGGGGGAGACATTTGAAGACCATCTGAAGAATTTAGAAAACGTTTTTAATCGACTTAAAGCTGCCCAATTGATGTTAAACCCCAAGAAGTGCCAGCTATTTCAAGGTAAAGTCAATTATCTGGGTCATATAGTCAGTAAAGAAGGAGTGGCCGTGGATAAGGGAAAAATCGATTCCATTAAGGAATGGCCAAAACCAACTGACAAACATCAAGTGAGAAGTTTTCTTGGACTATGTACTTATTACCGGAGGTTTATTAAAAAGTTTGCAGATATCGCTAAACCATTAACGCGACTTACAGAGGAAGCAAGAGAATACCGCTGGGATGTACACTGCCAAAATGCCTTTGAGACCTTAAAAAAGCATTTAATCACAGCACCAATTTTAGGGTATCCACTGCCAGAAGGAGAGTTCATCTTAGATACAGATGCAAGTAATGTGGGAATTGGAGGAGTGCTGTCTCAGATTCAAGGAGGACAGGAAAGAGTCCTTGGATATTTTAGTAAAGTCCTCTCAAAACCTGAGCGAAATTATTGCGTCACGAGAAGAGAACTTCTGGCAGTAGTGAAATCAGTAGAGCACTTCTATCAATACCTCTATGGAAGGAAGTTTTTAATCCGAACCGACCATGCCGCCCTTAAGTGGTTGATGCAGTTTAAGAATCCAGAGGGTCAGATAGCCAGGTGGATCGAACGACTCCAAGAATATGATTTTAAGATTGAGCACCGGGCCGGAGTTAGCCACCGAAACGCTGATTCTCTTTCCAGAAGGCCATGCCCAGCAGAGTGTTCTCACTGCAACAAAATGGAATCCAAGGAAGCAGCAGTGCTAAGAACGACGGTGGTCCACGACGACTGGACGCCTACCAAGATCAGGGAAGAACAAGAGAGAGATTCAGTTATACAGAAAATCCGAAAATGGAAAGAGGAAAACCGTCGACCACCTTGGCAAGAAATATCGAACCTAGGCTCAGTAGTGAAGACGTATTGGGCCCAGTGGGACTCATTTATCATGGAAGATGGCTTGCTCAAACGAGTCCTGGAAAATGATGACGGTTCAGAGAAGAGAAGACAGTTGGTGATTCCAAAGAGCAGAATAGCCGAAGTACTTCGTCAGTTACACGACAGTCCATCAGGAGGGCATTTTGGTGTGAAGAAGACCCTTCAGCGAATTCGGGAACGGTTTTATTGGATGAACAGTTCCGACGATGTAAAAGACTGGTGTAAGAAATGTACTATTTGTGCTACGAGTAACGGGCCTTATCGAAAAAGGAGAGCTCCTATGAGACAATATAATGTTGGAAGCCCGTTTGAAAGAATAGCTTTGGACATTGCTGGGCCGTTTCCAGAAAGTGATAATGGAGGCAAGTACATGTTGGTAGTAATGGATTACTTCACTAAGTGGGTCGAGATTTACGCACTTCCAGACCAGAAGGCGGCCACCGTTGCAGATAAGTTGATCCAAGAATATATCAGCCGATTTGGAGTGCCTTTGGAGATCCATAGTGACCAAGGCAGGAACTTCGAAAGCGATTTATTCCAAGGAATATGTGATAGACTAGGTATGAAGAAAACAAGGACTACGGCTTATCATCCGCAATCGGATGGTATGGTAGAACGAATGAATAGAACAGTTGGCAAGTATTTGACAAAGATGGTGTCCGATCATCAGCGAGACTGGGACCAATATCTCCCGTTTTTCACAATGGCCTACAGATCTGCTGTTAATGAATCAACAGGCCAGACACCAGCCAAAGTCCTATTCGGACGCGAGATGCGACTACCTTGTGATCTAGAGTTTGGGTGTCGACCTGGAGAAGATGTAGCAGGTGAAGATTATGTGATCGAATTACGAAGAAGAATGGACAATGTTCACGAGTTGGTCCGTTCCCATCTCCAGATCGCTAGTGACCGAATGAAGAAACGGTACGATACGCAAGCCGAAAAGGGGTGTTTTAAGAAGAACGATAAAGTCTGGCTTTATAACCCCAAAAAGCGAAAAGGTTGTTCTCCCAAATTGCAGCAGTTTTGGGAAGGTCCATATCTCATTATGGAGAAGATCAATGATGTTATTTACCGAATAAGCAAGATTCCGAGGGGAAAGCCGATGATAGTACACCATAACCGGCTGGCGTCTTTCGAAGGTGACCACGACGTAGATGAAGAAGTGGAAGTAAACCAAGTCCAAGATGTGTCTGACCTCACGTTTAAGGAATTCATGGGTGCCTATGGAGGTACCGGTAAAGCAAGACATGGTGTTACCACTGAAGAAAAGCAAGATCTACTCGCGCTTCCCGATGACTACTCACTGGCCCTTACCATCCCGGCCAGTATCAAAGACGCACCAGGGTTGGCATCCGTCTTTCGAAGGAAGTTCGGTCGAGTTGCAGAACTTCAATGCCAAGTGCCAGCTCCTGGAAAAGCCTTAAAACTTCAAGATGCATCACGTTACCTTTTCTACCTGGTAACAAAAGACACTGCCCGTGATCAACCTACCTACCGAGATGGATGGGAGGCCTTACTTCAGTTGAGAGAGCACGTACTAGAGTTCGACGTGCAAAAGTTAGCCATGCCAAAGTTGGAGTGCCGCCAATTAGATTGGAGGGTTATACGAAACATGGTGGAGGAAATCTTTAAAGACACCGAAGTCCAGGTGTTAGTCTGTTGCAATCCGCATAGTTACTGGTGCGGAGAGAAAACCGTCCCTTGTCATTTCTATACAACTGGAAGTTGTAAAAGAGGGTCCAGTTGCCGATATCAGCATGTCGTTCCAGTTCCAGTCCCGACAAGGTTCCAGGAGGAACCATCTTTTAAGAGGGGGGCAATGTTACGATTTTAAATGTTATGGCGTATAGAACTGTAAATATTTCATGACTAATTCTTTTGTATTGATTCTCGTAATTTCTAGGTCAAAAATTCTACCTGACAAACAACAATCGAATGTTCTGGGGGCGACAAGCCGATAGAGAACATGTTTTGAGACCAGTCGCCGCCGTGTCTACGTCGAGATCGAGAACGGCATCGTATTTTCTACAAACATTCTGTTACAAGCTGGTTTCATATAAATACCGGAAGAATTTCATTGAGGAGTTAGTTATAAGAAGCTCGCGAACCGCGATATTTAAATGTAACGAAACGTTAATAAATTATTTGTAATTAGGATTAATAAAGACTTTAATTAGTTATCGTGAGTTTTAATAAATTAGAATATAGACAATAAATTAGAATAAAGACAAATAAATTAATATTCTACAATGGCTAACCCAACTTCTTTTGAAATTGTAACTGTAAATCCAAAAAAAGCCAGTTAAATAAACCAAAATTAATAAGGAACTGAGACAAGCATAAACCAGTATTATAAAGACAAGAGTATCGATCGAAATATTTAACTATGTTAAAAGTAGACAACGACCAAGATTATTGTTAAATATATTTACCTATATGGTCGTAAATACTTTTAAATAAAATTTAACAAATATACGAGTTCGGTCGTTCACCTTTTTTTTAAACCAGCCTCAATAAATATTGTCAGAGACAATACTTGGTCGTTGTAGTTGCGCAAGCCTCTGAATTTGGCTTGTTCGAACAGTACTGCTGCATCGATAGTGGCATATATTCTATCATATATTAATTTCTGCAGTAATTAATCATAACAGCTGAGAATATGCCAGTAGTTCTCAGATAGTCGCTATCGTTACCACGTTTCAGAATAATCTTATATCACTAAAGAATTCCTGTAGCAACTGTCGTTGGCGTTTCCCTGCAGAGTGCTTCAATAATTTCATCCATTGAGCAACTGTCTGAACTCTGTGAAAGGATGTTTTTATAGAGACAGTATGAGTTTTGTCAGGTATCAACGATGTCTAAAAGTTGACAATCAGGAAGTTGGAAAACCCGAAATCAATATCGAAAATAAAGTTTGACGTCGAAATTTAAATATTATCAATAAAAAGATGATCCGTCGCTAGTGTATAGCAGATGTGAAACGGCGAAAATATAAGGTATAGAAAATCTGTATGAAATTAATGGTTTATTAAGGGAAATGAATATGACATAATCAACACCTAATATACAGATATTTTTAAGAAAAAAATTAGTATATTCTTTACTAAAAATTATACATTGATTTAATATCAAAATTGCTTAAATATTGTCAGCAGTTGTGTTTATTAATTCACTCATATTTTATTGTCGCTATTATACCTTTCAATTAAATAAAACACATACAACATGTTACAAAGAACAATAACAATGCAGACGTCAAAGAGAGAGTCAAAGAGTTACTAAATAGTGCAGGCGACCCTTCGAACATAGTCAAGCGTCGCCATGACAGAAGCCATACCCGGTGCAATAAAAGTTTCACATCAGAAAAGAATTAGTCATCTTCACCAAGTTTGGCACTCGCCTGTTTCATACTCTCATATGCACATATCCCCATATTATTATTATATCTGTTAATTTTATGCAACTGTTCCAGTATTATGATTAATATTTTCCACAATATTTTCTCCTTGTATTTGTATCACCTAAAGTTAATTTTTAATAAATTTGTTTTTATACACACCAAAAAGATCATAATGGCCAGTTCTTTTGTTTTTCATTGTTGAAGTATTCCAACAAACTTAGTATAAATTGTTGATATCTCCCACTTATTAATCTCCAAGTATTTTTAAACTTTTAAATTATTATAGTTATTAATTATTCCAGATTTAGCCATCGGCTCACATTCCCTCTAAGGGAAAAATTCACTCATCCCAGATACCGACGGTATCAAAAGGATTGAGCTCTGGTGGAACTCTTTCCGTGTCATCGAGCCTTAGGTGACTTCGTATGCTGGAGTATCTCCCAAAAATTTTCGTACACATCTAGACGTCGCGAGCAGTACAGCTTTCTATATGGCCTTATAGAAATGTTCATTTAGACCCAGCTGTTTCATGTTCTCTATTAGCTTTTTGAGAATAACACCAGTAGTAGATAGAATAATAGGTACTGTCTGAATACTTTCCATTCTCCATTGTCTCCTGATTTGCATTTCTAGATCTCTGTACTTCGTAATCTTTTCGTTATATTTAACACGTAAATTATTGGTGTTGGGTATCGCCACATCAATAAGTATTGTTTTCCTAGTAAGTTTATTAACTAGTATGAGATCCGATCTATTATGCATCACTGGTTGGTCTGTGAGCACTGTGTGATTCCAGTATAGCTTGTAGTTGTCATTTTCAAGCATTCTGTCAGGGACATATTGATAATAAGGAAGATGGTCGGTTTGGAGAAGTCCCAGTTCGTCAGCTGATTCTTTGTGGATAATCTTTCCTACTGAGTCATGATGTATAATCAGTACCGACAAACGCCTAGCAGCCACTGGTAAGATGTTGGATGGTTTCTTGGGCTTGGCATCCATATCGACATTTGTCATTTTGGACTTGGGTATCTTATATTTCAGGTAATTTTTAGTTGGAATAACCTGATCCTGAATGGCGAGTAGAAAACCCTCAGTCTCGGGGAAACATCTTCCTGATGTCAACCAATCGTTCGGCGCTGTATTGTTGACATATTCTTGGCTGATCTCGTTGCGTCCCGCATGCTGTCACGTCCAGCGCCGGCTCCAGACGTGGCCTGGCGATTCCCAAGCAGCGACTTCTTCTTATGGTGTCCTATCCAATTAGTGGATGTTGGCGACAATTCTGGAATACTCCTCTCGATCTTGTGTGGCTCTAAAAAGTGCATGGGCATCGAGATTTGTCCAATCCCTTATGTTTTTAAGCCATGAGTATTTCTTTCTTCCGCCTCGTTTTCCTTCTTTCTTCCCTTCCATAATAAGCTTTAAGAACTGGTACTTGGAATTTCGAAATATATGACCCAGATAAGCAGTTCTTCTTCTTTTTATTATTGGCAGCAATTCTCGTTCTCTGCCGATTCGATTTAATACTTCGACATTTGTTGTGTGATCTGTCCACGGAATTTTAAGTAGTCTTCTAAATACCCACATTTCAAAGGCCTCCAATCGGTTCATCACATTGGCCTTTATGGTCCAGGTTTCTACACCATATAGCAGTATGGAGTAAATGTAACATTTTACAAAGCGATATCGAAGCATTAAGTTGAGGCTGCTGTTGTTTAGCAGGGTTCTCATATTAGTAAATGCTGTTCTGGTTTGCTCAATCCTGCTACGTATCTCTATGTCGATCTAGATCTTCAGTTATCCAACTACCGAAATATCTGAACTTGGGGACCTTTTGGATGTTCTTGTTGTTTACACTTATATTCAATTGCATATTTCGTGTTCTACTAACCACCATTACCTTCGTCTTGTCTATATTAATCTTCAAGCCCGCTCGTTCTCCTTCAGTGTTTATTCTATCTATTAGTCGTTGTAGCGCTTCTTGACTATCAGCTATTATGACTGTATCATCAGCGTAGCGAAGATTACTAATAGTCTGTCCGTTGATTTTGATTCCATCTTCAGTGTCACTTAAGGCTCTATCGAAAATCGTTTCAGAGTAAAGATTAAAAAGGAGGGCTGACAGAACACAACCCTGTCGTACACCTTTTTCGATTGAGAAATATGATGTAGATTCCAGTCCTACTCTCACAGATGTCACTTGATTCATATAAAGGTTCTTTATGATTTTAAGGTCATACTCACCTATCGAACGTTCCTGGAGCAATCTTATTAATTCTGAATGATTAACACCATCTAATGCTTTCTGGTAATCTATAAAGCATAGGAAGACATCTTTTTACTGATCTCTGCATTTTTGAAGTAGGGCAGTTAAGTTATAAAGTGCTTCTCTTGTGCCAAATCCTTGCCTGAAACCGAACTGTGTGGGGCTAATGTCTCTTTCACATCTGTTGTATATTCTTGTGTGAATTATCTTTAAGAAGAGTTTTAGGACCTGGCTCAATAAGCTGATCATTCGGAATTGGTCGCAACTATTAGCGTTTGGCTAATAGTTGCGACGGATAAAGCAGGTAGTGACCCTAAACATAATATTAAACTCCATTTTCATGGGTGTGTATTTTATACCTATTGCCAGGTGTCAGTTTTTGTTCCACGGCAGGTATCCCTGCTACCCTCTGGGTATCAGTTCTAAGAATACCCAGAGAGCATCCCCCATTCGCAGGGGGCCGCGCCTGATATAAGAACTGACAAAAACTCCCACAGGGCGTTTTAATTATATTATTATATTATTATTATAATTATTAAAAAAAGTCTAAACAAAACAAGTTTCATATACTACTGGTATTTTCTTTTTTACATACCAACAATTTCCTTTGATTTAACTTTATCCTCTTTCTTTTCATTTCTAACCTTTTCCACAGTTCGTGCCTTAGCTCTAGGTTCTGGTTTCACTTTTGGTTGGTGTTCCTTGTGGCTCTTTTCCTTTATAGAATCTGACTCTGAACTATTCTCAGGTGAAAAAATACTTTTCTTCTTATTAGCATCTGTGTTGTTCTTGGCAGCAACTTTTTGGGCACGAATTTTTGGAGGCTCTTTTCCTAGAAAAACAAAACTAATTAGTAATCAGTGACAGCTCTACTATTAGGCCACATGGGCGCCCCTCCTTACAATAATATTCCGTGATAAGAGTAAGCAATAAAACTATTTTCACTTTTTATAAATTGTATCACAATAACAAACTTCTAACTAAATATTTGTATATATCACTAATATTCAAGATAACTTTTATCTTAGGTTACATTTCAAAAAATGGTGTAAGATGATATTCCTAAGAGTGGTAAACATCCTCAAAGTATATATACCTATTAGCTTAATCACATCTGTTTTAAAGAGTATAAAAAAGATATTAAAGAAATATTTAAGAAGTGAATGCCTATCAAATTTATTGGTTCACAAAGAACATAAAAAAAAACAAGAAAATAAACCAGACAAATTCACCATAGATGCTTTGCATTGTCTTTTTAAATGTCGTGAAAAGGTCATCTAGTCATTAGGTGTGTTCATAGGCAGAGGAGGCATTTGATAACACCTCACCGGCATCTATTAATTCTTGTGTAACAGGAAAACATACCTGTACCACTGTTCATTATTAAAAGCATTGTGTCAAGGCTCACTACTATAGTCCAACAATCAATTGAATAGGGTGACTCATTGCCAAGAAACACTTTACACTACTAATTATTGGAAAATTCTATAATTCCAGCGGCGTCATTATTTCATTATTTTTTTTAGGATTGCAATATTTTATTCGAAATGAATTCCATCGTGGTGGTTTTATAAGTTGTTCTGTGTATATAGGTACTTCTTAAATTTATGCATATATAAAAACTGTTATCTATATGATTCATGTTATCTAAAAACTGGAATGTCATTTATGTCTTTACCAGCTCAGAGATACAATAATCAGCATCTCTATTAAAGATTAACTATCGAAAAGCAAATATGTGCTGCTGAGATGTGTGTCTATGAATTTACTATCTTTTCTTTTAAGGAAGAATATTTGCAAAATCTTTGAAGAGGTCATAATATTGTTAAAAACTATTGTGGCAACTCCAATGATTAGCTCAGAATGTTGATTTTAGAGTTTTCACCAGATAAATTATTTTTTAAGAAATAATCACTTATGCAGAGTGACTGTAAATGTTCTATCTATGTTGCTAAAACAGAAGCTTGATACATGATGCGATAAATAATTTAGACATAAATGATAAATGTTTAGAACCAACACTTTTAAGACAAAACTTATGTACCACAACAATTAAAACAAAAAATACCAATAATTATTAACAACTTTCTTCATTTGAGTTTTGAATAAAACATAGAAATAGTAGTACAAACAAAAACAATTAAAACATTCGCCTGCAATTATGAAAAATTCATTTAGTTTTAGAAAAATTATTATGTTGTATGCTTACCAGTTGTAATTCCCTGTTACTATAGAATGCTGTATTTAGATACACCAGTCGCAATAGACAGGTAGTTCTTAGGAAATGTGTGTGCAATTTATCTGTACATTTTTAAAGATTGATGTGTACTAATAGTTGTATACATACAAGGAATATACAAAGTTGCTGGAAACTGTATCAGTATCGGGCTATTCCTTTTGATAAAGCAAAAACTTAATTTTTTAAGAATTGCATATAATATTTTGAAATAATATAAATAATATAAAACCAAAACTTTTATTGAGACCAAAATACATATTTTTCATAAAATATAAAAACAACAAATGCTAATGATGATTAGTTTAGTAAGTATAAGTTTTAAAATTTATGCATTGTGTTTAAAATTAAAATATGGTAAAGAAAAAGCAGGTTTTCTCATGCATATGCCACAGTATGTAGTTACTTTAGTGATCTTTTTATCAACTTCTTTACTTTTCATTGTTTTCCTCAGCTTTCAGTAACATTGCATACAATTTTGCCTTTTTTTTTTTGGTACCAGGTCCTTCAGGTTTGGTCAGTATATGTTTTCTCAGAACTAATTTTATACCAGTCATTATCTTAATCAGTTGAACATTCAGAAAGAGCGTAATTAGAATCACACTCCCAATTGTCTCTAAACAGTTCTTCCTCTGATTTGCTCAAAGTATGTATAATTGTTTCTTGGTGCTGATCCAAATTCTGATTGGGGTCTACACAACTACCACTTGTAGTTGTATTTTGCAAGGAAAATTAATAAATTTGACAGTTCTACTATTCATTTTACTCAATTCTTTTACAAATATTTTAAACACTATAGGATGCTCGACCAAGATAACTAAACTAAACTGGTAATTATAAATGAAATTACTCACCAGATGAATTTATCTAGGAATCTCACAATGAAAAATAAATAACTTGTATGTGTTACTACTTAAATAACAACTAGTACTAAATTATCCCTCTATTAGATAGAACTCTTTTGGACAATAATATAGGTACCTATAATGTTAGTTTTTACCAACACATTTCTTTGTATGTTATTCGCCAGATGGAAATATATGTATTTAGTTTTAGCCATAATTTCTGCAAACGCAGTTACCAGTCTTTTTCAAATGGTGTGCAGCAAAGGTGTTAAATAGACAAAGGCTCATAGTTGCTGACAATATAGACTTGTTACCATCAATTTGAACCATTTACTAGTACTGTGAGACTTAGCTAAGTTTTTATTTTTGACATTAAGAGCCTTATATTAATATGTTATTGACTAATGACTATGTTATTTAACAAATATTATCTTGACACACTCTAAAATTTAATAGCATATCCACATTATTTACCATGTCTAATGGAAATCAACCAATAAGAGCAATACTTTGATTTTTTGAAGGAAACAGCAAAAAGAGAAAAATCAGAGAAGATGCTGTTATGTTGAATGAAACCAACCTCTTCACAAATTTCTCAGCACTATGAAAGATAATAGTAAATAATATTAAAAAGGCACAAGAAAATACCTTGAGAACAATATTAAGCACATCCACATGTAAGATAAATGTGTAATATATTTATGAATTATGTTGTAATGCTAGTGTATGTTGACTGTAAACACTACAGAATGCATACTTGATACAATTATGCATAATATCCCCTATAAAAACAATTTGATTCTACAATACCTCTGACTGGTCCTTGTTTCTGTTCAGCTTTAGCCTTTGCAGCAGCTACTTTCCCAGCTCCTTTCGCTGCTGGTTTCGGAGGAGAAACTGACGACTTTGGAGTAATTGTTGCACTACTCTTAGGCTTCACATTGCTCTTTCGTTTTGGAGGTTGCTTTTTAATCTCATCATCTTCATCTGTGGAATAAGTCTTTGCTGCAGCAGGCTTATTATTTTTAGGAGTTGGTACTTTATTTTTTCCGGTAGATTTGGAATCGGAAGTTTTGTTAGTAGGTGTTTTGTTTTCTGTGCTTTTTCTAACTTGTTTTTGAGTGGCTGGGGTTTTTTTGGTAGCTTCGTCAGCATCTGATTGGGGTTTGCTGGAATTCTGGGAACTTGAAGAATCTGAATCACTTGATGAAGACGATTCTGAGCCACTGGAAGAAGAACTAGAACTAGAGGAATCTGTTGAAGACCCAGAAGTAGATTCACTAGTACTTGCACTCTAAAAAATATAATAAATGTCAATTGTAGATTTTTAAACTAGTTCTAATAATTAAAATAATTGTACATACTTTTTTTCGATTAGCCATAATATGTATAAAATATGTTTAATAATATGTATAATATTTTAATGCTTTATTTTTGTTTACGACTTAATATGACAGTGACAGCAGTGAAAAAGAGGTGGCAACAATTATAGGTTAGTTAATCGAAAAATACTGGCATCTTTGTCGGTTGTGTAAGTTTTGTATGCAGGTTTTACAGTCGGTGGTGAGTGAACAATTTATGTCGTAAGCTGTTGGCTACTCTGGAAAGTGACATTTACTGTCATTAAATTTGACTTTGTCTAAATTTGACTGTTGACTGGATGGGCAAATTTAAGAAATTAGTAAACAAAGAGTAATGACGAATTTTCTTTTTATAAAATGTCCTGCGAAATTCGTGTGACAGCATGTATACAAGAAATTAATAAAATAAGGAAATGTTTATTCCCAACTGATGACCAAAGAGGTAATAAATAATGATCATTAGTATTTTTGGTTTTACCTGTATCAATTTTAGGTACTGACAGCTGGCTTCAATCTTGTAAACTATCTGCATGCCCTACTGGGGATTTGCTTGTTATTGCAAATGAAAGAAAAATTGTGGTTCTTACTCCAAAATGGGATCCTCAATCCTCCCTGAATCTCTTTCAAATATCTTACTCAGGACCCATCCATGACTATGATAAAGTAAAAGCTGTTTTATGTTTACCTGTTGTAGGCCAAAATGGTAACACTAGTTTAGGTATACATCAATTTTAATATAAAAGGAACAACTTTCTTTATATTCAAATTTTTAGGTCCTGAATGGACATGTATTGTGATAGGATTTGATTCCGGACATGTAAGATTTTACTCTGAGAATTGTGAATTGTTATTTGAAGAACAATTTCATGCTGAAAATATAACAACCATAAAATGTAGATCCCAACATAATCCAAGACCTGATTTATCACCATATCTACACCCAGAAGAAATATATGTGCAATACCAAAGTAATTTATGTGTGCTCAATGGTATCCAGTTGATCCAAACTTTAAGAAGTTGCCGTAACCAACCAAAAAATCAGGATATTCCTCCTTTAGTTCCTAAAAAATGGGGTTTTCAAGATCAATCTGTTATTAATGATAGTGTTGTAGTAGGATTAAATCTCTCCAACACATTTGATCATCTGTTGACAGCTTCAACTTGTGGAGGTTTTCATTCAAAATACAGGGCTGTACCTCCAAACAATACATTGGTTGTTGCAGCTGGTTCTAAACCTTTTTTAGGGTACCACTATGCATTAGAAGGAGGAGGGCAGCCTGTTCTAAGTGATGTTGCTAAAGCTGTAGCTAATAAGTTAAAAAATACCTTGCCGTAAGTAAATTATTTTCCATAATTATAAAATTTTCATGAGATAATTTTAGTTATATTAATAATTCATAATTATAAAAGTTAGGATAGCCATGTTGATTGCCAACATCTGGAACAGATAGGCACCGTAAGAAGAAGAAGAATTATAAAATAATTTCATAAGGAATTGAGTTCCTATTATATCCCATTATATTAATATTTCTTCCTTTTTCTCTGTTCTGTCTCTTTTAATACTTGTTCATTTGTGCTCTCACTACATCCTTAGTATCATTTCATTACTAAATATTAATAATTTTTATATCTTATGTTATTTTTAACAATCTTTCTATTTTTAATAATTAATAATTCTTAGATTTTCCTCTCTGGTACTGACACCTACAATCCTATTTGAAAGTGTGACTTGGAGACTAACTCCAAGAAAGTATAATCCGACAAGTGAGAGCTGGCGGGTGAAATATAATAATAGTTTATAATATAGGGCCACTCCAAATAAAAACGTAAATACTTGACAACACTATCAGAAATCTAGCACTAATTACACGATGTGAACTCTTAGCTGACTGCAATAGAAAGAAGCAATCCCTTCCTTTTTTCAATTTGTTCTACGCGCAACCCGCCAGCTCTCGCTTGTCGGGTTATACAGAAAATAAATATATAAAAAACAGTCCAAATAAATAAATTAAAATTAAGGAGATTGATGAAATGGCAAAAGGTTGGATTGGTGAAGCCAGATAGGATCTCACACAGAAGAAAAATCTGAATAGTATAGATCTGAATTAAGAGTAGATTAAATATAATGATATTAAGAAGCAGAAAATGTATGCATTTACATTATTCTGTAACTTTGACTCATTTATTTTTACAATTTGTAATAAATATTCTAATTTGAATAAACATGCAGCCTTGGATAAGCTAATATGTTGATAGCAGGAAAGCAAGGTCAAAGTATCTGAAACAAATTAAAAATATTAGCAATATACTTTTAGAAATAAACCTAACAAACCCTTATTTGTCATCACAAAAAAAGATTTATTTATTTATCAAGGGGCAATCATCCAATTAAAATACAATGTAAACATTATTGATAAATTACAGAAGATTCTTAATGGAACCTACTTAAATTAAATTTAAAAATTTTAATCATACAAAAAATAAAAGTAGGAACAGTAAATAACAAACATTAATAAAGAATGTACAAAACACAAGGACATCAAGCTATCACACACAGTTCTTAAGCTGAGCTTTAAATTCTTTTGGAATACTATACAATCCAACCTTTGGGAATATAGATTAGCAAACCTTGGCATTCTAGACATGAAGGAATTGCATCTAGAGTTTGTGCAATGGGGTATAACATAAAAGGGTTGATTTAGCCTTGTTTGTCTACTGGGAACATGGAGATTAATTTTTTTCCAATAGTTGAGGACCAAAAATAGTTGAGTGTAGTATGTATACTATAAAACATAGTAGAGTGTAGAGAAATTATGTTTAGGGACCTTTCCATATTTGAGTAGTTTGAATAGTTAATTTCTTCAATCCTCTCATCATCATCATCAATCAGTCAATCACATCCACTGCTGGACATAGGCCTCCCTCAGTTTTTCCAGTGTTCTCTACACTGGGCCTGTTGTAGCCAGTTTCCTGCTACACATTTTATATAATTGGTCCATCTAGTCGGTGGGTGTCCCTGGCTTCTTTTATAGTTTGTGGCCTCCATTCCCTTCTTCTTTGGTCCCAATTTTCTGGTTTTGTTTAAATGCAACAACTCTTGTTGTGTTGAACTCTCTCAATAGCTTGAATATAGGTGTTATAGTGAGGAGACCAAACACATGAACAGTAATCTAGGTGGGATCTCACAAGTGAACAATACAAAATTTTTATGGATGGGATATTTAGAAAGTCTTTAGCACAACATTTGATAAATCCTAAAAGTTGGAGTGATTTTGAGATAACAGATGAGATATGGTACCTTAGTACCTTAATCTCAAACAATTGAAAACCCTAAACACATACTATTTGTATTCTTTCAGTTAGGTAGAATAACTACTATTCTAAATCTTCACCCTGAATACCCAGACTCCTCAACTTATTGTTTAAAATCTTGTGATTTACCTGGTCAAACACCTTTGTAAAGTTTGTGTATATGGCATGAATCTGGAAGCTATCTTCAAGAGATTCTATAAGGAAATCAGTAAATGTCAATAAATTAAGTTCAGTGGAGCTGCTAGAGAGAAATCCAAATTGCTGGTTGATAAAACAGCCTTTTAAAGTTGGTGACAAATAGTCACAGACAAGGCTCTCAAAAACTTTGGGAATAAAACTTAGAATGCTACTAGGCTGATAATTGTTCACTTGAGAATTATCTCCAGATTTTAGTATTGTGGTAATAAAGCTAGTTTTCCAGTAGACAGGGAACATCCCTGTCTTTAATGACAGGATTAGATATGTGAAAAAGAGGTCTAGAAAGTAAAAAGCTAAAGTGTTTAAGAAAAGAAGGTGGAAGACCATCTGGACCTGGCCCCTTGTTGCTATCCAATATGGAAAGTTTTTCATATATAGACGAAATAGAAATGCTAAATTGTGATAGGTTGATGTCTTCTGTTAAAAAGGTTTCATCCTGCAAATCACAATCTTCATCACTATAAGATTTGAAAAAGTATTCAGCAAATAAATCGACAATCTCCATACCAGAAGAACCAGAAATATTAATATAGTTCATAACAGAAGGAATATTATTTCTGTTTTTTTACTGTTAACAAATTTCTAAAAATTTTTAACATTATCTTTCAGAGAGGATTCAGTTAGAGCAATATAATCAAGATAACATTGTTCTTTCAGTTGTTTAAAGTTAGCTCTTAATAATGAATACTCACTATTATCAGCAGGTACTTGATTGAGATTTTAGATATTTTTTATGCATTTTCTTTTTTTTTTATTATTGTTTTTTTAAGCTCTGGAGAAATCCAGACAGGAAATTTTTTTGCTGATTACTTTTTCAGGGGAACAAAAATATCAATTGCAAGGTAAATAACATAAAACATGTTGATCGTGCCATCAAGACTTTTATCTTTAAACAAATCATCCCATTTAAACTGTGAAAGAAAGTTTGTTACTTCCCATACACTCATTAAGTGAAAATCTCTATAAAAGCCATCTCCAATCAATCCTGGCTCATTGAAATATTGAGATTCACATTTAAACCCAAATGAGAGTGGAGGATGATGCCTATCCTCTGGGAGTAGGGGCACTCTCAGCTCTAGATACCTCAACCTCTTCATCTTGGACCATGACTAGATCTAATAAGGAGTTGTTTTCATTTTTAACAGTGTTTACTTGATACAAATTATGAAATGAACATAAAAATAAGAGGAATTGAATGGAATCAACTTCATTTGGTGAGGTTCCTGGTAATGGAGTAGCCACAGAAGACAATCCAGCAATGGACCACTGACAATTGGGAAGATTAAATTCTCCCAGGATACATAAATTAATTATAAATTATATTCTGGATACTTTTCACCGAGATTATTACCTTTTCTGCAAATTCGACATACTTTTCAATGATACTACATGGTGGAAAGCAGGCAGTTACAAAGATAAACTTGTCGATGTGGCCAATCTCAATCTTGACAAACAGATGTTCGATATTTTGAGTCGGTGCTCTAAGCACTCCTCTTCTCCCTCCTCTCTCCAAGAAGGTACTTGTTTCTGAGGATCTATCTCTTCTATATATGTTCTAGTCAAACATTTGCAGTTCGGCGCTCTTTATGTCATCTGTTAATCATGTTTCACTAAAAACTAAAATATCATATTGTGAGTAAGAAGTATTTTCACAGTAGCTGAAGTTTTGTATGTAACCTTCTGACATTCTGAAAATACACCAGCCCTTTTGAAGTCTCGACTGAGGGGGTTTTGAACCAGGTAGATATATTTAGTTTTTTCGTATTAACTTTGGCACACCATTAGCATATTTCAAAATGTGATTGGATTTTTTAAATATAGCAAGCAATAATAACCATGAATAATAAATACTAAATAAAAATTGTATTAGTATTGTAATTTAAAAATTGTAGAAGTGAATTAATATTAATACCTTCTATATCTTCTTCTTTAGGTGCCGTGTGTGTATTCAGACATTGGCAGTCATGTTTACAATTTCCTGAAACTTTTCACTATCGGCTGCTGCAGATCATTCTTCTACTGTGGCACCACACCAATGTCTAATATTATGCAGCCATAATATTAGACAGTTTCTTTCAACCAATCCATCTCTTTCCCTCCACGTTTCCTTGTATTGTAAGGCAAAGTAGATGGTATTTGGGTCCTCTAATTATATGGCCAAAGTATTCTGTTTTCTCCTCGTTATGATGTTTGTGAACAGGCATTCTGAATTTATCATTTTAAGAACATCTTCATTGGAAGACTATGAAACCCATTATATTTTTAGGATCCGTTGGTAGCACCACAATTCGAATGCTTTTAATTTGTTAAGCATCATGGTTTTTAATGTCCATGTCTCACAACCATATGATATATGGTTGTGAGACATGGACATAACCATATATAAAACCACACATAACATTTCAGAACCTCCTTGCGAATATGTTTTCTCTTACATAAAACTGGTCTCCAAGTCATAAAACCCTTGTGAGATATTTTAATCCTGGTTATTATCTCTTCATCAGAGTCATAATTTACATTTAACCAGCTGATAGTGTATTTAAAATAGTTTACACATTATATATCCTTTCTATTTAGCAAAAGCTGACCTTGATCTACATGCATCTTTCCAACTATCATCCACTGTGTATTTGAAATGTTAACTTTAAGGCTCTCCGATAACTTGCTTCAGTGACTAGATTTACTAATGTCTGGAGATCTTGTAAATTTTCTGCAAGAACTGCTGTATCATCAGCATATCTGATGTTGTTGATTACTTCTCTGTATAGTCTTACTCCCTCTTATCTGTCATCCAAAGTCTCCCTAAAGATTTATTCAGAGTATAGATTAAAAAAGACTAGGTGACAAAACACAACCCCTCCATGTTTGATGGGTAGTTTTTCAGTATGACTATCTCCAATTTGGATACATGCAACTTGATTTAATAAGTATTTTAGCAGTCTTATATTGTAGTGGCCATGTCCTGCTACCCGCAGGCATTCGAAAAGTGTATTGTGTTGTACTTAGTTGAATGGCTTCTCAAAGTCTATGAAACAAACATGAACATTCTTTTATAACTCGCAGCTTTTTTGCAATAGAACGCGCATACAAAATAGTGCTTATCTAGTTTCTAGACCATTTCTAAATCCAAATTGCTTATTACCCATTTTATTTTCATACAGAAGGAATACTCGGTTTCATATAATTTTTAAAAGTATCTTATGTGTGTGTCTCATCAAACTGACAAGTCTAAAACCACTGCATTTGGCGGGACTGATTTTCTAATGTTATAAACAGTGACTCTAACCAATCATCTGGTATTATTCCTAATGTAAATTTTGTTAAAGAAAGTGGTTAAGTATATAATGTTTTATTTGTCCAAAACTTTAAGTAGCTCAGCAGGGATTTGATCTGGTTCAGGTGCTTTATTATTTTTAAGGATAAGGTTCATTTTCTTTAGTTTTTGATTAATATTTTAATAAATGCACACTGTTCCCATTCTTTTATTCCATCAACATTACCTATTTTTTTAGTTGGTATCATCAGGTATATATATATATATATATATATATATATATATATATATATATATATATATATATATTATATATATATATATATATCGATACCTTTTTGCCATAACATCGTAAGTGACAAATTTAGGGAAAACAGTTTTATTGAAGCATCGTATCTATCAAGCCGCCAGGCACCTCCCAGCAAAATTATTGTAAGGTATAATAGCATAGTCTTGGAGAAAAAACCGAATTTGCTGTAACGTAAGTCACATAAAAATGTGAAAAAATTTATTTTGTAGTTGTGAAAAACATCGCATGGTCACCAAAAACATCGTAAGGTGCAAGTCACGTGGTACAAAATTTGCTACTTACGATGCAGCGAAGTTCATTACGATCTATTAGTGAACTGTGTGTAGCCGCAGAGTCGGAACGTAAGTACCACAAAATAATTTTTTTGGTAATTATTTATGGTTTTTACTTTTGCTTTCGTTGAGATTTGTAGGAAACATTGTAAAAAATGTAGTTTAAAATCAAAATTTCCTTAACATACGTAGTTTTTTCAAATTATAGAGATTTCTTAGTAATAATTGTATTGGTGTGATAGGTAATGGTTGTTCTAGATTTATTTCGTCTCAAGAGAATCATAATCCTATCTTTTTGTATTATTTTGTAGTGAGTATTATAAGGTACTACAAGTTCCATATTTTATGTACAAGGTGTCTTACCTGGGTTGACACATTTTTGGTCAATATAGGATGTTTCATCTCACGCGTAATATTGCGTAAGGTTGAATAATACAAGATTTACTCCGTACTGATCGTACATGATGCAATGTTGCGTAATATTACGCAACATTGAGTAAGATTGAATACTACAAGATAAATCCCGTACCGATCGAGCTATCGGACGGCCACAACGTTAATAACACCTGGCGAAAATAAAATAAAAGACAAGAAGAATGGAGGCCACATATGGCGCACTTATAATTCAAAATAATATAACTTTTATAAGTAATATTTTAAAGTCGACAAATAAGATAAAATATTCTTTTATTTCAGATTATCGCCATGAGTAGTAGATCAAGACATCTAGTAAGATTAGCTCTTAGTTCTCAAGGAACAGAAGAATCAAATGCCATACCGTCTTTGGTAACCACTCGGTCTGAGTCTTCACATGAGTTGGAGTCACTCTCACTATATGTGGGAGACTCTAACTTTGACAGCGAATTATCTTCAGTTTCGTATGATGTAAAAGACTCAGCATCTTTGTATGAATCAAGCGAATTCGAAGAGATTCCACTGGTATCACAGAAGTCCTTAGACACCATTATAGACTCAACCACATGCTCTAGCACCAGTGTTGCTTCACAAGTTGGTCAAATCTCGAACTTGAAAGATTTACAATCTTCAGACGTGGTCGTAATTAGTTTAGACGAACCTATAATTTACCATATCACTGCCGACGGAACAGAAATAAAATCCAAATGTAATGTGCCAAGTTCTTCAGTTGATGATGACCTTCACCAGAACCAGCCAGTAGTTTCAACACGACCCTCTGTGAAACTCGTTGACTATGACTCTTCCAGTAGCGAAAATGATCAAAATAGTCGTACCTGTAATACAGCTAAACGTTTTCGTCGCCACTCTTCAGAATATTCCTTTGAAGAAAATATTAGCAATGGTGACAGCAACTCGCCTGACAATAAAGAAGATGCAATGGGAAAAACTTGTTTTAGGAAACAGAAAAAACCGTGCAAAAAGACAATAAGGAAAAGTAATCACAAGTTCGGTGCCAAAAAGTCTGTTAGAGAGAATCCTTGCAGTATTAATTGCCCAAACCAGTGTATTTCAAAATTTCCAGAGATAGTGAGAGAACATGTTTTCGAATTTTATTGGGGCTTGGGAAGCCTACACAGGCAACGAGACTGGCTGCTTTCATGCATAAAAGATGTTGAAATAAAACGTCGAAAACAAGAGGCTGCAAGAAGCAGAAGACAATGTTCGTACAAGTATATCATTAGGTGGAATGATGTGGAACACGAGGTGTGCCAACAATTTTTATTGAAAACCTTGGATATTTCACAAATGACTTTGAGATATACGAAAGAAAACTCTACGTCAGCCTCATTTTCCAAAATAGATCAGAGAGGTAAGCATGTTCCCCATAACAAAACTGGGAAAGAGCAGAAGCAGAATGTTTTAGATTTTATCACGTTGCTACCCGCTGTCCCATCTCATTATTGCAGAAATAAAACATCGAGAAGATACTTACCCACTGAATTTCGTAATGTATCATTCTTATACGAACTTTTTAAGAAGAAACAGATAGAAAATGGCATAACTAAGAACGATATCGTTTCCCTGCAAGTGTTCCGAAAGATTTTTAAGGCAGAATTTAATATCGGATTTCACTTGCCGAAAAAAGATAAGTGCAAAGTCTGTGAAGTGAGAAAAGACAAAGATTTTGAGGAAACAGAAGAAACAAAGCAATTGTATGAAAAACATTTGGAAAACAAAGAAAAATGCAAAGATTCATTTCTAGCTGATCAAAAGAAAACTATCTTAGATTCAAAATTTTTATGTGCTAGTTTCGACCTGCAGAAGGTGTTAAACACACCACATGGAGACAATTTGCTCTTGTACTACACCAGAAAGTATGCTTATTACAATCTTACGGTTTACGAAAGTGGAACCCAAAATGGGTTTTGTTATTTGTGGGGAGAATGTGACGGAGGACGTGGCAGTAACGAAATATCTACCATAATCTACAAATATTTGCAAGAAGTTGATAGAAGACAAACCGTAAAACATATATCACTAAATTGTGATAGTTGTTATGGACAGAACAAAAACAAGGCAATGTTTGTAATGATCTCGAGTTTTCTTAAGGATTCTGTTAATATAACATCAATCAGTGTGCGATACTTACTACCAGGCCATACTTATATGCCTGTCGACTCAGTTCATGCAACAATTGAGCGGTTTATCAAAAAACGCGTAGTATGGGCTCCATCAGAATGGTGTACATTGATATCCAACTCTCGTACCAAACCTAAACCATTTGAAACAATAAAAATGGATTTCAGCGACTTCTTAGAATGGAAAAAAATATCTGATGATGTACTAAAACCGAGTAAATTCAAATGTAAGAACGGAAAACCTATAAAAATCAGTGAAATTAAAAATGTAAAATTTGAGAAAGGTAACGCAGATATTATTATAGAGGTTGACTATTTAAATAATGGCCAGAACTGCATCAATTTCACGATGGAATTAAAAGGAAAAAAACCAAAACGGCTTTATTCTCAAAAATTGTCTATTTCCGTTGCAAAGAAAAAAGACTTAATTGATCTCTGCGACAACAATATAATTCCTCTCAGGTTTCAAAATGAATATAGGCTAATGAAAACGTCAGCTATGCCAGATAAGCTAGCAGAATCCGATGAGGAAGACGAAAGCGATGAAGGGCCCCAAGATTAGACTTTTGCTGACTAGCTATGATTCACATTTATTATACCACATGCAATAACATTAGATATTATGACTATTTTTGTAAGTTTATGACTAAAGCGATTTGTTGTTCAGTTAAATGCCTATTGTACTTTTTACTTTTCACAAATAAATTACCTTAAATAAACGATTTTTGGTATTTTTTTATGTATTATTTATGTTACTTTAAGGGGCTGTGTCTAAACATACTTTTTATCGTAAGTGCTGAGCTTACGATAACAATCACAATGTGAAATTATTTCTGAATTTACCAAAATTATCGTAAGTGTTGGACTTGTATAAAACTACAGTAGCAAAATTATTTTTGATGCTTCCAAAGTAACGTAAGTCCAACTACAAAAAAACTGAAACTATTTTGAAGAAAAATCATTACTTTACTTCAAACACTCATCATAATACGTCCGGATGCCAATTTTCACTTCAATTGGACATTTCTAAACACGTTTATTGAAAAAACTGCCGTACTGTAAAATTTACTAAACGAGACTTACGATGTTATGGCAAAAAGGTATCGATATATATATATATATTTTTTGATAATTTATGCCATTGGTCAGGTATTGGAATAGAAATTCCCGTTTTGATTTCTCTTTTATATGTGTTACTACATTGCTTAACCTAATTTTCAAGCAACCTTCAAATCATTCTAAGAAAGCCAACTTAAAAAGGGAACTATAATAACATATTTTTTATGTAAATCATAAAAATTATTTTTTGCAGGAGCTGGTTAACTGGAAACAAATTTGTTCAAGAAAAGCAAGTATCTGTAGCAGTGCAGCCTGCCGATGCCATGGGATGTAGATTTGGACTATGTGACCTTAGACGCACATCCTCTGAGATAATTCTATCTCCAGATCATAAGTTGGCTGCGGTTTGTGATAGTTTAGGCCGTATTTTACTGGTAGATACTTTCAAAGGAATAGTCCTTAGAATGTTTAAGGGCTATAGAGACGCCCAATGCTCATTTATTCAAGTCGCAGATGAAAGGAAATCAAAACATAGATTAGGCAATAAGGTAGCTCATTTTTTGGTGATTTATTCTCCCAAAAAAGGAACTTTAGAAATATTTTCTGTGCAACAAGGAACTAGAATATCAATATTTACAGCCTCCAAGTACAGTAGGTTGTTATATATTAATTATGGTTTAGTAGGTTTCAGTAATACTTCTAAAAGCAAATTTATTTGCCAGTATACGACTTTGTTCATTGATAATGATGGACAGGTAAAAGAGTTTTCTGTGCCGTTCCACTTTGCTCTTGCTGAAAAGAACAATAAGAGAGCCAGAGATATACATTTATACAAAAAATTCCGACATCTACTAAAATCTGAGTTAGTAGATAATGACAGGCTGTTAAACGAGTCATTAAACACTTGTACTGAACTAAAAACTATAGAAGGGAAGACTCAGATGGTGGAAATGCTATTGGGAAATAAAAATGTGCCTCCTGAAGTAAGTCTTTGTTGTGTCCAGTATTTTGTAAATGAATTAGAAAGTGAAGAATCGCTTAATTTAAAAATTTTGTGCCAAAATGCTAGTCTTTTATTAGAATTATTTTTGTTCATCACGAATCCCGTAGACATTGAAGCGGAAAACGGAAACGAATCACATAATGAATTTTCCTTGAACATAGATGTAAAAGAAATGAAAAATTTGCAAAAATTACTAGACCTAAGTATTGTTAATGACAATGTTAATCTTCCAGAAGTACATGTCAAATTTACTGATGGTTTAAAATTCTTCCCTTCAGAATTCATCTCTGTTTTTGACTGTTCCAAGCCAGATATTGTCAGTCTTAAACCAAATCTGGACGACGATTTGAAATTCAAAGCGTCGGAAATTATTTTCAAGCCCTATATTTTAGGAACAATGAAAAATATTTCCGAACTACAAACAAAATTAACAAACTTAAAAATATCAACCAAGAATCTTTTTGATTTACTAGTCAATTATTGGGTCAATAGGTCCCTGCATATCAACCTAAATCTAGAAAAAGAAATTCAAAAACTAGCAGATATTATGTACGCGTTCGTAAAAATATCCAAAGAAGACGTGAATCCAGAATACGGGGAGAAATCCAAGTTCTGGTGTCAAATCAGAGACGTTCTGGCCAATTCCGCACGTCCTTTTCCGGCTCTTATGGCCGCCATTTTGTGTAAAAACGTTGCCCATAAGTTTGAAATGGAAGTGCAATTAGAGGAGTCAGGAACGAGTTTGGATGATATGGATATGGAAGTTTTGTCCCAAGAGAATGTTGCATGGTCTCTGCTGATAGGTACGTATTATTCAGGAAAATCGTTTTTACCAGATAATTATTTTATAATTTTTCAACATTCTCAACACTCGATATTTTAGGGCGTTTCTTGTTGGAACAGCATTGTTCTACTGTACATATGTATTGTAATCACAATTTCTAATATTTTCAACGGTTTCTTGAGAAGTTTTTGATAAATTATTCTTAACTAATAACGATACACCTCTTACATCTTCACTTTCTTTTTGAATATAATAAACCAACAGTTAAGTACTCATTATCTAAATTGTGGTATGATCTGCATGCTGCACTTTTATTGTCATCCAGGAATGTAGTACAGACGTTATCGACTTGCTAAGGGTCAAAGTAAGGCAACACATCACTGACTTTTAAAAGTAAATCGATCTTTTGAACAATTTTATAATCAATCAAATACTTCAATTCGACGTTGACTTTGTCAATCATCTTTCGTGCTCCGTTAACATAATTCGATACATAAATTGAAATAATATTTGAAAATACTTTGGTTTTTCAGAAACAAATTTCTGTAATTATTTCTATAGACAGTGGTGTATTATGCAACAAAAAGTATGGGTGATTGTATTTTCTCTATAAAATCTACTCTTCTTTTACGCTGCACGTTTTGCCTTTATTGAGCCTCATTAATCAATGCTAGATCGATGACAGACTCGGAGAGAGAAAGGCAGAATTCTTTTCTAAATTTTACACTTTGTGCTATGTGGCGCCACCTACTTTGAATGGCAAAAAATTGACACCAATGTGTGTCTCTGAACTGAACTTCTTCTTCTTCTTCAGATGCAAATCCACTAATGGATGTTAGCGATCACATTTTCCATTAATTCTCTATGTCTTGCAATATGTATCAGATATTGTATGTCGTTAATCCCTGTCCATTGCCTTATGTTTCGGAGCCAGGACATTTTCTTGCGTCCCATTCCTCTCTTGCCTTCAATTTCACCCTCGATTATAAGTTGGAGAATTGGTATTTTTCATTTCGCATGATGTGACCTAGATACGCCGTTTTCCTTTTCTTGATGGTTTCGAAAAGTTGGCGTTCTTGGTTTATTCTTTTAAGGACATCTATATTTTTGATTTTCGGTATTCGTATTTTTTGGTATTTTTAGGATACGGCGATAAAACCACATTTCGAAAGCTTCTAATCTGTTTGTATCCCTCGTTTTGAGTGTCCAGCCCTCTACGCCATATAGCAGCACTGACCATACGTAACACTTAGTACACCTTAGTCTCAGTTGAAGATCGAACTCTGAACAAGTCAGTACCTTCTTTAATTTTACGAAAGCTTATCGAGCTTGCTCAATGCGACATTTTACTTCCCTGTCCGATGCCCAGTCTTCAAAAAGTCACGATCCCAGGTATTTAAATTTACTCACTCTTTCTATGATGGGCCCGCGTAGCGCAAGCGGTAGTGTGCTTGCCTCGCATGCCGGTGGTCGTGAGTTCGAATCCTACCGCCGGCAAGAACAACTAGGCATTTTTAAAATGTCTATAGGCCCCAGGTCGACTCAGCCTGAATAAAATGAGTACCTTGGGTAAAACCAGGGGTAATAATAGGCGGTTGAAGCGTAGCACTGGCCATGTTACCTTCCTTGTATACCGTAGGCCCTAGATATAGCAGACTACCCTGCTATACTCCCAAAGCCGCGTGCGGTATAAAACGGGAGACTATTATTATTATACTCTTTCTATGGACTTAGTATTCAGTGTTATGGTGGAGTTTTCAAGTGCATCCAAGTTTCTGGAGATGATCATGAATTTGGTCTTTTTGGTATTAATCTCTAATCCCATTCGCTTACTGTATTCTCCGATTATAGTGACAAGTTGTTGAAGAACTGAACTGAACACTAGAGATAACAGGCTGACATTTATGCCTTTTGAAGTACTGTTCGAAAAGTATAAAATTTGACTAAAGGCCATACCTTTCTATCCATGCCAATAATTAAAGGCCATCGATATGGCACTGCTTGATGAGCCTTGATAAAAGCTAAATATGTAATATGAACGAAGAACACACTTTTAGAGAGAAATACAAGCATTCATACCTTCTGGTGCCGCCCTCTATGAAACAATGTTTTGTTACAAATCAACCACATTTTCATTTATTTTAAACGAATCCATATTTTGTTTTTCAAGTATGTTAAACAAGACATTTACATGAGGTCAAATAAAAGAATGTTAAGCGCAAAGTACAATTTGGATCCATAAGTATTTGTCGAATCAAAGAATCTGAATCACAAATAGTTGTATTATCTTTCTCCAAATAGTGTCTCCCAGGAATCCAGATATTATGTTAGCTTCAGTTATTTGTTGCTTTACATCTATTTTGATCACGAGATAATTTAATTCCTAGATACTCTGTTTCCATTACCTGTTCAATTATTTTGTCTTCAATTGCCAATTTGGCATGGATTTGGTTTTTGAAAATTATTATAGTTTTCATTTTTACTTTTGAAATTATCATGCTGTACTGTAAATGATACAAGGGTTGAATACCTTACAATAAGCCTCGTGAGTCATCTCCTAAAACTGTTCCTAAAGATAATCCATAAGAGAATTTACAAGCTGCGTGAAAGTCAAATTTTGTCCAACCAGTTTGAGTTCATAAATGTTGTTGGTACGAGAGAAGAAATATCTGAAAATAATGAGAAGCCTTTACTGGAATCAGAACGCAAATCTCAGAATTGAAGTGAACACACCAAATACGTGAAAATGATGCGTGGAGTGAGGCAAGGCTGTATTTTGTCTCCTAATCTTCAATCTCTACTCTTAAAGAATATTTAGCTAAGCTTTGCATGAAATTGAAAATGCCGAAAAACGGCATTCGGCATACGGGTACCGGTTAAACATCAGATATGCAGATGACACCATAGTATTTGCAGACAACCTACAAGTCCTGATGAACAAATCTTGTATTACAGTCAACAATATGGACTCAATATAAACGTAAAGAAGACAAAGCTCATGATAATTAACAAGAAAAAGCTAACAGAAGGTCAACTCCACTTCAACCAAACATCAGTAGAAAGAGCGACGCGCTACAACTACCTCGGCACCATAATGAATTAAGAATGGACCAGCAACCAGGAGACAAGAGCACGCATCGGAAAAGCTAGAACCACCTTCAACCGAATGAGGGCCTTCTTCAAGAGGCGCAACCTTTCTTGGTATAAAAGTTAGCATGATGCAATGCTACGTCTTCTCTGTTCTTTTTATGGTGTTAAATCGTGGACCGCGATCGAAGATATGTGCAGAAGATTGGAAGCATTTAAGATGTGGCTATATCGAAAAATACTTAAAATTTTGTGAACTGCAGTCATAAATGAGGAGCTCCTCAGAAAAATGAAGAATAACCGAGAGGTACTGACCACCATCAAATCTCGAAAGCTAAAGTACTTAGGACACATTATGCTATAATATGCTCTCCTACAAACCATCCTGTAAGGAAAAACATTTGGACAGCGAAGTCCAGGAAGAAGAAGAACATGCTGGTTAAAGAATCTCAGAACCTTGTTCAAAACCACATCCTTGTAGCTTTTTCGCGCTGCTACAGACAAGATAAAGATTGCCATGATGATTGCCAAAATTCGCCACGGATAGGTATACCAATAAGAAAAGCGGTGTTGTAAAATTGGTGCAAGATTTTATGTATAGCAAAGAATTTTGAGTTTTTTCGTTCCCATTATATATTCCGTTTTGGTTTTAACTTTCGTTATAATTACATCCATGATCAATTTGAAATATCCTCTAGCTGTGTAATTATTTTGTATACCGTATGTTTTTGGAGTCACTTGGTAGTCTCCAAAAAGTATTTGCCCCTTACGATCCAGTGCCTCATGAGGTTGACTGCAAAATGAGGTTGACTGTTTTTCTGGTTCTCTGCTGCAAAGTCTGCTGGGAAGTCTCCATGAAAGATGTCCAATGTATGCAAGTATTCCTTGAATGGCGCATATTCAGTAAAGAAGCCTGTTATGATTCTGAACTAGTTCTTGATTGTTTTCCTCAGTACTTCGGTCATATTAGCGCATGTCCGTCTAATATACATTTTGTCATGTGCTTAACCTTGTATACTTTATTTCTCATCTGTATTTGATTTTTAGGTTTCCAATTCTTATCTTCTCTTTAAGCTTTCTGTAAATTTTTTTGTCCTTGTGCTCTGCTTCAAATTTCATTGCATTTTTCCTGTAGCCATACTTTCGTAAGTTCGTTTGTACTGTATTTTGTTTTCTGTTCTTTTTTCTTTGCGCTTTCTTTTGCCACCATAGAATGGGGAAAACCATAAATTCGGAAATTTTTCTGTATTATCAGAATGTACTGATATCTTCTTAGCTAAAACTTATTTTTAACGATTTTTTCATATTATTTGCATTCAATTCGTTTTAAATGTTATAGGTAAGCTTGAAGACATTTCACTTCTGAACATAATCATGTCGACCAAACCTCCACCAGTTGAGAATTCTTTGCCAACATTGAAACCAGAGGAGGTTCATATTAGTCTCAAATACGTTCTACAAAAAGGTAAAGGATCCGTAAGCGAATTAGTTGCCCAGTGGCTGACGAGAGTTGGAGTGAATCCCCAATGTATTTTATCCCATGAGGATCAAGATAGAAACAAAGAAAATGATCAAGAGGTAAGTTACAATAAACTAATAATGTGTAGTACAGCAACAGCGAATGTACAAGAGCTGTGGAGATGCAAAAGCACTAAAATAATTTTAGAGCTAATAGTTTTGTAGTACATATTTTACAAATGTTTAACACGCTTTCAATTATTGCAGAATACTGCCGTCAATGCTGGAAATCCTGTTGCAGAAGTGAAACTATTTGAACATCTGAGCTTACTGCGAAGACAATTTCCTTATAGTGTCGAAGCCAACTGCATTTTGACGAACATGTCTTGGGAGTATGCTACAGCTTGGCAGAAGGATATGCAGAACCTAAATCTTTTGCAAGCTGCCATAAGTTGTTTAAATTGTGTTACAAATATTCATATGAAGCAAGGTAAACAATTTTAGATCTGTAAATTTTTATATCAGGTTGGCAAACACAATCCGGGCAGAGAGTCACCGACTTACGTCGATGACTGTTCCGCTGTCCGGAACACACATATTGGGACACAAGTCCAAAGTTATATAAAAATTAACTTCAGTCATTCATAGGGAGAAAAGCTCTTCTATATATCCCTAAAATCGGGTGGCTTAACCGCATAAAGTAAAATAGAGGATGTCGCATTATCCAGGGCATCCATAGTAACTTTCAGTACAAAACCTTCCCATTCTTTATGTCCTGTAATAGTGAGGGGTGGTTGGTTATAGCTTGAGGGTCAGATAGGTACTACTCCGTAACGGAGTGGTACCGGTTTGATCTTCTTGCATGTGGGTCCCACTGTTTCATTAAAATGCACATTGCACTCGGAGCTGGGGTTCTACAAAAACTGTTATGTGTATCTGGTTGGCAAACTCATTTTGTATATAGTATTATAATGAATAAGGCTCCCTGAATTCGAGCCAGATTTCGCGCGTAAATCGAGTCGACACCAATGGATGAGTAATAAATACCATGAGAGAAGACTCATGATATGAAGTTGATCATATTTAATATGTTTTTAATTGGTATATATTTTAACTATAATATACTTCCTCTTGCAGGTCTTTATCAACTTCTTTGGAACACACACTTAAAAATTGTAAGTGAAAGTGCCTGCAAATTGATAAACAAAGTTGGAAAACTGCCCAAAGAACGTCTTTGCCGACAAGATACTGGTTTAACTGACTACCAAATGTCTGTATTCCTAAGCTTGTCAACAGAATTTCTCGATTCCTTCATGGAAACTGTTAAAGATACTGACAATATTCCAAAACCCGTTCTGAACTATGAAAATATATGGGATAACGGAGGAAAACCTTTGGTAGAGCTAGCGGTACAACAGAAAATTGTAAATTTCGAGTTGCTACATTTGCACTACCAATTAAGTTTGATCTTGTTGATGATCACTACGTTCTCTATTAAGCATTCCAAACCCATTAACAATCTTTTTGAAGCTTCTGTTGTTAATGTATTTTTCACTGACCTACAGAAAAAGGTTCAAATATCCTGCAACAGATCAGATATAAGACTAAATTTATCCAGAACACAGTTTCTCTTTAAAATAATATCGGCAACGCTAGAAACTATCACAGTTAACGAATCAGGTAAAATATACTTCACCGATCACGTACAATGGATGGCTAAGTGTATCAATTTGGGGAAACTCTGGAACCTGGACGTTGATGAACTGCGTAGGTACCAGATCGTTCAACTTTATTCCAATGGTTATGACAGCATAGCTCAAGAACTTATTCCAGCTGTGAATGAAGCAAAAGAGCTGGGAAAGTGCCTTCTGATCGTTGCTGCCAAAAGGCTCTCTCAGTTTTTGGTGTCTTCACCACAACTTAGTGAAAACATCGGTGCTCTTAGCACCGTTCTCACTAATTATATGGAAACTTTGGTAAGTTGTAGATAAACTTTTTTATAATGTATGTTTTAAGTAACATTATCTTTTGTTTGACACTTTACTAACTACCTGGACAGCTTCAGGGTCCATACTTTGAGGTTTTATTTTTTCGTAAATATGCACTAAATCAATGATACCATGTCTTACCCATGTTGAATCGCCCCCAAATAAAACACACACGAAACAGAAAAATGCATTTTGTTGATCACATCCACAAATCCAGCTTTTTTTTAAATATGTATTTCTATTTAATTTCCTTACACGAGCTTTAAAATTTGAAGAGCTAGGTGTTAAATCTACGTAATTGTTATATTCAAATCTGGAAGTGGTCTACCAAGTTCCTTGATTTGAATTTTCTCCTAAAGCGAATGAGTTTTCACTAAAAACCAGCTAATTTTGTTCATTTCTTTTCAACAACAGTAAAATTTAAACAGCTCAAACACTTCTTAATCGAACAACACTTCAAACGTAGTAAAACGTTACAGATAAGCAAAATTTTAACTTTTGTTTTTTCTATTGTTGTATCTCTTAATCTTTTCACATCAAATTGTTTTTTAGGTTTATTATTTTTGTTTGACCTTTTTAATTTTGTCTCTATTACTGCTCTAATAGAAACGTGCGCTATGGATACGTTTTTGCTGGTTTTATTGAATGTCTCTACTTTTCTGTTCCTAATTAAAATGAAGTATTTTTGATTTCTGATAATACGTGTTTCTCGATCTGCTGGTGATTTACAGGTATATAGCCTGTGCTTTGGTAGATCGAACAAAGTGTTTGCTGTAATTAGATCTTCGCTTTAGCAGAATTCCAAGAGGCTACATCCATGCTCATTTCTCTCACCAAATTCTGACGTCTCACCCTTACCCAATTTGGCGTTAAAATCTCCTAATATGAGTGTTACTTTATTGTTAGGTTCAGAGCATTGTTTAGTTGGTTGTAAAACGGCTCAGCCTCTTCCTCATTTTTATCGGTTTTGGGAGCGTACACCTGTATTATGTTTACTGGGATTCTCTCTGTGTTCATTTTCATCTTTTCAACTCTATCTGAAAACATCATCATTGGCGTAAAATTAAGTACCGCTCTATTAACTTTGATACCTACGAGAATGCCTACACCATACCAATGAGATGGATCTTCGCTACCAAAGTAGTACAGCATTCCGTTTCGTTACTCATTTCCAGCCACTTGTCATCGCATGGCGGTAAGTAATAAATATTTATTTGCAGACGTTACATTTCCAAAATTGTATTATTCAGGTTTCTTGCTGCAAACAGACTTTTCTTATTCTTACATTCAATGTCCCGACTCTCATGTTACCTCTACTTCCATTCCTTTTACGAGTGTTTTGCTTGCTGATGACCGAAGAGGCAGCAGTCCCGTGATTACCCTCTCTTGCCGGATCTTGGCTTGTGAATTCCGCAATCAGTAACATTTTCACTTTGCTTACTATCCCTGTTGATTTTCTACGATTGATGCTCGTTTTAACCTTTAATGCAGTATGCTCTTGCCTTCTGCATCCGTATGCCGTTTATCACAATTTGGCTCATCCGCCTTAGGACCAATTTTAGACCCTAGCGCGAAAGAGTGTCCTTTTTGATTTCAAGTCCTAAAACGAGGGGGCTGCCACCTCCACCCTCCACATCGTTGTGAAGACAGTCTTCTCTGCCATGGATGTCGTTGTGGACTTCATCTGTGACTCTTGGACAAGGGACACTCAGCAGGTACTGGTTTCCCGTGCCAAGAAACACCTGTAATCTGCGGACGGCAGGGATTGATTCACTTCCCCTAAATAAGTTGAGGGTGTTTCCGGTGAAACCGGAAGTAGAGTAGTAACACAAAATATGCAGTCAGATGTGTTATGTGTCATTGTATTCGCATGCAAAGTTTTATGAATGGAGTCTTGTTTGTTTCAACGATACTTAGTTGGATACATACTTTATCCTAACCCTGTAGATTATGATAATGTGTTTATTATATCTATTAAATTTAAATGAATAAAAATTTCAAAGATAAAATACTTCTCAAGTAAACTTCAAGGGCACTAACACTTGTGAATTTAGCAGGATGAGTATTTATTGATTATTATATTACATTAACTTTTGTATTTTATTTTAGAATGACGAATGGTGCGCGCCAAGTCCGTTGAAGGACATAACGTTACTGGCAACTCATACAATACATTGTTTGATCGAAGAAGACAATGAATACAAGTTGGCATCACTGTTACTGGAATCGTGTAAAACATTGGAAGATTTGCAATGATAGACAACCTTGTTACATTTTAAAAATTTATTTTATTGTTAAATTTACAAAATAGCATTTACAAAATATCTGTAACTAAAAATATACAAGGGCAATATTGTTTATAATTTTTATGAAATATTGGTGATAATGATTTATTTTTATTAATTTCAGCTACAAGCTTTATTATATGAAAACAACAAATCTTATTTAAACGAGAAAATATTTTGATAACCAAGATTGTGCATTCAGAGTTATACGATATAACCAAGTAAAACAATATCAGACAATTAAAAAAAGTAGTCCACATACAGCCATGAGGCTAAAACTCTAATTTTTATGTGAAGTCAACTGCCGATCTGTAGTATAAACATAATATATTTACTATTATATCACCAAATTATTTATCAACGTATGTGGCATATTTTAATAAATTAAAGTAACAGACAAGTTTTTGAAAGAAAAATACACTATATTATTTAAAACTTCGAAATACGTACCAATTTTTATCATTTTCCTATTGTCTGTTTGCTATAGAATTAACCTAATTGTTAATCTAAAATGTTAAAATTTACTTTTTAAGTAGATGAAAAAGTATTTACAATAATCTACTGCGGAATTGTACAATACAGTTGGATTAAAACAATTTTCAATTCACTTGTTGCCGTATTTTGGAACTGGCAGGAAAAGCTAGGATTATTACAGAGGGAGAAAGGTTTATTAAAGACCACTGAAATTAAAACAAATCTCATTGGACCAGAGTACTAATGATAGGTCAGTCAGTACCTTACAATATTACTTGATATCTGTCAACATTAGACAATATTAACCTGGCAATGCCCTTAATTATTTTTTTTTGTGTATATTTGCGTTTGTTTCAAAAACCACTAAAAATGGTTTAGAAAACTAGAACTAAAAATATATTAAAAAAAATTTTTGACAATGCTAAATATTGAATTTACCCCGTATCCATATGGACCCGTGGGCATTAAAATAATAAACCTATGTAATCACTGAACAAATACGACAAAAAAATGTAAAAAGTGTAAAAACTAAGTTCATTTTTGTGTGATAGGTTACAAAACATGGTACACATAATCCAACATTACATTTGATGCATATTGTTCTCACTTTACTTTTACATCTTTAGTAGTTTACTTCGTCTTTTACCATCTTTAGTAGAATCTACCAAATGTCCAATGTTATCGTATCGTATGTCAGGTATTACTTTTCTCGAGTTAGCTTGGGGGATTAGATTTGGTCCTGGTCGTAAAGTAATAGTTTTGTATTTTGTCAAATATCCTTGTACTAAAGTGCGCCTAAATGTTAACTGGGACATTTTTGAGTCTTCCGGGACACACATATCAATGAGATATGTAATCTTATTGATCGATAATTGGATATTTTTATGTTGCTCCTTGGAATATCTCTTTACAGGGCGTACAGGTTGAAGACCATGACATGTTGAAACTAGACACAACGTCGTAGTCTTTCTATCTAACAAAAAATATACCTAATTTTCTTTCTATGACGCTACAGAATTGTCCTTTGATTTTTAATAATTGTGGATCAAGTACCTGTGGAAAGATTTTTTTCAACTTTTGATTTGGTTTTTGTTTGTTTCCTCTTTCTTTAACCAGCTGGTTTGATTTTTTAACAGGAGCATTCGATTTTCTTACTTCTAGTTTAGGAATTCTGTTTTAGGAACTTCTCATTGTTCCAGTAGCGTGGTAGCCTCAGAATATAAGGAAGTTGAATAGATTTACTGAAGTAAAGATATTGCCAAAGTAAAAATGATATGGTAACTTCCTTTTTGTGCAGGAAATTCGCTTAAAAGTTGAACAAAGGAAGAAGCAGCCTTTCTAAAACATGTGCTATAGCATCAGGAATTGTAGCATTTTTCTCTTATACATATCAAATGTCACATAATAACCTTCTTAATACACCAAGCCTTATAGCCAAATCGGATCGATTTTCCTTTAATGAATTGTTTAGCGCTATGTTTTCCAAAATGCTTTATCATAATTTCGTCGAAGTTTAAATTTTCTTCAGGCACAAAAAGTTCCAGGAATCTTTTTTTTTATCATATTCATTAGAGGTCTAATTCTCGCAAACTTGTCGGTCATATCCAGTTAAGTGTTGTCGGAACAGTGAATGAACTTCATGATGGACAGGAATCTATTTCTTCTCATAGCTCTCGATACCAAGTCATTTCTAATATCTTCGGACTTCTCCCAATAGTGACGTTTAGATGAGACTGAATTGTAACCACTCAAAATAAGGATTCCTATGAAGCATTTTATTTCATCATGTGTAATATTTAGATTTTCTTGATTTTTAAAAGCTGTATATTTCATTACTCGAGGTAGGAAAATCTCCATTTACATATTTCAATATAGCACCTTCAATATATTCTACGATTTGTAAATTATCTCTTTGATAGTCCAACCAAGATCTAATAACATTGGTAAAGGCAACTCTTTCGAAAGTTGAGTGCAAAATCAAGGTACAAAACAGAGTGTCAAGGTCTTTTTCAAACATATACTGGGTTACGCCAGGGAGACAGTCTATTGTGTCTATTGTTTAACATCGCGCTAGAAAGAACCATAGATAAATCGGGCATAACAACCAGAGGTACGATCATCAATAGAAGTGTACAGATATTGGCCTACGCAGATGACATTGACATAGTAACACGGACAAAACGAGACCTGATACAGGCTTTTGAAACATTAGAAAAAGCCGTGAAGACAATAGGACTGCAGGTTAACGTATTCAAAACAAAATACATGAAGATTACGAACAGCACACAAATAGCGGCACCACAAGATCTGGTGACAGAAGCACACACATTCGAAGGGGTCTCGGAGTTTATATATCTTGGAACACAACTAAATAACAGGAACCTAGTAAGCGTAGAAAGCGTAGAAATTAAGAGAAGAATATACCTGGCGAACAGAGCTTACTTTGGACTAAAGCAGTTCTTAACATCACACATAATTAGCAGAAAAATCAAGTTACTAATATATAAAACTCTGTCCTGACATACGCGTCAGAGACATGGACTATGATAAAAAGCGACGAAGAACTGTTAGGCCGCTTTGAAAGACGAATACTTAGACACATATAGGGAGGAGTATAAGAAAGCGGAATATGGCGCGCAGGCGCTACAATTTTGAGTTTTATCAATGCTATAAAAAATGCAGCATCGTCCGGTCTATTAAAATTAATAGACTAAGGTGGCTAGGACACCTTGAAAGAATGGACACTGGAGACCCCCAAAGACAGATATTCTATCAAGAGCCAGTAGGAACCTTTAAGAGAGGCAGGCCAAGATCTAGATTCAAAACACAAGTCGAAGATGACTTGAGGAATCTAGGGATCAGAAATTGGAAAGCCAGGGCGAAAGATAGGGGGGAATGGAGACTAATTCTTGAACAGGCCAAGACCCACCCAGGGTTGTAGAGCCAAAGATGATGATGATGAGCCTAACCAAGAACCAATAAATTCTGGAATTTCATTTACATTTCGTTGGTCAAAGTTTTCTGAATAATTATTAGTATTGTTGTTTGTAACTGAAGAGCTACTGTGGCCTGGTGTAAACTGATGAGAAACACATGAAGAAATGGTTGAAAGTTCTTGAATAGCATCATCTGAATTACCACCAATGCGACCGTTAGTAAAAACGAGCTCTACATGTGCTGAAAGTTGCTTGCTAGGTAAATGTAGAAAAGATCCGCCTTTATTCTCGTCTCCAGATGCTTCATCAATAAGTACATTACTTGGTGGAGGTTCAACAAAGATTTTTCTAGGGCTATATTATCATCGTTTTTTTTAAATAAGCTCTATTGCTTCCTGTAGCGAAAATCCAGGACTGAAAATAAAGTTTAGCCACGGGGTCCATATGGGTACGGCATGAAAAAGTTTCAAATAAATGCAACTTGCACAAACAAAAATTTATCAAACTGTATATTCTTATAAACTTTCAGCTGTTAATAACATAATAAAACAAAATTAAAGTAATAACTCAGAGCCTACCTCAAAATATTATTTATTGCTTGAACATCGATAAGTTTATCCATTTTAACAATTGAAATAAAACGTACACGTTCACTCTACTGAAATAATTTCAATACTAACAAAACAAGAATTAACACTTCCTAGAAGCGTACCAATACACTGATATCCCCTCCATTTATAAACGATAAGATGTGAGAGGCTTGAAAATATAGCGTATCCATGTGGACCCCAGGGGCGGTCCCAGGTTGAAGAGAGAAACTTTTAATTAAAAGATTAATAGAAAACAATTTTGCAGTTATATTCAAATTATAATATTTCAAAGGAATACAGGTATTGTAATCACAATTCTTGAAGAATTAATGCGAATTTCAAAATATTCAATTAAAATTACTATTAGCTGCTTGCGCCCGCTATTTAAATGTTTTGACATTTTTGTTGGAATGTATTTAGTTCTTTTTATAAAAGAAAATGAACATAACTCATAACTCAAATAACAAGTGGGTTTTTACACTAACAATAAGTTCATAAAAGTATTCATCAAATTCTTTGTCAATTAAATTCGTGAATATCTTGAAAATAAAAGTTTGTTTGACTTCAAATAAAGTTTTAGAGCAAGTGCCCTACTTTCAGTAGTATCCAGTAAAAGCTATCGTAAGAGATTCATTATCGTTCAAAGCCGATAAGCATTTATTTGAACATACAATGGGGGTTCTAGCAAAGGCAAAATCGTACTATTTCACAGTAAAAACTATTTATGTGTACTTAAAAACTGTAGTTTGTAACGAATTTGACAATTACGAATTGTTACAGTTACAAATTGTCCTTTACGTTATATCGGATCACAAAGGCAATGAAAATAAGTAGGTAATCAATAAGGTAACTTTTGTGAACTTTCGATGACACTTTATCTAGACTAAATTTAAAAATAGTTATATACTTATAAAAATACTTAAATTTACCATCTATTATACAAAATATATTATATACACATACATATATACATATATATTATACATATATTATACATATATATATATATATATATATATATATATATATATATATATATATATATATATATATTATATATATATATATTATATACAAAATTAAATTATTTATGCAACAAACAATTTAGATGTGTTGAAAAACCGGTGTTTTACCACATTATATTTACATATTTAAAAAAAGTTCTAAAAGGTATTATACCATTGTCAACCGAGTTTAGAAAGTACTTATTAAAAAATATTACATTAACAAGTCAGTTTCACTGTCATCATCTAGGTTTATAATAATGTTTTCTTATTGCTGCTGTCATTTGGTGCTTTTTCCATTTCTAATGTTTCCAAATTTCCAAATGTTCTCAATCGGATTGAACACGCAGTAGTAAGGAGGAAGTCTTAAAATTCTATGGTTCATTTTTTCCTCGAAACTATCATAAACATATTGTTTTTTGATGGTCGATTTGGATTTATCGATATTTCTTATTGTAAAGCCATTTTTTAGAAGACATTGCCTTACTGTCTCTGCTTACTTGGAATATTTGATTCCTGTATCATATTTCTGCAACCTTTACATGATGGTTTTTAACATGGTCTTTACATCATTCTGATCTAGTTTTTTGAACATACCATAGTCTTTTCTTTTTCTTCTACTTACTATTGGTTTATTTGTTATGGACCACACTGTCTGCACTGCAACTGACAAAACACTTCGATTTAATGTTCTTTTAACACCGACGTCTCTTCTTTCGGCATTACTATTATCAACAACTTCACGAGAAGTACTAGGTTCTTCCCACGGACGAAACATTTTTAAATATACCATAATTTTGCTCCTTACTGAACAAATTCAAACATATAAATAACGTACAAAATTATTTTAAAATCATTTTAGTCTACCTGTTTTATAATCCCCAAATAAGAAAATTTTTCAATTTAGTGCGGTTGGTGCACGGGACTTTAATACCGAAGATCAATATCAATCACAAAGTAAACATTAAGCATACCTCGTGCTAAATCGACACAGGTTGGTGACACTGAATCAACGTCAAATAAATGAGAAAATAGGACCAATTTTGTTCTATTAATTTCTTCATGAATTAATTCGTGAACTCAATAACGGCAAAATTTGATGTCAAATTGTAATTCGTACATCTTCAATTTGCCCTTAAAGCTATTTCATGAATTTCTTAGTGAATTTGAATTTGTTCGTGTAAAGCACCTTTAACACCAATAGTTGTTTTTGTCGCACACTCAGAAAAGGGAAGAGAAACGGCGTATTTCATAATAATTGATTAGGTACTTGTACGCCTAGGATAGCAATAGACGTGAGCTGCGCACAAACCAGAGGAGGAATGTAGAATGCGTTTATGACTTATATTACAGGGTTGCCACGGTTCTCATAAATAAGGAACATATATAAATATTACATGAATCATTTTTTTATATAATAATGTATAATTCTATAACGAAATGAATACATTTAATTAAATGGTTATTAAACAATGTTATTTAATAAAAAAATAAATATATTGTGATAGTTTAAAATGAATTACACCTTCATGAGTACAGTAATTTACAACTTCTGTCGTACTTTTTCTTCTTTGAGTACCGTGCCCAAGTTTTAGACGGGTGTAGCTTCCATGACGGTTTGCCGATATCGTTCTCGATCTTGCGCAACATGTAATAATTCATCGGCTGATAAGCCTGTCCATTGACGAAGGTTTCGGAGCCTTGAGTATTTCTTCCTACCAATTCCTCTTTTTCCGTCAATCTTTCCGTTAAGTATCAACTGCATTATCCTATATCTGCTTCCTATCATTATATGCCCCAGATATTCGAATTTTCTCTTTTTTATCATCTTTATTAAGTCACCTTCACCTAGACCTAATCTGTTCAAGACTTCTCTGTTTGAAATGTGTTGAACCCATGATATTTTGAGCATTCTACGATATAACCACATCTCGAAGGCTTCTAATTTGTTCATCATGTTAACCTCCATAATCCAGGTTTCACATCCGTACAGTAATACAGGATGCACATAACATTTTAGGAACTTAATTCTCAGCTGTAAGTTCACCTCTTTGAATACAAATGTTGTCTCTTTCTTTGCCGTCTACCAGAATAGAAGCTTGTTGATTCCAATATAGATTTTGTAAAAGTCTCAGATCTCTATCATCTATTCCAATCATTTCTAGATATTCAAACAGCCTACCATGTTGAACCCTATCAGACGCCTTCTCAAAATCTATAAAACAGACTTCCCATGAAGTCTGTTTTATAGACGAGTCAAGAAGACTTGAAGTAGTGTTAGCACTGAGAACAAAGCTTCCCTGAATTGTTTATTTCCCATTGTGTCGTACACAATTATATAAATTATAAAAAAGACGGACTGATAATAAAAAATAGAATTTGGAATTAAATCAAATACTTATCTCTGTCATGTGTCTGAGTCTGAGAATATATCTTTTCTGTCTGAATCTTCCCAGCATCAAATCATGACTTCTTTGAAAGAAATCATTCTCCGTAATTTTCACTTATGTCTACAAATTTTTTCCATTATTCTCTGGAAAATATTTCGAAGAACTCATCCGACAATTATTGAATATAATTATAAGTGAAATCTAAATTTCGTGTTCCAATATAATCTTTTAGGGCTGTCTGAACAAGCTCTATTGGGTTTAAACCTGGATAATATCGTAGAACCTTAATATGTCATTTTACGTATTGTTAATAATGGAATCAATAGCAAATTTTACATGTTTTGGTTTATATAATTTTTTAATGACATATAGGTCTAGTCTGACCATGTTAGTAGGAAAAAGAATATTTCTAGATTTTAACCAATCTATCATTTTACTCTTTGTTGGTGCTTTATCATCCTCTTAAGTATTATATGACAAGGTACATAGTCCATCACAATACTTGCTTTATTTTATCCTGTCCTGACATGTCATTTGTGACATTCACCCCGATGCGGTGTCGGGCTACGTCGATTCCATATTAGTTAGCAAGCCACAAATCTTCGAGAGTACACCGATGGGGACAGTTTCGGCATATAAGAAGATGATCCATATTTTGTATTTTCCCACAGTCACAGTTTACATCATTTTGGTCTATTTTCCCCAGTTGTTATCATATTCAACATTAGAAGAGAGAGCAAATACTGCGATTAAAAACTCATAGAAAATATAAAGAAAAAGGAAAAAAAACAAGGAGGATAAACTCACCCAAGCTACTAAAGATGTGTTGAAAAAGATCAATGTTTGTTTGACAAGAGGTGTAACTCCATCCCAATGGCATAATGCAATAATAACCATAATGCACAAAAAAGGTGACATTTCAGACCTGAAGAACTACAGACCTATTAGTTTGCTCTCCCATCATCATCATCAGTGGCTACAGCCCTATAAAAGAGCCTCGACCTTCCCAAGTCTATTACGCCAGTAAGTTCTATCCATTGACAACTGTTGCCTGTTTGCTGCGCCCCTTTTTCTACCATCCTCATCTACACCATCCCTCCATCTGAGTTTTGGCCTACTTCTACTTCCCACAGGTTGTGACATAAGGATTCTTCTAGGAGGGTTGTTCTGCTGTGATATTGCCAGATGTCCTGCCCATCTTGGTCTTTATATTTTTATAAGAGATACTATGTCTTTACCACCAAATTAATATTATGTTTATATCTGTGATATATCTCGTATTTGTACCTCCTTCTCCAACAAACACCTTTTTCACAGATGTCACCGAATATTCTTCTCAGGATCCTTCGTTCAAATATAAGCAAGAGGTTTTCATGTGCCTTGAACTCTCTCATACATACAAATTATTCAAGAAGATAATAACAAAACGGCTTGTGAACAAACTGGATTGTTAATGACATTGCGAGCGGGCTGGATTCCGCTCCAGATACGGAACAAATAATCATCTACAAGTTACTAAAACGCTTAGAGAAAAGTACACAGAATACAAGCCTATCTTTCTTATATTCGTAGACTATAAGCGTAAAGGCGTTTACAGCTGTACTCGAATATATGTCCAAGCAAATGGTACAAGAGGATAATATGGAAATTAATATAAATGGAGAGGATCTAAACCACCTAAGATTTGCCGATGTTATAATTTCTGATAGAGCTGATGAAGCTACAAAAATGCTAGAAACGCTCTATGAAGCATAAAAAACAATTGGTCTTTGGTTACCTCAAAAAATTTATGACTTACCTTGTAGACAGCGAGAAAATTAAGATCGAAAGCCATAGCATCGACCATTAATAGCTTACAAATATCTAGAGCATGAGATTCGCTTAAGCCGAACTAATCAGACAACTGAAATACAAAAAAAGGATCAGTCTCATATGGGCTGCCTTTGATATATTGAGAAACATTTTCTAATATTCCAGTTTGTTTAAAAAGAAAGGTTTTTAACCAATGTGTTTTACCGGTCCATACATTATGGTGCAGAAACACTAACTAACTTTCCAAAGAAACAATAAATAAAATAAGAGTTACACAACAGGCTATGAAAAGATCAATGTTAGGTATTACCATTAGGGATAAAGTACCAAACCTAGAAATAAGAAGAAGAACTGGAGTTGACAAAATAGCTATGGCTAAATGGGCTTGGGCCTGACATGTTGCCAGATTGACGAATGATACATGGACCAGAAATATTCTTGAATCGGTACCAAGACAAGAGGGATATCGAAGCATGACGACCACCGACTAGATGTACAAATGATATAAAGCGAATCACCAAAAAGTGGATGCAAAATAGAAATCGGTGGACAATTTTACGGAAGGCCTAAGTTAAGCAGTGGACAAAAATAGGCTAGTTCATGATTATCGTATTCATAGTTTTCCAAGTTTTAAAATTTAGAGATTGGCCTATTTTAAGCCCACTATTTGGTGTATCACTTTAACTATTAATGCGATAAGGCTTGAAAGTAAATACGTTTCATCAGTAAACACAATAAATCTTGCTCAACTGTTTTTGAATTTTATTTTTGAAGATCTTTTCCGCCTCTTGTTACGAGCTATAAAACCGCTTCCTGCTTTAATTTCTCGGTCCTCCTTTGCAATATTTTTGATTCTGCACACAAAAACTCCTGAAAACGGAACCCCAGCATCTCAGATTATTTTTCCTGCTTCAATTTCTCGACCCTCCTCTGCAATATTTTTGATTCTACACAGAAACTCCTGAAAATGCAACCCCCAAAATCTCAGATTATTTTTCTTCTTATTAGATGATTTCTCAAATTACCTGTAACGCTAGCCGCACGTTCTTGCACTTTTTAAAATCAATAATAGGTTTATAAGCAGCTGCTTCTCGCTGAGCAAATTTTAACAATGAGTGTATTATTTCAGCTTGAGCATTCAAAATTTTTCGCTTCACTATCTTATTATTTTATTAAATTATTTGAAAATTTAAAAATAAACAGCTAAAACTTCTAACGGTAAGAAAACTAAGCGGTTTTCGATCAACTTTTGGCACCATATTGGTAGTATTGTTTTTTGACGTTATAAAATTTATGAGATGCATTGTGTAGTTACATTGTGCAATCAAAGTGTAGTTACATTTAAATAGTTCAAAATCTTGATATCAAATTCAAAATTAAGTTCATAAAAAAACAGTATAATGTTATAATAATGTAGTTTACACTTAAAACGTTAGAAACGAAAGCACTTGTATATTTTTTGTGATACTACATATTTAATTCCTGTAAAAGAAATACTACAATAAGTTTCCTCAATATAGGTGTTTAATAATAAATAATAACAAATTTTACATATTTTCTTAACCGTTGTTGAAGTATCTCAGAATCATCTTGTTTTGTGATGTACAATAAGCGTAGCAGTTAAAATTGAGCAATTAAAATCCCTAGTTATGAACCAAATTTGTGATTTTGGGATGGATTTTAGTCAGTGCATACTTCCGTACGAAAGTCGTAAAAATATTTATGTAGTTTGTTACGTTGATTTTGTTATAAATATATTCATGTATCAACACAAAGTGTTCAAATAAATATAAAAATCAGAAAGTGCATTTTTATTTTGTAAACAATCTACGTGGTTTTTATTTATACTGGCTTTGCTCTTTTCGTGGTGAAAAAAATGGCCAATTGATTAAACACGTTACTGTTGATTAGGTTAGGTTAGGATGGAAAACCGTAAGATAATCTCATATCAAGGAAAGCCAGATGCATTATTGGATGTACTAAGCTGTTGTAGAATAGCTAACATATCAAGAAAGCTGAATATTATTTATTAATAATATTTCTCCTTTCTGTACTTTTTTATATAATAGGTACTTCTTATTTTCAACTTAAAATATAATAGAAGTATACTCGTAATGTATGTTGCATACTCTTAAGGTAAATATCACTTTTTAATAATTGCTGAAATTTGTACATAATATTACTTTTACGTTAGTAATTGTATAGAATATAAAAAAAGTAATAAGTCTTGTAAAAATCTTATCGTTTTTCAATTTAAATATGGGTTGACAGAAAACCGATACTTTCCGCCACACCCTCGTAAAACTTTATTTTGCCAGAAGTCCATGAATATTTAAGGTCAAAAGAAAGACAGATATATAGTTGGTGGGACTCCATGCCAATAGAATACCGCAGCATTTATCTTTTACATGTTGCGGGATAGAAAGAGAAAGTCAGATTTTTTCTACCGATCGATGAAACGTTTACTTTTGACAGTTGACTGCTCCACTACTATTCTCGGATATTTTCCGATGACAGCGGATCAAAGGAACCAAGATGTCTGTCCATTTCGTGTAAAGTCACTTTTGAGGAAAAAGACATATTTTTCAGTGCAAATATATAATTAATAAGTTATGATTTGATGTAATTAGTGCTGTGAGTAATTTAAATTTAGGAAAAATGTCGGTCGATCGGGAAATACCCGCAGAGGACAGTATTAAAGTAGTGTGCAGATTTCGACCCTTAAATGACTCCGAAGAAAAGGCTGGGTCGAAATTCGTAGTCAAGTTTCCCCAAGGAGCAGATGAAAATTGCATTTCGATAGCGGTAAGTGGAACAATGTTTGATTAAAATACCACCTTTTGTTATTGACGAGGTCATTATTTTCCCTTTACGTCATCGTGGTGTGAAGAATGTTTCTTTATTGTGTCGCATACAGTTTTTTGTACAATAGATTATAGTTAATTATATGTTACGTTTTACGAAGTAGATGATTATAAGATGATGATTATCATTTCGTACCTTGTCTCATTAAGATACATGTTTGATATCACGTTCTTTATTTTTGCGGTAACCTTTAATCAAAAATTACACATTTGATCTGACTGTGTTGTTTTAATAAATAGTAAACAATCAAATAATTATCTGTTATGCTTAACAGCGATTCAACCACATTTTAATTTAGACACTTACATCTATAAATACATATATTTTGAATACTGGAATTCAAATTTTTTCATTAGACTTGAAATGATCAGAAATAACTTTTTATTTAAGGTATTAATGTAAGACAATGTAATACCAGCATTCTGTTAACATTATCTCATAAAAAACACATTTATTTTATTAGCATTTTATGTCTCTCTATGGTTTCTTATAATATTGATTAATTACTCAGCTTACTGATTATATTATCTCACAATCTAATCTATATTTCCAACATTTCCACAATAAAAATATAGTTTCGCTGTTTTTCGTTATAGGCTCTGATATAATTTAGGAAATTGATTCATATTTGTAATACATGTACCATGCTAATATTTTTTTATTTTCTGTTTTATCTTATGATGAGATATTTCATTGAGTTATTTAGTCTATTATTATTGGTAAAATCAAATTCAAAAGAAAATTATTTAATTTAATATAAACTGAACCAAAGTTGATTTTAGGTTCAGTGTCATTTATCATGTTCCATACTTACTTGATCCCATAGTAAAACAGTTTTTATTTATTTAACAGCAGTTTTGTTCAGGAAATGTCTAGGATCAATATAAGAGTAATATAAAAACTGAAGAACAACGATTCACAAAATGTTATGATTATCACTGAGTACCAAATAAAGCTGTAAAGTAAAATTAATACAGTTGAAATCAAGGAATTAGAAACCCAAATCATAAACTGATTTTTAAGAAAACTATCATTAAACAATTGAGTTGTTATGAATAAATTACAAGAAAGAATGAAGATATATTTTTAAATAGGATTATGGATATCAGAAAATAAAAAAGGCATCAAGACTTAGGTTTAGATTGGTCTTAGATAATTCAGAAGGTAAACCCATACTGTCCATATTTTCTTGTATTTTGAAGCTAATAGCACCATTTAAAGCCTTACACTTCTATTGTGATCATTTCAGTGATTGATCAAAAAGTGGGATATTACATCTTTACCAGCTCCAGCTCTGCAGTTGTGAAAGAGATATCCATAAGAAGCAGAAATTCCAGATCACAGCTTATAAACCCCAAATATATTGTAATATTACATAAACATGGCGTTTTGCTTCTAGACATTTTTGCTTCTAGACATTCCTGTCTTTAACCTAGATGTTACTGTCTTTAACCCAACCTTACTTTACCAGTGATGTACTATGTACTTACTTATATTATTTCCTAAACTTCCAAAAGTAGATTTTTGGTCTGCTCCAATATTACTTATGTGCTGATTTCTTGACCTTCAAAACAATAAACTTATGAGCATTGGGAATTTTACAGTATCAATCCCTCACAGACATTTTTGGTACACATTTCCTTTAAATTGCTGCTTCACTGTCTGTATATAAGAACTACTTTTCTCAACATATTGATTATTTAACCCCTCTTCTTAAAGAGCTGCTCTAGTACTGTCTTCACTATTCAAAACCATTTTGGGAATGAATAAAACTTTTCCCAAACTTACATTACAAGAATAATATAATTATCAAATAAACTGAAGCAATATTTTATTATGGCAATCTTGATTTTTTACATATGACCAAATTAAACAACACATAAAATACAATGCTTTATTAATGTGAAAACAATGTATAAGTAATGTAATGTATAAATTCAATATGGATTCAGAAATCTGAATTATTTGATTTAATCTGAATTATTTTCTTTCTAATTTTTCAAAAAAAAAATATCACAGTTGAGTCATGAAAAAATAAAACTGCTGTTTTTATGCATTTGAGTGTAAATTGGTTGTTAGCAACAAAATATTAGAACAAACAAAATATCTTACTAGTGGTAGGATATTTGGGAATCAAATTATCTATTTACCAAAGAGTGAAGCAAGATGTATGAAAAAGTGGTGTATTAAAAAACAAATATTTTAAAACAGAAACAAAAACAAGGATAAACAAATCTACAATAAGGCTGATAATGGCATTCACTGTGGAAACACAAGCAGATACAACCAAAACAAAGATTATTGTTAAAGGTAAAGTTACAGCTGAAATGAAAATTCTACACAAGATAACAAACCAAGCATGGAGACAGAATAAGGAGTTAAAAAATGACAACTATTTGTGGGATAGAAGAACCATAGACCAAAAAGGAGATGAAATGGATCTTAGCAGAGAACATTTTTGGGCAATAATTTTTACAATTTTCATAGAGGATTATCCCCAACAGCAATATCTTGCTGAAATGGTTTCTGTGTTAGGGAATGAAGCATTACATCATTCAACTATTTTCTGCTAGTATTGGGAATTTTAACATTGTTCCAGTCTCATCGAACAATCCAGGCCAGGTCCACTCAAAACAGCAGTAGCACAGCAAAACATTGATGAGGTTTGTCAGTTTATTAAGGAAGACTGCTGTGTAACATACTCTTTGGGCATTTGAAAGACCTACAAAATATCCAATATATCCTACATGAAGAACAGGGTGTTACAAAGTTGGTTTTCGCCATAGCTTTGGCTTACAGAAGAGCAAAAAGCGGTTATGGCAATTGATGTTGAAGAACATTGGAACAGTTCAACAAAGGAAGCTCAAAAAATGTTTATAGTGTTGTAGTTAGTGGCAATGAATCTTGGATTTACTCCTACAAATTTTAAAATAAACGTCAATCTGCTGTGTGGGTGTTCAAAAAACCAAAAAAAAAAAACCAACAAAACTGATCTGTTCTCAAAGTGTGTCAAAGAAAATGGTCGCAACTTTTGTGTCAAAATCTGGTCATCTGGCAACAATTGATTTCAAAGATTGAAGAACAGTTATTAATTTATTTACTTCAATGGTAGAACTATTTACAATGAAATACAACAACAATTACCAACAGTTACTTATGATTGGTATATAACTATTTGTTTACCAGAAGTTATCGCAAAACACTAACAAAGCCACAAACAACATCAAATCATCCTACATCAGGACATTGTAAGTCCTCACACTGTCCAAAAGATAATAGAGCTTTTGGAGCTTCAAAACGAATTGTTAAACCATCCACCATATAACCCTGACCCAAGACCTAACAACTTCTTTACATTCCCATAGATTAAGAATTCAATATATGGGCAGCAATTCCAGTCGTATTGTAAAGTGTATTGATCTTGGCGGGACATATTTTGAAAAGCAATAAATTACTTTAAGTCTATATATTTTTTGTCTTTATGTCTATATGCAAAACTAAGGCAACCCTCATAAAGAGGCTCAGACAATGTCATGCAGATGAAAACCAACATTCAAACAAATAGTCTATCAAAATATTAGAACTGAAGAAAACAAGGGAAATGAGAAGAAAGAATTGTATATTATTATCTTTTCTGAGATAATACACTAATTTTGTAATCAGGTATATACCTAGTGGTTTAATATAATACTTTACCATTTCATTTTCTGGTTGTTTCTCTTGTATTTATTTGATCTTCTTTTTGACAAGTTTCTGTTATACCATTTTTACATACCTCAGATCCTTTCTTCAGAAACATCCTTTATTTGGAAATTATGAAAGAGAAAAATTGACTAAAGGCCAAAATGAGTTTCCATTTAAGATAATTCTGCCTAGAAGATTATATTCATGTTTTTTAATAAAAAATTCATTTTTATATTTTTTTACAGACATATAGTAGGTACATAAATGACAATTTTTAGAATAGCCATATATTTTTTAATTGCATTAATTTTATGTATGAAAATAATGTTATATCACTTATCATTTTAATATCCATTGACCTTAGATAAAGTTCTTTACTAAAAGCTATTTTTGTGTTATTTTTGGTGTATAATTTATTTAACTACATATTCTTATTGTAACACCAATAGAGTAGCTTTGTATCTAATTAAATTCGATGGTTGGATAGATGAATAACTGTTTACTGATTGTAAAAAAATTTGTGCCAAGTCATTATAATTGGCAGAGGAGTTTCTATTGTGAATCATACATTCATACTTTCATTTTATTGCTAATCTTTTGGTGTACTGCTATTAACGTTAGTGGATGTAATTTTACCACCTTTTTTTTTTTAAATAATTTGCCATTACACATCTGATATGCGTTTATGTGCTCTATCTCCTGTATTTACTGTTATAAATTGTGTGTCATTAGAAAAACTTCTAATGACAAACTACCGCACAATTAACCAGAGTTCTTCCCAAAAGAAAAGAAAATTTGTAATAAAAAGTAAAAATGTAGCCTTTTGACGATATATCTTAAGCTATGTTAATAATAATGAAGAGTAACAACTTAAGCTGCTTCTTTGCGAGTGTTCAGGGCTTATTTTACTCTACCCACAGTTTATTGCCTTGCTGTGTCCATCGTGCATGGAAACACTTTGGTTGCACTGGATTAGGTCCATGTCCTGTCCTCTGTTGGTCTTCACAGCGACCACGCCCGATCTCATTTGGTTTAGTATTGCTCGTGTCCTCTAGTTGCAATTCAAAACAGTCAGTGTGTTTGGTTTTGGAGGATACCAAGCTGGAGGTTCCACGGGAACGCCATGGAGAAAAAACGTAGTGTTCTCTTCCACACCGAGCATCACGTGTCTCACGTGAAATCACTGTCTGAAGCGCTCGGTGTACTCCGTGGTTTGTCTTCGCTGGTCCGGTCGGTCGATTCTCGGACACTGATATGGTTTCTCTAGTGGTGTTTCTTTCATGCACCCTGTTGCTATTCGAATGCTTCATGTAAGGCCACATCCACTTTCTTAGCATATGTCGATCTACTCCAGACGGGTATGCATATTCACTCGCCCGTGGATAAGCTGAGAGACTTAGAGGTTGAAGAAGTTGAGAGACTTAGAAGCCGAGATAAGTAGATTGTTACAGTATGATACCCGCGGAGCGGTCCTTTGGCAGTGTTTGTCCTCATGTTTATAAGTTCGTGTTTTGTCTAGCTTTACTCCGAGTTATGTTGGATGCTCCGCATATTCTAGTTGGTGTCCGTTCTATCTGAGCTTCACCCTTTTTTCAGCCTCCCTCGATCTTTTGTCAACTTGACGGACGTAAAGAAATCTGTCTATATTTCTTCCTTTATAAATGGTCACATTAGACTGCTAACTACATGTTCCCCTAGAAGTTGATTGGCTGGTCATTGCTCATCTTTCCCCAGGTAAGGAAATCTGTTCAATAAATATTTGGTGTGGACATCAGCTAAAAGCCGGAATTTAATTCCAAACTTATCAGGTTTATTCACCATGTACTGGGTAAAGCGGCATCTTGCTTTCATGGGAAAAATCTGTTCGTCAATAGATATATTTTGGCCAGGTATATAGCATAATATACAATTCTTTATAAATGGGTTCCATACTCCCGACGCAAGTGCAAATTTATCTGTTGATAATCGCTCAGACTGGTACTCCTCATACATCAAAACGGATAAACTCACTATTTGTGTAAATCTGTTTCTAGAAATCATCCCTTGAAAACATTTTGAACCCCAAGTACCATTCCTTTCGAAAATTTTGACTGGTACATATTCCTGAAGAGATACATTACTATGCAGGTATATACTCATAAAAATATTATATAAGTGAATACATAAATAGAAGCTACTAATATAATATAGTTGCTAACTTGGTGTACTAGCGCTGTTGCCAAGGAACTCCCATACTATGGTGTCGATGGAAGGATCCCCTAAAATGCTTCCGCGAATTTCTCTTACTTGGTTGGTAATCCTTCCTTGGGGTATTGGAAACTGCATTTGAAGTTAAAGCAGAAGTACTGGACAGCTCCTCAATCTCAATTTTATCTTCAGAATCACTACCCGATGAATGTCCTTAATCAACGAGTCACATACTCGTAATCTTTATTATCGGATACATCTTCATCAAATAACTCTACTTCAGATTTATTATATGACAAATTTTGTAAACACTCCAACAGTTCCTGCTCCGTCAAATATCGACGAGACGAGACTTAATAATGAAAGCAACTTTGCGCTAGGCCGTACTTCTGGCCAGCGGCTTTTCTTCCCCTTGAAAAAGACGTAGAATCTCATGTTTTTAAGCAATGATTTTAGGAAGCTTGTGATTTTTTATCTCCTGTTAATGCTCTCACCTTTTCAAGAAGTAGTCTATGGCCGACGTTGTCATACGCTGCGGTTAGGTATACGAACTCCCATGGACGTATAAATAAAGAAAGATCTTTATTTATACGTCTACACCTGTAATTAGTTCGTCTTGGTAGCCCTATTCAACGTGTTCAGTGAGATGTAGGACTTGGCTAGAACAGTTCTTTCCCGGTATGAACCCAGCCTGTTCAGGAGTCAGGCGAGATTCGAAGATTGACTTTGCCCTCTCTAGTAGAATTCTTTAGTAAAATTTGTACAGGTGGCATAGTAGAGAGATCGTCCTATAACTACTGGTAATATCGGCAGGTTTCTTTAGTTTCAGCAGAGCAATAGCTTTTGTTTTCCTCCTGATTTTGGATACTTGAAATGAAGAGACACATCGGTTAAACCGATCTAGGAGCCACCGTTTCGTATCTGTGTCAAGACTTCAGGAAACTTTCATCACATATTAACAGGCAACATAAAACAGCTTGAATCTAGGTATCCACAAAAAATTGATAAAAAATCCTCTTATATAATGAAGTCTAAAAAACTGATGAAAAATGTATAGGGCATATCAGGTAAAACAATGTATAAATAATTTGTAAAGAAAACATGGAGTATCCGATTAATTTTTCGGGCGAGTGTAGATTGGAGAATTTCATAGTATTTGCGTATTTGTGAATGATAAAAATATTTTGAAAGTCTACCAAAATAAGCTGTGGTTTAAAGAAAAGATCAATGCTGTATATGTCATAATACACAAAGTTTGCTTTTCAGATTTTCTGTTATTCTTATAGCACAAGCCATACTACAATTTTCAGAATAAACTGAATGTGTGATTCATTAATGCATGAACTGTGTATATTTATAAAATGAAGAATCACGAATAATTCTCATTGAAAATCGATCTTTTGCGTGAAACACAAGTCTAAAAATCATTTTCTCCCAGCGTTCTCTTTTTACGCCTTATAGTTTTCTAGCAGTGAAACAACTCGGTTGGAACGTTTTAATAAGATGTTGGTAGAAGAAATTCAACAGTTGTAGCAAAAGAAATCATCAAAGCGTTCGTTGCAGTGGTTTAATTATTGTTTTTATATGTTTTCTGCATACACTGTATTGTGTTAAGTTTATCTAACAGTTAAGTCAGGATGAACAATTATCTACTGGTTTTATAAGAAATTCTTGTCGGTGTCCGAATAATTTCACCGAAGTTACAATAATTACCATGTTGCTTTATCCTGATTAATTCCACCAACATTTGAATGAAAATGTATGATTTTCCAAAATTCAGGATAAAGAATGGGAGGGGGACCTACTATACCCGCTGACGGGAATAAAGACAACAAATCATAAAAAAAAAAGCGCAAGAACACGGATTACAAAAACTAAACAGACTGATCCATCCAACACGTATTAAACAGAGAACTTCCACAGAAATATACACCAATATATACAGTTTCTTGAACTCTTAAGTGTAGCTAGAGCTTCGATGAAAATGAGCGTCATCGAGTCTTATTTTGTTCTAATTTAAAACTTTATATAACATAAAAATTTTTGAAAAGAGAAAAACTACGAAAGTTGTTGAGAAATATTGTCAATGGGAACGGAAATCATCTGAAACTTCAGTCTAAGAGAGAGTCTCTTACATGTATGTTCCACATCTCCAGTATTGTTTAAAGTATACTTGGAAAACACTAAAAATATGGAAGAAAAATGCAAGATTTACAGATTAATGAGAAATTAATAATAAAAGGAAAATCTATATACATTCATCTGCAGTTGATACCGAAAAAAATATTGATAATGATAATTAAACTACCTAAAACATATGAAATCGTAGGCTTCCACGGCCAGAGTCAGAATTATAGTTTATTCGTCTTCCGGGTTTGGACCGTGTCATTTGTGAGTGACCCAAAAGTGGGTTCATCTCGACGTTTCGCTACAATTATATGTAGCTTCTTCAGGAGAAACAAGGAAAAAGAAAAAAGAAAACAAAAGAACAGGAAGATGGGTAGTTAGCAACGGTAACTCAGTTACTCAACGCAACCAGAGGCGAATACTAACTACCAAGATGGGCATTTGGTCACAGTAACTCAACTACTCAACGCAGCCAGAGGTGAAAACCAAATGCCAGGACAGGGATTCACGTCCAACAGCTCAGAACACTAACGCGTCGAGAGGCGGGGAGTGAATCCGACGATTACTCCGCTACCGCTCTATTTATAGTCGCGGTGCCTGTCGTGTCGGGACGTATCGGCACACTTCGTGGCGCGATCGTCAAGAAGCGCGCGCTGGCCAATCATGTGGTGGCGGGACCGGATGGTGGCTCTAGACTGAGATTCCAGATGGGAGACAAGTAGTATCCTTCCTCTCGATTGATATTATGGGGATTTTTTCGGATCTCTAGAGATTCGCGGATTTTCCTGGAATAAAAGAAGGGGCTCTTAGAAATAATATGGGTTTTTTCGAACAATATGGAATGACCGGTTTCTTGGCAGTGTTCGGCAACTGCAGAATGGGAGAAAAGACCTGATCGAATGCATCTTTGATGCTCTTGAATCCGAGTTTTGACGGAACGACCAGTTTCGCCAATATACACATGTCCACATGAACAAGGAATAGAATAGACACCACAGGAAGATAGGGGCGGTAATGGGTCCTTAGGAGAGGGTAGATATTGTGAGATTTTCTTGGGTGGTCGAAAAGTAGTCCTGATACCTTCTTTGCGAAGAATTTTGCCAATCCTATCAGTGACATTTCGAATATACGGAAGAAAAGCCACAGGAGTATTACCCGAAGATTCTGAATTTGTTGTCCTAGGGTGTAAAGGGGGATGTAGATGTCGGTGTGTAATATTTTGAATTGTGGACTTGGAGTAACCATTGGCGACAAGGGTTTTTTGCAGATGGCCAAGTTCTTCTCTAAGGTTGTCGGGTTCAGAAATCGAAATGGCCCGATGGATGAGAGAGTTGATCACAGAATTCTTTTGGGCAGGATGGTGGTGTGATGAAGCATGTAGGTAACGATTCGTGTGAGTCTTTTTTCTATAAACAGAGTGACCCAATCGGCCATTGGGCTTGGAGGTGACTAACACATCGAGAAAGGGAAGGGACCGATTATTTTCTACTTCCATTGTGAATTTTATACTCGGATGTTGTGAGTTAAGATGATCTAGGAAGGAAGAAAGGGTATGCTGACCATGGGGCCAGATGATAAATGTATCATCAACGTAGCGGAACCAGACTTTTGGTTTTAAGGGGTAAGATTCTAGGGCTAAAGACTCAAAGGCTTCCATGAAAATGTCAGCAATGACAGGGGAAAGGGAGAACCCATTGGTGTTCCAGATATTTGTTTATAGAAATTGCCTCTAAAAGAAAAATATGTTGAAAGGAGGCATTTTTCGGCAAGATCTGCCAAAACCAAAGACTTGTTATCATTGGTCAAGTGATCTCGCAGAACAACTAGAGAGTCATGTATAGGAATATTGGTAAATAGGGATGATACATCGAAACTGACGAGAATATCTTGGGGATCGACTGTGAGAGAGGAGATTAAGGTGATGAAATGTGTGGAATTTCGGACATAAGAAGAGGTACGACCAGTATAGGTCTTAAACTGATTGGACAAGTACTTTGCGAGTTTGTAGGTAGGAGAGTTAATCGTAGTCACAATGGGACGAAGAGGTACGTTATCTTTATGGATTTTCGGAAGACCATAAATTCTGGGGCAGATGGAGTTTTTTGGAACTATGGACTTCTTAACATCATCGGAAAGATCGGATTGTTTGATGGCATGGGAAATTTCGCGTTCGACTCTAGGAGTGGGGTCTCGAGAAATTGTATTATAACAGGATGTATCCCTAAGTAAGTCGTTTACTTTCTCTATGTAGGAAGGAGTATCCAGGATGACTGTGGCATTACCTTTGTCTGCAGGAAGGATTATTATCTCAGAAAGAGAACGGAGATTTTTGAGAGCTATGAATTCCTCACGAGATATATTGGAAGTAGGGATTTTGGCTGTATCAAGACATTTAGCAACGTCAAAGCGGATACGGTCGGCTGGAATTTTGGGAATTGTGCGGAGTGCCGCTTCCACATTTGAAACTATTTCTTCGGTAGGAATTCTGGAAGGAGTGATAGCAAAATTAAGACCTTTAGATAGAAGACTGCTTTCTGCACTTGTTAATTGGTGAGAAGAAAGATTAACGACGGTGTTAATGAGAGGTGAATGAGAAGTAGAAGTGGTGGAATGTGATTTTTTCTTAGATACAAGGGATTGGAATTTCTTTTTGTGGTTTCGTTGCTTAGAAGAAGGATTTTATCGGCTTGATGATAGGAAATGCGGTCTAAAAGTGACCAATCATCGACACTAAGAATACTGGAGAGTTCAAGATGCAGCTTAAAAAGTTTTTGGGATTGAAAATTAAGGGTTTTTCGAATATGTTGAATCCGTTCACGAAGTAGAGATAGGCTGGCTCGATGTAGAATTCGGGAAGAAGATGAAGAGGAAATGTGATGTTTTAGAACAAGAAAATTGGGAACCAAGTTATTATCACGACATCACAAAAAGAAATTCCAATCCCTTGTATCTAAGAAAAAATCACATTCCACCACTTCTACTTCTCATTCACCTCTCATTAACACCGTCGTTAATCTTTCTTCTCACCAATTAACAAGTGCAGAAAGCAGTCTTCTATCTAAAGGTCTTAATTTTGCTATCACTCCTTCCAGAATTCCTACCGAAGAAATAGTTTCAAATGTGGAAGCGGCACTCCGCACAATTCCCAAAATTCCAGCCGACCGTATCCGCTTTGACGTTGCTAAATGTCTTGATACAGCCAAAATCCCTACTTCCAATATATCTCGTGAGGAATTCATAGCTCTCAAAAATCTCCGTTCTCTTTCTGAGATAATAATCCTTCCTGCAGACAAAGGTAATGCCACAGTCATCCTGGATACTCCTTCCTACATAGAGAAAGTAAACGACTTACTTAGGGATACATCCTGTTATAATACAATTTCTCGAGACCCCACTCCTAGAGTCGAACGCGAAATTTCCCATGCCATCAAACAATCCGATCTTTCCGATGATGTTAAGAAGTCCATAGTTCCAAAAAACTCCATCTGCCCCAGAATTTATGGTCTTCCGAAAATCCATAAAGATAACGTACCTCTTCGTCCCATTGTGACTACGATTAACTCTCCTACCTACAAACTCGCAAAGTACTTGTCCAATCAGTTTAAGACCTATACTGGTCGTACCTCTTCTTATGTCCGAAATTCCACACATTTCATCACCTTAATCTCCTCTCTCACAGTCGATCCCCAAGATATTCTCGTCAGTTTCGATGTATCATCCCTATTTACCAATATTCCTATACATGACTCTCTAGTTGTTCTGCGAGATCACTTGACCAATGATAACAAGTCTTTGGTTTTGGCAGATCTTGCCGAAAAATGCCTCCTTTCAACATATTTTTCTTTTAGAGGCAATTTCTATAAACAAATATCTGGAACACCAATGGGTTCTCCCCTTTCCCCTGTCATTGCTGACATTTTCATGGAAGCCTTTGAGTCTTTAGCCCTAGAATCTTACCCCTTAAAACCAAAAGTCTGGTTCCGCTACGTTGATGATACATTTATCATCTGGCCCCATGGTCAGCATACCCTTTCTTCCTTCCTAGATCATCTTAACTCACAACATCCGAGTATAAAATTCACAATGGAAGTAGAAAATAATCGGTCCCTTCCCTTTCTCGATGTGTTAGTCACCTCCAAGCCCAATGGCCGATTGGGTCACTCTGTTTATAGAAAAAAGACTCACACGAATCGTTACCTACATGCTTCATCACACCACCATCCTGCCCAAAAGAATTCTGTGATCAACTCTCTCATCCATCGGGCCATTTCGATTTCTGAACCCGACAACCTTAGAGAAGAACTTGGCCATCTGCAAAAAACCCTTGTCGCCAATGGTTACTCCAAGTCCACAATTCAAAATATTACACACCGACATCTACATCCCCCTTTACACCCTAGGACAACAAATTCAGAATCTTCGGGTAATACTCCTGTGGCTTTTCTTCCGTATATTCGAAATGTCACTGATAGGATTGGCAAAATTCTTCGCAAAGAAGGTATCAGGACTACTTTTCGACCACCCAAGAAAATCTCATAATATCTACCCTCTCCTAAGGACCCATTACCGCCCCTATCTTCCTGTGGTGTCTATTCTATTCCTTGTTCATGTGGACATGTGTATATTGGCGAAACTGGTCGTTCCGTCAAAACTCGGATTCAAGAGCATCAAAGATGCATTCGATCAGGTCTTTTCTCCCATTCTGCAGTTGCCGAACACTGCCAAGAAACCGGTCATTCCATATTGTTCGAAAAAACCCATATTATTTCTAAGAGCCCCTTCTTTTATTCCAGGAAAATCCGCGAATCTCTAGAGATCCGAAAAAATCCCCATAATATCAATCGAGAGGAAGGATACTACTTGTCTCCCATCTGGAATCTCAGTCTAGAGCCACCATCCGGTCCCGCCACCACATGATTGGCCAGCGCGCGCTTCTTGACGTTCGCGCCACGAAGTGTGCCGATACGTCCCGACACGACAGGCACCGCGACTATAAATAGAGCGGTAGCGGAGTAATCGTCGGATTCACTCCCCGCCTCTCGACGCGTTAGTGTTCTGAGCTGTTGGACGTGAATCCCTGTCCTGGCATTTGGTTTTCACCTCTGGCTGCGTTGAGTAGTTGAGTTACTGTGACCAAATGCCCATCTTGGTAGTTAGTATTCGCCTCTGGTTGCGTTGAGTAACTGAGTTACCGTTGCTAACTACCCATCTTCCTGTTCTTTTGTTTTCTTTTTTCTTTTTCCTTGTTTCTCCTGAAGAAGCTACATATAATTGTAGCGAAACGTCGAGATGAACCCACTTTTGGGTCACTCACAAATGACACGGTCCAAACCCGGAAGACGAATAAACTATAATACCTAAAACATCTGATGCGATAGACAAATGAGCCTGAAAATTTAAATACAGATACCTATATAAAACGTTAATACCAAGTACGATGCATAAAATTGGGTAATAAACATTAATGTAATTACAACAGAGTTGGAATTCCTTTGAAAATACTGATTAAAACAGGTTATGAGAAATATCAAATTTTCTCAGTCTTTCTCATTTTTTCGAAAGCCTTTGTCCCATTGGTATCATGGTTTTCTCTCATTATTTTATGATTGGATTTATTTCCAATTTGTTTATTGAATTCCAATAAAAACTATACCAAGGGTATTTTCGAATACGTTAAATAATTCAACCATCAGTTGGCGCTACAGCCCTTCCTGATCCCTGGCCAGCCTCAATAAATTCTTCCATCCTTCCCTATCCAGTGCCTGTCTTCTCCATCCCCTCACTTCAATCTCCCTTAAATCGTTAAATCGTCCTGCACATTTTCCAAATAACTGAGTTTAGGTCGCCCCCCTCTTCTTCTTTCGACCGGCCTATTTCTCATGGTTATTTTTTTGTATTCAAAAATGCAAGTGGTATTAAAAAAGTGAAAATTGTTATGGGGACTCGTCGAATAACTAGTAGAGAAGTTGCTGAGGATATTGGCATGTCGGTTGGCTAATATCAAAAGAACCATCGTATGGGCATCGTTCAGGAGCTGTTGAATTGATAACAGCACCGTGATTATACCTCTTCTGGGTTTAGTGGAAGATAACTCAGACTCACAGTTTCAGGCATTCACGGGATAGGACCATTTGTACGGCAGACTTGCGTATTTCTCTGCACGGTGTCTTACATTAGCTAGTGTTGTAAGGGATTTATTGACTGAATTATTAAATTATTTTTGGAGCACGGAGAAACAGCTTAATGATACCAATGTTCAAGAAAGGAGATAAAAAGGCGCCAACAATTATAGAGGTATAAATCTACTGAACACCGCAGTTAAGCTTACTATAAAAGTCCTAACCAACAAAATCAATAAACTAACAACTTTATCAGATGAACAACAAGGATTCAGATCCGGAAGATCCTGCGTAGACGCCGTATTTGTACTAAGACAAGTCACAGAAAAGGTCATCGAGTACAATAAACCAGCATATCTATGTTTTATAGACCTGACAAAGGCTTTCAATTGGATCCAAGTTGAATACACTTACTGTATAAAAGAATCAATATTATACAAACCGTCGAAAACATCTACTTCCATCATCGAATACAGGCTAAGATAAATGGAAAACTAACACAGTGTATACCAGTACAAATCGAAGTCAGACAGGGTGACTCGTAAGCCCACTTCTCTGTAATATAATAATGAACGAAATAATACAAGCAGTACTTAAAGGTCATGGCTACAGAATGGTGAACAAAGAAATCCAAATATTATGTTATGCAGACGACGCCGCATTAATCTTTGAGACATAAGACGAGCTCCAAAGATTAACACACATCTTCAATACAACAGCCAAGATATACAATATGATGAAAAAACCAAATGTATGATAACATCTAAATACCCAATAGGATGTAAAATCGAAATTGATAAGAAAATAATAACTCAGGAAGCAGACTGTAGATATCTGGGAATAGATAAGGAGTTAACTAGTTAAGGAGATGTTGAACAAGTACGACAATAAAGCTTAAAAGCAAGTAAAGCGTCGGGATCTCTTAATGACACAATCTGGAAGAACAAACACCTAAGACAAGACACAAAAACAAGAATCTGTAAAGCAGCAATTAGACCTATATTAACATACACGGTGGAGACAAGACCTGACACATCTAAAACGAGACGACTACTAGAAACAACAGAGATGAAAATACTCCGACGAATATCAATAAAAATTCTGTTGGATAGGGAGAGAAGCAAAACCATAAGAAGAGCATGCAATATAGAAGACATAAATGGATGGGTGACAAAACGGAAACAGGAGTGAAACGAACACATCAGTAGAATGGTAGAAAACAATTTAGGAGGCTAATATTGAAGAAGAAACAGGCTTTAAGGCCAACATACAAGAAGGAAGAAGAAAAAGATTAAATTATTTTTAAAATAGCAAATTTTTTTGTGATTTATCTTGTATGCACGTGAACGCTAATGTATTATCTGCTTATTAATTTATCTGCAATTTTTATTTCAGTTTTATCACATGGTCTATAAAGTCTCTAATTTTTGTCATATCTGCAAATCCATTCATTTCTTTTTCGATCTTTAAGTTTTATAAACAACGTTTACGTTTCATTGATATTTACACCTTACAGAGTTTATCAATGTCTCCGTTTGTTATCCATCTTAGCACATAATATTGTGATGTATACATTTCTGTGTATAGTTTTCTTTAAATCTGGCCTAAACTAGTAACGGGTTCATAGAACGAAACCTAGGCGGGAAATTATTGATTGCATGTCAGTTGAACGACCCTATTTCTAATTGAAAAATCAATGATGCAATTTAATTCGAACGTGTAATTTTTCCAAGAAAATTTCACGTTGCATTGCTTTATTTTTATTACAGTGAAATTGAAAAGAGGTTAGATTTTTATTGTTATTCGTGTAAAATGACGTACGGTACCAATTTGGTACCGATTCTACATACAGTTGAATAATGAGCAGCGTGAGTCATATAGACAGACTACCTGGCATTTGAATCCTTTTTAATAAGGTTACGTATCAATCACAAGACTAGAACGTTGAAACGATCGCAGTAGGCGACATTCTATAAAATCTTGTATTGTAAATGTCAAGTGATATTAATAATTAACAAAAATTTTGAATCTACTTTTAATATTCATTATGATTTAATATGGTATGCAGTAAGTTGATTATAACATTAATAACAAAGGTCTCTTATATCCTGTAAAACAGATGGTACTGTTTGTGTTTACAGTATGCTCTGATATTTACGTAGAGAACAAACAAATAATATCTTATTTGCATAAATTGATAAGCCACACTAATACAATTACATAAAAACCCATAATATACTGATAATATACAAGTCATTTACCGTTTGCCGAAGGTCTTAAGATTCGAACGTTACGAGTTTATTCAAAATTACCACTACCCTTAATTTTATTACATGAGATTTAGAAAGTTGTTTGAATCATAATTTCACGACGTTTTTATAAAATTTAGAAGATTTTAGAAGAATCCAAATCTTTATTCTAAATCTAAACCAAAGAGTACGACAAAGATGCATTTTATCGCTGATTCTGTGGAATGTAGTGAAAATATTATACAGGTGGACTATATTGTATTATTCAATGGATATGTTACAAATACTATTCGGTAAAGGTAGTGTCTTGTTGATAAAAAAGTTCACACAAGCTCCAGAATGTTGAAAATTACTCTATTAGACTTTTGATTATGTTAAAAAAATATCGCTAAAAAGAACTACAACGTTAAAGGAGTTTTATTGTTTCATATGATCAATGGACCTCCAAATTTGAAAAAGCCGCGGTGTGCTACAATTTAAAAAGGTGTGTTTTGAGAAAGGGGCGAATTTGTCCCTATGCACTAGGGTGGATTTGGGTGAATTCTATGCACTTTTCGTACATATACATCTACAGAAAAATTGTTCAAAATTAAATTTCCTACCGAAATGTCACGTTTCGAATATTGAAATTTTTTTTGACAAAAATGTATTCTAAAAACGAAGCAAAAAACAGAGGATTTTTCTTTTTTACCAAATAATTTTATTCCACGAGGGTATAGGTATAGGCATTGTTTTACATGAAAAAAACTCTTATCTTTCCTCTTGTAAGTGACGCTTTTTGAAATTATTTAGGATTTACAGTATCCCAGATACGATTTAGTTCGCCACTCACACCATTTTTTGGCCATTTTCTCCATTTTTCGCAAACACTGTTATAACTTTTTTCTACCAGTTTTCAGTATATGCAGTGGTACATTTAATTGAAAGAAAAATTAATTGCATTGAAAATGGTCTATAGTAGAGGGTTCTAAAACTACCCCAAGCTTCCCCCTAAAACCGCTCCTCGTAGGACGAGGGAAACGGAAAAAATCAATTTACAAAGAATCTGTACGCCGCAGAAAAAATATTTCAAACAAAAATGTAGCTGAGATAATGTTAAACAAAAATGTTTATTAGCACTTTTTCTCTCAGAAACAACGTGTGAATCGACCGGCGATTTTAAATGTGTTAAAAATTAGTCCTAGAGTCTTCTACAGTAGACCATTTTAAAGGTAATTATTTTTTCTTTTAATTTAATGTACCATTGCATATACCTAAAACTGCGTAGAAAAGTGTTATAGAAGAATGTTTGCAAAAAAATAGTGAAAACTCCGAAACAACTGAGAGGAAAACAAAGTTTAATATAACCAGACAGTACACGAAACGCATATCAGAACAGAATAGACCAGAGACTTAATCGTGCATTTCAACCATGATACAAATACGATTTATGACCACTTAATAGAATCAATAAAGGGAGCCGCATGGGAATCCTTGGGAAAACGATGTGATGGACTCGAACAACAGAAATAGATAAAGCAATGAGCGTATCATAAATGGCTTACCTCCCAAGAAGTATATTGTTCATAATATCCTTTGCCCATTGCACTTTCTCCTCGATGATAATTTTTATTATCTCGGGTGCTACCTTATCGGATACAGGCACTCTTCATGCTTTGAGCATTTTGTAAATTCAGTCATAGGTGTCTCCACTTGGAGTGGCGTAAAGCTTACTTGTTCCAAAATCCGTTAAATAGTTTCGAAACACAATTCAGATGTCTGCTTATAATCTGAGCCTTCTAAAAAGTGCAAGGCAAACAGACGTTGATAAAAGATGTTAAAAGGGACATGGGGAATCTAAAATTTGCATTCCACGACATGTCTTTTACAACTAAGCAGAAATCCTTAGCGAATTGTGCTTCTAGTACTCACACAGAGTAAATCCGAAATAAAATGAAAAGACAGCAAATATTTAATTTCACGCAAACAAATCCTATGTATCTGTTGATACGTATTTCGACTTAATAGGTTTCATCAGAACAGCTATTCATAGGAGTTCTCAACGTGAAAAATCAATATTTTCTGCCTTTTAAGAAGCAACAATAAAATTTCAATACGGACGCGATAGCGTCATCTAATTACAAAATCTGTAAAATAGTTTCGAAACACAATTCAGGATTTCTGCTTAGTTGTAAAAGACATGTCGTGGAATGCAAATTTTAGATTCCCCATGTCCCTTTTAACATCTTTTATCAACGTCTGTTTGCCTTGCAATTTTTAGACGGCTCAGATTATAAGCAGAAATCTGAATTGTGTTTCGAAACTATTTTACGGATTTTGTAATTAGATGACGCTATCGCGTCCGTATTGAAATTTTATTGTTGCTCCTTAAAAGGCAGAAAATATTGATTTTTCACGTTGAGAACTCCTATGAATAGCTGTTCTGATGAGACCTATTAGGTCGAAATACGTATCAACAGATAAATAGGATTTGTTTGCGTGAAATCAAATATTTGCTGTCTTTTTCATCTTACTTGTTCCCTCTGGAAAAAGAGTCTTGGCCAGTTCTTACCTCCGACTCTCCTCAATCTTAAAGAAGTCTTCTGTCCCTTTAAAATATCCAACAATTATTCGGTCGATATCCAGGCGTCTCCCCGAGGTCGATATCCAGGCGTCTCCCCGATATCCTTTTCAAGATTTTCGTAAAGTTCTTTCCAACATTATCTTTTTTCGCCGTTTATTTATCGCACCAGCTCTTTCTATATGGCTTTTTTTAGTCTTTCTACCTCCTTCGATCGCGCGGTGCGTTCCTCTGTCTATCGTAACTTTTCTTCTTGGCTCGAAATGTAGCCATTCCTTATTTCTTCTATTCTCTCCGTCAACCAGTAGAGACCTCTGTTTGCTCTCCCACCCAGCGGACTGCACATTTTTTCCATATCTTATTTTCTCGTATCCCTCTTTGAAGTTTCGGGCGTGGCTCTCCACCCTGGGATATCCTCTTCTCTTGTCAAAATATTTCGACCTGCCTCCCTACATTGGTTTTGCTACGTTTCTTCTAATTTTAAACAAAATGTATTTCTGGTGAGTGAATATTTCTCCATTTAGGACTTCCTTTCTACTTAACGGTATCGTTGCCATTGTGACGTCGATATGTGTCTGACTTTCTCCCCTGACGAAGGTCGTCTTACCGTTGTTAAGTACTAAATATATGACCTGGATGATCTCATTCCACGTTTCTCCCCTCTCATGATTCCTTAGCGCTCCATATGAAATAGATTTGGCATTCAGTAACGGTTAGTCTTTTTTTCTACTATGCTTCGTAGATGCTGTACAACTGTTGGATAACGTATATGGAAGTATTCTTCTTCTTCTTCTTATTTTTATATAGACATGACTCTGTCTGTTTTTTAATGTGCCTCCAGTAAGTTGTCGTTCCATCGTTTTCGTGGTCTTCCTACTGATCGTCTTCCTATTGGGCAACTGTCTCTTGTCGTCTTTACTACTCTATTTGTTGCCATTCGGCTTATATGATCGTTGCATTCCACTCTTCTATTTCTTACCCAATTCTTGATGTTCTCCACCTTGCATCTACGTCGTATATCTGTACTTCTAGCTCTGCCCATAGTATCTTAGCATCAATTTTTCTAAGTGTTGTCATCTCTGCTGTTTCTAACATCCTTTTTGTCCTCTCTGTATGGGCCTTGTTTCTGCCATTTCTGCGTATGTCATTATTGGTCTGATGACTGTTTTGTAAATTCTGCCTTTTGTTTCTTTCCCTGTATTTTTATTTCTCCATATTGTTTCATTTAGGTAACCTGCGGCTCTGTTTGCTCTATTCACTTGATCTTCCACTTCGGTTTCGAGCTTTCCGTAGCTAGATAATGTGATGTCTAGATATTTAAACTCCATTACTTTTTCTATTATCTGACCTTCCATCTCCAATTTACATCTTAGTAAATTTGCCTTTGTAACCATGCATTTTTTTTGGAAATTAACATGTTAAATTTTCTGGCGGTTATATTAAATTGGTGCAGCATACGTTGTAAATCATCGTCACTTTGAGAGAGTTTTATTGCGTCGTCTGCATAGCAGCTTATTTTGAGTTGTTTATCTCTCATGTGGTATCCTTTTTTAGTTTTTACTTTTTTTATTATTTCATCGATAATCAGGTTGAACATTAGAGGACTCAATGAATCTTCCTGTCTTAAGCCATTGCCAGCTTCAATAGGGTCGGTTATTTCTTCTTCTACTTTTACTTGTATTGTGTTGTTTTGGTAAATAGTTTCGATCGTTTTGACTATTCCTAGAGGGATCTCTCTTGCGTACAGTAAGTGGATAATGTCTTTTAATTTGACCCGGCCAAATGCGTTTGTAAGGTTCACGAAACATAGTATATGCTAGTAAAGAGACAAATTGAGAATAAATCACTCACTTCTCCAGAAATGAGAACTAGCTTTTTAAGTAAACCTTTGATATTTAACATACATATTGCGTTTGTCTTATGCGTTTCATATTTGCAGTAAACATTGACGCTAATAGCATACAATATTTGTGACATTTTGGAATGAGGTTATGATTGGATAAACCCAATCATATTCTCACTTATATAAAACATTCAATATCTGCGTTAAAAATCCGCACCTACTTAATGTGATGCTTACACTTTCGTATGGAAATTATGACACAATTTACTAAATCTTATTATGATTGTATTACTGAGCTTTTCACAAAATTAGATAAAAATATCCATTCGTTCCACATGCATTTCTTTCAGCAGGGGTCTGACGAAGTACCTTTCTTCTTCCGAATGGAGTTTTAAGAACTTCTGGTAAACGATTCTTTAAGGTGAATATCTGAACAAGAAAGAAATTAAGGCAATGGAGAAACTAATAAGTAGGAAGACAGTCTAAACGTACATACGTAAATATTGAAGTCGTTCACGTTCAACATGTTATTGATGAACCTGAAACGTTTTTTTTGTACTTGAATGAACATTTTCAGCGAATTCTGTATTTTTATATGTTTTGGATCTCAATATTATTCGAATATTAAAGTTATAATGAAAGTATCATGTAAGAAATATGCCGTGGAAGAGACAAAAACTCTCAACCAAAACATTTAAATTCCACAGTCTACTGTAAAATGTGGATTTGTGGTATTGTTTGTTATATTTATGTACTATTGTGTTAATTACTATTTGCCTTTCTAATTAGTTGTTTCTCATGTACATGGGTTTCTCAATGAAATTGATCGATTTTTGGTTTGGTAAGGCTCCTTTATTAACATATTTCTTTCTTCGGTTTCCTTACAAATAATAGCATTCGCAAAATTCTCTTACAGTTTTCGAACACATAATAAACTAGTTATTGATTTCCTAAATGTAGAAATTAAATCAACGTCTGTCTTATTGGCAGCGGGTATTTGATTGGATCCATTTGAGTCCATTGAGAATTGGATCGTGTTATATTTGTTAATCACAATTTGATATAACTGATTAAATTGTTCTTCGTCATATACCATCTTTTCGGGGTCTAAAATTTTTTTCTAATGTGTGTATCTTTTAACAATAAATTTTACAAAAAAAATTATTCTTAAAATTTATTTACAAAAAAATTTATTGTTAAAAGATATTATTTATAACTAATACATAAATATTTAAGTGGCTTATTAACCTGTTCTATTATTAATATGAGAATAGTTCAAGTTTACAAAATCAATATTTATTAATTGTCTGAACAAATTACTTGATACATTTCACAAAATAACTAAATGTATTTTTATGATCTATGCCACGAGGTACTCTATGAATTATGGTTCTTTTTAAATTGCTTATTGTTTGTAAACAAAGCCTCGATGAATTTTTGAAAAAAAAAAGGGCTAACTCAGGTTTTAAGGGTCGTATGTTTTTTTTAACTCGTGTAAAAACGCCAACATCGCGAATAAACAAAACAATTAACTGTCTACATGTTATTGCTGTACGTCTGAGTTAATTTAATTGTTTATACGCTAATCACTTAAAAACACAGAAGAATAACTTAACAAACCCCCAAAGGATTTTCTATGCTTTTTCAGTAAAAGTGTATCACTTTTCCATATAATTTACCGTAATTTTCCATATTAAAATTTCGTTAACAGAATATGTTTTTCCGATGAAGCAACTTTTACACTGTGTGGAAGTGTAAATCGACACAATTTAAGGTACTGGTGTGACGTAAATTCACACTGAAGACTGAATGCGTGAAAACCATACTCAAAGACCACAGAAATTAAATGTATGGTCAGTTATACTAGGTACTTATTTAATTGGGCCATTTTTTATCGAAAGAAATTTAACGTCAGATAGTTGGTGTAAATGTTCGGCGTTATTTAGATGAGATATTTCCCGGACGATAAATTGGTAGACAAGGTAGAATTGAATGGCCTCCACGTTCACCCGATCTCAATCCTAAAGATTATTTTTATTAGATACTTGAAAAATTCATTTTACAAAACTTAACCAGCAAGTCTTGCATAGCTAAGGCAATGAATTATCGATGAATCTCGAATAATTTCTAGACAATCATGGAGAAATGTGGTAGACGCATTCTACCATCGATTAGAGTGCTGTCAACTCACAAATGGAGCACATTTTGAACACTTAATAACGTAACTATTATGTTAAAAAAATATTCTAAACTATCAATTGTTACGTTTTAATGTATTTGAAAATAGTTAGTATTAAAAAATGTATTGAAACAATTTAGGCGTTGCCAGACTTCTGTTTTATGTATTTAAGACCTTTCAAACTACATAAAATCATAAGTGTTACATATGGTTGAACTCGCATTTAATAGGAGATTCCAATAATGACTGAATATAGATTGTGATGCATTTGAAAACCCAAAGTTACTAGTAATATAAGAGAAACTGAAAATCTGGCAACATTGCAAATACCAAATATGGAATCTCCGTGTCCCAAAATAGGCGTATCTCAAATTTTGTATAATTATGTCTAGTGATTTACGAGATAATTAGCCGTTTCCAGACTTTTGGACCACTCTGTATATTTGGGTATCACATGATTCGTAAACTAGTTCGTAAGGTTTTATTATGCAATTTGCGATGTAGTTAAATTTTCCAATGTATTGTATATTTTATTTATCTTTTATATTGTGATATTGACGATTTATGTAATTTTAGTTAATTTTAATATTTATTGTTATTTTTTTGACTTTTTGTAAGTTTGTCCATAAAATTGTACAATTTTCAGTGATAATAAAGCATATTTATATTCTATTCTATTCTATTTTATGTTTATATATTGTTTATAAGTAAAAAATGACGTCTCTAAAAATGTTTAGTCTTTTGCATATTTTGTGTATTATATTCTTCTTCTTCTTCACTGGCTGTACAACTCGGGGTGAGTCTTCGCCGCATCCACTATCGTCCTCCATCCTCTACGATCTTGCGCTTCTATTTCCCATTGTTGTTCCCCAATTCTTAATAAATCGGCTTCAACATCCTGCTTCCATCTTTTTCTCGGTCGGCCTACTGATCTTCTATTATCTGGTCTTTCAAAAAACACTGTCTTTAACACTCTGTCATCATCTGATCGTACACGTGACCTACCCATCTTATTCGGATTGCCTTGATATGTCTAACTATGTTTTCACTTCCATACAGAGTTACCAATTCAGCATTGCTGCGTCTTCTTCAATTCCCTGTGAATTCATCTTGTGTATTATCTTGTTATCACCAAATTTATCAAAAGCAGTTATTAGATATCTGTATCAAGCGTGCCATGGGAAAATCTTTAGTTCCCTGGTCTAATATCTAAACTGAGCTGAGACATCGTGAGTTAAATATAAAATAAAATTCATATATTGGAGCAGTCAACCTTCTTATTTTTCTTGTTTATTTAGATGTTTCCCCACGCCAATAAAAAAAAAATTATTAAGAAATGTGCAGATTTTTATTACGAACATTTTGGCAGCAAATTTCCTCGGGAAACCAACGAGTTATAGATCATAGTTGTTATCTTTTCTTGTGATCGTCACTGGCCTTACTAGAGCTGTAGGAAAAATCACAACGTAATAATATAATAAATAATCCTAAAAACTACTAATCCAGTCGTCATACTACTAAACTACTACTAAAAATCATACGAACAAGCTGAATTTTGCCGAGAATATTAATTTTGAGGCTTATACCCCCCCCCCTCCCCCGACAGAGGGGTAAAAATGCAAAAAAAAATTACACAGAAGCTGTACACTGTAGAAAAAAATGTTTCAAATAAAAAATGTAGCTGAGATAATTTCAAACAAAAATGTTTATAAGCATTTTTTGTGTAGAATGAACCGTTCTCTTAGAATCAACGCTTGAAGCGAGCGTCGATTTTGCATGTCAGATTACGCGAAATTAATGTTCAATAAAATTTGGATTCAGCTCGACGGTAAAAATTCGGTATCTTTCGATTCAAGTGACCTAAACAGACAGTGACCGAAAAAAATCGAGATGCGTTTTATACAGGTATTAAATAAATAAACGTGGTACGATTTTTGCCATTTTTTAACGATTCTCACAATATCAATACAATCTATCCCTTTCGTTGACTGGCCACTATGAAGTTTTGATTACTAGAGCTAAACCTTTAAAAGCTATAGCACGAAATTTTAGTTTTGCGTTTTATAACAACTGTTTGGGAAAGTATATGCGACTTCATTTCATAATTTTAGAGTTAATATTTTTCTGTTACGGTACTGTAATGTGATCTAATTTGGTGCTGTATTTTAAAAGACCTTTTTGAAATACATTGCTTCCTGTTGTCTCATAAAACTTAAAATGGATATCTCATTTATGATGTTGTGAATACAGAGAATTTGACTTCTCTTTTGTATGGTTCAAAAATATACACACAAGTGTAAAGTGTCGTGTTACCGTCACAATTAGCTAAAATTATCGGAAAGGTCGCAATACAATGGAATGATTTATTGTTACACCCTCTCGGACCTCCACTCAGAGGGTTACTTAGCTTTGACCATCTCAACGCATTTTTTACTTCTTCATAAGACAACGATCGACACGGACCTAGTTTCGGACGGTTCTCGTGCTGAGCCTCGGCGGCGACGCTAGCGTCGGTATCACGATCAACGCCTCATTCCTGTTAAGACGGCATCAATATCTTCAAAGGGTAAGTCTGTTCTTTGTACAAAACAACAATAATGAGTAAACCAGTTGATTTCATAAATTATTCACAATTTATAGTTGCTATTTTCGCTAATTTTATGTATAAACAAATATTAGATTTTTCGTTATAATTATTTATCTGATATAACTTAACCAGCGACCTCTCAAGTTTCATCCTAAACAACAACAAATGTGACGCATCTGAAATATGCTTAAAAAACGTTGGATTTAAACTTTCACAGAACAAACGATCTAAAACATTTAAAACTTTTTTTTCAATTACACTAGTACGTTTTTCAAAAGAACAAAAGTACTGCAATAATCTACACCCAAAACAGTCTTCTTAAATACATTTTCCGTGACGTGTGATCGTTTGTAATGTAAAAGATTAAATTCTGCGATTTTTATTCATATTTCAAATTATGTACTCATATTTGTGAAGATTCAAAATTGAAATTTCATGTCATAGGTTTTAAAGATTGATTGATCTAATGAGATTAACACCTTTATAAAAACTAAGTTTATTTTCGGCAAAACACAAAACCTGAATACGAAAGCTGCACTCTTTACCTTTAAAACGCATTTTGATTTTTGTCGATGGAACATTTGGATCAAAAGATATCGAATATTTGCCGTCCAGATGATACAAATTTTATTGAACATTTATTTCGCGCGCGTAATTGACATGCAAAAAAAAAGGAGAACGTTTCATTCTACACAAAAAATGCTTATAAACATTTTTGTTTAAAAGTATCTCAGCTACACTCTTTATTAAAAACATTTTTTTCTGCGATGTACAGATTCTTGGTAAATCGATTTTTTCGCGTTTTTGCCCACCTGCGAGAGGGTTTTAGGGAGAAGCCCAGAGGTAAAAGTGGTAAACTTTTTTGCATCTTTTTTGGGGTTCCAAAATTAATATTCTCTGCAAAATTTAGCTTGTTCGTACGATTTTCAGAGATCAACTCTGGGACGACTGGATTATACAGTTGGTTGTACTGGAAGAAAGAAATTTTGTACTACTTATAAAAAAATATTTTCAATGTTCAGAAACACCCTGTAAATTTTAAATCACTTCAAGTAATTTTATTAAATCTATCAAGACATTTTTGATGTCTTTAGGGTGATTAAAATTCCATTTTTGTATAATTGCTGGACCAATTATTTTCTTATTAAATTTGTCTGGACCTCACACGACGTTTTGATCATTCCTAGAGCATTAAATACGCATGCAAGATATTCATTCTTTTAATACATTTATCAAAATAGAATAAAATTCGTGGCGTAATGGTATGAACTCATTGGTATATGTACCAACATTTATTTTGACGCATGACACGGAAATACTTTTAAATGACTGAATCATTCATCAAGCGAATGTTTCCATGAACTGATATTTTGATATATTATAACGAAAAGTTAGATGAAATTCTGTGTACGTAGTTTTGTTTGTTTATTATGTTTGTACTAGATAAAGCGATGTGTCATAAGTATCAATATTTAGAAAAATCCTATATTTTGGAAACAAAATCTTTGTTTACGCGAGATTTAACCCTGAATTATGACTATACTTTATTTGGGATTGTGAGAAAGAGATGGAGAGCAAGAAATAAGCTTTAATTATGTATCCAATTATGGTTAAAAAGTAGACAAATGATTTTAATAAGTTTATGTAAACGTTTACTTGAAATTATTCCACCACGAGCTTTCTTTATTTGACTTCTTCACTCCGTAATAGCATAGAAATATGCTTTATTGTCACTGAAAATTGTACAATTTTATGGACAAAGTTTATAAAAAGTTAAAAAAAAGTATATCGATTAAAGTTTACTAAAATTACATAAATTTTCAATATCATAGAATTAAACATAATAAAGTATTCAATCCATTGTAAAATTTCACTATATTGCAAATTGCATAATAAAACCGTACGAACTAGTTTACGAATAGGTTTAAGCTGCTGCATGTATACCCAAATATATATATAAAAATACTTTGTTGCTTGTACCTAAACGAACTGTACTTTCTTAATTATTCGTTAAGAAACTCTTCCACTGAATAATAAGGTCTTTCAGATAGATAGGCTGTTTGGGAAAGTATGTCTTATTTTGTTTCATATTTTTACATTTAATATTTTTCTGTTACGGTACTGTAATGTGATCTAATTTAATGCTGCATTCTAACGACCTTTTTAAAATATATTATTTCCTGTTATTTCGTAAAACTTAAACTGGCTATCTCATTTATGATGTTGTAAGTACGGATAATTGGCTCTCTTTTTGTATTCTGGGTCACAAAGATTGAAACAAGTGTTAGGTTTCGTATTACCGTAACAATACTTTAAATAACTTTAAATTATCGCCATTCAAAATCGTCCGACAATAGGGTTGATTTATGGCATGCCCTGGCCTACGAGCTGTTGACCACCCAACGATCAGAGAGGGTGGTTTTGCCCTGGTAACGAGCTCAAGATTTTTAAGACAGGCACTTCTTCGTAACACAGTAAACGAAACGCACCATATTGACCGGTCTCGTGTGAATCGCCTCGGCGTCCGTCCGGGCGTCGGTACCGCGACAAATTCATCAGCCTGGTACGAATACATCAATAGAACCAAAGGTAAGTCTATATTCTTTGTGCAAACAACGATAATGAGTAAAACCAGTTGATTTTCATAGTTTATTCAAAATTGATAGTTGCTATTTTCGCTAATTTTATGTACAAACAAATACTGCATTTTTTCTTTATAATTATTTATCCAATATCATTTAACCAGCAACTTCTTAAGTTTAATCCTAAACATAGGCTTTTGTTAATTTACGGAACTTACGGAAAGAAGTTGTAGATTTAAGTTGCAAAGGGAGATGGTTGTATAATGTTTTTGCCGAATATAATATAGATTTCTTTACTAACTCCATAGATGGGATCGGTAAATACACATCGAAGCTTGAATTTCTAGTGCAGTAGTCATGACTAGGTCTCGCTGGAAAAACATGTAGGTGTTTACAAATTAAGCAATCAGTTTCTAGAATCTATAGAGAGGGAATAGTCAAAATCCCGTGATTTTTGAAGTAGCTTTTGCAATGTGTTATTGTACTGAGGCCAAATGATACCGTATTGCTCTTTTTTTGTAATTTAAAAATAACATCAGATTAGGCAGTTGTACTATAACTTATTTAAATTATTATTATTATAGAAAGGAAGGCTATTTCGAAGATGAGACTCGAACAAAGAAAAGTATTTTATTTTGGAAGATGCTAAATTCATCTTGGTATATACTGCTTCATGGTCAGAGAGTCCTGCATTAATAATTGTAGAACGTACATCAAGGGGTGAGAAATCTGAGACAATACAATCAATTATGGTAGATGTTGTGTTAGGAATTCTTGTAGGAGAATTAACGTGTATTGTGAAACCATACGAAACAAAATTTAACAGGTTTTGAAAAAATAGTTCTGTGGAAGAGTTAGATTATCTATAAATGCAAAGAATGTATAGATTAAGATTCTTGTTATAAACCAATGAAAACTCAAAAAATGATACATTCAACAGAAAGTCATATTTTTTTATAGGAGAGAAATCATTTTTGTTGTTTTCCAAATAGTTTTACTTAAGTTTTCGTATCTTCATGAAAGATACGGAGGGAGCATTGTCCAAAATAATTACGGAATATATGTTGGAATTAGCTCTATCATTTGCTCAGAGTAATTAATATTCCTCAACATTTATTTTGATGCATGGCACGTAAATACTTTTAAATGACTGAATTATTTATCAAGCGAATGTTTCCATGAACTGATTATTTTCATACCATTTGTATCTTTTATGATAAATCCATTGGTATCAACTGACTGACTGCAATATTGAAAATTATCATTAAAAAAGCATCTACACTATCGATATAGGCAATAATTAATTTGTTTATTTACCAGACGGCGCGTTTATTCCCGTAGATAATCCATCTAAAAATACTTCGTTTAGTCGTTTTTAATTAACCCTTAACTGGTCTGTCACGAATGTGTAAAAATGGTCCGACGTCGACTGACAGTCTACCTTTTTACAGGCTAGAGAATGGCAAAGAAATGTAAAGTAACTACACTAAAATGTTTTAATTGAAATAATATAAACTTTTTCATAAAAAGATGTAAAAACAAAACAATTTATGAAATCATGAGCCCCAATAAAGTAGGTGATCTAAATGAATTCTTCTTCTTTTTCGCGTGCCATATCAGAACTATCCGACGTTGGCGATCACCATTGCGAAGGTTTCTCGATCTTCTGCAATATGGAATAATTGTCTTGCATTTGATATCTGAGTCCATTCACGAATGTTTTTTAACCAAGAAACTTGTTTTCTTCCTACACCTCTACGGCCCTCTATTTTGCCTTTAAGGATCAGTTGTAAAATTTTATATCGACTTCCCCTTACTAGATGTCCCAGATAAGACATTTTTCGATGTTTAACAGTCTTTAGCAGTTCTCTGTCTTTGTTGACGCTCCTTCTAAATGAATTATTTTGATCAAATGAAAAGGCAGCTATCGAGCACAGTTTTATTAATTAAATCTTGCCCAAGTACTTTCGCTTCCTAGAGCATCTTCAGGGACATTTCGTCAATATTGGTCTATCCAACTATCCAAATTATAGAATGCCATAAACATAAAATTGTACATTATACTATACTATACAACAGTGGCGGCTCGTGACATCTGCTATAGGGTGTGCTGCATGAACCACGGTCAATATAAAATAATAGAAATAGAATAACATACGAAAACAAAAACAATAAAATTAGCTTTAATACTAATTAATAGTAACTAATAACGACATGCTATAAAAATCTGATTAACTTACATTTATTGCATTTTTCTAAATTGGAAATTAATACGCCGGTCCTTTTTTGTCGCAAACTTTTCGATTACTTTATCGTTAAAGTTCGGTATTGAAGCGATGAACTTTTTTTCTATCGAGAGTGTGGAAAGGGCTGTTAATCTGTCTTCGCACATTGAATTTCTTAAAAATGTTTTGATCCGTTTTAAAGTTGAAAAACTACGTTCAGCTTCTGCTGTGGTCATTGGCGTAGTCACCAGAATTTGTATCAACTTTTTGGTTTCTGTTAATGTGTCCTCTAAATTATTAGAAATTATAAATTTTAGTAAAGGCACTGCACCTTTTAATGTTCTACACTCGATATTGGAATACAAAACTGACAGTTCTGTTCGCAAACGGTTTTTATCAAAGAAGTTATAAGCTGTACAAGTTAAATCCAATTCATTTTCAGGAAACTTATTATTATATTTTTCGAAATGTTCTGAAGATAAAAGTGTTGCGGCAACTAGATGATTTGTATATGCAAACCGTTCTTTTGCATTGTTTATAATAACATCACAAACTTCTAGACAGGCAATACGGTGATCCTGTTGGCTGTTATTTGGGCGTTTCCTTTTTTGGACACTAGGCGCCGCATTTAAATTTGAAGCTTGATGTATGATAGGGTCTATTTTATTTCGGACATTGTTAATACTTTGCTCAAAAACATGTATAGCTTTCTGTGCTTCGGTTGGGTCCATGTTCTTTTTTTGAAGATTATTGTACAAAACGTCAACATGTGGCATAATATAATGAAAAACAGTCAGCCAGAAAGTAAAATTTTGATCTTCCAGAATACGTCTAAGTCCTCTTGCTTCCTTGGAAGTAATAGCATTTGACTCTTCTTCTAGTTGCTCCATACACTCAATAATAAAGTCTCTATATTCGTAAACGACATTTACTGTACGAATATTGAAATTCCAGCGTGTAGGGATTGAACGAGGAATATTTTTTCCAACTATTTGATTTAAGACAGCTATTCTTTGAGGTGAATGACTAAAAAATCCAGGTATATCATGTAAATCTCCAAAAAATACGCGTACTTGGGAATTAATAGAACATGCTCTTGACATTATTAGATTCAATTGATGGGCGTAACAGTGCACAAAATGAGCAGTTTCATATTTTCTCTTAATTATTGTTTGCACTCCGCCATGTATCCCACTCATAACAGCTGCTCCGTCATAACTTTGTGCAATGAGCTTATTTTTGTTATTCTTTAATATTGGGTCTAAAACATTCAAAATTGTGTTAGCTAAGGTTTCAGCATCATGTTTTTCTGGAAGCAAAAAAGTCCAAAACCTTTCAACTGGAGCACCGTTTTTTACATAACGAAAAACAATGACCATTTGAAATTTCATAGAAACATCCGTTGTCTCATCAGCTATCACTGCTAAAAATGGGGCTTCATTGATTTCGTTTAAAATCTCCTCAGCGTATACTTCTAGCATGCAATCCAAAATATCATTTTGTATTGTTTTTGAGGTACCTTTGAAAATTGTCGCATTTGTAAGGTGTTCACTAAGTGTTTTATCAAGTTCAGCAGAAAAATTCACTAAACCACGAAAAATTCCAGGGTTATCTGATGTTTCAGATTCATCGTGTCCTCGTAAGGCGAGCTCAAAAGCCCCACAGAATTTTATACAGTCAATTATTTTTGACAAAACATACCTGTTTTTCGTCACCTCTTCATTGTGTTTTTGTATATTTATCCAATAAGCAGAGTCAAGTTGGGCCTGTATATTAAGTTTCCCAAATAATGCAAATCGCATTTCATTGTTCATATGAGTTTGCGTGTTTTCATGCTTCTTTATTTTTTCACTTAAATGCACTAGATCCCGCACTCCTGTCTCGCGCCACAATTTTTCCTCTTTATCTGCGCCGAATAATGCACACGGTCACGAATAACTGTCGTGAATTGCAGCTCGCAAACACATTTCCGAGGCCGTTAATCAGCCGATTGCCGAAGCACATCGGCTAAGATCGCCGTTTGCCTAATAAATGCATTTTACCGCTGCCAGTGTTTCGGTTGTTATCGACGCGGCTTCACTGGAGCAGCAAATACGTAAAAAGATTGCTTCACTGGAGCACCAAATACGTAAAAAAATTATACGGTTTCACTAGAGGAGTAAATACGTAAAAAAAATAATATTAATCATCGTTGTTGGTGAATTATTATTAACAGTTTATGTTTAATATGATAATATGGCAGATTTGAAATAAAACTATATTAATTATTCTTTAATAATTAAGATTTGCTATGGTTGTTTGGTAGTTCTGCAGCTCAGCAGCACATAAAGAAAAGCCGCCACTGCTATACAAGGACAAACAGTTTTTTTTTAAATACGCGAAGCTACATTATGGTCGGCTTCAGGAGAGAGAATCCTGATGCCGACCATTCTCTCTCCTGGTCCCGACCATAATGTAGCTTCGCCTATTTTAAAAAATTTTAAACTGTTTATCCTTGTGTAGTGTAGTGTAATGTACAATTTTGTGTTTATGACATTCTATGATGCCCTGAAGATGCTCTAGGAAGCGAAAGAACTTGCCACCATTCCATTTGATCAAAGTTCGTTTATTCGAGCATTCAACCTTATATCAATTTAAATTAATTATGTTGCAGGAAATAAGATAATTTGAATATTTGAACGTGTAACCTTTTTGGCAAAGATCAAAAACTAAACTACTGTATTTGGACAAATGTTTAATTTCACATTGATAATATAGAAAAACGTTAAAATTAGGAAAATGTCCAAGTAAAATTTTATATGTAATTGAAATTAGATACTTATGTCCAGCATGGCTCAAGTTTAAACTTTTTTGAATACGGTCATTGCAAACTGGTTTTGTGCATTGAAGACATACATGTTTTTTACAATTCTGTAATACAAGCAGAGGAATTTTGTGTTTCTTCGCTTTTTTCGTCGATATAAGTAGCAAATTTTTCGTTTCCCACAATAAGACAATAAGTGTTGGAAGCTGTTGCGTCTTCTTCTGGTACGTCATGCAACTTTCTAATATAGTCATCTGTGTCTCACGTGGAATATTTTTATTTATGAAACGCCTTTTAATTTAATTCTGCACTAATTGTTTCGCTAGTTCTAATCCTTTTTTTAGTTCTTTATTATATTTGTAATTGTTATACATAGTAGGATATGATTTCTGGTTTGTTAAGTATGAAATCAATGCATTTTTGGCCATGCATTGAAGAAACTAGCTGTATCAATTTTCCAACGTAGGAAATTATTACACATTCTATCCTAAATCCTTTAACTGTGGATCCTTATCCTTTTTTTATTAGACTGAAAAGGCGGCTTTATTTCGATCTCAAAATCCATATTTTGCCGGTTTTTTAGCATGTATATTTTAAATCGGCAAGTTAAACGGAATCTCGCGGGCATTTGATCCACACTAACAGATTGTCCAAGATCATAAACACTTTGACAATTTCCTATAAAACTAGGACGTGATTGCTGCAGCTGGGTCGTCTTTTTGCGCTCCTCCATGTCAGCATAGTTATAGAATAGTAAAGCTTCCAATAGAACTGCAAATTTTTTCTTATTAACAACGGCTCTAAATACCACCTCTTCCTGTTTCGTCTGTAGCAAACATGCGATCTATATTTTTTTGACGGGAATTGAATATGTAGCGAAAAAGCTGACAAAATTATATAATAAAAAGCTTCTCGTTCACCAATGATTAACAAAGATCACGTTGCTCAGTTTGGAAGCTTCAGTGAGGGTGGCTAAGGATTAAGATGGTATAAAAGTACAGATTAAAGATGTATAGATAAACGATAGGTAATAATTAGATAACCAAATATAACAGTTTCACAAAGAAAAAACAAGAAAAACGGAATACGGCTAAATTGTAAAACAAAATCGGCACTGAAACTCATTAAGGAACTCTAGATTAAATCTGTGGCTTGGAGCTAAAAGGGCCAATGTCAAGATTTTGCTATTTTGAGTACACCATGCCATTCGATTTTCTTTTATTACAACTTTCATATGTTAAAACGGCCAATGTCAATTTCAACCAATACCCGATCCATAAGTTTAATGGTGGCCAATGTCAAGATGAATGAATTCACATCACGTTAAGCTAAAAGGGCCAAAGTAAACTTTGGCCCTTTTAGTATTATTATTAAGATGAATGAATTCACATAACGTTAAGCTAAAAGGGCCAAAGTAAACTTTGGCCCTTTTAGTATTATTATTTTGTGAAATAAACAGTTGGCGATTGTCTACATTGGTCTTTCTAGGTAGTGTGAAAGGATAGAGATAACTGCATTTTAGCATCCGCAGTGTTGTCGGCTGTCATTATCAGTAGTGCCATTGTCACGTTGAGAAGTTGTACATTGTAATTTCAGTTTTTAAGTTGAATTTTAAGAAAAAATGAATGTTAATCTACGGACAAGAAAGATTTTAAAAATGTGTAACACTGACGATTACAGTAATGGTAAGTGATAAGATAAATTTAAAACATTACACTAAAATGTAATACTCGCGATTTTGAGGTTACATTTTGTGGCGTGGCTAATAATACGACCGGTGTTAATTTTACTTAAGTAATTTGTTGTACCAAAATTACATTTGAATATTACTTATATTACTAACCTTCATCGTTTTCTTACAGAGTCGACCTCAGTCAGAGATAATGAAATCATAGGAAATATAGATTTAAGTGATCCAGAACCGTTTGAAGATAGTGGTGATGAATATGTACCAACAGATTCTGATAATGACACTGACGAAAACCAAGTAGGGCAGTTTGAAGATGTTAACAAAATAACTGTAGTAGATAACAATCCACAATTGAGTGGTCCTGCTGAAAATCAATCACGCAGAGGAAGAAAGAAAGAAATACTAGATGAAGCTACAAGGAAACGAAAGCGGAATCCTTCAAAGTGGATAAGAAATGTAAGAAAATCGTTGAAAACTCAAGGTAGAGCGTACACGTCAGTCTGTGGAAACAAAACAATACCTGCTAAGCAGCTGAAGGCAGCCTGCATATGCAAAAAAAAGTGCAGTGAAAAATTTACCCAGGAGGAACGACAAAGACTTTTCACTGGATTTTATCAGTTGTGTAGCTCTGGACAAAACCAGTTAATAGCAAATTCCATAGAAGAAGAGGAAAAGAAGCTCCAACGATTAAGACGTAATGATGGTAATCAAAGTAGGCGAAAGTTTACTAGAAAATATTTTTTATCACAAAACAGTGGTAAGAAAATTGAAGTGTGTCAAAACATGTTTTTAAATACATTTGACATAAGTTTGAAGAAAGCGCGAGTAATTGTTGAAAAGAAACGGTCTACCGGAGGTTTATGTCCGGAAGATGGACGTGGAAAACATGGAAAGCAATCTAAGGTTCCAGAAAATGATAAACTCTTGATAAGAGAACACATAAACCAATTCCCGGCTTACCAAAGTCACTACTCGCGCTCCCATACGCACAAGAAGTACTTGTCATCCGACCTATCTATTGCTGAAATGTACCGACTGTATGTCAATTATTGTAAAGACAGAAATATTCAACCGCAAAATGCCTGGATGTATAGAAAAGTATTTGTTGAGGAATTCAACCTCTCTTTTCATAAGCCTAAAAATGATACGTGTGCAAAATGCGACAAGTTTGAGATGCAGTTAAAATGTTGTAACAGTGAGACAATACGAACGTCAATCGAAGAAGAAAAAACAGTCCATTTACAGTTAGCTGAGTCCGCCTACGAGTCAAAACGAAGAGATAAAGAAGAATGCAGTAATTCAGGTTACGTTACCATTTCCTTCGATTTACAAAAATGCTTGCCTACTCCCTACCTCAGAAGTGGTTTGAGTTTTTATAAACGCCAACTGTGGACGTTTAACCTCACTATCTATCAAACCATGGGAAAACAATCATCTTCCATATGTTACGTTTGGAATGAAACAGTGGCTGGCAGAGGTGGACAAGAAATTGGTTCCTGTATTTACCATTACCTGCATAAACTCACAGAAGAAAATAATAATATTCATACAGTAACTATGTACAGCGATTCTTGCGGAGGACAAAACCGCAATATATTTTTCGCTACAATGTTACTGCAAACTGTTTCTGAATTGAAAGCTAAAGGTAAAAACTTGACTATTAACCACAAATTTCTTGAGAGTGGTCATACTCATATGGAGGCAGACAGCATTCATGCCGCAATAGAAAAAACAAAAAAACGTACTACTGCGGATATTGAATTGCCTCGAGATTGGGCAAACTTGATACGTTTGGTGCCAAGAAAACCACCTATACAAGTAATAGAATTGGAACAAAAGGAGTTTTTAAATTTTAAATCATGTTTAAATACTCATTATGTGCATCGTAAAAAGAACACTCTAAACGAACCAGTTCAGTGGTTGCAAATTAAATGGATGCAATATTCAACCGACACCCTAGCTATCTTGTATAAACACTCGTTTGATGGTGAGTTCAAAACGTTGGATATATCCAGAAGTCACACGAAAACAAGGCAGTGTGATCATCTTCCTACACTTCTACCACTTAACAACGAACCACTTCGTTTAAGCAGAGAAAAACTAAGGGACTTAAAGGCACTTTTACCGTACATAGCTAATACAAATCGAACATATTACAATAATTTCATTGAACAAATAACTGCAGATGACAATAAAATAGTGGAATACTTTCCAGATGAACCTCAAGAAGAGGAGAATGTATCAGAATAATAGAAGTAGTATTGCCGATATTTTTTGATAACAAAAATTATATTTTTTTTATTTTTGGATACAATTTTAGTTTCTTACTACTAGTTTTAATTTTCTTACATTGAATTACAATGAACTTTGTAACTCCATAATAAATTATTAAAATTATGCTGTTATTCTTATTGTTACTTTTTTTGTTGGGATGGCCAATGTCATACACAATGAAACAAACACGTCATACATTTATGCAATAAGGGCCAAAGTCATTTTTTTTTGCTAAGACTTTTGAATTTAGAAAAAAACAAAAAACACTATCATATTCTGCTCAAAAATATTATACATTGAGTCAAATCTGGTACATAAATGTTGTTCGCCGGTTAAGCTGTAATTAAAAATATTTTTCACCAAAACTTCAACTGCGATTTTCTGAAATATGAACATTTTGATATTGGCCCTTTTAGCTCCAAGCCACAGAAATATACTAAACAATCCTTTCTCTCTAAAACATCAGAAAAACACACGTCAGAAAACATATCCGCAAATTATCAACAAAAATCGTAGAAATCCACATATTTACCATAAGCTGTAAAAAAGGTTACATATTCAATAATATACTTTTAAAAGATTAATATTATTTTCTACAAAAAAATTCAAATAATTTATATCGTCTCTACTAAAATAAAATAATAAACCTCGAAAAATTGTGTATTAATTCTCAAAAATAAATTTATTAACAATTATCTTATACTTTAAACAGATTGCAGTCTTTAAATAAGCTCAATACGCAAGTTACTTTAATTAAAACTTTAATATCTCAACATAAAAAATTATAATTAAATGAATATTTGACTGCAACCTGACCGAATCCTATCATTGGCCATTGTTTCGTTTATACTAAAGTTAACGTTACTAAATTATGTTACATCTAGTCACACACTCAAAAAACTAAAACTAATCTCTCAAAAAAACGTTGCTTATGTCAATAAAAATAAGCAAATTTAATCATAAAAGCTAATGTCTAACCAGAAAAAACATCAATATGAAATATTGAACTCACGTAATAGTTTATTGACCTTCGAAGACAGGTCCTTCGGCCTAGGGAATAACATATGTTGGAATCCAAAGGAACAGGTAGTGAATTACATCATACTCGGTAGGAATCCCCTTTCTAGCAAACCAGAATGAAGGATGGCTAACCCCGACGGCAGAAATCAGATACTATAAAATAGGTGCGTAGTGGTATTAAGTCAGCCAGTTGGACTCTATAAATATAGGAAAACAAAATGATCTTAATATCGCAATTAATGAAAAACGAAGAGTGAACACTTACTACAAAATTGGGAGTTTATGGATCATAGCGTAAACTAAAATTGGATTTTAGCTTTTTTTATAAGTTCAACCTGAGCTAATTAATTGTTGGGGAGGGGAAGTGTTGTTTGGTTAAAAATATTTGTTCCCTTGAGAAAGAAATAACGCTTTAACTAAATTATGAGCCAAAACCAAAAAAATTTTGAGAGAGGTTGTGTGAGGTTAATACTTGAATGAAGCGGTTTAAAAGAAAACGTATTCGTTTATGTGAACGTATGAATATACTAACCCCAATCATAATTTATTATGAAAAAGTCTTTTAAGTAAAAACACACGTATTCGAAGCTATAAAAATAAATAATCTCTAGACATAGTACTCAAAATACAGGCTTGTAATAAGTTTTAAATTCAAGAAATTCAACATGCTACAAATATCGCTGTATAACCAAAAGTCCAAAAAATGCCATGGCAGTTTCGCTAACGTGCAGTTCGCTTTGACCTTTCCTTTCAGCGTAGATATTTTTCACAGTATGACTCTCCATATGTTTAAAGTCTAATTTTAAAATAATATTCAGCAGATGTCGTAAATCATTGTTCCCAATCGTAACTTTTATCATCGTCTCATCATGATTCACCAGAGGAAGGAATGGAAAGAACTTCAAATCGGAGGGAAATTTTGTTGACCGAAAAATATAATTCACCATCATTCTTCTTTTCGGGATATCGCTGAAATAGCGTAGTTTCTAAATACTATGGCCAGTTGTTGAAAATATGGCCTCAGAAAGGGCGAACCCAAAGATTGATAGTCTTCTATTAAAAAAATTCGGTGAAGTTCATAAAAGAAAGAATGACATCATTCAAGGATTGTTTTATAATCACGTAGTCCTATAGACCATAGCGCGAATTCGAAGGAATCTTTACGTTCTGAAGAAATTATCCTGTAGTGACATACATATAACAGTAATGAGCAATTTGTAAATTCTGTTTTTTAAAATGTCAAAGTGAACGCCGCATGTTATCTTTCAGCCAAAGAAAAAACTGTGTTGAAAGCAGCGATAAAGTGTAGACCACCTATTCAGGGTGATTCCTTCACAAATAGTCACAATGATAGGTAGATAAGGAGCACCGAGGTGGTCTAAATCACTTATATTTAATGGACCTCTAATTGGTTATATTCTGGTTGCAGAGTGGTGTATCAATTATGCCCATTTCTCATTATTTACGGATTACACTGTGTATTTCTTTCATTTTTACTCTATATATTTTTTATCGACTATTATAGATCCTTCATTAGATAATAAACGACGTTCTCAGGAGTTCGGCTGATTTGCTATATATAAGTCGCCAATACCATATATACATTTTATTGACCCTGGAATATCCATGCCTCTTGTATTAAGGTTACATCGAACATTCTCATAACAGTAGTAGGTTCTGCCGATGCTACGCTATTATTGTTCTGAAGCTATTTTCTAGTTTTATTTTATTTTTTCTATTTTCAGCACAATAGCTACGCTATTGTGCTGAAGGTTCGCCTGTAGGACCTTGATTGACAGAGCCCACGTCTGTGATCACCTCTCTCCTCGTTATCTGTATACTGATATTTATAGCTTTAGAAGAGTCATTCATTTCCGTGCACTCTGCTGGTCCTGTCTTATTCCTTTTGTCTCCTTTTTATTAACACGAGTTCTGCTAACATGATGTCTCGCATGGCAGTGCACCCATACTGTATAGTCTGAAATTCTTCAGGTAAATATTTGGTAAATAATGCTAGGCGCCGGTATATAATTAAATAATCATATGCTAATACAATTTTCCGCGGAATTACGCGCTAATGTGTGGATTCAAAATTTCCATTCAGTTAATTTCCATTGCTTATGATTAATTCCGCTACGCGATAATGTGTAGCTTGTTTTCATGACCTACAATAAAGGATATTATTAGACAATGTGGGGCAAATAAATATATTGAAAAATATTTTTATTATTAATAATAAATTTACTCTAGTTCTTCCAATATCAATCTCAAACTTCTCTTTTTTGTATTTACTGTTCTTCCATTTCTCGTTACCATCCTTGTGAATGTCTTGCAAACTTCACTTAATGAACAATTGTTTTATTCGGAATCTATTTTAAGATCTTAATATATTTATATAAAACTTGTTCATTTTCTGTCTCATGTGTTAACCGGCATCATTAATTACACTACCGAAATAATCTACAATGAAGTATTCTCATTCACCGCAGATTTATTTTCATTAAATTAGCTTTATTAAACTGAAAGGTTGTTGACGTGTAGCGAAAACAATGCTCTGTGACTGTGACTTGGCACGGACAATTTCCGTTGGCATATTTAGACATGGATATTGGCGGGATGCGAAAATGTATGTGCACGAGTATTGATGAGATTCTAAAAAGAATACTGCCATAAAATATGTTAATAAATATCATACATGTTGAAGGTGCCTGCATGAGAAATTGTAACGATAAGACTACCAAATAGAATTGAAGTACTATTGTAAAAATAATACCTCAATCAACCTTGGAAGCTTATCGTCTATACTTTGCCTAGCTCAGTATCTCAAGGATGAGTTCGTCTTGTCTTTAACTGGGGATTGAACCTGAGTTCCTAGCTGATAGCAAATAAGACAAATTTTAACCAAACACATTTATTAAAAAAAAAAATAAAAAACAATAATTAACCCTGCCAAAGCTTAACAGTTATTCTTCTTCTTCTGGTTCCTATCCGTTTCGGATGTTGGAAATCATATTGGCAATCATAACCTTGCTCGCTGCGGCTCGAAACAGCTCCGTTGAGGTTTTCTTAAACCATGTTCTTAAATTACGCAGCCATGATATTCTCCTTCTACCGGGTCCTCGCTTACCTTTGACTTTACCTTGCAATATAGACTGTAGCCAATTGAAACCTCAATACTCCGGGAGTATTGGATTTTAGGAAGTGTAGAACTTCCAAATTTCAGAAGAACTGGAAGAGAGGTGATGAAAATACTAAAAATATGGCTAAGCTCAGAGGAACAAAGTTAAATGGCCAAAGAGACACTAAATCTCAAGTGAGTGTTCGGGCTAGCTTCAATGCACTGAATTGTGGCTTTAAAGATATAAAGCAGATAGCAAGGAAAACAGTTATTAAGTGCTACTTATTGCTTCGATGGGCTGCTTAAATGTTGTGGTTTCTGGAGAGCTGCAGTCATATGTGGGTGTATGTCCTGATTAGGTTGTTAAGTCCAATAAAGCCAGTAAAGTTTTCAATATGCTAAGAAAACCCAAGATAATATGTAGACCATAAAATGAGCCTTATTATAATTTTTGCCTTCTTTTATAAATTTCAAAAAGAGCCAAAAAAATAATCCCACCACCTTAGAAAAGTTGTTTTGACAGAAAGTGGGAGACTAAATGAAGTTAGCACAGATGTCATAGGATGTTGCTATAGATATCATGAAACTAGATTCTCTGTCAACACGGAACATAATATTTAGTTTGCCGGACAGAAAGAGAGAGGGCGAATATTTATTCTACTGGACAGAAAGAGAGAGAAAATTAAGACAGGGAGAGAAGAAAAACAGAGGGCGCCAACTACTTTTTAAATAAAAATTAGTAAAAATTAAACTGAAGATAAAGAAATTAATATGAAATAATTATTTAAATATAAATTAATAGAGATATGACGTTTATAACGTTACAAAATCTACGTGTCAATAAGTAATCCACGTCTTCTTCATTCTAGTGATTAGGCGTTTGTTTCCTGTTCCGATATCAAAATTCATCCCATCTATCTGATTATCCAACTGATCAGTGTCTCTATCTTTCTTAAAACTTGTTTAATACTCTAAGTAATTGAAACGATCAACTTGTTCTAGATTATCGTCAATTGCTAGTTGTACTTTCCTAACCTTGGGGTTAGGTTAGATTCAATATGAGTGTCTTCTTCTGTAAGTGCCGTCTCCCAATCGGAAGTTGGATATCATCATCACTATCTTTACTCTATCTACTGCTAATCTGAAGAGTTCTCCATTTAAACTAGTCCCTTAAATTCTTTAACCATGACACTCTCCTTCTTCCTATACTCCTTCCTCCTCTTATCTTTCCCTGTATTATCAGCATTAACAGTTCATATCGCTGTCCCCTCATTACGTGTCCATTAGATATTGTAACTTTCTTATTTTTATTTTGTTTATTATTTCGCATTCTTTGCCCATATGAGTGTACTCATAGACATATAATACTAGATAGGCTGACTGCTGCAATGCAGTCGCGTTCCCCCAGTGCGACATAAAAAATTGACACAAAGCATTCCCTGCATCTCTGTCTAATGGGCCGGGTTTATCGATTACGTGACCTTCTTATTGGTCATCACGTGATCGATAAACCTGGCAAATTAGAAAACCTGACTGCTATTCATCAGTTTTCTGTCGCACTGGGGGAAAGGACTGGTATTGCAACGATCAGTCTATCTTGTGATATATGTCTGTGAGGGTACTTCTGGACAAGACTTAACCTAGGTAGACAAATTGACTTTGAAATTGACTTAAATTTGAGGTAAAATGTTTTTACCACAAATTTGACACGTCGTGTCAATAAAATATACGAAGTTTTTGTTCTCTGCCTCCTTTATATGGAGTTATCTGTAACTTTGGTGTCCTTTGAACCATTGACCACAAATTCCATAGGATTTTTCTTTGGATCATAAGGAACTTGTGGAACAAGTTTCAAGACTTTTCTTTCTAGAGTTATCGGACAAAGTGAGAGAAAGACCGATGGATAGACAATGACGCGATCTCAAGAGCTTGTCGTGTCTATAGACTATATAGACATATAATACGAGTAGACTGAGCATTACAATACAGCGTCGTTCTTCCAGTACGACAGAGCAAATTGACGTAAAGCGTTCCTTGAATCTTAATGGACCACGTGAACTTCCCATTGGTTAAGTCACATGGTCAAAAAATCCAGCTCATTAGAAAGAGATGCAGGGACTGCATTGCGTTAGTTTTCTCTGTCGCACTGGGGGAACAACGCTGCATTGCAATGCTCAGTCTATTTGTACATAATATATTATAGGTGTGTCCTACTACATACAAACTATATTAATTAAATCTTAGGTTAGTGACTTATTAAGTATAGATAAAAACGGAAATTAGTGAATCGATTCGTTGTATTACATTTTTATTTCAATTATTAACGGTTTTTCACTAGGTGTCACTTCAATGCATAGGAAGAAATATGTATTTTGTATTATTTTACATTGTATAACATTTTGTGACTGCGATCGTGTATATCGGTTATGTATTTAATGATTTATTTTGGTAATAAGTTATTTTGGAAAGTGACAGGTTCATTGTTGAAATTGTTCAATAACAATTTTCTATTGAATTATTTATAGTTATCGATTCTTATAGTACGAGAGACACCTATCTTTTAAATAGGATATTGATAAACATAATTTATCGCTGTAATGCATAGGAGTATTATGGGCATCTGGGTGTACTGGACACTATACTGTATAACGAATTAGGACTCAACTACACAAGAGTAGCAAAATTAGATAATGCAGCGAATGCGCGAGCAGAGCGAGTACCTTTATTTGATCGGTTGCATGATAAGTTAGCACATTTGTATACTAAATTTCTGTACCCCCTAAATTTCTAGTTACCTAGTTAAATTTATTTAATTTTGTTGCACATTTTTTACTCTTCTTAAAAACTACCCCTCATAGGTAAAAAATGTAAAAAAATTGAAATCGGTAAGTTTGACAGGAATCTTCTTCTTAGTTCAAGCTAGACACTCTAATCTCTGACACTTTGTCATTGGTAGTTTAATGTACTATCCCGTCTAGAATGCTAAAAAATTACACATTTTCAACAATTTTTTTTTGTATTTTATCTATTATATATAGCATTCAAAGTTTTTTTTATATTATTATACAATTTCTGAAGATTACAAATTTTTTTCCAGTGTTCGTGTGTTTAAAAGATTACGCCAGAAATTTTCCGTCTAAAAATTACTAGTTCGTGGCGAATAGTTAATCTCTGGAACAGCAAATCTGAAATATAAAATTCGAGAAGAGTTTTAAAAAAGGAAGTTCCCTTACGTGATAGTTTACCAGAGAAATTGTGAATATAAAAAAAACAAAATGGCTGAATTTTGAAAAAACTTCTTTTTGAAAAAATTTTGATTTGAAAAAAAAAATTTCGGCTTTTTCAGTCACAAAAATTTTAATATTTTTTTTTTGGTCAAATTATAGTAAACTATCATCGAAAAAATAAAAACAAACAAAATGCATAAAGGTTTATCAAAATCGACGGACTAAATCTGGAGATAACTGTCAGCCAGTTTTATAAACTTAGTTTTTCTCAAAATCTTTGATCTCCGGATCTAGTCCGTCAATTTTAATAAAGCTTGATGCACTTTGGATGTTTTGGTTTTATCTATGATAGTTTACCACAATTTGACCAAAAGAAAATTAAAATAAAATCTTTGTGACTAAAAAAGTCGCAAAAAGGTCAATTTTTGAATATTTTTTTCAAATGTCCTCCGTTTTGTTTTTTTTTTTAAGAATTTTTCTGGTAAACTGCCACGTAATGGCACTTCTTTTTAAAACTCTTCTCGAATTTTATGTTTCAGATTTGCCGTTCCAGAGAATAACTGTCCGCCGTAAGGCAGTAATTTTTTGACGAAAAATAGTTTTTGTAATCTTTAGATATTGTATAATAATAAAAAAAAGTCTTATTGTTATATAAAATAAATAACATTCACAAAAGTGCCATTTTTAGCATTCTGGACGGTAACAGTGCCTTAAGGATCTCTTATGGTTCAAGCCTCAGCTGACCAGTGAATTCTTGCCTCATACCACCCAACACTTAGCAATTGCATAGGATGTGTATGGCAGTCTCTTCTTCCATTTCGCATTTTTTGCACTAGGGCTCATTATCTTACCTATTTTGTAGCCCTTTCACCATTTCGATGAACGTTTTAATCTCTAGTTTATTGAGGACAATCAAATTCCCAGAGAATTTTTTATCCACGTTCTTGATTACTTTCTTAGCCTAGATTTGACCCTGAGTGGCTCTCTATTTTGAAGCATCTTTGGTGATGCCACACAGTGATTCTGGGCGTACAAAAGTTTGTCTCGAGCCTCGTTCGATTTTCTCGAACCAATTTTTAATCACAGATAATTCTAAAAGTATTAATTAAAAAAAAACTCTTTAGGACTTTTTTTGCTTAGCATGTATTTTTATAAGTTCTTTAGTTTATTTACAATATAAAGGTACCCGCCCCTTAAAAATTACTAGTTGGGGTGGATTCCATCCCCATGGTAAAAGTACACTTCAGCATAGGGTAAATTTTGCCTTTTAAGTTATTCCCTACTTACTGTTAAAATTTCAAGACAATCTATGCACGTTGATGGAGTTTGGAGTTACAAACCTTGGTGCACTGTACTGTTAATCGTTCTTTCTGAATGAAGCAAAGTCTGATTAATGCTTATCAAGTTATTACCTTGCTTAAATAGTATTTTAACAGCAGGAAGCAATGTCACATCTGCTCAAGCCACAGTAATTTGAAAAGTAATAAATAGTCCAACTGACGTTTGAAGGATGGTACTAATTCTTATGGATTTGTTGTAAGTGGCGTCATCTACATATCAGGATCGGCACTTACTGTCTCAATGTACCTACAATAAACTGTACAAAGTGTACTGCTACAGGTAACGTCATCAATGCAGAAATGTATTATTGTATTTATATAAAATTAATAAAGAAACAAAATCAATTAATACCAAAACGTTTTCTTTCTTATTTTAATTTACAAGCTCAATAAATGAACGAAAACTTTTATCGTCAACTCTCGTACTAGGTAGGCGATTATTTACGAATCTGTTGTACAAAGATCAATTAAACCGCGAGCCATAAAACGCAGGATGTCCTTTCTACGCTTCGAAAATCTCCCAGAGGAAAATTTTTTATTTCTTATAGCCTTTATTGTATTATGTGACAATCTCGCAAGACTCTGAAAAGAACTCGTTCACCGTATTGATCCAAACATTTAGAGTTTCGTTTTTCCGTTCTACTAGAGTATGTAATATACACATGTATGTTTTGCCTTTTCGCTTTTTAAGGAAAATGGTTTAGTCGTAAAATTTCCATATTCGTTTAAATTTTAAATTTTTTTCCCATATAAACTGTGAGCAGTTGTTTCGCTGAATCAGAATAAAGTACTAAACTGAAATAACTTTTGTTAGTAAGTTGGATTTTGGTCCTTATGTTGTTTTCTTAAAAAAACCTTTAACTACTTTAAGATTTCGCAGACACCAAGTTTTTATCGCAATATTTTTGTTGCAAACGATGCGATCTTTTCCGTTCCAGCTGTACCGATTACAAAATGAAATAGCATACTTTGATCTATACACTAGGATTTAATAATGTAGGAACAGCTTCACCTCAGATTCCACCAAACGAATTGGCGAAATATTAATTTAAAAGTTATATAGTTATGAGCGCGTTAAGACCCGGCATAATGATGCAAAAGATGAAGACATACAAAGTTGTGAGATAATATGAGATAAAGTTCTTATACGTGGCTAGTTGACTTCAGTCATAATTATACTTATCCCTTTCAGGCTGATTTTGTATTTTTTGAAATTAAGATTTTTGACTACTGAACAACTTTATTTATTGTATAAGGTAAGGTATTCTAAATAAATATTTTTAAAAATCCCGCTCGTCCCCCTTAGCGTGGGGGATCCTGCACGATCGTGATGTTTAGACTTAAACGTTTGTGACTGCGTCAGGTTTTTAATGTAAAATGGTACAAAACAAATATTTTTCATAAAAATCATTTTAGTTAATATTTATAAGTAGTAGGAACTTTTAAGTAATCACTTTAGATATTAAAGGCAAATAAAATTATAACAAAAAAAAACAATTATTTTTCTTAAAGAATAATAAAAACACTCAAAAATTATTTTGAAACATATCTAGTTTGTATGATAACCTGCAAAACAGTTTTGTTTTCTAGACAAACAGAGGTAAACATCTTAGATCTACTTTTTGCAACGTTCCATTCTGCACGATCTTGGACTGTCTATTTCATCAAATGATGGGAGATGAATTAATTACTATTAAACTGGGAATAAGCCACAATTAAAGATAAAAATACGTTTATTGACGTTTCAATTTCCACTTCGGAAATCGTTCTCAAAATACAAACAGTAAATTGTTTTGGAGATGGTCATACCCATCATACCTTTTGGCCACAGAAGGTGGGTTCGGTCGACGGAACTTAGACGTATTCGAGCGCAGGTTCTCATCTTGCTCATCAATATCAGTTCTATTTTTACGTTCTGGAGCATTGACTAGACCATCTGCCACCTGCATTCGGAATTCCAATAAGTCCATTATTTTATTTTTGGGTGCTCCCGTTGCAATGGATTCTAATACGTACAACCGCCAAACATTCGAAATTGAAAGGCCAAACAAATGAAGGATGACTTTTAGAGTCCATTTTTTTGTTTTGATGGAGGTCCGGTAGTATTCTATGGACTGATAAAAAATATCTACACCTCCCATATTCTTATTTTAGTCCGCGATTACTTTTGGACATTTAACGTCTGTAAATGCTGATTGACTTTTATCCCATCGCTTGATCTGACAAGAACCATCTCCAGAAGTGCAATTGTATGCTACTAGGACGAATTTGTTGTCCATCCATTTTACAGCATCATTGCTAATGAACTGTTGAGATTCACCACGTCTCATTTTGCTATCTTGCTTAAAATCAGTATTTTTTTTATCAGGAATTAGATTCATCATAATTGTGCCAGTCCCATGAAGATTCATTTCTATTAATTTTTCCAGTAGAGGTATAGATGAGAAAAACCGGTCGAAATATACACAACTACCACGTGGAATAGACTTAAATAGATGAAGAATGACAGCAGCTCCCACACCTAGAGATCTGTCTCCACTGTTTGTTTTAGCGCCTTGGTAAACTTCGAAGTCAATCATCAAACCATCGTGAGTAGTGGCGATAAAAGCTTTTAACCCTTGTGGACGTGGCTTCGTTTTAATAACTTGTCTATCGAATAAAAACCTTGTTGGCATTCTGATCTGTTGCAAGCATTCTTTGCCCGATCAAGTACAGGTTGCTTCTTCCAGAGTGAATTCTGGTTTCCTGTAGGAGCTTCATCACTTTCCACAACGTGAAAAGCCATACAAAGAACTTTAAAACGATCCCTAGAAATCTCGTGAATCATGTGAATACGTGTATGGGAATCATGTATGGGATACACGCCATGATAAAATGAACTCCTACAATTTTTTTTAATTCTGTTGCATTGGTGTTTAGAACTGTTCCAGTTTTTTGCATATAATAATTATTTGTACAAACTGCGGCATGCTCAAAAAATTTTTCGTCAAAATAGTCTTCAAAATAGGCCAAAGGAGACCTAACCGCTGCTGGCGGTCGATCTGGATAGCAGTGTTCCTTCTGGTTGTATGGCATTTGCTTCCAGATTCTTTGGCGACTGCCTCGGCTTATTGTAGACTTTTCTGGAGCAGTTGCAGACGATGGGTCTTAACTTATAGGTACCTCAGGCTCATCAACGAAAGAAACGAGTCTTCTTGATCTCCCTTGTCATCTTCTACATCTTCAATTTCAGAATCGTTGCCATACCAAATCGGCTGAAGCACCAACTCACTCGATAGTTCCGTTAATAAAAGCAAACAAATGTTAATATTTTAATTTAAAGCGAAAAAATAATATTTCATGACATTAAAAAGTAAGGCACCGAAACATGAATTTGAGTCGGAACGTCACGTTCGTGCGAACAAATTGTTGAGAGGTGATGTTCCCTATATAAATTCAATAATGCCAAAAATATTGTTCACCCAATTAGTTTGTTAAGTAAACAAAACATTAAGTGCGCTCGTCTTGAAAGGGTTTTCTTTCGTCTTGAAAGGGTACCTGGCCTTTCGGCATACGACCTTTAGCGCTCCCACTGCCCCTACGAGTCTGACACCAATTGGAGATGGCACGATGCCGAAGCAACGTGGTAGTACCTGTGTTAGGGGTACGCCACCCTTCCGTGATTCCCGGGGCGGAAAGGCACGCAGGTGGTGGAATACCACCTCGCACGAAGACAGGTCGCCGCCGAGGGATCACTCCTCTACCACTCGTAAATCATTCCACATTCCAGGTGGGTACGTGCTAAGTCAAACCACACCACCCTCCTTGGTGTCGGCTTTAGGAGGTATTTAAGTACCCGGCTCGTTCAACCTCACCTGGCTCTTGTGGAAAATGAGAGTAGAGTGGTCCCACGAGATGCTCGTCTCGGATACTAGCAATGTAGACCGGTGACTGAGATGACTAAGCATCTCTGTGCGTTTCTACCAACCCGACACCTCAAATTACGGCTCTCCACTTCTCATATCCGCCCATTAGTCGCCTCTTACGACAGGCAGGGTCTTCTGGCCCCGGTCGTATTCTTATCTCCGCAAGCCAGATGGAGAAGAACAAGATACTGGTAGTATCTTGTAGGAACTAGGCAGATTGAGACCCCGAACTCGAACGGAACCATATCCCTCTTGAAATGGCTCCAAAATTGGTGCCGAAAAGATGGTAGTTTTTTTGTTCCATGCTGTATATAATAAAAGTTTCCTGAGAGGTTTTTTTGAAGAAAGAAGTTCTTTGAAAATTGCGTCTTAAAATTTCGAACCAGAAGAAACATAATCCAATTGTTTGTTTACATCGACAAAAATGCCGCTAAGCGAAATCAAATAGCCGGCTGGGAGAATTTTTCCGGCGAGAGCGAAACCTGCGTTTCATTGGGAATTGAAAGAGTCCCAATCTGGCGGTGGGTATCGCGTTCGGGACTTCGGTTCTGATGCGAAACGTCTCCTGAAACAACACCTTGCGTGGAGACAAGCGTCTCCACGCTTTGCCAATATGCGTGTTGGAAGTTTTTGTGCTTTAGTTTTGTGAAATCTATTATGGTTTCCTTAATTTCCGATTTTCCGATTGATCTCTTGGTCACACGATGATAAAACATGTCCACCTGCCTGCTTATGAGAGTACAGTTGAAGCGCCATTTTAAATTATTGTAGGGATGCACGCGGAAACTCCCGTCCTACGGGATGGGACGAGACAGCGATTTTTGTTGTGGGACGGGACAGTACTTTGTCCCGTATGTCCCGCAAAAGCTGCGCTTTTATTATTATCGGAATAATTTGGTAATTAAAGTTACACAAGTATCTGCATTATGTTTGCAACGTAAAAATATTTAAAGAAATTAAAAGGTTTTTTGTTTTAATAATTCATATTGTTGAAACATAATTAATAGATTTAGAATAACAGAAAATTTTACAATGTTTTCGACAATTCTTTTGATTTTTTGCGATGCACGCCTGGTATGCAAAAATGGCTATGTTGGTTATGTTTTAGTTTAGGTCCTCCTAATAAACCTCCACCCGACATTACGTCACGGGACACGGTACGGGACAGATGGATAAGTGCGGGACATGGAACGTGACAAGAGACTGTTTCGTGTCCCTTGTAAAACACTAAAGTTTTGTCTCTAAACTATCATAAAAACGATGTGCCTTAGTTTAGTTTAAGACTCCGAAGTGCTAACTTTATTTTTGAATCAATAAAGATTGGGTATCTATAAAAATTTTGTTTACTTTTTTTTATGTCAACATCTTTTTAAAATGTTTTGACAATTATTAGAAGAATTTCTTTTTTATTTTTCGATATAATTGTAGCTCTTTTCATTACGCCATACTTTGGTTTGATTTGGTTCGTCTTTTAAAATTTTATGCTCTTATTCCAATGATCCTCGTATATTCCCAATTCTCGATTTGAAATATCTTTAGGGTATATCGCTAAAAATTTGAAATATTCTGCCTTTTTTTATATCTATTCTTAAGCTATCTATACATTTTAAGCTTACCCTTAGGGACCAAATGTTGGATCACATTCTTATCTTAATTCCTTCTCCAAATGACAACAATCTTAAAGTTTGCCTAAGCTACTTCCTTTTCCTTTTTCCAAAAATGTCACTTTCGATTTTATCTCTAATTTATACTAAACGAAAGCCATAGGGCTCGAATTGGAAAAGAGGAAGAAGAAGGAGAAGAAAAACGTTTAATCAATACACAAACTCACCGACTACGTTGCCCTTGACCGTTTGTGTTACTCCTGTTTATTTTTGGATCCGTCGGCGTCGCGGCGTGGCGATGCGGAGAAGGCGCTTTAAGGGATACCGTCGCGGAAAACAGACGCTCTGAAATCGAGACTCGTGGGTGTTGGATGCACTTTTGTATATCTAGGACATTCCTTCCAGCATCGTTTGCATATTGCAGGATTATGGGAATATAAGAATTCCTTTAACGACTTAATTTCTTTTCTCGCTTAATCAATTGAAACATATATTTCTTGATTAACTATTTGTATAATCCTTACATCTCTTCAACTCCTTGAATCGTCTGTGCGATTGTATATTATTTGGACATGGTACCTTAGACGTATCATTGGTAGATACTACTTACAATTATTCAACATATTCGTTTTGAGTTATTCTTAAAGAAGTTTTTTAAAGGACTGGAAGTACTAAATTTATTGATTTAGTATAATATTCATTCGTATTCGTATTATGTGTGTAGACTTGGTCTGACTACTGTAACTGTTCTTAAGTCATTCATTAATTCACATTTGTAGTTATATGAGCGACAGTTTTTTCTTATATTGTCTAGTTTTCATATTTTTTGTCTTGATCTCTTCTTTTCGTTCATTAGAATTTTTTTGTTTTAAGCAATTTTTTTAAATATACTCCTCCTCAATCTTAATCCCTTTTGGGGTGTGGTGACACCATCAGGCCTTTACAATTTTTTCACGATTTTCCTTCATCCTTCTCTGTCCTGGGCTAGTTGTTCGACTTCACGTAACCCTTGGTTAATCAATATTTTTGTTTGATCTACCCTACGGCTTTGAGATCTTCCCCTAGTCTCTTTCCTTCAACTCTACCCTCGACTATCAGTTTTTCCATCCTACCCGTTCTTCTAGAAATATGTCCAAAATACTGCAAATATCTCTGTTGTATTTGTTTAAGCAATCTATCCTTTACTTGAAGTTGTTCTAATATCGATACGTTAGTGCGATGATCAATCCAGGATATTCTCAACATGTGGCGGTATACCCACATTTCAAAAGCGTTCAGTTTATTTTTATTCGATTTCTTTAAGGTCCACGTTTCGGATGCATATGTGGCTATGGGAAAAATGAGCGCCCTTACCAGCCTTAGTTTTGTGCGTAGTGTTATGCTAGAGGTTTTCCAAATTTCTACCAGTTTCATCATAGCTGTTCTAGCAATAGTCAACCTTCTACGTATCTCTCTGTCACACCCTCCGTCATTTGTTATTAGGGACCCCAGGTATATGAAACTATTTACTACTTCAAAACCCTCGATTTCTTTAATTTGTTGAAGATTATTCCGAGCTCTGTCTACTATCATGATCTTTGTCTTACTCCTATTTAGCTTTAGTCCATATGTTTTGCTTTTTTCCTCCAGACATCTCATTATGTCTTCAATTTCTTCTTGATTTGCCACGATTATTAAAGTGTCATCAACATATCTCAAGTTATTGATTTTTTGACCTCCTACTGATATTCCGCCCTTCCATTCGTCCAGTACCTTTCGCATAATGTGTTCGCTCTAGATATTAAACAGAGTTGGCGAGATTATGCATCCCCTCCTGACACCTGCCTCTGTTCTGAAGTGATCGCAATGGATGTTGTTTCTGGGGAAAAAGCATAGTATATAAATTACATGTAGTCTTCGCTCCAGGCAGGTGCCAACAAAAGGTTTTCAAAGAATTATATTATAAAAATCAAATACTCAAGTGGATTGCTGAATTCTGAACTATTTCCACGTAAATATGTTGAATTTCCAAGCAGTTGTAAAAGTTAGGGAAGCCACACATTGATATCGGTAGTCATCTCAGCTAGTCACTCTCACTAGTTATGAGTCATTCATGAGTCATGAATCATTTATAATCGATGGGGTATGGATGAACTTGGATGTATTTTTACGTACTATCTATTATCTTTCGAAAAATTATTTATTTGTAAAATCTATTTAAAAATAGTGTTTCTTAATAAAAATAGGTGTGTGCTTTCTTTTTGCCGTAACGGCTTTGAAAATTAAAAAGAAATTCGTACAAATAACAAACCATACTTATTCTAAAAGAAACTTAAAAGTTAATATTCTAAAAATAACTTAAAATACCATTTAATGGTATAAATTTAGGCAAAAAATTTAATGAATTAAAGGTTCAAATAATCCACCTTGTAGGTACCTTGTTGTGCCAAACAATAGCCAAATCTAATAAACAAAATACTCGTGTATTTCTGAGTTGATTCGGTGTAATGTTGGCACACTGCTGGACAATTTTCGCCTTTAACTCCATTAAATTTTCGGCACGTTCAAAATAGTTCCGATAAATATTTGATTTAAGAAAGCCCCAAAAAAAGAAATCATTTGGTTACAAATCTGCTGATCTCGGAGGCCGCTTGATTGTATCGTTTATTGCAATTATGCTGTTGGAAAATGTCCTTTGGACAAATTCGGTAACTGACATTGTATTATGACTGGGACATCCGTCGTGCCGGTACCAAATATCTCCAAAATGTACAGGAAGTTGCAAAATTGTCGGAACAATTTGATTTTGTAACAGTTCGAGCAGTTGTAGCAACCAACAAAGTAATCATAGTCAGAATGATCGCCAACGGTCGGAACGGACAGACACCCTAAGAAGAAGAACAGTTCGAGGTATTAAGTGCCTTTGAGGTTGATCCTAATAAAAAAGGGGCCTATTACATAATCAACCAAAATCCCCGATCAAACATAAAGTTTTTGTAAATATTGTGTACGTACAGGAATACTTAGATACTTTTTTCCCTAGACCAATATCGAACAAGGTGCTAGTCTACAGTACCACCTACTGTTCGACTCGACTTATGTTGATATACATTCTCCTAAAACATAAAAAGATTTGCAGCTATATTCATTGTTTACCGTGTATGTGACAGTCGCTAAGGTTCGGCGGATTTTATGAGCTTGGCGATTTTTATTTATTTAAAAAAATTGATTAAAGAGCTTTTACTGAATTTTACGTAAAAAATTAAATAAAATGTAATAAAGTGTGTGAAATGTTAACAAAGGCCTATGGTAAACATGCTATGAAAAAAAACGAGTGTTTACGAGTATAAGCGTTTCCAAGATGGCCGTGAAGACATTGAAGATGACTAACGCCCCGGAAGCTCCAGCACAATCAAGAACATAGGAAAACGTAAAAAAGTGACAGAAATGGTTATGAACGACCTCCGCATCAGAATTAGAGAGGTCGTTGATGAAGTTGGCATATCAATTGGCTCATGCCGTGATATTTTTTCAAACGTTTTGGGTATGCACACAGTGTAAGTAAAATGTGTTCCAAAATTGTTGAATTTTGAACAAAAATAGCGGCGAATGGAAGTCACTAAATGACATAACGACGACTAAGATTTACTCAAAAGGGTTGAAGGGGTGACGAAATATGGATTTATGGATATGACGTCGAAACTAAGGTTCAATCGTCCCAGTGGAAGCATTCTGGTTCGCTAAGACCAAAAAAGACTCGATTAGTGCGGTCGGTAAAGGTTATGCTCACTATGTTCTTAATTTTAAAGGCATAGTGCACCATATATGCCGTTTGCGTGAAACAATCAGAAAAAAAGACCGGATTTGTGGAAAAACAACTCATGGCTTTTGCATCACGATAATGCACCAGCTCACACTTCATTGCGTGAATTTTTAGCCAAAACATTACGGTAGTGATGCCCCAGCCTCCATATTCGACAGACATGGCTCCGTGTGGCTTTTTCCTATTTCCAAAAATAAAACGAGTCGTCGTTTCACAAGCATAGATGATATTAAAAGCGCATCGTTGATAGAACTAAAGGCTATCTCAACAATCGAGTTTGAGAAGTGTTTCAAGGATTGACAGAAGCGTTGACACAAGTACATAATATTCGATGGGGACTACTTTGAAGGAAATAATATTAATGTAGACGAATAATCAGAAATTTTTTCAGAAAGCGAAAATTCCGGGTATTTTTTAAACACACCTCGTATGTCTGTAGTTTCTTATATATTTTTTGTAGCAGCTCAATATAAGTAGTCTAATTATCTAGCTTTTTATAGTGATTTGTTTCACAATCACAGTTTATTTTTGTTTTCTGTTTTTTTCTTTTTCCCAATTGCTTCTTTGCCACAATGGTCACTTTTGATTACTGAACTTTCAAATAAAGCGCAATTTATTCTATATAATAATTAAACTTTGCTTTTTGTTTAAATATCTGGACGGTAAATTTCTCGTGAAATCCGTATATTTAAGCATACATTCGTTCATTTTATATTAAGCTAAAAGAAAAACGTACATTGGAGTCATTAGGTAAACGGCCCACTTGGCACCCTGATTAAAGTTGCTTCTAAAGGTCACGTGAGCCTCGCGAAAACACTCAAGGGATGGAAAGTAGAATACTTTTAAGACACCGTAAGCGCTACGAAAAGCTTTAAAGTGCTTTTTTCATTAAAAGAGCTCTTCCGAAGAGTAGAGACTCGAGTTTAAGTTTATCCCAGCCAAGCGAACTAGGATTAGATTATATGAGTGAGATTAATAAGCTATTTGTCTACCATTAAGTTTCTCGTCTATCTTAGTGTGATTTTGATGTAAGGAATGGTCATAACTACTGCATTATCATAAATATATATATATATATATATATATATACTCAATGACACTCGACACTGAGGGGTAGGCAGATTGAGACCTCAGTGCCGAGAGACAGTTCTTGTATTTATAATACAGAACACGATACTGGTACGTTTCGAGTGAGGGGAGTAGGCAGATTGAGACCCCGAACTCGAACCGAACCGTATCCCTCTTGATAATGGCTCCAAAATGGGAGCCGAAACGTCGAGCATTAAATTCTCAACGCGGTTCTTCCCGAGAACCTAGTGATTTTCCTTCATCTGACCGCGGAAATCTATCCGAACACACACACTTACATATATATATATATATATATATATATATATATATATATATATATATATATATATATATATATATATATATATATATATATACATGTATCGATATGTAATCTATGTGTATATGTATAGTCATTACAATCATTGACGAAGACATTTACATCTAAGTCTACATGAAACAATTGTGTGTAGGTGTTCCTTCAGAGGAGGTCTAGTGGTTACTTAAATTTGCATAGAATTGAAAAGGATGTCATAAAAGGGTTTGTACATAATTTGGTTTTATTTTTCATATCCAACTCTTCGAGAATTTGTTCTGTAAAAAATCTGCAGTCTTCTGCGGACGCTAGAAAATGCAAATTTAGTGATTAATAAGATTTTATTTAACGTGAAATCCTGGCACCTACAATTTAAAAACTCAGTACTATCGACTTCAACTGTTACAGAGTGTAAATTTTGTGTTTGCAAATAATAAATGTTAAATTCAGTTTTTTACTCGTTATTTACGTTCAAACCTTTTTATAATATTTTAATTCTAGATGATATGTCAAATATTTTAAAGAAATGTCTCCATATTCTTGAAATAATTTGTCAAGTTTATATTTATCATAATTATATCAAGATTTTTGTTTGTCTTACAGCCGAATAGAAAGGAACAATAATTTTCATTTACCCCGTTTTTGTGGATGACCTAACGCTATTAGCTAAAACAAAAAATAGTTATAAAAAAATATGTTACAGTAGGCGGTACAGTGGACAGCGCGAAACTTTATGCTATGTTTTCTACGGGGGTAGGTATAAGTCTTGTCACTTACAGTAACCCATTTTCGAATCCCTTTTGTAATTTCTTTGAATAAATTCATTTTGACGCTGCATTTGTTGCCTGACTTATGCCGAGCCCAGTATATTTTTGAAACTTAAATATTATTTTTAAAATTATATAAAGTAATTTCATTATTTATTTATGTTGTATATTTTAAACGATTATATTCAAATGAATTATTATATTTGCTCCTAACGCCATCTGTTGACGTATTAACTAAGCATACGTTGTTTACTTCTGCGAGACCTGTCAAATTCAAACGAAATATTAAATTCTAATATAAATACGTCGAACTTACGTGGTGGGTGGGACCGAGCGATAATCGCGTAAGTCGAATTCGCTTAAGTCGGGGTATAATTTCGTATATGTATGTATATAAATTATATTTAATTGGGTTATTATTTTAATTAATATATAATTATTTTAATTTGGGAAGATAAGAGAAAATAGCAATTTACGCAAACAATTTTTATTAAAATCTTAGGATATACAAAAATAAAATTGGCAATTTAATTTATTTTGATGTAGAAGGCTTTATAAAATCTAACAAAGTAGTTTGACGACTCAGATTTTTTTCTTCCGCAAAATTTCTTCATAGCAGGATAATATTTTTTTATCCCTCGCTTGGTAGAAGAAATGCGCTCTTCGTTGTGATCTATATTTTCTAAAATTTTAATCCCTTTTCATTTAAACTGAAGCCTCCGGTTCAGTTTCCAATCGTCATTTAATCCTCAGATTGAACTGGATAAAAACACTCAAGCTCTTCAATGTGTTGTTTTATGAAGTCATCTATTGTCAGCTCCTGATTGTGGAAATTCAACAGTTCTTCAACGACGTCACTATCAACTTCTAAATTTATTTGCTGGACGATATCAACAACTTCTTACATAACATTCTAACATTACTATTACTACTTCATCATGCTCTGGCATCAATTCCATTTCAGTGCCAGTGATGAAAAAAAAGGACACAGTTTTTTCCAGGCGCCATTCAACGTTTTTTTGTGAAACTTAATTCCAAGATTGTCCAATGATTGTCACTGCATCTAACAAGTTGCAAAACGACGCTTGTCGTTTTTTCTTATAACTTCATGGAGATGTGCAAATGATCGTCTAGTGTAATAAGCCTAGAATGTTTTAATGACTCCCTGATCCATCGGCTGAAGTAAACTGGTTGTATTAGGTGGCACAAATTCAATTTTCACACGTGGGTCAAAACTAGTTAAAGTTGCAGGAGGATGACCTGGAACGTTGTCGATACTTAGCATCACTTTAAATGGAATTTTAGATTGACCATAACGTTTGACTTCGAGTATGAACTGTTGAGCAAACTAATCCTCAAAAAGGGAAGCTGTCACCCAAGCGTTACGATTAGCCGTCCAAATTAAGGGCAAGCCAGATTTAGATTTATTTTTTAGTGCTCTTGTATTTTCTGAGCGATAAACTAAGAGTGATTTTAACTTGCAATCACTAGCTGCATTTGACCCCACCATCACTGTTAATGGCAATCGTTGGTAGCCTTAAAACCTGGAGAGGTTTTCTCTTCACGTGCGATGAAAGTTCTCTTAGGCATCTTCTTCCAAAACAGACCAGTCTCATCTACATTGAACATGGTTTGTTTGGTCTAGCCACATTCATCTATTACGGCTTTTAATTTCTGTGGATAACAAGACGTAGCCTCTTAGACGTAACCAACCGTTACTAGCTTTAAACTGTTCATCCTTAGCGATTTCTCCAGCATCCTCTTTCAATCTCTCAAAAACTAGCTTAGCTTGAGAGCACACTGTATTCTGATTAATAGAACAATTTTTCACATTTACCTCATTATCACACCAAAATTTTAACATTGTCTCAATTTCGGCGATAATACCATGACGTTTACGTACGATAATGGAATTTAAAGATTATGCACTTTTCACATCTTGGAGAATATTTCCTTGCCCTTTATAATTGTTCTGACCGTTGATTCCGATAGATCAAACTGCTTTGAAAGTTCACAGAATTTCATTTTTGATTCAAAATATATAATTACGTCGAGTTTACATTCCAAAGATAACGTTTTTTTTTATTTGCTACAGAAGGATCAGGTTTACTTCCTTTTGATGACATCATTGCCCTTTCAAGTCTTGAGTTTTTTTTTCTTATTTGCTACAGAAGGATCAATAAAAATCCCGCTATAAAAATAACAAACACCCACTACGTAGACAAAACTCTAAATAAGTAATACCTAATACAAAATAAATGTACTGATTTCGTGCGAAGTCAAAACATGTACATTTAATGAGCAATAATGTGTGGGCGGTAATTCTATCTAATCGATAATTAAGCGATTGTGTGGCACTCACTCCACTCACGTTCCAACGGCGCAGTACGATTTTGTCGAATGCAATTGCAGGAAAATGGGATGGGAACACATACGTACCGATTCTGCAGGATGAATTGTACTTTCAAATCAGAAATATGTCAGATAACGATATACTCTTACTCTTTGTTCATTGTATAAAGGAGAAAAATACAAGAAACGTAGATGGTGGTGCAAAGATTGGTTGCTGAAAAGACATTCATACTGTCACCTACATTTATTTAGAAGAATTGCCATTATATACAGATAATTTTAATTCCGTTTTGTGACATGTTCCAAAAATTAATAATTTTCTTTTTTACCAACTCTTCATTAGTATCCGCTTTCACTTTTTTGAAATTTAGCAATCAAAATATTCACAACTTTTTTCTAGCGATTTTATCATGATATGATGTCGATTGTATTTTCCAAAGACACTCTGTTCTTTATAAAAAATTTGTCGTTGTCACAATATACACGATCAAATTTACGACCCAACCAACTCTGTCGTACTGCAGCAGACTGACTTCAAATCGCGCCGATTTGGTCAAATGGTGCAAATACACAATCAAATTTGTAGCATTCGACAAAATCCTACTGCGGCGTTGGAACGTGAGTGGCAGACTTGATGTATTACTGTTCATATCAGTACGAAAGTATAGACAGGTATTTACTTCATGCGAGTTCTCTTCGCCTCGTTCTACTTCCTTTCTGTTTGGTTTTGCATTCGCTTCTGTATAAAAATTAAATGTTTACCGAAAACCCATCTCTAATATGTATAATCAAATTTAAAACTACATGAAATATCTTAATATATCTATATTATACTACAACGTCTTTAAAAATATATAAAGTAGTTGAGTACGTTCAACAATTCAAACAAAATTTCACAATTATATAATATAAACCAGTATAGTCGTAGGTAATGTTATTTTCTATGAAGCGCAGTTTGTCCGGTGACCCAGTTCCTTAATGAGTTATGACGATTACTATATTTAGTTACCAAGTTTACGATTTAAGTTGTTTCAGTCTCTATTTCCTTTTTATTTTCGGTAAATTCGCTATATATCTTTGTAGAGAACCGCAAAGTTAGTTATCGTTGATATATCTGCAAATGGAATCTGCCAGCATTGACGTGGAAAATTGTCCGAAACAATGCTCACTACATTCTCAAGAGAATTCTAGCTTCAGATGTAAGGCATTTCCCTTTGGCACGTTTCCAAAAGTATTGATGCTCACGGGATATCTGATATATTTCTCTCGTTTATTTAGAAGAAAAATCAATAACGGCCGACATTATTCGGAACGAAGAGTCATGTATCTGTAAATAATTTAGAGATTTACATTATGAATTATTCAGAATCACACAAGTCCACGCGTTTGCTAAAGACTTAACTTGAAAGGCCATCATAATTCATCAGATCTTGACTAAATTATAATCCTATTCACTCCTCAATAGTATGCTCGCTCGACTTTCATTATTTCGCAATTAGCAAACTCATAATTCTTGTACGTGGGTTCATTGTTGGACGAATAGAAGGCGTACCGATACCTGTTTAACGGTCGATTTCTATTATGGCTAGTGTAATATTTATACAAGACCGTTCAGTGCTTCTGGAGAAAAGATCCTTGCAATAGAAATATTGATTTAGCATTACAATCATCATACATTATGTACATATACTTACGAGGATCCACCTATAAATAGTCGTACTAACAAAGAAAACGCTACAAATTTGTTAAAATATAGATTTATTTCTCAGTAGAACCTATTTTTAGCTTGGTATATTATTCGGCAGTTAGTAGTGATTATATTTGGTAATTGGTACTTTGTTTATATTAAAAATCCGTCGAAATCTTTAAGACGGCGCGGCGATTAGTAGCAGAAGCTATATCTTCATTACCGGTAAATATTTTACTCCCCCATTACTTTTTAAAATAAAATAACTCCATGGAACTTAGTTGACCTAATAAGGCGATTGATATAAGATTGTATTTACTTAAAAGTGGGTGTTCAAACTGGTTTATTTCTACGAGAAAATAATATTTTATGCATTATGTCGTGACCGTTTTTTTTAATATCACTTAAAAGCTGATTTTTTGAGAATTGAGTTTTATTTATGAACAAATCCTCTAAGGACGAGTGTGACGTTTTCGTAATCTTACAATCAAAAGCGATTTGTAGGCAAACTATTAACCCAATCTCATCGATGCCGAAAGTTACCAATTCGTAATATTACGCCTCATACTGAAACAGTCACTGCAACACACTCCAGCCCATTTTTCAACCGCATGCTTCTCGAAACAGATTAGGATACAAGTTGGCTGATGCTAACAGATAACTGTAATTTTGATTTCGACAAAATCAGTGAATGTTTACAGGGAAGGAATCTGTAAAATAGATATTAGCGGGAAAGTCCTGTGTAGTATATGGATAGTTCATGCTTATCACTGTAAACAGTCATAAATTGAAAATTGAACACGTGTTGTAAACGTTATGATTTCGTTACGTTCGGCGTTATAGAGTCAAGTAACTAAAATAGTTCAAAATGAATCCAGCTGTGTATATGGATGAAAACGGCATCAAGCCATTGACATACCAAGTGTTAGTGATGTAAGTGTTTCTGATTCTGAAAATGAAAGTGATGAATGGGTAATAGAAGAGAACTCTGGTTCTGAAATCAAGGAAGACATTAGTGACCGTGGTGAAGAAATAATAAACTAACAATGTACGCGCAATGAGAAAGAATATACCGATATAACAGAAATAGTACATTGTTTACCGGGTAGGAAAAGCTTAACATTCCTGGACGACTGTGAAGATTGCTAAGTCGAGGCGCAAGCCGAGACTTAGCAACACAGAGTCCAGGAATGTGGCTTTTCCTACGAGGTAAACATACTATTTTTCCGCAAATCGTTTAAAATTCGACAGATATTGATTGATTTAAAAAAAAAACGCGATAATTTTATTCCCAAATAAATGGTGCTTTGAAATTCCTAATAAAATTACTTGGGTTACTATGGAAACGTATTGAGGTTGAATTGTCAAACTTGACGCTTATAAATTTAATTTATGTAGAACACTAACAACTGTACGGAAATATCATTTCCTTACAGTAAGGAAATGACATTTCCTTACAGTAAGGAAGTCCTGACTTTTTCTTCAAGAAATTTTGACAGGAATGTCAAAATTTCCTGGCGATTTGCGGAAAAAAAACAATACTGACACTGTTACTCCAATGTGGAACTACAGCTTAACAAAATCTACTTCTATAAAAGACTCCATAGACTATTTTAGAAAATTTTTCGACGATAACTTTTTAAATTTGATTACTTACCAATCGAATTTATTTGCTGTTCAAACAAACCCCAATAAACCTCTGGGGTTGACAATAAAAGAGATAGAACAATTTATGGGTACAATATTTTACATGTCTTTGATCAACCACCAAAAACTCGATTATATTGGAGTTCTCAATTTGATATTACTACAGTTCGTGCAATAATGAGTTGAGATAGATGGGAAACAATAAAAGAACATAATATACATTTCTCCGCTAATACCAAAATTGCTCCGTCAAACTTAGATAAACTGTACAAGATTAGACCCTTTGTAGAACATTTGGGAGAAAAATTTCGAAATATTCCAAAGGAGCAGATGGTCGTGGTCGATGAGCAAATGGTTCCCTTCAAGGGTCATTCCGGGCTAAAACAGTACATGCCAAAAAAGTTTCACAAATAGTGCTAAAAAATTTATATGTTGGCTGGCTCCAGTAGAGTTGCATATGATTTTGAAACATATACTGAAAAAATTTCCGCTACTCCAGGATACAGTGATATTGGTTCCAGCGGCAATATTGTAACACTCTGTAGAAGTATTCAACAAGACAATCTCCTTGTTTATATCGATAATTGGTTTTCATCAATACCTCTTTTGAATGAGCTAATTCAAAAGAAAATATATTGTATAGGAACAGTCCGCTCAAACTGTCTTCCTAGGTGTCTTTTATTGTCAGACAAAATCCTGAAAACAACAGGATGCGGATCGTTTCAGGAAATAGAAAACTGATAATGTACCTTGCAGAATTATCAAATGACATGACTCTTGTGCAGTATAGCTTCTTTTCCTCTGCCAAACCTCTTGATACAATTAGAAGTTGGGATAAAATAAGAAAAGATACTGTAGATGTTCAGTGCCCCACAGAAATTTGAACTTAAAATAAATTCACGGGGAGAGTAGATCTTATGAATTCACTAATAGGTCTATACAGAATCACAATTAGATCGAAGAAATATTACCATCGTTTTTTATTCAATTTTATGGATATGGCAGTTGTAAATTGTTGGCTTTTATATAGACGTGACTGCAATGATTTTGGTGTTGGAAAGCCTAATGAAGCAAGGAAAGACACTGACAGTTACCAAAAAATTAAGCAGCAGCTCTATTGATGATCTTCATGTAGCAAAAAACACAAAAGTGCAGCTACAAAAATGATTCCTTAAAAGGATATTCGGCAGGTTGAAATAGGACATTGGCCCGTTGTGAAAGATAAAAGAGGACGATGTTGAAAACCTAGTTGTAAAGCAGTTCCTGTGCATTATTGTGAGAAGTACAATGTCTACATTGTATTAATACAAATTCGAATTGTTTTTACGATTTTCAACATAATTAAAATTTGCCATGCTATTCAAAAATAATGTTTTTGCGCCAATAAATATCTGCATTAAAATTATTGTATTACTTCTAGATGCCTAATGTGACGTTTTCGTAACGTTTAAAATTTTCAATTTTTTTGCAAAAATAATGATAAAAATTAAAAATATTAATATGTCATATACATAATTATTGATTTAAATTGAATATAAACATTTCTTCGAAAGAATTTTTAAAATTTTGGAAATTTCGTCCTTAGAGGGTTAACTAAAGCTACTTCAGTCTCTTTCATTTGGGTAAAAGGACATGCTGGTATCTCGGGTAACACCAAAGCAGATTATTTTGCTAAAGAAGCGGCTTCAAAAGGATTTTGGCTCAATAGAAGTGATTTAGTCTCACTACTGACACCAATGCGCTTCCGATAGATACAGCTGTCGGAAAGATATTGGAATTTAGTATATACATATATAATTATATTTGGTCAATGTCTGCAGCATTCAGTACTTGTGTCTAACATTGTCAAACGCCTTCTCGAAATCTACAAATCATAGAAAAACATACATTTATGCCCCGTCTTTACTGTATTAGAACGTGAAGACTGAATATTTTCTCCCTCTTCTTCTAGTTTTTTATGAATTATGTCATGAATTACCATTAGAAATACTTTCATTACATGACTCATTCATTAAGCTGATAATTCTATAATCTCGACCCTACTTATATTATATACATATATAGCCTTGAAGAGATTTTTTATCATTTTGCACCCCCTCTTTGTGATTGGTGGTCCCGAGTTTTCCCTTGTTGCATGGGTGGCCACTTATTATTAAATCATTTTATGTTTTTGTCTTAAGTTTTTGTTGATGAACGATATGTTACATAAACATTTAATTTTATGTTTCGATTAGACAGTATTATGCTGAAAGAAGAGTACAGTAATGACACTTTGGTGAACGTTATAAGTATTTATACATAACTATAAATAATTTCATTTCATAAAAAGAAAACGCCTTTCGAGCATTTCTAACCTATTTTAATATAAAAGTCTTTATTTTACTAAAAAGTAAACTCTGCCTGTCTCTGTGTAAAATAATGTTATTCTCGAAAGCTCTATTCTTTATTTCATTGCGTACACACATCGGAATCCCATTCAATTCGAGTCCATAGATGAGAAGCAAGCGAAAACGGATAATCAATATAAACTCCCGTTTGTCCTTGAATTAATACAATGTCACAGCGTCCTTAGCATTCGTAATCCCGTGAATTTCACAAAAATGTGATTAGTTACTGTTGTGTGCCAACGAAGACTTTGTGATAATTAATCACACAGCTGAAATATCGCTTGGATGAAAAATTCGAGCGTTTCGTTTCACGTTCAATTTTGCGGTTTTCATGTTTTGACGCTTAGTTTTCCTCCATTCTGCGTACATGTATACCAAGTAGATGGTAGTCAAGAATACAGAATTATCATTTCTACGTTGCTCTAATGCTATGGTAGCGCTATGTTCGATTTTACAAAGAAAACGTGATTTGACATGATGAAAGAAAGTGAATATTTTAATAAACACTTTAATTCATTCTCTACGTTTTGCGCCCTACTCAAGAATTGGTTTTATATACATAATATATAAGTATCCTTGCAAGGGTATATAATAACGAGAAATTGGGCCATCTGATCTCGCAATAATTTTTAACTTTTTCGGGATGGGTATATTTCGAAATATACCCATGAAATAAGATTCATGGTGTAAGCTTTCACCCTAAAAAAATGGATGTTTATATTTAAATAAACTTTATAAATAGTTATAAAACAATAAGTTAATGTATAAAAGGTAGTAACAAAAATTAAATCAATCAATAATATCTAACAAAAACACACTGAAAACTATCGTTTTCAAAAATTCCGATGGTACCTGCTATAAGTCCTTCTTACTGTATATTTACTAAAGTGCAATAATTCAGTAGATTGTGTAACGATTATTTTGCCTACCACATAGGGTATTACTATAAGGGGTTGAAAATTGGGGACAGAAATTATGGGACTAGAGATAGGGTAAGCAAAACAAACCGAAACGTTTGCGAACGGCTACTCAGAGTTTGTTTGGAGAGCTGAGTCGTAGATAAGTGGATGACAAGGGAGCTGGAATGAGGTAACTACAAAAATGAAACAAAAAGGCGTACTTACATGAATCTCCTGGACAAACAGAACACAAAGAGGTTCTTAAGCTATTTAAAATATGGACGCCGCTTAGAATAATCTTTCTGCTGGATAAAGAAAGGCTCTTCCTTCCTAAAAAATATAAAAAAGGATTAGAAACTTTTTAAAAGAATTAATATTCTTTTTTTAGGGAAAAAAATTTAATATTTACTGTTGTCTCACCACAAACAGTTACAAATATAAATAGTAATACAAAATAACAAAAAACAAACTTACTATGTTACTATCGGTTTGCAAACTCTAGAAGTTGGTGATACTATAAGAACTTACAATTGTTAATTTTTCGATATTTTGAAGCAGAAATAAATTATTACAAATGAAAAATATATTTTTAAATGGAAATATGCATAAAGGTTAACATTTTTTTTTAAGAAAACAAGATCTTAATTATGATTAGGTATGTGTCAATTGTCAAGAAAATAAAGCTAGTTGTTAGATGTCAATAATAAATTTTAAAACTTTAAGAATAATTAATATGACAGCCACTCCCTAACATTTATAATTTTACTTATTACAATTTCTTAACCTGCTACAAAAGCAATTATTTATGGAAAATGTCTATTTTTACTTTAAAAGTTCAACAAAAAAAGTTACCTGAATTTCACTAAATGTTATTTTTTTTTCTTTTAAAATTTCTGGGGTTGAAACTGCATTCGAATTCACTGCAACGCAAAAAAACTGCATGTCACACTTCGAAATAGCCTGGAATGACTTGGGACAAACAAAATGAGGATGGAACCTGCGCACTGGGACGCAAACTTTGAAACTTGGCTTCTTAAAAACTTAAACGCAATGGAACCATGTGGGCATCTTTCAAATTTGTTGGAAACGCCGTTTTACAAATCCCTCAGATGAGAGACGGCTCGAAACAAAACAGTGACTACTCTTGCGAAAACTGACACATTACATGCGAGTATAATTCACAAGTTTTTACAAATTTGCCGGTTTTTTCAAACTACCCACGCCGTGTCAGCTCTCATATAAAATTTCTTCCAAACCTAACTTCACTTACTACACAATTAACTGCCACAATACTACACATTTTCCCATGAAAAAAGACGAAAAACGAAAATCCATTACGAATTAGATGAAAATTCAGACCAACACCGAAACCAACTGCCCATGGCAGCGGCTCCACTGAGAGTCATTTTCTTCAAAAATCGTTCACCCAATTCGGTATAAACAAAACATAAACAGGAATATTTCTGTTGATTTGACGCGCAAAATATGCATATATGCAAATATGAAGAAATATGCGTCTGTGATATACAGGGTGGTCCTTAAGTAATTGTACAAAAAGAAACCGTAGATTCTGTACTTTAAAATATTACGATTTAACTCAACTTGCTTAAGTAAAATGTTGATATTAAGAAAGATCTATCTATCTATAGCTCAAAATCTATTCATGTGTTGAATATAGGCCTCTCCCATTTGTCTCTATTTGTCTCTGTCTTCTGTTTGTCTTTTCCACATTGGACCTGCGCTTAAGAAAGATACAAGGTGTTAAAGAGGAAATTTAAAATTGTATTTTTTGCTATAACTTTTATGTTTGTAAACATTTATGTATAAAAACTTACAACTCTATTGAATATCAGGAGTTATAATTTGATGTATACTTTGATTTAGCTGATAGAGGGCGCCACATATGCCACATATGTGACATAAATTTGCACCTAACTTTTTTGCTCTTTAAGTTATCTATATTTTTGATAAAAAATATTAAAGATACATTATTTTAACATAAAAAAGGTATGCCTATTAATAACTTTAAAACTCAATAGTTTTCGAGATAATCGCATTTTACAAATTAACTGCATAATTCTGATTTACCGCAATTACTCCAGGCAACGAAAGAAAAATAGACAAAAACATTAATACTTCTGAATTTTGGTATGAAATATCTTTAGTAAAGTTAATAGCTAACGAAATATTAAATAAAATAAATATATCAACACGATAATTAATAATATGATTTGACAAAATAATAGGATAATTGGATTTGACATCAAAACATTTTACGTTTTATGTTAAATTAAAGTCATAAACATTTTATTTTTCAAACCAAATTAAGAAATAGTTAAACTAATTAAGATTAAACTCTTTGTCAAAGTAAGTGTTCGATATGTCCACCATTTTCTTCAATACATTTATCAATATGTTCCATAAAAGATCGTCTCATATTAAATAGCTTCATCAGTTCAATAGAAACTCCTGCAGTATTTATTTCTTCCCAAAGTTGGTTGCGAGTGTTTATGGGATTCTTGTAGATACGTTGTTTGATTGCGCCCCATACACCAAAATCTAGCTGATTAAATTCTGGGCTACGTGGTGACCAAGGAAAATGACTACCACGATCAATCCAACCTTCCGGAAAGTTGGTATTCAAGTACGTTCTCATTGCCCTTTTATAATGTGGTGGTGCACCATCTTGCATAAACCACATATTTTGCCTTAAGTTTAATGGCAATTCATCCAACAAATCAGTAAACTCATTTTGTAAAAAATGTAAATAGTTCTCACCATTCAAATTAAGAGGTAACTCACGTGGCCCTAAAAAAATATTACCAATGATTCACACCATACGTTTATTTTAAATTCATGTTGGAAATGCCTTTCTCTCTTAACGTGGGGATTTTTAGTATCGCAGAAATGATTGTTCCTTCATGGCTTGTGAATGTAGCTTGGTCCGTAAATAATATTCTATCGACGAAAGAGTTGTCAAGATTTTGCCTGTTTCGGATATCGTTTGCAAATCTGCATCTTAAAGGTAAATCTGCTGGTAATAGATTTTGCACATGTGTAAAATGTGTCATGTGTCAAAAAAATAGAATTATCGTCAACGCGAACCATTACTTCAACTTCTTGATTAGGTGTAATGATTTTTGGTCGACCTAAGTTGTCACGTTTAGGACGAAATAAACCACTTTCGCCTAAATTTCGAAATAGATGTTCAAATGTTTGGTGATAGGGTTGCAGCCTGTTTGGGTATCTTCTTAAATATTGCCTTTTCGCTGCTCGTCCGTTAAAGTGTTGCTGACAATAAATAGCAATCATATCTCTCATATTTATATTAGAAAAATTATTATGCCTTGGCATTTTCTGCTTTTCTTTAACAAACCAAAATAGACTAGATATTGCAAAAATCACTGATTAAACAAAACAAGACTTATTTTTAGTTGTCAAAAGCATTCGTGACATCAGCCTACCATAAAATTTCTCGTAATGCATTGGGGTTGTCTACTGGCATTAAAACTGCCTTCAAAAAAAAAACGTGGTAGATACAATAGCTGACACTGTAGACTGGCACTTACCTTCATATCATGTAATAATATTTTTAACATTTAATAAAGTAACTTTATTATTTATTTATTATTTATATTATATCTATTTATTAACAAATTATATTATATTAAAATAATTCAATAAATTAAGTTTGCTAGTAGCGCCACCTTCTAACGTATTAAAATGTTTTTATTAATTCTAATTTATTGTTCTTAATTTAATTTACCAAAGGTTCAATATTTGTAACACTTACAAACTTAATTTATTTAAAGTTTATTTATAATAATTTATCTTACAATAATTTATTATTACGATCGTTACATTTAAATACTCGATCGCGAATGTATCTTCTCACTGACTAACTGCTCCCGCAATGAAAGCTCCGTTATTATATATGAAAATACAGTTATTCGAGAGTTCAGGCGAATCCCTCTGATTATACTAGAAAGTAAATCGGCTGGGTCGTCATTCGACCGGTTTCTGGAAACTTCGAATCGTAGGGGAGCGACTGATTCAACTAGATTTCTGCCAGCTGATCGAAGGGTCTCGTAGAATCTACAACATATTAGTGAATAAACAACATGTTTACAGGTTTTTTAATATGACTTATTTTTACGTAACAGCATCGACAAAATACAGACCCGTCAAAGTGACGATTAAAGTGATTAGGCGTAAAGTGATGATTAAGTTATTATTGAAATATAAATTTTATATTCGATCATTAATTTGATAGTAAATTTAATTATTATATTAAATAAATAAGACGTTTAAAAATACAATTTAATTATAGTTTGAAAGGAATTTATTGACAACTAACGTTAAACGTGACGCCATAGCGTGAGCGCTACGACGTCACGTAACGCTTGTGATGACGTCTCGTAGCGCTTCTTCCGTGACGCTCACCTAAAGATTTTACAATAAAGAAAAAGTAATACAACGCCAGCATAGAAACTTGTAAAAGCGATATATAAAGGAAATTGTAAACATGATGACGGCCAACTTCTGAATACAAACATGGCATTCAAAGAAGAAGATAGAAGCTTCTCTCCAATGAGACATTTAGTAACCATAACAAATTATTTCGGGATATTACATTATCATATTTGAGTTGTTTTAATAAGAACGAACTAATAATTATGCTTATTCACAGGTATTCAGTGCTTTACCGCAAAATTATCACAACTAAGAATTATTATGCAGCTGACTTATAAAATGTGATTATCTCGAAAACGGTTGAATTTTGAAGTTATTAACAAGTTTACCTTTTCTGTGTAAAAATAATGTGTCTTTAATATTTTTTAATAAAAATAGGGCTAACTTAAAGAGAAAAAAAATTAAGCGCAAATTTATGCCACATATGTTGCGCCCTCTATCAGCTACATCAAATTATGCATCAAATTATAATTGCTCCTACTCAAAAGCATCTAATTGTAAATTTTTGTCCATAAATATTTACAAACTTGAAAGTTATAGGGAAAATAAAATTTTTAATTTCCACTTCAACACCCTGTATCTTTCTTAATATCAACATTTTACTAAAGCAAGTTGACCTTAATCGTAATATTTTAAAGTGCAGAATCTACGGTTTCTTTTTGTACAATTACTTAAGGACCACCCTCTATAAACAAACTTTAAAATGTGTTTATTATAAATTCCAGCGATGCAAAAGGATTGAAAATAGTATTTCGGTGTTTTAACACATAGAGGTGATTTCAATACATATGAGAGAAAATAAAAATGCTATAATTGTAAATTGCAATAAAAATAAATTAAGTTATAATATAAATTAACTCATGAAAATGGCTAGAGCGCCGTTATTTTGTATTTTTGTTGAAAACATATTTTTTAACGCATGAAAAACATAATTACCCTTGAATAAAATAATTGTATAAAAACTCTTTAGTATACGTTTCTATTAAAGAGTGTATTATCTCTTAAAATCGGTTTTTAATTGTCATCTTTACCTTATTAGGATACGGCACGGGAACTTGGTATCGCACGTAAAGAAGATATTGGGATACCCAATCTATCACGATTTCCCTCTTGTGCGACACAATAAAGCTAACTTTATGTTTGTATAGAATGAATTTCCTTTATTTATTTATGTACTCTTTTTTTTTTAGGGCAAAGTATATTTATTCGATAAAGTTTTTAAACCAAATGCAACACAAGAAAAAGTATACAATGAAGCAGCGAAAAGTATCGTCACTGATGTTCTATCCGGATTCAACGGCACCATATTCGCGTATGGGCAGACATCGTCTGGTAAAACACATACGATGGAAGGTGTCTTAGGTAAGAGCTATATTTTTAAATAATTAACTATATTTCTTGCATTTTTTTTTATTTTAGTATTACTTTCTATTAATTAGAAAACATCACAACTAATCACAGTCGGGATTGTAGGCGGCTGCTGACTGTCCTATATAATTCTTTTTTTGAGATTTTCAATAATGATTTTTTATCTGTTGGAACTTGGAAACTCTTAGCAACAGACCAGAGACGAGAAAATTTCACTAGGAACTAAACAAAATGCCAAAAACCTAGACTACCTATGTGTATAAGTAAATACTGAACCATAATAAATGACCAACGACCTTTGTTTCGTAAAGAAAGATCAACGACCGATCAAATATTCCTTCTAAGGCAAGCTCTGGAAAAAATATATGAGTATGGCATTGATACTCATCACCTGTTTGTTGATTTTAGATGTGCCTATGATAGTGTTGAAAGAAATGCACTGTACAAGGCCATGATAGAATTTAGCATCCCAGTACACTTAGTAAAATTGCGGAAAGCGACCCTCTCAAGAGTCGAGTGTAAAGTAAGAGTGCAGAACGGAGTTTCCAGAACGTTCCAGTCTCAGATAGGACTTAGACAAGGAGACAGCATGCCTTCTATTCAATATTGCACTAGAGAAAGCGATAACAGAATCTGGAATAACAACCAGAAGAACTATTATTAATCTCAGCGTACAATTACTAGCGTACGCCGATGACATCGACATTGTTCCTAGAAGAAAGGCGGATGTGGTCGAATCATTAAGGCGCTTGAAGCAGCAACAAAAAGAATAGGACTAGAGGTTAACACTAGTAAGACTAAGTATATGAAAGTATCAAATTATATAAAAGCAGCACAACCCGAAGATCTATCGATCGGAACATATACTTTGGAAGGAGTAAGAGAGTTTATATACTAGGCTCACAAATTAATCAGAATAATGCAGTAAGTGCAGAAATTAACAGACGGATATATCTGGCAAATAGAGCCTATTATGGATTAAGAAAATTTTTAACAACAAGCCTAGTTTCAAAATGAATGAAACTAGTGATATACAGAACTCATATCAAGCCCATCCTCACCTACGCGTCGGAAACATGGACGATGACAAAGGGCGATGAAGAACGTTTAAGATGCTTTGAACGTAAAATCCTCCGGTATATCTATGGTGGAGTACAGGAGGGCAAATTATGGCGTAGACGCTATAATTTCGAACTTTACCGCCTGTATGATAAACCTGATATTATTAGGTCCATCAAAATAAATAGGCTGCGGTGGTTAGATTACATAGAGAGAATGAATGAGATGGAAATGTCAAAACATATTTATAATAAAGAATTAATTATAACAAGAAATTAATAAAGAAAACTTTATAAACAAAGAATACATGGAGTGAGAGGAGAGGCAGACCCAGAGCACGATTTAAGGATCAGGTGGAAGAAGACAAGAATGTTGGGAGTACGAAACTGGAAAACCAATACGAAGAATAGGGGAGAATGGAGACTCATCATTAAGCAGGCCAAGACCCACCATGGGTTGTGGAGCCAACGATGATGATGATGAATAAATGACCAAGAAGAAATCCCAAAGAGATGGGAAGAAAATTTCAAAGAACTATTAAATAAGATCAATAACAGAGAAGTCTCAAAAATCACGGAGATTAGCTATGCAATCAACAAACTAAAAAATGGAAAATGACCACGGTTAGACAACATTACATCAAAGTTATAGTCCAGTAGTCAGAGATTTGTCTTCTAAAAATCACACGAACAAGCTGAGTTTTGCTGAGAATGCCAATTTTGGGACCCAAAAAATATGCAAAGATGTTAACCACTCCTACCTCCCGGCTTCCCCCTAGAACGCCCCCCCAGGTTGAAAATCGATTTACCAAGAATCTGTATGGCGTAGAAAAAAAATGTAAATAAAAAATGTGTCTTAGATAATTTTAAACACAAAATGTTTATAACTTTTTTTTCGTATAATGTACCATTCTTGCCGAAACAATCAAAATGCGTTTTAAGTATGTAAAGTGTAGCCTTTGTATACAATCTTTGTATTTTGCCAAAAGTAAAGTCAGTTTCTATAAATCTGTTCGTAAATAAACGTTGCGCAATTTTTGCCATTTTTTACGATTATCATGAGATCAATAAAATTCATTAAATCCATTTACCGGTCGTGGTGGAATTTCCATTGTTAGAGCCTAGTGAAGAGGATTGCGTGAGTGAACCTACTGAAGAGGATTAATTAAACAGACTAAGACACAAGCAAATGTTCTGCAGGATGGGTGGTGTGATATAGGGAATTCTCTTAAATAAACTGCATAATAGGGCATGATGGGTATTTCTGGTGCTATATAATTAAATATGTTCGTATTTAATTTCTTCGAACTTTTATTTATCCTTTCTTATATTTTCTAACGCTACATATACAATATTTCATATTTTTTAACTTAACATTTAAAATATAGAAGCTCATTAATACATTAGGTACCTTAATTTTCAGGTGATCCCCAGAAACAGGGAATCATTCCAAGAATAGTAAATGACATATTTAATCACATCTACGCTATGGAAGAAAATTTAGAATTTCACATTAAAGTATCATATTTTGAAATTTACATGGATAAAATTAGAGATTTATTAGATGGTAAGATTCTAGCTCGCTCTAATTGATTTTGGTACTAATTATTTTGTATTTTTAGTCTCAAAAGTTAATTTAAGTGTTCACGAAGACAAAAATCGGGTACCCTTCGTCAAAGGGGCAACCGAAAGGTTTGTCTCAAGCCCCGAAGAGGTGTTCGAATCTATAGAAGAAGGAAAATCTAATAGGCACATCGCTGTAACAAGTAAGTGATTTAGTACACATAAAATTTTGAACTGAATTATCAATAAAAAGTTATTACGTGCTACTTAAGTTTTGAGAGTTTCATACTAATAAATTGATTTAGTTTGTTTAAAAAACACCCCATATAGGTCTACAGATTTGATGTTTCTACAAAGTCTTATCTGTGTCTAAAGTGTCTATCCCTAGGTGTCTTCTGTATAACCATTGATTGAATGTCTGAATAAATCCTGGGTTTCCTACATGAAAGCGTGTTATCTTTACCTCCCGAAAAATTAAAATTTCAATGATTAGCTTGTCAATGATTAGCGACTCTAGTGGTTATTTCGGGAAACAACTAGATATGTATTTGCTCTCGCAGAAGAACGATCGTAGACAGACGTGCGGTTACATTACCTACCACTCCTACACAACCAATTCATGGTAGTAGCTACTGAATTAGAGAACAAGAGAACGTAATACGTGTTACTTAAACAGTTTGAATCTGAATATTCGGATATTCAATCAACTGTATAACTCCATACTAGAACTGCATTTAATAGAGTGACTGGGTGTAAGTCTGTTTCTTCTTCGTGGATGTCTTCAATGTATAGTCTTATATCAGTTAGGATATCTTTCGGGAAGTATGGTATGTAAATATTATGCAAGATAGATGACAAGATGCTGATTTTCCCCCTCTCTTACAATAAAACATAATGAATGCCTTAATATTGTTGACTATATACGAATCTTCTTAAATATCCTTCGTTGATTTAGCAATTTTGGCAATTTCATTACAAAAGCCATGATTTTCAAACAGTTTTGAGGGTCGCCTATCCTAATGCGTTTTGATGACCATTCCCGAATGTCAACTTGTTGAGTATGGTTTGATTTGAAAATATGCTGGATATTTTTAACTAACCGTGTATCACAGAAACTATGCTACCATGAAAACTTTAGTTGTTTTCAATTGAAAATATTTTATATGAGATTGACCAATCTGAGAGTGTTTTTTTACTATTCTCCAATCTCTTTCGTTTTCTCTCCTCTCCCTCCTCCATGTTTCGTAACGAATTTGATTATTTTTAATGTTATTAATTTTACAACACGTGGATACTTTAAAACTTCTTTGTTTCAGATATGAACGAACATTCGTCTAGGTCTCATTCAGTATTTTTAATAAATGTTAAACAAGAAAATTTAGAAAACCAAAAGAAACTATCAGGGAAACTTTATTTAGTAGATTTGGCTGGTTCCGAAAAAGTGTCGAAAACAGGAGCAGAAGGTAAGTCATTTTTTCCTTATTTTTGAACTATAATATCGCATTACATTTACTATTTGGAGATGTTTTTTGCGATTGTTTAGCTTTTGTTAATTTCCTCTAATATAAATACCAAGACTAAATAAAAAAAAACAGCTAGACATGTTTCATCATTTTGTCAACAAGAGATGCCAGAATCGGAATGATATTTCAAACTCCCCGAAACGACACGGGGAGTTTTACCAGTTTAAAATTTAATTCAAACGCAATTTTCTTTAACCTTCAACCTTCTCGTCCGTTCTGATCATGTCGTTCAGATTTTATTTTAAAATTCATGCGGGATTGAGAGAAAATTCGTTAAGTAAGAAAGAAATAGGGATTGGCTTCGCTTAACGGCATTTGCCAATGTAAATAAATAAGTGGATTATGTTTACTCTCTTCGAAGTTTTTAAGACCCAATTAGATATATGTTAAATAAAAACCTTTTGAAATTTTTATGATATACAAAGTGGACAAAAAAAATTTCTTCAAAGTTGTAGCTGGGATCGATAACAGATTGTAACAGACCAAACGCAACTATACTGAACGTCATGTGTAAACTACTAACTTAAGTTTTAACAACGAGGTTAACTCAATGAGGAAAAAAGCAATTGGATATCATATACCTTTGTATGTTCAATGAGGAAAAAAGAAAATCAATATCCCATGTGGATTTTGAAAAATCATTCCATACAGTAAAACCTTGGACAATAATAAATATCTTACCGAACCACAAAGCAACAACATCTGTCAGGCTTATGGAACAAACTGAACCAATTAAAACAAACCGAGGAGTCAGACAGGGAGACATCAGGTCACCAAAACTGTTAAAACAAGCGCTCGATTACATTTACAAAACTAGACTGAAAAACTGTAGTAGTAAGGGGACTTTGAAAAACTGTAGTAGTAAGGGGACTTTGACTTTCTAAATTTGAAAAAAAAAGACAATTTAAAAAAAAACTATTATATTTATATTTTTTATCCTTTTTTCTATTTATTTTTAAGAAGGTTTTGAGGTGTATTTTTTGAGCTTTTTAATTTGGGAGACACTTTTCTGCTTTCCTGTAAACAATTTTTTTTAATTCAACGGGATTTAATTTGTGAGGCTTAAAACTAATAACCATTCTGAATACAATTCTCAAGATTGAAAGCTCATTAAGAGAATAGGACTGGATGACGAGCTTTAAGTGACAAAGGGAAGTACAATAGATCTGTAAAGTTGTCAATTCGTTAGGCTGAGACCCTTCATAGTTGTAATCTTTAGCGAAAACTCAAAGATCTATGGAAAGACAGATGCTAAACATTAGGCTGTCAGATAGGAAAAGGAGCAGCTGGAATCGTAGTATAACAAAAGTAAAAGACATCTCCATCAAAGTAGAAAAACTTAATTGGAAATTTGGTGGGCGTGCCTAAGATGAAATAACATAATTATGCATTGGAGACCTTGGAATTATAAACGTCAAAGAGGAAGACCACAACTTACGGAGTCAGTTGACATAAAACAACATGCTGAACTGAGATGGATGGAAATTGCGAAAGATAGAAAACTCTGAGAAAACGAGGAAAGGCCTGCGTCCAAAGATAGATATTCTTAGTTGATTAGATAAATAGATTAGTAATTGAAATAAAAAAAAAACTAAAATGAGATATTTCATAAGTATTATTTTGCGAAATATTCACAATGTTAAGTGTATATGGGTTTACTGTCGTTAATTGTTTATTCTAATAAGAATCTCCTGTATACATGTTTTCTAAATTCGCACCAACTCACTATAAAGGGGGTGATTGATGTAGAGTGTAAACCGAGGTTTTTGAAGAACGTCGGTTTTACTCGTGGCTCGTCGGTAGACGAGCGGCCCAATAGACTAGCAAGCAAATCAGTTGTGTTTGAATGAAAGTTGAACTTAAGCACGAAATAATAAAAAAAGAAGTAAAAACGCTTTTGAATCCCTCTCAATGACGAGACTACACTGTACACCTTATGTTTCGCTGATGACCAAATACTGATTGCTTAGAATCATGACGACTTAAGTTACATGACTCGGAAGCTAATAGAAGAATATAACAAATGGGGTCTCGAAGTCAACATTAAGAAAACTGAAGCCATGTGTGTTGTAGAGACAAAGCAGTCCATTATATTAGACGATAGGGTAGAAATTAGACACTGTCATGAATACAAGTACCTGGGTATGAAGATAACTCAAGATGGAACACTCGATGCTGCTATAAAAGAAAGAAACATACAGGGTAGAAAAGCCATATCCATGATGAACGGCATTCTGTGGGACCAAACAATATCTAAAGCGAACAAACAACTCATATAAACACCATACTTAAAAGTGTAATCACATATGACAGTGAAGTTTGGCCAATGAAACAAAGAACAGAGAAACTGTTACTAGCAACAGAAATGGACTTCTGGAGAAGAACTTCAGGCAAATCAAGAAGAGATCGGATACCAAATGCAAGAATACGAGAAATGATGGGAGTCAAGCATATAATAGTTGATGACATAAAAACAAAACAGTTAATATGGTACGGCCATGTACAGAGAATGCCAGTGGACAGGATTCCGAAACAGATTTCGACGTGGACACCACAAGGGAGAAGGAAAATAGGAAGGCCGATAAGAAGCTGGAGAGAGGGAATTAAAAAAGAACTAGAGGAAAGAGAAATCCCTCTAGGCCTTTGGTTAAATAGAGAAGAATGGCGGTTAGGAGTCGGAAGGCGTCAGAGAACGCTGTAAACCGATAGTAGTAGTAGTAGTAAAAACGCTTTAGAGTTTGGGTTAAAAGTTGGAGAGAAATTGCTGCATACCCATTTAATTCAAGAAATGCTAATAGAACCACTTGATTACAGAAATTTTCTGAGAATGTCTGAAAAACATGTCTTTAGCGACACCTAAAATATTTTTCCTCATGCACGTTTGACAGCTACAATCAAATATCTGATCATTTTTTCACGTACACAAACAGGTTTTTAGTACCCAAAGAAGTTTGCAATATATTTTTGTAATATCTAGGCCAACTTTGGGAAGTATTATTCTATCGATATGGAGAACTATTTACGGTGCATTAAAAAAAACTGTTTTACATGACGAGCCAAGTAAAAAATATGACAAACATAATAGACATGCTCGTCGGTATTGAAAACCAGGGTATTATAATAATACACTGTCCAGCTTTACGGACAAGCCATAAATCCGCGGTTTTACTCCCCTCTCGATCAGGACCGTTTTTGGTAATGACAACACTTGATTAGTGTGTTGGATGTCAAAGTTTAATAGTCCGTAATTATCTTTATATGAATATAAATATTATTAAATTTTATGAAATTTTTTGCAAGTTGCGAGTCTGATTTCAATTACTTTTAGAAATACTGAACAGTTTGCATGTTCAATTTGTTACAGAATACTGAGCGATTTGTTTATTGTGATGCTAGATGGCTAAAATATACAAACAAATAACATGTTTCAAAATACGGGATCGACTTGTCCAGTTCTGTCAAGAACACGATTTCATTATAGCGAATACCCATTTTAAACTACCACCGAGAAGACTCTACACCTGGAAGTCAAATGCAGAATCAGAGGGCAAAATTATTAGGAATCAAATCGACTTCATTCTAATAAAAAATCGATTTAGAAACTGCATCAAATCAGTTAAAACTTATCCAGGTGCTGACATTGGGTCCGATCACAATCCCATAGTAGCTGTAACCCAATTAAAATTAAAAAAGGTGATCAAAAAGAAGTCTCGCAAAAAGATTGATACAGCCCAACTACAAGACGAGAAAGTTAAGGAATCAGTTCAAAGACAACTGAACGAAAATTTAATTTGGGAAAATATTGGTGAAAACGTCGATGAGGGCTTAAATAAAATCGTAACGACAGTAAAAGAAATCTGTGTGAGAAATTTACAAGGCAGGTCAAAGCCAAAAAAGCAGGCTTGGATGACAGATGATATACTGGATTTGATGGAACAACGGCGACTAGCAAAAATACATATACATACTTACCATACAAAAAGAAATTCGACGTAAAATACGAGAAGCAAAGAGTCAACATCTAGCCAAACAGTGTCATGACATTGAAGAACTCGAAAAAAGATACGACACTTTTAACATGTATAAAAAAGTAAAAGAAGCGGCTGGTATCTTCAATAAGAAACAAAATGCATTGCTACAGGATGAAAATGGTAAAGTAATATTCGAAGTAGAGGACAAACTTAAAGAATGGGAAAATTACGTCACGAACCTATTCGAAGACGATAGGAGTAGTTCACCTCCCGATATTACTAACTGCGACGGACCCCTAATAACACGCTGTGAGGTTATAAAGGCCATACAATCATCAAAAGATGGCAGAGCGACTGGTCGTGATGAAATTCCAACTGAAATATATAAGCTTATAAAGGATAGCAATGTTTTAGAGGCTATAACTTCGTTTTTCAATACCATTTATACCAGCGGACAACTACCTAATGGTTGGTCTAACTCACTGTTTATAGCTCTACCTAAGAAGACAACAGCAAAAACCTGTGCTGATTATAGAACGATCAGTTTGTTAAACCACTTATTGAAAATTTTTCTGAAGGTAATACATGGTCGTATCTACATTAAATGTGAGGAATACCTGGATGACACTCAGTTTGGTTTCCGTAACGGATTTGAAACGAGAGAGGCACTGTTTGGAATGAACGTACTTGCTCAAAGATGGGATATATCTGTAGACATATACTGTTGTTTTATTGACTTTCAAAAGGCATTTGATCGTGTTAAGCACTCTATATTAATCGAAGCTCTAAAAGACATTGGCTTGGACGGCAGAGATGTTCGAATAATTGCAAATTTATATTGGAATCAAATAACATCAGTTTTAGTAGATGGTGTGGAATCACAAGCTCTCAATATTAAAAGAGGAGTACGACAGGGTTGCCTTTTGTCACCCCTGCTTTTTAACGTTTACTCCGAAAGAATTTTCAGAAAAGCGCTTTCTGAAAAACAAGAAGGAATACTTGTGAACGGCGAAGTCATCAATAATTTGCGATATGCGGACGATACAGTACTCCTAGCTTCTAGTCAAGAAGATCTGCAAACACTACTTGATAGTGTCGTTGAGAGTTGTAGGGAGGCAGGTCTTGATCTGAACATAAGGAAAACCAAAATACTTGTAATAAGTAAACAACAGAATATAAAATCGTCTATATATGTAAATAATACCAAACTTGAGCAAGTTGATAAAATCGTCTACCTTGGACAGCAATTAAATTGTAATGCAGAAAATCACGGCGAAATTAGATCCAGAATAGAGCAGGCTAGAGCTGCTTTTAGAAGGATGTCCAAGGTGTTATGTAACAGAGACCTAAAACTGGCATTAAGGATCCGCCTACTTCGCTGCTACGTGTTCTTGGTCTTACTTTATGCTGTCGAGTCCTGGACTGTGAATAAAATCGATCTAAATCGCCTTGAGGCTTTCGAAATGTGGTGCTATAGAAGAATTTTAAAAGTTTCCTGGGTGGAGAAGATTCGTAACTCCACAATACTTGAACGTCTCAGCAAGACTACTGAGATCATAAAAAGCATCAAGCAGAGAAAGCTGGAATATTTCGGACATGTAATGAGAGGTCCCAAATATAGATTGCTACAAAATATCATGCAAGGAAAAATAGCAGGCAAACGCAGTCCAGGACGAAGAAGAACCTCATGGTTGAAGAACTTGCGAGATTGGTATGGTGTAGATACAAGCATGCTGTTTAGGGTGGCAGTGAATAAAATTAAAATAGCTATGATGGTAACCAACGTTCTGAAAGGACATGGTACATGAAGAAGAAGAAAATACGGGAAAATATTTCACTATAAAAAATTATGTGTAAAATCATTGTGCTGTTTTGTGTATATATTTTTTATGCAAAAATATAAATAGAAAATGCGCAGTGTTATTTATAATATTATCATTGCAGGTACTGTTTTGGACGAAGCTAAAAACATTAACAAGTCTCTGTCGGCTTTAGGAAACGTAATTAGTGCATTAGCGGATGGTAACAAAACTCACATTCCTTACAGAGACTCTAAACTAACGAGAATCCTTCAGGAATCGCTCGGAGGTAACGCCAGGACGACGATCGTTATTTGTTGTTCTCCTGCTAGTTTTAACGAATCTGAAACTAAATCGACGTTAGAGTTTGGTAAAAGGTGAGCACTACTGCTATTGGAAACAGAAACAATAATTTAAAAATCGAACTGATATTTATTTAGTGTATGTAAAGTGAAGGGAAGATATAGGGCCGATATTTATATGTCTCTATTATATCGTTACTTTGAAGGTTCTTTTCTATTGTCTGTATCTCATCGTTTTTGAATTTTCATTTTTGTCTTATGCATATTTTATACGCCCTCCTGTTTAGGGTTGTTATCCCTTCTCTACTTCTCCTTTCCATATATTCTCTTCTTCGTTTTTTACATTTTCAATAAATCATGTTGTCCTCTTCCTTTTTTTACTTTGGTCTTTGTAACTGTGATCAACATTTTTTCTTCTTTTCAATTTCGTTTGCTGTCTAGATTGTCTTTATTTAATTATTTAATTATCTAAACCATTTAATTATTTGGTTCATACTTATTTTAGGCTTTTAACCTGATGGTGGAATTATTATTCCGTAAACGTTTGTTAATTTGACGTAGCCCTTTTAAGGGTTTTTTAAATATACCTACTTACACAGATTTAACCTCTTTTTTTACTTCTGTAAGGCTCCCTCTGATTGGAGCTCCACTTATTATCTTCTTGCTGGCTTTGCAACCCTGTCTGGGTCCTAGCCCCCTCAAAAATATCTCTCTAGTCGTCCGTATTCATCGCCTTCCTCCACCAATCACGTGTTCCCATATTTCCGATGTCTTCATCGATGTTATCAAGGAACTTCTTTTTGGATCTGCCCCGTCTTCTCTGACCAGTGGATCTATTAAGGAGGGTTTTTCTAGCTGGGTGAGTTTGTTCCATCAGCATTACATGACCTATCTACGAAGATGTTCTATTTTAACATGTTTTGCGATATACGGTTCCTGGTATATTCTGTAATGTCTTCTCCACACTCCATAGTCATTCACCGCTCCATAGCCGTAGTACTTTTCGTTCGAAAAATCCTAACGTATTACTTTTTGTTATAGTTCAGGTCTCTGAACCATACCTTTACATTAGAGGTGCCATTGGAATGCCACTACCGGCCATGTAATCCTGGAACCTCTTTGCTATACGCTCCCTAACCACTAACTAACGATACTGTTACTGAAGGGCACTGCAATGACTGACTAGGACCCTAAATGCAGAGTCGAATAGACCTGTCTAACAATTGCATTGGTCCATTCATTTCTTTCTACATCTGAGTATTTTTGGTGGAAAGAGGTATTGATATTTTGTAAAAAATTCACAAAAATGTCACTGAATTTATTATTTATAATCTTAAAACTTCGATGGTCTGTGTTACTCACAATTTTTTTTTTAAAGTTATATAAATATTTCTTATATGTCTGTGCTTAGCTGTCATATTTGACTGTTAACATCAAATGATCTAAAGTAGGTTCTGGAATTTGTAAGTTTCTTTTATAAAATTATTGATATTTGCCCTATATCTCCTTAATTCGAAGGTTTCAATTATATCTTGACATTGATAAGGATGAATTTATTATTAAATTTTAAATTATGCCTGATTTAAAATGTGGTTTTCCAGAGCGAAAACTGTAAAGAACGTTGTCTGTGTCAACGAAGAATTAACAGCAGAAGAATGGAAACGAAGATACGAAAGGGAAAAGGAAAAGGTGGCGAGATTGAAGGGAAAACTAGAAAAATTAGAGGACGAACTCAACAGGTGGCGAAGTGGAGAAACGGTAAGTTCAGATTTTAATTCAATTTTTTTTTCTTTTTACGTCTCTCTACAACGAGTTTTTCGCATGTTTTTCCTACCGCACAATTATTTTCTGGCCTGGTATGTGTAATATCCAAATTCTTTTATAAAAAAAATTTGGTTTGACAGCACTTTACGTTTTGTTACCAATTACTATACTATTAATATACTATACTATACTATTAATATACTATACTATATTAATTCACTACTAGAAGTGTTAGTCTTTGTCTAATGCTCATTGGATTTGATATATTTTCCTTAATTTTTATTTATGGTCAGTAAAATTTGGTGTTATTTTCACAATGACTGTTAATATTTTCATGACTGTTGATCATTCATGTCAGATTTATGTGATTTAATGTCTTATTTGTGTTCTAAATTTAATCTCTTCATTTATGTATCTAAACAACCTTTCTGTCAGATTTTTAAACAATTAAAAATTTCAGGTGAAAGTAGAAGAACAAGTAAATCTCAACGAAATATCCGACGCAGTTACCCCAGTATCAGGAATGGAAGAAAGTGTCATCGCGGAGAAACCTTCCGGTCCTCTTCCTGCCACACCGGCTCTAATGATCGGCTCCACGTTAGGTTTAGAAGAAAGAAACAAATTGGAATTGGAAAGAGAACGATTATACCAACAACTGGATGAGAAAGATGAAGAAATTAATCAACAGAGCCAGTATGTAGAGAAACTTAAGGAGCAGATGTTAGAACAGGACGAGCTGATCGCTAGTACGAGAAGGGACTATGAGGCATTGCAGGCTGAAATGAACAGGTAAAATATTATTTTTTTTTATATTATGCACATCCAGAAGTGTGCCAAATGGAAGATGGTAAATAGTCTGATTGATGAATGTTCGATTTACTACAACTTATGTATTTGATAACTTCAAATCAATTCAACGTTGTTTTAAATTCGTTATATACTTGAAAAAAATAGTTTAATTAACAAAGTTAGAAACGTTATTTATAAAAATATCGTGCTGTATATAATATTGAAATTTTAAGATGTTTATTCTAATGGTATTAAGCTGAGTATTCTCATGAAGATGGCGAAAAAAATATCTCATGTTAATGTTTAATATTATTACAATTATGCTTCGGTTAATTATCACTTGTAACGATAAGACTACCGAAGAGAATTGAAGTACTATTCTAAAAATAATACCTCAATCAACCATGGGAGCTTATCGTCTATACCTTGCTTAGAACAGTATCTCAAGGGTGAGTTCGCCTAGTCTTAAAATAGGGATTGAGCCTGAGTTCTCAGTTGATAGCAAATAAGACAAATTTTAACCAAACATATTTATTTAAAAGAATAAAAAAACACAATAATTAACCCTGCCAAAGCTTAACAATTAATAAGTGATACTTATTGCTTCGATCGATGGGCTACTTGTGTGTTTCAGCTGCTAGGTCCTCCCATTGAATGTGGTAGTTTTTGGGGAGCTGCAATCACATGTGGTTGTATCTCGTATTCAGTCCAATAAAGTTGTAAATACTCCCAATAAAGTTGTTAATATGTCCAATAAATCCAATAAGTTGTTAATATTGGCAATAAACTAAAACATAAAAGGAATAGCTTGCATTAGAGACACATCAAGAGGAGTTTAATTTCCTTGCCATCTTAAAAAATTACAATTGAACAAATAGCGTATGGCAAGGATAAAATGAAATATCACCAGTTTTTGGTGATTATTCACCTATTTATTATTTGGTATTTACCTAAATATTTTATTTAGTTTCTTTTGATGTTTCCAATTTGTTTACTTCTGTACCAAGAGATGAAACATTACCTTTAGTACACAACCTTCTAGACAATTGCAACATATCTGCAAAGGATAAAGATGCTATATTAACTATGCTTAAATTCTGTCTGGATCAGGACTTCTTTCAATTCAATCAAAAAATATATAAACAACCAACAGGTTTAGCAATGGGATCTCCATTATCATCTTTTCTAGCTGATATTTTCTTAGATAGCTTAGAACAGAAGTTTGTTAATAACAACAACAAAATAGTTTTTTGGTCTAGATATGTTGATGATTGTATAGCTCTCATACAGGGAACCCAAGATGATGCTTTACAGATTCTGGATGATCTTAATAACCTCCATCCTAACATCTCTTTTACTCTGGAACCAGAATCTGACAATAAGTTGAACTTCTTGGATATGACTATTTCCCGTAAGAAAGATTCTTTAGAGTACAACATTTATAGAAAACCCACCCAAACAGATCACGTTATACATGGAACATCTAATCACCCAACTCAACATAAAATGGCTGCTTTCAACAGTTACATTCATCAGTTACTTAAATTTCCTCTCTCTGATGATAATTTTAATACAGAACTTAATACTCTTAAGCAGATTGCTTTCAATAATGGCTATGATCCCAACATTATATACAAACTTCTAAATAGAGCTAAACTAAAAATTGCAGAAAAGCTTGCATATTCTTCACAGTTTTCCCAACCGAATGCTTCAGATAACATCAGATATTTCTCCTTCACTTATATTAGTAGCATTTCCAATAAAATATCTAAACTTTTTTCTTCTACAATTGATAACATCAAAATTTCCTTTAAATCACATAACACTTTAGGTTCCTTCTTAATCAATACCAAAGATAGGATGAATACACTTGATAAAAGTGGTATTTAGAAATTAAAATGTGATGATTGTGATGCATCTTATGTAGGTAGAACCATCAGAAAGTTATCCACTAGAGTCTCTGAACATTTGAAAAGACCAAATTCTTCAAGTTTTGGTCAACACTTAGTATCCAGCAACCACAATTTTAACATCAATTCTGGTTCATCTATCTTACATGACATTAGCAGAAAGAAAAACTATCTTGAGTTGGATTTATTGGAAGATTTGGAGATTACAAGGGAAACAAATGAAAACTCTCACTGTCTTAATACTCAAATTAATTTAAATTGTACTAAATTTAATCCTATATTTAAAAACTTTATTACAGCTTCACCTCGTAGAGGACCCAGCTCGACTGTTTAGACTTCATGCACTGAATATTTCAATATTAATTTTAAAGTTCTTCCATTGACTGTGGATTCAACTGAACTACGTGGACTATAACACATTTATATATTTTGTCTTCAATTTTGATTTTAACTTTTAGTAATTTAACTGCATATTCAGATTTTTCTTTTTTACAGTACTGATAGCGCTTGGTGGACCATTTTATTGTAGTCAACCATCCACTGTCTAATATATTGTTAGTCTTTTCTCACATTCATACTTTATGTCAACTTCAATTGCTCTCAAACCAACGTCCTAATTATTATAGACAGGTTTGAGTGTGAGATTGGGATTATTCAATCTACATAAAAAATATACCATATAATTTTATATTTCATCAGTCGATTTCCTATAGTGGTGTCAGTTGGACCTTTGGTCAATACTTAGTGTCATAGAATTTTGAAAGGTGCAGATCACATAACTGCCCAGCTGTCATTTGTCACATGTCATCTCTACATTTCCGTCAGACCGGGAGCCCATTCTGTCTCCGGCTTCTATACAATATGTAGCTTCTCCATATAAATTTTAAAGTGTTTGTTTGTCTTAGTGTATTGTATTTTGTATTGTTATGTCCAAATTTTACATTTATGACATTCTACTATGTCGGATAGGCCACAATTGACGAAGTAAGTCTATAAACGTTTATCACATATAAAAATTTTTTTCAACCATAAACTTAAGTTAATTTTTAATTAATTTAATTTAACAAGTGAATTAATTTTCCTTTTTATAAAAAACGTTTCTTGGCTTATTTCAGATGCCCCTGAAGATGATCTATTGATCGAAAGTACTTGGGCAAGATTAAATTAATCACCGTGTTCGATAGTTGCCTTGTATACCCTCAAAGTTTAAAATGAAATATGATTGTTACTACTTAGTTAAATTCTGTTAAAGAGTCCTAATGCGTATATAAAAAAAATATGCTTTCGAAAGAAAGTAACGTTACAAATATTGGAAATTCTGTCAGAATTATAGAATAAATATCACAATGAAAGTACTTACCCCAAGAGAATATTTAGACCATAAAATGAGTCTTATTATAAGTTTTGCCTTCTTTTATAAAGTGCAAAAGCAGGCAAAAAATTATATTCCCACTATATTAGAAAATTTAACCGACAGAAAGTAGTGGGACTGCTTGAAGTTAGCACATACACACAGATGTCATAAGATGTTGCTTGTCCGTCAACACGGAACAGAATAGTCTGCCGGACAGAAAGAGAGGGCTAATATTTATTCTACGGGACAGAAAGAGAGAGTAAATAAAGACAGAGGAGAAAAGAAAAACAGAGGAAGAAAGAGAGGGTGCCAACTACTTTTTAAATAAAAACAGTAAAAATTAAACTGAACATAAAGAAATTAATAAATTAATAAAGAAATTAAAATGAAATAATTATTTAAATATAAAAGAATAGAGATGTGACGTTTATAACGTTACACACTTATAATACTTATAATATCAATTGTCCATCTTCAAAGGGAAAAATAAAATATTATAAGACAATAAATCAATATAAACTGGAGTCGGTAGTGTCTCTGATCATAAAACTTTCGGATTTTGGTTGATTTGAGTTGAAACGGCAAAATGTTCTTAAATATACAAACAATAGGTGATGGCTGGAGGTAGATAAAGTCTCGGTACTGCAAATAAGTGCCTGGACGGTACACAATGAATTAACCAATTGCAGCAATTAAAAATATTCTAGGAGACTCGTTGTATTCTAGGCGTCAGGTAATGACTTTGTGATAGCAGAAACAAACGGCTAGACAACAAGACCAATAGAATAGATAATAAAGTATATAATTAATAATGAATGATCGAAATTAGAAGGACAGTTACAGTATAAATGATATTGAGTATGGGAAAGTTGAACTGACTCATTAGGGAACTGGTACACTTCTTCTTCTAGTGCCGTCTCCACTAATGAAGGTTTTATATAACCATTGCAAATTCGTCTCTATCTTCTGCTTTTCTTAAGAGCATCTGTGTGTTTAACCCGGTCCAATCGCGAATGTTTTTCAGCCAGGATATTTGTAATCTACCAGTACTCCTTTTTCCTTCGATTTTACCCTTTATAATCAGTTGCAACAGCTCGTACTTATCATTTCTAAGTATTTGCTCCAAATATGATGTCTTTCGCCTTTTAATGGCAGTCAAAAGTTCTCTGTCTCTTCCCATTCTGTAAAACACCATTTCGTTCGTAATATGATCGGTCCATGGTATCTTCAAAATTCTCCTAAAAAGCCACATCTTCACGTAAAAAGCTTCCAGTTTTTTCATTAAATCAACATTAACAGTCCAGGCTTCGACACAATAAAGAAGAATAGAGGGGATATAACATTTTACCATTCGATATCCGATTTTCAGATTGAGTCTGTGGTTACTCAGAAATTTCTTCATCTTCAAAAAGGCTATTCTTGATGGCTCTATTCTTCAGCGAATTTCTGATTTTGGATTCAGATCTTCCGTAATACTCCTAAGTATTTCATTGTGTCCACTTGATCAATATCTTCATTTTTTATCTGGATCCTTGTAATAACTTTGCCCCTCTTACTGGTAACCATGGTTTTTGTTTTCTTTATGTTTATTGTTAAACCAAACTGTTCTCCAGTATCACAAATTGTGTTTAGTAGCGTCTGCAGGTCTGTCTCTCTTTCAGCGATAATGACTGTATCGTCAGCATAACGGATGTTATTTATATTTTCACCATTTATCTTGATCCCTTCTGTACAGTTTTTATGTGCTTGCGGAAATAACTCTTCGGAATATATATTAAATAGTAATGGTGAAAGTACACAGCCCTGTCTCACTCATCTACTTATCTGTTGCGCATCCGTGCTATTTCCATCTAATGGTATAACTGGTAATAACTGGTACACAAGTGAAGTAAACTTTAATATATTCTCATTAGGACTTAGATTTTTGTTTAAGAATAAGGAGTTTCGGATGTATGCGTCTAAGGCCTAAACATAGGTTACACGCATAGGTTACATAGGTTACCGGCACACCAGGCCAAAATAAAAAATTGCTCCAAGAATTTCTCGCCTACCCCATTTTTCGCCCAAATTTTTCTCTTTTTTGAGTTCCGCTTCGGATTCAATAATAAATTTTTAACAATAACTGGGGTCATTACCAATATTTGCTTTTTGAATTTATTTCTAATACCTTACATGAATCCCCCCTTTTTTTTTTGAAAACTCACAAACTTTTAGTTACAAAACAAGTACTTTAGTTTCAGATGAAAACCACTCGATTGTTTACTAACACTGGCATGTGTAAAAATCTACCTGCTTTTTCGCCTTGCCAGTTAAAGGCAAGCGAGCTACTGGCATGCCAAATACTGGAAAATGTGTTTTGGGCTTGCCAGTTACTGGCCTATGCCAGCAACTGGCATGTCAGCTACTTTCCCAATTTACTGGCATGTGTGTACCTGACTTAACGGGTTTTTACGCAAATATTTTAGTGGCTCAAAACATGTATACTCAGTTACACTCATGATGGAATATAGATTCCGAAAACGTTTTGTAATAATTGTGATATAGCCCGTTTGGGTATTTTATTATATGCCTTTTATAAAGGATTTTAAAATAAAAAAAAATTGTGATACATGGTATACAGCCAGCTACAGGAACTTAGTTTCCTAGTGGATTTTAACTTGAAATGTTTTTTTGCCTCTTCATTATATATCAATAATATCAAAAGTCTTACTCTGTTGCCAAAATTTAACAGGAATTTGCCTGCGTTATGATTTAAATTTCCTTTGGATCTTCAGGTTCTCATCCGGGGCTTCACTCCACTCCAGTCTTCACTTAATAAGCACTGTTTAAAGCGGCCACTATACTACCCGCGAAGTTGATCGATGTTCAGTCAGTACGAGAGTGTAGACAGGTACTTCATGCGACTTCGCTTCGCCTAGTTCCACTTCCGTTCTGTGTCGGTTTTTCGCGTCCGGGTCAAAGGGCCCGAAGTTCGAATACGAAGTGTCACACTATATTACTCGACTTCACTTTACCCGATATCATTCAACGAGTATGTAGAGATTGTAACCTCGCCTCGATTAACTTTACTTCTGTAGATTTAATCTAAATATCACCTAATAATATTAAACTTAATTCCTGGATAGAAAGCCATAGAAAATTCGATGTTTCGAGCTTTCTATTCTCTTTTTGGAGCCATCTGCAGACGTTGACAGCGTAAGCTCTACTTTGCCACAATGCATATCAAATATTCCTCTCTATTTCTCGTTCTGTTGTCAGTATGAATACCAATTTCTCTTTTCCACAGGATACAACAAGAAAACGAAAGCGCCAAAGAAGAAGTCAAAGAAGTCTTGCAAGCGCTCGAAGAATTGGCCGTCAACTATGACCAGAAAAGTCAAGAAGTCGAAGCTAAAAACAAAGAAATGGAATCTCTCTCGGAAGAACTTATGCAAAAACAGACTAACCTTAATTCCACTACCACCGAATTGCAACAATTGCGTGACATGAACAATCACCAGAAGAAGAGAATCACCGAGATGCTGAGTAATCTACTGAAAGAGTTGGGAGAGATAGGCAGTACGCTGGGAGGAGGAGACGGTCAAGATATTAAGATATCTAACGATGTGGCTAAATTAGAAGAAGAATTTACGGTAAGTCAATTGATTTATCAAATCCTTTATATTTTTATGCATCTAAGAGGTCCAAATATTATACTATGGATTAGAAAACTAGTTGTAATCACAAACAGCAATATATTTATACTATTTTAATACTAAGTCTACAATAAACCTAATTATTTTGTTCAAGGTTGCACGATTGTACATTTCCCGCATGAAAAGCGAAGTCACAAGTCTTACACAGCGATTACAAGAGATCGAAAACAAAGAACAGGATAGCAACAAAAAAGTTACTGAATACGAGAAGGAATTGGCGGAGTGTCGTTTGTTGATTTCCCAACATGAAGCTAGAATGAAGAGCTTGCAGGAGTCTATGAGAGAAGCTGAGAACAAGAAGAGAATGTTGGAAGAGAATATCGATGCGCTGAGAGAGGAATGTGCTAAATTGAAAGCAGCAGAACAGGTATGTATAATAATTTACTACAAAGTTTTGTGGTTATTTTTAATCTAAATGGAAATTCATTCGCTACGAGGAAAGATGAAAATATTTGGGTCTCGAATTAAAAGAAAATTAGTTGATTTATTTAGTCTCCTTTCATCTTTCTTTTTAACGTCTGTCCAATAAACGGTTTCTGTCGCTGAAGGTTTCATTCTGTAAGGCCTCCAAATTATGTATTTATTATCTCTTGATCTATCCCAAAGTATTTTGTAGTTAGAAATTTCTTAAGATTTGAAGATATAAAAGATGAATCACAAAATTTCGTATAGAAATATACGATATTTGTATACTCAATTTTAATATTGACAAGATCCCTTTATAGGCAGTTGCATGACCCTTTTCAAATATGGTTTATTGATTTTATAAACCATTTACATTGCTGTACAAATAAATTTAAATTACCCTGCCCATTTTCAACGGTTGGCGGCAACAGTTTTTTTTTACCATTAAAAACGAAAAAAAATATGACAAAAGGTTATTGGAATTTATTCGCTCCGTGCGTGACTGACGCGACACCTTCCGCCTTCATCTGAGAGTTTTGGATCTCCCGATTTTCAGGTTAAACATATGACATATGTTTGACATTGTTAAATACATGCGAAATTGACAATTATTATTAATTAGTTTTTTAATTATATTTTTTAGTTTATGTACAAAATAAATGTAGTATTAAAAACTGGGTTTCTCAAAATTCATCATAATATATCTTTTCAATCCCAAACGAAAAAAAAAATGAAAAAATCTAGTACTGACAAATCAAGTTTTTCACGTGAAAGAGCATAATAATTAAAAACATTAATAGTAAATGTTATGATATAAAAAAGCTAAAGGCATCAGGTACTCTACAGTTAGCTTGAAGCCTTATGAAATGTCATTTAAGGTAAATTATTTAAATTTTTCTCTTTTCAATTGCATAAAAATAAAATTATGTGATATTTTACCTTTTTCATATTAATAGCATGATTCCATCTTTTTCTTTTCTTTAATTTATATTTAATCTTTGGAAACCTATAAAAACTACACTAATTATTTTTGCTATTAGCACAATAAAATACGCAACCAGTATTTGCACACACTATTGATCGAATTTATGCGTAAAAAGATAGGTCCTGAGGTCCAATTTTGTCATATTTCGCCACAACGCGCGCTGGCATCGTTTCAAGGTACCCCTATCATGGTCACGCACAGAGCGAATAGATAATGTCAAACATGCAACACTTTTACCGCAAACATTCTTATCTGAACACACGAACAAATCAGTAATTTCGTTTTGGAACAGTGTCATCTATAGAGTATAGCGAGAACTTACAGTTTATCCTCTTGAAAACAGAAACAGAAACATTGACAAAAGATAAGTGTGCCTGGGTAACAAAATAAAGATCGTTTTAACGGTACCATCTACGAAAGTTTCAATCTAATCCACGAACTTCCAACTTATTCTCGTATACAGCAATTATCTAAAAAATTTAAGAATATTTATCAATTTTTTTGTTTCATAGGTGCAAAGTGCTAGTGAGAGCGAAAAGAAGGAAGCCAATGAACTTCGTGTAGCTTTGGAACAGCAGATGGATCAGTTGAGAGATGTCCACCAGAAACAAGTTGCGGCATTGAGGGATGAGATAGCAGAAAAGCAGAGCTTGATAAACGATATCAAAGAGTAAGTACAAATATCTCCCCTATGTCAACTATTCTTTTTAATGATATATTGCTTTGTATGTTTCAAATGGGATGGGGTTTATACTGATTGGACTGAATTATAATCTCGTAATTCTGGATTAATTTGTTGGAGTCAATTCTTTCTATCACTTTTCTAACCATGACTTTTGTGAGAAGCTCTTTGTTAAATGTATGGCGTCAGATTCTGGCATTTGATAACCGACAGATATTTCTAGTCTGCAAGTATCTTTAGCCATACAATCAGCTAGATTGTTACCAGCTGTGATAGCATGAGATGGTATTCAGATAATGTCCATTTTTTTTTTGTTCATGTTTCGTATCGCCACAAGATCTTTCAAGATCGGATGATTTGGATATAATATTTGTATGCTTGTTATATTTTTGTTTATTTTTCTTTATTATTTTTTACTTCTTTTTTTGTTATATACCTACCATGAATTTACACATTTTAACACGTTTATATTAATACGCGTCTCTGTCTGTGTGTTGGGGTGGAATATTGTAATCGGTTTTAAACCAATTTCTCAATAAGATAAAAACCTAAATATTTAAACATAGTTCAATACTCAATGACAATGATGCATTTCATGTTAGCTTTTGCAATTTCTTACACTGTAAAAATGTAATTTGTCGCCCAATACGAGATCATTTGTATAAAAAATTATGTTACCGTAGTGATTAAGGGTTGAATAACAATTAATAACTTGGTTTTCTTTTTTTTTTCAGTTCAAACCAAAAACTCACCCTGGCCCAACAACAACTCCAAGCAGATTACGAGAAGATCAAGTCCGACGAGGGCGAGAAGTCCAACAAATTGCAGGAACTCATGTCAGTAGACTTTTTCGATAACAAAACTAATTCTAAAACATACAATAATTACCTTTCCCCTTCAAAGACCTCTTTCCTCAAAAAGCGTTCTAAATCTCCTTCTTGGGAAGAGTTCATACCTTACAAGAACGAGATCAACGCTGAGAAGTCGAAAATGTCAAAATTCGACAAAGAGGCGATGAACAAGTTAGATAAAGAAGCAATAAATACCATGACTAAATTGAAGGGGCAATGCACAGATTCCATCTTTCATATACATACTTTTCATCTTCATCTTTTCATATCTTTAACCCTGCTTTTGGTTACGCACCGATGTCCACAATATCTGGTAGTTAATCTGCTTACAAATAATTAAAACTTTACAGATATGTTGATTCATTAATATCTGTAACAAAATCCGCATTTTAAATAGACGCATTCCACAAACTATTTAAACTGGTGTGACCAGTGACTGATATACTCTGGTTTGTTTTGCTTTTTTTTATAAAGAAACGGCCTACAGATCTACAAAAAGATGTTATTATTAAAATATTAGTTGGATCATGGACAAACCAGTACTATTGGTGAAATGTAAAAGATGGATTTTGATCACAAAATGGTAAACCAAGTGCAAGAAATTAACCAAACACTAGGGAACCGAGACTTTATTTAAACATCCTAAGGTATCTAACAAGTGGAGCTCCCTCTTGTATTGCAAATTGTTGTAATGGGAATTAACTCAAGTCGTTATTGATCTTAAACCGAAACATTGAAGTATTCAGTTCTTTCAATTGTATTAGCTTTCAATATATACTTCATCAAAACATTCACGGAACATTCAGAAGGCACTTATTAAACTTATATTAACTACATATTATATTAAATATTTCTTTATTTTGAAGTTAATATATGTACAGCATCGTCGAATGTAGTCAATAATTGGATTTTTTTTGGAATACCGTTCACTTAACATTCATGTATAAAAAATTACCCCCTCGATGACAGCCTTTTACAATAAAGTGACGAACAAGTCCAAAAAATTGACTAAATCATAGAGAGAACCCAATTGGTACTACATATATATCGATTAAAATTACATGCAGCAAAAAGAACGAAGAGTTAACACTACTTTTCATAATGGAAGATCGTGTACAAATGCAATATTCGTTATAAAGCAAATTACTGAGAAATCACTAGAGTATAATAGAGCAGCATTTCTGTGTCTGATTTACCTAAAGAAAGCGTTTGACAGAGTGAGACTCAAAACATGTATTCCATCTTCTGTATAATAGAGAAGCTCCACTAAATTTTATAAAAACTATCGAAAACATATACCAAAACAACAAAATCGAAGTCAGAATAGATGGACTTACAGAACCTATAGAACTAGGCAGCGGAATAAGACAAGAGCATTCATTGAACCACATGCTCTTCAATTTGCTAACAAAGGAAGAGGATACAGAATGGGAAACAAAGAAATCAAAATACTCTGTTAAGCAGACGACGCAATATTGATAGCCCAAGATGAAGATAGTCTGCAAAGACTGGTCCACAGATTTAACATAACAGCAAAAGAATTTAATGTGACAATCTCATCTCAGACAACTAAAACAATAGTAGTCAGCAAAGAACCAACCAGATGTAAAATAGAAATTTATGGCATCACTATTCAACAAGTAGTGGAAATAAAATTCCTGGGAATTACACTGTCTACCTATGGACACCTGGACAAAGAGGTGAGAGATCAAATTAAGCCGCCAATGAACAAGCAAAATTGCTTATAAAGAGGAAGAAGAAAAGAAGCTAAAGAAATAATTAAAGGTTTAAATGAGCTATATATGTATCGAAAGTATTACAAAAATTTGACATTACTATTAAACTGTATAAATTGGAAGCCCTGAGATCAATTATTCTTTTAAACCTTTTAACCAAATACCAACGTTACTTCCAATGGACACTAATCAAATCCACACTATTGGCCTGGAAATATGCTTGTTACTCTATTTTCAGTATTATTCAACCGGTAATAAGCCATTGTCTAATCACATGCTAGTTTAAAGGTTGTTTTTAATAAATCTAGGTCAAAAATTTTTCGACTTTGAATTTTACGATATCGGGTTTTATTACCGAATATCTCAGAATTACATGAAGTTAAGGATTTTGTCAAAAGCACTCACATAACATGATAATGTTCCGACTGTCTACAAGAAACAGCTTAACCAACGCTGGCAAAAGTGAAGAAACGTTTCGATCGATTACTTCAAATAATATTCAAACAATTGATAAATGTTACGGTCAGCGGATAATATACACTAGAATGCATAATGACCTGTCTCTTCTTTTTAAGTCGATCTTCGGCCACACTATGACATATGACATGTTTCGGTCTAGTAGAATTTCATTGATTAACGAATTATCTCGGAGGGAAGGACGTGATTCTCTAATTACGCTAGTTTTCCACCTAACAAACTGGTATGCAAATGTGGCGCCATCTACTTTGGATCCCAGAAAATATAAATTGGCTAAGCTATACAGCGACCGCTAAAATATTTAAAATAGTTCTGCCTTCCAGAAACACATTTCTGTAATAAAAAAAAGTAATAAAAACAATACAGCAATTAGACAACTAAACCCCCGTCTGGTGTGTAAACCACTTGGAAATTGATGTGTATCAAAAATCGACAGAAAAAAAATGACGAAATAAGACAGAGAATGTCGATTCCCATAAGTAGAAGAAAGTTACTTAAAAAATAGATGTCCATGATCAGATTTCAACGCCAACCAGATAAAAATGTTATATATCGTATTTCTGCTCAATATTACCATAAGTACATTTACTCAACTTTAAAAACTTATAGATATTGTGGTATTTGATGCTAAAACTTAACTCCTACATTCAAAAACACGTTACAGTATTATTTTTATTTGCATTTCACCCGATCTCCTAAATTTACATGAGTATCTAGTCAGTTTTTAGTTTGATACAGTTATCATAATATATTTGTGTGGTTAAAAACCACACTTGACCCTTATTGGAGTCATTAAATATATATTTAATATTTTTTAGAGATTTTTGTTCATTTTTCCAAAAATTCGTCCAAAATTTTATCTTTTGGAATGATTAATATATTTTTATTGTTTGATAATATTATATACGTTTTCAATGTATTAATGAATTTATTGCGTACGGGAAACATGGTACTCCATTCCCGGATTAACTACTTGGATCTGGTCTACGTCAAACTCTAGACTTGCTCTCCGAAAATAATATTTTATATGTGATATACCACAATTAAATTAAACCGTTTTCAAAAAATTCTAAAATATTTTCATAATCATAATTTTATTTCAAAATTTTTGAAACCGGTTTCAAATTCTTTTAAAATTGTTAAAATTGCATAATTTCAAAAATATTGTCTATGAGGTCTCGGTCTATAAAATTCTGGTAGGTATTATAAAGTGTTGTTAGTATTTTGTTGTAAGCTGAAGATTGTGTATTCGTTTCTTAAGCTTCCAATTTGGATACAGCAAGCATAAGATCCACAAATTCGTATGGAAGAAGACAGTTTTTTTGCTTTAAGATTAATTTGTTATGATTAAAATAAACATTTTTCCAACAAATTTTTGTTGGAAGATTAATCAAAATAAGCATTTTGGTATTAGGACAAGGGTCACACTTTTCTCATCCAGGGGTCATTCTAAGCATTTTTTTTTTTTTAACAAATACTGGGTAGACCACGGTAAGATAGGTTTGTAAACAAGGAAAGACATTATTTTAAGGTTTCAAGCATGAACTAGTTATTCTACGATTTAATTTTAGACTGAAATATGAATAATAAAATAAAATCTAAAACACGTTTATCATTTAGTGCCAAAAGATTCATGAGATTGTAGGGACCGTGAATGTTTAAACTTTTTAGATTTTTTCTAAAGATGTCAAACTGATATGTATACTTGCTACGATTAAAAAATATGTGGTCCAAACCTGCCGTTTCTTTGCAAATATCACAAAGATTGTTATCAATTATTTTTATTTTGTATAAATGAGCCGGATAGCAAGGATGTCCGAACTTCATCCAGGATATGGTTGTTATGGAACTTCTCGGATAGTTGTAATTTGCAAGCCAGTAGTTTTTTCGAATCTCGGGTTCTAGCAATGTGTAACTTGTGCATTTTGTCAAACAAAAATATCTGTCTTGTTTAGACCATTTTTGATATAAATTATCCTTGGCTATATTTATTCTATCATTAAATGTTAATAAGGGTGTAACTACTTCTCCCAACTGTATGCTTTCTTTAGCTGCTTTGTCAACTTGTTCATGGTATGTGATGCATGAGTGTGCTTTTACCCAAACAAAAATCGGGTTTTTAGTTTCTTGAATTTGCGAGAGCATCGTTTTTATTTTGTCTGTGAGGGTGGATATATGCGGAGTTGATTTGCAAATGCGATTGTAGACAATTTAAAATAAAAGGGAATCAGTAAGAATTATGGAGTATATAGTATTATTTTCTATTATAAAATCTATAGCTTTCGTAATGGCAAAAGCTTCTGCTGTAAAAATGACGTTTTCTTACTTATTTGTGCGTTAAAATGTGCGTTGTACTTGCAGTGAGACAATAAAAGCCGCACCTGTGCCATAAGGATCTTTTGATTCATCTGTATACATTTGGTATTTATTTAATATTTGATTGATTATTTCATTATTAAGATAAGTTAATTCAGAGTATCTAGGTATCATCACCCGAATATTTAACAATAAAAAAGAAGAAAGTTAATTGGTAGAAAAATTCTGTCGCTTTCCACACCGGCATAACATTAGGAATGTAACATTAATACATTGAAAACGTTTTTAAACTGTTAAAAATGATAACTAATAATAAATTAACAGTAAGAAATCATATCGTATATAGTAATAATATTCAACTTAAGTAACTACTTAACGAATATATGATAGTTAACTACTAACATAATAGTTAAAAACCTTACTATATTCCTTTTCACTAGTCCCTACAGTATTTTAGATTTTATTTTTTGACATCGCATTGTCACACCACCGTTTGGTTGAGTTTTATTTTATTAATGTGATTTCAAACCGAAGAAATTTATCAATGTAAGTTTTTTTTTATTTTTATAGTAGTGAGCACGTTAATTATTGATTTTTGTTGATATGTTTTATTTATTTATTTTATGTGAACGTTGTTTAGATATAGGACAAAGTTATTTGCAAAAAATTCGTCGCCGAAAATAGTTGCGAGGACATTCTACTAAAATATCAATAACTTTTTACTTCTAACGTTATAGATCTATTCTAAACGTTTTTGTATAAATTCTGGTACACGTCATTGTTCAAATTGTTTAATTTTATGCTTTCACCAGCTGGCAGTGTTGCCAAATGCTCAGAAGAAGAGATAATTGTAGTAAATTTTAAAAATTAAATTAAAACATGACGAAATAATCATTTTTAATGAGGAATAAAGACGTTTAACATCGTGTATCTCCAAATATATACGTATATATGAACTTAAAGAGGAGCAATAAAAGTAATGCAAGTTTTAGATTAATAAAAAAAGTTTGTAAACCTATTTTTTTAAATTGTGTAAGTTGTCAAGGATGTTATCCAATTTTCCTTAATCTATTAAAATAAAAGTACTATGATTAAATCTATTCATGATAGTTTTTATTGACAAAATAATTGACACGATAAAATACATTACCAATTCCATTAAATTAAATTCTGAAAATGTCTTCCTTATTTAATTTGGTTGTATCCAAGTTTATTGTCAAATTTATTTTGTTCTGTTTTGTGGTACCTCTTCTTTCTATCCATATTTCCTGGAAAATGTCATTTAAATCATTTTGAATATTAATGATAACATGTGGACATGCACCATCTTACGGAAAGTAAATATCATGTAAATCGATTCCACAACAAATCTAAATAATATTATTCATCCAAATTGCTACTATAAAAAAAATTAACCAATAAGCATGGTACCAGCAATTGGCACCGAAACGTTAACTCGATTTTTTCTCTAAAAGGACTATTAAATAAAACCTTTACGTTCTTTATTCTCCCTCTATCTAGCATTAGTATTGTACTATGTAGCCCCAGGTTGGGCGCCAAATGAGTAATTGCCAAACTTTATTTAGCCTCTTGCATTAACTCAGCTTTTAGATAGATTTGCGCGTATTCTTGTGGTACATGTAGCATACAAGGAGAAGTCAATATGAAAAAAATAATAAATTTATTATTTTTTATATGTATTCATCCAGAAAACAACGATTTGTATGAAGATATACTAACCAGACATATTCAAGACTTAGAAAACGAAATAGAAGATATTGAACAAGCAAATAATTGTACAAAAAGTCTATATGTCTCTCGGAGAGACCAAATAACAAACGAAGAAATATGTCGCAGAACAAAAACAGACGCTATCGAAAAATCATGTTGCTTGAAGGGGATTGGACAGGACAAGTCGCCTGCTTATCTGTCAACCAATCGACAAAATGATTTTGAGTTGAAACCAAGATAAGAAGCACTAAGGAGCAGATGTGACGACCTGAAGCACGTTAGCAATAACATCTTAACAACTTAAGCCTCATAAGACAGAGACATATTGAAAGGGTTGAGGGAGACCTATGTCCAGCAGTGATCGCGTACAGGTTATTGATGATGATTATCTTATGTATCTTGAATTACTTTCGTTAATTCGTTTTATAGAGGCGGCGGCATATTATTCACCAGAAGGCATGAGTGCCTGTCTTGGTTCATACTTCATGTTTCGCTCTAGTTGAACCTCATTGGCCAGCGAAAGAGTCAAAGACAGATTTAGAGAGAGAGAAAAACAGGATTCCCAACCAAGCTTACTATATAACAAAATAGTTGAGCAAAAGAGTGGGGAACTGTGTACTTATGTGTTTCTTTTTTACTTCTTTTCGTGTCTTATCCATTAGCGTAGAATATTTTCAGCCCTTTGCATTTACTCTATTGTTTCGCATTTGTTCCTTAGTATTGTTTTTTCCCACTATAATCGGCGATTTTTAGCTTTTTTCTAATAGGGTCTATATAGTCTAAAACGTGAAAAAGTTATTTTGATGTATATAAGTAAATGTCCTTTTAAATATTTGAAGCTCCTAGTAAAAATTGTGATATTAATGTTGTGCTTGATACGTAATTTGTAAAAAAAAATATGTAAATATGTTGTAAAGAAAAGCTGAAAAATGTGTATATAAATATATTTTTAACGATCTTAAGTAAGAATTTAGACAATAATTAATTTATTGTTACTTGTAGTAAGTGCCTCAAATGATTTTTCTTAAGTATTACACATAGGTTGACTGCCGTAATCAAAATAATTTTGTCTTTGAACTATTTTGGTATAAAAAATTTAATTTTTCAACAGACCTTACTTCACTTAACTCTATTAACTATTTCAACACATAGCAGCCCATGTGCATTACTTCCATGCAGTCGATAGTGGATGTGTTAATTAGATATTATTATATCATTGCATTGAACGTTTGCTATTAGTCATTTCAAGTATCGGATTTTAAGGAATTTTAATAATTACCAAAATATCAGTTCCAGCTTCAGCGCGGCTCCGTTAGTGTTTTCTAACATTTACATTATCAATAATTTTAAAATGTCTCTCACAATCTATAATTTTTTTTAATATTTTCAATATAGAGTTGTTTAAACATCATTATTGGCTTATTTTACTTTGACTTTATACTTATAAGGGGTTGACTTACCTAATTAGATTTCTTCATAACTTTCTATCTTGGATTATATCAATACTAATCCCCTTCAAAGACATATCTTCCCTAAGCGTCTTTCACCAGGTCTTATTTCGTCTTCCCTTAGCTCGTTTTGGTCTTAATTTATATTAGCTCGTTTTGGCATTAATTGGTGCAACACCTAGTTTCTCTATTTTTTCATGTAGCATCATTCACCTTATCATTCCATTAATCTTTACCAAAAGTCCTCTTCTTTTAAATTCAGCAGCTTCCTTACTGGAAGTTTAAGAATTAACCCTTTTGGTTCAACCCTTTTTGGTTGGCTGGTGTACTAGTATTAGCAGTATCATTAACAATATGTGTATTTCCATTTGTTTTGGTGACTCTTTTCCAGCTACTTTTGCAACAATAATATTGTTTTTTATTGTGGCAACAGAATGGCTCCGGGCCCACAAAGGTTTCTTCGAGCTTCATTTTGCTAATGACTCCTCTTTTTAGTTCCCTTGAACCCATCATGACCAGTCTAGAATTCATTATAAGGCTACAAACCGACATTGCGTACTTTCACTTTTATATCTGTGAAGGATGTCTAAGTTCTCTGTTTTTTATACATACATATACATATTTTTTCATTTGGTTTATCTATGGCTTTATTAGTCATTTAAAAGTTTGAGAATATTAAATTTGAATAAAGGCAAAGATTTTTTTTTAAATTAAAGTAAATTTCCATATATCTGAGGAAATTTTAGGTCGCGTGACTACGATATGACGCTTTGGCTAGTGAAAATGGGGTAAAATTTCTGTGTATCTCAAGACATAATGGATTCTTTTGTAATATTGTCCTATAATATATTATTTCATCGATAAACTTTTATGTACTAAAGATAAAACAGCAAAAACGATAAATGGTAACTTCTTTGACAAATTAAGATTTGTATCCATAAGTACACATCCACTAACGACCAATAAATGTCCTGACTCATTCAACCGAACATACGTGCATTCTATACTAGTACCTTTAGTCGAGCCAATCAGTAATATTTTTGGGTTTCTATTAAAAACGATTAACTTTCCTTATGAATTAAACAAAAATTAATTTTGAAAAATCTCATTGATAAAATGAAACCTAACCAAACCTTTATCCGTGTGCTTATGCACGTGGTGTGGCAGCCGCAGTGTCTCAAAAATGGATGTAATTCTACAGCGCTACGAACGAGAGACGCGAACAGGCTAGAAAAGACCTCAAAGGGCTCGAAGACACCGTCGCCAAAGAACTACAGACTCTGCACAACCTGAGGAAATTGTTCGTGCAAGATTTGCAGGTAAGATTTTTTTATATAACTTTACAAATTTCTTGATATCCGTGACCTTCAGAAGGTCAATGTGGAAGTGAGAAATTGTTAATATGTGAGAATTGTAGACGACAACATAGCTTAGAAACTCTTTTCTTCGATTTTGCTTTTTATATAAACACCGACTTTATTTTTATCTGATAATGTCAGGTTTTATCTTTACTGCGTGCCTTATTTTATGGTGAACCCACCAGTTTTGTGATTGTTGCTGCCCTATGCTTTTGTATTAGGTACCATTTTTTATATATTTGGTAATAGTTTAACCCCTTACAGCATAGTGGGCCATATATGGCACAACACCTATGTTTTGTTTTATACCTAACCGTTAGAGATCGAATCTTATTTTAAAGTATTTATGCATGACATGTCGATATAAAGCACATATTTCGTATAATTGGTAATAAAGCGCCATCTCATTGCAGCAAAGTGAACTTTATGAAAATTTGCGAATGGCCGCGGTCTGACAGCTGTTCATAAGAATTGTGCAATTTGATATTCAATTATCGAAGTTTCTACTGAATATTGTTGTACAAAAAAAAATAGCGACATCAAGGATAGACTTTCAAGAAAGAATTTTCACGCATTTCTTTATATTTTGGTATTTTTTGATCAAAAATATGCTTGTGGCCATGCCATAATATGCACTGTCGTGCAAAACTCTTTTTCATATATGGCACAATATGCGTTATGAACTAGGTATTATTATTTTTTTAATTTTAAATGATGGATCAAAAAGTTTTATGGTAAAACTCTTGTGGTAATGGGACATACCAGATGGTAGTGAAGACGAAGGGCTATCAGATGATGATATTGCCCCTATTATATTAGCCCCAGAGTCAGATTATGAAGATGTTATAATAGGTAATAATGAATCAGATATTATTATCCTAGAAACGGATTTAGAAATCAGTTGATATTGGTTGATAAAGGTGATATTTCTTTGGATAAAGATGATATTTAGAAAGCAGTTGATAAAGATGATATTTCTTTGGACGAATTACGACGTAATCTAATAAACAATACAAATAAAAATCATCCAACTTGGAAAGAAGGAAATTTGGTGAAATGAACATCAGATGATGATATAAGATTTCTCGGTTCTACTGAGCTGCTACCTGAGTTGCAACAAGCGGAATCTCCTTCGCATTTTTAATTTTTTTTTAACAAAAATGAGATGATCAAAGATATAGTTTATTAAAGTATATTATATTCAGTAGAAAAAAGACCTCAAAAACCTTTGAAACTTTCTGAAAATGAGCTAGAACATTTCTTAGGAACCTGTATTTATATGTCAATAGAGCAATTGCCAAACACTAGAAGTTATTGGAACTCCAGCGTCCGTTCATCTATAAAACAATATAATCCGCAAAAACTGCACAAATCGGGATATAAGGCGTTTGTTCTTAGTGGTGCCAGCGGATTTTCCTACGATTATGAAATTTTTGTAGCAAGTCAAACTAATGTACCTATGGTTTTCCTGAATTAGTTCAAATGTGTTTCTTCAGCTAACACAAACAGTACCAAGAGTTATAAATCACAAAATATTCTTTAAGAATTGGTTCAACTGCGTCCCATTGCAAATGTATCTAATGAAACAGGGTATGTTACCTCTAGGAACAGTTAGAATAAACAGAATGTCAAACAGTAATATGCCAAAAGAGGCTAAATTAAACAAGAACGGCCAAGGAGAAAGTCGCCACAATAGATGGTACAAAAATATCTGTTGTTACATGGCATGACAACAAATTAGTAAACATTTTATCAACGTATACTGGAAGTATGCCAACAGATGAAGTTAAACGGTTTTCGAAAATGAACAAGACACATATAACGGTTCTATGTGCAAAAGCTGTAACGATCTACAACAAGTATATGGGGAGGGGTAGATCTCCTGGATTCTATGTTGGGATATTATAGGATCAAACTCAGATCCAAAAAATGCACATTCGTATATTTTTTCATATTATTGATTTGATGACTGTCAATGCGTGGATTTTTTGGAGAAGAAGTGACAATGAGCATAATCATTTAGCTCTGACAGATTTCAAAATGGCAGTATGCATTCAAAATGGAAGTAGCAGAGTGTTTAAGCAAAGCTTAAAGCTGGTTTTACTACAAAAAGGGGTCGTCCGTGTGAAACTATGGAAAATTTACAAAACGAAAAAAGAAGGGGTCCAGCAAACGATATTCCAATGCAATATGTACGAGCAGATGGATATGGTCATCTTCCATTAAGGTCTAGTGAAAGACAAAGATGCAAATATCCCTGTGGTTCAAAAAGCTTCATAAAATGCGAGAAGTATAATGTCTGCTTAAACAAAAATAGAAATTGTTTTTACAACTTTCACACTGAATACTTATTATAATTAGAAAGTAATAAACGTCATTTTTTTATTAATTTTACTTGTTGAATCTTGTTTTAATTTAATGCTTTATGTGCCATATACGACACACAAAAAAAAATACAAAAAACTAACCAAGTAGGATTTTTTTTTATAAAAAATAAAAATCATGCAGTAAGGGTTAAATACGTCGTACCCTTTTAAGTCTGTGTTTTTAGCTCATTAACTAAAGCCATTTGTCATGGTTTTGCATCGATTCGCCAATGATTTTGGTAAAGCTTTCCTATTAGTTTCAATATTATGTATATTACGACGTGTTTTCGTCTGTTTTGGGTTAAATATGAAATGTTCTTTGTTACCTTCCAAGCTTTGATTAGAAGGAATCTTGTTTTAACATGCGAGGAGATCATCTTACCTAGTTTCATTTCATTATATTTGATTTCTTTGGATTATTAAATCTTGGCTTTCCATCGCTTCTAATTTAGTACCTCCCATTTTGCTTTAGCAAACATGGTAGCCCGATTTATATTAAAATTAATTTTCTAGGGTCTTTTTTTTTCTAGCCTTTTCTAGAATGTCCTTCTTAATATATACGCCAATATTTAAGAGCGGTTGGTCTATTTCTAATAAGGTTATAACAAATGTTTTTTTTTTCAATAATAACCTGTTATCAAAGATTTCTAATCAGTTATGTTTCAGGCACGTATGAAGAAGAATCTTTCGTCGGAAGACAATGAGGAAGACGGCGGCTCTCTGGCTCAAAAACAGAAAATATCTTTCCTCGAAAATAATCTCGATCAGTTGACAAAAGTCCACAAGCAGTTGGTACGAGACAACGCGGATCTGCGATGTGAACTTCCCAAACTCGAAAAGAGACTGCGGGCTACGATGGAAAGAGTCAAAGCACTGGAAACGGCGCTGAAGGAAGCCAAAGAAGGCGCCATGAGAGACCGCAAAAGGTTAAATCTGTTTTGTATATTTTATTTAGATTTTAGACAAAAGGGATTTCGTGGACAGTTTAGGCGTTGTATAGGGTGAATTTGTTATATCACATTTTTCTCAGACTAACGATATATTACCTTATTTTCATTTAAATTTAATATTTGACATTTGTTTCTATTACAAATTATTTTTTTTAATCTTTTTTAGTTATTAACATTAATGTTAAAATTATTACAGTTTGATAATGGTCTTACTTTTCTTTATTCGGCACTCATGATCTCTAATCCTGCTTTTAAAATTTGTACGAGAAATTAAATTTCAAAAATAATATAATTTGTTATTATTCTCGGGTAAGTCCTATAAACGTATTTTGCTTTTGTTGAGTTACATAAGCATTTTTTACGTGTTTTTGCACTAAGATGTATTAACTAATTCTGTAAATAGAGTATTTTTCTTGTTTCAGTCTTTTTTATCCTTTGTGTTAGTCATCACTGAAATTTTAGTTTATCTTGCTATTTATTTTGATTCTTTGGGTCTTCTGTACAGACTTTTTCATTTATATTTCTTTCTTGTATTTATTAGCCAATTTTTCGCAATATTCATAAAATTTCAGTGAAATATTACTGAATAATTTTAATACGCTTTAGATTATTGTATATCGTTTGTATTGCCGGGGTCTCAATAAAAAAAATTAAAAACTATACTATTTTGTACGCAATCTCCGTGAGTGGTTTGGATGCAGTTCAATTGAACTATTCAGGCGAGTAACCAATAAAATTATAATAGCCAGAATGATTTCCAATCTCCGATAGCAGTGGAACTTGAAGAAGAAGATTTTGTACAATTGATAATTTTCTTAGACATAACTCAGAATTTAACTTAAAATAAATTTGTTCTCGGGAAAAGTTTAAAGATCTTATTCTCTTTTAGAAATATTCACATTGCATTTTTGAAAATGCTATATTATTACTTTATTAAAAGATTGTAAAATCATAATTATCACTAAAGATTGCAAAAACACAAGAGGCTACTATATTTTATTATTAGAGTAACACAGTACTACTCTCGGTATTTTTTCCTTCCAGTTTATTCCAATCTGTGTTTGTAGAGGCCATATAAAATTGTAAGTAATTCCAGGCAGCAGTTGACTATAGGCAGTCAACTGCTTTGTTTGACATAGATGGTTTACCCTAAATTAGAAATAACCGAGTATCATGATGTGATAAAAGGCGATTGAATAGTGTCCGAAATTCATTTTAGGCTTATAAATGTGTATGACTATTCACCTTCTTTGGGAAATCATTGCGATTTTCACTGTTTTAAGACTAAGAATTTGTATAGTAGACCATTCACATATGCACTGGACAGCACCCATAATTTTAATTAACACAGTAATTACGTTACCAAAAGAAATTATATATAAGTTTTAAAGGCGTGATTTTTTTAGTTACAAACATGTCGAATTCAGTATTTCAAATGGAAGTTCAAAAGTTCATGACTAACGACATTAATGGGCCATGTCCCAGATGTTTAAATCATAATAGCCGCTCTATAGTTTTTCCTTCGATTGTCAAGTTGTAACGATTATTTTGCCGACCACATTGGGTGTTACTATAAGGGGGTGAAAAATGTGAACAGAAATTATTGGGGTGGAGATAGGGCAAGCAAAACAAATCGAAACTTTTGTGAACGGCTACTCAGGGTTTATTTGGAGAACTAGGTCGTGGATAAGTGAATGATAAAGGGACTGAATTGGGACAACTACAAAAATGAAGTAAAAAGGGGGAACTTACATGAATCTCCTGGAACAAAACACAATACAAAAAGGTTCTCAAGCTATTTAAAATGGACGCCGCTTTGAAGAATCTTCCTGCTGGATGAAAGAAAAGGTTCTTTCTTTCTAAAAACACAAAAAGGGGTTAGAGAGTTAGTTAAGAGAAATAACCAAACAGTTACAAATATAAATGGAAATACAAAAAAAAAATAGTGTATAAATAGTTACAAAGATAAATACCAAAATAACAAAGAAAAACACTTACTATGTCCTATCCTTTTACAAACTGTAGAAGTTGGAGATACTACAAGAATTTACAATTGTTGCTGGGCGATAATTTGTAGCAGAAATAAATTATTACAAATGAAGAAATATCTTTTTAAGTGTAACTATACATAGAGGTTAACCTTTTTCTAAAAAAAAAAACAAAAATAAAATCTCTATTATGATTAGGTATTTACCAAATGTCAAAAAAAATAATAAAGCTAGCTGTCAGATGTCAATACAAAATTTTAAAACTGAGAACAATTAATATGACAGCAAGCTATGTCACACTATAACATATACAATTTTAATTATTACAATTTCTTTTTCCTTTAAAAAAAGTTACCTGGATTTCACTAAAATTTCTGGGGGTGGAACTGAAGTTAGATTCTCTGCCACACGAACTAATTTATCTCCAAACTGCGAAAAATGAAGCTAGAAGTTGAGCACTGGACGTAAACTTTTAAAATCTGCTTCTTTAAAAACTGGACCACATGTGGGCACCTTTCATATTTGTTGGAAACGCCGCAAATCTCTTAGATACAAATCTCTTAGGTGAGAGACGACATGAAACAAAAACAGTGATTGCTCCTATCAGAAGTGACACATTACATTGAGTATAAATCACTTTTTTTCTACAAATTTGCCGGTTCTTTCCAACTAAACACACTGCGCCTGTTGTCAATGACTTGTCTTCCAATCCTTACTTAAAACTTGAACTGTAACTAAACTGCTCACCAAACTAAATATTTTCCATAACATAAGACGAAAAACGAAAAAACATTACAAATTTGACGAAAAATTTGGACTAGCCTGAAACCAACTGCCTTTGACAGTGGCTCCACCGAGAGTGATGTAATTCTCCTTAATATTCATCCGCCCAACTCGGTATAAACAAAGCATAAATGGGAATATTTTGTTTATTTGATGACGAAAAATATCTCAAAGCGGCTTCGATCAAAAGAATACCAAGGAAATACACATCTGTGATATATAAACAAACTGTAAAATGTGTTTATATCAACTCCAGCGATGCAAAAATTTTGAAAACACTTTTTCGGTGTTTTAACAAATACCGGGTGATTTCAATACATACGAAAGAATATAAAAATGCTACAAAGATACTATTGATTATGGACTCTCGACCTATTACCATAAATTTGACCTTAACAGCATTGATATTATGTGCAAAATGATTACCCATGGCTTCAAAACTTTTTAATATGTTGAAGATCCTCTAAAGTTGGTGCTAGAATTATCGTATCGTCTGCATATGGTATATTTTCTGCTGGAATTGCATTAATTTCAATTTCTCTCTACATAATTAGAGGCATCTCTGGCTAGATCTCTGCTGATTATGCTTTCCGATGTTTGGTTCCAACACAGTTTATTGTAAAATTCTGATATCTTTGGCGTCAATTCCTATCTCGAGTGATCTATTTAGTAGGTATCGTATTTAGTATTGTCGAAGGTTTTCTGATATTCTATGAAGCATAAAATCCATAATTTATAGCGTTGATCATAATACTTTTGAATCAATAGTTTGATTGAAAACAAAGCCTTTCTTTATCTAACTCTTATGAAGACAAATTGTGTTTTTTCCTCTATTTTCTTCATATGTTAAATATATTCTACCGTGTAGCATGCATGACTCGAAGAAAAACTTTCAGAGCATGTATCATAAGACTTTGGTGGATAGTCACTACCATCTTTGAGATATACCTTTTTTGGAATTTTTACTAAGGTTAATTTTAACTAGTTAGTTGGAATTTGTGCCCAATCATATAGAAAAAATATACACGAGATGCTTTGAACATGAGAGAACTTCTGCATGCACATTGCGATGACCAAAACTCTTTCAATTCTTCATAACTTACTGAACCTAGTTGACAAGTTACCACAAGTTGACTAGTTTCTCTCTGATCTTAAAAGAGCAATTGAGCATAGCTTTTTAATGTGTTGCATAAATCTACTGGAACTAAGATCAACTTTCCATTGTGTTTTGATATGTTATTGGATTTTTTTTGTGATAATGGCAATTTCTTTAATATTTATATAAAAATTATATCCTCATGCAGACTATGCAGATGCTGCTGGCATTTTTGTTTATTAATGCTACTTAGTTCAAAATCATTTTGTTGTTGCTATTGGATTTTTTTTTTTAATCCTTCTATCCTCCATAAGACACAGTATCTCATCCGTTATCCGGGATTTATTTATATCTGTTGTTGATCGTTCTAGATGAGCGTCAAAAACAGTTTGAATGATTTGCTTTATATTATTCCATGTCATCCAGACATTCACTATGTTGTAGATTGTTACTTACACATAGGTGTGTCTCTAATCTAATCATTACCAAAAAGAAATCTATTTTACAATTATCGAAATTTTATTCCATTATTAAAAATGTTTTCTAATATTACCCTAAAACAGCTACTTATAGCATTACTTTATTTGACGTTTTGATTTCAACATCTGAACCCGATTTAAAATTTTTCAAATCCACATGTAAATTAACATTACGTCACTTACCAGTCTATTTTATAATTTCTCATTTATATCTTAACGAAGTATTTGATAAAATCGTAATCTAATACAGATATTTCCATAAATGTTCTAGCTAGTCTATATTAATCAAATGTTTTCTTAGTTTCCGCACTGAGTTTGTTTTTTGGCTGTAGTTATTTTTTAATTTTCCTTCTTGAGTAATTTCGCTTATTTCTGGGTGATTTTGATTTATTTTATTCAATAAACAATCAAAAATTGACGAATTTACTGTGTAACTGTCAAAATGATTTTTGCTAAACTATATATAATAAATACTAATAATTAACATTTTGTAGATACCAATACGAGGTTGACCGCATTAAAGAGGCTGTGAGGCAGAAGAACCTCGCGAGAAGAGGCCCAGCAGCCACAATCGCCAAACCAATCCGGGCAGGGCAACACAACACGGTCAACGTGGCTGGTAATCCCGTCATTAGAACTGGAGGCATCAATATGGCCAACAGATCGAGCGACGAAGCCCAGAAACGTAGGTCTGTTATTGGTGGAGATAAAGGTCAGTATAGCAGACGATAGACGGTAGACGTAAGGGAGAGCGCCCACCAAAGTGGCGTGGCAAGTAGCAAGTAGCACGCGTCTAGCATGTTACTTAAAATGTAACCAATGAAAACGAATGATTCAGTTCACACCAAAATGACATTGACGTCATTCATTCTAATCATTCGTTTGGATTGGTTACATTTTAAATAACATGCTAGACGCGTGCTACCTGTCACTTGCCACTTGCCACGCCACTTTGGTGGGCGCTCTCACTTAGATTGTATATTACAAAGGAAATATAGACAAATATGAAATATAATCAAAATTTAGAATTTGGTCAATATCGTTAAAATGATTTTCTAGTATATATCGAATTTTGCTTGTATGTGAACTAAATCATGAACATATTTTAATAAACAATAATAGTACCCTTTCAGACGAAGCGACTGGTGCCGGACAGTGGACCAGTATCCGCCACCGTTGTTCAATTGCAATAAAGCATTGTTTTAAATGAACGAGCAACTTTTAGTGTCTGGCTGTTTTTAGTGGCTCAGTAGTCGCCGATGTGTGTCTCACCTTCGCCACCAGGCAGGACACCGTTTTGTTTTTAGCAGAGTATTGTTTTGAATCAAAGCGTTCACACGAGCCATTTTGAGTGTCTTGTTTTAATAATTTGTTAAATGTTAAGTATGGAAGTTAATGTGAATTTCAATATGGAAGATTTTATAACTGCTGTTGAAGAGGAACTAGTTCTTTGGGAAACAATATGCAATAACATTGCTACAACAAATGCATGAGAAAGGGTAATATCAAAATTTGAAAAATATTTTTTAAATTTTGTTATTGCCTTTTCGTTATTTGTCTCTTCATCCTGCGTCGCCGTCGAATTATTAACAATACATTTGTCACTAATGTTATTTTGTTGAGATTAATGTTGTAAACTGATGTGGTTCTAATCGGTATTAGCCACCGGTTTTTCGTTTGCGCGGCTGACGAACCACCGGTGGCGGACATCGGTGTGGGACACCAGTGGCTTCGTCTGAAAGGGTACTTAAGATTACAAAAAGTTATGTATACACAAAACGCGTTTTTTAATCATACGAGGATTTCATTTAGCTGACAAGATGAATCCCAAGAGGAGGGCTGAGTTATATAGTATTACAGTGTGGAAACTACTCTACAGGGTACGGCACTATGTAAGATATGTAAAATTGTTGGCATACAATGTCAAATTCCATATTCGTTTATCTAAGGATCTAGCACGGGAAAGATAGATCATTCGAAATTAGCGTTCTTGTCAAAATCGTTGCGAATAACGATTGCCTGTATCATTTTTGTGAGCTTTTGACTCACGACGTTTTAAGAAATATCTTCATCGACTTTCGCTAAAAGAATTATATTATGAAGCTACCACGGAGGCCATTTTAGATATGTCAACCAAATGTTAGAATGTTCATTTCATACTATCGCAAGTATTCTTCTTCATTAAGGTACAACTCACTTTTCTTGTAATACTCCAAACCTGCTCAGGTTAATTAGTGAACAGCCTAATTAATCATCGTTCGATGATTAATTAATTCATTTCTGTTGCAATGATGGGAACAGTCAACATCGAAGTATAAGATCGCGTTGCATCGATGAATATTTGGATGTAACATTAAAATTTTTTTTATTGACAATAAAAAAAATTAAAGAATTAAAGATAAATTGACTTTGGAACGAATTACACGAGGCTGTTACACCAAAGGTGTCTTATTGAAAACTTTTAGGATATAATAGTAGATAAAGTTCAGGTGTAAAATCATTTAAACTACACTTATTATAAATATAAAATTACGTTTAACAAACTTCATTCTATTTTTTATATCAACTCGAGAACGACTTGGACATATTTGGCTAATTTTAATTTGGAAATATTTGTATAAAATAAAAACGGGATATGGCATTCCGGGGGTGATCGAGAAGGGGAAGTATAGCTTTCTTATCGTTTAAGCATGGAACTATGGTTTTTGATTAAATTTAATTATTTATTTTATTTTTATTTTATTTAGATTCGATTCTATTCGACTCGATTCCATTCGATCCGCTTCGACTTGACTCGATTCCATTCGATTTGAGTTAATTCGATTCGACTGTTCCCGATTCCATTCGATTCGCTTTGATCCGATTCGAATCGATCCGATTTGAGTGGATTCGACTCTCCTCGACTCAACGCGATTTTATTCGATTTAATTCGATCCGCTGTGTGTGGAACCCTGTGTCATGTTGCTTGCAACATGTAGAAACGGATATTTTATTGCGACTTTCATTAGTACATCTCATTATTTTGGTACTCTGTGTCAGTGTTGCTTTTGCTTCGGATATTTTCGAGGTCATATTATTCACTCCAAAACCATTAATTGTTATTTGTGTTTCTAATATTGGCAATAGTTAATGTAGATATACAGATTCAAGATTCGTTCTGTTAAACGTACATCGTTATTGGTTACTCGTTTTTTATTAAAAAATTATATCCAATTACAATGCAACATTTTTAATTTTAGACTTTATAATTTTAGGGTGACATTTTCGTCTTGGTGTTACTAAGTATATTACAATTTAATTTATTTTAAAAGTAGTTTCTTTAGTAGGTAAGGTATATTGAGTGATAATGTTGCCTGTGAACAATATGAACGTATTAGTTTTTGAGGATGAGGAGAGGCTAAGAGTATTGAGATACTTTAAAATTAATAGGCGTTTACTTAGAGATGAAAGTGATCCTTTCAATCAACTAACATATTTTTAGTTTAAAGGATTGTATCGTTTAACCAAAGACATAGCAAGAGATACATTAAATGGATTATATCTCTGTATATTCCATATCTCAGTTGCAATAAAGTTTTTTGGTACCCTCCAATTTCTTGCTACTGAAGTGAATTTCTTGCTAACTCCATTGAAGTGAAAAATACCAAAAAAATAAGATTTATACGATACGGTTATACGACACGATGTTTACATATAAACAAACCTCTAACTCTAACCTAAATTTTTAACGCTTTTACCTATTAGTTGTATCTAACACATCGAGCAAAAAGACAATAGAGGGAATGTAAAGGTAGTGGGGGCAAACATATTGTTAGACAGGAAGTGCGATCTTTAGAGGCCACTTTAAACAAGGAAAGAGAGTCTCTCTCCTTGTTTGACATCAAATTTAGTTGGGTTATGTTATTGTTTATCCCAAATGTCACATGAAATCTTATTTATATTGAAGTTTTTTAACAATTGTGTCGCATTTTAGACTCTTATCATTAATAATTAATTAAAACTTTCTCGTCTAAGACACATTTTGAAAATTATTTTTTAGCTACTGTTAATAAGTGTCGTAAAATTTAAATTTCGCGCATTCGCATTTCCGGATATGTCCGCCATCAGAGGCTACTTTTTTGGTCTCCTTTTCATAAGGATTAGATTCCCTCTTTTGTCTTATTGCTCGATGATCTAACAATAACAGTCTTTCTAACCAATGCCTCCAATTATCAAGCGACGTGTGTCTCTCTCTAAAACAGTACGTCTGAAGGTGTTGAGTAGAAGCGAGGCCATAGCTACAAATAAGTTGATACAAAACTACAATTGACACCTTGAAATGGAAGACAAAGTACGACACGTATCGTTTTTTGGCGACTATTGATATCAACATAACACAGAGTTTACCCACCGATTCGACTAGATCCGATAAGATGCGACTCGATTCGATTCCATTCGATATTTGATTTGATACTATTCAATTCGAAGGGATTGTGTTTACTACTCCACATAGTGTGTGGTCGCGCAAAGTGTGTGGTCACGCGATCTATCATTACAGTCATTACAGGTATTGGTTTTATTTTTCACGCCTCTGCAATCTACCGCTCAGTCTGTAGACCGCGATAAGAAAGCCATGCTTCCAATAACATATGTAAAATAAAATACATTAAAATAAAATTAAAATAAAACACTCATAAAATTTTATTAAACGACATATTAGTAATAACGGACTATAAGAAGTATTCACTTCTCCAATATTTTATTTACTACTTATTGTTGATCTTTATATGACTGTGACAATAATGCGGCGTCATATTACATTGGCCATTTTAATGCTAAATATGTCATGTTGTTTTCTTTTATTTCAATCATTATTCAACTTGTAAAAGAGATAAAAAGAAATAATACAGGCTGCAACATGGTCCGTCCAACTAAAATCAATGAATCGCATAGAAGCATTTGAAATATGGACTCTTATGCTACTGCGTTTCTCTTAGGTTGATCATGTAACAAACGAGGAAGGGTTAAAAAGATCTAAAACCGATCGTGAATTGTTACAAACTTTTTACAAACGATTTTAATGGGAAGAGGGAAGAAGAGGTCCAGAAAGAAGGCAATATTCGTGGCTGCAAGATATAAGAGTTTGGTGCAGGATTGAAAATGTAGGAGAAATTGTTATGCTGGCCAGAGAGATTATGGTTCTGAACTATCTTCTTGTATCATTTTTATGTTAGAAGCTTACAAATTTTCAGCATTCATACTTAAAGTTATCTTTATTAGAGCTTCTAATTCTATTCATTATAGGATCGAGCGCATTATATTGGTTCCTTTAAAATAAAAATACCATAAATAAAATTGCGGGTATACCATTGAAAGTTAAATATTTGCTACAGAGACTATTACAATTTTTATTTAATAATATTTAACATGTGTTAATGTAGGTATGAAAAGGTATGAAAAAAATAAAAAAAGATTGAAATGCAATGAAACGACAGATCACGTGACTACACACTACGTGGAGTAGTAAATGCAGTCCCATACGCTTTTCTTAATAAAATAAAATAACATGAAATAAAATAAACATAAAATAAAATAATATAATATAAAATAATAAAACAGAAATAATTAAATTAAAAACCATCGCTCCATGCGTGAACGATAAGAAAGCTTTGCTTCCCCTCATCGGTCTGTTTCAAAATATTTGTTTTTACCGTTCTATTTTTCGTTTACTACTAACTACTAACTATTTTTTTTTGTAGCTAATAAAGTTCATTGTTTTTTCAGATTGAGTCGCCAACCATCTGGTCAGGTGCTTGAGACATTTTTAGTAAGCAAAATCCATAAAACTGTAATACCAAAAATATTGCCGATACTTCGCGCGAGTCTGCCGCCAGCAGTTTTTGGAACAGACAAGAAAAAAAATTGCTCCTCCAGACTCGCTCTTCAATGTGCTTACAGCTTAGATATTTCTGTAGTATAAGGTGCACTTCATTGCATTGAAAATGAAACAAATTAATCGAGTATTGTAACAGATTGTTGGCAAATTGTTTTAATAAATTGTTCATTTTTATTTTTCGATCACTTCTAGCTTCCTGTCGAATTAAGTGTTAACACTAAAAAACAATTTGCTTGCCGTTTTATCTTTAAAACGCTGCAACGTTTACAGCGATTTTTTGAGTTAGTTAATTCTAATTTTTGTACCGCGTTTTTAATTTAACTGAAGGTACTAGATTAATAAGGCCTTAAAGGACCAATCTTTGTCTAAACTAGGAACTTTTTGTTACAGAGTTAGTTTAGTTTTATGAATTTCTTTTCCCAGTGTGTAATTCTAATTGATTTGTAGTTACACTAAACACATACTAAAATGATTGAATATAGTTAGTAAAACTGTTTTATTTTATAAATTTATTACTATGTCCTTTCGATGAAGTATCCAAAAAAACTATGTTATATTTGCACAAGAAAATCTCAACTAAGAACAAAGGAGAAGAGTACAGCTGTGAAGTTAGTGGCGTTATTGATAAAGCAGCCTCAATGTGTGACTTGACCTTCACCAAAATAGGATAATTTTAAAGATTTTGTTATTCAGAAAATAGAGAGTGCCTTGAAAAAACACCAAAGCTGGTAGTGACTGGATTCTAACTCAATTGGTACTTGCGGTGCAGTCTGAGTTTGGAACTGGTGTTATCGGATGATAGTCGTATCAGACGACTGTCTTCATATTATAAAATATAAACCCTAACAAAATCTCTTATGAAAGTATAAGTATCGCCTAAGAATATTTAAAAGCGTTGAACACGCGCCAACTATTCGTTAATAGTTGTGAATCTGTTTTCTGAATATCTAGTGGAATACCCAAATAGTAATACTACTATACAGTAGCCACTACTACTTTTTCAAATTTTAAAATCTCTTGAAAACAAACATATTTGTTATTAAAATTTTGCTATCAAATATAAAAAGTCAGTAAATCGTAAAGTTGCTATTTGTGAACAAGTTTAATTTATTTTCCCCAGTGGAAACTAATATTTTTTATAAAAACTTTATTATTTGGCGGTTAATTTTTACGAGGAGGAATACAATTTTTGGTAATGTTATTTATTGCCGTTTTTTTTAACAAATATTTTTACTTATAATGTATATTGATGTTAGCTATAACATCCTGCAGAGAAAAAGAAAATAAAAATCTTTGTAGCATTAATTCCAGGAAACACATACACTAAGATACTTCTACAGGTAGATTGTAGATAAAGGGACCGTCTGACCTCGTAGACATTTTCACACTGCGGCCTAAAACATCTTTTCAGATAGGCTTTAACACCTGTTGTACATCCTCTTTGGTGTCTAAACCTTGTTCAGTAGAGTCCCTTCACCGCGACAAGGTCTCATAGCTCCCGAAGGAGTTCCTTCTACTTACATTAGTGAACACAGTATATGCCATAAACCAATTCAATTCTGATTTGATTGTCAATTAAATGAGGGATCTACTTGGAATTAATCTGAATGTTATCTTTATTTATTCATCTAATTGGCTCTTTATGTCAAAAATTAAAATGACAAGGTTAATCACTTGGCAGTTGCTAACAGTATTTAATTGGTGTAAAATAATTCTAGGAAACCTCTCACGTAGGTTAAATGGTGCTAATAACATTCGTCTATAAACCAGAGCCGTTTTCTTTTCTTTGTGATTGAAAATATTTAAAATATATTCAAGGCCAAGAAAAAATGAGCCTTAACAGTTACAGAGAGTAGGTCTTGATCCTTGCATCCTATTCACTCACCGGTATTTTACGATTCCCTGGGCAATAAATATGCTATAAAGTTGTGTACCATGGTCAACCACGTGGTAGATACACATAGAAATATGTCAAATGTCATGTTGCAGAAAAAAGATGATAGATAGTGATGTGAAGATTTATGTTATTCACATGCTAGATGATTCGAAATTTTGTTACAATAATTAATCCTTATATTTATGTTTGGTAGTATGTGACTCTCAATCTTCTTCCCCTATTCTTCGTCCCACATAGTTCCAATTTCTACGTCTAGTATAGTATAATAAGAAAGGTGAAAAAAGAAAAAAAAGCTCAACACTATAAAAGAAAGAAAAATGAGCTACTTTTTTCACATAATGAGTGAAAAACATGAGTTGATGCGATTGGTTGGTTATACAAGGGAAAGTGAAAGGAAAAAGAGGACCGGCGAGAGGAGGCACGTCCTCCTGGTTAAAAAATTTAAAGCATTCGAGTGGCAAAACAACAATACAACAAGTAAAATGATCCGTGATGATCGCCAATGTCTTTAAAAGATAAGGCACATGAAGAAGTGGCTCGCAGTGTCAATACGAAATGCAGTGTCTACATAATAAGTAAAAATAATTTTTAAGATACTTCGAAGTCTTTTCAGCTATAATTATTCCATCTCTAAAAGTAATTTATTAAATATTTTTATAAGATTGGTCCTGAAAACCTTCAAGAAAGAAAATCCCTAAATTAGTATCGTAATTGATAGTATGTTGGCACTCCTAGTTCTGTTGTCGATCACTTAGCTAAATTTTTTAGACAAATTGTAAAAAGTGTTTTAATCCATATGCAAGTGAATATGTATTTTGATATGGTTTTAATATTTTAGTGTAAATTTATTTCAGACGAGTATTCCTACAATTTATTTCAAGTGGACGTTTTGCCTTTTTGCAATTTATATTTGATGCTTCAATAGTAAAAAATGTTAAAATTATTATTTTGTATATCATTTTTTGTGAATAATTGTATTTTAATTTATTAATAAAACACTCACAACTACTTGGTTCTAAATTTTCATATATTTTTTTATTAATTAACGTTAGTATTTATGGTGTCTTTCTCAAGTGAAGTATTTTAGCGAACGTGCTGCTATTTGTGGTTGTATATTTAACAGATTTTGAAGAAAACATTTATTTGTCACAATATGCAATTGAGAATAGTTATCCTTTAGCTGAATGAATAGCGCTGACCCGGTCAGTCAGCAATCTTACACTTTTCACCAAGAAACGCATAACCCACTAATACTCCATAAGCAGGGATGGAACTAGAGAGAGTTGAATGATTGGTTGTTTCCTAGAATAGGAAGATCACATACTAAATCTTTATTTTGATGTTTAAATAACATCTTTATCTAAACACGAGAAATGGTATATTTTCACCAGATTTAGGGAAACATACTTGTCGCTCAATGTCACGGTATGTATCAAATAAGTCTTCGATGAGATCAATTTATGCTTGTACTTCGATTTTGTTGAACAGTTCACAAGTTATTATATGTAATGCTATCGTCATCTGTCGGCCAGTATTTTCATTTTGACGGTAACTTCAGACAAATGCAACTTCGTTGGCTTTTATTTTCACATTGTCTTTCTGTGATACATTACGTGAAAACTAAAGCTGACAGTTACAAATTATTACTAAAATTTTTTTTATTTTTTCGAATATCTCTAGTACCACTAACCAAACAAATTTGAAGCTAATGATAGCCTCCTCTAGCAGTTTATGTCTTTCCTTAATTCTTATGCAGCTTTTGAATAAGTAACCGTATATATTTTCCTCCAGATTTGCAGAAAATATTTGATTATAAGAAGATTATCAAAAAAAAAGGAAAAAATATTGCTTCATATTCAAAAAAGTCTACCTTTTGTAACACCTTTCTAGACACTAATTCCTGTAAAACGTAAGATACATTATCATCTTTTACTGGACCCGACTTTATCAATAAAATTCCAATTAAGGTAAAAATAGGATGTCAATCATTTAAATAAAAATATTTGAATTATTAGAACTACACTTATACTTAGTGACAGAGGTGGATATACGGGAGAGGGAAATCCCCCCTCTCAAAGGTTCAAAATTACTGATATGAAACTTGAAACACAGACAAACCCAATAAATCCGCAAGTTAGGAAAATTAAGGGGACTTAATGCATATAGTTGTTGTCTTTTGGTGGCTGTTTCATTGGATATTCCCGATTACCCCAAGGCAAATGTCTAGATCCGGTACTGCTTAGTGATGATTGATTCGGGATTGTTCCGATTCACTGAGTCGGATCTTTAAATTTTATTAATGCAAATATTGAACAATCGTAAATTAACAACAGATATACTTGTGATGCCTCGGATCCATGTAATGAAATCTAAAAAATTACCCGAAGTTGCCAGCTGTGTTTACGCTAATATTTTTTTTATACTAGATACATTTAATATTCCAAGAAACGCTTCGCCAAAGAAATAGCATACAAAACTATAATCTGTTATTAACGAATAACAGACATCCATGGTGGTTTTACAATCATGAATACATAATATAGTGATAAATACTGAAGAATAAATGTGCCACCTTTAACATTGAATCACAAATATCTCCATTTCCAACAAATCAGTCTGTTCCAATGAATCAGTCTGAAGAAATGTTGTTAAAGTTTAAAAACGATGTAAGATTTAAAAAAACGTCCATCGGTTGTAACTTAGACTCCTTTGTAGGACTACTAGTCTAGTTGTTTTCTTTTTTAAATTGTGAAGGCTTTGTTAAATGTTTAACTTATTTTTTTAGTCACCCTTAATAATTTATTAATCTTGAGTGCCGGCTTGACTGGTTCAAGCGATCTGGTTACTCTCGAGAAGGATTACTCATCGTTTTGTATGTAATTTGTACAATTTCTAGTTAAACCGTGCATGGAAATTTTCATATATTTGAAAATATACATTCCAGCCATATTTTTCACAAAAATATTTAGGAATAAGGACATTTTTTATATTTTAAGAACTCTGGAGAAGTCAACATACGGTTTGATAGTTACTATAGCTAGTGCATATTCGCTGATAGATTTGCTTAAAGTTGATGTTAAGAATGATACAGTACTTAAATATTTCTGTGTGGTATATCCGTGTCTATTTCGCAGAAACTAATACATAAAACAGAATGGCAACACTACAAATTTTTAAGCACTGAAAGACAACAAAGCTTCTTATTGGCTAAAGGAAACCTGTGTTCTCAGCGTGTATAAAGAGGTATGTGTCTATTGAAATTTTATAGGAACAATTTTATTACCTATAAAAATAAAAAACGTCAATTTGGTCAGTGATAGGTAATTTTTATGTAATAGTTAATACATCTTTCATTAAACTGCAATAATACATATTTTCAAGCAAAATGTAATTATATCTGCACCAATATCAGATATTAAAGTAATTCCATTACACTCTCATTAAGCTGAGGTTCAGTGTAATTGGTTACGCTTTCATTAATATTTTATACTTTTTATATATGTATATTTTGATTGTGATGAACATAAATTATTCGTAAATTTGAAAATTATTCTTTATTGTAAAAAAATATTAGTATTATTTCTTACTTCATTATCCCTTACATTTACGTGGTTCAAAAATGACAACGTCACAATTGGATGATGTGGAATTGATTGGTGAGTAAATGACTAATATATATTTAATAAATGTGACAGTTAGTAAATATCTGTAATAAATTTGTCAATTGTAAATGTAAAAATTTCTGTAAACTCCAAAGAGACGTTTTAGAGAATGTACTTTTTCCGATATTTAATTCCCTTAAAAAGAATTGTGGCTAAAAGAGTGGTATTAGAAAAGAAGTTTGAATTTGTTAGCCGTTGTTTCACAAACATCTTATTAAAATATATATGTAATATGTAAAGCTTTTACGACTGTAGATAATAATTATTGCTACACAGTTATAATAAACTAAGGTTGATCTAAAACACATCGTATTGTTAATTCAATTTCATATTTATAAAGATCACGGTATTACTACTTAAATCTCTCACATCATTTCTGGTGTTAGTGACACAGTTTATTAGAAATACAGTAAATCATTGCTTATGGCCAATATTTAGGTTTTTGTATAACAAAAAACTTTTTGATATCAATAAAAACACATATGACATCTCTCTAACCAGGATTGAAAGTTCTATCATTTGTACTCCATAAATTGGTGTGCAAAATATATTATTTTGTCCTTTCTATTATCAGTGATATTCTAAAGTGATAATATAGGTAAAAGATTAAATCTTTTAGCAAAAGCTGTTATTGCTTTGTTGAATTACATGGCCAAATATATGGTCTAGAAGGTCCAAATTCGCTTAACTTCCCGTGCTCGAATCGGTATCAATAGAGTGTTATGACTTATTTCAGCATACCTGCTTCATCAGACACTCGGGCTTAATACAAATTCAAACTCGGAAAGTCCAACGAATGTCTCCTAAAACTTGACCACTTCAGTGGTTAACGTACAGAGGTGGTGCATCCGTAAAGAACATAAAATCTTTAATGTAAAATAATTGTTATATAGGCAAATTTTTCAACAGACTTAATATGATATAATGTGTACTAGCTCAAAGGTAAATAATTCCTCTATTCTAAATTAATGTAACTAAATTATTTAAAATTGTATTGTAACCCAGACATCTCATCTGGATAGCGTTCATTCTTTACCTTTATCCATAAGTTTCCATCTTGGGTCATGCGGACTACGAATATAAAAACGGTAATTATTTTTTCAATGAATTGACAAATTATTTAAGTTTACTAATGGCGTATTTGTTATAAGGAATTTCCTCCATACATTCATTAAAATGAGATAAAGTTTAAAAATAACTTTTGAAAACTTATTAATAAAAAACACGTATCACTGAGAAATTAATGGAATGAATTAATATGTTTTTGGTCTTACGATGATACATATTGAACAATATGAAATGCTAGGACTTTGAGCTTCCACAATTACAACTTTTTAACGTTATTTTTGGACTTGTGAATCTACGTTGTTGCTAAGTATAGCAATATCAATCTACCAGGCAGAAAAATTTATGTACTCTGTATCAATTTACCGAAATCACTTCTATGTTACCAAAACATATTTGCTTATTAATTAAAATTGTTATGTTAAAGAAAAATATGGTCTTGTGTATTTTCACTTATAAAGCAGCCGATGTTTGTAAATGTGGCACTCAGTATAACTTAGTTATTGTGATAGACCAAGGGTAAATCTTTTTTTTAATTATTTATTCTATTTTTTTACCTTGCACAAATGATACAATCAATAAATAATGTCGTGTCTGGTTATTGCCTCAATGGCGTTTTGTTATTTTAAAGCTTTTTTTGGTCATGCCGCAGTTTATTTATTTATTTAACTGATGGAAATTATATTCTAATAAAGTACTAAAAAATAATATTTGTTTTTCTATGTAGAAACGGTCTATAAAGTGTATTTATCGATGTGATGCGAAATTCAGCCCTTATATTCAAGAAACTATGTGTCGGAAGGAAAAAGTCCATCTAAAATTCAGATTCCAGAAGAAACATATTCAAAAATATGGCGGTGTGCTGAAAGTCCAGATAGATATATGAAAACCATATCCAACAAATTATAATGTCAAGTGTAACCCATGTACAGTTTCGAAAGAAATTAACGTGGGTATGCACTTTCAACGGTAGGAAATGAGTGAAACATATTTAAAACGGTATAGAAATACTAGTAGGCGGGGCCACAAAACCAATTCGTATCGATAATATGTTTCTGTAAGACTGCATTGCCAGGTCATCGCAGTCAGAAAATCATATGCCGTTGTTGAAAGTATCGTATTTTATATATAGTACGGAATATCGTACTTAACAACACAACAATTTTTGTAGAAACCCAGCTCCGAGTGACGTGTGTGTGATGTGTGTTCCAATGGAACAGTGAGACCCACATGTCGGAAGATCAACCGGTCAAACTCCTTAATGGAGTGGTATCTATCTGACCCGCAAGCTATAACCAACCACCCTCTCCATCCAGGACGACATAACGAATGAGGAGGCTTTGTACTGAAAGCTACTTTGAATGCTCTGGGTAATGGGACATCCTCCTTATGGGACAGCTTTTCTCCCTATGAATGACTGAAGTTAATTTTTACATGACTTTGAATAAGAACAAATAAAGTAAGTATTTATCGTACTTATATTCTATTGAAAAAGAAATTAACAAAAAAAGTAAAAAATTGTAAACAAGAAAATGAGAAAAAAAAATAATGTAGGTATTTAATTTTTTGTAAAAGAAATAAACGAAGACAAATAAATAAACAAATTATTTAAAAGAAAAACACTTAAAGTAAAAAATATTGACTATTCAGTTAATGTGAATACTTTTTGTAATTATAGTTTTGGCTATTATTTCTGACGCTGTAAAATTGACACAACCATTTTGAAGGTGAAACTGATTGGGATAAATGAATAATTCCATATAAAGTGTCTTACCAAGGGGTTCCTGCACTTGGTCTTTACTTAATTTACTGCCTTCATTAAATTTACTTTTGTCTTTCACACCTTTCATTTGAATGATTTAAAGTTAACATAGTCATGCAAAGTCAACACTCAAATTAACAAATAGAGGATTACCAAAATGTTTTATTTCGACCCATTTTAAAATAGAATTTATCCAAATCTTAGAATTCTATTGAAATATCCTGATATTGTTAAAGTTTCCTTCATTCGTCATATATCTTTTGCTTCGTTTGTAGGTCTTTAGGATGACAAATTCGGGGCAATTTTGACAGTGGTAAAAGAGTTTGGCAACTGTTAAATCTACTTTTATTTAGAAAATGTATCTTTCCCATGACTGGATCTGCAAAATCGTTTCTTTTGTATTTACTACAAGCTGTAATCAAGAAACGTCTGCATCTTAAGTAAAAACCCGACACTTCATGTCAATGTTGATAAATTGTGTAATATCTTGAGGATCAATTGTTTCAACATAAGTTTGTCTCACATATTGTGGGTCCATGTAAGTAAGTAGGTAATAGATCTTTATACATTATGATTATTTGGCTATGCAAACTTGTGATAATTACTAAAAAGTTTCAATTCATCCATTAATTTTTATTTTATTTTGTATTTTCTTTGTTAGTATCTCTCGCTAATTTTGTAATACTAACCATAAGTTTTTTCTGGATCTATATACCCAAACATTTGACTAAAATATACTGAAAAACTTGATACCTACAAAATTGTAGCCATGTTTTCCATAAGTCGTTCTTTAAGTGCAGTTCTCATTTCGAAGATTGACGTTAATTGATTATTATATTCATTCTTCAGAGCACATTAAAAATTGGTTTCAATATATGAGTCGCTCAGTACCACAATGGCCTAAGTGTAAAATTTATGTTTTGAGATATCGGCAAATAAAGAATTGAGCTTAAAAATGAAACAGTTTTTTTATTAACCAGTAGTATTTTATTCACTTACACAAATTTCCTGAAAACATTATACATTATGAGTCGAATGAGCAAAAAA